>CM059014.1:17559205-18807382 GCA_030272315.1 Paspalum vaginatum
GGCCATCTGTTTTAAATAAGAGACTTTTAATCAGTGATAGGCATTAGTTGCATATAATTCAATGATTAAAAGGGTGATGTGTGCAGAAGATATCTTTGAGCTTTCGATTTACTTTATTCGACTTTTAGCAGTGACCTTAAATATGAACAATGAGAGTAAACATGATGCATGACTCGTCCTATTCGGCCTCTCATCACACACTAGATATATATAATACACATACATAGCTAGCGATATTTCGGTGACACATATGCACGGCACTCTCTAATGCATCTAATCGTCTCTACTCGATCTTAGTTTCGCGCGTAGTTAGTGTACCTACAGAAAAATGCATGCTCATACCAACATTATCACCATCATCATACATTACCACTCTAATCCTAAAAGTGGCATCCACGAATTTCTTTAAGCTACGTCTGGTGGACGACGTAGTGGCGCCATTCCTCCCAATGCACCCAACGTTCCTCCAGTACTGGGGAATTGCTGGAGAGAGAAACGGTGGCCAACAAGATCTAGCTATAATTTTGGTCGAAGGAAGAGTAGTCACGAAACACTCCAATGGCGTGACCACCCCCCTTATACAGTTCTGCCCTATTAGCATGAATGCAGGGTTCGCAACAGTCCGCAAATCCCAATAGCGCTCCGCCAGTACTGGGGATGGCTATGGCCGAAAAGTTGCTTCCCAAGCGCTGAATATGCATATGAGTTCTATCTAGTTCAGAATGTTAGCGATGTCACCTGGTATTACACTAACATCCTTAATATGGGCGTATCGATACTCTCATTTTTCAAATACTTCGAAAAGGGTTTTCGAAAGTAGGTTTGCAAATCAAAACTGGATGATATGTTTGTTGTCTGTGTATGATCGCCTCTGATACCAGCTGTGGCGGAACCACCAATTTAATCCGGGCTAAGCACACCTGCCACCTCTGGCTTGCAGTGTGTTTAGACCAAACTAAACCCGGTCGTCCGTCGAGAGTCATTTGACCCCCGATATTACCATTACCCAGAGGAACCGACATCATACACATCTGACCCACGATGGAGCCATAGCAGATACATCATCACAGGCAGTTGGATAGTATAATAATAGACTTAGTACAAACCGGTTTCAAATAAAGTACAAGTCCAACATAGAGTTATAAAGTAGCAAGTTAAAAAGTTTCTCGCAGCGGAAAGATAATTTCAGAAGTCATCATGATATCACAAAAGGTTTGCCTTAGAAGTAACAACATCGAGCCCACCGATGTTGCCCTTGTGTCACTCATGCCGATTCATCCTAAGTGGGGGCATGCACCTCCTCCGACACAGGTGCAAACCATGAACTCCATACCTGCGCTCAAAATATGGGGGCAAACCCTGAGTACTAATTACTCAGTAGGTCTTAATGGATTTGGCTTACGGCTGACGCAAAGCTGCTTACTAGCAAGTGGATCCTTAGCCATTGATTTTAAACAGAGTCGTGTATAACATAAGTAAACAAGTTTTCATCATTTGTATAACCACCATCATAATAGTAAATTGCAGTAAAGTAAACAGTTCAAATCAAACATGTGATATTCAAAAATCATGAGTATTAGATACAGAGTGTTTAAGTAGTTACTACGTTGAACGTCAAAGGTATTGGCATTCCCACACCTGGTGGGCATCAGTGATTCGAATCGATTTTAATTCCCGAGAATAACTATCATGCCAGGGGTATATGCTTACTAGCCATCGCGTTCCCACATATAGCCCCAATCTTAACCTGTCTCGTCCCAAGTTCGATTCACTCCCGCCTAGCCCCTGGGTTGTGCCCCCATGACGAGCCTGCCGACATCTCGGTCTCCCCGCCATGAGTACTAAGCTCCCCCGGGCCACCTTCCTCTCAACCAGCGGGTAGGAACGTGTCTCTGTGCTTCGGACGAGCCCAAGAAAGACTTTACCGGTCCCATTCTCCGGTTAAGCACTCTAGCAATGTTATGCCGACCAATAGGCGAACAACACACAGGCTTACATGACTCGGCGGAGTCCAAGGTACGACATCATGGAAAGTAAATACTGAAATAAAATCTCCGCCCGGTCTCCATTTAAATCATGAGCAAGAGTACTGTTTGACATAATCGTAAGATCTTTGTAACTTTGAAAGTACCTATGGGACGAGTCCACACACTCGTGTCTACTCGTACCTAGCAAATTCTATGCATACCCGTCCTACGAACTCTATGTGTAGGTGCTAGGGCCAGGGCGGCCAGGGAGTCTAATGCAACTGGTTTCAAGCAACTCCTAATGCATATGCGTAATCATCAAGTATAATTTGTTTGCTGGGTTAAGTATGGTCCGGCCTACCTTCCTCACTAGGGTCAGTAGCTTCTCCTGGAGCATAGTCGGGCCCCTGCTGCTGGTTTTCTGGCTCCTGGTGCAGCTCTTCCTCGGGCTCCTCTACGATCGGCTGGTCCGGCGGGTGTCTTTCGCTCGCGAGATCTATATGCATGACATAGTGCAATTGGAGCATGTATTAGTGCAATGCTTGCTTCATGATGCGAGTGCGATGCAAGGATTCATGATTTATGGAATAAAGTTATGCATTTTTGCGATGAAACCTGTTCAGTACTAAGGAATCGTACAAGCCATCACATAAAGTTAACTTAGCTTATCACATCTAACAACGTGAGGGTGTGCAGTGGTTTAGCATCCAATTATGTAAAGTGACCGAAGCTTACTAGACATCTATTTCCCATATAGCCAACTTAGCATTTCTGACATGCGACCCAAAACAGTAGCTATGTCCCACTTACTCCTATGTTTCAAATATGATCTATTGTGGCATTTATTAAATATACTAGCCTCACATTGTTGTTATTTACTTAAATATGCATTATTTCTACCATTTTCAAATCAGTGCCTACACTTGACATGCACAACCTCCTACCCTAATAGTGAGTTATGGTCATAACCCAGAGCTCATACCAAGCCTCTGAAGTCACCTGGAGCATTTTTCACCATAGCAACCTTTTTCTTAAATTAAATATATGCTCAAATACAAGACAAGGGCACAAGAGTAATTAAACAGTAAGTATTTGGGCTACCAAAATTTATACAGAGCCTACACATGCTGACAAGGCCTCTGCCCAGATTTCACAATTTTTGAAGCTCATTTAAACCACATTTCCTATTTATTAAGGTTTTTCATGCATGCACAATATCAGGGGCAAAACTGTCTTTTCCTACTGAACCATCATAACCAACAGATAGATCTGATAACAAGGATCAAAATGCAACTTAGTTTGCTATTTTTGGATTTTTCTTCTATTTTCTACGATTTTTCAAAGTTTCAGCAGTTTTAAATGTATTTTAAATCGAAAATCTACAGATCCAGGACCTATACATAATTATCCGTAGTTTCCGAGGGCTAACATGCAAGATCTACAAGACACAGGGCACAGTGCGGTGGATTTAAATAAAAATACGAGAAAAGGCAGGGGCCCGATCTAAAGTTTGCCGGCCCCTTTCTTCCTCCTCGGGACAGTGGCGGCCGCGCGGAAACGCGCGCGCGCCGCGGCGAGCTCCGGCTCGCCGCGGCCACGACGCGAGGCGAAGAAGATGTTCCCGGGCCAAGGCTTCTACCTCGCGGTGACGGTGTCGACAGGTACGGTGAGGGTGAGGCGGGAACGGCGGTGAACCGTGCGCGAACTTGCGCGGCGTCGGCATGAACCGGTGGCGTGGCGGCGCTCGATCTCCGCGTCCGAGAGGGGAATGGCGACGAGATCTTGTGCGCCGAGTGCGTGAGGACGAGGCGGTCGCGATGGTGGGGGTCTAGGGCGAGGGAAGTGGCTAGCGTAGCGGGCGCGAGCTCGAGCTCCGAGCTCAGCTCTAATGGCTGCGTGAACTGGGCGAGGGCGGGGAGCGAGGGAGAGGGCTCAGGAGGGTGAGTGGGCGAAGGGAACGGGCAGAGGAACTCATCCTCCGCTTAATGGCCGGTCGGGAAAGGTCGATCCGTTGGCGTGCGTAGCCGGCCGTACGCCGGCGTCCACGCGGCGGGCGCCGGCTCGGCACCGGCCGCAGCCCCGGACTCGCGGGCCCACACATCAGCGAGAGCGAGGTCCGAAAAAGGAAAGAACAGTATTTCCGTTTTTGTTTAGCCTCTGAAAACTGCTGTTTTGACCTATTTCCACGCGGAATTTGAAGGAAGCCCAGTTAGATGAAATGTTGATCTCTTTCATATCTACACTTTGTCAAAAGGCTCAAGTTCAAAATCCAAGTCTAAATATGATTTAAATTCAAATTTACCTATCAGCCCTAAATTTGGGCAGAGAGTTGGTTTCCTTAGAAAATTCAAAAGTCCTATTTATAGCCATTTCCTCCCAAGAGTCTTGTTGACAATATTGTTCAAAATTTCAAGGCCTACAACTTCCTAAATTGGACCTTTGCATGAAAATGGTTGTAGGTTATAGAAAAATGAAGATTTATAAACAGTTCTGGTTTAACTTGTGTTTGTTGGTTGACACTAAAGGACCCTTTACACTATGCTAAGTCCATATTCCATCTAAGCTCCAATTAACAAAGTTGTTCACCACATCGTGACCTACATGTTTGGCATAAAAAGTTTCACCTAAAACTCAATAGGATTTAAGTCATGGTCACATTCATAGCGTCATTCATGCAAAAACTGAGTGCATCACTTAGCTATTTCCATCATGCTTGTTCATATGAATCAAATGCACACTAACATGAGATGAGATGATGCTTATGAGAGGTAATTAAATAAAGGATGCACATGATAATGCTCTGGAGATGCCTAGGGCATCACAACGCACCCCCCTTAAAGAAATCTCGTCCCGAGATTTTTGATGTGATGTGGGCGGTTAAGTTGATTGTAGATAGCGTTGTGTGCATGTATTGAGTTTAGATCCTGAAATTAAACTGTCGTAACATACCGAATTGAAGTGGGCGTTAGAAAAGCAAGATACTTAGTGCGTAGATACTCCTCTTGTTCCCAAGTGGCTTCTTCTTCTGAGTGATTACTCCATTGAACTTTGTAAAAGTTGATTGTTTTTCGGCGGGTTGATCTTTGCTTTTGGTCAAGGATTTTTATGGGATGTTCTTCGTATGTGAGATCTGGTTCAATCTGAATTTGAGAGGTATCTACCACATTTTCTGGCACTCTTAAGCACTTCTTTAGTTGTGAGACGTGAAACACGTCGTGAACCGCAGCCCGATGTGGTGGTAGCTCTAATCGGTAAGCGACGGCTCCGCATCTTTTAATGATTTTGAACGGACCGACGTACCTTGATGCTAGCTTCCCTTTCACCCCAAATCGTTGTACCCCTTTCATCGGAGATACTTTAAGATACACATGATCCCCCACATCAAAGACTAGTGGTCTCCTCCTCTTATCTGAGTAGCTTTTCTGTCTGGACTGTGCTCTTTTGAGATGATGGTATATGAGTTTCACTTGCTCTTCGGCTTCTGTCACTAAATCAAGGCCAAAGGTAATGCGCTCTCCTGGTTCAGACCAGTTTAGTGGTGTTCTGCACCTCCTACCATAAAGAGCCTCGAAAGGAGCCATTTCTAAGCTCTTTTGGTGGCTGTTGTTATAAGCGAACTCCGCCAAGGGGAGGCATTCATCCCACTTGGTGGAATAGGTCAGTGCACAAGCCCTCAACATATCTTCTAGGATCTGATTTACTCTTTCTACTTGACCACTGGTTTGAGGGTGGTATGCCGAACTGTGAATCAAGGTGGTCCCAGAAACGGGAGACAAACTGTGGGCCTCGATCTGAAGTGATGGTCTTTGGGACTCCGTGCAAAGGAAGGATACGAGCTAAATAAATTTTGGCATAGGTCTTGGCATGGTATATTGTCTTTACAGGAAGGAAGTGAGCTGACTTTGTAAATCTGTCTATTATCACCCATACTGAATCATACCCCTTTTGAGTGCGGGGCAACCCCACAATGAAATCCATGTGTATATCCTCCCATTTCCATGCTGGTACTTCAAGTGGCTGAAGCATTCCAGCTGGCTTTAGGTGATCAGCTTTTATTCTCTTACACACGTCGCACTCGGATACGTACTTGGCGATCTCCCGTTTCATGTGGGTCCACCAAAACTTTTGTTTTAAGTCTTGATACATCTTATTGCTGCCCGGATGTATCGTGAGCATTGAAGTGTGCGCTTCATCAAGTATTTTCTTCCTCAACTCCATGTCCTTAGGTACCACTAGACGATTCTTGAACCATAGAACGTCTTGGTCATCAAGCGTGAAACATGCCTTCTTCTCTTCACTAATACCCTCACGAATATATGCCATACCCTTATCTTGCTTCTGTGCTTCTATGATTTGTGCTTTGATTGAGGGCTCAATAATGATATTATAAAGTTCTACATGCTATTTAGGAGGTGTTTCAATGTCATTCATCTCACAGCAGATCACTCTTGCTGTCGGTCGGGCCTCTACTATATTGCAGTGAGCTTTGCGGCTTAAGGCATCGGCCACCACATTGGCCTTGCCTGGGTGGTAGTGTATCTCCAGATCATAGTCTTTTATCAACTCTAACCATCGCCTCTGCCTCATATTGATTTCAGGTTGAGTGAAGATGTATTTGAGACTCTTATGATCAGTGTAGATGTGACATATGTTGCCTAGCAGATAGTGTCTCCATATTTTTAGTGCATGAACGACTGCGGCTAACTCAAGGTCATGTGTTGGATAATTTGCTTCATGTTTTCTCAATTGACGGGAGGCATAAGCAATTACTTTCCCTTCTTGCATTAAGACGCAGCCAAGTCCATTGCCGGAGGCGTCACAGTACACTTCAAATGGCTTGGTGATGTCCGGTTGAGCTAGCACTGGCGCTGAGGTTAACAATTTCTTCAATGTTCGAAAAGCTTCTTCACATTTTGGATTCCAAATGAACTTTGCATTTTTCTTGGTCAATGAGGTCATGGGTTTTGCAATTTTGGAGAAATCCTTGATAAAGCGGTGGTAGTAGCCTGCTAAACCAAGAAAACTCCGGATTTCACTCACGGTCTCCGGTTGCTTCCAATTTAGCACATCTTTTACTTTGCTAGGGTCAACTGCGACTCCCTTCTCAGATAGGATGTGACCCAAGAAACCCACTTCTTTCAGCCAGAATGCACACTTGCTGAACTTGGCATAGAGCTTGTGCTCTCTAAGCCGGGTGAGTACGATCCTTAAGTGCTCTTCATGTTCTTTTTCATCTTTGGAGTAGATTAGTATGTCATCAATGAATACCACCACAAACTTATCGAGTTCGCTCATGAACACCGAGTTCATCATATACATGCAGAAAGCCGGTGCATTGGTTAGCCCAAAAGACATGACCAAATACTCATACAAGCCGTATCTGGTAGAGAATGCTGTCTTGGGTATATCCTCTTCCCTAATCCTTATCTGATAGTAGCCAGACCTTAGGTCGATCTTAGAAAAGACCTTAGCCCCAGCTAACTGATCAAATAGAATGTCAATGTGTGGTAACGGGTATTTGTTTTTGACGGTCACTGCATTTAGTGGCCGATAGTCAACACACAGCCTTTTCCCACCATGATCCTTTTTCTCAACAAAGAGAGTTGGACAACCCCACGGTGACAAACTAGGCCTAATGAACCCTTTGTCTAACTGTTCTTGTAGCTGTGTTTTCAGTTCCTTCAGATCATCAGGTGGCATTCTATATGGCCTTTTTGACACAGGTGCCGTGCCTGGTACGAGTTCAATGGCAAACTCCACATTCCGATCTGGTGGAAGTCCAGGAAGCTCCTCCGAAAATACATCCGGGAATTCACGCACTACGGGTATGTTCTTGATTTCTTGCAGTTCAGTTGCATTTACTATGGGTGTCATGTGTTTTTGATTTGGCATATGTATCTACATAGCCTTGCCACTTACGCCTGACCTCAATTGTATTGTCCTGCTTCCAACGTCCAGGACTGCATTGTGCTCTTTCATCCAATTCATACCCAAAATAATATCAATCCCCTGGTGTGGCAGCACCACGGGGTTGATAACAAAACTTTCTGTGCCAATGTTCAACTTAAGTTGTCTAACCCCCAAGCTGGTTTCAATAGGTGAACCCGGGGCTGTAATTTGATAGTTTTATTTCAACTTGTACATTTTTACCCCATGCCTCAATGCATATGCCTTACTGATGAAAGTATGTGTGGCCCCAGAATCAAATAACACGACGGTTGGATGACCGTTGATCATGAACGTACCAGCAAGCACCGGTTCTCCGGTGGGAATCTGCTCCATGTGCACATAGTGCACACGACCCGTCTTAGGCGCGGGTCCCTTTGGCTTCCTCTGCTGACTTCCACCTGCTGGGGTAGGACCCTGTATCTTGCGGGGTGCCCTACAGTCACGACTGAAGTGACCTATCTTGCCACAGTTGAAGCACGGAGCAACGAGCCCCGGGACAATGGGAGCACGGGGAGCCGGTAGCTGTGTGGGTGCTCGATAGGTGGGGTACTGTTGCTGCGGTGTCGCCCTATGGATCCACCCTGGCTGGTTGGGTCGGACCACATAGCGAGGCTGCTGATAGTATTGCTGTTGGGGCTTGTATGTAGCCTTCTGCTTCTGTGAAGAGCCACACGCTGATGTGTTGGCTAGCCTTTTGCGCTTCTAGTCCTCGTTAGCGGCACGGAGACGATTCTCCATGTCAAGAGCAGTGTCTACCAGCTCAGTGAAGCTCTGGTAGCGCCGTGCCAGGTGAGTCTGAAGAGTAGGGTCAAGGCCCTCTAGGAGTCTCTCGGCCCGCTCCGGCTCTGTAGCAACATCCCTCAGAGCGTACTGTGAGAGGTGGATGAAGGTTTGTACATACTGCATGAAGGTCCTGTTTCCCTGCTTGAGGTCTCGGAACTCACGACGCTTTTGTTCCATCAAACTCGTCGGGATGTAGTGGGCCCGGAAAGCCTGACGGAACTCCTCCCATGTGGGCTCGTGGCCCTCCTCCTGCATGGCGAGGAAAGTGGCGTACCATGCCCCCGCAGGCCCATGAGGAAGCTGAGCAGCAAATCGAGCCTTCTCTTGCTCAGTGATCCCTGGCAAAAGGGTGAACTTGGACTAGATGGTGCGAAGCCAGTCGTCCACCGCCAGTGGCTTAGGGCAGTTGGTGAAAACTGGGGGTCACAGCCCCTCGAAATCCTGGTAGGTGATGCCACGTGGCCGGTACTCCCGCGGCTGCTGTTGCCCACGGGCCTGGCGGTCTTCTGCTAGTATACGAATCAGCTCAGCCTGCTGGACCACCAAAGTGGCCAACTCCGGCGGGGGTGGAGTGCCTTGCACTGACTGCCCCGACGATTGACCATTGCGAGTGTTCACCATCTGCAAAAATGGAGCCATATAGGTTCAGTCCAATAACCCTTGTGCAAAGATGTGGTGATAAAAAGATCATAGGACCATAGACATGTTATGAATACATGAAAACATGTAACAAAATAGTTAGCTTCCATCTCGCAAGGCCAGGCAATAGCATGTTGCCACTGGATCGTGCAGTTTTGCGTGTGTAAACAGCAGCTCTGAATTTCGACGTTTTGGTTACCAAAACGACCGAAATAGGTCTTATCACCATTAGAGGAGTCGTCCTAAATCTTATGCTCCGCAACTTTGTTATATAAGGTCTTAGCTAATTCCGTTCGCAAGTGGTCGAAATATACAACTTACTACAGGGTGTCAAATCTGTCCAGATTTCTGAACCTGGATGTTTTTGGACATAACTTTCAAACCAAGCACCTTCGGTATAAGGTCCAATTCACAAAGCTGTGCAACCAGGAGTTCCCAACAAGATTGGTATTCAAGGTTCTTCTCCAAACCCACCAAATTTCATGCCATGCTCAGTATAAGCTGCTGCACTCCCGAATTTCAGATTGCAACCAAATCGAGATTCGGGTGCCATTTTCCAAGCTCAAAGGCATTGCATCATTCCACATTGTCCATACGCATCCATCAGATACTACAACCATATTTAGAGGGTCTTAGCAAGCTATAGGTCTACTTAGTACACACGTGGGGCCATCACGCCCATCCCATCGAAACACCAACCTAGAGTTCTAGCATCGGGTTACATGACGTACATAAATGAGTTCTCTTGACCTCACCAGTGTTTAGTACAGTCATGGCAAATTGCACGGAGTGGCATAATACAAAACATCGCTCATAACGTGCACCATTTACAAAAGGCTTCATCATGCATTGCTAACATCAAGCACTCTAACGCGCGTTACGCGCGTCAGACACCATGCTGTCCTCATCCTCCACCACGGGGGCAACTGAAGGGTCCTGCTCGTACTGCACAAGGCGCTGCTGTGCCTCGGCCAACTCTGCCTCTAACTCCTCAATACGGTCCTGCGCATACATATACTGGTCACGGTAGTGGGAGACACGGTCCTCGGCACCGATGTACATCCCGTGTACGCTGTGAGCAAACTGCATAGTCGCAGCATACGGCCTGGTGTCAATCCGCTCCTCCAGCATGTTGTGACGACGAAGCCACTCGTCGTCGTAGCCGTCGGTGGGGAGGTAGCGCAGCACGGACATCCCTGCTGCACCCGAGGAGCTGAGTGAGGTAATGGCTACCAAGGTGACCTTGTCGTAAGCGTCCTCCTCATTGGCCCCATAGACGGTGATCGTCTGCCGGGCTGCGGTGTGGCTCGAGGGAAGGACAACACTGGCCATGCAGTGTCCCTCCGTGTGCATTGTCTGCATGGAGAAGAAGGGGCACGGTCTGCGCCTCATCTCACACAGAGCCCGACAAAGGATCTGCGCGAGGCCGTTCTCCTCACGGCAACGGGTGTGGACCATCCCGTTCTCAAGCTGGGGAGGGGTGTGGGTCACTGGTGGGAGGGGAACAGCCCTTCCCTCCTGCAAGCGAAGTCCCCACGCACTGGTGGCCTTGCGGGCGGTTTGCTTGGTCCTGGCCATCTGTTTTTAAATAAGAGACTTTTAATCAGTGATAGGCATTAGTTGCATATAATTCAACGATTAAAAGGGTGATGTGTGCAGAAGATATCTTTGAGCTTTCGATTTACTTTATTCGACTTTTAGCAGTGACCCTAAATATGAACAATGAGAGTAAACATGATGCATGACTCGTCCTATTCGGCCTCTCATCACACACTAGATATATATAATACACATACATAGCTAGCGATATTTCGGTGACACATATGCACGGCACTCTCTAATGCATCTAATCGTCTCTACTCGATCTTAGTTTCGCGCGTAGTTAGTGTACCTACAGAAAAATGCATGCTCATACCAACATTATCACCATCATCATACATTACCACTCTAATCCTAAAAGTGGCATCCACGAATTTCTTTAAGCTACGTCTGGTGGACGACGTAGTGGCGCCATTCCTCCCAATGCACCCAACGTTCCTCCAGTACTGGGGAATTGCTGGGGAGAGAAACGGTGGCCAACAAGATCTAGCTATAATTTTGGTCGAAGGAAGAGTAGTCACGAAACACTCCAATGGCGTGACCACCCCCCTTATACAGTTCTGCCCTATTAGCATGAATGCAGGGTTCGCAACAGTCCGCAAATCCCAATAGCGCTCCGCCAGTACTGGGGATGGCTATGGCCGAAATGTTGCTTCCCAAGCGCCGAATATGCATATGAGTTCTATCTAGTTCAGAATGTTAGCGATGTCACCTGGTATTACACTAACATCCTTAATATGGGCGTATCGATACTCTCATTTTTCAAATACTTCGAAAAGGGTTTTCGAAAGTAGGTTTGCAAATCAAAACTGGATGATATGTTTGTTGTCTGTGTATGATCGCCTCTGATACCAGCTGTGGCGGAACCACCAATTTAATCCGGGCTAAGCACACCTGCCACCTCTGGCTTGCAGTGTGTTTAGACCAAACTAAACCCAGTCGTCCATCGAGAGTCATTTGACCCCCGATATTACCATTACCCAGAGGAACCGACATCATACACATCTGACCCACGATGGAGCCATAGTAGATACATCATCACAGGCAGTTGAATAGTATAATAATAGACTTAGTACAAACCGGTTTCAAATAAAGTACAAGTCCAACATAGAGTTATAAAGTAGGAAGTTAAAAAGTTTCTCGCAGCGGAAAGATAATTTCAGAAGTCATCATGATATCACAAAAGGTTTGCCTTAGAAGTAACAACATCGAGCCCACCGATGTTGCCCTTGTGTCACTCATGCCGATTCATCCTAAGTGGGGGAATGCACCTCCTCCGACACAGGTGCAAACCATGAACTCCATACCTGCGCTCAAAATATGGGGGCAAACCCTGAGTACTAATTACTCAGTAGGTCTTAATGGATTTGGCTTACGGCTGACGCAAAGCTGCTTACTAGCAAGTGGATCCTTAGCCATTGATTTTAAACAGAGTCGTGTATAACATAAGTAAACAAGTTTTCATCATTTGTATAACCACCATCATAATAGTAAATTGCAGTAAAGTAAACAGTTCTAATCAAACATGTGATATTCAAAAATCATGAGTATTAGATACAGAGTGTTTAAGTAGTTACTACGTTGAACGTCAAAGGTATTGGCATTCCCACACCTGGTGGTCATCAGTGATTCGAATCGATTTTAATTCCCGAGAATAACTATCATGCCAGGGGTATATGCTTACTAGCCATCGCGTTCCCACATATAGCCCCAATCTTAACCTGTCTCGTCCCAAGTTCGATTCACTCCCGCCTAGCCCCTGGGTTGTGCCCCCATGACGAGCCTGCCGACATCTCGGTCTCCCCGCCATGAGTACTAAGCTCCCCCGGGCCACCTTCCTCTCAACCAGCGGGTAGGAACGTGTCTCTGTGCTTCGGACGAGCCCAGGAAAGACTTTACCGGTCCCATTCTCCGGTTAAGCACTCTAGCAATGTTATGCCGACAAATAGGCGAACAACACACAGCCTTGCACGACTCGGCGGAGTCCAAGGTACGACATCATGGAAAGTAAATACTGAAATAAAATCTCCGCCCGGTCTCCATTTAAATCATGAGCAAGAGTACTGTTTGACATAATCGTAAGATCTTTGTAACTTTGAAAGTTCCTATGGGATGAGTCCACACACTCGTGTCTACTCGTACCTAGCAAATTCTATGCATACCCGTCCTACGAACTCTATGTGTAGGTGCTAGGGCCAGGGCGGCCAGGGAGTCTAATGCAACTGGTTTCAAGCAACTCCTAATGCATATGCGTAATCATCAAGTATAATTTGTTTGCTGGGTTAAGTATGGTCCGGCCTACCTTCCTCACTAGGGTCAGTAGCTTCTCCTGGAGCATAGTCGGGCCCCTGCTGCTGGTTTTCTGGCTCCTGGTGCAGCTCTTCCTCGGGCTCCTCTACGATCGGCTGGTCCGGCGGGTGTCTTTCGCTCGCGAGATCTATATGCATGACATAGTGCAATTGGAGCATGTATTAGTGCAATGCTTGCTTCATGATGCGAGTGCGATGCAAGGATTCATGATTTATGGAATAAAGTTATGCATTTTTGCGATGAAACCTGTTCAGTACTAAGGAATCATACAAGCCATCACATAAAGTTAACTTAGCTTATCACATCTAACAACGTGAGGGTGTGCAGTGGTTTAGCATCCAATTATGTAAAGTGACCGAAGCTTACTAGACATCTATTTCCCATATAGCCAACTTAGCATTTCTGACATGCGACCCAAAACAGTAGCTATGTCCCACTTACTCCTATGTTTCAAATATGATCTATTGTGGCATTTATTAAATATACTAGCCTCACATTGTTGTTATTTACTTAAATATGCATTATTTCTACCATTTTCAAATCAGTGCCTACACTTGACATGCACAACCTCCTACCCTAATAGTGAGTTATGGTCATAACCCAGAGCTCATACCAAGCCTCTGAAGTCACCTGGAGCATTTTTCACCATAGCAACCTTTTTCTTAAATTAAATATATGCTCAAATACAAGACAAGGGCACAATAGTAATTAAACAGTAAGTATTTGGGCTACCAAAATTTATACAGAGCCTACACATGCTGACAAGGCCTCTGCCCAGATTTCACAATTTTTTAAGCTCATTTAAACCACATTTCCTATTTATTAAGGTTTTCATGCATGCACAATATCAGGGGCAAAACTGTCTTTTCCTACTCAACCATCATAACCAACAGATAGATCTGATAACAAGGATCAAAATGCAACTTAGTTTGCTATTTTTGGATTTTTCTTCTATTTTCTACGATTTTTCAAAGTTTCAGCAGTTTTAAATGTATTTTAAATCGAAAATCTACAGATCCAGGACCTATACATAATTATCCGTAGTTTCTGAGGGCTAACATGCAAGATCTGCAAGACACAGGGCACGGTGCGGTGGATTTAAATAAAAATACGAGAAAAGGCAGGGGCCGGATCTAAAGTTTGCCGGTCCCTTTCTTCCTCATCGCGACAGTGGCAGCCGCGCGGAAACGCGCGCGCGCGCCGGCGAGCTCCGGCTCGCCGCGGCCACGACGCGAGGCGGAGAAGATGTTCTCGGGCCAAGGCTTCTACCTCGCGGTGACGGCGTCGACAGGGACGGTGAGGATGAGGCGGGAACGGCGGTGAACCGTGCGCGAACTCGCGCGGCGTCGGCGTTAACCGGCGGCGTGGCGGCGCTCGATCTCCGCGTCCGAGAGGGGAATGGCGACGAGATCTTGTGCGCCGAGTGCGCGTGGACGAGGCGGTCGCGATGGTGGGGGTCTAGGGCGAGGGAAGTGGCTGGCGTAGTGGGCGCGAGCTCGAGCTCCGAGCTCAGCTCTAATGGCGGCGTGAACTGGGCGAGGGCGGGGAGCGAGGGAGAGGGCTCGGGATGGTGAGTGGGCGAAGGGAACGGGCAGAGGAACACGTCCTCCGCTTAATGGCCGGTTGGGAAAGGTCGATCCGTGGGCGTGCGTAGCCGGCGTCCACGCGGCGGGCGCCGGCTCGGCACCGGCCGCGCCCCTGGACTCGCGGGCCCACACGTCAGCGAGAGCGAGGTCCGAAAAAGGAAAGAAGAGTATTTCCGTTTTTGTTTAGCCTCTGAAAACTGCTGTTTTGACCTATTTCCAAGCCGAATTTGAAGGAAGCCCAATTAGATGAAATGTTCATCTCTTTCATATCTACAACCTTTTCGAAATGCTCAAGTTCAAAATCCAAGTCTAAATATGATTTAAATTAAAATTTACCTATCAGCCGTAAATTTGGGCAGAGAGTTGGTTTCCTTAGAAAATTCAAAAGTCCTATTTATAGCCATTTCCTCCCAAGAGTCTTGTTGACAATATTGTTCACAATTTGAAGGCCTACAACTTCCTCAATTGGACCTTTGCATGAAAATGGTTGTAGGTTATAGAAAAATGAAGATCTAAACAGTTCAGGTTTAACTTGTGTTTGTTGGTTGACACTAAATGACCCTTTACACTATGCTAAGTCCATATTCCATCTAAGCTCCAATTAACAAAGTTATTCACCACATCATGAACTACATGTTTGGTATAAAATGTTTCACCTAAAACTCAATAGGATTTAAGTCATACTCACATTTATAGCGTCATTCATGCAAAAACTGAGTGCATCACTTAGCTATTTGCATCATGCTTGTTCATATCAATCAAATGCACACTAACATGAGATGAGATGATGCTTATGAGAGGTAATTAAATAAAGGATGCACATGATAATGCTCCGGAGATGCCCAGGGCATCACAGGGCGTCTCGTTGAGACTTACATGCGCGAATATGAGAATTTCGTTCAGAAGCCTGGTGAGTCCATCGATGACTTGTTTGGTCGTTTTCAATCAATCATCAACAAGCTGCACGTTAACTCCAGCCTTGAGTGGATCCCATACACCGACCATCAGCAGGCTGTCAAATTGTTGTATGCGTTGGACAGGAAGGTATGGGAGATCAAGGTTAACTCGATCATCGAGTCTGAGGCCTATGACACAATTGGAGTGGAGACTCTTTACAGCAAGCTCAAGGCCACAGAGGTGGATTACAAGTTGAGAGATTCTCTCACTTGTACTGGCTCCAAGAGCCTAGCCTTGGCTTCTCCCTCCAGTGAGGCTACTACTAACCCCCAGCTTCACAACTTTTCATTTTCTGCCATTATGTCTGTTACAGAGGAGCAGTTGGCGTCACTTGGGGATGATGAGCTTTGCCTGGTGTCTAGCCAATTTCAGCGCGCCTATGACAACCAGATGAGCAAGAAGAAGGGCGAGAGGCCCAAGTGCTTCGAGTGCGGAGAGGTCGGCCACTTCATCACCGAATGCTCGAACAAGCAGAACGACTACTACAAGAAGGGCAAGAGCCACTCCCGCGACTCCAACAAGTACCACTTCAGCAAGCATGACTTCGGCAAGCAAGACCACACCAAGCACCGCTCCGGCAAGATCAAGAACTTCCGAAAGGCTTTCAAGAGCTACTAGAAGGACAACCGGACGCGGGACAAGGCCTTCTTCGCCGAGCTTGGTGGTCTGTGCGGCGCATCGTCCTCCTCCTCCTCGTCTTCATCAAGCTCAAGCGATGAGGAGATTGTCACCAAGTGGGACAATAGGAGGGACCAAGGCGGTCCAGCTGGACTCTGCTTCATCTCCATCAAGTCCAAGCGCAAGCACAAGATGCATCGGAGATCTTTTTGCTCCATGGCGCTTGAGGACAAGGACAACAAGGGCAACAGCAACGACTCCTCCGATGAAGAGGTAAATCCTGAGCAAGCTAAAATCCTTGAGATGTTGGAGGCAAATAGTCATGAGTTGAAAGCCCAGGATAGGTTGTTGGAGAAGGCAGCCAAGAAGCTGCAGAAGCAGAAAGCCAAGTTGGCAGATGCTTTAGCTCAGATAGAGAGGCTGAAGAGTGTGCCAGCCCAGCCTAGTGAGCTTGAGTGCCCTACCTGTGAGCAGAAGAGCAAGTATGCTCATCAGGTAGAGGAGATGGATAAGCTAAAGGTTGAGTTAGGCAAGCTCCAGTCTAAACTGGATGAGCCTATTTTGAGTGATGAGCCTGAGTGTGAGATGTGCCCTCACCTAGCTGTTGACATAGCTGAGCTAAAAGTAAGGTGTGAGGGACAACTCAAGGAGTTGGATGAGCTTAGGGCTAGACCCACGCTTTTGGGTGAGTGCATGGTTTGTCCTATCTTGGAGAGTGAGCTTGTGCAGTTGAGAGCTGACCTTGAGGTGCTTTCAGCATCCCCTGACACTTGTGAGAACTGTCTCACTTTGGGGTTGATGTTGGTGGATAGGGATGCCACCATTAAGAAGTTAGAGAAGTCTGCTCCCTCTATTCCCTCTCTAGACTGCCCTACTTGTGCTGCCCAGACTTTAGTTTTGGAGGATCTGAGAGAGGAGAAGTTGGTCCTTGAAGAGGACAACTGTAGGCTGAGAAAGGTGCAGAGCTGGATGTATGCCAGAGAACCTCAGCTTAGGATGATTATAGAGGGAAGCAAGCATGAAGAGGGTGACAAGAGTGGGCTTGGTTTGGGTGAGTGTAGTACATTAGGTGAGAAAAGTGCCCCAATCAAGCTTCAGACTACCTCACCCAGCCTGATACTACAGCTGATGGGGTTTACCATGAGCCTCCCAAGGCTGCCCCAAAAAAGTCTTACTAGACACCCAAGCCACCATAGGCTGAGCTAGATAAAATTATGAAGGAAGTGCTTAAGCCTTCAGGCAAGAAGCCAGTCCAGCAGCCTGCACCACCTAAGGCTACTCCACCTAAGCCTAAGGCCTGGCCTAAACCCACTCCCAAGAGGCCTATCTACCACTGTGACTTTTGCCAGCGGAATGGCCACTTGGAGGAGTTTTGCTTCAGGAGGAAGCGAGCTGAGAGGCAAGAGAGAGCCTGGGGGAACCAGGATCAGTTCTACCAGGGTGGTAGGCAGGATCCTCCCTGTCGTGGTGAGATGAGAGACCGCTTTACTGGTGAGAGAGGAGGCGGCTTTCAAGCCCGTGCTCCAGGTGGAGAGAGACGCTTTCCCGGTCGAGCTCCTAGTCATTTTCAGCGCGGCTATGGACCTCGTGAATGAGGCTTTGGAGGTAGAGGGTTTGAGAGCTCATGCTTTAGAGGTCGTGGGTACCCAGGTAGAAGTGATGCTTACTTTGACTGTGCTTACCCCACTTTTGAGCAGATGGCTCGGCACTGGTTCAGCAGTTTCACTAACCCCAGTGCCGGACCGTTTGCTCACTCTCGCTTTCCTTGATTTTGCAGGATCGAGGCCTGGAGGACATATGGATCATGGACTCTGGCTACTCTAGGCACATGACAGGGCACCGCAGATGGTTCTCCAGCCTCAACCCCGTGAGCACCAAGGAGTACATCACATACGGGGATAATGGTCAAGGTAAAGTGTTGGGTGTTGGTTCTGTTGCTCTTTCTGGAAAGCTTTCCCTGAGAGAAGTTGCTTTGGTGAGGAATTTGGGGTTCAATTTGGTTTCTGTTTCACAACTTCTCAAGGAAGGGTTTGAGGTTCGTTTTAAGGAGGGTTCTTCTTGTGTGCTTGATGCTAAGGAAAACCTTGTTTGTCGGATTTTGCCCTATGGGTAGGTTTTTAAGGTTGACCTTGCATCAGTTTCTGGCCCTCCTCAGTGTTTGGTTGCTAGTCCTTCTACTGATATTTGGAAGTGGCATAGGAGGCTTGGCCATTTGAGTTTTGATCTGCTAGCCAAGTTGAGCTCGATGGGTCTGATCCGAGGATTGGCCAATTTGAAAGCAGAAAAGGACTTAGTCTGCCACCCCTGTCGTCATGGCAAGATGGTTGCCACTTCTCATGCACTTGTCAATCAGGTGATGACCTCTTACCCGGGTGAGCTGCTACATATGGACACGGTTGGTCCTGCTCGGGTACAATCGGTCAGTGGGAAGTGGTATGTGCTTGTAGTTGTGGACGACTTTTCTTGCTATTCATGGGTGTTCTTCATGGAATTCAAAGATGAAGCTTTTTGTTTTGTTCGAGATCTGGTCCTGAGGTTAAGGAATGAGAGTCATAAAGCCATGAGGGCTATCCGCAGCGACAATGGCAGAGAATTTCGTAACTCTCATTTCGAAACCTTTTGTCGTGACCTTGGTCTTGATCACCAATTCTCATCTCCTTATACCCCACCGCAGAACGGTGTTGTGGAACAAAAGAACCGCACACTTGTAGAGATGGCGCGGACGATGCTTGATGAGCATAGGACTCCGTGACGCTTTTGGGCTGAGGCTATGAATACGGCCTGTTACATTGCCAACCGCATCTTCCTACGAGCTTTCTTAGGGAAGACTTCGTACGAGCTACGGTTTGGTAGGCAGCCTAGCATCAAGCACCTGCGTGCATTTTGCTGCAGATGCTTTGTGCTCAAAAAGGGGGGGCATTTGGACAAATTTGAATCTCGCTGCTTGGATGGTATTTTTCTTGGGTACGCCTCTAGCTCTAGGGCATATAGACTGTGGATCCTTGATACTAGACAAGTGGTTGAGACCTGTGAAGTTTCCTTTAATGAATCTATGCCTTGCACAACCCCTGCATTTGAGCTTTCAAGTGATGATGAAGAAGGCGCTCCCATCTTTGAAGATGAGTAAGGCGAAGTAGATGCTGGTGATGCAGGAGCCTCTACACCAGCTGTAGCTCCTGCCCCGTCTGCTACGAGCTCTGAAGATGAAGGAGGACCCTTGCCTACGGCTTCCTCCTCACTCCCCCGACCGCAAGCTTGAGCAGAGGTTGGCCCCACTGAGGACGCAGGGGAGGTGACCTCTGAGATTGTTCCATCTCGGCAGGTCTAGTGGGATCACCCTCCAGACAGGATGATTGGAGATCTACACCAGCGTGTCACGCTCTTCGGTTAACTCTCTAGCCTTTTTCTGTCACTCCGCATTTGTTGCTTCTTTCGAACCCCGGGATGTGTCACATGCATTATCTGATCCTAGTTGGGTGAACGCCATGCATGAGGAGTTGAAGAACTTTGAGAGAAACCATGTATGGGATTTAGTTGAACCTTCACCAAACTGCCACCCTATAGGAACCAAGTGGGTTTTCAAGAACAAACAGGGTGAGGATGGGATGGTTGTTTGGAACAAAGCGAGATTGGTAGCCCAGGGTTTCTGTCAGAAGGAGGGGATAGATTATGAGGAAACCTTTGCTCTAGTAGCTCGTTTAGAGGCCATTAGGATTCTGCTTGCCTTTGCTGCCTCTAAAGGCTTCAAACTACAGCAGATGGATGTCAAGTCAGCCTTTCTAAACGGTTACATAGAGGAGGAGGTATATGTGAGACAACCTCCTGGTTTTGAGAGTGCCAAGTTTCCAGACCGGGTGTATAAGTTGAGAAAAGCCCTTTATGGTCTGAAGCAAGCTCCAAGAGCTTGGTATGCTAGGTTGAAAGCCTTTCTGCTCAAGTCTGGTTTTGTGATGGGTTCAGTAGACAAGACCTTATTTTTGTTGAGTCATGGCAGTAACACCCTTCTAGTTCAGATATATGTTGACGACATTATCTTTGGTGGTTCATCTCACGCTTTGGTGTCTAAGTTTGCTGAACAGATGAGCAGTGAATTCAAGATGAGTCTCATGGGTGAGCTTCAGTTCTTTCTCGGGCTTCAGATCAAGCAAGGTCCATATAGAACCTTCGTCCATCAAGCCAAGTACACGAAGGACATTCTGAGGAAGTTTGACAAGGGAGATCTCAAGCCCATGGTGACTCCCATGTCAACACAGACGGCTCTTGATGCTGATGAAGAAGGGGAGGTGGTGGACCAAAGAGAGTACCGAGGGATGATCGGCTCACTTCTATACTTGATAGCGACCAGGCCAGACATTCAGTTTGCGGTCTGTCTCTGTGCGCGTTTTTAGGACTCACCAAGCCTATCACATTGTCAAGCGGTGAAGCGCATCTTCAGGTACCTGAAATACACTCCTGAGCTTGGTCTTTGGTTCTCTTCAGCTTCGTTGCTCTCTCTCAGAGGGTATTCGGATGCTGACTTTGCGGGTTGTCGGCTGGAGCGCAAGTCTACTTCCGGCACCTACCAGTTTCTTAGTACTTCTCTTGTCTCTTGGTCCTCACGCAAGCAATCTAGCATAGCCACTTCCACCACAGAAGCTGAATACATTGCTGCTGCTAGTTGCTGCTCTCAGCTGCTTTGGATGAAGTCCACCTTGAGCAACTTTGGTCTCTGTTTTAGGAAGATCCCTCTCCTAATAGACTCTACTTCTGCTATTTTTGTAGCTAAGAACCCCATCCTGCACTCCAGAACCAAACACATAGACGTGAGGTTTCACTTCTTGAGAGATCACTATGAGAAGGGAGATATAGACTTGATCCATGTAGAGACTGAGAACCAGTTGGCCGATATCTTCACCAAGCCCTTAGACCTTAGCGTCTTTACTCGCTTGCGTGGGGAGCTTGGTGTTTGTTACCCCTTTTAGGTTGGGTTAACTTTGGTGTAGTTTAGGATTTTGTTTTGCTTTTTCTTTGATTTTCTTGCATTTTGTATCATACCATGCATTGCATTGTAATATATGCATTTTCACTTACGCTAGCACTAGAGCTCTTCTGGTATGACGAGTTAGTACTTGCTTGTGCTAGATTGTACAGTTGCTTGCATGATCATGATTGGCTAAGCTCTTTGAATCTGTCTAATATCATTTGTGAGCTAAGTGAATTTTTGTTTCATGAAAATCAAAAACCATGATCACCACTTGACTTGGCTACCTAGCATGTGTAGGAATGTTGAAAGCTATCCTATCTTTTCATGCTTGGATATTGTAGTCGTATGCCTTTGTTACACTGATGCCTAAGCATTTATGGCACCTTGCCCAAATCTGAAATCTGAATGAATGTTGTTTACAAAATGGTGTCCTATGAGCTAAATTGAAAAGATCCAGGTGGGTTCACTTGTCACACTGATCTAGTTTGAGATAGCTTGCCTTTGCACTTTGGCATGAACTTGGACTAGGCTGTGTATAACCAAAACCTTGTCTTAAGCTTCTGATGGTTTTCTGTAGATAGGCTTGGCATTGGTTGGTAAGAAGTGGCAAACACAATGAATAACCCCTGTCATATGATCTGATTTGCTAGAAGTTAAAAATTGCTAAATCTGAAATATGCAGGTCTCTAAATTGCTTATGGCCTGTTGTATATGCTTTGGTTGAGAGTAGCACACCTTGTATGTCTTCCTAGCATCTTGTTGTTCATGCCTATCTTGCGAGATGCTATTCATGTTGGTGATGCTTTCTTTTCAATAACCCTGAAAAACATGCTCCTGATCAGTATCAGATAGATTAAATTGAGCTTGTTTGCATGCTTCCTTGCCCTCACTTGCTTTGTATGCTAGAACTCATGTTTACTAGCTTTTCATCCTTGCTGAGCTCTTCATGGTACACTTCCTGCATTTCATGTCATATTTTGAAGGGGAGTTGTCCATTTCAGGGGGAGTTGAGTTCTATGAACCCTTGATGTGTCCATTGTCAACAAGGGGGAGAGATGTTGACCCTTGAGGAGAGAGATGTTGGACCAAGGGGGACGACTCTGTAGAGATCTAGTTGAGGGGGAGTTTGAGCTTTTAGCATGCTCTTGGATCGGTGCGTTGAGCCTTTTGCCTCTTTCTGGAGGAGCCGATGTTTTGCCTTAGCATGACTGTGTTGAGCCGGTTTGCCTCTTTCTTAAGGGGTCATGCTTTAGTTTGATCGACTGCGTTGATCGGTTTCCCTTGTCCCAGGGGGTCGATCTTTGGCTTTCTTTTTGTTGTCTCAATTTGCCCTTTTCTGCTTGTATTTGGCTTTTGGGCATATTGAGCAACTTCTTCTTTTCTTCTTTCTTTTTGGTTTTACGCTTTTCTTTTTGTCTTTGTTCTATTTCAGGTTACAGGTTGAAGGTGTTGACAATGCACTCATCAAGGGGGAGATTGAGACCCAATGGACCGGCTCCATTGCCTCTGGAGTGATGAGTGATTGTCAACAGTAGCAAGACCCAGAAGGACTTGGGCACAAGACCTCCGATGGACAGGAGGCCCTCCGATGGACTAGAGGTAGAAGAAAGTCCTCCGAAGGACTGGAGGCATGGTCGACGTCTGTCGGCCATGGGAGTTCGGTACACGAAGGAGCGGCACGGCGACGGCAGGAGTAAGTCCTCCGAAGTACTGCGAGGCTGCCGCGATAGACAGGGGATGCCGGGCGCCACCGCGGTGCTCCAACCCGAGTGCGTGGCGTGAAGGCGTGCGAGGGAGGCTTTGGCGGCTTTAGCTCAAAACCGCCACCCAAGCTACCCAAGCCTTGGTGAGTTGGGACATGACTCACCAAGATAGAGAAGATGGGCCAAATCCGGCACAGGCGGAGACTTCCTAAAGTTTCCCGGTTTCTGACTTCAAAACCGGAGGCGGATCGCGGATTGGACTACTAGCCACGTGGAGAACATCTGAGGATTGCGTGGAACTTACGAAGATCAAGACTTCATCGTGGTCGTCCGTCTCGAAATATCCTGTAATCATTCGGTTGAGTCCTTAGGGTTTGTCTAGTTGTAGGGACCTAAGTGCAAAATTGTCTAAATAGCACTCGGGTATAAATAGGTCCAAGGCAGGTCATTAGAACTACTCTTGGCTGCTAGGATTAGTGTTCACTTGGTAATTTTGTTCTTAAGCTTTGAGCTTCATTGTTAGGGAGGTGGGAGTAGGATTTAACCTCCTAATCTTTAGAGAAGGTGAGGTGGCTGCTTGGGATGAATTTCTGCTTGTATGCTGAATCTTTAGACCCTTCTTGGGCACTTAATCGAAGCAAATTCGTGCAGCAACCTTGTGTTCTTCTCCTCCCCCTCTCTCTTTGGTTTTTGGGTTCAATCCTTGGCTTCTGGGTGTTTTTGTTGGCCAAGCTTGAATCCCTTTCCTTGCTGATGTTCTGGACTTGCTAGGACGTGGACATCATGACTTAGTTCATCTTAATCCTGCTGGATTGCCACGAGCAAGCCTCCTTTTTGTTTTCCCCTTTTTTGCCCAAAGATTGCCATTTCACGTGATCTGAAATTCCCGCTGATTCCGTGGTCACCTTGAGTTGATCTTTTGGAAAAAGCTTTGGAATAGTGTCCAGATAGCCTGTGCATAATTTCGTGAAGTTTGGACAAGGTTTGGTCAAGTTTGGGTTTGAAACAGCCTTTTTCTGCGGCTCTACCAGACAATCCGTCAGCCGCCACCGAACAATCTGGTTCCACCGGATAGTCCGGCAGAGCTCACCGGATAGTCCGGTGTGAGCTCCGTCCGAGCCATGCCACCGGACAATCCGACAGCAGGCACCTGATAGTCCGGTCCTACCGGACAGTCCGGTGCTAGCCTCCGGATAGTCCAGTCCTGCCAGGAGCTGCTGTGTTCTTTCTAGTTTGGTTTTTCCACTGTGTTTCTGCTCTAGATTTTTGCATTCCCCACTGTTAGACCATTCTCTTTGCTTGCTGTGAGTCAGTGAGACACACCTCGGTGTGGTGAGTGTCGTGTGGCGGTTTGTTGCAAAGTCTCGTTGCCGGTGTTCTATTCTTGGTTGGATGTCGAGTTTTACCCTTTTGGTGCGTATCCTTTCACTGGATGGCACCCTTGCGCTGCTAGGCACGTATCTGTTCAGTGGACGGTGCCTAGTTCTGTTTCTCTTGAGCTTTGCTGAGCACCTTCTTGGGGGTTGTAATTTTGACATTTCAAGTGCTTCTATTCACCCCCCCTCTAGTCGCACGTCTCGGTCCTACACCTTTGTTAAGCTGATGCCTAAGCATTTATGACATCTTGTCCAAATCAGAAATCTGAATTAATTTTGTTTACAAAATGGTGTCCTATGAGCTAAATTGCAAAGATCCAGGTGGGTTCACTTGTTACACTGATCTAGTTTGAGATGGCTTGCCTTTGCACTTCGGCATGAACTTGGACTAGGCTGTGTATGACCAAAACCTTGTCTTAAGTTTCTGATGGTTTTCTGTAGCTAGGCTTGGCATTGGTTGGTAAGAAGTGGCAAACACAAGTGAATAACCCCTGTCATATGATCTGATTTGCTAGAAGTTAAAAATTGCTAAATCTGAAATCTGCAAGTCTCTAAATTGCTTATGGCCTGTTGTATATGCTTTGGTTGAGAGTAGCACACCTTGTATGTCTTGCTAGCATCTTGTTGTTCATGCCTATCTTGCTAGATGCTATTCATGTTGATGATGCTTTCTTTTCAACAACCCTGAAAAACATGCTCCTGATCTGTATATGATAGATTCAATTGACCTTGTTTGCATGCTTCCTTGCCCTCACTTGCTCTATATGCTAGAACTTGTATTTACTAGCTTTTCATCCCTGCTGAGCTCTTCATGGTACACTTCCTGCATTTCATGTCATATTTTGAGGGGGAGTTGTCTAGTTCAGGGGGAGTTGAGTTCTATGAACCCTTGATGTGTCCATTGTTAACAAGGGGGAGAGATGTTGACCTATGAGATTGTTGCTCCCAGGTGGATTTCATGGACCAAGGGGGAGGATTCTGTAGAGATCTAGTTGAGGGGGAGTTTGAGCTTTTAGCATGCTCTTGCATAGGTATGTTGAGCCTTTTGCCTCTTTCTGGAGGAGCCGATGCTTTGCCTTAGCATGACTGTGTTGAGCCAGTTTGCCTCTTTCTTGAGGGGTCATGCTTTAGTTTGATCGACTGCGTTGAGCGGTTTCCCTTCTCTTAGGGGGTCGATTTTTGGCTTTGTTTTTGTTGTCTCAATTTGCCCTTTTCTGCTTGTATTTGGATTTTGGGCATCTTGAGCAACTTCTCCTTTTTCTTCTTTCTTTTCGGTTTTACGCTTTTCTTCTTGTCTTTGTCCTATTTCAGGTTACAGGTTGAAGGTGTTGACAATGCACTCATCAAGGGAGAGATTGAGAGCCAATGGACCGGCTCCATTGCCTCTAGAGTGATGAGTGATTGTCAACAGTAGCAAGACCCAGAAGGACTTGGGCACAAGACCTCCGATGGACAGGAGGCCCTCCGATGGACTGGAGGTAGAAGAAAGTCCTCCGAAGGACTGGAGGCATGGTCGGCGTCTGTCGGTCATGGGAGTTCGGTACATGGTGGAGCGGCATGGCGACGGCAGGAGTAAGTCCTCCAAGGGACTGCGAGGCTGCCCCGATGGACAGGGGATGCCGAGCGCCACCGCGGTGCTCCAGCCCGAGTGCGTGGCGCGAAGGCGTGCGAGGGAGGCTTTGGCGGCTTTAGCTCAAAACCGCCACCCAAGCTACCCAAGCCTTGGTGAGTTGGGCCATAACTCACCAAGATAGAGAAGATGGGCCAAATCCGACCCAGGCGAAGACTTCCTAAAGTTTACCGGTTTCTGACTTCAAAACCGGGGGCGGATCGCGGATTGGACTACTGGCCACGTGGAGAACATCCCTGGATTGCGTGGAACTTACGAAGATCAAGACTTCATCGTGGTCGTCCATCCCGAAATATCCTGTAATCTTTCATTTGAGTCCTTAGGGTTTGTCTAGTCGTAGGGACCTAAGTGCAAAATTGTCTAAACAGCACTCGGGTATAAATAGGTCTAAGGCAAGTCATTAGAGTGACTCTTGGCTGCTAGGATTAGTCTTTACTTGGTGATTTTAGTTCTTAAGCTTTGAGCTCCATAGTTAGGGAGGTTAGAGTAGGATTTAGCCTCCTAATCATGAGGGAAGGTGAGGGTGGTAGCTTGGGACAAATTTCTGCTTGTATGCTAAATCTTTAGACCCATCTTGGGCACTTAATCGAAGCAAATTCGTGCAGCAACCTTGTGTTCTTCTCCTTCCCCTCTCTCTTTGGTTTTTGGGTTCAATCCTTGGCTTTTGGGTGTTTGTGTTGGCCAAGCTTGAATCCCTTTTCTTGCTGATGTTCTGGACTTGCTAGGACTTGGAGATCATGACTTAGTTCATCTCAATCCTGCTGGATTGCCACGAGCAAGCCTCCTTTGTGTTTTCCTCTTTCTTGCCCAAAGATTGCTATCTCACGATATCTAAAATTCCCATTGATCCCTTGATCATTTTGTGTTGATCTTTTGGGAACAGCTTTGGAATAGGGTCTAGATAGCCTGTGCAAAATTTTGTGAAGATTGGACAAGATTTGTTCTGGTTTGGGTTGCAAGACCCCTTGTCTCTAACTCTACCGGATAGTTCGGCAGAGGTCACCGGACAGTCCGGTTCCACCGGATAGTCCGGCAGCACCCACCCGACAGTCCGATGTGATGCTCAGCCGGGCCGTGCCACCGGACAGTCCGGCCCCACCGGACAGTCCGGTGTTGGCCACCGGACATTCCGGTCCTACCAGGGAGCTGTTGTATTTTTCCCACTTTGGTTTTTGCACTGTGTTTCTGCTCTAGATTTTTGCATTCCCCACTGTAAGACCATTCTCTTTGCTTGCTGTGAGTCAGTGAGATGCACCTTGGTGCGGTGAGTGTTGTGTGGAGGTTTTGCAAGGTTTCGTTGCCTCGGTGCCATTCTTGGTTGGATCTTAAGTTTTCCTGCATTGGTGCGTATCCTCTCAGTGGACGGCACCCTTGCACCGCTAGCCACGTATCTGTTCAGTGGACGATGCCTAGTCCTGTTTCTATTGAGCTTTGTAGAGCACTTCCTTGGGGGTTGTGATTTTGAGTTTTCTAGTGCTCCAATTCACCCCCTCTAGTCGCACGTCTCAGTCCTACATTTAGATCTTAGTTGGTCTTTTGGACGCCGTTGCTTGAAGTAGTCCCACGCACTTGCTTCTTGATCATGTATCTGCATTAAGCGTCACTATATGAATACCATGCATGATGCAGCGAACGGGATGCATGAATATCAAGCACACTTTTGGATAATCTTCATTTTATGGATAGGCAGAAAGGTAATTGATAAACTACTTAAGCAAGAGTACTTTTGTGGATAGGGAGCAAGCATACACTCATACAATCAGGTGTTCCCAAAGCAACACATGTATCCGGCATATGATTAAATATCAATTAAATTGTCCTTTATCATACCACATGCAATCAAAGCATCAGACAAGTATATATTTACACATGTAGTGAACTACTTGCACATTCGAAACATCACACCTGACACTAGTAACAATAGTACTTTTTATGGATCTAGAGTAGGCATGCAATCATATACATACACTGGCAAATTATTGATCATAAATGACACATGTTAATGCTGTGACCCGGTAAAAATATGCAATAGCGATTTAGTTGCTTAAATTTACTAAGACACATGCACAAGGTGGGGTGATGTTTTATAACCATTCAGCAAGTTAAATATATCATGCCGGGTGATGATTTCGGAACTCGTTAAATACCACTTTTCTAATTTATTGTTCATATTAGCATAGAGTTTAGCATTTTCAAATCACATAGTAAACAACAATTATAAATTTTCCAAAAATACTTTCTGGAACCTATACTTAAATACTAAGCACAAGATTTTCCTCAAAATTTATTTTGCTCGATAAAGTCACTTTTTCCTATTATTCATTTTAAAATGCAATTATTTGTCTATTTCAAAACAGCAACCAAAACTTACATGCAGACCATGAAACTTTAAAAATGGACTAAATATGCAACATGGAGCATCTACAGATTTCAGTGGAATATTTGGAGCACTTTTCTTGTAGCAAGTATTTTCACTCTTGTAAAATGCCCAAAATTTATGCATGAGGGCAAAACAGTAATTTAAAGTATATACTAGTGTCACAAAAAATCCCACATAATCCTAAATAATATTATAAGGCTACTAACCAAGTTTCATAATTTTTGGATGCCATTTAGACCACTTTTGGCATTTATTTAGTTCCAGCATGCTTGCAACAATCTAGGGGTAAAACTGTCATTTCATGGATCTACTTCTATTCCTTTCCGTAGATATACTAAATATGAACATAATGCAACAAAGTTTGTATTTTTAGCATTTTTCCTTGAATTATAATGGATTTTTGAAGTTCACGGCTCAATAAAATGCATTTAACTCAAAAATCACTTGGAACAGGGACCTAAATGTAAGTAGATCTATCACCCAGGGGCCTGCATAGAAGATTGGTGTGACTCAGCAAACAGCGCACCTAAATCAAAATAACAGGAGGGGGTTTTCACAAAACCACCATCTTCTGCCTCACGACAGGGGCAGGGCGCGCGCATCGGTGGCGTCACGGGCTGCTCCGGCGGCTTGGAGGCCCAGCCTTGGAGCCGAAGGGGTTCGAGAACGAGTTCCCGGCGATGGGGAGTATTTCCCCCAAGATTTGGGTGTGTGAGGAGGCCTGATTCGGTGAGGAACGCCGCATGAACCGGGACCGGCCGTGGCGCATAGCGACGACGATGGCGCGGCCCAATCTAGCGGAGGAGTGGGGGAGCAGCGCAGCTAGGTGGCCCGTGAGATGCGCGGCAAGGTGGGGAGTCCGACGGTGGAGTCGAGGGCACGTGGGGATGGCCCTATGGTGGCTCTCCACGGTGATGTCGATGGAGTGAACGCGGCCATGGTGGACGACGCTAGCGGAAAGGGCTATATGAGCCGCAGCAGAGGGCCGGGTCTTGGGGGAAACGGAGAGGAGCTCGAGGCGAGTGTGGTGCTCACCGCGGTGGGACGAGGGGAGGCTAGAGGATGGTGGGGCGAGAGCTCGAACCGAGCTAGGCCATGGCGAACGCGGTCTGCTCGCGCGAGCTTGAGGCGGAGTAGAGGCAGGGAGGGGCTGGCGGGTGAGCGCGAACGAGGCTGAGACGGCGTCCAGGTGAAGCTGGGGCGTAGGTAGCATGGGCAGGGAGCGGGGGCAGCGGCATCAGAGATAGGCAGCCGCGTGGCAAGCGCCGGCTCACCATGGGCGAGCTGCCCGGGTCGGAGGGCCCACTGTCAACGAGTGGGAGAGAAAGGAAAAAGGAAAAATGAAGAAACACATTCGAGTTGGTTTTTCTCCCTTCTGAAAATCGCATAAATGACCAATTTGGAGGCTGAATTTGACAAAGCCCCAATTGGAAGAATTGTTGTGCTCTTTAAGATCTACAATTTTGTCAAAATCCATCATACCATATTCTTTGTGGAAATAAGATTTAAACTTGAATTAATCTTACTAACTCTAGTTTGGCCAACATATCCTTTTAGTTTAAAAATTCCAAAAGTCCATTTTGTGACTACTTTCAAACAAAAAGTTTTATACCAACTTTGTTCATAATTTCATTAGTCACAACTTTATCAAATAAATTTTTGTATGAAAATGGCTGTAGATCAAAGAAAAGTTGAATTTAATAAGCAGGTCAGGTTTGGACAGATTTCATATGCTGGTAGAAAGAGACTCAAAACACCATTCACACCCTAATGTATGACAAAGCACCAAATAACAATGTTTTTTATCATGAAATATTTTACAAGTTTGGTATATAAACTTTCTTCCAATTCACCACAGATTTTGAAATACAAGTCCATAAATTTTCAGAGGTTTGGTAAAACAGCAGATTTACTTCATGTAGAGTCTTTCTTGTTTTCAAGCTTTGGAGTGTCAAATGAAGTCCATTCAGATCAAGGTCTAGTGCATTTGAAAGGTGATGAGTTTAATTTCATTTCACAGAAAGGAAGATTTTGAAGTTCTATAGTGAAATCAAAAGTAATTCTTGAATGAAGTTTGTGGAAGGGATGAAAATCTGGACTTAGGAATTCTTTTCTAAGTATAGGCTGACTTGGTTTGGTTGAACTTTTGAACCTCTTAACACCTGATTTTGAAAATGGTCATAATAGTAAATTTGAAGGCAACATCTTGAACTAAAACTTTTGTATTTGATGTCTTGCATGAAAACGTATAAATTTTTAACTACTCAACCAAAGAACGCAAGGTTTTGCATATTCAACTTGAAAATTCTGACTTAGTGGTTTATTGTCCTAGTTATTGTTGTTCTCAAAGCATGATTAAGTCCAAATCCATGATTAACATTAATCTAAATGTGTGTCAAGGCTTTGAGATGCTGGGGGATCACAATCGTGTGCTGGGTCCTAACACGGCGACAGCACCAGCCGCGCCAACCCCATCCACCGCCGCGCCAGCTCCGTCCCCTTCTGGGTGGACTCAAGTTACACGGCGGAGGAGCTCGGGGCAAGCACCCAGGGCTCGGCGGCAACGTGAGTCCGCTAACCCCTAGGCCCCTATAGGGGGAGCCACACCATATGGGCTGTGCAACTTGGCCACTATCTACTCTGACATTGTGCGAGCGGCCTTGTCCTGGCAGGGTCCCCCCACGCTCATTGCCGATGAAATCTACAACTCCGAGGACGTGCCGATGCCTTTGATGGGGCTTCGGCTGGGGCTCATCATAAACTCTACCCTAGCCATCCTAACTACTCACTAGTGTGGTACCCGGCCGAGAGCTCATCCACCGTCGCCTCCCCAGTCGGCCGAGACCGAGGTTCCCCCAGCTTGCGATCCCTCGCGAGAATTCTTCGTGGCAAACCACCGCGAGCAACACCAGCTAGTGCCGCCGGACCCACCATCATTCCAGGGAGAGGCCCCGGCAGCCGCCGAGTCTTGCCACCTATGCAACATCGATAGGTAGTGGGAAAGGGACCAACGGGCCCGATTGGCAGAGCTGTGCAACCCGGTCTCTGCAGACAGGGCCTCCCGGACCCGCGAAACTCTAGGACGACGCGGCTAGCGCATTCGCCACAACCGGGACCGCGACCGGCGACACAAGCAGAAGGCCACCACCGACGCTGAAGCATCCACTCTCCTCCAAAGAACAAAAGGAGGAAGACGCCCGGGTCTAGCCACGGGCGCAGTCAGGTTCCTTCAAGATGACTTCGACGAGGTGGCCTCCTCCCTTGCTTTCTCCAGTAAGGAACTCTACATCGCCGGGATGGGAGCACTCGAGGCAAACCTCCCTCCCTTAGTCACCAAGGAGAGGCTGACACAACTGGCCCTCAAAGGGCTAAAGCTTGGGGAGGAGGACCAAAATAAGCCGAATTCCCCCAAACCACCACAGGCCAGTGTCCTTGACCTGAGTGAAGCTATCGAAAACCGCAAGGACCTACACCATGAAATCAACTCCAGGCGACAGCAGGCCTGGAAGAAAGAGCTCAAGCGCCGAAGGGACTAGGAGAAGGAGTATGGGGCGATCTTGCCCACAACAACCAACCAAGGGAGACTTGACGGTGGTGACGAGCGATGGTGAGGCGACAGCCCCGCCCAAGCAGGGCACTAGTAGAACACCACCGCAACGACCCCAGTTTCGACGATCCGCCATTCAGTGAATACGACAGGATCAAGGCTTTCACCACCAAGATCAGGGCGGTATCGTGGCCCTCCATGTTTGTGGCGGAACCACTGATTTAATCCAGGCTAAGCCCACCTGCCACCTCTAGCTTGCAGTGTAATTAGACCGAACCAAACCCGGTCGTCCATCGAGAGTCGAAAGGGTCCAAATATTACCTTATCCCAGAGGAATCGACATCATATACATCCAGCCCTCGATGAAGCCACAATAGTTACATCATCACTGGCAGTTGAATATAGCATATGTAGACTTAGTTCACAAACAAGTTCAAAATAAAATACAAGTTCCAACATAGAGACATCGCAAGGCAAGTTTAAAAGTATCTCGCAGCAGAAATTTAAAGTTCGGAAATTCATGACAACATCCAAAAGACTTGCATCTAGTGAGACAACATCGAGCCCACCGATGCTGCTCCTGTGCCAAATACGAAGACCTCATCCCTGATGATGGCATACACCACCTCCAACATAGGTGCATACAAGGAACTCCATACCTGCGCTCAAAATGTGGGGGCAAACCCTGAGTACTAATTACTCAGTAGGACTTAATGGATTCGCTTACGGCTGACGCAAAGCCATTGATTTTAAACAGTGGTATATCAACATAAAGTAACAAATTCCATCATTGGCATGTGGCATCATCATAATAATACATTGCAGGATTGTAAGCAGTACCGTACAAGCATTTGATAGTTGAAATCATGAGTAATATGTAGGACCGAGATGTGCGACTAGAGGGGGGGTGAATAGGAGCAATTTAAAACTCAAACTCACAATCCCCCAAAATAGGTGCTTGAGAAAAGAACTAGACACCGTCCATTGACAGATACGTGTTTAGCAGGGCAAAAGTGCCGTCCACTGAAAGGATACGCACCTAGCGAGGAAAACCGCGAGCCAAAGCAACAAAGGCACGGAGGCAACGAATCTTGCAAAAACCGCCACAAGACACTCACCGCAACAAAGTGCGTCTCACTGACTCACAGCAAGCAAACAGAATGGTCTAAAAGTGGGGAATTCAAAAATCCGAAGCAAAAACACAGCGGAAGAAGCAAACAGCAGAAACCCAACTGCAACCTTGCCTGAGCCGGAATGTCCGATGGGAAGTCCTGGATAGATCCCAACACCAGACAGTTCGGTGGGCTCTGTCGGACTGTCCGGTGGAACCGGATTGTCCGGTGGCCTCTACTGGACTGTCCGGTAGAGTCGCAAACAAGGGGTTTCACACCCAAAACAGACCAAATCTTGTCCAATCTTCACGAGATTTTGCACAGGCTATCTGGACCCTATTCCAAAGCTTTTCCGAAAAGATCAAAGTAAAATGACTGAGGAATCAGCGGGAATTTCAGATCTCGTGAGATGGCAATCTTTGGGCAAGAAAGGGGGAAAACTCAAGAGAAGCTTGCTCATGGTAATCCAGCAAGATTGAGATGAACAAAGTCATAATCTCCATGTCCTAGCAAGTCCAAAAGAGCCATTAGAACATGATTAACTCGTGGGCAAAACAAATCACCAAAAGCCCTTGAGTTTCCTCCAGAAACCAACTAGAAAGGGGGGAGGGAGATGGTGCACACATGAGCATGAATTTGGGACGAATCTTGCCTTGATTAGATGTGGAAATCAGTGCTTACAAGGTTCAACTCAGCCTACCACCCTTCATCCTAACACTAATGCAAAGTACTACCCTAGGGGACTCTCAAATCCTAAGCTAAGCACCCGATTTGATCTCTAAGCTCTTGGCTGGTTGGAAACTAAGCCTAGGGTTTCTTAAGGTGGAAGAGTCACCTAAATGACTAGCCACTTAGGTATATGTAGCCCAGGCCTAAACGACACATGTTACACTAAGACCCCAATATTACAGAAACGCCCGTTGGGGCCAAAACGGAAAAGACTCGACTTTCTCGGGGAGAGACGACGATGATGGAGTCTTGATCTTCTTCGCCTGCAAGCTCTCTCCCAGATGAAATCCATGTGGCCAGTAGTCCAAATCTACCGATCGACCCCTGGTTTTGGAATCAGAAACCGGGAAACTTTACTGTTTCCTTCCTGGGCCTGGAACGACCCGCTCCACTCTATCTCGGAGAGAATGAGCCCATTCACCGAGTCAGTTAACTTGGTGGTAGGATGAAGGATTTGAGCGAATCCGCCAACGCCCTCGCCCGCCTTCGCGCCATGTACTCGGTTTGGAGTACCGCGGTGGCACCCGGTATCCCCAGTCAGTCAAGGTCGCCTCACAATCATTCGGAGGTCTTACTCCTGCTGTCGTCGTGCCACTCCTCCGTGTACCAAACTCCCATGGTGGACCGACATCGAGCATGCCTGCAGTCCTTCGGAGGGCCTCCATCTACCTCTGGTCCATCGGAGGGCCTCCTATCCATCGAAGGTCTTGTGCCCAAGTCCTTCTAGGTCTTTAGCTTCTGTTGACAATGACTCATCACTCTAGAGGCAATGGAGTCGATCCATTGGCTCTCATAATAGATACAATATATTCAAGTAGTTACTATGTTGCCCGTGTGCAATATAAGCATTCCCACACCTGGTGGGCATCAGCAATTTGAATCGATTTTAATTCCTAAGAATAACTATCATGCCAGGCTATATGCTTACTAGCCTTCGTGTTCCCACATATAGCCCCCATCTCCACCAGTCTCGTCCCAAGATCCAAAGCGCCCCCACCTAACCCTTGGGTTGTGCCCCCATGGCAAGCCTGCCGAAATCTCGGTCTTCCCAACCACAAGTACAAAGGTCCCCTAGGCCTTCTACCTCCATCTAGTGGATGGGCGACACCTCAAAAGCTCCGAATGAGCCCAGGTAAGACTTTCACTGGTCCCACGACCTGGATAAGCATTCTAGCAATGTTATGTTGACTAGCCGGCGAATAGCGAACGGGCCTTATACAACTCAGGCGGAGTCCATAGTGCGACATCATGAAAAGTAAATACTGAAATAAAATCTCTGCCCGGTCTCCATTTAATCATGAGCATAAGTAATAATTGACATAATAGTAATATCTTTGTGACTTTGAAATCACCTACCCGACGAGTGACTCCATTCACCCGTGTCTACTCGTATCTAGCAAATTCTAGGCATACTCGTCCTACGAATCCTATGTATAGGTGTTGGGCCCAGGGCGGCCAGGGAATCTAATGCAAGTGTTTTCAATCAACTTTTAATGCGGATGCATAAATATCAAGCAACCCACATTATATTAGCTGGGAGAATTATGGTCCTGCCTACCTTTGTTTATGTTTCACAAAACCAACAAACTAAACTACGTTAGTTTGCCGGGTTGTGGGGCTTTGCCCCAGGTGACCCCTTGATCACTTGGACAACTCCTCCTTCCAAATACCACTTCAGGGGCCTCCAGGTGGTATTTGGGTCTTAGTTGATTTTTTGGACACCGTTGCTTGAAGTAGCTCCACGCATTTGCTTTTGGATCACGTATCTGCAATGTGCATCACTATATGAATGCTATGCATGATGCAGGGAATGAGATGCACGAATATGAAGCACACATGTGAACAATCGTTTTATGGGCAGACAGAAAGGTGATTGATAAACTACTTATACATGGAGTACTTTCAAAGTAAACATACAATAGTAAGGTCACACTTATACAAGCTACTGATCGTATTGACAACGTATTAATGAAGCTATTCTAATGAAAGCAAACGATATTGTTTAGATTACTAAGATAGGTGTGGTGGTGTTTATTTTCGTTCAACAAGTCATACATGATGGATTTCTAATTCTGAGTCACTCTTGTCATATCAGACAATTTATTTGTTTATTTGTCGCACTAAACTACCCCTGATGAGTTCAATGTGTTATACAGTTCAAAATGCGCTTAAATATTTATGTAATGTGGATAAATACTGAGAAAGGACCACACCCAAATTTGAGCAGTAATGGAGCTACAGATTAATTATAGAAATTCCAACTAGATTACATAGCATCTATGTTCTTAGGTTTATTATAAATTGTAGGAAATGTTTCTGACTATGAAACTTTAACAGCAGCTCAATCATGTCATGTTCAGCCTGCATAAAATCCAGGAGGCAAAATAAATAAGTTTTGATAGGACATCTATTTTCCATATATTAACTTTAGCTTATTTCACATGCAGCCCAAAACTATGGCAATAAAATTCACAAAAATGCTTTCTGGAATCTAAAGTTAACTATAAAGCCCCATGATTTGTCTTAGGATTTATTTTGCATCATAATGTCACTTTTTCCTATTATTTACTTTAACAAGCAATAATTTGTCATTTTCAAATCACCATTAAAACTTGACATGCACAGTCCAGCATTTTATCAGTGAGCCAACTATACTAAGGACAACACATATAAATTCCATGGTGGCATTTAGTTTGATGTAGCCACTATTTTCATGTTATTAAAATACATAAAATACATGCTTGGTGGTGAAAAAGTCAACATCCATCCAATGCTAGGGCTACCAAAAATCACAGTGTCTAGGTACCCTAACAATGCTACTATCCAAGTTTCAATTTTTTTAGAGCTCATTTGACCCACATTTGCCATTTAAGTTGTTTTAACAATCATGCAAGATCCAGGAGTAAAAAGGTCATTTCATACTTCATCATCATACGCATTTCATAGATATCCTCAAGAGGAGTACATAGCCACTGAGTTTGTAATTTTTTGATTTTTGTGTGAATTATGGTAGCATTTCAAAGTTTCACCCGGATTAATTAAAATAAATGGGAAAAATCACAGATCTGGGGGCCTCTTTGCAATATCTCAAAGATCTGGGGGCTAATATGCGAGATCTACAAGGCACAACATATAGTGAATAAAATGAACTCGCAAAATCACAAAAACCCAAGGGCTAAAATCTCAAAATAGTGTCTTCCTCCTGGTTCTTCTTCCTCGCGCAAGGGGGAAAGAATGGCAGCGGCGGGTGCCGGTCCGGCTGCGCGGGGCCCTGGGGGCTCGCTGGCAGTGCCAGGAGAGAGAGAGCAGGGGATGGGGGACCTCACCCCGGTACCAGGCGTGGCAGAGATGGCCAGAGGAGGCACGGGGACGGTGAGCTCAGGCATGGACGCTTTGGCTGCGAAATGCGGCTTCGTGCGACGAAACCCACGGCCTAGAGCTGCAGGAGACGGTGGAGTAGAGGACTAGGATAGCCGGCATAGAGCTCGGATGGAGTGGGGATGGCTGGAGGTGCGAGGAGCTCGAGCTTTGAGCTCTCTGCAATGGCGCACGGTGTTGGGAATGGAGAGGGGAGAGGTGCTCGAGTTAGGGGAGTGGGAGAGAGCAAGAGCGAGCTCCTCCACCTAAATGCGATGGGGCGCGGTCGGGGCTGTGCTCCCCCCATGAAGCAGAGCCGGGGCATGGGTAGGTTATGGCCATGGCAGGAGGTGCTCGCTGCGTAGGCGTGGCGAGTAGGTTGCGGCGGCATCCTGTTGGGGAGAAAGAAAGGGGTGCAGTGCGCGGAGAAGGTCCATGGCCCACGAGATGATGACAAGTGGGTCAAGCGGAGCGGAAAAGAAATGGTTCATTGGACCATGTGCGTGGGAGGGACGGTATGGTGGGCTCCATGGCTGATTCGTCCCCGCGCGCGGATCCGATGCCCGACAGGTGGGGCCCGGTCGTCGGTGACTCATGGAGGAAAAATAAAATTCGAAAATGAGAAACCCCTGTGGACTACAGGAAGGCCTGTTTGAAACTCGAGTTTTTGAGTAACCTAGAGGCCAAAATTGGAAGAACCCACATTATAAGAAGTGATCTAAACTTTGTGCTCTACAACTTCCTTATAAACTTTGGTGTGGGGTTCTATTTAAATATTTAGAGAAATTTTGAATCCAATTGTCTGACCTAGGTTTCACCAACTCAACCCCTCTGTTTAGAAATTCTAAAAGTCCATTTTAGGTTCACTTTCATACAAGGAGTTTTATACAAATGTTGTTTAGAATTTCATAATATACAACTTTCTTATATGTCGCGGATGTGAACCATCATGCCGTGAGGGATGATGCTAACTGATGCTTTCCCCCTACCTGGCGCGCCAAATGTCAAAGCGGGCGTGCTCCTGGTCGGGTGGCGGAATGCACCCGGCCAAGATCCTAAGCACTAAGCGTAGTTAGGGGGAGCGATCGTTGTTAGCTAGGTCGGTGGTGGCACGATGGTGACAAGAGGATTTAGAGTGGTTCGGGCCGCCGGAGCGTAATACCCTACGTACACTGTGGGTGTGTTCTCGTATTCCTGTCTGTTGGAGAAGACGGTGGTATTGTGTGCTTGGCTTTGTGGGTTTTCAGAGGAGTCTCTGAGCCTGTCTGGGTCTGTGTTGCGTATGCCTCCCCTTTTATAGCCCAAGGGGGGCACGTACATGGTGGCTGGGCCCCGATAGGTGGTCCCGGCCCATTTCCTCTATGCTACAGTTCTATCCTATGCTTGATGTCCAACGCTCCATGCGCCGCGCCTGTACCACTGACGCGGCCCGGTATGGCCCGGAAGATGCGCCATGCTGTCCTGCCATCCGGATACAGCGCCACGCCGTCCTGCCTTACGCCGTCCTGTTCCATGGCTGCTAAACTCGGTGAGAGGCTTCAGAGGCCGAGGGGGCAGGCGACGTGCTGGCGTGACAGGACGGGGCGCTCGTAGTAGCGCTGTAGCGCCGCTACCTAGTATTAGGTTGAGCGCGGTTGCCGCGCGTGGCGCGGCTCATGATGAGTACAGCGTACTTGTTTACTCAATATAGACCCCAACGTAGCCGGGGAAATCGACTGTAGTGCCCTGCTACCGCCGTCGTGCCTCGGTAAGGCGCGCGCCTTTGCTTTGTCACCGTCGCCTGCCAGCGGCGGTGTCAGCGGCAACGGGGGCACGCCCGTCTGACGGCGGCGGTGCCAGCGGCAACGGGGGCACGCCCGTCTGACCGCGGCGGCGTCAGCGGGCTACGGGGGCACGCCCGTCTGACAGCGGCGGCGTCAGCGGGCAACGGGGGCACGCCCGTCTGACAGCGGCGGTGTCAGCGGCATCGGGGCGTGCCCGTCTGGCAGCAGAGGTGTCAGCGGCAATGGGGCACGCTCCCCTGCCCGCAATAAATGCAGTAGGTGGGCGAGGCCCCTGCCTGAAGGCCCCACCACGTGCCCTGTGGGCATGTGGCAGCGCAAGACCTCCCCGTGCCCTGTGGGCACGTGGCAGCCCCGGACCACCGAAGGCGCTGGCTCCGGACCTCCCCGTGCCTTGTGGGCACGTGGCGGCCCCGGACCACTGAAGGCGCTGGCTCCGGACCTCCGAGAGGTCCGGACCTCACCTTCCCCTGAGGGACTCCTTGCGTGGTCGGGGGGGGCTCGGACCTCGCTGAAGGAGGTCTGGGGCCTCCCCTGTGGGCCGGGTGCGCGGCCCAGCTTTTATAAGGAGTAGGCCGGGCCCGCCTGTACGCGGTCTTAGGCCCTCCTTGTACTGCAGTTCTTGCCGATACTGGTGATCTTTGTCTAGTGTAAGCGGGTACCCGGCTAGCTGGGTACCGACAGTGGCCCCTGGGCCCACCTCTGGTGAGTTTTTCGAACCTGAGGTGAGCCCATCATCGCTTACTACTCAAGCCATCGGGAGCCACGTGTGGTTACCGGCGCCTAGCTGTTAAGCACGTAGTTGGTCAGGGCCAACTTCTTGATCTTTGGTCGAGGCTTGATTCGCCTGACCCTGCTGAGAGCCTGGCACGCCTGATCTTGCCGATCGTCCGCCCGCTGCGTCAGTAGCGAGAGCATGGAGCTTCTCTACCGCGGCGACGGCTGCGTGGCGGTCCCTCGGCACGGTGAGAACACCCGCCGGGGACGGCATCTTCATGACCAAGTACCCGTAATGGGCAACGGCCATGAAGCGGTAAAGTGCCGGTCTGCCAATGATGGCGTTGAACGGCAGGTTGACTTCCGCGACATCGAACTGGACGTTCTCCGTGCGGAATTTCTCCAGGGTCCCGAAGGTGACTGGTAGGTCGATCTTCCCTTTCGGGTAGATCGGCACTGGACCCACGCCGGAGAATGGGCGCGTCGGAGCTAGGCGTGACTCCGGAATCTGCAGCTGTTTGAAGGCTACATGGCTGATGATGTTGAGGGCGGCTCCGCCGTCGATCAACATGTGGTGGAGCCGTATGTTGGCGACCACTGGCGACGTGATGATCGGCAGCATGCCAGCCCCGGCCATGTTCTCCGGGCAGTCGGCCGGCCCGAAGGAGATGGTGGTGTCTCTCCACTTGTGGTGTGGAGCCACCCCTGGGACGCTCGGCCTGACCGAGAGGACTTCTCGGCGCATGGCCTTCACGTCTCGCCGGGAGGAGACCTCCCAGCTTCCGCCGTACATGACGTACAGCCTCTTGCGACGTTCGTTGTTGCTGGATTCGGAGCTGGAGTGGCCTAGAGCGTAGACGCTCTTGAGCCCCTGCTCCGGGGGCTGATAGCCCATCTCCTTGCCCCCAGCGGCGGGCCCGCCGTCGCTGGTAGCCTTCGTCTTGCCAGGGCGCTGGCGTGGGGGCGAGTCGTCCTTGGCCGGACGCTCGCGGCGCTCACTGAGACGCCGCTGCACGAGCTTCTGTATCTCGCGACAGTCGGCGTCGTTGTGACCGCTGTTGGGATGAACAGAGCATGAGCCGCCACTGTTCCGCGCCTGTTGCCTCGGGCGCTTGCCGCCGGTGTCACGGCCTCCAGGTGCTGCCGCGGCGACAGGGGCCCCTTCTAGGAACCTCTCAGGGCGTCGGCCCTTCTTCTTTTTCTTGCCGCCCTCTCGGGCAGCACCGGCAGAGGCGCCTGGCCGGGCAGTCCTGTCCTACTGTGGGGAGTGCCATGCACGCCCCTCTGCAGCCCTGGCGCACTTGTCCGCCAGTGCGTACAGGGTGGCGACGTCCTGCACTTGGCGGGTCGCCAGCTTCTCCAGCATCTTCTCATCACGGACGCCTTGCCGGAAGGCTGTGATGATGGACGCATCGGAGATGCGGGGTATTGTCCCCCACACCTTGGCGAAGCGAGCAATGGACGCTCGGAGGGACTCCCCGGGCTCCTGACATACTACATGGAGGTGGGCCTCCACACCGTACTGCTGGCATGCACTCGCGAAGTTCGCCAGGAACTGAGTGCAGAGCTCCTCCCAGGATCGGATTGACCCGGGGGAGAGGTTCATGAGCCAAGTCCGGGCCGGCCCAGACAAGGCGACGTGGAAGTATGACGCCATGACGGCGTCGTCTCCGCCAGCCGCTGTGATAGCGGTGACATACACCTGCAGGAATTCTGACGGGTTGGTAGTCCCGTCGTATTTTTCCGGCAGGTGCGGCCGGAACTTCTGTGGCCAGCGCGCGGAGCGGAGACCGTCCGCGAGCGCGGCGCAGCCAACTCCAGCCGATATGACCCCCGGCGGCGCTTGTACGCCAACCGGGGGTTGCACGTAAACCGGGGGCTTAGGTGCAGCAGCGGCAAACGCAGCGTCAAGGTTCTTGCCCTTGGTGGCATTTGGCTGCACCCGTGGTTGCTCCACGGTGGTGGGGGTGCCCGCTCGCCGGCGGTTGAGCTCAGCTCGCAGGTCTTCCGTCTGCGCGCTCCTCACTGAGGGGGAGCGCGCGGATGTTGCCGCATCGCGCTGCCTGCGGTGATTCAACCTCCCCCCGCTGCTGGGAGGGGGTCGCGATCCAGTCCTAGCTGGGCCAGGGGTGACCTCAGATAGGTGGATCAGGCGATCCACATCGCTCCACCACTGCGCCAGGGCGCTAGGAGAGGCGGTCGGCCCCGGAGGGTTACGGAGCAGCTCCCTGGCTGCGGCGAGCGGGACGCTGGCAGCAGCGGGGTTCGCCGTGGCGGCGTTTGCCGCTACAGCGCTTGCTACTGCAGTGTTTGCAGTAGCGGCGCCCCCCGTGGGGCGTTGAGGGGCTCGCGGCGTCCGTTCCACGCCCTCCGAATGCTGGGGGGAGGCCTGCGACCCGGTCGAGGCCACCTCCTCTGATGCGGCTGCATCCTCGTGAATGTCGCGGATGTGAACCATCATGCCGTGAGGGATGATGCTAACTGATGCTTTCCCCCTACCTGGCGCGCCAAATGTCAAAGCGGGCGTGCTCCTGGTCGGGTGGCGGAATGCACCCGGCCAAGATCCTAAGCACTAAGCGTAGTTAGGGGGAGCGATCGTTGTTAGCTAGGTCGGTGGTGGCACGATGGTGACAAGAGGATTTAGAGTGGTTCGGGCCGCCGGAGCGTTATACCCTACGTCCACTGTGGGTGTGTTCTCGTATTCCTGTCTGTTGGAGAAGACGGTGGTATTGTGTGCTTGGCTTTGTGGGTTTTCAGAGGAGTCTCTGAGCCTGTCTGGGTCTGTGTTGCGTATGCCTCCCCTTTTATAGCCCAAGAGGGGCACGTACATGGTGGCCGGGCCCCGACAGGCGGTCCCGGCCCATTTCCTCTATGCTACAGTTCTATCCTGTGCTTGATGTCCAACACTCCATGCGCCGCGCCTGTACCACTGACACGGCCCGGTATGGCCCGGAAGATGCGCCATGCTGTCCTGCCATCCAGAAGAGAAGATGTCTGCCTATTGCATAGAAGTCAGGAAGCTTGAAGGAAAATTCTTGGGGATAGAGTTCCACCACGTGCTCAGAGACGACAACGTAGCGGCTGATGTCCTCTCAAAGCTGGGGTCCAAGCATGCAGAGGTACCACCCGTCATATTCGTCTAGGTTCTTGACAAGCCGGCTGTAGAAGAAGAAGAAGAAAGAGAAGCTTAGAAAGACAAACCGGCAGAGGAGCAAGTGCTTTTCATCGAGCCTGACTAGAGGGCGAAGATCATTGAGTGCATTAAGTCCGGCACCCTTCCAAAGCCGAAATCCGCATGAGATAGGGTGTGCCGTAGAAGCAAGAGCTACACGCTGATTGGCGATCAACTCTATTGGTGGGCTGCGGCATCAGGTGTACTCTTGAAGTGCATCCCACACGGAGAAGGAATCAGCCTCCTCCACGAGATACACTCGGGGTCGTGGGCCAACCACACAGGGTCCAAAACACTTGTGGGCAAAGCATTCAGGATAGGATTCTATTGGCCAATTGTGAAGCAAGACACAGAAACAATTGTCAGAACCTGTGAAGGCTGCCAGTTCTTCGCGCGGCAATAGCACCTCTTGGCATCTGAGTTGCAGAACATCCAGATTTCTTGGCCTTTTGCGTGCTAGGGGCTGGATATGATCGGCCCGTTCAAAAAGGCTCCTGGGGGATACGACCACGTTCTAGTGGCAATTGACAAGTTCACAATGTGGATAGAGTACAAACCGATCAACAAACTGACGGCAACCAAGGCCATCGAGTTCATTGAAGAGATCATGCACAAATTCAAGGTCCCGTCAGAAATCGTTACAGATCCAGGTTTGAACTTCTCTGTAGATGCCTTCTTCGATTTCTGCAAAAGGCAAGGAACTCTGGTATGCTACACATCAGTACATCATCCACGAGCTAATGGTCAGGTAGAGCATGCCAATGGGATGATCCTCCACGATCTCAACCTGGCTATCTTCAATAAGCTCGAGCCATATGAGGGAAAATGGCTAGAAGGCGAACGCCTGCATGTCGCCCTCAAATCTTTCAAGTATCAGCAAGCGCTGAAGCGTTACTATGACAAAAATGTCAAGCCAGGTTCCTACAACATCAGTGATCTCGTACTCAAGCTCAAAACTTCTACCGCAGGATAGTCAAAGATGAGTTCCCCATGGGAAGGGCCATACCTCATCAAGGAGGTCCTACGCTGGGCCACGTTCAAGCTCAGCAAACCAGAAGGCAGGGAGCTTCCAAACACTTGGAACTCAAAGCTACTGCGGTGCTTCTACCTGTACGTCGAGTAGTCTTAAGCACTCGGCCAGTATTTCTCCAACGTGCCCATCATCAAGCAATCTGTTTCGAGTCCCAGCACTCAACATGTACGGGTCAAGCACCCTGAATGCTCATTTTTTGGTGACAACCAAGCCGAGCATGGCCTCTGCGGCCTATGAATGAAAAGCTAGCATCATTCTAAGTTGATACTCTATCATGTAATATAGTTACATCCACGAGAAAACCCTAGGAACATCCAAGCCGCACTAGTCGAGTACTACGCCTTACCAAAACCCGACGACAGCCAAGCCGCGAAAATGGCACCCTTCTAAGCTCTAACCAGTGACAACCAAGCTACCAAAAGAGCAATTGCTAAATGCAACACCCAAAAATCGACCATCCATAACCAAACTGCGTAAAGGGTCTTAACATTCAAACTCTAGCACCCAACGACAACCAAGCTGCAAAAAGAGTAACAAGCGAACTGCTATGTTCTTATGTCTGACGACAACCAAGCCGTGAAAAGAAACTACTAAAGCGAATAGGCACTCTAATCAGTGACCACAAAGCTGCCCAAAGAGTAAATCTATACGACATCGCTTCACATTGTTTCTGGTGACATCCAAGTCATTCAAACATCATGTCCTTCTGGCATACATCAGAATGCGGAGTTCAATCAACATCGAAAGCAGTTAAGTGTCCCATGCACAGTTACATACCCGTAGTAACTAACTTCCATCTACTCCGCCGGGGGCTCCTCTTGGTCATCTCCGGCACAGATGAATTGGAAGGCCCCGGCAGCGGCCAACCCGATGGGACTAGTAGCCTGCTGGTAGCTGGAGAACACCACCTATGTGGTACCGGCCTTGGGACCAGATGCAACAGCAGAAACATCCACGTCAGGGTAGTGGCTCTTATGGTAGCCACCATGTCGGTAACGGGCTCCTGAATGGTCTCCTTCAAGAACGTCTCGGCAGAGCTAAGAGCCCCAGGCAGCCTTTCGACAATGGGTCGGTCCCCGTCCCCCGGTGCCAATATGTCGGCAAGCGCCCTGACGCTAGTCTCCAAAGCTTCATTGCGCCTCTCTAGCTGACTGTACAGGGTGGCCTGCCTCCCAAGCTCAACTAGGTCCACCGCATGCTGCTCTGAAAGCTCAGTGACCTTGGCTTCAAGCTTCTCTGCATCATCACGTGCCTGGTTCTGAGCGGCGATCAATTCTTCGATGCTCTTGAGATGTTGCTACCTCTCTTCAAGACTTTGAGCCTGGTTGCCTTTAAGTAAAGATCGGGCAACAGCGAGAAACTTATATGACATGTCACGGTCTTTTGCAATTACCTCATAAGAAGACCTCAGCTAGGTCACTTCACCCTTTAACCTCAGGGTCTCGGCTTCCACTAGGTTCTTCTCCTACCTGAGGACACCAATCTCGCACCTCTGATCCTCAATAGTCAATGAAGCCTGCTCAGCTAGACCTGATTTCTCTGAATACAAGATTATTAGATGGCACTCGGTCAGAGTCCTCCAAACAGGACACAACGCTTAAAATTAAAGGTGTCGCTTACCTAAAGCTCTCTGCTCTACAGCAGCCAGTTGCTTCTTCAGCTCGGTGTTCTCAGTGTATATGCGGAATACTTCACGAAAATAGTCCTACACCACCAATTGGTAGTCAGGTTCCAACCTAAATGTATGGGAAGTAGGTTACCATTGAGGGAATGACATACGAAGCATTACCGACATAACCTTGACCATCACACGAGCTAGGTCCGTCGACTCTTGTGCTACCAACTCCCTTGAGTCGCCTCTGGCGGTGTTGTCAATAGGGGATTCGGTCGAATGAGGCTGTGCAGAACCGCCGACAGCGACCGAGTCCTCCTGGTGCTCCACCTCTTCGAGAACTTACTCTGGAGGGTCCACCCCATGAGAAGAACCGACGAAGTCAGGTGCCTTCCCATGGCCCGCTGACTGCTTGGACCCTTCCCCCATATCGGTCACAAGCAAGTCCGGGGCTGGCACATCTTTAGGTGGAGGCAGAGCTGCCTCCCCTTCTGGGGCCTTATCTGACCTTCCTACTTCTTGGTCAGGGGGTGGTGCAAAGGTATCTCCTCCCATCCCTCGGGGAGCCACTTCGGCAGCTTTGCAAAAATCAACAGGAGAAGAGGGGAGTTTGATCCACTATATAACTCCAAGGCAATGGGATACAAATGCAACTTATGATGGCAGCTGAATCCTAGTTCTCACTATTCTAACCAGTGGCTTCACCCAGCCGCTAGATATGGAAGAGGAGGACTCAGGCTTTTTGCCAGTAGCATTAGACTTTTCAGTCGCTCGTCGCTTCCTGGTGTGAAGAGCCTCATCGTCAGAAGGTTTGTTCTCCTCACTGACAGTATCTGCAATCTGCAAAGATCTGCCAGTCGTGGAGGAGCTATGCTTCTGGATGGCTTGACGAGTCACTCGATATTCTGTCTCCGAAGAGGGGATTTCTTTAGACCTTACCGACTCCTTTCTAGCCTGAACTTCATCTACAACTTCAGTGTAGAAATTTTATGGCATACCCCGAGCTGTGATGCCATCAAGGTTCAGATAGAGATATTTAGAGACAACAGTCCCCTTTGCAAAAATCAGGGCTTCCTCAGGATATGGAGGTTCAGAGAAGAACTTGAAGCAGGTACCCTATTGTAACAGGCAACAAAGAGGCATATTCTTTAGATTCATTACAGAAAATAAGTCATAATCAATCAGAGGAAGTTCAGCGCTACATACCTGATCTTAGGGGTTATAAACTGAATATGAAAAAGGGGCACCATGGTTTGTGATTCTTCCAGTAAAGATATTCTTAATCCGGGCCTTGATCTCTGCTTGAGTGACTTCTTTGTTAACCTCACGAGTGGATTCATCCAAACCAAAGTAGAAGCACACCGGGTGGACTCTGTCTTTCAATGGCTGAATGTTGTGGTGCACAAAATCTATCGCCACAGCCATGGGCGTGTCTTGACGCGGCTTATGTACGAAAATTATACATCATTTTATATGGTTTTTCATTGATTTTATGCGTCAACTATATCTTTCACTAACATTAATCACCGATAATTGTGGATTTTGTAATATTGTCTTGGAAATATGCTACATGTGATTTTTACAGGTTTTAGACCAATTTTTCGCGAAATTCACCATGATCCACTTCGAGTAAGAAAAGACCTCTAGATGACATGACTTGAAGATGAATAACAAGGAAGGCTTGGTGTACTCATGACCCCCTCTGTGTGGATCAAGGCTTCCTAATCAGAAGATTCAATAAAGTGTCAAGAGCTATAAGAAATTGAAGATATTTATTCATTAAAGATGTCAAATATGTCAAAGGCTAGAAGAATCCGTCAAAGCTCGGCCCATTACGAAGATTCCAGAAGCTCAAGAGTCCAAAAGACCCCACACAAATATTTCTTAGGCGGCAAGCAACGTCCCTGCGAAAGATGGAAGGAAAGGGACGAAGGAAGGGCTGAGGTCGGCCGACCTTAGGCCTTCTGGTCGGCCGACCCCACCCAACCATGGGTCGGTTTCCGATTCCTTTTCTCGCACGTCTTCTCCAGACTATATAAAGCGAGTCTAGGCCCCGAGTCGAGGCATCCAATTCATTATCAAGGCGACAAGATGTAGAGAAGAGGGACAACAACTAGAGGAGAGCTGAGGGTCGAGATTCTAGGCTAGGATTAGAGTTCTTCTAGTTCGTAGAGGTGATTAGAGGCCTTGCATGGTGCTCTAATTACCTAGCTCCAGAGGTTCTAGTTGTGCTAATTATGTTATTAGACCATATAAGGTAGTTGGAAGCTAGTTCTCTGATTACGTGCCTGTTGAAAGCTTTTCGTCGATTACCTAGTTACCAGTGATAGTGGAGCCCGGGGAAAGGTTAAGCCGATCTAGGGGATTAGGTTGATTGATCTTGATTTAATTATGCTATGATGAATATGCATGAACATGCTTGTCTACCTTGAGCTACTTGTTATCTCGTTGCTTTTATCTAATTGTGGTACCCTTATCATGCTTGTTTTGGATCCAATTAGAGTTTGATTAGAATCTAGTTAATACCCCTTAATTAGTATTATAGTTCTGTTCTAATTGTTTATCTTATATATTAAGTATAGTTTAGACGTAGATTAGACATAGTTTAGATCTAGTTTAGACGTAGATTAGAGCCTTGCTTTTTACCTTTAGTTTCCATAAACTCTTGTTAATTAGTTCTCAATTAGTTTGTTTCTTGGATTGACAAAACCCATGATACTCATCCTGGAGAAAAGCTACCACGATACTGTCGCTTGCAGTATAAGGTTTGGCATGCTTAATTGCCGTCAACAAGCTTTTCTAGCGTCGTTGCCGGGGAACTAATTAATCGAGTTCTAATTAATTTGAGTTTATCTTCAAATCTAATTTTGTCTTTTGCTACTGGTTTGTGTTTGCTAATTATGTGCTAGTCTAGTTCTAATTGTGTGCTATTAGTCTTTCTAATTATGTTCTAATTAGTTAGTATGTTCTTCAGTTTGTGTTTAGTCTTTATGTTCTAATTTTATTCTCTAATTGTTTAGTGTGCTCTAGTTACATCCTTATTCTCTAATTGTGTTCTTATATTCATCATTCGTTCTTATGTTTCGAATAAGTTTAACTCTTTTATTCATAGTTTGTGCTTTGCTTAACTAAGAGTTAGTTTTCTTATAAGTTTTATTTCATATCTCTCTTGTATATATATATTTTTGACTAACATTACAGAAAAAAGGGCCTCGGTCCAATAAAAAAAAATCCTTTCTAACCTAACTCTTTAATGGTAGGTCACTCTTTAATGGTAGGTCACTAACACTGTTAGTGACCTATGATCTGTTATTGAGTTTTTCTATAGCTATCACATAGGAGTAACTATGGTGATAAATGTATGTCTGCTGTGTCAATTAATTTTTAAGACTAATGTTCTTTGGAGCTTGTTTGTGCTAAGCTACAGATAATGGAGGCAAGGATGATTAGCTGAGAAGGTCTCAGAAGCTAAGGATTGCTTAAGGATAAGGAAGATGAAAATACGGAAGGTTTATCTCAAGACCAATCCAAGCTCCAACCAAATCTCGAGATGCTCTCGAAATTCAGAACAGCAACACCTTGTGGGGACGATTTGAAGACCTTAACGACGTCCGATGAAGAAAGTCTGAATACCAAAGTTGTAGATCTTTTCGAGCTCTTCAAGATAGAGTCCGAATTTGCATTATTTGGACTTCAGATGATGAAGTTATGGTCGAAATACTAAAAGGTCAGAACAAGGAAAACTGAGTTTCGAGGAAGACAAGAAGTTTTCTTCTCCAACACTTGATGGTGCATACAATTATGGTACTCTAAAGAAGAAGATGAAGCCACATGGAGTCAATGATGAGATTTGAACTTCACTTCTTCAGGACTTAGGTAATTCTTGTTTTTAATCATAATAATTAAAGTTTGCCTATGTTTGATTAGAGTTGTTCCATAATGATCATTAAAATGTTATTTGGTTGATTGTGATCCTATCCCTTCTTGTGTTTTGGTTTAGTTCTTTTTGTTAAACCTTTGTTCCCTTAATTTAAACCTTGAGAATTGTTTAGATTAGCTTCTTGATCCATAGCTTTGCAATGCTTTATCTCTACATGTGATCTAGCAAAATTGATATATCCACATGTCTTTAAGTAGGTCTTTTTACTTTAATTAGTCATTGAATCTGCTCATGCATAGAGATGATTAGAGTTTGCTAGTTCATCAATTCTCAAAGTTTAGTGTTTAGTGTTAGAACCAACCTTTTGTTTATAAATAAAAACTTGAGAGCCAAAGTTTGCGTAAAAGTAGAAGGGGATCGATCACTTGTGCCTCCCTTGAGTGGTTCGGTCCAGGTTTATTTTTGTGCAAATTACTTTTGAATTTTTTTTTAAACATGAACATGTGCATGTTTTTCATGACCATTTATATGTGCACAATATTATCTTTGAAAATTTAAAATTTCAAAACATTTTGGACTCTCTACAAAAAGAACCCTTGTTAGAATTTTATCTAAGCCTAATTTTATTTCTTTCAAAATCATCTCTCTAATTTGGCCAAAATCATTAGGAACCCATTGTTTTGTTTATCCCTTGTTTGATTTTATAAATCAAGTTCATCTATGAATTATATATGCCTTAGTGCTTTGCTATGTGATTTCAGTTTGAATTTATAGATGTCTTTGATTCATGAATCAAATGTTTGTTTAAACCCCAATCAACCATGTGACTCCACTTTTATCTCTAATCAAAACAATGATGTTATTATATTATATATATGTGTGCACTATGAGCTAACCATGTAGAAAAATTCGCACTTCATTTGAAACAATGAGATCAATGTGGTGAAATAGTACAAGATAAATTCATGATGATTGATGCAAGGATTTTACAAGGATTTGAAGATATCATCAGAATTTGCAAAAGTTTGATTGAGTTTCGAATTGAACAGTGAGTGGACTAAATAGATGAGGAATTAAAGACAAGAATCAAACCCATGTAGCTTCAAGATCAACAATGGTGGACTCAGACAATTTCCACCAAAACCCAAGTCCAAAAGGCTGAAGATTGTCAACATTGGGAGAGCTAAAAACGGAAGCTGAAGATGTCATCAACATGGAGCTCGACCTCAGAAGGCAAAGACAGAATATTTTCATATATTTGGAAATCCTATAAAGTCCTCTTTCCAACGCAACAAGAATCACTCAATTTGGAGATTTCTACAAGGAGCAATGTGCAAATCATTGAAGGCTGCGCGACCTGAATCGAAGTCTGGAAAGAACGCAGTGCTTGAATAAAACAGGCATAACTCCTTCATACGGAATCAGAATTTAACGCATAAGTACTCGTTTGAAAGATAATTTCAGAGGCTACTCAATGGATCTATTATTTGAGGCATGTTGTGTTTGAGACCAATGAGTTATACCACAAGGAAGGAGGTGGCAGCGACAATGGTGATGACTACTTAAGGAAGATGGAGACAACAATGATGAAGAAGGCTTGGGCAATGCTTCCATAAGATTTTCATGATCAAGTTCAGTTGCAATGAGCTTCAAAGACATTGAAATATGAACACACAAGCAGAGTATTGTGCACACAAGTGATACTATGATCAAGACACGATGAAGCTGCACAATCAAGTTATCAAGCTGCATGGACACTTTGGATTTTTACTCCAAGGGCATGGCTTCACTTCAATGAAGGTAAGTAAGAAGTCTAGCTTTATGACTTTAAATTAAGCGCTTTTCGGGAGGCAACCCGTTTAATTATTTGTTTTTAGTGTTAAGAGTCTTAGAGTCTTTTAATAGCGAAATGGGAAGCATGACACCACCCTTTGAATCTTTTGCTCGTGGCTAGTTAACTTAATTTTATGTTTTCTACCTTGCATTTGCATTATCATTTGTTTTTCCACACTTGTTTTATTAGTATTGAAATTTTCATAAACTTCATGACGGATACTTTATTGTACTCGACAGAGTTTTTCTTGATAAATTAAGTGTAAACATGGTGTTTAGATTTAATTTGAGACCATCATCATTATGTTTAATTGAAAGTTTTTTTGTTAATCATGTCTCTTGTGGATAAACTTTCCGCATTTATTTTTCATATTTCATGCATAAACTACCCTTTTACATTTAGATTAAATTGTATGTTTTGCATTATAATTGGCTTGGTTGTTTAATTAACTCCATAATGTATGCTTTCATTTTATGATAACATTACTAGAATATTTTCCTTAGCAATTTTTATATAAGCATGGTGCTTAGATTAAATTGTTGATCATCATGATGAAGTTAATTAACCTTGTTAGTTATCCATAATTGCATGTGATTAGTTTATAAGCTTTGCAATGTGCTTTGGTTTTCTTGTACTGTTATGAGTTAATAACCTTGAATAAACATGATGTTTTAATCTTGGTTAATTAAAGTTTTGATGGCTATGGAGAGACTTAGCAATCATGTTGTAAACATGGTGTTTAGAACTTGATTTAATCATTGTCTTTGTTTATATGCTTATCTTTTGCATAATTACACGTTTGCATTCACATACACCATTTAGTTTTTCTTTTAAGATTAACTAGGCCACGAGTTAAAAATCATTGGGAATATTATTAGATTATTGTAAATTGCTTCTACTCCTGATTGTTACCTCGAGAGTAGTATGTGCACTTGAATTGTTTTGCAGGAAATTATTTGATGATAAGAAAATTGAAGAAATATCCGATAATATATTTCTAACACCTTCTATTTTTCATTTTTTTATATTCTTCAAATTATTAGCTATGTCTATCAATTTGGTGTTCCCTTTGTGTTTCTTTTGGTTTTGGTGTGGTAGTTTATATTTATTGTGATTAATACTACAACCATGATCTATGCTTAATAAATTAATTATAACATTGTTTTCAAGAAAATGATGAAAGTTGCCGCTTTATCTTTATCATCCTTTGATTTTGATTAGTCAAAAATAACGGGCTCTCATAATACATGTTTAATTGAACTAACCAGCAAATTTGTGATTGATTATGATTGTTCATAAAGACCCATATGATTTAATTTTTGCAAAGTTTAATCTTTATCATGATCATCTCCTTGTTTATTTTTACTACTTATAAATGCCATGATCAACTTTATGAAATTATCTTGCAATAGCCATTCCTACCAAAGCCATATATTTTTAACCTTAGATTTATCAAATTTGTTTTTAAAATGAGTTGGATCAAAACTGTGATATAGGGTATGAGACTTAGAAGCTGGTCATTCATTTTTGCGTATCTTTTCTTTGCTAGCCTTTTCTATCCATGCATTGTGTCTCTGTACAATGGAGAGATTGCAAACTTCGCTGGATATCCATCCTTAAACCAAAATTATCTTTTTGTGTATCCTCCTTCACCTCAACCCATTATTTTCTGGAGTATTTAAGGGATTAAATATTATTCTTTTAATTAGACAGCTCCATCCTCTAAGTTAAATTGTTTAGATATATACTAAGGGAGAGAGTGAGTATTACTCAAGAGTAGGGATGGAGAGCTGCCATATATAGTTTTTTTTATATAGAGAAATGTTTTTGAGGGGGCACAAGCAAAAAAAAAGGAAAAAAAGGGGAGACCAAGTGGTCATCTAAAAATCAAAAAATATATATTATGCCCCTCAATAATCTTCTAAGTATTTTTGAAAGTTTTATATATAGTTGTTTTTAGTATTAGCAAGTGATATCCTATATATATACTTCAGAAAATATTCCAACCATGTGCAATCTGATAGCAAGGACTTCATTTGTGCCTTGAGATCATCCATTGACACTTGCACATGTCCACTTTTCTATATGTGTGTGTTCATCCTTTCCCTCTCAACATTATTTTATTCCATGACCTTTTTGACAAGTCTCAGTGAAACCAGCAGATTTCTTTCTTGGTTTGACAATATTTTGAAAACAAGTTTTGATTAGGATTCATACCAAGCTCTAGATAAACTTCCACCTTTTACATATATTTATTGAATAATATTTAGATATTGAGAGACCGGAGAGCTGAGTGTGTTTCTTTGGCTTTGCAAGAATTTATCTCTTAATGTTTTTCAAAAAAACATATTGCTAAAATGAGGAGATGTGTCTTTGATAAAATTGAACTCTTGCTAATTCTTTTGTTGTGGGATGAGCTTAATTGAATATCTTTTCTTTCATGATTTGCTGGTTCAAACTTAAATTACAAGAGAGCTTGTTAGTTTGATTGATTAAGATTAGAGTATAAAAAAGTTAATGTAAGGTAACGCTGATTCTTGACTTACTCGAGGACGAGCAAGGTTTAAGAGTGGGGATGTTGTTGACGCGGCTTATGTACGAAAATTATACATCATTTTATATGGTTTTTCATTGATTTTATGCGTCAACTATATTTTTCACTAACATTTATCACCGATAATTCTGGATGTTGCAATATTGTCTTGGAAATATGCTACATGTGATTTTTACAGATTTTAGACCAATTTTTCGCGAAATTCACCATGATCCACTTCGAGTAAGAAAAAACCTCTAGATGACATGAATTGAAGATGAAGAACAAGGAAGGCTTGGTGTACTCATGACCCTCTCTGTGTGGATCAAGGCTTCCTAATCGGAAGATTCAATAAAGTGTCAAGAGCTATAAGAAAATGAAGATATTTATTCATTAAAGATGTCAAATATGTCAAAGGCTAGAAGAATCCGTCAAAGCTCGGCCCATTACGAAGATTCCAGAAGCTCAAGAGTCCGAAAGACCCCGCACAAATATTTCTTAGGCGGCAAGCAACGTCCCCGCGAAAGATGGAAGGAAACGGACGAAGGAAGGGATGAGGTCGGCCGACCTTAGGCCTTCTGGTCGGCTGACCCCACCCAACCGTGGGTCGGTTTTCGATTCTTTTTCTCCCACGTCTTCTCCAGACTATATAAAGCGAGTCTAGGCCCCGAGTCGAGGCATCCAATTCATTATCAAGGCGACAAGATGTAGAGAAGAGGGACAACAACTAGAGGAGAGCTGAAGGTCGAGATTCTAGGCTAGGATTAGAGTTCTTCTAGTTGGTAGAGGTGATTAGAGGCCTTGTATGGTGCTCTAATTACATAGCTCTAGAGGTCTAATTGTATCATCAAGGGAGGTATGGCCATGGTTGTAAGTATGATACAATTTATTAATAAAAGCATTGTTCTTGTCTAATTATCATGTTCTAGTTCTAATTATGCATGTTCTAGCTCTAATTAGATTTAGATCTAGATGCTTGTTGATTAGACCATGTCTTTAAGGGTTATATTCATCTAGCGTTCTTGATTGTTGATCTAGCTTACTAATGATATAGTTGTATGTCTAGTTCTTTTGATCATGGAGATTAGAGGTTCTAGTTGTGCTAATTATGTTATTAGACCATATAAGGTAGTTGGAAGCTAGTTCTCTAATTACGTGCCTGTTGAAAGCTTTTCGTCGATTACCTGGTTACCAGTGATAGTGGAGCCCAGGGAAAGGTTAAGCCGATCTAGAGGGTTAGGTTGATTGATCTTGATTTAATTATGCTATGATGAATATGCTTGAACATGCTTGTCTACCTTGAGCTACTTGTTATCTCGTTGCTTTTATCTAATTGTGGTACCCTTATCATGCTTGTTTTGGATCCAATTAGAGCTTGATTAGAATCTAGTTAATACCCCTTAATTAGTGTTCTAGTTCTGTTCTAATTGTTTATATTATATATTATGTATAGTTTACACGTAGATTAGACATAGTTTAGAGCTAGTTTAGAGGTAGATTAGAGCCTTGCTTTTTACCTTTAGTTTTCCATAAATTCTTGTTAATTAGTTCTCAATTAGTTCGTTTCCTGGATTGACAAAACCCATGATACTCATCCTGGGGAAAAGCTACCAGGATACTGTCGCTTGCAGTATAAGGTTTGGCGTGCTTAATTGCCGTCAACAGCGTGAGGCCCCTATTCTTCAAATTAGCGATCTTCTCCAACAACGCAGTGAAATCCTCCATCTGAACGTCCGGCACCCCCTCCTGCCAACTATCTCCACCCACTGGGATGCAACCGTAGTTGGCAGGGACAAAGTTCTACGAATTCTCCATGAGGAACCACTTGTTAGTCTAGTACTTGTTGGATGATAGCAGGAGCAAATCTAGGTAGCGCGGCTTCATGCTATCACGCAATTGGAATCTGGCTCCTCCAATATACATGGCCTGGCCATCTTTACTGTGGCGTTTGCAGAAATACAAATACCGCTAGAGATTGAAATGCGGCGGAATTCCTAAGAAGGCTTCACACAAATGGATGAAAATTGACAACTGGATGATGGAGTTGGGGTTCAAATTTGGCAGTTCCAATTTGTAATAGTGGAGCAACCCGCACAGAAATGAGCAAATGGGAAGTCCAATATTCCGATAGAAGTACCAAGTGAATACAGGAGTGAGATAGGGCAGAACTTCAGGGTACAGGCACCTAATCTGGGTTTTCCACATACTAGTGGATTTCTCTGGGAGAAATCCTAGCTTCTGGAGTTCCTCCAGATGAAAATCTTCGACCGATGGACGAGCTTCGGGTCTAGGGGCTCCCTCGCCATGGGCGAGCTCGATCTGTCTTGCACAGCGGGGACACGCGCCATCTTCCCGACGCTGCATTTGATGACCTTTGACTTCAAGCGCATTCAACAATCTAGTGAAGTGGGGGAGATTTCAATGGCGGAAATGGATGGTGGTGGCAGTACGAACCCTAGCAATTTGGGGCAAGAAGATGAGCGCGATGCGAACTTCAACTGGCGCCGTTCTCTTTAACAGGCCATGCCGTTCAGAGAGGGGGCACTTGGGTAATGAGGAGATGTAACAACGGCTAATGGTGTGACGTGTCGTACCAGTTTATAGATTAGGACTCGGTCATGAACATGGCACTCGGCTCTCCTAACCAAGTGATAGTACCACTTGGATCCCTAAGTCAAGTGTTCTAGGCTACTCAGCTCCTCCCTCAGAGTGACCTTGGGAAAGTCAGAGCACTCGCATCCTGGGGGCTCGGTCTTTCCCCTGAGCACTGAAAGGGTAGCATACATCACATAGATTGGCCCACTATGTGCAGTCGAGTGACGTCACAAATGGGAGCATCACAGGCAAAGAACGAACAAAGATTGATCACATTTGGCGATTCAATAGATTAAGGTAAATGAGTCAAAATTTAGAAACGGCAACGAAAGACAGATCCAGAAGGTCCTTCCATTAGTACATTGCAAGACAATAACCTAAAAACATACAAAGCCCTACTCTGCTACGACCTACATCTACTACTGCTACCATGAACGGGCGGCGTGATGGGGCTCTACTGGGCGGGGGCTGGAGCCATGATGCTGCGGCGCTTGATGACAATGGGGACGGTAGGGACACCCTCGTCGCTACCAGCAATGCCTCCGTCACCGTTGCCATCATCACCACCGTCAGCACCATTGTCATCATCGTCGTCGTCATCCTCCTCCTCCTCAACATCCTCCTCCTCGTCATCATCAGGCCCACCAAGCTCAGGGTGGTTCAGCCCTCGGTTGATGGCCTGCTCTTCGCTGTTGTAGCCCTTGGAGTCAGGGTACTCTAAATCCTCTGGCCAGACCTCCTCCTTAGACTCCGATGTGTCATCGGTGCTACTCAAGAAGGGAGTGGGCTCCTCGTCGCTAAGGCCACCAAAGAAGATCTCATTCTTCAAATCATCGAAGTCCTTGAGCTTCTGGCCCCAGCCATCGGCCATGGTGCTCTCAAAGGAAAGATGATGCTGCTGGATGTAAAGTATTGGCTGCTGGAGGAGACAAACGCGATTGGCGATGGAAGTGGAGGGAATAGAGGGATCCATTCCCCCGATTATATAGTGGCGGGCGCACCGCTTCATTTTTCATACAGTACGGATCCCTACAAGGGCGACGCTTCGTATCTCGGATAGGGCATGTGTCAGTTGATGCATTGGGTGACGGTTCGGAAAAGCGAATCGGGCAGATATTCTGTTCACATGGCTTCGCCAAGGCTGGGGGCGCTGCGCTCCGTATTCTTGGCAGTTTCTAGACTCGGAGTTCAAGCTCTCAGAGCTCAAGCACTCGGAGTGGAAGAAATCGGACTTCAAGCATTGCAGGATACCTTAAACCACTCTGAACAATCTCTAAGATGCATTATCATCCACCTTGGATCTTGGGGGCTGTGGGAGTGTTAAGGAGAAGCTTTTCCATAAATTTTTTAATAATTTTTTTATGGCAATTCCAAGAAGGAACAGTTCAAAGTTTCATGTTGATTGCTGCTCATCATTTTAGCATATGAACTCGGCTTTCATAACTTGGTGCTCGTTTGCATCATATCGAGTCAGTTGACAGAGGCATCAAGAGCATTATCTTGACAAGTATCGATTAAAGGAAGCATATCAAAGCAAAGCAACCTCAACTTTATTCATGGATTGAAGGGAGTTCAAGGTACATTAAATGAGTCATATGAGAAGGCGCGATAAGAAGGACTTTGAGTACTTAACCAACCCTTCGAATCGGCAGCAGAGAAGGTCGGCACTTATCCTCTGACCTACATCTGCACACTTGAGGTAGGGAAGTGTACATATAGGCCATCTTCTACATTATCACCCAGGATCATCGACATATCTGGGGAAAGAGTCTAGACAATCTCAAGAAATGCAGATAAGAACAACCAACTCAAACTTCCAAGTAAATGAGGTCTCCATCTCCTTGACCCACTTGAGTTTGAGTGCGATGACATAGCAGTAGGGAACTTCCCAACTGCCGGGGAGGTAGCACTGCGTTCTGGTGATGATGCAGTCAGATCCATAATTGGTTACCTCCAAGAAGCATCGAGGAAAACGGTCACAGATCTAGGCTTTACCAGCACCGGTGGATATGAGTGATCTCCTTAGAAGCCTCTTATAACCAGATCGAGAGTCAGGTAAGACCTGATGGTGGCGGGGATTTAGAATAATCTCACAACCAAAAGGGCTTTCGAGATCATAGAAGACTATGGCTACTCAAAGAAAGGCTTTAGCTGTGGTGGAACTCATGGTGATACTCATTCGAGGCTATCTATTTAAAGGGGGCCAAGGTAGAAAAGTGGTTGGCAAGTATTCACAACAGTGTCATCCGTCAATGTTTTTAATGCGAATATAACTGTTGCTGTCCAAAACCCGACAAAAGAGGGTCATGAGTGCAGTATCAGGGTAGGTGCGAAGCATGAGAATCCAATGACTGATCCAGATTCATGAGTACATAGTGCACACATGGGGCCAAATGCAGAGCAATAATTGAAGGAAGAGAAGGCGATCAACTCGGTAGCAGTGTGGCGAAAGCATTCAAGCACCCGGTAAAGGTGTGCTCGGTTGTGGACGCCCGCCAAGAAGGTGCAGTTCAAAGTTTCAAGTTGATTGCTACTCAAGTCAACTAGAACTTGGGGGCCACTCCATATGGAGTCCATCTTGCGATGGCCTCCATGCTTCGGATGGTGGGGTGGACTCCATGGTAACCTTCAAGATGATCCCTATGAGATCGTCATGAAGCTCAGGGGCTTATGGGAGTCATATGCCCTCAGGTGCCCTATGGCGATTGGTTAGATCATCCTGACAGGTGGGCCGAGTGGTTTGACCCCTGGTCCAAGAAACTAGTAGGTGTGATCTGTAAGCAAACCACTCGGACTCCTCTAGACAATATTCGTTAGGATCTGGTCCTGAAAATCCGGTATGTAATCTGATGAGTCGGTTTGCCTGTGGCTCTATAGGAACGTGCTTTGTAACCCTAGCTTCTCGGCCTATATAAGGGGAGCTAGGGGCTATGGGGTAGATATCTCCCTCCATCGCTCAAACATCCAGCAATACAACTCATCGACCCCATACAGGACGTGGGTATTACGAAATCAAGCGGACCGAACCTATTAGATCGTCGTGTTCTTGCGTGCTGTATACCATTCAAGATCTTCTTGCTACCCCAACCGATCTCAAAACCATCGTAGGAACAACCCTATGGTGGGCTGCTAGGACCAAACTCCCACACTTTGGTTGAGAGTAGCACCCTTGTATGTTCTTCTAGCATCTTGTTATTCATGCATCTCTTGCTAGATGCTATTCATGTTGGCGATGCTTTCTTTTCAACTACCCTGAAAAACTTGCTCTTGATCTATATAAGATAGATTCAATTGAGTTTGTTTCCATGCTTTCTTGCCCTCACTTGCTCTGTATGCTAGAACTTGTATTTACAAGCTTTTCATCCTTGCTGAGCTCTTCATGGTACACTTCCTGCATTTCATGGCATACTTTAAGGGGGAGTTGTCTAGTTCAGGGGGAGTTGAGTTCTATGAACCCTTGATGTGTCCATTGTCAACAAGGGGGAGAGATGTTGACTTATGGGAGAGATTGTTGCTCCCAGGGAGAGTTCGTGGACCAAGGGGGAGAATTCTGGAGAGATCTAGTTGAGGGGGAGCTGTGCATGCATCCTGGATTTGTGAGGATGCAATTCAAGGGGAGTTTGAGCTTTTAGCATGCTCTTGCATGGGTGCCTTGAGCCTTTGCCTCTTTTTGGAGGAGCCGATGCTTTGCCTAAGCATGACTGTGTTGAGCCGAGTTGCCTCTTTCTTGAGGGGCCATGCTTTAGTCTGATCAACTGCATTGAGCGGTTTGGTTTTGTTTTTGTTGCCTCAATTTGCCCTTCTTAGCTTGTTTTTGGTTTTTGGGCATTTTGAGCAACTTTCTTCTTTTCTTCTTTCTTTTTAGTTTTACGCTTGTTTTTCTTGTCTTTGCTCTATTTCGGGTTACAGGTAGATGGTGTTGACAATGCACTCATCAACGGCGAGATTGAGAGCCAATGGACTGGCTCCATTGCCTCTGGAGAGATGAGTAATTATCAACGAAAGACAAGACTCAGAAGGACTAAGGCACAAGACCTCCGATGGACAGGAGGCCATCCAATGGACGAGAGGTAGACGAAAGTCCTCCGAAGGATAGGAGACATGCTCGACGTCGGTCGGCCATGGGAGTTCAGTACACAGAGGAGCGACACGACGATAGCAAGTGTAAGACCTCCGAAGGACTGCAAGAGGACCCCGATGGATAGGGGATGCTGGGTGCCACCACAGTGCTCCAACCCGAGTACATGGAGCGAAGACATGCGAGGGTGTTGGTGGATTCGCTCAAATCCACCACCCTACCACCAAGTTACCAAGACTCAGTGAATGGGCTCAGGTCTCGCCAAGATAGAGTGGAGTGGGCCGTTCCAGGCCCAGGAAGGAAACCCTAAAGTTTCCCAGTTTTGGACTTCAAAACCGGGGGTCCATCGGCAGATTTGGGCTACTCGCCACGTGGACGTCAACCGAGCGTTAGCGTGCAACCGAAGAAGACCAAGACTCCATCGCGGTCGTCCGTCCCCGAGATAGTTGAGTCTTTTCCAGTTTGGCCCCTATGGGCGTTTCTGTAATATAGGGGTCTTAGTGTAAGCTGGATTAGTTAGGCCTGAGCTATATATACCTAAGTGGTTGGTCATTTAGGTGACTCTTCCACCTCTAGAAACCCTAGGTTTAGTTTCCAACCAGCCAAGTGCTTAGGGAGCAAATCGGGTGCTAATTTAGGTTTGAGAGTCTCCTAGAGCTAGTACTTTGCATTAGTGGGAGGATGAAGAGTGGTAGGCTGTGACGAACCTTGTAAGAACTCATTTCTAATTCTAATACAAGGTTAATTCATCCCAAATTCGAGTTCTTGTATGCAGCCCTCTCCCTTCCCCTTCTCTAGTTTGAATTTTGGATGAAACTCAAAGGCTTTTGCTGATTTGTGTTTGCCCGCAAGTTAATCCATTTCGTTTTATGTTTTGGACATGCTAGAACGTGGAGATTATGACTTAGTTCATCTCAATCTCGTTGGATTCCCATGAGCAAGTCGTTCTTGAGTTTTCCCCTTTCTTGCCCAAGTATTCTCCTCTCCACGAGATCTAAAATTCCCGCTAATCCTGTTATCTTTTTCAATAGATCTTTTGGGAAAAGCTTTGGAATGGAGCTAGGATAGCCTATGCCAAGTTTCGTGAAGTTTGGAGAAGATTTGGTCAAGTTTTGGGTTTGGGAGCTCAAGTTTCGGGGCTGATTCAGGCTGTATCGGACTATCCGGTTCAACCAGCCAGACAATCCAGTTCAACCAGACTATCCGAGAGGTCTCACCAGACTGTCTAGTTCAACTAGCCGGACTATCTAGTTCAACCGGACTATCCGACTGGTTCAACCGGACTATTCGGTGGAGTTTGGCAGCCTTGCTGTTTTTTGGTGTTTTGGCTTTTGGTGATTTTCTTCGGATTTGTCTTGACCTCCTAGCTGTATGCTCATACCCTTTACCTGTTGATCATCAGCGGGACTCATTTCGGTGAGTTGGGTGGCTAGCAAGGGATTTTGGCAAAATCCGAGGTTTGGCTTGGCTGGCGATCGAGTTTGGTCGTGGAGTTAAGTTTCTTCCGCTGTGTTTGGCTAAGTATGTACCTGATCAATAGGTAGTACTGGAGCTGGTTTTTAGTGTCAGTTTGAGTCAGGGTTTTGAATTTGAGTTTTTCACTGCTCCTATTCACCCTCCTCTAGTCGTAGTCTACGGTCCTACAAAGACATTGAGGATGTTTGGGGTGGCCGACGTTGTGGACGCTTGAGTCCTTTAGGTGATGGTGATTATTGTGGAGCCCTTGGTCTGAAGTTGATAAAGGTGAAGCCCCTAGGCCGAAGTTTATGATAGAGCCCTTGGTCCGACATTGATGAAGGTGAAGCCGACCGAAGTTGTTAGCGGAGCCCTTGGTGCAAAATTGATGATGGCGAAGCCCCTAGGCCGAAGTTGTTGGTGGAGAAACCCCTTGGTCAAGGCAAATTGATGGCGGTAGAGATTTGCTCCCCTTTTGCATCAAGTGTTGATTAATTGCCAACCTACGATGAACTGTGCTGCAAGGTTTTGCTATGATATTGATGTAAATTAACATATCTTCCTTGGGGGTATTTTGTTAGCAATAGAAAAGCTTTTATTTGAAATGCATTTGCCTTTGTCCAACCCCTTAGGGTGTGGCAAGGTATAACATGATTTTAGACATATATTTGTAAGTATAGGAAGGATTTTGTATGATTGAATCTATGAAGCTTGATGAATATAGTGTAAATGGAAATACTTACAATGATAGGAACCTGCATTGTTAGCGGACGAAATATTTTAATAGTAATAGTAACTCATATGAAGACATGCTATGGTTTTTATAATGATGAACTGAATACATGCAAAGGTTATTTGATGCATCTTTTCTTTCAAATAGTTTGGAAAGTATCGGCTTTCTTTGACCTAGGCTACGAAGTTAATTGTGGTATTCAAGTAAACTCAATCTCTCCCTTCGTAGCTTTAGCCTTGACCATTTTTTTCATTGCACTTTTAGCTTTCCTTTTTGCGTGGGTATGAAATGATGCATGCTTGGTATGATTGGCAGAATGAATGTATAGGAACAAAGTATGGAATTCATAAAGACGAAGTTATAAAACTTTAGCATGAGCGACTGTGGATAGAGGAAGGAATACTTACAGTGTTGAGAACATTAGTCGACCTACATGTTTAGTCAGAAGAATTACTTTGACAGAAATTATATTGATCATGTAACAAGTGTAGGAGTGTGACTAGGAAGAAATAGAACACTCACATTGGTCGAAGGCCTACACCATCAGCAAAAGGAAAATTTTGACATGAAAAAATGACGAGTATTTTTGCGATTGTAATTAATGAAGTGTGGTGATGTTGGTGATTAGGCTCTTCTGAGCCCCCAACCCCACAGGGCGATTCAACCGGTGAGAACATTGGTGAAGACTGAGCCCCTCAGTCCTTGAGGCTGATTCAATCTGGGAGAATGACGAAAATCTTTTAGATGGCGTTGAAATTAAACCCTTAGAACTCAGAAGGTAGCTTTTGCCGTTCTTGCTACTAAGCGCCGAAGTTTTCTTGCGGATACACGAGAGTTTGAGTCCAGCAATGAATCTTTCAAGCTTTATTGTCGATATCCATTCTTAAGAATGTTTCGACTTTCCTTGAATTTGCTAGGGTTGTAATCCTAGTAAGAAAAAATTGTGATATCTAAAAGGATTATATTGATCAAAATATGTGGCTTTTAGCCTTGCAACGTCTTTTCTACCTTGCTCACTTTGTGTTAAGACAAGGTATTTCTTTTAAGCATGTATGATTAAATCATAAAGGACAAGTACTTAGCTCAATTTTACAACCGATGCCATGATGATTAATCACAAAATAAATTCAGAAGATAACATCCAAAATATCCGAAGATGACATCCAAATAATTATTTCGAAGCTAAAATCCAATCCGAAGATGATATCCAACCAAAGATAACACTGTTTCCGAAGACAACATCCTGAAGCTCAATCTAAAGATAATATCTGGAGATTTAATCTGAAGATAATATAGAAAATTCAACTTCCGAAGATTAAGTTTGAAGATAATATCCAGAAGCTTAATCCAAAGATAGTGTTTGGAAATTCCATCTGAAGATAATATCCAATTGATTTAATCCGAAGTTGATATTCAGTTGAATTGAAGATAATATCTGGTTGATTTGATACCTCCGAAAGGTCTCCTAGGTGCATAAGACAAAATCGTCACGTGCCGTCCGGCGAAAGACAATCCCTGTTAGCACGTCGAACCCAACAATTTGAATCAGCCATTGCAAGAAGGGTTCATGCTGTACCTGAGGATGATGAAAGTGATGCTCGAGAAAAGGATGATTCGACACAGCCTCAAACGGTTGCAGATATCAACAACAACGGTATTTGCTAATCAATTTTTTAACTGCCATTGCGTGTCAATGCTGGTATGTAGTCTGACTAAATGTGTTGTTCCATCAATAGAGGGAAGTAGTCCATGCCCAAGCCCTATAGTCACAAGATCTAATGGCATAACCGGACAAGGAGACAGAGAGGAGCATCCCCAAACAATGCCGGAGTTCATTTCTAATGGTAATATTTTTTAAAGTTCGATATTAAGACAAGAGAATTTTCCACGTGGAGTTCCCTTTTATTTACGTAGTTAATATTTAATGATTTAGCTGATGATGATGACGGTGTCATCTTCTAAGAAGATGATGAGGACGATGAAGGATACCTATTTGTGGGCCAAGGTACAGGAGACGATTTTGTTATATGCTTCCAAGACTTCTATTTGTACATTTAGCTTACCCATTATTATTATTATTATTATTATTATTATTATTATTATTATTATTATTATTATTATTATAAATGTCTGTACAATAGGGTGCTGACAAGGAGAATGATGTCAACGAAACTCAAGATGATTCCTATTCTGTCCTTGATGTTCTAGACCTGTACGACAACCTGTATAGTAACATACCTGAAGAAACACATACGTTGCGGCCTGTTCCGAACTGTGGGCATTGCAACGTCAAGAAGTTTGAATATGAGCAACTAGGGTTCCGTTGCCGCAATGGGAAGATTGATCTAGCCCCACAGATAACTTGTGACGAGCTCATGAGGTTATGGTCGAGTACAGACACTGATGCTAGGCACTTTTGTGATAACATTAGGTTTTTCAATGGCCATTTCTCATTCACTTCACTATATTGTTGGCTTGACAATAAGACAACTAAAATGAGTGACTGTGGTATCTACACGTTTCATGCACATGGCATGATGTATCACAACATAAGGTCATTCGGCAGGGAAGCAAGCCCAAAACATAAACATCTTGAACTTTACTTCTATGATGATGATTCTAGCCTCGAGCATCGGTACCGTAGTTGCCGTGAAGAGAAACTTGAGAAGGACAAACAACTTATCAAACAATTAGTGTCCACACTTCGTGGGAACCCATACTCTGAGCACCTTATGAGTATGGGGCACGTCAATAACTTAGACGACTATCATATCGAGCTAAACCTTAACCAAACATTGGATCAAAAGACATATAGTACACCTCTCACTTTCGAGGTGCCTGCAGTTTGGGTTGAGGGGAGCGAATGACAAGGCCAATTTAGTAGAAGTGTAATGTTGCACGGGAAGGATCGATCAAGCCATGTCAATAGATCATATCATGGATGCTATGACCCACTATCATATCCTCTATTCTTCCCAAGAGGTGAACTGGGATGGCATGCAAATATCCCAAAGGCCGATGTTACCATGGGTAGGGTGGAAGCATACCGTGCCACCCACAAGAAATGGGATAAAAATGATGATGACGAGCAAGGTTAGTTGTTTATTTGTAGTTCTTACCTAACTCATTATTAGTTATGCTTCTTGTATGACTAATCACTAATACACATTGTATATTCAGATTCCCCAAGCCATTTATGTGTCTCTATGTGTGACTATTACGGCTACAAATTCTAGATTCGCCTAGGCATATTCAATCAAATACTGCATGGAAAAAGGCTTTTCCAGCAGTTCGCAGTAGATACATACATAAAATTGAGAGCTGTCGGTCAGATTACATACGTAATAACCAAGAACGGTTAAGGGTGGACCTCTACCAAGGTTTTGTTGATAGTTTACATGCTGGCGAGGGTAGAGGAGACAAGGTTGGAAAGAGAACTGTGTTGTCGCCCTCATTTATTGGCGGCCCTCGCGACATGAGGTGTCGATATATGGATGCTATGGCCTTGGTGCGAAAGTTTGGAAAACCAGATATCTTCCTGACCATGACATGTAACCCAAACTGGGATGAGATAAAGAGGGAGCTCGTCCCTAGGCAGACACCACAGGATCGTCCAGACCTTGTCGTGCGTGTCTTCCGTGCGAAGCTAGAGGAGTTGAAGAAGAGGTTACCAAAGGAAGATATTCTTGGAAAGGTCTGGGCCTTTGTCTATGTTGTGGAGTTTCAAAAGCGGGGTTTGCCTCATGCCCATTTCCTACTCATCATGCAATGGAAGTATATGCTCACGTGCCCTGAGCTGTATGATCTTCTGATCTCAGCCGAGATCTCAGACAAGAAGAAGTACCCTCAACTACACAAAATGGTTCTCAAGCACATGATGCATGGTCCTTGTCGGACTTTTAACCCTAAGTGTCCATGCATTATAGGTCGTGCGTCATGTAAGAGCCATTATCCCAGTCCTTTCAGTGATGCAACATTACAGGGAAAAGATTCATCTCCTATTTACAGACACTGTGAGGATGTCCATAAGGAACCTGTTCGAGGGTGTGAACTTGAAAATAGATGGGTCATCCCTTACAACCCTTACCTCCTCTGTCTCTTCAACTGCCACATCAATGTTGAGGCATGCGGAAGGATAAAGGTTATTAAATACTTATTCAAGTACATATACAAAAGTCATGATAGGGCATCCATGGCTGTGAGATGCGAGGTGGGTGACCCCTCCAAAAGACCTATGGCGGATATACAGCTTTGATCTGAGTCAGAACTCCCCGCCAGTGATGCAGCTACAACTTCATCTTCCAAATTTGCGCATCGTGTCATTTCACGAGCGCTAGAATATAAAACCAGTCGGCAATCATTGTGGCGGAACCGCCGATTTAATCCGAACTAAACACACCTGCCACCTCTGGCTTGCAGTGTGGTTAGGCCGAACTAAACCCGGTCGTCCGTCGAGATACCCAAAAAGGGCACTCGATGCAACCATCACCCAGGGATACCGACATCACACACGTTAAGCCCTCGAAAGAGCCACAACAATTACAACAACCCATCATTTCATACAAACATAGATTTATTTGTTTAAGAATATTTACTTAAAATGGGGTACAATCATACTGAATTGGAATTCCAAAATAGCCGCGCAGCGGAAACCGTAACGTAATACGGATATACTCTTGCAGCGGAAAATAAAATATCGAGCCATGACATTGAGCCCACCATTGTCATTCTCGATCATGATACTCCTGAAAAGAAAAACATCAACAACGTAGGGGTGAGTACGTGAGGTACTCGTAGGACTTACCCGTGGGCGGTTTCAACCCGACACATTTGAGATTATGCAAGGCTTTTTGTGGACGGGACTCTAACCCGCGCAAGCTTACTAGAAGTGAGTCCTTACTTTCAAGTATCATTTATTTCTAAAGTATAAGCCTCATTAGGTTCATTATAGTTATTATCATCATCCATAGCTCATATATATCATCATAAAGAAGCTTGCGGAATTGTAACATACAAGTACAAACATGTAATATAAAAACATGCTTAAATGATCAAGATATTAAAGTTATTACTACGTTGCCCGTGTGCGATACTGGCATTCTCACACCTGGTGAGCATCAGCGATTCGAATCGATTTTTAATTCCCGGGAATAACTATCATGCCAGGGGTATATGCTTACTAGCCATCGCGTTCCCACATATAGCCCCAATCTCCACTCGTCCCATCCCAAGTTCGATTCAATCCCGCCATTCCCCTGGGTTTTGCCCTCTCAGGAGCGATACCACGGCCGCACCGGGTCAGCCCTCCCTTAGGAGCGATACCACGGCCGCACCGGGTCAGCCCTCCCTCGAGTACAAGCTCCCCCAGGCCTAACTCCCTCCAACAAGAATGGTAGGAACCTGTCTCTGTTCTTCGGATGGCACGAGTAAGACTTTCACCGGTCCATTATCCCGGTTAAGCACTCTAGCAATATTATGCCGACCAGCGGGCGAACAGCGAATCGGGCCTTAAACGACTCGGGCGGAGTCCACCAAACCATCCTCATCATTTTTCATCGTAATATGCCCATATCTCCGCCCGGTCTCATCTTTTCATCACATCATATCATATTTCTCTCGTATTAAACTTTTGTAAAGTATTTTGAGTCCTATCATCTCGCGAGTGAATATCTCCACTCGACTTCTACCGTCTAAGCATGGCTAAGCATCGACTTCGGCCTAACCATTCTAATTAGGGTGTCAGGTATTTATGCAGGTGGGGTTTCAAACAACTCCTGAACGTAAATGCACAATCAAATAAAGGATGGTGAGATTCCCTAGGTAGGTGTATATGCCTAAGGGGCCTACCTTTTGTTGTTGATACTTGAACAAACTAAACTAAAGTTAGTTTGCCGGGTTGTGAGGCTCTGCCCCAGGCAACCCCTTGATCACTTGGACAGCTCCTCCTTCCAAATACCACTTCAGGGTCTCCAGGTGGTATTTGGGTCTTAGTTGGTCTTCTGGACACCGTTGCTCGAAGTACCTCCACACACTTGCTTCTCGATCACGTATCTGCAGTGAGCGTCGCTATATAAATGATATGCATGATGTAGCAATTTAGATGCCTGAATGTCAAACACCCGTATGAATAACCATATTTCACATAGCTAACTTAGAATTCCTAGCGTGTATATCTCCACAGTAGTGAAGACCTATATTGCATTCCAGAAACTTCTACCATTTTCAAATTAGAGCCAAAGCCTTACATGCACCACCTCCTATGCTAGTAGTGAGTTATGGTCATAACCTAGAGCTCATATTAAGCCCCTAAAGTCACTTGGAACATTTTTCATCATAGCAAACTTTTCTTAAATTAAAAACATGCTTAAATATAAGACAAGGGCAAAATAGTAATTAAACAGTAAATGCTAGGGCTACTAAAATTTATACAAAGCCTACACATGTTCACAAGGCCTCTGCCCAAATTTCATAATTTTTGGAGTTCATTTTACCCATATTTCCTATTTATTAAGGTTTTTCATGCATGCACATTAACAGGGGCAAAAAGGTCTTTTCCTACTCAACTATCATATCCACTCTATAGATCTATTTAATAGGAATACAATGCAACAAAGTTTATATTTTTCTGATTTTTATTTGATTTATTACGAATTTCCAAAGTTTAAACCGAGAAAAAGAATTTAAAAAATGGAAAAGCCCTCTGGTGGGGACTAGATCGGAAATATCCGTAGCTCCCAGGGTCCTGCGTGGAATTTGTCTAAGACTCAGTGCACAGTAATCAAACAGGGCGCATAAAAATGAAATATGACAGGGGGATTTTTGTAAAATCACCATCTTCTTCCTCCCGACAGGGCAGGGGGCGTGCGGCGGCCGGCTTTCCGCGTACGGCGCGTCGCGTGGGAGCGCCGACTTGGAGCCGAGCGGGTCCGGGAAGGTGTTCCTGGCGACGGGGCTTCTTTCCCCCAAGACGGTGTCGCGCGAGGTCGCGACGGTGGCCGAGGAACGCCGGTGAATTGGACGGCGGTGGCGCACGGCGCTTGGGGCGGCGCGGGGCGATTCCGGCCGGAGGGGAGGCGGATTCGAGGAGTGAAGAGCGCTTGAGGTGCGCGGGGTGGTGGCGGTTCTGTTGGTGGGGTCGTGGAGGCGCGGGGATGGCCCGAGGTGGGACGTCCACGGTGAGTTCGAGCTCGCCATGGTGGCCATGGCGGGCGGCACGGTAGGGAGGGTCCAGAGGCTATGGAAGCGGCCAATGAGGTGGGGGAACCGGTGGAGGAGATGGAGGTGAGCGTGGGACGCGTGACGGGCGGGGCGGAGGGGCTACGGAGAGGCGAGGTAGTGTGAGCTCGCTGCGAGCTCTCATGGCGGACGCGCTCCGCGCGTGGCAAGCAGGGAGGCAGGGAGCAGAGGTAGTGGCGAGGGCGCGGGGCACGCGGCAGGGGAAAGCGCAGGCCGGGCGCGGGGAGGCGGCGCGTGGCCTCGGCGTGGCGGCCGGGCGGTGCGTGCCCGCGGAGGCGAGCGGCGCGTGGCCGGCAGCGCCGGGCGCCGGCGCCGCGTGGGCGAGCGGGAGGAGAGGGGAAGAGAGAAGGCGCGCGGTGGACCGGGTCCATAGACCCGAGGTCGCTGACAGGTGGGGTCGGAGGAAAGAGGAGGGTGAGGGGTCTACGGACCGGGTGCACGGAGCAAAGGAGTCGGTGGAATGCGCTGGCGCGGGCAGCCCGACAGGTGGGGCCCGCTCGTCAGCGACTCACGGAGAAAATAAATTCGGGAAAAAGAAAAAATGCTGTTTGACTGCTGAGACATGTTTTAGAAATTGTTGTTTTTGAACATCCTAGGGGCCGAATTTGACAAAACCCAAAATACAAAAGTTGTTCTACTCTTCCAGATCTACAACTTTGTCAAAAGGAGTAATATCAGATTCTAAGTTTAAATATGATTAAATTTAAATTTAACCTGCTGTCTCCAGTTTGACCAAGGTTTAATACAACTTAGAAATTCCTAAAGTCTATTTTATGCTCATTTTTAGAGAAAAAGTATTATACCAATGTTGTGTGGTTTTTAATTATCTACAACTTTCTTATATGATGTTTTGCATGATAGGGACTTTGGTTGCTCAAAATTTGAATTTTCCATTCAGGTCTATTTGGACAGAATTCACTAGAAGATAGAAAAGGAGCTAAAACATCTTGCAAACCTTTATGCATGTCACCGCACCCAAAAACAAAGTTGATCTACCTAAAATTGTCTACAAGTTTGTTATAGAGAGTTTGGTCCAAAACACATCATATTTTACACTATAGTCTTAAATGCACTCAGGGGTTTTTCATATTTTACTGAAAATTTTTGACTTCGTGATTTACTAACCTAGTTGTTGCTCTTCTCTAAACATTATTAAGCCAAATCTCTGACTACCGCTAATCTAATCACGTGTTAAGATTTTTTGAGATGCCGGGGGCATCACAACCCACCCCCCTTAAACAAATCTCGTCCCGAGATTTGGGTGAGGTATAGCTGTGTAACCTAGCGTTCATTGCAAAGAGTAGGGCATTATGGATTCGTGTCTTTTCAATTTCACATAGAAGCATCTAAATCTTTAACTGCTTGCTGTGTCAACTATCTTGTGAATGGTTAGTGCCTCTTTAACACAAGTAGTCACAGAGCGTTATCTATTAGACTAGGGTGGTCTCTCTAAGATACTCGACGAGTCGTGCCATATAAGAGAGCGAATGAACAAACCATGAAGAGAATGTGGTCAGTGAGCAAGTGACTGTGATTAAAGCAAAGGAATGGAGTCATTTCCTGGTTGTGATACTAATATTTGAAATGTGGTAAGTACCTGATTTATCCAAATAATGAAAGCACAGTGTACACAGTCGGAAATTGAATAAGGCAGGATCTTTTGATTGAAGGAAGTATTATCAGATGCGTTTTTGAGAGACACGTTCATTTTATTTGACAGGGACTGTGTCCACATATAAAATTCCAAGTTAACATGTTTTCAAAGAGTAAGATGTGGTGAAACGTAGCACATTCTACTCATTAGGACAAGAAAGGCACAAGAGGGAGAAGATAGGCCGTATTCGCCTAAACAAAGTGATGATCTGTATGAGTTCTTAGCGTTGGTCATGAGTGATCAAGAATATGGCAGTAGTTGATGTGTTCTTACTAGCGAAACAAAATGCTAGTAAGTTCCCTTCTAAGAGGAAGAAAACCACTCCTAGGGAAATGACGATATGACATGAGCACTAGCCGAGGACAAAAGCTAGTGTGGAGGATATGAACCAAAGGCTGAAAACACGTTGACTCTGATGGTTGTATTTGCAGTTTGATCTACTTCAAAATGGTAGCAATACTCATACAAATCTCATGTGAAATTTGTTACTTTCAAACAATTACGTGTATAAACATAATATGAATTTAATTACTTTCAATCAAACACACATAGCAAAGCACATGAGATGAGATGAAATGATGCATGATCGTCCTATCCGTCCTCACAAATCCTTACTTTTATAACTAACGACATTCCAGTGGCATATATGCACGTGCTCTCCCTACATGCAACTAGCCGAATTCTAGTCGTCCAAGCTACGCATTTCGTGGTTAGTGTACCTGCAAGAAAAATGCATGCTCATACATTACCACCTAGTGTGGTATCCATGCGAATTCTCACGCTGCGTGGACAACGTTGAGTGGGCCGCTGCACCTTCTTCTCAAAACCTTACTTTCCACCAGCACTGGGGATTGCCGAGAAGAAGATGGATCCCAAAACCGGATGTAAGTGTGGTGAGCATGAAAGCTTCAAAGCATGCCCACCCCCCTTAAAAGATTTATCTAGGCAGCATGAATACAAGGTTCACAATGAATCGCAAATCCCGATAGCGTTCCACCAGTCCTGGGGATAGCTATGGCCGAAACGTTGTTTCCCAAAATGCCGAATATGCACATGAGTTGCTATCTTAGTTAATCAAGTCAGTGATGCCACCTGTATATATAAGCTAACATCCTTATAATGGGCATATACGCGATACTCTCGTTTTCGCAAATACTTTGAAAAGATTTTGAAAATAGGCTTTCGAAATCAAAGTAAAGTTGTTATAATTGTTGTTCGTGTATGATCGGCTCTGATACCAGCTGTGGCGGAACCGCCGATTTAATCCGAACTAAACACACCTGCCACCTCTGGCTTGCAGTGTGGTTAGGCCGAACTAAACCCGGTCGTCCGTCGAGATACCCAAAAAGGGCACTCGATGCAACCATCACCCAGGGATACCGACATCACACACGTTAAGCCCTCGAAAGAGCCACAACAATTACAACAACCCATCATTTCATACAAACATAGATTTATTTGTTTAAGAATATTTACTTAAAATGGGGTACAATCATACTGAATTGGAATTCCAAAATAGCCGCGCAGCGGAAACCGTAATGTAATACGGATATACTCTTGCAGCGGAAAATAAAATATCGAGCCATGACATTGAGCCCACCATTGTCATTCTCGATCATGATACTCCTGAAAAGAAAAACATCAACAACGTAGGGGTGAGTACGTGAGGTACTCGTAGGACTTACCCGTGGGCGGTTTCAACCCGACACATTTGAGATTATGCAAGGCTTTTTGTGGACGGGACTCTAACCCGCGCAAGCTTACTAGAAGTGAGTCCTTACTTTCAAGTATCATTTATTTCTAAAGTATAAGCCTCATTAGGTTCATTATAGTTATTATCATCATCCATAGCTCATATATATCATCATAAAGAAGCTTGCGGAATTGTAACATACAAGTACAAACATGTAATATAAAAACATGCTTAAATGATCAAGATATTAAAGTTATTACTACGTTGCCCGTGTGCGATACTGGCATTCTCACACCTGGTGAGCATCAGCGATTCGAATCGATTTTTAATTCCCGGGAATAACTATCATGCCAGGGGTATATGCTTACTAGCCATCGCGTTCCCACATATAGCCCCAATCTCCACTCGTCCCATCCCAAGTTCGATTCAATCCCGCCATTCCCCTGGGTTTTGCCCTCTCAGGAGCGATACCACGGCCGCACCGGGTCAGCCCTCCCTTAGGAGCGATACCACGGCCGCACCGGGTCAGCCCTCCCTTGAGTACAAGCTCCCCCAGGCCTAACTCCCTCCAACAAGAATGGTAGGAACCTGTCTCTGTTCTTCGGATGGCACGAGTAAGACTTTCACCGGTCCATTATCCCGGTTAAGCACTCTAGCAATATTATGCCGACCAGCAGGCGAACAGCGAATCGGGCCTTAAACGACTCGGGCGGAGTCCACCAAACCATCCTCATCATTTTTCATCGTAATATGCCCATATCTCCGCCCGGTCTCATCTTTTCATCACATCATATCATATTTCTCTCGTATTAAACTTTTGTAAAGTATTTTGAGTCCTATCATCTCGCGAGTGAATATCTCCACTCGACTTCTACCGTCTAAGCATGGCTAAGCATCGACTTCGGCCTAACCATTCTAATTAGGGTGTCAGGTATTTATGCAGGTGGGGTTTCAAACAACTCCTGAACGTAAATGCACAATCAAATAAAGGATGGTGAGATTCCCTAGGTAGGTGTATATGCCTAAGGGGCCTACCTTTTGTTGTTGATACTTGAACAAACTAAACTAAAGTTAGTTTGCCGGGTTGTGAGGCTCTGCCCCAGGCAACCCCTTGATCACTTGGACAGCTCCTCCTTCCAAATACCACTTCAGGGTCTCCAGGTGGTATTTGGGTCTTAGTTGGTCTTCTGGACACCGTTGCTCGAAGTACCTCCACACACTTGCTTCTCGATCACGTATCTGCAGTGAGCGTCGCTATATAAATGATATGCATGATGTAGCAATTTAGATGCCTGAATGTCAAACACCCGTATGAATAACCATATTTCACATAGCTAACTTAGAATTCCTAGCGTGTATATCTCCACAGTAGTGAAGACCTATATTGCATTCCAGAAACTTCTACCATTTTCAAATTAGAGCCAAAGCCTTACATGCACCACCTCCTATGCTAGTAGTGAGTTATGGTCATAACCTAGAGCTCATATTAAGCCCCTAAAGTCACTTGGAACATTTTTCATCATAGCAAACTTTTCTTAAATTAAAAACATGCTTAAATATAAGACAAGGGCAAAATAGTAATTAAACAGTAAATGCTAGGGCTACTAAAATTTATACAAAGCCTACACATGTTCACAAGGCCTCTGCCCAAATTTCATAATTTTTGGAGTTCATTTTACCCATATTTCCTATTTATTAAGGTTTTTCATGCATGCACATTAACAGGGGCAAAAAGGTCTTTTCCTACTCAACTATCATATCCACTCTATAGATCTATTTAATAGGAATACAATGCAACAAAGTTTATATTTTTCTGATTTTTATTTGATTTATTACGAATTTCCAAAGTTTAAACCGAGAAAAAGAATTTAAAAAATGGAAAAGCCCTCTGGTGGGGACTAGATCGGAAATATCCGTAGCTCCCAGGGTCCTGCGTGGAATTTGTCTAAGACTCAGTCCACAGTAATCAAACAGGGCGCATAAAAATGAAATATGACAGGGGGATTTTTGTAAAATCACCATCTTCTTCCTCCCGACAGGGCAGGGGGCGTGCGGCGGCCGGCTTTCCGCGTATGGCGCGTCGCGTGGGAGCGCCGACTTGGAGCCGAGCGGGTCCGGGAAGGTGTTCCTGGCGACGGGGCTTCTTTCCCCCAAGACGGTGTCGCGCGAGGTCGCGACGGTGGCCGAGGAACACCGGTGAATTGGACGGCGGTGGCGCACGGCGCTTGGGGCGGCGCGGGGCGATTCCGGCCGGAGGGGAGGCGGATTCGAGGAGTGAAGAGCGCTTGAGGTGCGCGGGGTGGTGGCGGTTCTGTTGGTGGGGTCGTGGAGGCGCGGGGATGGCCCGAGGTGGGACGTCCACGGTGAGTTCGAGCTCGCCATGGTGGCCATGGCGGGCGGCACGGTAGGGAGGGTCCAGAGGCTATGGAAGCGGCCACTGAGGTGGGGGAACCGGTGGAGGAGATGGAGGCGAGCGCGGGACGCGTGACGGGCGGGGCGGAGGGGCTACGGAGAGGCGAGGTAGTGTGAGCTCGCTGCGAGCTCTCATGGCGGACGCGCTCCGCGCGTGGCAAGCAGGGAGGCAGGGAGCAGAGGTAGTGGCGAGGGCGCGGGGCACGCGGCAGGGGAAAGCGCAGGCCGGGCGCGGGCAGGCGGCGCGTGGCCTCGGCGGGGCGGCCGGGCGGCGCGTGCCCGCGGAGGCGAGCGGCGCGTGGCCGGCAGCGCCGGGCGCCGGCGCCGCGTGGGCGAGCGGGAGGAGAGGGGAAGAGAGAAGGCGCGCGGTGGACCGGGTCCATAGACCCGAGGTCGCTGACAGGTGGGGTCGGAGGAAAGAGGAGGGTGAGGGGTCTACGGACCGGGTGCACGGAGCAAAGGAGTCGGTGGAATGCGCTGGCGCGGGCAGCCCGACAGGTGGGGCCCGCTCGTCAGCGACTCACGGAGAAAATAAATTCGGGAAAAAGAAAAAATGTTGTTTGACTGCTGAGACATGTTTTAGAAATTGTTGTTTTTGAACATCCTAGGGGCCGAATTTGACAAAACCCAAAATACAAAAGTTGTTCTACTCTTCCAGATATACAACTTTGTCAAAAGGAGTAATATCAGATTCTAAGTTTAAATATGATTAAATTTAAATTTAACCTGCTGTCTCCAGTTTGACCAAGGTTTAATACAACTTAGAAATTCCTAAAGTCTATTTTATGCTCATTTTTAGAGAAAAAGTATTATACCAATGTTGTGTGGTTTTAATTATCTACAACTTTCTTATATGATGTTTTGCATGATAGGGAATTTTGATTGCTCAAAATTTGAATTTTCCATTCAGGTCTATTTGGACAGAATTCACTAGAAGATAGAAAAGGAGCTAAAACATCTTGCAAACCTTTATGCATGTCACCGCACCCAAAAACAAAGTTGATCTACCTAAAATTGTCTACAAGTTTGTTATAGAGAGTTTGGTCCAAAACACATCATATTTTACACTATAGTCTTAAATGCACTCAGGGGTTTTTCATATTTTACTGAAAATTTTTGACTTCGTGATTTACTAACCTAGTTGTTGCTCTTCTCTAAACATTATTAAGCCAAATCTCTGACTACCGCTAATCTAATCACGTGTTAAGATTTTTTGAGATGCCGGGGGCATCACAATCATCCAGGTGCTGATCAGTCAATGCTAATAGCTTATTTCGAGGCCAATAGGGAACATGAGGATGCTGGGTGTATATTGTACCATGACTTCCCTGAGTACTACACTTGGTAGGAGGTCAAAGTATGGTAGCGAAGGAAACGAAATACAGGTGGACAGATTGGAAGAATCATCTTTGCTCATCTGGGTGAGGGGGAGTGCTACTATCTTTGCGTGCTCCTAAACCACGTGGCTGGTGCTACCTCCTTTGAGGATCTAATGACAGTGGATGGTGATCTACTGATGACTTTCCGTGAGGCCGCTGAGAGAAGGGGACTACTTGAATCAGATGGCACACAAGGTGAGTGTCTCACTGAAGCTGCTCTTTACTAAATGCCATCAGCGATGTGAAGGCTATTTGCAACAATATTGGTTCACTGTGAGCCAACTAATGTAGAAGGACTTTGGCTTAAACACCGGGAAGCTATGTCACAAGACTATCTGCAAGGCAATCGAAGCAAAACACATGTGCAATAGATGGTGTTTATTGATATTAGGAACATGTTATGGTCAATAGGGAAGGACATAGATACATACCCTCTCCCAAAAATAATTGATACATACGACAATGCTAGGGGGACCGTAAGAGGCAAATACGAGGAGAGAATAATCAAACCAATGGCACAAGACATGGCTCTCAAAGATTCCCTTAGCGAAGAGCAGAAGGCTGCTTATGAAAAAATTCTATCTACTATTGACACTTCTCATGGAGGAGTGTTCTTTGTGGATGGACCTAGCGGCACTGGAAAGACTTATCTGTACAAGGCCTTGCTTGCGACACTACGCAATTAGGACAAGATTGCTGTGGCAACAGCTACATCTGGTGTTGCGGCTTCAATAATGCCAGGCGGAAGAACTGCCCATTCGCGCTTCTAGATACCTATTAATATTGATGATGACGCTTTATGTAGCTTCACGAAACAGAGTGGGACTACAACGTTGCTTCATAAAGCATCACTTATTATTTGGGATGAGGCATCAATGACTAAGAGATAGGCCGTAGAGGCACTTGACAACGGCCTGCATGACATAATGGACTGTCCTAGACTGCTATTTTGTGGAAAGACTGTTGTGTTTGGTGGTGATTTTAGATAGGTATTACCAGTTGTCTGAAATGGTACAAGGGCACAGACAGTCGCTGCATCGTTACGGTAATCTTATCTCTGGGAATCTATGATTCACCTTAAACTTGTCCACAACACGAGGGCACAGAGCAATCCGTGGTTGATGTGATAGCTAAAATTCTGATAATATTTTGTCTTTTGTTTTACTAAATGATAAGAATACAGATCCCTGCCATCCCAGTCATCATTGACGTGAAAAAGAATACAAAGGGGAAGAAAATCCATGATAAGTGGCGAAACATACACGAAGAACATCGTTTATGAGAGCCAATGGACTGGTTTCATTGCCTAGTGATGAATGATTGTCAACAAAAGGCAAGACCCAAAAGGACTTGGGCACAAGACCTCCGATGGATAGGAGGCCTTCCAATGGACTGGAGGCAGATGAAAGTCCTCTGAAGGACAAGAGGCATGCTCGGCATCGGTCGGTCATGGTGTAGGACCGAGACGTGTGACTAGACGGGGGGGGTGAATAGGAGCACTTGAAATCACAAAATCACATACCCCCAAGTGAAACCAGATACTAAGCACCGTCCACTGAATAGATACGTGCTTAGCAGCGCAAGGGTGCCGTCCACTGTGAGGATACGCACCAATGCAAGAAAGTTCAAGATCCGAACAAGAGTGACAGCGGAGCAACGGATTTTGCAGTATCTGCCACAAGACACTCACCACACCTAGGTGTGTCTCACTGACTTACAGTAAGCAAAGAGAATGGTCTTAAGGGAGGAATGCAAAAATCCGCAGCAAAATCACAGCAGAAAAACCAACCTGGGAAGAACACAGCAGCTCCCTGACAGGACCGGACTGTCCGGTGGCCAACACCGGATTGTCCGGTGGGACCGGACTATCCGGTACCTGTTGCCGGACTGTCCGGTGGCACTGCTCGGACAATGCCTCATGCGCGGACTGTCCGGTGGGCGCTGCCGGACTATCCGGTGGAACCGGACTGTCCGGTGGCCTCTGCCGGATGGTCTGGTAGGGTCGCAGAAAATATGATTTCAAATCATAACTTGATCAGACCTTGGCCAAACTTCACGAAATTTAGCTCAGGTTATCTAGACCCTATTTCAAAGTTATTCCCAACAGATCAACTCAAGGCAACCGAGGAATCAGCGGGAATTTCAGATCTTGTGAAATAGCCATTCTTGGGCAAGAAAGGGGAAAACACAAAAGAGGCTTGCTCGTGGCAATCCAACAGGATTGAGATGAACTAAGTCATGATCTCCACGTCCTAGAAAGTCCAGAACATCAGCAAGGAAAGGGATCCAAGCTTGCCCAACAAAAACACCCAAAAAGGCAAGGATTAAACCCAAAAACCAAAGTGAGAGGGGGAGGAGAAGAACACAAGGTTGCTGCACGAATTTGCTTCGATTAAGTGCCCAAAATGGGCCTAAAGATCCAGCATACAAGCAGAAATTCATCCCAAGCAACCACCCTCACCTTCCCTCAAGATTAGGAGGCTAAATCCTACTCTAACCTCTCTAACAATGGAGCTCAAAGCTTAAGGACGAAAATCACCAAGTGAAAACTAATCCTAGCAGCCAAGAGCACCTCTAAAGACCTACTCTGGACCTATTTATACCCGAGTGCTATTTAGACAGTTTTGCACTTAGGTCCCTACAGCTAGACAAACCCTAAGGACTCAAACGAAAGATTACAGGATATTTCGGGACGGACGACACGATGGAGTCTTGATCTTCGGAAGTTCCACGCAATCCTCGGATGCTCTCCACGTGGCTAGTAGTCCAATCCGCGATCCGCCCCCGGTTTTGAAGTCAGAAACCGGGAAACTTTAGGAAGTCTCCGCCTGGGCCGGATTTGGCCCATCTTCTCTATCTTCGCGAGTCGTGGCCCAACTCACCAAGGCTTGGGTAGCTTGGGTGACGGTTTTGAGCCGAAGCCGCCAAAGCCTCCCTCGCACGCCTTCGCGCCACGCATTCGGGTTGGAGCACCGCGGTGGCGCCTGGCATCCCTGTCCATCGGGGTAGCCTCGCAGTCCTTCGGAGGACTTACTCCTGCCGTCGTCGTGCCGCTCCTCCGTATACCGAACTCCCATGGCCGACAGACGTCGAGTGTGCCTCCAGTCCTTCGGAGGACTTCACTCTAACTCCAGTCCATCGGAGGGCCTCCTGTCCATCGGAGGTCTTGTGCCCAAGTCCTTCTGGGCCTTGCTACTGTTGACAATCACTCATCACTCCAGAGGCAATGGAGCCGGTCCATTGGCTCTCAATCTCCCCCTTGATGAGTGCTTTGTCAACACCTTCAACCTGTAACCTGAAATAGAACAAAGACAAAAGAAAAGCGTAAAACCGAAAAGAAAGAAGAAAAAGAAGAAATTGCTCAAGATGCCCAAAGACCAAATATTGGCAGAAAAGGGCAAATTGAGACTACAACAAAAACAAAGCCAAAGATCGGCCCCCTAAGACAAGGGAAACCGCTCAACGCAGTCGATCAAACTAAAGCATGACCCCTCAAGAAAGAGGCAAACTGGCTCAACACAGTCATGCTAAGGCAAAGCATCGGCTCCTCCAGAAAGAGGCAAAAAGACTCAACGCACCGATGCAAGAGCATGCTAAAAGCTCAACCTCCCCCTCAACTAGACCTCTACAGAGTCCTCCCCCATGGTCCAATCTCTCCCCCTTGTTGACAATGGACACATCAAGGGTCATAGAACTCAACTCCCCCTGAAGTGGACAACTCCCCCTCAAAATATGCCATGAAATGCAGGAAGTGTACCATGAAGAGCTCAGCAGGGATGAAAAGCTAGTAAATACAAGTTCTAGCATACAGAGCAAGTGAGGGCAAGGTAGCATGCAAAACAAGCTCAATTGAATCTATCTTGTACAAAGCAGGAGCATGTTTGTCAGAGTTGTTGAAAAAAAAAAGAGCATCACCAACATGAATAGCATCTAGCAAGATAGGCATGAACAGCAAGATGCTAGCAAAACATACAAGGTGTGCTACTCTCAACCAAGGCATCTACAACAGACCATAAGCAATTTAGAGACTTGCAGATTTAGCAATTTTGAACTTCAAGCAAATCAGATCATGTGCCAGGGGTTATTCACTTGTCGTTGCCAGTTCTTACCAACCAATGCCAAGCCTAGGTTCAGAAAACCATCAGGAGCTTAAGACAAGGTTTTGGTCATACACAGCCTAGTCCAAGTTCAAGCCACTGTGCAAAGGCAAGCTATCTCAAACTAGATCAGTGTGACAAGTGAACCCTCCTGAATCTTTTCAATTTAACTCATAGGACAGCACTTGTAAAACGTATTAATTCAGATTTTAGATATGAACAAGGTGCCATAACTGCTTAGGCATCAGTGCAACCTAGGCATACAACTAGCATATCCAAGCATGAAAAGATAGCATAGCATTCAACATTCCTACACATGCTTGGTAGCCAAGTCAAGTGGTGATCATGGTTTTTGATTTGGAAGAAGCAAAAGTGACTAAGCTCACGAAAGATATTAGACAGATTCAAGGAGCTTAGCCAACCATGATCAAGCAAGCAACTGTACAAACTAGCACAAGGAAGTACTAACTTGGCATACCAGAAGAGCTCTAGTGCTAGTGAAAGTGAAATGCATATGTTACAATGCAATGCATGGTATGGGACAAAATGCAAGAGAAGCAAAGAGAAACAAAGAAAGAAAAGAAAGAAAAAAGCAAAGCAAAACCTAAACTATACCAAAGTTACCCCAACCTAAAAAGGGTAACAAACACCAAGCTCCCCACGCAAGTGAGCAAATATGCTCAGGTCTAAGGGCTTGGTAAAGATATCGGCCAACTGGTTCTCAGTCTCTACATGGATCAAGTCTATATCTCCCTTCTCGTAGTGATCTCTCAAGAAGTGAAACCTCACGTCTATGTGTTTGGTTCTGGAGTGCAGGACGGGGTTCTTAGCTACAGAAATAGCAGAAGTAGAGTCAACTAGGAGAGGGATCTTCCTAAAACTGAGACCAAAGTCGCTCAAGGTGGACTTCATCCAAAGCAGCTGGGAGCAGCAGCTAGCAGCAGCAATGTATTCAGCTCCTGTGGTGGAAGTGGCTACGCTAGATTGCTTGCGTGAGGACCAAGAAACAAGGGAAGAACCGAGAAACTGGCAGGTGCCGGAAGTAGACTTGCGCTCCAGCCGACAACCCGTAAAGTCAGCATCCGAATACCCTCTGAGAGAGAGCAACAAAGCTGAAGAGAACCAAAGTCCAAGCTCAGGAGTGTATTTCAGGTACCTGAAGATGCGTTTCACCACTTGATGATGTGATAGCCTTGGTGAGGCCTGAAAACATGCACAGAGGCAAACCGCGAACTGAATGTCCGGCCTGGTCGCCGTCAGGTACAGAAGTGAGCCGATCATCCCTCGATACTCTCTTTGGTCCACCACCTCCCCTTCTTCATCCGCATCAAGAGCCGTCTGTGTTGACATGGGAGTCGCCATGGGCTTGAGATCTCCCTTGTCAAACTTCCTCAAAATGTCCTTCATGTACTTGGCTTGATGGACGAAGGTTCCTTCTGGGCCTTGCTTAATCTGAAGCCCGAGAAAGAACTGAAGCTCACCCATGAGACTCATCTCGAATTCACTGCTCATCTGTTCAGCAAACTTAGACACCAAAGTGTGAGATGAACCACCAAAGATAATGTCATCAACATATATCTGAACTAGAAGGGTGTCACCGCCACGACTCAACAGAAACAAGGTCTTGTCTACTGAACCCATCACAAAACCAGACTTGAGCAGAAAGGCTTTCAACCTAGCATACCAAGCTCTTGGGGCTTGCTTCAGACCATACAAGGCTTTTCTCAACTTATACACCCGGTCTGGAAACTTGGCACTCTCAAAGCCAGGAGGTTGTCTCACATAAACCTCCTCCTCTATGTAACCGTTTAGAAAGGTTGACTTGACATCCATCTGCTGCAATTTGAAGCCTTTAGAGGCAGCAAAGGCAAGCAAAATCCTAATAGCCTCTAAACGAGCTACAGGAGCAAAGGTTTCCTCATAATCTATCCCCTCCTTCTGACAGAAACCTTGGGCTACCAATCTCGCTTTGTTCCTCACAACCATCCCATCCTCACCCTGTTTGTTCTTGAAAACCCACTTGGTTCCTATAGGGTGGCAGTTTGGTGGAGGTTCAACTAAATCCCAGACATGGTTTCTCTCAAAGTTTTCCAACTCCTCATGCATGGCGTTCACCCAACTAGGATCAGATAATGCATGTGACACATCCCGGGGTTCGAAAGAAGCAACAAATGCGGAGTGACAGAAAAAGGCCAGAGAGTTAACCGAAGAACGTGTGACACGCTGGTGTAGGTCTCCAATCATCCTGTCTGGAGGGTGATCCCGCTGGACCTGCCGAGATGGAACAATCTCAGAGGTCACCTCCCCTACGTCCTCAGCGGGGCCAACCTCTGCTCGAGCTTGTGGTCGGGGGAGTGAGGAGGAAGACGTAGGCAAGGGTCCTCCTTCATCTTCAGAGCTCGTAGCAGAGGGGGCAGGAGCTGCAGCCGGTGCAGTGGCTCCTGCATCACCAGCATCTACTTCGCCTTCCTCATCTTCAAAGATGGGAGCGCCTTCTTCATCATCACCTGAAAGCTCAAATGCGGGGGTTGTGCAAGGCATAGATTCATCAAAGGAAACTTCACAGGTCTCCACCACTTGTCTAGTATCAAGGATCCACACTCTATATGCCCTAGAGCTAGAGGCGTATCCAAGAAAAATACCATCCAAGCAGCGAGATTCAAATTTGTCCAAATGCCCCCCCTTTTTGAGCACAAAGCATCTACAGCCAAATGCACGCAGGTGCTTGACGCTAGGCTGCCTGCCAAACCGTAGCTCATACGAAGTCTTTCCCAAGAAAGCCCGTGGAAAGATACGGTTGGCAATGTAACAGGCCGTATTCATAGCCTCAGCCCAAAAGCGTCGCGGAGTCCTATGCTCATCAAGCATCGTCCGCGCCATCTCTACAAGTGTGCGGTTCTTTCGTTCCACAACACCGTTCTACGGTGGGGTATAAGGAGACGAGAATTGGTGATCAAGACCAAGGTCACGACAAAAGGTTTCGAAACGAGAGTTACGAAATTCTCCGCCATTGTCGTATAAGGAGACGAGAATTGGTGATCAAGACCAAGGTCACGACAAAAGGTTTCGAAACGAGAGTTACGAAATTCTCCGCCATTGTCGCTGCGGATAGCCCTCATGGCTTTATGACTCTCATTCCTTAACCTCAAGACCAGATCCCGAACAAAACCAAAAGCTTCATCTTTGAATTCCATGAAGAACACCCACGAATACCGAGAAAAGTCATCCACAACTACAAGCACATACCACTTCCCACTCACCGACTGTACTCGAGCAGGACCAACCATGTCCATATGTAGCAGCTCACCCGAGTAAGAGGTCATCACCTGATTGACAGGTGCATGAGAAGCGGCAACCATCTTGCCATGACGACAAGAGTGGCATACTAAGTCCTTTTCTGCTTTCAAATTGGGCAATCCTCGGATCAGATCCATTGAGCTCAACCTGACTAGCAGATCAAAACTCAAATGGCCAAGCCTCCTATGCCACTTCCAAATATCAGCAAAAGGACTAGCAACCAAACACCGAGGAGGTCCAGAGACAGATGCAAGGTCAATCTTAAAAACCTGCCCATAGGGCAAAATCCGACAAACAAGGTTTTCCTTAGCATCAAGCACACAAGAGGAACTCTCCTTAAAACGAACCTCAAACCCTTCCTTGAGAAGTTGTGAGACGGAGACCAAATTGAACCCCAAATTCCTCACCAAAGCAACTTCTCTCAGGGAAAGCTTGCTAGAAAGAGCAACAGAACCAACACCCAACACTTTACCTTGACCATTATCCCCGAATGTAATGTACTCCTTGGTGCTCACGGGGTTGAGGCTGGAGAACCATCTGCGGTGCCCTGTCATGTGCCTAGAGCAACCGGAGTCCATGATCTAGATGTCCTCCAGGCCTCGATCCTGCAAAATCAAGGAAAGCGAGAGTGAGCAAATGGTCTGGCACTGGGGTTAGTGTAAACGCTGAACCAGTGCCGAGCCATCTGCTCAAAAGTGGGGTAAACACAGTCAAAGTAAGCATCACGTCTATCTGGGTACCCATGACCTCTAAAGCGTGAGCTCTCAAACCCTCTACCTCCAAAGCCTCGGTCAGAAAAACCATAGCCGCGCTGAAAACGACTAGGAGCTCGACCGGGAAAGCATCTCTCTCCGCTAGGAACACGGGCCTGAAAACTGCCTCCTCTCTCACCAGCAAAGCGGTCTCTCATCTCACCGCGACGGGGAAGATCCTGCCTACCACCCTGGTAGAACTGATCCTGGTTCCCCCAGGCTCTCTCCTGCCTCTCAACTCGCTTCCTCCTGAAGCAAAACTCCTCCAAGTGGCCATTCCGCTGGCAAAAGTCACAGTGGTAGACAAGCCTCTTGGGAGTGGATTTAGGCTGAGCCTTAGGCTTAGGTGGAGTAGCCTTGGGTGGAACAGGCTGCTGGACTCTCTCCTTGCTTACAGGAGGCTTGAGAATCTCAGTCACTACTCTGTCCAGCTTAGCCTGTGAGGGCTTGGGTGTCCAGAACTGCTTCTTTGGGGCAGCCTTAAGAGGCTCATGGTAAACCCCATCAACAGTAGGGCTAGACTGAGGAGAGGCAGTCTTAAGCTTAATTGGGGAACTCCTCTTCTCACCCGAAGTACTACTCTCTCCTAACCCAAGTCCACTCGTATCACCCTCAGCTCTCTTGGTGCTCTCCAAGATCATCCTAAGTTGGGGCTCTCTAGCATACATCCAACTGAGCACCTCTCTCAAACGGTTGTTCTCATCAACCAAAGTCTGTTTCTCCTCTCTCAGATCCTTCAGAACTAAAGTCTGGTCAGCACAAGTAGGGCAGTGTAGAGAGGGAATAGAGAAAGCAGACTTCTCTAACTTCTTAATGGTGGCATCCCTATCCACCAACATCAACCTCAGAGTGAGACAGTTCTCAAAGTGTCAGGGGATGCTAAAAGCATCTCAAGGTCAGCTCTCAACTGCACAAGCTCACTCTCCAAAGTAGGACAGACCATGCACGCACCCAAAAGCGTGGGTCTAGCCCTAAGCTCCTCCAACTCCTTGAGCTGTCCCTCACACTTCACCTTTAGCTCAGTTATGTCAACAGCGAGATGGGGACACATCTCACACTCAGTCACATCACTTAAAATAGGCTCATCCAGTTTAGACTGGAGCTTGCCTAACTCTACCTTCAGCCTATCCATCTCCTCTACCTGATGAGCATACTTGCTCTTCTGCTCACAAAGATCTCTCATCAAAGTCTCACAGGTAGGACACTCAGTCTCACTAGGCTGGGCTGACACACTCTTCAGCCTCTCTATCTCAGCTAAAGCATCAGCCAACTTGGCTTTCTACTTCTACAGCTTCTTGGCTGCCTTCTCCGACAACCTATCCTGGGCTTTCAACTCACGACTATTTGACTCCAACATCTCAAGGATTTCAGCTTGCTCAGGAGTTACCTCTTCATCGGATGAGTCATTGTCGTTGCCCTTGTCGTCCTTGTCCTCAAGCGCCATGGAGCAAAAGGATCTCCGGTGCATCTTGTGCTTGCGCTTGGACTTGGTGGAGACGAAGCAGAGTCCAGCTGGACCACCTTGGTCCCTCCTCTTGTCCCGCTTGGTGACGATCTCCTCATCGCTTGAGCTCAACGAAGACGAAGAAGAGGAAGACGATCCGCCACACAGACCACCAAGCTCGGCGAAGAAGGCCTTGTCCCACTTCCGGTTGTCCTTCTGGTAGCTCTTGAAAGCCTTCTGGAAGTTCTTGATCTTGCCGGAGCGGTGCTTGGTATGGTCACGCTTGCCGGAGTGGTACTTGTTGGAGTTGCGGGAGTGGTTCTTGCCCTTCTTGTAGTAGTCGTTCTGTTTGTTTGGGCATTCGGCAATGAAGTGGCCGACCTCTCCGCACTCGAAGCACTTGGGCCTCTCGCCCCTCTTCTTGCTCATCCGGTTGTCATAGGCGCGCTGAAAGCGGCTAGACACCAGACAAAGCTCATCATCCCTAAGTGACGCCAACTGCTCCTCTATAACAGACATAAGAGCAGAAAACAAAAAGTTGTGAAGCTGGGGGTTAGAAATGGCCTCACTGGAGGGAGAAGCCAAGGCCAAACTCTTGGAGCCAGTACAAGCGAGAGAATCTCTCAACTTGTAATCGACCTCTGTGGCCTTGAGCTTGCTGTAAAGAGTCTCCACTCCAATTGTGTCATAGGCCTCAGACTCGATGATCGAGTTAACCTTGATCTCCCATACCTTCCTGTCCAACGCATACAGCAACTTGACAGCCTGCTGATGGTCGGTGTATGGGATCCTCTCAGGGCTAGAGTTAACGCGCAACTTGTTGATGATCGATTGAAAACGACCAAACAAGTCATCGATGGACTCACCAGGCTTCTGAACAAAATTTTCATACTCGCGCCTGTAAGTCTCAACGAGACACCCCTTGATGGTAGCAGTGCCCTCATGGTGTGCACTCAACAGGGACCAGATCTGACGGGCAATCTCGAGGTGGCTCACTTTCTCATAATCAACTGGACCAAGTCCTGAGAAGAGAAAGTTAACAGCTTTGGCGTTCGCCTCATGCTGAGCCACAATCGCTGGGGTAGTGCGCTGGGCAACTGGAAGCACAACAAAGTTCGCACTCTGAGTAGCATCCCATATATCCTGGCCCTGGCTAAGCAAGAAAGCTCTCATCCTACCCGTCCAGTAGGAGTAGCCATCGGAACCAAGGACCGGAATCTTCCCAGAGTGAGTCATAGTCGCTATTGGTTTCTCACCGGTAAAGGTATGAAAAAACCTAACCTGGCTCTGATACCAATTGTAGGACCGAGACATGCGACTAGAGGGGGGGGGGGTGAATAGGAGCACTTGAAATCACAAAATCACAAACCCCCAAGTGAAACCAGATACTAAGCACCGTCCACTGAACAGATACGTGCTTAACAGCGCAAGGGTGCCGTCCACTGTGAGGATACGCACCAATGCAAGAAAGTTCAAGATCCGAACAAGAGTGACAGCGGAGGAAAGGATTTTGAAGTATCCGCCACAAGACACTCACCACACCTAGGTGTGTCTCACTGACTTACAGTAAGCAAAGAGAATGGTCTTAAGGGAGGAATGCAAAAATCCGCAGCAAAATCACAGCAGAAAAACCAACCTGGGAAGAACACAGCAGCTCCCTGACAGGACCGGACTGTCCGGAGGCCAACACCGGATTGTCCGGTGGGACCGGACTATCTGGTATCTGTTGCCGGACCGTCCGGTGGCATTGCCCGGACAATGCCTCACGCCGGACTGTCCGGTGGGCGCCGCCGGACTGTCCGGTGGCCTCTGCCGGATGGTCCGGTAGGGTCGTAGAAAATATGATTTCAAATCATAACTTGATCAGACCTTGGCCAAACTTCACGAAATTTAGCTCAGGTTATCTAGACCCTATTTCAAAGTTATTCCCAACAGATCAACTCAAGGTAACCGTGGAATCAGCGGGAATTTCAGATCTTGTGAAATAGCCATTCTTGGGCAAGAAAGGGGAAAACACAAAAGAGGCTTGCTCGTGGCAATCCAACAGGATTGAGATGAACTAAGTCATGATCTCCATGTCCTAGCAAGTCCAGAACATCAGCAAGGAAAGGGATGCAAGCTTGCCCAACAAAAACACCCAAAAAGGCAAGGATTGAACCCAAAAACCAAAGTGAGAGGGGGAGGAGAAGAACACAAGGTTGCTGCACGAATTTGCTTCGATTAAGTGCCCAAAATGGGTCTAAAGATCCAGCATACAAGCAGAAATTCGTCCCAAGCAACCACCCTCACCTTCCCTCAAGATTAGGAGGCTAAATCCTACTCTAACCTCTCTAACAATGGAGCTCAAAGCTTAAGGACGAAAATCACCAAGTGAAAACTAATCCTAGCATCCAAGAGCACCTCTAAAGACCTACTCTGGACCTATTTATACCCGAGTGCTATTTAGACAGTTTTGCACTTAGGTCCCTACAGCTAGACAAACCCTAAGGACTCAAACGAAAGATTACAGGATATTTCGGGACGGACGACCACGATGGAGTCTTGATCTTCGTAAGTTCCACGCAATCCTCGGATGCTCTCCACGTGTCCAGTAGTCCAATCCGCGATCCGCCCCCGGTTTTGAAGTCAGAAACCGGGAAACTTTAGGAAGTCTCCGCCTGGGCCGGATTTGGCCCATCTTCTCTATCTTCGCGAGTCGTGGCCCAACTCACCAAGGCTTGGGTAGCTTGGGTGACGGTTTTGAGCCGAAGCCGCCAAAGCCTTCCTCGCACGCCTTCGCACCACGCATTCGGGTTGGAGCACCGCGGTGGCGCCGGGCATCCCCTGTCCATCGGGGTAGCCTCACAGTCCTTCGGAGGACTTACTCCTGCCGTCGTCGTGCCGCTCCTCCGTATACCGAACTCCCATGGCCGACAGACGTCGAGTGTTCCTCGAGTCCTTCGGAGGACTTCACTCTACCTCTAGTCCATCGGAGGGCCTCCTGTCCATCGGAGGTCTTGTGCCCAAGTCCTTCTGGGTCTTGCTACTGTTGATAATCACTAATCACTCCAGAGGCAATGGAGCCGGTCCATTGGCTCTCACATGGGAGTTCAGTACACGGAGGAGCGGCACGATGATGGCAAGTATAAGACCTCCAAAGGACTGTGAGGTGACCGGATGGACAGGGGATGCCGGGTGCACCACGGTGCTCCAACCCGAGTACATGGCGCAAAGATGGGAGAGGGCAATGGCAGATTCGCTCAAATCCGCCACCGTACCACCAAGATTGCTAAGACTCGGCGAATGGGCTCATTTCTCATCGAGATAGAGTGGAGTGGGCCATCCTAGGCCCAGGTGGAGACTTCCTAAGGTTTCTAGGTTTCTGACTTCAAAACCGGGGGCGGCTCACGGATTGGACTACTGGCCACGTGGAGAACATCCGAGGATTGCGTGGAACTTACGAAGATCAAGACTTCATCGTGGTCGTCCGTCCCGAAATATCTTGTACTCTTTCATTTCAGCCTCTTAGGGCATTCCTCGTTGTAGGGACCTAAGTGGAAAACTGTCTAAACAGCACAAGGTTTTAAATAGGCTAAGGGCTGGTCATTAGAACTCCTCTTGCCTGCTAGGGTTAGTCTTTGTCTTGTGATTTTCATCCTCAAGCCTTGAGCTCCATTGTAAGAGGGGTTTAGAGTAGGATCTTGCCTCTAATCTAGTGGGAAGGTGAGAGTGGTAGCTTGAGTTCGAATTCCTTCAGTTGTAATCTGATCTAGACCCTTGTTTGGGCGTTTAATCGAAGGAAGCTTCAGCTACAAGCTTGTGTCCCTTGTCGCTCCTCTTCTCCCTTGTGTTTTGGTCTTGATTTTTTATCTTTTCTATGTTTGGCTTTGGTCAAGGTCAAGGACTATCTTTTGCCAGTGTTTTTCCTTGATAGGATGCGGTTAATCTCTCTAGACATGACCTAGATCCTTGGAACCACGAACAAAGGGCTGTTGTTTTCGTTTCTTGGCTTTTTAGCCTCTCCTTCCCATCTTTGTGAGATCTGCGATTCCCATGCAACCCTTGATCTTTTGGAGTAGATCTTGTGGGGCTAGCTTTGGCATGGTTCCAAGATAGCCAATGCAAAATTTTGTGAAGTTTGGTTAAGGTTTGAACCGGTTTCAATCGAGTTTTCGGTGGGTTCGCGGGCCTTTTTCACTGTTACAGACTTGGACTAATTGATCTGTATAGACTTGACAATCTCGGATTGTCCGGTCTACATAAGAGGATTGTCTAGTCTGTGGGTGGAGATCTCGAGGCTCAGCCACTGTTTGGGGTTTCATAGATGGGATTGTCCGAAGTACTGCTCGGTCGTTGAAACCGGACTGTCCGGTCCGTGGTTGTGCTGCTGCAGTGGCACACTCTATCTCAGTTTGTCCAATCAGTTCTCTAGAGGTAGGTTCAGACTGTCCGGTCAAGCTTTCTTCACTGTGTCATTCCTGCAGTTCTTTCTGTCTGTAGCTAAGTCCAGTCAGTTGGGTGTCTCTAGGCTGTGTTTGGCTCGTTTTGTGTCGTTTTTTATCGATGTTTGAGCGATTGTTGTCGTGTGCTTCCACTCACTTGGTGTGTACCCTTTTAGTGGGTGACATCAAGTGCTTGCTAGATACGTATCTGTTCAGTGGACGGTATCTAGCATTTCTCCTTGCACCAATTTGGGGGTTGTGATTTTGATTTTTTTTAAGTGCTACTATTCACCCCCTCTAGTCGCATGTCTCAGTCCTACAAGTGGTATCAGAGCTGGTTAGGTTTCTTCATACTTTTGCCAGTGAGAAACCAGTAGGGGAAGGTTCCTGTTCTCAGCTCAGATGGCTATCCCTACTAGAAGGGTAGGATGAGAGCCTTCGTGCTTAGCTAGAGCGAGGACATATGGAATGCTACTCAGAGTACTTTTACGGTGCTCCCTGTTGCCGAGCGTACCACACCAGCGCTTGTTCCTCAGCACGAGGCGAACTACAAGGCGGTGAACTTTCTCTTCTCTAGACTTGGTCCAGCGGACTATGAGAGGGTGTGCCACCTTGATACCGCCCATGAGAGCTGGTCCCTGCTCAGTGCACACCATGAGGGGATGATGACAGTTAAGGGTCGGCTTGTAGAGACTTACCAGCACGAATATGAGAATTTCGCCCAGAAGCCAAGAGAGTCTATGGATGCCTTGTTTGGTCATTTTCAGTCGATCATCAACAAGCTCTGTGTCAATTCTGCCCCCACTGCTCTCCTATACACTGACCATCAACAGGCTGTCAAGCTGCTGTATTCCTTGGACAGGAAAGTGTGGGAGATCAAGAAGAACTCCATTCTTGAGTCAGCAGGGTATGACACCTTGGTATTAGAGGAGCTTTATAGCAAGCTCAAGGCCATAGAGGTTGATTACTAGATGACATATATTCTCGATGGTACTTGCTCTAAGAGTTTGGCCTTGGCTTCCAGCTCCATGGAAGTTGCTACTAACCCCCCACTTCATGGTTTTTCATTCTCTGCTTTGATGTCTATGGCAGAGGAGCAGTTGACATCACTTGGGGATAATGAGCTTTGTCTGGTGTCTAGTCGCTTTCAGCTCACCTATGACAATAGGATGAGCAAGAAAAGGGGCGAGAGGCCCAAATGCTTCGAGTGCGGAGAGTCCAGCCACTTCATCGCCGAGTGCCCAAACAAGCAAAACGACTACTACAAGAATGGCAAGAGCCACTCCCGTGACTCTAACAAGTACCACTCCGGCAAGCATGACTACGGCAAGCGCGACCACACCAAGCACTGCTTCGGCAAGATCAAGAACTTTAGGAAGGCTTTCAAGAGCTACCAGAAGGACAACAGGAAGCAGGACAAGGCCTTCTTCGCCAAGCTTGGTGGTCTTCGCAGCGGAACATCCTCTTCCTCCACGCCTTCATCAAGCTCAAGTGACGATGAGATCTTCACCAAGCGGGACAAGAGGAGAGATCAAGGTGGTCCAGCTAGCCTCTACTTCGTCTCCACCAAGTCCAAGTGCAAGCACAAGATGAACCGGAGATCCTTCTGCTCCATGGCACTTGAGGACAAGGACGACAAGGGCAACGACAATGACTCCTCCAATGAAGAGGTAACTCCTAAGAAAGTTGAGATTCTTGAGATGCTAGAGAAGAATAGTCGTGAGTTGAAAGCCTAGGATATGATGTTGGAGAAGGTAGCAAAGAAGCTGTAGAAGCAGAAAGCCAAGCTTGCTGATGCTTTGGCTGAGATTGAGAGGCTAAAGAGTGTGCAAACCCAGCCTAGTGAGTTAGAGTGCCCTATCTGTGAGTCCCTCATGAGTGATCTTTGTGAGCAGAAGAGTAAGTATGCTCATCAGGTAGAGGAGATGGATAGGCTGAAGGTTGAGTTAGGCAAGCTCTAGTCTAAACTAGATGAGCCTACTTTAAGTGAGGTGCCTAAGTGTGAGTCTTGCCCCCACCTATCTATTGACATAGCTGAGCTGAAGGTGAAGTGTGTGGGGCGCTTAAGGAGTTGGAGGATCTTAGAGCTAGACCTATGCTTTGGGGTGTATGCATGGTCTGTCCTACCTTGACGAGTGAGCTAGAGTAGGTTAGAACTAAACTTGAGGTGCTTTCAACACCCCCTGACACGTGTGGGAACTATCTCACTTTGAGGTTGCAGTTGGTGGAGAAGGATGCCACCAGTAGAAAGTTAGAGAAGTGTACTCCCTCAATTCCCTATCTAGACTATGACACCTGTGCTGGCCAGACTTTAGTTTTGTATGAACTGAGAGAGGAGAAGTTGATCCTTGAAGATGACAACTATAGGTTGAGAGAGGTGCTGAGCTAGATGTATGCCAGAGAACCTCAGCTTAGGATGATCATAGAGGGAAGCAAGCGTGGTGAAGGTGACACGAGTGGACATGGGTTAGAAGAGTGTAGTACGTCGGGTGAGAAGAAAAGTTCCCCAATCAAGCTTAACACTGCCTCTCCTCAGCCTGGTTCTACTGTTGATGGGTTTACCATGAGCCTCGCAAGGCTGCCACAAGGAAGTCATATCGGACTCCCAAGCCACCATAGGCTAAGCTGGATAAGATTATGGAGAAAGTGCTCAAGCCTTCGGGCAAGAAGCAAGTTCAGCAGCCTACACCACCCAAGGCTTCACCACCACACCAGAAGCCCAAGACACAACCCCAACCTATGCCCAAGAGACATGTCTACCACTGTGAGTTTTGCCAGTGGAATGGTCACTTGGAGGAGTTTTGCTTTAGAACGAAGCGGGTTGAGAGGCAGGAGAGAGCCTAGGGGAACCAGGATCAGTTCTACTAAGGTGGTAGGCAAGATCCTCCGCATCGCGGTGAGATGAGAGACCGCTTTACTGGTGTTGAGAGAGGATGCGGCTTTTAGGCCCGTGCTCCTGGTGGTGAGAGACGCTTTGGCGACCGAGCTCCTAGTCATTTTTAGCACAGCTATGGACCTCATGACCGAGCTTCTAAGGTAGAGGGTTTGTGAGTCCATGCTTTGGAGGTCGTGGTTACCCAGATCATCGTGATGCTTACTTTGACTGTGCTTACCCCACTTTTGAGTAGATGGCTCGACACTGGTTCAGCAGTTTCACTAACCCCAGTGTCGGACCATTTGCTCACTCTCGCTTTCCTTGATTTTGCAGGATCGAGGCCTGGAGGACATATGGATCATGGACTCTGGCTGCTCTAGGCAGATGATAGGGCACCGCAGATCGTTCTCCAGCCTCAACCCCATGAGCACCAAGGAGTACATCACATTCGGGGATAATGGTCAAGGTAAAGTGTTGGGTGTTGGTTCTATTGCGCTTTTTGGCAAGCTTTCCCTGAGAGAAGTTGTTTTGGTGAGGAATTTGGGGTTCAATTTGGTTTCTGTCTAGCAACTTCTCAAGGAAGGGTTTGAGGTTCACTTTAAGGAGGGTTCTTCTTGTGTGCTTGATGGTAAGGAAAACCTTGTTTGTCGGATTTTGCCCTCTGGGTAGGTTTTTAAGGTTGACCTTACATCTATTTCTGGGCCTCCTTGATGTTTGTTAGCTGGTCCTTCTGTTGATATCTAGAAATGGCATAGGAGGCTAGGCCATCTGAGTTTTGATCTGCTAGCCAGGTTGAGATCGATGGGTCTGATTCGAGGATTGCCTAATTTCAAAGCTGAAAAAGACTTTGTGTGCCACCCCTGTCGTCATGGTAAGATGGTTGCCGCTTCTCATGCACCTATCAATCAGGTGATGACCTCTTACCCGGGTGAGCTACTGCATATGGACACGGTTGGCCCTACTCGGGTACAGTCAGTCAGTGGGAAGTGGTATGTGCTTGTCATTGTGGACGACTTTTCTCGTTTTTTGTGGGTGTTCTTCATGGAATTCAAAGATGAGGCTTTTGGTTTTGTTAAGGATCTGGTCTTGAGGTTAAGAAATGGGAGTCATAATGCCATGAGGGCTATCCGCAGTGACAATGTCAGAGAATTTCGTAACTCTCATTTCAAAACCTTTTGTCGGAACACAAATTCTCGTCTCCTTATACCCCACCTCAGACAGGTGTCACGGAACATAAGAACCGCACACTTGTTGAGATGGCGTGAACGATGCTTGATGAGCATAAGACTCCGCGATGCTTTTGGGCTGAGGCTATGAATATGGCCTGTTACATTGCCAGTCGCATCTTCCTACAAGCTTTTTTAGGGAAGACTTCGTACGAGCTACAGTTTAGTAGGCAGCCCAGCGTCAAGCACCTGCGTGCATTTGGCTGCAGATGCTTTGTGCTCAAAAGGGGGGCATTTGAACAAATTTGAATCTCATTGCTAGGATGGTATTTTCCTTGGGTACGTCTCTAGCTCTAGAGCATATAGAATGTGGATCCTTGATACCAAACAAGTGGTAGAGACCTGTGAGGTTTCCTTCAATGAATCTATGCCTTACACAACCCCTGCATTTGAGCTTTCAGGTAATGATGAAGAAGGAGCTCCCATCATTGAAGATGAGGAAGGACAAGTAGATGCTAGTGATGTAGGAGCCACTGCACCGGCTGCAGCTCCTGCCCCCTCTTCTACGAGCTGTAAAGACGAAAGAGGACCCTTGCCGATGGCTTCCTTCTCGCTCCCCCGACTACAAGCTTGAGTAGAGGTTGGCCCTGCTGAGGACGCAGGCCGGGGAGGTGACCTCCGAGATTGTTCCATCTCAGCAGGTCCAATGGGATCACCCTCCACATGTGATCATTGGTGATTTGCATGCGAGGACCTTGAGGTCCCAGTCAGGTTCTATCGCTTTCTTTGTTCATGCTGCATTTTTGCCTCCTTTGAGCCCAAGGATGTTGGAGACGCTCTCTCTGACGGTAATTGGGTTAATGCCATGCATGAGGAGTTAGAAAACTTTTAGACGAATAAGGTTTGATTTTTGGTAGAGCCACCGCCACAACGCAATCATATTGGTACAAAATGGGTTTTCAAAAATAAGCAAGGGGAGGATGACATTGTTGTTCGGAACAAGTCTAGACTTGTGGCTAAGGGTTTTTGTCAAAAAGGGCGGGATAGACTATGAGGAAACGTTTGCTCCAGTTGCACGCTTGGAAGCAATACGTATTCTCTTAGCCTTTGTAGCTTCCATGGGTTTTAAGCTTTTTTCAAATGGATATGAAGTCTGCTTTTCAAAATGGTTTCATTCAAGAAGTAGTTTATGTCAAGCATCCCCCTAGATTTCAAAATGGTAAACACACTAACCATGTTTACAAATTGCAAAAAGCTTCGTATGGTTTGAAACAAGCCCCTAGAGCATGGTATATAGATTAAAACCATTTTGCTAAACCAGGGTTTCAAAATAGAGAGTGTTGATAAGACCTTGTTTCTCCTCAAGCATGGTAGTGATCTTCTTATTGTCAAGATATACGTGGATGATATCATCTTTGGTGGATCATCTCCCTCTCTTGTTACTAAGTTTTCTGAGCAGATGTCGAAGGAGTTTCAGATGAGCATGATGGGAGAGTTGCAGTTTTTCCTTGGACTGCAAATCAAGCAAGGCCCTGAAGGAACCTTCATCCATCAAGCCAAGTACATGAAGGATATTCTGAAGAAATTTGATACGGGAGACTCCAATCCTATGTCAACTCCCATGTCAACACAAACGGCGCTTGATGCAGATGAAGAAGGGGAGGTGGTGGACCAAAGAGAGTACAGAGGGATGATCGACACACTTCTGTACCTGACGGTGACTAGGCCGGACATTCAGTTTGCGGTTTGCCTCTGTACGTGATTTCAGGCCTCACCAAGGACATCACACCATCAAGTAGTGAAGCGCATCTTCAGGTACCTGAAATACACTCCTGAGCTTGGTCCTTGGTTCTCTTCAGCTTTGTCACTCCCTCTTAGAGGGTTTTCGGATGCTGACTTTGCGGGTTGTCGGCTGGAGCACAAGCCTACTTTCGGCACCTGCTAATTTCTTGGTTCCTGTCTTGTCTCTTAGTCCTCACTCAAGCAATCTAACGTAGCCACTTCCACCACAGAAGCCGAATATGTTGCTGCTGCTAGTTGCTGCTCCCAGCTGCTTTGGATGAAGGCCACATTGAGTGACTTTGGCCTGAGTTTTAGGAAGATTCCTCTCCTTGTAGACTCCACTTCTGCTATTTCTGTAGCTAAGAACCCCGTCTTGCACTCCAGAACCAAACACATAGACGTGAGGTTTCACTTCCTAAGAGATCACTATGAGAAGGGAGATATAGACTTGATCCATGTGGAAAACGAGAGCAAGTTGGCCAATATCTTCATGAAGCCCTTAGAGCTTAGCGTGTTTGCTCGCTTGCGTGGGGACCTTGGTGTTTGTTACCCCTTTTAGTTTGGGGTAGCTTTGTAGTGTAGGTTTTTGATTTGCTTCTTCTTTGCTTTTTTGTATTTTCCTTCCATTTTGTATCATATCATGCATTGCATTGTATCATATGCATTTTCACTTCACTAGCACTAGAGCTCTTCTGGAATGACTAGTCAGTACTTGCGTGTGCTAGATTATATGGTGCTTGCATGATCATGGTTGGCTAAGCTCCTTGAATTTGTCTAATATCATTTGTAAGCTAAGTCACTTTTGTTTCTTGAAAATAAAAAACCATGATCACCACTTGACTTCGTTATCTAGCATGTGTAGGAATGTTGAATGCTATGCTAACTTTTCATGCTTGGATATGCTAGTCGTATGCCTTTGTTAAGTTGTTGCCTAAGCATTTATGACATCTTGTTTAAATCTGAGTTCTGAACTAAAACTGTATACAAGCTGTGTCTTATGAGATGAATTGAAAAGATCCATGTGGATTCGCTTGTCACACTGATCTAGTTTGAGATAGCTTGCCTTTGCACCTTGGCACAAACTTGGACTAGGCTGTGTATGACCAAAACCTTGTCTTAAGCTTCTTATGGTTTTCTGAACCTAGGTTTGGCATTGCTTAGTAAGAAGTGGCAAAGATAAGTGAATAACCCTGGCACATGATCTGATTTGCATGAAGTTACAAATTTTTAAATCTGAAATCTGCAAGTCTCTAAATTGCTTATGGCCTGTTGTATATGCTTTGGTTGAGAGAAGCACACCTTGTATGTTTTGCTAGCATCTTGCTGTTCATTCCTATCTTGATAGATGCTTTTCATGTTGGTGATGCTTTATTTTCAATAACCCTAAAAAACATGCTCCTAATTTGTATAAGATGGATTTAATTGAACTTGTTTGCATGCATCCTTGCCCTCACTTGATGTGTATGCTAAAACTCGTATTTACTACCTTTTCATCCCTACTGAGCTCTTTATGGTACACTTCTAGTATTTCATGGCATATTTTGAGAAGAAGTTGTCTAGTTCTGCGGGAGTTGAGTTCTATGAACCCTTGATGTGTTCATTGTCAATAAGGGGGAGAGATGTTGACTTATGGGAGAAATTGTTGCTTGCAGGGGGAATTCGCGGACCAAGGGGGAGAATACTGGATGAGATCTAGTTGAGCGGGGCTGTGCATTCATCCTGCATTTGTGACGATGCATTTCAGGGGAAGTTTGAGTTTTTACCATACTTTTGCATCGGTGCGTTGAGCTTTTTGCCTCTTTTTGGAGGAGCCGATACTTTGCTTAAGCATGACTGTGCTTTTCACGCCTCCAAAACCGGGCCCACGCGACAGCCGCGACATAATTATAGATTATCAATCTATAACTATGTTGAGTCTAAAATTTACATCAATAAGTCCAGTGATATACAGAGTAACCAGTGGAAGCTTTATTTATATTAAACAGTTATATTATACATAATTATGGATACAATTTATTTATTTATTTACAACAAAATTATAATATATTATACATGTAGTTTCGCCCATAATTCCTCCAATCTTTATCTTAGTTGGCAATGCCTTCAACATGTACTTTTGATTCTGCGTTAAGAAACACAGAAAGCAAGTAAGAAATAATTGAATAATAATCTTCATAAATAGCTATGTTTACAATTTATATTATTTTCCTTAGTTTTAGACTCTAGAGAGATTACTAAATTAACCATATCATAAATCAGAGCTTTCCTATGGATAATCATAATTGATACTTTTAGTTGAATATATTACACCACATAGGTGAATAAAATATAGGTTATGTCTTTCAATAACCGTCCGCTATCATGATTAGATCTTTCACCGATTATTCCCGGCTACAAACAGTATCAATTTCCACGTCACTACCACTCTGACGGTAAAATTACCAAACTAGTGATTGGCAATATTTAGTCTTAAATAACTAAATAAAGTATATTTATTTTAAATATATATACGAGCATAAAAACAGATATAAATAGAGCATAATACTAATATTAAATTATAAGAATAAACAAGCAACACAACTTTAAGAATTAAGTGCGTAACAGTTTGATAATAAAAACGTACTATAAAAATAGACATACGATTTAAAATAACTAGGGTGTTAACGCAGCTTGCCTCTTATTAAAAATATCAGTATCAATCGACTAACAATATAATGCCTTGTCCGAAGTAGAAATTCGGCTAAGTGGACGCTAGAAAACCAAAATATGATACCGACGGAAGAAATCCAAATTCACTTCTATTCCAACTATAGCACACAACTAGTATACTAGTGTTAGCCTAAACTAACACTTATGTGTACATGATAGTAATCAGGTGGCGTGTGAGGAAGTGTATAGGGTGTATGTCGGTGTTGTTGAGGGAAGACTCGAGTATGGTTTCAGTAACAGTCGAGGGGTCCTATTTATAGGGTACGTTTCTTGACTCGTACGGTAAGTGTTTTGGCTGTTAGCTCTTGCACACGTCAAGTCATTCTACTAGGTTATCCATCTGCCGCTGCAGAAATGAATCAGCAGGCTTCCTTAGATGGCTTCACATAGAAGTGTCTCTGTAGTTGAATTGCTGATGTAAGAACAGGAGCAGGCTCTTGTCGCTAGTGGCCATCAAAAGAAATACGAGTGACACGTTCTGGTATTTGGACTGACCGTTGGATAGGATTCTAGAGAATTTTAAGTCGGTGCTCAAACGAAACAAGAGGAGCTGATGTGGAAGCCCAGAATGGTGTAGAAAACCAACTGCCGTATTTACAGTATCTTGAAAACAGGAGACGGTAAGTAGGATATGTTCAAACTAGTATACGAGTCCACGTGAAGGAGTAGATATTTACTTTTAGCTTGTTGATATTTCATGAACATGTGGCAATTATTTGTATCAATTTATTAGCAACGTGGAACATGTATAGTGATAAGAATTATTTTATATTTCACTCCATGGTTTAAACTTTACAATGTCTCACGTGTGGACCTAAAAGTCTATCCAACGTGAGTTCACAAGTATAGGTATAAAAGAGTAAAACTATATATTATTTTATAAGTGCCAAAAATTGCATTTCACGTTCTAAAATCTGAAATACACTATCAATTTTGTTCATAAAAACAATTGAGATAATTAAACATGTTTTAAAAAATTTAATAATTATCCGGTTCTCCACATCCTACCGTCCTTAAAAGAAATTTGTCCCGACATTTCACTCACCACTATGTAAAAAGATAGGAAAAGTCTCTTCGGATATCTTCTTTTCTCCATATGGCTTCTTCTTCAGTATGATTACTCCATTGTATTTTGACAAATGGAATAGTTCTTTGATGTAATTTACGGTCAATAGATCCTAATATACAAATAGAATATTCTTGATATGTGAGGTCATTTTGTAACTGTATTTGTGGCATCACAATTCTATCGTTTGGTTCTCGTAGACACTTCCGTAACATTGAGACATGGAATGTATCATGAACTCCTTGTAAATTTTGTGGTAAATTAGTTGATAGGCAACTTTTCCAATCCTTCTCGTTATCTGGTATGGTCCAATGTATCTGGACTTAATTTTCCATGTATTCTGAATATTTTAATTCCTTTCATTGGAGAGACTTTTAAATATACCCAATCATTTTCTTGAAATTCTAGATTTCTTCTTCGATTATCGGCATAGCTTTTCTGTCTGCTCTAGGCTATCTGCATTCGGTTCCTTATAAATTTAATTTTTTCCTCCGTTTCTTGAGTTATATTAGGTCCAAGAATTTTGTTTTCTCCCACTTCATTCCAACATATCGGTGTTCGACATTTTCTTCTATACAATGCTTCGTATGGTTCCATTTGAATAGTTGATTGATAGCTATTATTGTAGGCAAATTCTACAAGTGTTAAATGTTTGTCCCATGATCCTTCAAAATCTATCACACATGATCGCAACATGTCTTCTAGAATTTGATTTGTTCTTTCCGTTTGTCCATCTGTTTGAGGGTGATACACTGTACTAAAAGCAAGTCTTGTCCCTAATGTTTTATGTAAACTTTTCCAAAATTTTGATATAAAACGAGGATCTCTATCCGAAACAATAGTTATCAGTACTCCATGAAGTGATATTATTTCTTTAATATATAGCTATGCCAGTTTTTTCAATGAGTAAGTCTATTTGATTGGAATAAAATGTGCAGTTTTTGTCAATCTATCCACGATTACCCAAATAGAATTATATCCATTTGATGTAGGAGGTAATCAGGCTATAAAGTCCATACTAATTTGGTCCCATTTCCAAACTGGGATTTCCAAAGGTTGTAAATAACCGCCTGGCTTTTGATGTTCTGCTTTTACTCGTTGGCATACATCGTATTCTGAGATACATTTTGCTATGTCTCTTTTCATATTATTCCACCAAAATATTTCTTTTAAATCTTTGTATATTTTTTATTACCAGGATGTATAGTATAAGGAGTTGAATGCGCTTCTCTCAATATTTCTTCTTTTAGTTCTCGATTATTTGGAACGCATAGTCTATTGCGAAACCATATTGATCCATCTTCTTGGATTTTGAATTCGAGAGCCTCACCAATTTCAATTTTCTTCTTTATTTTTTGTAGAAATTTATCATTTTTTTGGTTTGATTTTATACTTTCCTGAAGTATAGGCTGAAGTTTCAGTGCATACAAATGAACTTTTGGGTTACTTCTTTGCACCATTATATCCAATTTTTCCAAATCCCTTTGTAGCCCTCTTTTATTAGTGATCACAGTAGCCAAATTATATGACGTTTTTCTACTAAGAGCGTCAGCGACAATATTGGCTTTTCCAGGATGATAATTTATTTCAACATCATAGTCTTTTATTAATTCCAACCAGCATCTTTGACTCATGTTAAGCTTCTTTTGAGTAAATATATACTTTAAACTTTTGTGATCTGTGTATATTTTACAATGTTCTCCATATAAATAATGACGCCAAATTTTAAGTGCAAATACTAAAGCTGCTAGCTCCAAGTCAAGCGTAGGGTAGTTTAATTCATTGGGTCTTAATTGTCAAGATGGATAAGCAATCACTTTATTTTCTTGCAGTAATACACAGCCTAAGCCTATTTTTGATGCGTCACAAAATCACATAACCAATTCCATTTTTAGGTAAAGTAAGTATTGGAGCTGATACTAGTTTCTTCTTTAATTCTTCAAAACCTCTTTCACATTTTTCATTCCATTCAAATTTTGCTCCTCTACGTGTGAGCTTTGTTAAGTGCGCTAATAAATTTGCAAAACTTTCAACCACTGCCAATCCAAGAAAGCTTCTTATCTCTGTTACCGTGGTTGGTTTCTTCTAATCAACCACTGCTTGTACTTTTAACGGATCTACTGATATTCCATTTCATAAAAACATGAACTAGAAATGATACCCTATCAAGTCAAAATTCACACTTCTTCAGTTTTGCAAATAATTTGTTCTGTCGTAATAATTCAAAAACTATCCGCAAGTGATTTTCGTGTTCAGCCTCACTCTTTGAGTATATTAGAATGTCATTGTTGACGGTCGTTATTTTACCATTTTGACCTTCAATTCCTCGGTGAATAAACGGGGTGTAGATAAGGTTATGTGCATTATTTACCTAACACTGACGAATTCTATGAGCTTTGATGGTTTTCGATGTATCAAAGGGAGATGCTCAAATTCTATGTAAAAGAATATCATATGGAGCAAGAAAAGAATTCAAGCACAAAGGGCTTGAGAATGAATTGAAAATAAAATCACTATGAAGCATCTCAAATGCCCTCTTGAACCAAACCATTGCAAAGAGCTCATCAAGATAATCAAAATGTAGTTTTAGTTCACTCAATTTGGAGTCGGGATGCAAAAGTTATGGCTATCGCAAGAACTGACAACGCTGAGAAGATGGACAATGGCCACCGGCCATATACCATGGCCAGCCGGCCACTCACTTTGGCCGCCCGGCCAAGTCAAAGCACCAAGAGGCTAAGGCAGCTTTTTAGCCCAACAATGATGGCCATTCGGCTAGGTTACATGGCCGCCCAGCCATGTTACATGGCCGCCTAGCCATGCCACGGTGGCAATCCGACATGTCCTTCGACTTGCACACAAAGAAACACAAAAGGAGATGAAGGGAGACAGCATGCAGCCAATCTGGGAGCAACACATGGCCACCCAGCCATAAAACATGGCAGGCCAGCCATGACATTTACCGATTTTGCATGTGTGCCGACTTTGGCAACCGTCACCGACCTTGGGGAAGCATTTTCAACCGTTGGATCAACTAAGTCGGTGAATCGGATGGCCGCCCGGCCATCCCTCATGGCCGCCCGGCCACCTACATGGCCGGCCAGCCAACCGCCTTTGCTACCCCACTGACCTACCTCCTCCTATAAATAGAGGGGCACTCCCCAACTCCAAAAATGTACCAATTCAATGCTTTTATGTACCCTACACCATGTAAACTTTCTCTCCCTCACTTGGAGGTGCCCCTCTGGTGGTGCCTCCACTCTGAACTCAGTGTTTAGTTAGGAGTTACAGCAGCTTCGTGTGTCGGAGTCGGTCGGGAATCTCCGGTAATGTATTTACATTCTTACTTATAGATTTGTTGCATTACTTTTGCGATGATGATTAGTGTTTTACCTTCTTAGTTAATGCACTTCTTCTTCTTTAGTTAGTTACATGATGTGATAAGTAGTTAGAGCATTGTATCATGGCCTGAGTTGTGCTAAGTTAGAATTGATGGATTCTTAGTTGTGCTTGCTTGTGCTACAATTCACCCCTAGACTTAGGCGATAGGCTCTGGTTAGTTCCTCTCCTTTGGCCAAGGTTGAACTATTGTTGTTCAAGCTTCACTTGAACACGTTTGTAGTATGCCATCCTCTCCACGCAGATTTGCTTGGTAGCCCCATTCGGTGACAGCGTGTGGTGTGCCTATGTAGTCCAGGCCCGTCATTTGGGAGGCCCGTAGGTGTTAGCTAGTCTCTCTTTCGGGACCAACTATCTACCCATGGTACCATCGAGACTCTAGAATTTCGCTCGATGCAAGTATCACCTCTGTTGAAGTCCTTTCAACCTTAGCATGGATAGCTCTTGTATGCTAGTAAAGAATGAAGACTGAAACCTTAGTCTTGACTCGTTGTCCTCCTAGCTCAACCTGTTTTCAAGCCAACGGTGTTTGGCCTGTATCTCATGGTGTTTGGTTTTTGTCTTTTGTTTATCTTCCATATATCTCCACCTATCATTTAGAATGAATTAGATAGATAAAGCTAGATGATCAATGAATCATTGTTCTTTCTCAATGCTTCACTGTGGATAAATACGATACCGTGGAATACTCCCGGGTGAAAGCTACAGCGGTCTCCGTTCGCTTGCAAAGTAAAATCTGTTAGGCCAAGAACTACCAACAAGCTTTTTGGCGCCATTGGCAGGGAAGCGCGAGTCAGAATAGTGTTTTATCTTTCATCTAGTTTTATCTTTTCCTTTTGTTATTCCATACAAAAACAAAAAAATAGAAAAAGAAAAACCATGCTCCAATTTTGCTCTATCCATTGAGTAAATCTTGTCATGAAATGTATTTTCATGCTACCTTAGTTTACAGTGAGAACATAGCTTGGGCCATATGTGTGCCCAAAGACCAACTTCCAAATGAAGCGTGGTGCTTAGGTTGGGTTAGCCTCTTTTTATCAATCGATGCAAAAATAAAAGGGGTTGCATCGGATAAATGAGCTTTGTGTAACTTTGGTGGTGAGGATTCGTTCGCTAGTACAGAAACCGCGATTCTCGAACGGTTCGATCCCACAAAGTCCTTTGGAGACACAAGATCCCGGTAATGAATCGTCATTTTTGACCCGTTTTTTTAGACCAAGGATTTGAGTAAAACTTTGGAGATGGAAAAGTCATGATTTTACAACACGGTTTTGTGCTATGTCTTCAAGGGGACTTCCCATCTAGCACTCTGTGGACAACTTTGGATGATATGTTGCATATGTTTTATTCCTTCGTATATGCTGTCTACTAACCTATTGTAGAAGGCATTCACCCCCGCATTTACGAGAACTGTGGCCCTGGGCCCATCTCGCACTCTGCTTCCATTGGAAAAATGATAGCATCATGACGCGGTAGTACTGGTAACACTACCAACTGCAAGCATGCGCTGATGCAAGCTTCAGTGTCATGATAAGGTAACATTCAGTGTCACATTATACTATGCTATCCCTATGTCTTAAATGGCAATGGTGAACCTGCTTACCCTCAGAGTAAGTGTGGTCCACACACCCATGGGAGGATTGCGTACCCATGGAGTTGTGGTGTAGATCCCAAATTCGGCCGGCATAGACACCTCTGATCGCAGGCAGAGTTCTGGCTTAAGCACCACAAATGCAAAAGTGGACATCGTCCATGGGCAGGGAGAGAATGTCTACGTCATGACATGACAGTTAATGGCTGTGCGGGACATGTCATGACCGACAAGTATCGTGCCCAAGAAGAAGAGCAAGCAACAAGGAGCAAGCTGGAGAGCTCAATTCATTGCAACATCCAAGCTTGGGGGAGAAGACACCAGGCCACACCAAGGAATTTGGTTCGGTAATTGCATGAGTCAAAGAGGATATTCCAAACTTCTCCTCTTGTGAAGCAGCCTAATTGCCCTCTACCAAGCGCATTTGGCAACCAAAAGTCATCAAAGCTTGGGTGTATCTGCTACATGGAATCCGTCAAGGGATGTGAACACCTCCACCTATCTCCAAGAGGATGGTGGTAGTTTCAACATCACTGGAGTTGCTCCAGACAACATCTGCCTCTGAGTGTGCATCATCATCAACCGAGGAAGACCGAAGCTTTGTGAAACAAGGGTCCCAAGCTGTCAAACACTTGTTGACACGCCAATAATAGAAGCAAAGGAGTTTCTCCAGAGATGCACCCGTCATGGGAGCTTTCTTCCATAGTCTCGATGATGACATCTGGTCAAGGACGGAAGAAGAGCACCGCAACAACCTCTCGCCGTAGTTCATCATATCAATAGCACTCACAATCTCAAATTCAAGATGGACCTCTCGACACATATGGAATTCTAGATCAATTTCCTTTCAACCATGTTGAAGACAATGGGAAGAAGGAGAACAAAGTGTACCATGCAGGATTCCACCCTCGGCATTCTTCCTGGTGAGAGAAGGAGAATTCTGAGGGCCTCGACATTCTTCCTGGTAAAAGGAGGAGAATCTCGAGGAGGCACACCAGAGTGATGGAGAGCCAAGTACATTAGGAAGGAATACCCTATGGAATATGGCCGAGTATGAGCGGAAAGGAAGGCAAGTCGAGCATGGTCGACAGCGCGTTCTTACTCGCAAAGGTGTTTCGTCGCATCGCAGCCAGGTGATCTTAAGCCTTAAGTTTGCCTTTATTTGCAAGAACTAGGCTTGGGGGAAGACCACCAGGTGAGTACCCCGAATGCTCTGTGCTGAATTGATTATCTTAAATCCTGAAAATTGCCATGACACAAAAAAATATTTACTTTCTCCACCAAATAAAAAAAACACCTATAAAAATTTGCATAATCTGAAAAGAACAAAAAGATTTCTTTTTTTAGGATAAATAAACTAACTCCTGTAATGCTAGAGCGTTGTTTATACCCTTGCTTAAAGGAAATGATGAATAGTTACTCTGTTAATTCCTTGTAAGTATTTTGTTTACAACTTGACACTCTCTTGAAAATTCGAACTTATTGGCATTTGTCGTGATCCTACCTTGATTCTTAATCCTTGTGGTTGCAAGTGCTTTCAAAATCATGTCTTAGTTGTTGTGAGATGTGATATTATCAAAGTTGAGTTTAACCTATCTTGATCCTAGTAAGGTGAATTCTCGGAGTTTTCTTTTTGAAAATTAAAATGAGAAGTTCCTCAGTGGTTTGAAATACCTATCCAGACCCAAATGCTTTACATGATGAAACCTCTACAATTGCTACCTTTTGTTGTGTTGAGTTTTGTGAAATTTTGAGTTCTTACGAAGTAGTGGCACTTCAAGTCCCGATCAAAATCCCTCAAATTCACCTTCATTTGCTAGCCTTTCTATGTCTGGTCGTGCTTAAATCTACACTGGATTCAAGCTTCCATCTACATCAAACATTTCTCCACCATATCAATCATCCACTTACCCATCCAAAAATATGGTCTACAAATAAATACTCCAGTCATATTCCAAAAATATCCCCAAGTTCCCTTACAAGAGGAGATATGGAGCTATCGAAAAAAAAGGAGAAAGAAAAAAAAAGAAGAGAAAAAGGATGGAAAGAAAAAAATGATGGCTCCACGTGCTCAAATGACTTCAAAGTTTCAAAAGGGGATTCATCAAATAAGTAGTCTTCATTCATAGACCATACCCATCCACAGACAAACCCATTCTCCTTTGATCGGGATGAGAAGTATCACAAACTTCGCTAGGACCAATCTTTGACTTTACAAAATACATTACATAGGTAAACCAGCTTATCCCTACCTTGAGCTCCACATAAGCTTTTAGTTGATAGGGAAAAGGTTGGCTTATGGCTTGGTGAGGAATATAAAACCACTTGAGTGATCGAGGGTACCATTTGAGGAACTTAATGCTTTCATCTCAAATTTTTCAAAACCCTCCGAGCTTGAAACCAGAAAAGAGATAGAGTTCGGTGACACTCTACTAAGATTGTACCATATCTCAACCACCAAAGACAAGGTAAGAAATGCCAGAAACCCCACATGTATGGATAAAAAGGTTGGGGTACACTTATGCCAGTTTGTTCAGACATAAAGGTAGAGTGTTGGTTTGTGCACTTAATACTTGCAGGACATTGGCATTGATGCAACTCCTGATCCACTGAGCCTAAGTCTTAGATTTGCTTGAGGACGAGCAAAAGTTCAAGCTTGGGGGGGTGTTGAAGGTCGTTATTTCACCATTTCGACCGTTAATTCCTCTGTGAATAAATGGGGTATAGAGAAAGTTCTGTGCATTATTTACCTAACACTGACGAATTCCACGAGTTTTGGTGGTTTTTGATGTGTCACAGGGAGATGCTCAAATTCTATGTAAAAAAAATATCACATGGAGCAAGAAGAGAATTCTAGCACAAAGGGCTTGAGAATTAATTGAAAATAACATCACTATGAAGTATCTCAAATGCCCTCATGAACCAAACCATTGCAAATATCTCGTCAAGATAATCAAAATGGAGTTTTGGTTCACTCAAGTTGGAGTCCGGATGCAAAAGTTATGGCTATCGCAAGAATTGACAACGCTGAGAAGATGGACCATGGCCGCCCGGCCACTCACTTTGGCCGCCCAGCCAAGTCCAAGCACCAGAAGGCCAAGGCAGCTTTTCAGCCCAACAATGATGTCCGCCTGGCCCTGCCACGGTGGCAATCCGACACGTCCTTCGACCTGCATGCAAAGAAGCACAAAAGGAGATGAATCCAATCGTGCAACCAAGTATCCGATGAAACCAAGGGTCGGAAGGCTACCACACAAGGATTGCAATGCAAGAGAGAGAGCATGCAGCCAATCTGAGAGAAATGTGTGGCCGCTCGGCCATAAAACATGGCCGGTCGGCCATGACTTTTACCCGTTTTGCACGTGCACCGACATTGGCAACCGTCACCGACCTTGGGGAAGCATTTTCAGCCGTTGAATCAACTAAGTCGGTGAATCGGATGGCCACCCGGCCATGGTCAATGGTGGCCCCGCCACCTACAAGGCCGGCCGGCCAACCACCTTTGCCTGCCCCACCGACCTACCTCCTCCTATAAATAGAGGGGCACTCCCCCACTCCAAAAATGTACCAGTTCGGTGCTTTTATGTACCCTACACCATGTAAACTCTCTCTCCCTCACTTGGAGGCACCCCTCGGGTGGTGCTTCCGCTCTGAATTCAGTGTTTAGTTAGGAGTTAGAGTAGCTTCGTGTGTCGGAGTCGGTCAGGAATCCCCGGTAATGTATTTACATGCTTACTTATAGATTTGTTGCATTACTTTCCCGATGATGATTAGTGCTTTACCTTCTTAGTTAATGCACTTCTTCTTCTTTAGTTAGTTACATGATGTGATAAGTAGTTAGAGCATTGCATCATGGCCTGAATTTTGCTAAGTTAGAATTGATGGATTCTTAGTTGTGCTTGCCGGTGCTACAATTCAACCCTAGACTTAGTTGCTAGGCTCTGGTTAGTTCCTCTCCTTTGGCCAAGGATGAACTATTGTTGTTCAAGCTTCACTTGAACATGTTTGTCGCGTGCCATCCTCTCCACGCAGATTTGCTTGGTAGCACCATTTGGTGACAGCGTGTGGTGTGCCTGTGTAGTCCAGGCCCGTCGTTCGGGAGGCCCGTAGGTGTTAGTTAGACATCCTTTCGGGTCCAACTATCTACCCCTGGTACCCTCGAGACTCTAGAATTTCGCTCGACGCAAGTAACGCCGCTGTTGAAGTCCTTTTGACCTTAGCATGGATAGCTCTTGTATGCTAGTAAAGAATGAAGACCGAAACCTTAGTCTTGACTCGTTGTCCTCCTTGCTAAACCCGTTTTCATGCCATCAGTGTTTGGCATGTATCTCATGGTGTTTGGTTTTTGTCTTTTGTTTATCTTTCATATATCTCCACCTATCATTTGGAATGGATTAGATAGATAAAGGTAGATGATCGATGAATCATTGTTCTTTCTCAATGCTTCCCTGTGGATAAATACGATACCTTGGAATACTCCCAGGTGAAAGCTACAGCGGTCTCCGTTTGCTTGCGGAGTAAAATCTGTTAGGCTAAGAACCGCCAACAGTCACCAATGAACATGATTACGAACTGTTCTAGGTACGGTTTGAAAACTCGGTTCATTGAATCCATAAAAGCTGGTGGAGCATTTGTTAACCCAAAAGGCGTTACCAAATATTCATAGTGTCCATATCTTGTTTGAAATGCAATTTTGGGAACATCTTCACCTTTTATTTTCAATTGATGATACCCAAATTGCAAATCTATTTTAGAAAATACTTTGGCTCCTTCAAGTTGATCAAATAGATCATCGATTCTTGGTAATGGATATTTATTCTTGATAGTCACTTTATTTAATTCTCGATAATCTACACAAAGTTGTAGACTACCATCTTTCTTCTTTACGAAGAGTATAGGAGCTCCCCATGGTGATATGCTAGATTGGATAAATCCTTTATTTTCCAATTCTACAAGTTGTTTCTTTAACTCTTGCTTTTCAACTAGAGCCATTCTATATGGTGGCTTGGCAATTGGACTTGTTCCAGGAATTAAATCAATACCAAACTCTATTTCTCGATCACGTGGTATTCCAGGTAATTCATCAGGAAATACATCCATGTATTCTTTAACTACAGAAATATCTTTTATATCCTTCTTGTTTGGCTCAATATTAATGGCGGTGAGATTAGCTATCTTCTTGTTTCCTTGGTATACAATTTCAGGATAATTTGGCGGTCTAAGTATTACCCTTTTTCTATGACAATCAATGAATGCCCAATGCTTAGATAACCAATCCATGACTAAAATAGCATCGAATTCTACCATCCGTAGTACCATAAGGTCAGCTAGAAATTTCCTTCTTTCTATTTCTACTAGCCATGATTTATACATGTATCTTGAAGTAGTCGTTTTCACAAGGGTTTCAAATTCAATTTCCGCAGAGAGTAGCTTACGGTGTAGGTTATGTTTATCAACAAAATTTTCTGATATAAAAGAATGCGTTGCACCAGAGTCAAAAAAGTATTATCCCATAGTGAGAGGCAATAAGAAGTATACCTGTCACCACGTCATTTGTTGCTTTGGCATCATTCATGGTTAGGTTATAAACTCGAGTTTGATTATTTCCTTTAGCTTTCCCTTTTGTATCTTGTTGCGTTATCAGAGGTGTTGGTAGGTACACACCTTTTTGAGGGGCTGTTAACCCTACTGGTATTGGTTTTTGGCTTGATGCTTGGTTATTATTGGGAATCTGCCTTGAGTTAAGGCACTCAGAATATCGATGTCCTTCTTGGCCGCATCCAAAGCATCTACCTTGACTATATTTACATTGTCGTGTAAAATGTAAAATGATTCCCTTGACAAATCTCATGCTTTGGGTAAGTGAACCTTTGATTTGATTTTGTATCATTGAATTGACCAAATGTTTTTGGCTTTTTAAATTTGTTTTCTTGGTTGGATCCTTGATACCTTTGTGAATGTTTGTTTCGTTTTGCTTCATAAGTGTTGGCGGCTCTTAGCCTACCGGATTTTACTCCGCAAGCGCACGGAGACCGTTGTAGCCTTTCACCCGGGAGTATTCCAAGGTATCGTATATATCCACAGGGAAGAATTGAGATTGAGATGTCAAACTATCATTCATCCAGTTGTTACTACTCATTCACGTCAATCGATAGGTAAGAACGATTGACACCAAACACCATAGGATACAAGCCAAGCACCGTTGGCAAGAAAGCAGGTAAAGCTAGGAGGACAACGAGGTGAGAGCTCAGATTCCTGATGAGGACTTTGTATCCTAAGGTGAGCCAGACAGACTAAGCTAGACCAAACATGTTGCTCTGATAGAGGTAATGACATATCTAGTTGTCTAGGATACTTACTTAGCCACTGAGCCTACTAACCACTTCCAGGCACCAGAGTGCTGATAACCCAGACGAGAAAGGTGGGTGTCGCAGTAACTCAGCTATGCAGCTACAAGCAACCCGAACGACGGGGGTGGACTACAAAGGGTACACTCCTGCTATCACCAAGAGGACCTACCAAAGCCGAGTGCGCCTAGTCTACATGCACACCGACTACCCAAAACTGCGTGGGGTCTAATCACTTGCGAAACCAAGGTGACCGCAATTGTAGACACCACGTCTACGTTTGCAGGCACTACTTCTGCTGAAGCTATCATGTAGAAGTATACACAACCGTATAGTCAAATGCTATAAAGAGCATATGAGGAATCTATAAGCAAGACAAACTAAATATTCATTACCTGTCAGAGCAACTCAAACTATAGTCTAAAAGACATTACTATGCTAAGGCATGAATAATACCGAAAGCAAGAGTAAAGTAAATGCCCACAAAAGTAAAGAAAGATAATGCATCAAATATCTCAAGTCTTACAGAAAAATAAAGATACAAGAAGAACTCATACAGAACTCCCGAAGACGGCTCCGGAATGACGGAGCCCTACCTCTAACTCCTAACCAAACAATACTTTTAGAGTGGAGGCACCACCCGTAAGGCGCCTCCTAGAGAGGGAGAGAGAGTTCACATGGGAATGGTACAAATGAAGTGAGGGGGATGCCTGTCTATTTATAGGTGGAGTAGATGGAATATTCCAAGGCATCCTATGCATGATTCTTCCCCCAAAATGCTCCTTGGGCTCCACTTGGCATCCCAACCGACATAGGAAGGTCGGTGGGACTATTCCACATGTGCAGGCGTTGAAAACCGGTCAAGAACCGGACCCTTGGCGCCTGAACCGGCCGTTAGAGTGGAAAACCGGCAGTTAGAGGTGTTTCTGGGTCAAAACCGGCTCCAACGGCCAACTGAACCGGCCAGCCTCATTTCCCCGCCTGCCACGCGTCCGAGCGCAGGGTTGGACCACGTGCGCGCTCTATGGAGGTGTCGCGTGTCCCCCCTGGCCGGGCCAAGCGAGCGGCTCGCCCGTGCTGGCGCGCGCTCCGCCCTTGGCTTGCCATGTGGCAGCCTCTGGTTGGGTGCGAGAATTCATCAGTGTTAGGTAAATAATACACAGAACTTTATCTATACCCCATTTATTCACAGAAAATTGATAGTCGAAATGGTGAAATAACGATCATCAACAACGCCCCCCCCCCCAAGCTTGAACTTTTGCTCGTCCTCGAGCAAAGCTAAGACTTTGGCTTGGCGGATCAGGAGTTGCATCAATGCCAATGTCCTGGAAGTATTAAGTGTACAATCCAACACTCTATCTTTATGTCTGAACAAACTGGCATAAGTGTACCCCAACCTTTTTATCCATACCTGTGGGGCTTCTAGCTTTTCTTACCTTGCCTTTGGTGGTTGAGAGATGGAACAATCTCAGTGGAGTGTCACCGAATTCTGTCTCTTTTCTGGTTTCATGCTCGGATGGTTTTGAAAATTTTGAAAGTAAAGATCAAGTTCCTCAAATGGTACCCTCGATCGCTCAAGTGGTTTTGAATTTTCCTCACCAGGCCATAGGCCAAACTTTTCCCTATCAACTAAAAGGATTATGTGGGGCTCAAGGTAGGGATAAAGTTTAGCTTACCTATGTCATGTAATTTGTTGAGTCAAAGATTGGTTCTAGCGAAGTTGGTGATACATCTCATCCCGATCAAAGGAGAATGGATTGGTTTTTGTGGGTGAATATGGTCTATGGATTAAAACTCCTTATTTGATGAATCCCCTCTTGCAACTCTGAAGCATTTGAGTGCATGGAGCTATCATTCTTTTTCTTTCCCTTTTCCTTTTCTCTTTTTCTCTCTTTTTTTTCTTTCAATAGCTCCATGTCTCCCTCTTGTATGAGAACTTTGGGGTTATTTCTGGAATATGACTGGAGTATTTATTTGGAGACCATATTTGTGGATAGGTAGGTGGATGATGGAAATAGTGGAGAAATGTGTGGTGAAGGTGGATGCTTGAATCCAGTGTAGATTTAAGCATTACTAGACAAAGAAAGCTAGCAAATGAGGGCGGATGTAAGGGATTTTAATCGGGACTTGAAGTGTCACTACTTCATAAGAACTCAAAATTTGACAAAACTCAACATAACGAAAGGTAGCATATGCAGAGGTTTCATTATGTAAGCATTTGGCTCTAGATAGGTGTTTCCAAACCACTGAGGAACTTTCACATTTGAATTTTCAAAAAGAAAACTATGATAATTCACCTTACAAGGATCAAGATGGGTTTAACTCAAACTTCGATTATATTACATCTCACAACAACTTAGACTTGGTTTAAAAGCACTTGCTCCCACAAGGTTGAAGATTAAAGGTAGGATCACGACAAATGCCAATAAGTTCAAATTTCAGGAGAGTGTCAAGCTGTAAACGAAATACATACAAGAAATTAGCAGAGCAACTATTCATCATTTCCTTTAAGCAAGGGTATAAACAAAGTTCTAGCATTATAGATAGGAATTAGTTTATTCATGGTAAAAAGCAAATCTTTTTATAGTTTTCGAATTATGCAAATTTTTATAACTTTTCTTTTATTTGGGATAACAGAAAGTAGATGTTTTTGGTGTCATGGCAATTTTCAGGATTTAAGATATCAATTGAATATAGAGCATTCGGGGTACTCACCTGGTGAACTTCCCCCAAGCTTAGTTCTTGCAAGTGTTTGCCAAGAAACTGAGCTTTGATATTATCTGGCATTGCCTCCCGCAAGCTTGCTTGTTCCCTGGGAGACCAAGATGCTATTTGTGTAGCTCACCCTTGTTAGGCGAATTATCTTCTCTCTCTACTCTCGTTTTGCCTCCTTTATTTCTGAAATGACTATTTGATGAGCAGTTGTTTCTCTCGTGCTGCTATTTGGACCATTTGCAAAGTCTTGGGAGCTCTGATTAGACACATCTGATCTGATGATACTACTCCCATGGGTGAATGTCTCTTGCTGGATCTCCCGCTCCAACCTCATGTTTGCCTTAAGTCTGACATCCTCCTAGGTGACACAATCTCGGTCACGGCTAGCTGTTTATTCCCAAACAGACTGAGTGGAATGATAGAGGCAGATGTTTGTTGGAGTTGACTCCTTTGCATCCTTGGCAATTTGCCACCAACCCTTGTTGATGGTTGTTCGCCATACTTGTGATGTCGTAGGTGGCTCATTGGCGTGTTGACTCATGTTGCGCCATGTTTGTGATGTTGTAGGTGGCTCATTGGCACATTGATTCATGAGTAGAGTAGATCAACCTGACCTCTAATAAATCGCTTTGTCTTGTTGTATGTCCAGTCAGGGGAAGGGAATTAAGGAATGCTCAGTAGTAGCGTTCCTTCATACTTGGGTGATGTCTCTACATATATCTTATGCTAGTTGCAACCTCTTACTATAGAGACATCTGGTCTTGTGGTGTTGGATATGTACTCTCAGGATGAGAGATGGCCTTTACGTTCGCATCCCAAGTGATGCAGAGCATGGTCAATGTCTTGCAGCGATCATCCACTGTTGTAGGTCGAATATCGAGGTCCTTCCTTTCAGGGGTTGGGTTGGAGGATGTGTGATATTACTTGGTGTATCCTCCCCTAAGCTTGATTCTTGTGGTGTGATGAAACAACCCTTTTGTTTGAAGTTTTCGTGTTTCGCCTTGTCCTTCATTTTGATTCCAGTGGAGGGTGTTGTCCAATCATGGTGTAATGAGAGACCCACAAATGTTGAGAATGGTTCCTTTGTGATGGCCTTTTCATTCTTCCTTCATGATAAAGGAAGTCTTGATGCTAATTTTCCATCTCAACTGACGATAGGTACATCGGGTTCTTGCTCCATGGTTGGTCAATGGAATGTCAATGTAGCGGACATCCTTTAAGCTCTGCTTCATTGGCATGGAAATTTTGGTTGCTTCTCATTGCCACAAACTTGCTTGTCAAATGCCAGACAATTTTTCTACCCCAAGCTTGGATTCTGCAGTGAATGCTGATTCCAAACTTGCTCCCTATCATGTTTAATTTGCCTTCCTAGGCTTGGTACTTCTCGTGCATGACATGTGCCACCAGTCATTGTCTGTCCATGTGCCACACAGCCATCGACTGCACGTCATGGCATCGACGTTCCCACCATGCTTGTGGACATTGATTTGTGTTTGCCTTTGTGGTGCTTAAGACGGAGCTCCCCCGCAATGAGAGACGTCTAATCCGGCCGCTTTTGGGATCTACACAACTCCATTAGGCACGCAACATTCCCATGGGGCAGTAGACCAGTGGTCTACTAGCTTGCAAATTTAAGCATGGACGATAGCATAATGTGATATGCCCTTGAATGTGACTGGTATGGTGTGTTCTTGTAGTGCAGAAATTGTCAAGATTTCTCCATTGCTCACCATCACCATTTACTTTGATACCCATATCACAATGCTGTCATTTCCCAAAAAGGTACTGGATAATCTACAAGAGGTTGAGCACGAGAATGTCGGCCACAAGGCCTCTCCTCTCATGTAGGGATTGAATGCCTCCTGCAACATGTTAGTGTACAACAAATACAAGGGTCCCATATGTATAAAAAGTATCAACCACTGGGCCTGTTGTTCACTGAGTGCTAGCAAAATATTCTCAATCAAAACATAGCACAAACCATGTTGCTAAACCATGACTTCCATCTCTTCAACTTTTGCTCAAATCCATGGTAAAAAAAATAGGTGCATTTTTGAAACATCACCATGATTTTGTGTCTCCATTGAAACTTGAGAGATCCAGCTAGTTCAAGAATTGCGGCTCATGAACTAACAATGGAACATCACTACTAAAAATCATCCATAGCTTATCTACTAAACTTGACATTACATCAAATTTGATAGAAAGCGACTAATTCTAACCTAAACACCACACTTAATTTGAAAATTAGCCTCTGGGCACGCGTTTGGATCTGGCACAAGCTATGTTCCGACATGAATAGCATATTTGCATTAGCGTCCCATGACTTTGAGTAGCATGAAGAAGATTCTCAAAAGTCACACATGATCAATAACTATACAACGGATAGAGCATCATCGAAGAAAATGGTTTTTTTTTCTTGTTTAAAATTTTTTTGGGTTTTCAAATAAAATGAAAGAGCAACAACAAAAGGATGAACAACAGAATGATATTATAACTCAGCGCTTCCCCGGCAACGGTGCCAGAAAGGCTTGTTGACGGCTCTTAGCCTATCGAATTTACTCCGCAAGTGCACGGAGACCCTTGTAGCCTTTCACCGGGAGTATTCCAAGGTATCGTACATATCCACAGGGAAGCATTGAGATAGAGATGTCAAACTATCATTCATCCAGTTGTTACTACTCATTCATGTCAATCGATAGCTAAGAATGATTGACACCAAACACCATAGGATACAAGCCAAGCACCGTTGGCAAGAAAGCAGGTAAAGCTAGGAGGACAACGAGGTGAGAGCTCAGATTCCTGATGAGGACATTCTATACTAAGGTGAGCCAGACAGACTAAGCTAGACCAAACATGTTGCTCTGATAGAGGTAATGACATATCTAGTTGTCTAGGATACTTACTTAGCCACTGAGCCTACTAACCACTTCCAGGCACCAGAGTGCTGATAACCCAGACGAGAAAGGCGGGTGTCGTAGTAACTTAGCTATGCAGCTACATGCAACCCGAACGACGGTGGTGGACTACACAGGGTACACTCCTGCTGTCACCAAGAGGACCTACCAAAGCCGAGTGCGCCTAGTCTACATGCACACCGACTACCCAAAACTGCGTGGGGTCTAATCACTTGCGAAACCAAGGTGACCGCAATTGTAGACACCACGTCTACATTTGCAGGCACTACTTCTACTGAAGCTATCATGTAGAAGTATACACAACCGTATAGTCAAATGCTATAAAGAGCATACGAGGAATCTATAAGCAAGACAAACTAAATATTCATTACCTATCAAAGCAACTCTAACTATAGTCCAAAAGACATTACTATGCTAAGGCATGAATAATACTGAAAGCAAGGGTATTGTAAATGCTCACAAAAGTAAAGAAAGATAATGCATTAAATATCTCAAGTCTTATAGGAAAATAAAGATTCAAGAAGAACTCATACCGAACTCCTAAAGACGGCTCCGGAACGACAGAGCCCTACCTCTAACTCCTAACCAAACACTACTTTTAGAGTGGAGCCACCACCCGTAGGGCGCCTCCTAGAGAGGGAGAGAGAGTTCACATTGGAATGGTACAAATGAAGTGAGGGGAGTGCCTCTCTATTTATAGGTGGAGGAGATGGAATATTCCAAGGCATCCTATGCATGATTCTTCCCCTAAAATGATCCTTGGGTGCCCCCTGGCCACCCAACCAACATAGGAAGGTCGGTGGGACTATTCCACACGTGCAGGCATCGAAAATCGGTCAAGAACCGGACCCTAGGTGCCTGAACCAGCCGTTGGAGTAGAAAACCGGCAGTTATAGGTGTTTCTGGGTCAAAACCGGATCCAACGGCCAACTAAACCGGCCGGCCTCCTTTCCCTGCCTACCACACGTCCGAGCACGGGGTTGGACCACACGCGCGCTCTGTGGAGGTGCCGCGTGTCCCCCCTAGCCGGGCCGAGCGAGCGGCTCGCCCGTGCGGCCGTGCGCTTCGCCCGTTGCGTGCCACGTGGCGGCCTCTGGTTGGGCGTGGGTGGGGGCCGCATGGCGGGCCGTGGCTGGCACGCGCAGATGCCTCCGTTGCTGCCATGTGTCGGGCCCTGGCGCTTTCCCGCTCGCTGGCATACCGAGGGGCGGTGCTGACGTCAGCGATGACGTCAGCACTCTCTTTTTAATTTGAAACTTGAATAACTTTTCCGTACGAACTTCAAACGAGACAAATAATATGTCCATTTTGATCGTCTCAACCAGCCCTTCGCAATGGTAAAGTTCTTGATGGCAGTTGAGGTACTTTTTATTCATGATATTTGCAATCCATTCTCAAGCTCGTTTATGCGCCGATTCTCTCTTGTTCCAAATGATATACTTTTGCATGGGATTTGAGCATCTCAGTGTGATACATTGAAAACCACCAAAACTCCTGGAATTCGTCAGTGTTAGGTAAATAATGCACAGAACTTTATGTATACCCCATTTATTCACCGAGAAATTGACAGTCGAAATGGTGAAATAACGACCGTCAACAATAAGCAGTTCGTTCATCTTGATAAGATTATTTTGCAATATGGGCTTTATTTACTACTTCACGAACAATGTCAAGCTCAAAAACTTTGACACGACCACGAATTATGGGGTTAAGTCCCTACTCAAATCTGTGTGCCTTCTTAGTTTCATTTTGAACAAACTCTGGGGCATATTTGATAAGTTTTGAAAATTCAATACTCAGCCACCGTTTTGTTACCTTGTTTGAGATCAAGAAATTCTCGTTTTTTTTGTCTTAGTATGCTAATTGGGAAATACTTCTGATAGAAACCTTGCTTAAATATTTCCCATGTGAGGTTTGTACCTTTAGGGTATGATTTTCTATGAGCATTCCACCAATCAAAAGCTCCTTCTTTCAACGTGAAGGTAGCATATGCAATTTTTTCCATATCTGAACATTTCACAACATCAAAACATTTTTTTCATATCTGTAATCCAATTTTTTGCAATGAGTGGATCTGTGGTGCCAGTGAACACCGGTGGCTTAAGACGGTGAAAATCTGCATTATGATTGAGATGTTCTCCAGAATTTTCATCCACTCGAGGCATTTGCTGGCTGAGTTGTTGAATCAAAGTATTTTGTTGTTGCTGTGTCTCTTGCTGCTTTCCCAACTTTGTTATCAGCATTTGGGGTATTTGTGCTATTTCCGTAGGTAAATTTTCATGAAAATTTGAGACGCCATGTTCAGTTGCTGTATTTTGACCAGACATTTTGGTTGTTTCGTCCTTATTATTGTCGATGGATTGTTCTTGGGCCATCTAATTTTAGTATTATAAAATTATAAGTTTTGTGACAAAGGAAAATATACATAATTTGCAATATTATACAAAACTATATGTATACGAAGTACAATATCACTTTTAGAGAGAGACATCAAACAACAAAAATTATCTCTCTTGCTATGGCATATGGAAACACAAATAGGTATAAATAATCAAAATTCCTCTTCTTGAAGACTTTTCTCCCTTTTTTTTACTAACAAACACACCATTAGTTATTGATGTCAAACAAAACTTTCTCAGGATCCTCTTCTTCGTTCTGGATATTAATAATGTCCGAGAGTTGTATATAGTCATTTCTGATGCAAGAATTATCTGTTACATTTATAGGGACTGAATTCTCCGAATCTGATAGCAAGATGTTTGGTTGCTCAAGGATTTGATAAAGCTCACATAAATTGCAATTTGAGCACCTTTCTCGCTAACATGCGCACGTCATTCTCGAACATTATTAACATAGTTATCAATAGAAATAAGATTTTCTTTAAGATTTTGAGTACACGAGTCATATAATGCCACAACATTTCGTAGTTCCAAAACTTCGCTATAGTGAATATCATCTAAATGGATTAGTAAATGATGGCTCATCTCACGAATAGTGGCAAGGGAAGCCTTTCTAATTGCTTCGGACTCAAAAGTGTACGTTCCAAAGAAGGTATGAAAAGGATGATCCAATGGACCTGTTCTCGGCCGATATTGAACATAAATAAAAGCGTTAAAGGTATCTCCATTTTGTGTACAACCAAAATATATAGCTGGAAAACCAAAGTCAGCAGTGATAGTCTCCAATAACTGTTTAAAATCAACTGTATAAACGATTTCGTCTGCCATCTATGGAAGGAATAACAATTGAAAGTTCATTACCGATGATTAACAAAATATACACAAAATGAAAAACTAAAATGCTTAGCTTATAAATAAAATGCATCGCACATTTTTTAGATGTTTCCCAAACCACGTAATATGTAGCTCTGGTATCACTTTAACTGTCACGCCCCCAAACCGGGCCCACACGACAGCCGCCACATAATTATGGATTATCAATCAATAACTATGTTAAGGCTAAAATTTACATTAATAAGTCCAGGGTATACAGAGTAACTGGCGGAGGCTTTATTTATATTAAACAGTTACATTATACATAATTATGGATACAGTTTATTTATTTATTTACAACAAAATTATAATATATTATACATGTAGTTTCGTCCATAATTCTATCGGTCTTTATCTTAGTTGGCGATGTCTTCGACATGTACTTCTGATTCTACGTTAAGTAACACCCAAAGCAAGTATGAGTATAAAATACTCAGCAAAAAATAATTGGATAATAATCTTCATAAATAGCTATGTTTACAATTTATATTATTTTCCTTATTTTTAGACTCTATAGAGATTAAATAATTAATCATAACGTAAATCAGAGCTTTCCTGTGCATAATCATAATTGATACTTTTAGTTGCACGTACTACACCATATAGGTGAATAAAATACAGGTTATGTCTTTCAATAACTGTCCAGCATTATGATGAGATCTTTCACCAATTATTCCCGGCTACAAACAGTATCGATTTTCACGTCACTACCACTCTGATGGTAAAACTACCAAACTAGTGATTGGCAATATTTAGTCTTGAATAATTAAACAAATTATATTTATTTCAAATATATATATACGAGCATAAATGCATGTATAAATAGAGCGTAATACTAATATTAAATTATAAGAATAAACAAGCAACACAACTTTAAGAATTAAGTTGTTAACAGTCTGATAATAAAAACGTACTATGAAAATAGATTTACGACTTAAAATAACTAGGGTGATAATGCAGCTTGCCTCTTATTAAGAAAACCAGTATCAGCCGACTAACAATATAATGCCTTGTCTGAAGTAGAAATTCGGCTAAGTCGATGCTGGAAAACCAAAATATGATACCGACGGAAGAAATCCAAAATAACTTATATTCCAACTATAGCACACAACTAGTATACTAGTGTTAGCCTAAACTAACACTTATGTGTACCTGATAGTAACCGTGTGAGGAAGTGTATAGGGTGTATGTGGGTGTTGTTGAGGGAAGACTCGAGTATGGTTTCAGTAACAGTCGAGGGGTCCTATATATAGTGTACGTTTCTTGACTCGTACCGTAAGTGTTTCGGCTGTTAGCTCTTGCGTACTGTACACGTCAAGTCATTCTACTAGGTTATCCATCTGCCGCAATAGAAATGAATCAGCAGGCTTAGATGGCCTCACATAGAAGTGTCTCTGTAGTTGAATTACTGATATAAGAACAGGACCAGACTCTTGTCGCTAGTGGCCGTCAAAAGAAATACGAGTGGCACGTACTGGAATTTGGGCTAACCGTTGGATAGGATTCTAGGGAATTTTAAGTCGGTGGTCAAACGAAACAAGAGGAGCTGATGTGGAAGCTCAGAATGGTGTAGAAAACCAACAGCCGTATTTACAGTATCTTGAAAACAGGAGACGGTAAGTAGGATATGTTCAAACTAGTATACGAGTTTACGTGAAGGAGTAGATATTTACTTTTAGCTTGTTGGTATTCCATGAACATGTGGCAATTATTTGTATCAATTTATAAGCAACGTGGAACATGTATAGTGATAAGAATTATTTTATATTGCACTATGTGGTTTAAACTTTACAATGTCTTACGTGTGGACCTAAAAATCTATCCAACGTAAGTTCACAAGTATAGGTATAAAAGAGTAAAACTATATATTATTTTATAAGTGCCAAAACTTGCATTTCACGTTCTAAAATCTGAAATACACTATCAATTTTGTTCATAAAAACAATTGAGATAATTAAACATGTTTTAAAAAATTTAATAATTATCCGGTTCTCCACAGTGTTGAGCCGGTTTGCCTATTTCTTGAGGGGTCGTGCTTTAATTTGATCGACTGCGTTGAGCAGTTTTCCTTGTCTTAGTGGTCGATCTTTGGTTTTGTTTTTGTTGCCTCAATTTGCCCTTCTTAGCTTGTGTTTGGTTTTGGGCATCTTTTCGGTTTTACGCTTTTTTTTTTGTCTTTGTTCTATTTCAGGTTATAGGTTGAAGGTGTTGACAATGCACTCATCAAGGGGGAGATTGAAAGTCAATGGACTAGCTCCATTGCCTCTGAAGCGATGAGTGATTGTCAATGGAAGCCAAGACCCAGAAAGACTTGGACACAAGACCTCTGATGGACAGTAGGCCCTCCGATGGACTAGAGGTACATGAAAGTCCTCCGGAGGACAGGAAGCATGCTCGCCGTCGGTCGGCCATGGGAGTTCAGAACATAGAGGAGTGGCACGATGACGGCAAGTATAAGACCTTCGAAGGACTGCGAGGCTACCCCATTGGACAGGGGATGCCGGGTGCCACCGCGATGCTCCAACCTAAGTACTGTTGGCGTTTCTTAGCCTACTGAAATAAATCCGCAAGCGCACGGAAACACGTTGTAGCCTTTCACCCAAGAGTATTCCATGGTATCGAAATCCACGAGGAACGAGGAGTAACTCAACGTAAAACGGATAGAACTGAACAGTAAAACCAGCAATTGTAGAGATAATTAACAGAGCAGAGTAGGATCACTACTTTAGATAGAACAACTTCACCTTACTAAACAAACTAGTACTCTACTTAACAGGTTTACTTGGACACTGAGGCTATAGAACCACTTCTAGGCACCAGAGTGCTGATAACCCAAACGAGAAAGGCGGGCGCTACAGGACTCAGCTATGGGTCGATGACAACTTATCCGAATGATGGGATTGGACTACACAGGACACACACCCGCTGTCACTAGGTGGAACTACCAACCAAAACTGCGTGGGACAAGACACCTTCCAAGGCAAACTCTAGTCTAGACACCATGTCTACACAACCGAGTTTGCTACTACACTGGTTCGAAGCCAGAGAGCAAGCGCAACTGTATAGTTAAACTACACAGAGCACACTTGGCACCCCTAAACTATTAAGCGGGGACTAAGTATGTAAGTAAAGTAAGTATGAAATAAATAAAGCAGAGGAGCAAAGAACTTTACTGTATCCTGGAAATAGAGTAATATTTCCTCTGAGAATAAGAGCTCGGGAATAGAATACCAGAGGGAAATCCGACTCCTTCACTCTACAACTCACTACTCACTATTGATACACTTGGCTCTGTCTACAATACCAAAGGCGGCCTTACTACTATACTCTACACTCAACCACACTATTCTTCTTTTGATCCACCACACCTTGCAAATGACCTCCCACGGGGTATTTATAGCATTGGAGATCGAGGGGGGTATTTGTAGGTGTGCAAGGTCGGTAGTGGGCTAGGTCGGTGGCCGGGCGGCCACAGTGCATGGCCAGGCGGCCATGTAGGGTGGCCGAGCGGCCACCCGATGAACCGACTTTGAAGATCCGACGGTTGATATGCACTCTTGGAGTCGGTTGACGGTTAGTGGAGTTGATGCACGTGAAAAATGAGCCGGGGGGTGGCCGAGCGGCCACTCCCTGGATCGCTGACGTCATCAATCCATTGCATCATGGTTTTTCATCCCTTGGATACATTGGATTCTTGGTTGCACAGTTGGATTTGTCTTCATTTGTGTTTCTTTGCATGCAGGTCAAAGATTGGATTGGTGACGTGGCCGGGCTACCATGTGGCATGGCCGGGCGGCCACCGAACTGGGCTGGGAGGCTGCCTGGGCCTGCTGATGGCCAAGCAGCCAGGAGGGATGGCCGGGCGGCCATAATACATGGCCGGGCGGCCATGGTGTATGGCCGGCCGGCCAAGCACTTTTGGCCCATGCCTTTGCCTTGCCACTTTGTGTCAATTTTGTGCATTTCTTCGTTATTTTGTACGTGACATACTCCTTCATCCAACTTTTGTACACAACTCGTGGAACTGATTAGTAATACATGAAAGCTTGATAAATTATGCCCTCAAACATGAAATGTTGGCGGTCAAAATGGGTTTTATCGACCGTCAACACCCCCCACACTTAAACCTTTGCTCGTCCTCGAGCAAAGAGTAGAATTAAGCATAAGTGGATAGGGCATAACATCAACATTCACCATAGCAAACACCATATTATTCCCGACTATTTCATCGCCCAGGATTTCAATGGTGTCGACACTTTAGTTTTGAGATGTTGAAGCATGGAACAAGAATATATCAGAGTCAACTTCAGGTTCCCCCACACTTGAGTAAAGAGGTTTTCATGATTTTCAAAAAGCAAGGGTTACCAACTCTTTTGATCTCAAGACCAACTCTCGGTCACTCATAGGACAAAGTGTCCTTGTTAGAATCTTGTTTTCCTCACATCCTATACTACCAAGGCCTTTGTGGAGCTGAGGTAGTCGAGAGAATGAGGCTTTCCCGTCATGTTTATATCGTTAAATCAAATCGAGTGTCAAGAAAAATATTCATAATCAACTGAGATTTGGCCATGTGCAAGTGTAGTGTAGGGACTTGTCTCTTGTAGGTGTTTTGCTTGATTCCCATGTTTGAGTAGAGGGCATGGAGTTCTTCTTTCTTTTCTTTTCATCTTTTCATACTCTTTTTTTTTGAATCTCCATGCCTGCCTTTCTTTCAAACAAGACTTGAATGAGATCATTGGTATTTCATGCACACCTTTTTGAGAGACTTTATTTCATGGAACGTGCATGTGAAGGCCAAAATTCTCAATTGAAATGAGCTCTTTTAATGGCACAAAACTTGATAAGACTCAAAACAATCAAGGAAGCACGAATGTACAAGTTTCTTTTTCGTATGTGGCATTGGTAGGACAAAAGATAGGTACTTGAGATCTTCCGAGATGGGTCCTTCATTTTATTTTACAAATAAAAATCTTACTCGTGTGGAAAGGTTCCATTGGTTTCCTTTAATTATCTTATCTCACATGAATCAACAACTTAAACTTAAGTGGTTCCCTATTCATGAGAGTATCCAAGGGCAAGATCAATCTAGCATATGGAATAAAGTGTGCAAGCACAAGTTAAAAGTGACATCATGGACATGTAGAGCATGATTTGATCAAGTTCATGTGTGAAACGCAAAGAACTAGAGGTATATGAACATAAACATGTATACCTGACCTCCATGTACGGGTTTGAGGTAAAGATGGGCCAGTCCGGCCCATCACCATGGCCGGGTGGCCATGGGAGGTGGCCGGGCGGCCACACCTTGTTGTGTTTTCGACCCGTGCGCTAGTTTGTTCTGTTGAGGGAGCCTTGGGGAGACGTGACAAGTCCGCGCGACATGTTTTTGTGAAAAATGATGGCCGGGCGGCCACTATGTATGGCCTGGCGGCCACTAGTTTTCGCTCAATTCCCCTGAAACTTTCTGAGTAGCTTGTTTGTACCCTGTAAATCGTGTTTTGATCGTGGTTCTTGCAGGGTTAGTGACAGGAGGTCGAATGGTTCTGCCTATTCTTCCCAAACTCATTATTGAAAGGGGAAACTATCCTACCTTTATTGAATTGATAAAATTGGAGGCGCTTACTACAAAGGGAAATTAAACAAAGCAAAACAAACTTCAACCTTAGAATTGAAAAATAACTAAAGCGCCTAAGATAACTAGAAGCATGGGCATCTATGGTGCGGGTGGATCATAAAGATTAGGACGCCCCATTGCTTCTGCAAGACGGCGGACTTTGGCGGACATTCCCTTCCTAAGAACATCTATCTTATCATCTATGTCCATCCGCCATAGTTCGCCTTCAGCGCAGCGCTCCTCTAAATTATGCAATTTTGCCTTGAGCGCTGCATTCTCCTTCCTAAGGGAGGCCACCATGTCTTCTTCATCGGATGAATCTTCATATTGTCCCCGTGGTCCCCTAATTGGAGGAGGGACTACCACCCTCTTCACCGTCCTCCGTGGTGGAGTTGAGTCAATGGACTCATCTATGGAGGCATCTGGCTTAGGGATCCTAGGTACAAGCACCTTACCATAACCGATGGGAGTTTTAACCCCACTGATGGTATGGGTGGATGCACAAGGGATCACTAGATCCTTCGTCGAGCCGGAAGCCTCCTCCTGAAAAAGGCTCTTCATACACTTCACCGGCGCGATCGCCCCCAAGGTGGGATGAGGAAATGGGCGTGCCACCTTCTTGGCAATCATCCTTGATGGAGAGAGACCAGTGGGGGCCTATCTACATTGAGGGATCGTCGAGGGGATGCTGGGCGAACCTCATGAGTGGGCGGACGGCCATGGGGGCTGTCTGCCCTGGCCAGGCGGCCACCTTCCATGGCCGGGCGGCCCCCCTCCATGGCTGGGCAGCCATGGAGTCTAGGCCTGTTGGCCAGGGTGCATCGTTAGCGATCTTCTTAGGGCTTAGTGGTCGTGGTGATCCTTCGGAGGTTGGTGAGTAGGTTGCAATGGTGCCTGAGGTGATGGAAATGGTGGCCTTGCCCTTGCTAGTGTGAGAAGGGGGTGCCATGGATGATGTGGGAGTGAGATGAGTGTAGATGAGAAAGGAAGAAGAAGACCTTTCCCTTAAATCATCGAACCACTCGATCTCATCCACTCAACAGAACCACAAAAGAAGGGAAAAGCGCTCCAAACTTGAAATTTGAGTTTCGGTGGCCGGGCGGCCACAAGGGGTGGCCGGGCGACCATACCCTAGGGCCGGGCGGCCATGGCTTGTGGCCGGGCGGAAAGGCCTCGCTTGGCCTGGACATCCCACTAGCTGAGTCACCTTCATGGGCAAGCTTTGGACCTAAATATGAGTGTAGAACGGCGGTTGTGTTCAGATTTTTAGCAAAAGGTGAGATTAGAAAGAATTTTAAGGGAGAAAAGAGATAGTGTACATGGCTTCTTTTAAGGTCTAAGCTTGATCGTGAACGTGTGATCATACTACCTCATGTAGCTCGAAGACGTCCACTTCTTCGAGCGTAGGTATTTCGGGCTCAAGAAAGATGTTGAGGCGTTGCCCATTCGCCTTGAAAACCCTTCTGTCATTGTCCTAGAGGGTGATGGCTGCCGTGATCGGCGGCATCAAGAACCGTAAAAGGTCCTTCCCACTTACTTCTAAGCTTCCCATGACCAAAAAGTCGAATACGAGAGTTAAAGAGTAGTACCTTATCTCCCGGTTTGAATGTTTTGATCTTGATCCGCTTATCGTGCCATCTTTTGGTGCACTCCTTGTATAGCTTGGCACTGTGGTATGCCTTCTCCTTCTATTCCTCTAGCTCGGCTAGTTGTATCTGTCATCTTACGCCTGCCGATTGGAGATCCATGTTCCACCTCTTCACCGCCCAGTGAGATTTGAATTCTAGTTCCACTGGAAGATGACAAGTCTTGCCATACACCATCTGCTATGGTGTCATGCCGATGGGAGTCTTATATGCTGTGCGATATGCCTAGAGAGCATCGGGTAGCTTGGATACCCATTCTTTTCCCATAGCTTTGACTGTCTTTTGCAATATGTTCTTGATTTGTTTATTTGATGTCTCAGCTTGGCCACTTGTCTACAGATGATAAGGGGTGGCGACACGGTGGTCCACATCGAGGTCAGCGAGACACTTCCTGAAGCGCTTGTCAATGAAGTGTGCGCCTCCATCACTGATAATGACCCGTGGTACTCCAAAGCGAGGAAAGATGGTCTCCCAGAACATCTTGATGGAGTGTCTTGAGTCTGCTGCAGGACATGGTATTGCTTCTACCCATTTTGACACGTAGTCCACTGCGACGAGAATGCACTCCTTGTCTCCATTCTTGGGAAAAGGTCCCATGAAATCTATGCCCCACACATCGAATATATCAAGCTGAAGATTACTTGTGAGTGGCATAGCATCTCTTGGATTTATATTTCCTTGGCGCTGACACCTTGGACACCGTCGTACAAACTCTTTTGCATCTTCATACATAGTGGGCCAATAAAACCCACTCTGCCAGATTTTTGCGTGAGTCTGATAAGCCCCATAGTGCCCTCCATAAGAAGATGCATGACATCTATCAAGGACTTGCGGTGCTTCACAAGCTAGAATGCAGCGACGTAGGAGTCCGTCTGCACAGAGTTTGTATAGGTAGGGGTCATCCCAGAGATAGAATCGGCTATCGTGGGCCAATTTCCTCTTATCTGCTCCTTCAGGGATGTAGCCAGCAACTATGTAATTCACCAGATTTGCATACCATGGTTGGGCTGTTGTCACCTTTAAGGGCTGATCATCTCTCATGTAGTCATCAATCGGCAATGGCGATGTTTCCTCAAATTTCATTCGTGAGAGGTGATCTGCAACTGAATTTTCTACTCCCTTTTTATCTCTGATTTCTATGTCAAACTCTTGGAGTAATAGTACCCACCGGATTAAGCGCGGCTTTGCATCTTTCTTGGTAAGGAGGTATTTGAGAGCTGCATGATCTGTGTAGATGATGAGTTTTGATCCTACCAAGTATGATCTGAACTTGTCAATTGCAAAGACCACTGCTAGCAACTCTTTCTCGGTGGTGGAGTAGTTCAGTTGCGGGCCAGTTAATGTTTTGTTTGCATAAGATATGGCATGATGCTTTTTGTCATTGGTTTGGCCCAGTACTGCTCCAACAGCGAAGTCGCTTGCATCACACATAATCTCAAATGGTTTGGTCCAATCGAGTGATGGGTGCTATGACCAGTGCCCTCTTGAGCTTGTGAAAGGCTTCGAGACAGTCCTCGTCAACCACAAAGGGGGTATCCTTGACTAGCAGGTTGGTCAGAGGCCAGGCTATGTGGGAGAAGTTTTTGATGAATCTCCTATAGAACCCAGCATGGCCTAAAAAGCTTCGGATAGCCTTAATGTTTGTATATGGAGGTAGTTGTTCAATGACCTCTACCTTTGCACGGTCTACCTTTATGCCTCTTTCTGAGATTTTGTGGCCTAGCACAATGCCTTCTCTGACCATGAAATGAAATTTCTCCTAATTTAGGACAAGGTCAACTTCTTTGCACCTCTGGAGGACTTTTTTCAAGGTTCTCTAGACATTCATCAAAGCTCTTGCCATAGACTGAGAAATCATCCATGAAGACCTCCATGATATTTTCAATGAAATCGGAGAAGATTGCCATCATGCACCGCTGTAGTGATGCTGGAGCATTGCACAGCCCAAAGGACATTCGCCGATAGGCAAAAGTTCCGTAAGGGCATGTGAAGGATGGTCTTACTCTGGTCCTCCGGGTGAATCAGAATCTGGTGGTAGCCAGAGTAGCCATCAAGGTAGCAGAAGAAAGAGTGATTTGCCAGCCTCTCTAGCATTTCGTCAATGAAGGGAAGAGGAAAATGGTCCTTCCTGGTGGCGGAGTTGAGTTTTCTGTAATCAATGCACATCCTCCAACTGGTGACAGTTCTCTATGGGATTAATTCATTATTCTGATTCTTGACAACTGTCATCCCTCCCTTCTTAGGTACAACTTGTACGAGGCTGACCCATTCACTATCTTGTACGGGGTAGATGATACCCACGTGTAGCAATTTGAACTCTTCCTTTTTAACTACTGTTGATGGCAATTAAGCACGCTAAACCTTATACTGCAAGCGACAGTATCATGGTAGCTAATTAACAAGAGTTTATGGAAAACTAAAGGTAAAAAGCAAGGCTCTAATCTACCTCTAAACTAGCTCTAAACTATGTCTAATCTACGTCTAAACTATACTTAATATATAAGATAAACAATTAGAACAGAACTAGAACACTAATTAAGGGGTATTAACTAGATTCTAATCAAGCTCTAATTGGATCCAAAACAAGCATGATAAGGGTACCACAATTAGATAAAAGCAACGAGATAACAAGTAGCTCAAGGTAGACAAGCATGTTCAAGCATATTCATCATAGCATAATTAAATCAAGATCAATCAACCTAACTCCCTAGATCGGCTTAACCTTTCCCCGGGCTCCACTGTCACTGGTAACCAGGTAATCGACGAAAAGGTTTCAACAGGCACGTAATCAGAGAACTAGCTTCCAACTAACTTATATGGTCTAATAACATAATTAGCACAACTAGAACCTCTAATCTCCATGATCAAAAGAACTAGACATACAACTATATCATTAGTAAGCTAGATCAACAATCAAGAATGCTAGATGAAAATAACCCTTAAAGACATGGTCTAATCAACAAGCATCTAGATCTAAATCTAATTAGAGCTAGAACATGCATAATTAGAACAAGAACATGATAATTAGACAAGAACAATGCTTTCATTAATAAATTGTATCATACTTACAACTATGGCCATACCTCCCTTGATGATACAATTAGACCTCTAGAGCTAGGTAATTAGAGCACCATGCAAGGCCTCTAATCACCTCTACGAATAAGAAGAACTCTAATCCTAGCCTAGAATTTTGACCCTCAGCTCTCCTCTAGTTGTTGTTCCCTCTTCTCTACATCTTGTCACCTTGATAATGAATTGGATGCCTCGACTCAGGGCCTAGACTCGCTTTATATAGTCTGGAGAAGACGTGGGAGAAAAGGAATTGGAAACCGACCCACGGTTGGGTGGGGTCGGCCAACCAGAAGGCCTAAGGTCGGCCGACCTCAGCCCTTCCTTCATCCGTTTCCTTCCATCTTTCGCGGGGACGTTGCTTGCCGCCTAAGAAATATTTGTGCGGGGTCTTTCGGACTCTTGAGCTTCTGGAATCTTCGTAATGGGCCGAGCTTTGACGGATTCTTCTAGCCTTTGACATATTTGACATTTTTAATGAATAAATATCTTCATTTTCTTGTAGCTCTTGACACTTTATTGAATCTTCTGATTAGGAAGCCTTGATCCACACAGAGGGGGTCATGAGTACACCAAGCCTTCCTTGTTCTTCATCTTCAATTCATGTCATCTAGAGGTCTTTTCTTACTCGAAGTGGATCATGGTGAATTTCGCGAAAAATTGGCTTAAAACCTGAAAAAATCACATGTAGCATATTATAAATGTTAGAGAAAGATATAGTTGACGCATAAAATCAATGAAAAACCATATAAAATGATGTATAATTTTCGTACAAAAGTCGCGTCAACAACTACCTCCCTCATCGCATTGTTGAGTCGCCTTTGAGGCTCCCTAGTGGGTTTGTGGTCAACCTCCATAGGGATGCGATGGGTGCACAGGTTGGGACTGATTCCTTTCAGGTCTTGGAGCGACTACCCAAGCACAGTTCTATACTTCTCCAGAACTGAAATTAATCGTCGGCTCTCACTCTCTGTCAGCTTGTCGCTGATGATTACCAGTGTGTCCTCTTTCCCGTGGAGGAAGGCGTGCTTCAGGCCAGGCGGTAGTTGCTTCAACTCTATTTTTGGAGCTTCGGGCCTCAATGATTCACCAAGTTCTTCGAACTCAAGGGGCTCTTCTACCGCACTGAAGTCGCTAAGAGCCTCTTCCTCTAGGCTCGGTTGACCCATTTCCTCAAGTGAAAGGCTCATCACTTCTTCTAAAGGGTCAATCTCTGGCTTTGCTTCTATCTTGGCGTTAAGTGACCTATCAATGTTGACGTCAATTTGCTCATTGCCAAGCTAAAGCTGCAGTCTCCCTCTGTATATATCTGAGTTGGTGAGGGCGGCAATTGGGATCCCGACCACGATCAATGGTGTAGATCCTTCGGGGATGTCAAAGACGTGGAAGTCTAAGAACACCTGAGTATCCCGCAAGGTTGTTTGAATTACCCGAAGCACACCGTTGCACTTCAAATATCTGCTGTCTGCCCATTGTAGATGTATGGCTGATCTTGATAGCGGTTGTGTGGGGTAATGTCTGTCCATCACATACTTGGGAATTATTTTCACTCCTATTCTTGGGTCGTATATGATATCTTGCAGTTGAAGCCTTGATACTTGGCTAGGGATAATGCTGGGGTCTGGATAGAATTTGATTGCTCTCGTGTCCAATCATCTCTCCTCTAGCCATTCCCGATTGATTTCTACGGAAAGCCAGAGCAGGTCCTCCTTCATGTATTCTTTTTGATAGGGTGGTGTGTATGTTGGTTTGGAGGTCCTCATGAAGCGTCAGTCTTGTTTAGGCAACCGAGAGGCGTTGCCAAACTCCATGAAGATTTCGTCCTCGAAAGAGAATGGAGGTGCCGACGAAGGAATCGTCAAGGCTGAACTGACCCTCTCAGTTTGCCGAGACGATGGTTCTAGGATCTCTTCGATTCGGGGAGTTGATGGTGGAGAGGGATGCGGTGTACTTTGTCGCTCTTCATTAACAATTTGCTCAGGAGGCTTCTGTGGAGGTTGTTCCTCTAATGTGCCGAGGTCAGAAGTTTTCTCGAGAATTTTTCTACCTTCGCAGGCTTTTAAGTGCGAGAACGATCCTCCTAAGGCTAAGTCGAGACAGAGATTAGCACCATGTGAGAGACCTCGGACGAAGTGCTGCATCAACATTGTCTCTGGAATAGCCAAATCAGGTCCTAAAGAGACCAAACGGTTGAAGCGTGTCCAAGCTGCACCCAAGGATTCTCTCTCTCTTTGTCGGAATGAAAGGACTTAGCAACGGAGATCGACAACCTTGTTTGGTGGAAAGAAGCGTAGACAAAAGCTTAATTTCAGCTCCTCCCATCTCCCTCCTACTTTACCAATTGTCTGATTGCACCAGATCTTTGCCTCCCTCGTTAGTGAAAATGGAAAAAGCAGCCATCGTAGTGTTTCACTTGACATTCCCAAGATGACTAAGCAGCTACATAACTGCTCAAACTCCTGGAGGTGTGAGTAGGGGCATTCAGATTCTAGTCCTCCGAATGATTGATCCTGAACCAAGGCTATCAAGCCGGGACGTAGCTGATAGCCATCTGTGGTGATGGGTACGGATGATGGTGGAGGCTCCAAATAATCGCCCTTTGGAGTGGCGAGTTGATAGATAGGCTTGGAATCCATGTGGTGGATGATATGTGGTATTTGGTGGGGATATATGTGGTGGTTGTGTATGGTGTGAGTATGGACGATCCTAAGTTCTAGTCAAATTAGCTACCGTTCCCCGGCAACGGCGCCAGAAAAGCGTGTTGGCATTTCTTAGCCTACTGAAATAAATCCACAAGCGCACGGAAACACGTTGTAGCCTTTCACCCAAGAGTATTCCAGGGTATCGAAATCCACGAGGAACGAGGAGTAACTCAACGTAAAACGGACAGAACCGAACAGTAAAACCAGCAATTGTAGAGATAATTAACAGAGCAGAGCAGGATCACTACTTTAGATAGAACAACTTAACCTTACTAAACAAACTAGTACTCTACTTAACAGGTTTACTTGGACACTGAGGCTATAGAACCACTTCCAGGCACCAGAGTGCTGATAACCCAGACGAGAAAGGCGGGCGCTACAGGACTCAGCTATGCGTCGATGACAACTTATCTGAATGACGGGGTTGGACTACACAAGACACACACCCGCTATCACCAGGTGGGACTACCAACCAGAACTGCATGGGACAAGACACCTTCCAAGGCAAACTCTAGTCTAGACACTATGTCTACACAACCGAGTTTGCTACTACACTGGTTCGAAGCCAGAGAGCAAGCCCAACTGTATAGTTAAACTATACAGAGCACACTTGGCACCCGTAAACTATTAAGCGGGGACTAAGTATGTAAGTAAAGTAAGTACGAAATAAATAAAGCAGAGGAGCAAGGAACTTTACTCTATCCTGGAAATAGCGTAATATTTCCTCTGAGAATAAGAGCTCGGGAATAGAATACCAGAGGGAAATCCGACTCCTTCACTCTACAACTCACTACTCACTCTTGATACACTTGGCTCTGTCTACAATACCAAGGGCGGCCTTACTACTATACTCTACACTCAACTACACAACCACGCTATTCTTCTTTTGATCCACCACACCTTGCAAATGACCTCCCAGGGGGTATTTATAGCATTGGAGACCGAGGAGGGTATTTGTAGGTGTGCAAGGTCGGTTGTGGGGTAGGTCGGTGGCCGGGCGACCACTGTGCATGGTCGGCCAGCCATGTAGGGCGGCCGGGCGGCCACCCGATGAACCGACTTTGAAGATCCGATGGTTGATATGCACTCCTCGAGTCGGTTGACGGTTAGTGGAGTTGATGCACGTGAAAAATGAGCCGGGGGGTGGCCGGGCAGCCACTTCCTAGATCGCTAACGTCATCAATCCATTGCATCATGGTTTTTCATCCCTTGGATACATTGGATTCTTGGTTGCACGGTTGGATTTGTCTTCATTTGTGTTTCTTTGCATACAGGTCAAAGATTGGATTGGTGACGTGGCCGGGCGACCATGTGGCATGGCCGGGCGGCCACCCAACTGTGCTGGGAGGCGGCCTGGGCCTGCTGATGGCCGGGCGGCCAGGAGGGATGGCTGGGCGGCCATAATACATGGCCGGGCGGCCGTGGTGCATGGCCGGCCGACCAGGCACTTTTGGCCCATGCCTTTCCCTTGCCACTTTGTGTCAATTTTGTGCATTTCTTCGTTATTTTGTACGTGACATGCTCCTGCATCCAACTTTTGTACACAACTTGTGGAACTGATTAGTAATACATGAAAGCTTGATAAATTATGCCCTCAAACATGAAATGTTGGCGGTCAAAATAGGTTTTATCGACCGTCAACAAGTACATGACGCGAAGACGGGCGAGGGCGTTGGTGGATTCGCTCAAATCCGCCACCCTTCCATCAAGATTACCAAGACTCGGCGAATGGGCTCATTTCTCGCCGAGATAGAGTGGAGTGGGTCGTCCCAGGCCCAGGTGGAGACTTCCCAAAGTTTCCCGGTTTCTGACTTCAAAACTGGGGGCAGATCGCGGATTGGACTACTGGCCACGTGGGGAACATCCAAGGATTGCGTGGAACTTATGAAGATCAAGACTTCATCGTGGTCGTCCGTCCTGAAATATCTTGTACTGTTTCATTTCAGCCCCTCAGGGCTTTTCTCGCTGTAGGGACCTAAGTGCAAAACTGTCTAAACAGCACTAGGGTATAAATAGGCTAAGGGCTGGTCATTAGAACTCCTCTTGGCTGCTAGGGTTAGTCTTTGTCATGTGGTTTTCGTCCTCAAGCCTTGAGCTCCATAGTAAGAGGGGTTTACAGTAGGATCTTGCCTCTAATCTAGTGGGACGGTGAGGGTGGTAGCTTGAGTTCGAATTTCTTCAGTTGCAATCTGATCTAGACCCTTGTTTGGCGCTTAATCGAAGGAAGCTTCAGCTGCAAGCTTGTGTCCCTTGTCCCTCCTCTTCTTCCTTATGTTTTTGTCTTGATTCTTGATCTTTTGTGTGTTTGGCTTTGATCGAGGTCAAGGGCTGTCTTTTGCCGGTGTTTTGCCTTGCTAGGACATGGTTAATCTCTCTAGACATGAGCTAGATCCTTGGAACCATGAGCAAAGGGCTGTTCTTCTCGTTTCTTGGTTTTTCAGTCTCTCCTTCCCATGTTCGCAAGATCTGCGATTCCCGTGCAGCCCTTGATCTTTTGGGGTTAGCTTTGGGATGGCTCTAGGATAACCTATGCAAAATTTCATGAAGTTTGGTTAAGGTTTGAACCGGTTTCGATTGAGTTTTCGGTGGGTTCGCGGTCTGTTTACACTGTTCCAGACTTGGGCTGGTTGATCTGTATAGACCTGACAATCCGAGGGTTTGTCCGGTCTGCATAAGAGGATTGTCCGGTCTATGGGCGGAGATCTCGAGACTTGGCCACTGTTTGGGGGGTTTCACAGATAGGATTGTCCGAAGTACTGTCTGGTCTGTGAAACCGGACTGTTCGGTCCGTGGTTGTGTGGCCGCAGTGGCACACTCCATCTCAGTTTGACCGGTCAGTTCTCTAGAGGTAGGTTCAGACTGTCCAGTCAGGCTTTCTTCGCTGTGTTCTTCCTGCAGTTCTTTCTATCCGTAGCTCTGTCCAGTCGGTTTGGTTCGGATTGTCCGGTCAGTGTGTGCAGGCTGCGTTTAGCTCGTTTTGTGTCGTTTTCGATCGACGTTTGAGCGAGTGTTGTCGTGTGCTTCCGCTCGCTTGGTATGTATCCTTTCAGTCGGTGACATCAAGTGCTTACTGGATACATATCTGTTCAGTGGTTGGTATCGAGCGTTTCTCCTTGCACTAAGTTTGGGTGTTGTGATTTTGAGTTTTTTAAGTGCTCATATTCACTCCCTTCTGATCGCATGTCTCGGTCCTACATTTTATAAGGAGGTCCTTATGCCATAGCTGAGGTATTTAATTCTGTTTAATAACTCAACTAAATTTGGTGAACATTGAAATAGTTTACAAAATATTATATTGCTTCACACGAATTGTGATTTCACATGCAAATAGGTGACTATCCATATCTTAATATGCTTACAGTAGACAAAATAAGTGTGTTTACAATCGACACAGTAAGTTGCATCTTTTACCATCAGTACCCACCTCAGTTTATTGAGAGAATAATACAGACTAGAACACATATATTTACTAATTTATTGCCTAAAGAAAAAAAAGAAGAATTAGTTTTGCATAATGTGAATTTACACTGTTGTAATCTTTAGTGTTTTAGAGGTTAAAAAGACTTTACTAGATACACCTCGTCAGGAGATACATCTTGCCTATGAATTTCGTTGCTTGCATTTTTTTCATAAATATATTAAATATAAAAATTGCTGACGCATCACTCGCTTGCATTAGGTTACGCCATAGCTAGACCATTCCTTCTATCAAGGTGAGCAGAAGGACGTTGCCTGTGGATTGTCTACGAGTGAACCCGTGTTTTGACTGAAGACTAATCTTCTCCGTCGCTACGTCTGGACGGTGAGTTTCTCGGATATTTTTACGTTTTTAAATAAGTGGTCTGCATCGATGCCTTAATGTACAGTGTTGATGTAATTGAATTTCCAACAAAATTTTCATTGGCGCTGCCCCATAGCCTTATAAATAACTCACCACTTTCTATGTCGATGCAGTGCTCAGAGAGCTAAGGAGCGTGAAGCAGGAGTTTAGATTAGATCCCGTACAGTATGCTTGTTTGGGGATAGTATTCATGGTTGCTATACATCTAAAAATATTCTGTTGCTATACATGTAAAATCACAATTAGTTTGATCAAATTCCATTATGTCATACGGTGTCTGTCCATTTTCAACATGTTATTTGTCTCACCAGATTACCACTTAAGTATGACTTATGTTGTAGCAATGGCCTTTCATGTCATTGATTGTATCTTCTAAATATTTTGTAGATGAGATTACATAATGATTTTTCTCGTCTAGGTAATGTTGCGCCGTAGCAACGCATAGGCACAGACCTAGTGCAACAGTGAAGTACTAAATAATATCCTAGCAAATATGGGTTAATTGATATCATTGAAATGAAGCTCAAATACTAAGCAGCGCAGAGTGGGCCAATTATTCTACTATCTCCAATCGTCTCCTTTTTGGCCAAGCCAATGAACGACTCCCGAGTACGAGCCAACCCAGCAGAGCCGTTTCGCCAAATAATGAGATGTTTGGTTTGGACGAACAAAGTGATTCGTCATCTTCTCACTCCTCACTTTTTCGTTTGGTTCGTGGAATGAAATAAATTGATGTATCACCACCTTATTTTTCATAAACTAAAATTAATACTATACTAGAAACGAGGGCACAGCGTTGCCGCGCCTATGCCTGATTGGGCTGGAATCTGGTGCTTGCATTTGGGAATTGCCATTTCATAGCTCACTCTTGTTTTCAATTTTTCTTTTCTTTGGTTATCTAATTCAATGTATGTAAGCGGAACCAGAGGATGTTATCGGTGTTTAAGGTGCACGTCCGCACCAATTGAAACGCCTACACCGGATTGGCCCAGCTTGGAATCCGGTGCTTGCATTTGGGAATTGGCATTTCATTGCTCACTCTTGTTTTCAACTTTTCTTTTCTTTTGTTAGCTAATTCAATGTATGTAAGCGGAGGATGTTCTCGGTGTTTAAGGCGCATGTCAGCAGCAATTGAAATATGGAATATTATAAGAGCTGGAGCTGAATTTTTTGCCATATGCTTATGCTAGTGATTCACCTGAGGCCTGAAGGAAAAACAAAAGGACTTTGATGGCAAGAAGCCTAACAAACAATTGTCTCTGCCAATTCAGATACGGTGCAAGGGGACTATACTCTGTGTTGATTGACGAATAGGAAAGACAGCAGAGCTCTGAGTATAATGATTATGAATACGTTGCTGTGTAGCTTGTTGAATTGTTCAATGTGATGATAAAAAATACGAGCATTGTGGATATTCCAAGAAAGAGTTCTCAGATAGAGTGAGCCTGCTGCCCAAGCAATTTCCTAACTCTGCTAAGCCATTAACAAGTGATCCAACCTGAACGTTCCATGATCATATTAATTCAATGTTTAACTATGCGTAGACTAATTTTGAGAGAATGTGATATTACATTTAAGATGTAATATCATTTAAAGGGAACATTTGATGACTGCTCGCCACAGTAAGCAACATATTTTCAAGTCTTGGAATCAATGCAACCTGAATGTTCCATGACCATATTAATTTCTTATTAGAACCTTTGCAATACTGTTAAATGATAACATACATCTTGTTGAGAATGATCTCAGGGTTCTATATTGAGAAACATCAGATAAGAAAGAAAACTGAAATTTGAATGTATTTGTTTATCTAAGTATGAAAGTAGTACACTTAGAAACAATGCCCATATCTCGAACAGCCAGTGATGGTACTGCTGGTTCTTCTAGCTTTTTGACAGGGCCTAGTTCTTTTTAGCACTTCTAGGGGCTCCATGCGAGGTAGGCAAGCAACACCTGCAGGAAGTCAAGACATCTGAAATTATGCTTTCGTACCCATAGTGTGATCATTTGTATGGAGGATGACCAGGACCGGTCCTTTCGACAAAATCGGTATACTTGTTAGGGCTTCGGTAGGGAGGCAAGGGCAGGGCCAGAGGCGCCGGACCTTTGCTGCAGAGGGCTTGATCGTTGGCTTGGCGCCGCCGATCTATCGTGACCAGCAGGGAGGAAGACGAGAGAGAGGAAGGTAGAGGGTAGATAGTAGATTGATAATTCTTTTCTTGATTGCCAATCCAGCTATGCTATGCGGCTTACATAGACTTCTCCCTTTCCTGAATACTCTAACCAACCATATCTATTCTAACTTAATAATAGGAAATATCGCCTAACATTGATCACATGCCACCACATCTTTCAGGGTAGCGTCGCCTGAAATCGTCCGCGTCTTTCCATGTAGCAGCCAAATGAGGTTGATCAACCCACTGGACAAGAACTTGACGCACGCCCTGGGCCATGCGGAGTTTGGTAGTGCGAACAGGAACCGGTTGAGCAGAACCGAAATGGAGAGGAGGCAAAGCTGGTGGTGAGTCGGGCAGAGTACCCACATATTTCTTGAGCAGACTGGCATGAAAGACGTCATGTATCCGCACACGAGACGGAAGCTCCATCTTGTAAGCCACCGGATTGATGACGACGGCCACCTTGTAAGGCCCATAGAAACAGGATTTAAGCTCCCCCTTGAGAACAGGTTGCAGAGAACCCGCACATGGTGGCAGATTCGCAACCACACCCAGTCTACCAAAGCAATGGACAACTCCCTATGGCTGCGATCATACGCGCCCTTGCTGAGTCCTTGAGTTTGCAACAACCTAGCACGCACATCCTCCAAAAATTCATCATACTTTGCCATCGTCTGGCCACTGCAGCCACTTGGCAGTCCCTTGGATCATAGGAGCGGATAACTGGCGGATCGCGGCCATATACAACTTTGAATGGAGTATCCTTCAAGGATGAATGGTAGGAGGTGTTGTACACAAATTCTGCCCAAGGAAGCCAACTAAGCCATTGACGCGGTCTGTCCACTACTGCGGAACGGGTCTTTAGCGTCGGTTGGTAACCCCCTATAGCACTAAAATCCATACCGACACTATCGAATCGGCACTAAAGATTTAAAATATCAGTAGCGGGTGATGCGGAACGAAAGCAAGAATCGATACTAAGGGTTGTCTGGCTAGGCCGGCTAGGACGCTCAAGCAGGCCTCAGAGTACAACCGGTTGTAGTTCCCACCCGATATTGAAGTGATGGCAGTCACGTGCCCAACGCGAAGTGTTAGCACTAGATTGTATCACCACCTGATACTATACTAAATAGATGGCACCCACGTGCGCGCGCAGCCTTTTAGTACCGATGTGATCCTCACCCGGTACTAAAGTAAAGTGATGCTTCCATGTGTCCGCTTACACCATTTTAGAGCCGGTGCTGTATCTTGCCCGACACTAAAGTAGTGATGACTAGTCACGTTTTTATAATTATTTATATATGCTGTTATATATAATCTCAATACGTATATTGTACATAACATTGTTATTATCACATAATAATAATAATAATAATATCAGTGTACATGATATAAAATATTTTGTCCATTATAGTTTTTCCAAAACTGCTACTACATAATATTCTATTGTTTACAATCTCTTTATTAATGAATCCCATCAACTGTTCTTGGATGGCTGCTGGTCTCTCGTCCAGGAGGGCCTTATCGTTCATGTTCAGTACTTGTAGTTTTAAATATGAATGAATATACTAAGATAAAGCTTGTAAACATTATTAATGAGAAAGTATTTACTTGATGTGTTTATAACATACATTGATGTGTCTTACAATTTACTTTGTGCCTACGAAAGTGTGCATGACCTTGCAGACATAATAACCATAATGATTGTTGCCACTTTGTTGTTTAAAATACTACGATGTAGTCAAGTGGAACATATCGGAAAGTTTGGCTATACTTCTAGCTTTTTTGGTATTGTCTTACGGTGTGCCTGAGGGAATGACTCAACCCATACTCTGCGCATGAAAAGATCAATGGTTGATCGGATGAAAGAAAGAAATTGATGACTCAGGTAAAGTGAAATGGCCTAAATTACCTGTGAAGCATTTTTACGATTTCCGGGTAGTCCGTTAGCTTTCTCAAAGAGTCCATTACAATGAGGACTCGTTTTTTGATTGAGAGTACAATTACTACCCAATGAAACCTACACATACAAACAATATTAATTAATTAAGAGCAACATTGATTGAAAAAAAGGGTATGTGATCGGCAATAAGCACTCGCCCAATGAGACAAGGTAAAATAAACAAATCCTTAGAATGTTGGTTCCTAATCATTCCTTTTAAGGAGGCCAAAATTAGATGATTTTATCTCGGTCTATACACTCCTAGTTCACGATCTCAAAGTTGATAAAGCCCAAATTTCTAATGTTTTCTCTCCGGCACAGTTGCATCTCCATTCTGCATATATTTTTTTGAAATTAAAAGCTTCCATTACTTATAAGCAAAATACAAATATGGGGAGAAAGATTCCCCATTGAAAGTTCTGAAGTGCCCATTGCACAGTACAGTGAGTAGAATGCGCAATTGATTCGCATGAGTAAAGGCAAGAACTTGGAATAGCTGCCAGTCTTGCCTACTTTGCGAGTTTGTCGGCGACCTTGTTTGTGTCCCTTCCAATCTTGCTGACAGAGTGCTCCATCCCTTCCGTTATTCCTGCAAATTCAGCAAGCATTGGTCGTAGCGACCAATGACCAGGGTTGTTTCGCATTGATCTCTTGTTAACTGCCTTTGCCACCACTTCACAATCTACGAGAAAGTTTACCCTCTGCAAGTTTAGAAGCTGCGGCTAGCCTTGCACCAAGAAGTAGCGCCCAAGCTTCTGCCTCCAATGGCTCTAAATTGTGTGGAGTAGCAACCTGAAAAAATGATCCAGAGGAAAGGCTATGGGAGGGTGAGGTAAGAATGAATATTCCTATTCCAGTCTGGTTATGGATCGGAGGTTGTTCCCTGCCTACAGAAGCATCACAGAAAATTCTCGGTCCGTCATGTACTTGCACTGAAATAGGCCTATAGATTATACCCTGTGAACTTGAGCGTTGGCCGTTTGGGCGCATTAGAGAATTTGTAGTAGGCATTTCTTCTTCCATCGCCAAGCTAGAGGCCATATTTAAGGCCTTCGCTTCATGGAGTACTCTTGCTGGCGACCAATTGATGTTGTTGAACCTGTGATCATTACGAGATTTCCAAAGACACTACATGATAGCAAAAATCAAACCTGTAGTTGCCTGTGATGGTCCTTGTTGCAAGATAGTTGCAATCTGCATGTGAACTCCACGATCTGAAGAAGGCAGAGCATGAGGTCGAAGGCCTATCACAGATCCAAACCATACGGCCCTAGCAAAACTGCACTCAAAAAACAAATGAATCTCGTTTTCTTTATAACCACAGCGTGAGCAAGTTTCATCAATGTTAGGAATAATTCTATGAACTCTGCTTACTGTTCCTAAAGTTAGTCTAAGCAGCCGCCAAGCAAAAGTTTTAACTCGTGGCTGGATTGTTTTGTCAGCCCAAACTTGGCGAAGAATCTGTAACACTTGCACTGGAATATGAGTGGTCATTGTATTTCTCGTCTCCTCCATTGCTAGCATCTTGTATGCACTCTTAGAGTTACAAAGTCCATCAGAGGTCAGCTTCCAGCACAAAATATCCGGACCTGTCCCTGCAATGATAGGAGTATGCAAAAGGGCATCCCAAGTCTGCTGACCAAACAAGGTTATAATTTTTTCAGCATCCCACATCTTTGTGTTAGGTCTCCAAAGATCAGAGACTTTGTCTGGAATTTGATAAGTTGTTTGCTCAAGATTTAGTCTTTCATGCATTTGGCTCCAAAAAGGGCTCCGTGGCTGATTCCAAATAGAAGTGTTGCCATCTATGAATTGGATAGTGACATGCTGCTCAAGATGATGTCTAATGCTAAGAATGGAAGCCCAAAAAGTTGATTTAGGAATGTAGGTTGCAGCAGTCCACAAAGAAGTATGGGGTAATACTTGGATTTGATTATCTTGGCAACAAAAGAATCTGGATCATGAACCAAGTGCCAAGCAGTGTTGATAAGCATACCTTTGTTGACGAGCTCAAGATTTCTTATGCCTAGGCCTCCTTCCTTTTTTGGTTTACAGATGGATTCCCAAGATCTATAGTGGATGGGTTTCTTTTGTTGATCCTTCTGAACACCTTGCCACCAAAAGTTACGAATGATCGCTGTGATTCTGGCTAAGAACTTTTTTGTAAAAAGGATGTTAGCCATGTAATATATGGGAATTGAGGCAAAAACAGATTGAATAAGGGTGAGCCGGCCAGCATGATTGAGAGTGTTTGCTTTCATGAGAGTGAGCCTTGACTTAAATTTATTGTAAACAAACTCATAGGCTTTACTCTTGTCTCTATGAGAGATAAGCAAAGGATGGCCCAAATGCATAGTGTTGGGTTTGAAATCATTCACAGGAAAAATTGCTTTTATTTGGGCTCTGACTTGAGGGCTTACCTTTTTGCTGAAAAGAATTGAAGATTTTGTCCAGCTTGGTGTTTGACCTGACATAGAACAAAAAGTTTAAAGAAGGTGACTAATGGTGCATACCTGCTGGATGTCCGCCTCACCACAAATTATGATATCATCAGCAAAAAGTATGGAATGAATTGGTGGACATTCCGGGCCCAACATTACACCTGTGAGTGCAGCATTGTCCAACGACTGCTGAAGCCTTAGAGATAACTCATTAATAGCGATGACAAACAAGTACGGCGAGAGTGGGCAACCTTGTCTAATACCCCTAGTGGCCGAGATTTGACCATAGGACTGGCCGTTGATGTTAATAGAAAAGGAGGCTGCTGAAATACATGCATGGATCAATTTTATGAAGTGACTATGATACCCTCTATGAACCATAGCATCAAGCATAAAAGACCACTCGATTCTATCAAAAGCTTTGGCCAGGTCAATTTTTAGCATGAAAGCATGTTGGTTAAAAGATTTCAAATTAAAAGAGTGAACAATTTCTTGAGTAATAATGATGTTATCTGTAATTCTCCTTGCTTGAATAAAAGCATGTTGAGATTGATGGATATAATCAGGCAATTCCTCTTTGAGCCGATTCGCTAAAGATTTGGCTATGATGCGATAAGTAACATTTGTGAGACTGATCGGTCTAAAGTCAATAACCTGGTTTGCGTGCATTTTCTTTGGGATAAGAACAATTTCAGTAGTGTTTAAAGGTTTTGGGATCTCACCTAAGCTGTAGAAATCAGTGACCAATCTGTGTACATCCTCTTTAATCCAGGGCCAAGCTGCTCGGTAAAACGCCAAATTTAGACCATCAGGCCCCAGAGATGCATTGAGCTTCATGCTTTTGATAATCTGCAAGCACTCCTCAACACTAGGAACTGAACGGATAAATTCATTAGTAATTGTACCCTCATGTGAAAAATTTATATTGTGTACCGGAAGGGTAGAAGTGAAGAGATCTGTAAAATAATGTATAAATCTCCTGTGCAATGTCATAAGGATTTGACACCATATTTTTCTACCTATTTTCAATATAGAGAATTTTGTTCTTCTGTCTCCTCTTAGTGCAAGCTTGCTGAAAAAAGCTTGTGTTCCTGTCACCCTTTGTTGCGCAGTGCTTTTTGGATAGCTGCCTGTAATAATCAGTAAGCTTTTCGAGGATAGAGCTATGGAGCTGAATTAGAGACTCTTCTTTAGTGTGGTCAATGAGGTGTGGTGGATTTTGCTGAATCTGGGACAGCTCTTGATCAATCTCAGTAAGCTGTTGGTTTAGGGGTTTCTTTTTCTTGATCCAGGTTTTGAGGGAGGCTGCTAGGTTTCTTGTGCGCAGATGAAAAGGCTTTGTAGCTGTTTGAGTCCAAGCTTGAGCAGCTGTTTCATGGAAATCTTCCTCAGTAAGCCACCAATTTTCAAATCTAAATCTCCTTCTAGGTTTAGGATTGCTAGATTCCATAATAGTCAGGATTGGAGCATGGTCACTGTAGAGCATTGGTAAGTGGTAAACCACAGTGTGCGAGTAAATTTGACACCAATTAGCATTAGCAAAACAACGGTCCAAACGTTCAAAGGTTGGGTTAGCCATGAAACGCTTGTTTGTCCAAGTATAAGCGGGACCACTGTAACCAAGATCAATCAGACCACATTGCTTAACAAGAGAACAGAAATTTGCAATACGAGATAAACAAGGAGGGTCAGGCCCCCATTTTTCATTAGGATGCATAATATTGTTAAGATCCTCCATACACAGAGTTGGACCATCCTGATTATCTACAACAAAAGAAATGACATCTTGCCATATGGAGTCAGTAGTGAGGACATACATCAGATCAACAAGAGTCATATGGTGGGGCTGTAAAAAAAACTTACACAATTATGTCTATCGCATCTTTACGGTAAACCTCAAATATATCCTCAAAGTTCAACCAAATCTTGCGATTGTCGTGGCAATAGTAGTCACCTTTGACACTAGCAGCAAAAGTAATAGTACCTTTGGATGACACAGCCATGTACCAGTCATGGAATCGATGCATTTGAAGTCGATAGGGCTTTCAGTTCATAGGGCTAACTAGAGGTTTTCCAAATTCATATGTTTGTTGCGGCACACATTCTTGCCTTTTCAGTATATCTTCGTTGTCGAACTTGTGGCGGAACCACTGATTTAATCCGCCTAAGCACACCTGCTACCTCTGACTTGCAGTGTAATTAGACCGAACTAAACTCGGTCATCCGTCGAGAGTCATTCAGCTCTCGATATTACCCTTTCCCAGAGGAACCGACATCATACACATCCAGCCCTCGAGAAAGCCACAACAGTTACACCATCATAGGCAGTTGAATATAGCATAAGTGGACTTAGTTTACAAACCAGTTCGAAATGAAATACAAGTTCCAACATAATACCATACGAAAGGCAGGTTCATAATAGATAGTGGAAACGATTTCAAAAACATCTCGCAGTGGAAACAAAATACTTTAGTAGTCTTCCTGCAATGATGAACAAGACGAGCAGCACCGAGCCCACCGTTACTACCCTTCTCCAAGAAATTGCCCAGATGTCATCGGTACCTGCACTCAAAGGGTGGGGGGCAAACTCTGAGTACTAATTACTCAATAGAACTTAATGGAGTGGCTTACGGCTGACGCAAAACTTACTTACTAACCAATGGATCCTTAGCCATTCATTTTAAACTAGTGGTACGATATCATAAAGTAACAGGTTTCATCATTTGCATATAACGACATAATAATAACTTGCAGAAATGTAATTAACATAGTAGTACAAGCATGTAGTATTTGAAAACAAGAATAATAGATATAATGTATTCAAGTAGTTACTACGATGAACTGTCAAAGGTATTGGCATCGTGGTTCGTGTCTTTTTGAATGCACTTGGCAACATCCAATGAGCAGGTAGGAACATGTCTCTGTGCTTCTGACGAGCCCAAGAAAGACTTTACCGGTTCCATGTCCCGGAATAAGCATTCTAGCAATGTTATGCCGACCAATAGGCGAATAACGAACAGACCTTAAATGACTCGGGCAGAGTCCATAGTGCGACATCATGAAAAGTAAATACTGAAATAAAATCTCCACCCGGTCTCCATTTAATCAAGAGCATAAGTAATAATTCACATAATAGTAATATCTTTGTGACTTTGAAATCACCTACGCGAACGAGTGACTCCATTCACCCATGTCTACTTGTACCTAGCAAATTCTAGGCATACTCATCCTACGAACCCTATGTATAGGTGGTAGGGCTAGGGCAGGGCAGGGAATCTAATGCAAGTGTTTTCAATCAACTCCTAATGCGGATGCGTAAATATCAAGCAATTAACATTATATTAGCTGGAAGAATTATGGTCCTGCCTACCTTTGCTTATGTTTCACAAAACCAACAAACTAAACTACGTTAGTTTGCCGAGTTGTGAGGCTTTGCCCTAGGCAACCCCTTGATCAATTGGACAACTCTTCCTTCCAAATACCACTTCAGGGGCCTTCAGGTGGTATTTGGGTCTTAGTTAGTCTTTTGGACACCGTTGCTTGAAGTAGCTCCACGCATTTGCTTCTGGATCACGTGTCTGCAATATGCATCACTGTATGAATGTTATGCACGATGCAGGAAATGAGGTGCATCAATACAAAGCACACATGTGAACAATCCTTTTATGGACAGACAAAAAGGTGATTGATAAACTACTTAAACATGGAGCACTTTCAAAGTAAACACACAATCGTAAGGTCACACTTATACAACCTACTAATCATATTGACAATGTATTAATGAAGCGATTCCGATAAAAGCAAGCGATAGTTGTTTACATTACCAAGATAGGTGTCGTGGTGTTTATTTTCGTTCAACAAGTCATACATATCCAAGTAAAGTACATGAGAGAAATATGTGATACCCCGGGTATCTCATATTGCATCTCATGTGATGGGGAAAAGGGTTCCCGATCTTTCGAGAGGTATGGATAAGTCGGTTTAGGGGTGGAGAACTCGACGTTCGTGAAGAAGGCTCCGAGCAATCGATCGAATCCTTGCAATCACTACACCACAGCTCCTATGGTTATCAACCGCGTGACACGCGCAATCGACCTCGCTAAGAAGGCTATCGTTCCTGCAATTCAACCGAGAGAACACAAGCAAGAATGAGGAATAAACACAATCAAGATTAATCTTGTGCACAAGTTAGGGTTTCACAAACCAATACAGGAACGGCAAACTGTTCACGACAGAATACTCTTAATCAAAACCCATTTAATCTAATGATGGCTATAGAATATATACAAGAGAGAGGTTTAGGGGGCGGCCAAGGGTATGCCGAGCAACCCTAGGGCGTACAAGGCCAGCGGGCCCAAAAATCGGTCCAGCAGCACCGTTTTCGACGATTCCTGTTGACTCCAAGATTATTTGGGCCTGATACTAAATGGGTTGGAAAGGTTATCTCTTTAGCTTTCCGTCGATATGTAGAACGCCCGAAACAGAGTCCGTACGTGGCCTGGGCGTCCGTTTTACTGAGACCTACTCCTGCAGTACGAACCGGCCTCGCAAATAAATTGGACCTCAACTCGGATTGGCTTCAAACTCTATCTTCTCTTGGGCCTTGATCATATGCATGTTGTACATGTTCTCATCATTCTCCCTTTCTTGTTTTCGAGTCGTCCTCGACTCAAAGTCGTCGAATGAGCGCGGAAGTAATTGTAGCAGTTCATGAAATCATCCATGCATGCTCCTCTTCTTGAAATCGATCCTGTTGTGACAAATCAAACAAAGAAGAACAAGTGGATCTCGACATGATATGGTTAGTTTTACAGCAGCTATTTACTTGATTTTGATGTTCATCGATAAAACGAGAGTCAAAATTAGAACATATATAAACACGATGCACCATATATTCTCCTTTACAATTATATCTTCCAATAATATTATAAGTATGCTTAGATGACCATGGCAAATCAGCACCAAAATAAAGTTTTTTCTCTAAATAATTTAGATTGCAAAGAACATCAAATTCAATGTAACCCAAAGTATTTAAAGAAGATAACTAGTTCAGCTCATCATGCATACTTGCAATAGGGAGAAAATATTTATTTTCAAGCGTACGTATTTGATTCCAAAGCATAAGTATCATGTTCATTAGCTTGATGTATTATAGGAACAAGCAACGCATTATGGCATACCTCTTCTTTATGATAACAAACATCAAAATAAACATTTTGCGAGGAAAACAAATCAGAAACAGACTCCACGATTGAAAGCTCTACATTAGCTTGATTTGTAGCTAAACTTGGCATATTAAATATTTACTCACCTCTAGGGATCATAGCACTCATATCATTATTGTTGTTTACATGATCGGTGAACTGTCGAACGCATGGAAAAAAAACCAACATCTTGTTCATTCTCTTTATCAATATCACAACTGCAACACAGCAAAATGCAAATCATTAGAATATTCATTAACAGAACCATTGTAACGTTGCAATTTCTTCTTCAAATCAGGTTTATAAGTAGGATGAATAAAATTACTATGCATAGAACGTTTCAGCTTAGACCATGTAGAAGGATCTTTACCATAGTTTAACTAAACTATTTCACCAAAACATTATGTAGCCAGTAAATTCACTACTAGCGTATCGAATACGCTGATTGACAGGAATCATATGAGAATTAAATTTTTGTTCAACAGTCATCTCCCAATCTAAATAAGTATCGGCGTCATACGAACCATCAAAGGGAGGAATTTTAAATTTGACACTAGCAAAATGGTTATTCTTATCACCTTTTTTACCTTTGTTAATACGATGTGGAGGTAGTCGCTTACCCTTTTTTGTCTGATCGCAAGTCTTGAGAAGTGTCCTTGAATGTAGCAACTTTGTTCTCCACAGTTTCAAGCCGAGTCGCCAAATTATTTACCGAAGTACGCAGATTGTTCACTGACTGGAGCACGTTCTTTCCTAAAATCACAAATAAGCTTGTTTTGTGCATCAATGAATTCGCTCAGCTCGTTCTTTGAGGCACAGTCATTGAATCCTCGAGGGGAATCATCTCCTGCCATGGTTAGAGAAAACAAGACAGAGAAAACAAAACAAGATTATTCCTATCTAGTAGGTAGGTGTAATCTCTCACACTCGAAGCGTATACCAAACGCTTGCAAATGTTCTTAGCCGTACACAGCAAGAAGACTATGGCGATCTAGAAGAGGTGACGGCGGCCAAAAGGCGATAAGACACCTTGGAGCGTGGGATGATTGCAGGATCGACCTATGCTGCTCTAGAGTATATATGTGTATCTTTGCGAAAGCACAATATGTAGCAAGGTATAACAAAATTCGAAATCAGATAGCAAAGTTGAATAAATGTCCAAAGTACTTACCAAAGTTGTTAGCCTAAACGTGCTCCTAGAACTAGTTTAAGCAAGCAAAAGATACATCGAAGTACAAAAGACACAAAAGATGCAAACACTTCTGATGACTTTTTCTTTTCTTTTTCTCTTTTTTTTGTGCGGCTCTTTTTTATGCACTTGCTCTTTTTCTGTTTTTTTTTATCTCAAAAGTGCTGCAAAACAAGATACAACTCCACACAAACACAAAACTCTTATATGAAAATCACAGATTTAATATTCAAAGTTGCACAGCTGATTAGATAATCTTAATGGCCTCAAATGCAAAAACTTTGAATACCAAAGTTGTAGATCTCCTTTTTATATTTCTCTACTGTATATGGAACACCTTTTTTGGATAATGGATGATGAAGATATTGACCCCGAAACATAGACTCCTCAGAAAATTCTGGGTCACAAAGAGATTTACTCCCAACAGATATTACACCCTGATAAAAATGTTTTCCCTGTTTCACAAGCTTTCCAAAAAGTACTCGAACACAAAAATCCGAGTTTGTATGTGGGAGATATCATACAAATACTGAACTGGACAGAGAGAATTCCGAACCGGACGTGACGACGTGATGAAAACGGACACGGTGACAAGATGAAAAACTCAAACTAAACTAAGAACGCGATATACACCAGCAACAAGACTATAACCATGGACACAAACTCAAAGATGCGGACTCTGGAATCAAATTATTAAAGGCTAAATGTGGTGATAGGACAAGATGGCCTACAAACCCTAATTTTTTATGGCTTTTTTGGACTTTAGGAATATAAATCACTCAAACTAAGGGACACACGATAATATACCTCAAGGAAACCTAGCTCTGATTACAATTGATGGGGAAAAGGGTTTCCAATCTTTCGAGAGGTATGGATAAGTCGGTTTAGGGGTGGAGAACTCGACGTTGGTGAAGAAGGCTCCAAGCAATCGATCGAATCCTTGTAATCACTACACCACTGCTCCGATGGTTATCAACCTGCGTGATGCGCGCAATTGACCTCGCCAAGAAGGCTATCATTCCTGCAATGCAACTGAGAGAACACAAGCAAGAACGAGGAATAAACGCAATCAAGATTAATCTTGTGCACAAGTTGAGGTTTCACAAACCGATACACGAACGACGAACTGTTCACGACAGAATACGCTTAAGCAAAACCCATTTAATCTAATGATGGCTACAGAATATATACAAGAGAGAGGTATAGGGGGCGGCCAAGGGGGTGGCCGAGCAACCCTAGGGCGTACAAGGCCAGCGGACCCAAAAACCGGTCCAGCAGCACCCTGACAGATTCTGATCGTCAAGTTGTTTTGTTGATTCCTGTTGACTCCGAGATTATTTGGTCCTGAGACTAAATGGGTTGGAAAGGTTGTCTCCTTAGCTTTCCATCGATATGTAGAATGCTCGAAACGGAGTCCGTATGTTGCCTGGGCATCCGTTTTACTGAAGCCTACTCCTGCAGTCCGAACCGGCCTCGCAAATAAATTGGACCTCAATTCGGACTGGGCTTCAAACTCTATCTTCTCTTGGGCCTTCATCATATGCATGTTGTACATGTTCTCATCATCGTGAGCATCATGTAAACTTTTCATGCATGAATGTTTGGTTGAGTGATTATGTGCGTCCTTTTGTTCTTTTAGCCGTGAATGCAATTGATTAAAGAAGGGAAACATAGGTCATCCAAAATTCTTTTTCTTCCAAGTATTTAAAATCAGTTTAGCACTTTGTTTCAAAAATCTGCTAATTTCTATGCTGTTTCACGAGAATCTTTGTATACCAAAGTTTTAGATCATAAAATTCTAAGCAACTTTGATATATAAACTTTCTCCAAATTCATCCGTTTTCATTTTCTAATCTTCCAATCAAACATAAGGGATTTTTGGTCGAAAATTCGGAAGGGATTTTCTTTTCTTCTTCCTATGACGACTGTGTCCCACCTAGCCACCCTCATCTCTCCCTGACGCGTGGGCCAGGCCCAAGGAGGCGCCTGGAAGCCTCCCACGCTCCCTGTTTCTTCTTCTCGAGCCACTCCGCCGCCCCTGCCTTCTTCTCGATATGGCATCACCGCCCTCCCCGATCTCCCTCTCCATCACACTCATCTCTCCCCCATCGGCAGCAGCAGGCCATGGCCAGCCAGCTCTCCCCTCCTAGGGCGCCCTCCTCCTTGCTCCTGCTCGTCCCATGGCGCCTCTCTCCCTGATTTCCATGGCGCCCCCCCTCTTCTCCCTGTTCTTCCTCCCTTCTGGCTGCTCTTCCTCGGTAGCAGCGGGCCAAGGGCTTCCTTGCGCCCTTGCTCCTCCCTGCTCCCTATAGCCCGACTGCCCCCACCTCTCCATGCATCCCCTCCCCATGGCGCCCTGCCCCTCCATGCCATCACCCTCCCTGCTCCTCTCCCTCCCCATAGGGCCCCTCCCTGCGTCCCTGTCTCCCAAGCCCGGCGCTCCTCCACCTGTGCCTCCTCCATGGGCAGCAGCAACAGAGTTGTTTGCTGATCCTGCTCCCTAGCTCGGCGTCTTACTCCTCCTGGCCTATTGCCTCTTCCCCACCGAGCAGTACTTCAACCCTATGCATTTTCCCCACCATAGATAAGCAGCAAACCCTACTGCTCTTTCTGTTTTTCCAGCAGTAGCGAGTCCAGCTGCTCCCTTGGTTCTCCAAAACAACAGCCCCAAAGGTACGCTAGTTATAACGTGAGACGCTGTGCAAGAAAGTAGCTTTGGAGTATTTTATCATGAAGTCTTGGTGTTCTTGGAGGAGTAATTACCTGAAGCCTCAAGTGCTAAATTATTTCTAACTACTGATATTCCCTGAGTATCTCCCCAAGCCCCGGTGCATTCACCCCTTTTTATTTTGAGTCTTAATTAACGAGTTATGAATGTGCATTAGAGTTAGGAATTGATTGTAACCCTAGTGCATACTAAATTCCTGATTCAAGCATAATGAACCCTATACATATTAAATTAGATGCTTAGCCAAGCTTAATAATATGTCACGTTTAATGTTACTTTGAGAGGAATCCAAGAAAGTTTCCAGAGATATGAATTGGAGACATTGGACGAGATCAGTTATGCTTTTGAGACTGGCCCACAACTGAACTACTCCATTACCGAGAAAGAATTGCTAGCAGTGGTCTTTGCAATTGTTAAGTTTAGATCATACTTGGTAGGATCAAAAGTCATCATCTACTCAGATCATGCAGCTCTCAAATATCTCCTCACCAAAAAAGATGCAAAGCCACACCTAATCTGGTGGGTACTATTACTCCAAGAGTTCGACATAGAGATCAGAGATAAAAAGGGAGTAGAAAATTCAGTTGCAGATCACCTCTCACGAATGAAATTTGAGGAAACATCACCATTGCCGATCGATGACTACATGAGAGATGATCAGCTTCTAAAGGTGACGACAGCCCAACCATGGTATGCAAATCTAGTGAATCACATAGTTGCTGGCTATGTCCCTGAAGGAGTAGACAAGAGGAAATTAGCCCACGACAGCCGATTCTATCTCTGGGATGACCCCTACCTATACAAACTCTGTGCAGACGGACTCCTACGTCGCTGTATTCTAGCTTGTGAAGCACCACAAGTCCTTGATAGATGCCATGCATTCTCATACGGAGGTCACTATGGGGCTTATCGGACTCATGCAAAAATCTGGCAAAGCGGGTTCTACTGGCCCACTATGTACAAGGATGCAAAATAGTTCGTGCAACGGTGTCTATGGTGCCAGCGCCAAGGAAATATAAATCCAAGAGATGCTATGCCACTCACGAGCAATCTTCAAATCGACATATTCGATGTGTGGGGCATAGATTTCATGGGACCTTTTTGCAAGAATGGAGACAAGGAGTACATTCTCATCGCAGTAGATTATGTGTCAAAATGGGTAGAAGCAATACCATGTCCCACAGCTAACTCAAGATACTCCATCAAGATGTTCTGGGAGACCATCTTTCCTTGCTTTGGAGTACCATAGGTCATCATCAGTGATGGAGGCGCACACTTCATTAACAAGCGCTTCAGGAAGTGTCTTGCTCACCTCAGTGTTGACCACCGTGTAGCCATCCCTTATCATCCGCAGACAAGTGGCCAAGCTGAGACGTCAAATAAACATATCAAGAACATATTGCAAAAGACGGTCAAAGCTATGGGAAAAGAATGGGTATCCAAGCTACCTGATGCTCTCTAGGCATATCGCACAGCATACAAGACTCCCATTGGCATGAAACCATACCAGATGGTGTACGGCAAGACTTGTCATCTTCCAATGGAACTCGAATTCAAATCTCATTGGGCGGTGAAGAGGTGGAACATGGATCTCCAATCGGTAGGCGTAAGAAGACAGATACAACTAGCTGAGTTGGAGGAATAGAGGGAGAAGGCATACCACAGTGCCAAACTATACAAGGAGCGCACCAAAAGATGGCATGATAAGCGGATCAAGATCAAAACATTCAAACCGGGAGATAAGGTACTACTCTTTAACTCACGTGTTCATCTTTTTGGTCATGGGAAGCTTAGAAGTAAGTGAAAAGGACCTTTTACGGTTCTTGATGCCACCGATCAGCGCACTATCACTCTCTAGGACGATGACGGAAGAGTTTTCAAGGCGAATGGGCAATGCCTAAAAAGCTTACTTGAGCCTGAAATGCCTATGCTCGAAGAAGTAGACGTCTTCGGGCTACATGAGGTAGTCTGATCACCCGTCCATGGTCGAGCTCAGACCATAAAAGAAGCCATGTACACTATTTCTTTTCTCCCTTAAAATTCCATCTAACCTTACCTTTTGATGAAAATCTCAAAAGAACCAATGTTCCACCTAAGATTTTGGGCTTTAAGCACACCAAAAAGGGCATCCCCAACTTTTGGTACATCCAACCAAAAGTGGCGTGGTCGGACAGCCCAATGGGCATGGCTACCCGGCACTTTTGCATGGCCGCCCAGCCCCTGGGCTTGGTCGGCCAACCACCTGGTCTGGTCAGCCGACCTTCGGGTCAGGTCGGCCAACCCAGGGTACCGTCGCCCGGCCACATCCTATGGCCGCCTGGCCACCCAAAATTCAATTTTTGAGTTTTGGAGAGCTTTTCCCATGTTTTGTGGTTCCGTTGAGTGGATGAGATCGAGTGGTTCGATGATTTAAGGATGGGAGTCTTCTTCTGCCTTTCCCATCTACACTCCTCTCATTCCCAAATCAACCATGGCACCCCCTTCTCAAGCTAGCAAGGGCAAAGCCACCATTTCCATCACCTCGGGCACCACTACGACCTACTCACCCACCTCCGAGTGATCACCACGACCCCTGCAGTCCCTGAGCCCTGAGAATATCGCCGACAACACACCCTGGCCAATAGGGCTTGGTACCCATGGCCGCCTGACCTTGGTCAATGGTCGCCCGACCACTACTGATGGTCGCTCAGCCAGGGCAGACAGCCCGTATGGCTGGCCGACCACTCGCAATGGTCGCCCGGCATCTCCTCATCGCTCCCACAGTGTGGATAGGCCCCCACGTAGTCTATCTCCCACAAGGGCGATTGCCAAGAAGGTGGCATGTCCATCTCCACGTCCCACCTTGGGGGTAATCGCGCCTGTGAAGTGTGTGAAAAGCCTCTTCCAGGAGGAGGCTACTGGCCCGTCCAAGGATCAAGTGATCACTAGTGCATCTACCCACACCATCTGTGGGTAAAACCTCCACTGGTTATGGCAAGGTGTTTGTGCCTAGGATCCCTAAGTCGGACGCCTCCATAGATGAGTCTATCGACTCAACTCCACCACAGAGGATGATGAAGAGGGTAGTTGTCCCTCCTCCAATTAGGGGACCATCGGGGCATCTTGAAGACTCATCCAGTGAAGAAGATGACACGGTTTCTTTCCTTAGGGAGGAGAACGCAGCGCTCAAGGCAAAATTGCAGAATTTAGAGGAGCGCTGCGCTGGAGGTGAACTTTGGCGGATGGACATAGATGATAAGATAGATGTCCTTAGGAAGGGACTGTCTGCCAAATTCCGTCATCTTGCAAAAGCAATGGGGCATCCTGATCTTTATGATCCTTTATGATCCACCCGCACTATAAACGCCCATGCTTCTAGTTATCTTATGCGCTTTTGGGTTTTTAATTCTAGGGCTAAATTTTGTTTTGTTTGATTTCCCTGTGTAACAAGCGCCTACAATTTTATTTGATGCAATAAAGGTAGGATAGTTTCCTTTCTTTGAATAATGAGTTTAGGTAGAATGGCCAAGCCATTCGACCTCCTATCACTAACCCTGCAGAAACCATGCGAAGAAACATTTTGTGCAGGGTGTCGCAACACTACTTAGAAAAATTCAGACGAAACGAGCGAGATAGCATGGCCGCCTGGCCATACACCATGGCTGCCCGACCATGTGAATTGCACAAAAAGATGTTACACCGCGATGTCACGTCTCCCCGAGGATCTCTCATCATAAATCAACCAGCTCACGGGTTGAAACCCAAAATGGCATGGCCGCCCGGCCATGTACCATGGTCGCCTGACCATGGTCATGGGCTAACTGGCCCATTCTCACCTCGAACCCACATCCTAGAGGTCAGGTTTGCACGTTTTATTCTGAACACCTCTCAAATTTTGTGCTTTACACATGCAACCTTGTTAAACTATGCTCTACATGATCATAATGTCACAATCAACTTGTGCTTGCACCATTTTATTCCTCATGCTAGATTAATCTTGCCTATGGATACCAACATGAATAGGGAACCACTTGGGTTTAGTTTGTTGATTCATGCGACATAAGATAATTGGAGTAAACTAAAGGAACCTCCCACACGAGTTATGAGTTTTATTTGGAAAAAAGGGTTTCCATCTTGGATGATCTCAAGTACCAATCATTTGTCCCACCAGTGCCACATATGAAAAGAAACCTTATACTTTCATGCTTCCTTGATCATTTTTGAGTCTTATCAAGTCTCATGCCATTAAAAGAGTTCAAATCAATTGAGAATTGTGGCCTTCACATTCACATTCCATGAAACAAAGTCTCTCAAAAAGGTGTGTAATGAAATGTCAATGATCCCACTCAAGTTCCGTTTGAAAGAAGGAGAGGCATGGAGATTGGAAAAAAAAGAGGGGAAGAAGAAAAAAGTATGAGAAAAGATGAAATGAAAAGGAAGAAGAACTCCATGCCCTCTACTCAAACATGGGAATCAAACAAAACACCTACAAGAGACAAATCCTTACACTACAATTGCACAGGGCCAATTCTCATTTGATTAAGAATTCTTTCTTAACACCTGATTTGATTCGACAATACAAATATGACTGGAAAGCCTCATTCTTCCAACTACCTCAGCTCCACAAAAAGCCTTGGTACCATAGGATGTGAGGAATACAAGACTCTGGCAAGGACACTTCGTCCTTAGAGTGACTGAGAGTTGGTCCTGAGATTATAAAAGTTAGCATGCCCTGTTTTGAAAATCTTGAAAAACTCCTTGCTCGTGCGATGTGGGAACCTGAAGTTAATTCTGATATATTTTTGTTCCATGTTTCAACATCCCAAAACTGAGGTGTAGACACCACTGAAATCCTAGGCATGATGAAATAGTCGGGAATAACTTTGTGCCTGCTATAGTGATTGTTGATGTTATGTCCTTTCCACTTGCGCTTAATTCTCTTCTTTGCTCGAGGACGAGCAAAGGTTTAAGTGTGGGGGTTGTTGGCAGTCGATAAAACTCATTTCGACCACCAACATTTCATGTTTTAGAGTATGTTTTACCAAGTTTTCACATATTATTAACTAGTTCCACGAGTTGTGCATGAAAGTTGTATGCAGGAGCTTTTCATGATCAAAAAATGAAGAAACCAATGGCAAACAAGTGAATGAACCAAAAGGGAGGTAACCATGCAAACGGTGATGGTCGGCTGGCCATATACCATGGCTGCCCGACCACCCATCATGGTCGGCCAGCCACCCCAAATGGCCGCCCGACCATCACTTGCCATGGGCTGTCCTCCAAAGGTCCAATATAGCTTTTTGGCCTAGGAAGCATGGCCGCCCGACCATAACACATGGTCGGCCGGCCATGTCACTTTGGCCAATCTTTGACCTGCATGCAAAGAAACACAAACCAAGTCAAATGCAACTGTTGGATCTAGTATCCAATGCATCCAAGCATCGGAAGACCATCACACAATGGATCGGTGATGTCAGCAATCCGAGGGGAACAACATGCAGCCAACCAGAGAAAAAACACATGGTCGCCCCGGCCGTAGAGTGTGGCTGCCTGACCATGCACCGACCCCGTTTTGCATGTGTGTCAACTCCCGCAACTGTCAGCCGACTTGGGGAGCGAATATCAGCCACAGGATCGACAAAGTCGGTTAATCGTGTGGCCGCCCGACCATCCCCTATGGTCGGCCAGCCACTCCCATGGCCGCCTGGCCACCGACCTACACCCACAACCAACGTAATGCACCTATAAGTACCCCCCTCGGTCTCCAAACTGTAAATACCCCTTGGAGGTCACTTGCCAGGCGTGGTGGATCAATAGAAGAATAGTGTGGTTGTGTACTTGAGTGTAGAGTATAGTAGTGAGGCCACCCTTGGCATTGTAGAGAGAGCCAATAGTATCAAGAGTGAGTAGTGAGTTGTAGAGTGAAGGAGTCGGATTCCTCTTGGGTACCCTGTTCCCGAGCTCTTAATCTTAGAGGAAATATTACTCTATTTCCACGATACAGTAAAGTTCCTTGCTCCTCTGCTTTATTTATTTCATACCTACTTTACTTACATTCTTAGTCTCTGCTTAGTAGTTTATGGGTGCCAAGTGTGCTCTGTGTAGTTTAGCTATATAGTTGTGCTTGCTCTCTTGCTTCGAACCAGTGTAGTAGTAAACTCGGTTGTGTATACGTGGTGTCTAGACTAGAGTTCGCCTTAGAAGGTGTCTTGTCCCATGCAGTTTTGGTTGGTAGTCCCACCTGGTGACAGCGGGTGTGTGTCCTGTGTTGTCCAACCCCATCGTTCAGATAAGTTTCCATCGACGCATGGCGGAGTCCTGTAGTGCCCGCCTTTCTCGTCTTGGTTATCAGCACTCTGGTGCCCGGAAGTGGTTCTATAGCCTCGGTGTCTAAGTAAACTTGTTGAGTAGAGTTCTGGTTTGTTTAGTAAAATTAAGTTGGTTTATCTAAAGTAGTGATCCTGTGCTCTACTCTGTTAATTATCTCTATAATTGCTGGTTTTACTGTTCGGTCCTATCCATTTTACGTTGAGTTGCTCCTCGTTCGTCGTGGATTTTGATACCCTGGAATACTCTTGGGTGGAAAGCTACAACGTGTTTCCGTGCGCTTCCGGATTTATTTCAGTAGGCTAAGAAATGCCAACATCTATGTTCACTTGCTAGTAGGCCCTTGGAAGCTAAGCATAATTGCGTTGAGGTCCTTCCCCTTGGATATTTAGTTATTTAGAAATCAAAAGTTGGTTTAACCTTGAAAAGCGACTAAAAATCACAGAAAAATCCAAATAAAATGAACTTGACTTTGTTGGTTTGCTCGTGAATATATCTATGCATTGGAATAGGTATGGATTAGTGAAATGAGTGTTTTGCCCCTCATTTTGTCCATGCAATGTTTTGCTAGATGAATAGCAAAAGTGGACTAAATGAGCTCCTAAAAATATGAAACTTGGGCTGTGTGCTGTTTATGTCATGTATAATCACATATATTTTTGGTAACCCTAGTTATTACTAATAAATGACAAATCTACCCCTAGGGTTTGCTTTTAGGTATTTAACGAATGAGAAATACATGATTTACAAAATGTGCTTAAATAAATCTATAGATATCATATGTTGTTATTATAGCATAGAATAGGATTGTTAAAAGTTTCATGCATGATTGTTACTGTTTGGGAGTGATTTGAAAATAACAAAGTGCTAGGTGCTTTGAAAAAGTAAATTAGAAAAATGGCATTTAATAGGCTCCAAAAATTTCCACCAAGTTTCTTGCAACCATACTTGTGTGTATATATGCTTAAGTGATGCTTTCTTGAATTTATGGTTTGTGCTACATGAGAAGGCTAACATTTCAAATTAGGTAAGTTTAATAAGTAAAGAAAATAAAGAAGGAAGGTAAATGTGCTTAGATGGGCTCATGACTTATCTTGTATGCTATACTCGACGTAATGGAAATGTTATAGCACAATGAAACATACACTTCTACTTAAATCTTGTAGTTAGATGGTCATACAATTAAGTGCTAGTTAAAATAATGAAAATGCCCTATTGTCATAATTAAGCTCTTCACAATAGCACTACTTACCCTGTTTAGTCGTTGTAGGAGTTTGAACTAAGTACCATGTTTTGTATACTATGCTTGCACAAACCGGACCGAAAGTGACCGTAAAACACTTACTTTATGATTAACGACTTTACTATGCTTATGGGAATTGTTTAAATGTATATTTGTTCTGGGTGCACGAAAGCACTATCGTCATTAATGCTAGGAGTGACGCTTCAAACTAGTAGCCCTTTTTCATGTGTAGACATATATATACTTGTCTGATTCCTTACTTGCATACAGTTTGATGAAGGACAATTTAAATTGATACTTGCTCATGTATTAAGTCCATATGTTGCATTGTGAATACCTAATTGCTTAACATAAGCTTGTCCTAGGCACAAAAGTAATTCTTATTTAGGTAGTTTATCAATCACCTTTCTGTCTACCTCTAAAATGATTATTCATATGTGTGCTTGATATTCATGCATCTCATTCACTACATCATGCATATCATTCATATAGTGACGCTTATTGCAGATTCGTGATCAAGAAGCAAACGCGTGGATCTACACCAAGCAATGGTGGTCCAAAAGACCAACTAAGCCCCAAGCATGACCTGAAGGGCCCATCAGTCGTGTTTGGAAGGAGGAGTTGTCCAAGTGATCAAGGGGTTGCCTAGGGCAAAGCCTCACAACCCGACAAACAAACTTTAGCTTAGTTTGTTCAAGTTATTTCAACAACAAAGGTAGTCCCCTTAGGCATCTACACCTATTTAGAGAGTCCTACCACCCTATATTTGTTTGTGCATCACGTCCAGGAGCTGTATGAAACCCAAATGCATAAATCCCTGATATCCTAAGTAGTATGGATAGGTCAAAGTCTACTTAGCCATGCTTAGACGGTAGAAGTCGAGTGAATATATTAACTCGCGAGATGATAGAGCTCAAAATGGTTTCTTAAAAACTCAAATTTAAAGTAATATAATATGAGGTGATGGAAAGTTGAGACCGGGCAGAGCATAAGTCTATTTTTGTGGTGTGCGTTGTTGTATCTTTTGGCTCCACCCGAGTCGTTTAAGGTCCATTCGCTATTCGCCTGCTGATCAGCATAACATTGGTAGAATGCTTATCCAAGATATGGGACCGGTGAAAGTCTTTCCTGGCTTGTCTAAAGTTTTCGAGGTGCCGCCCATCCACTAGATGGAGGCAGAAGGCCTGGGGGAGCTTTGTACTCATGCCAAGGAGACCGAGATGTCGGTAGGCTCGCCATGGGGGCACAACCCAGGGGTCAGGTGGGGGCGCTTTGAATCTTGGGATGAGACAGGTTGAGATAGGGGATAGCTAGTAAGTATATACCCCTGGCGTTATAGTTATTCCAGAGAATTAAAATCGATTCGAATCACTGATGCTCACCAGGTGTGAGAATGCCAATATCACTGACGAACAATGTAGTAATAACTTAAATATGTTATTTATTTAATCATGCTTTTTATTACTATATGCTTGTACTGTTATGTTTACATTTATGCAAGTTACTTTATGATGATCTCTGTGTTGAGAATATTGAGATATATGGATTATGGATCATGATGATAATAATTGATGGATCAATTAAGCTTAAGCTTATAAAAGAGAATGGAACTTGAAAGTAAGGACCCACTCTTAGTAAGCTTATGAGGGTTAGAGTCAAGTCCACAAAAAGCCTTGCATACTCTCAAATGTGTCGGGCTGGTACCACCCACGGGTAAGTCCTACGAGTACCCCACGTACTCATCCTTTGTTGTTAATATTTTTTCTAGATACACATCAGTTTGTGATCGGGGATGAAAACGGTGGGCTCGATGTCATGCCTTGGTGTTTTACTTCCACTGAATTGCACGTATTTAATTATATGTATTCCGCTGCGAGTGCATTTTTGAAACTTTATTTTGATATGGTTGTATACCACTTTGAGAAATGGTTTTATACTAAATCAAGCTATGTTTGTATGAAATAATGGGTTGTTGTATTTGTTGTGGCTCTTTCGAGGGCTTAACGTGTATGATATCGGCACCAATGGGAGATGGTTACATTGTGCCCTTCTGGGTAGCTCGATGGATAACCGGATTTAGTTTGGTCTAAGTGCATTGCGGGCCATGTGGTGGCAGGTGTGCTTAGCTCGAATTAAATGAACGGTTCCGCCACACCCGGCCTGTGAATGTGCCCAAATGGTACCAACTTCGACCTGCATGTAAAACATGCCATGTCAACACAATTTCGATGTGCATGCCACACAAGCTGCATGCAAACCACCGGAAGGATGTGCCACTTCATCAATCCGGCACTTGGATCAGTGAAGTCAGCAATCCTAGGCACTCTAATCCTACGGCTAAGGAAGAAACACATTGAAGCTCCAACAATCAGGGGAAAAACACAAGTTGTAACCACCAACAGCCATGCAACTAACTTGGGGACTCAAGGTGGACCGTCAGATGCAAAGAGGCAGTGGATCCAAGGGTCCTCGTGGCCGCCTGGCCAAGAATGGGGCTGCTCGGCCTCCTACGAGACTGCCTGGCTTGCCACCTGCCCTTGTAACTGCCATACTGACCGTATACGTATCCTCACTCACTTGGTGACGTAAATACCCCCCGATAGCTCATTTGCAAAGTGTGGCACTAAAGAGAAACATACCATTGTCTTAGTCTTTGTTGGCGGTCATTATTTCCCTATTTCGACTACCAATTACTTGGTGAATAATTGGGGTATAGATAAAGTTCTAAGCATTATTCACCTTACACTAATGAATTCCACAAGTTTTGTTGGTTTTCGATGTATTACAGGGAGATGCTCAAATTTCATGCAAGACAACATCATTTGGAGTAAGAGAGAATTCGCACTAAAGGGCTTGAGAATGAATTGCAAATAACTCCACTATGAAGTGTCTCAAATGCCCCCAAGACCAAACCATTGCAAAGAGCTCATTGAGATCATCAAAATGGAGTTTTGGTTCAATCAATTTGGAGTCCGAATGCAAAAGTTATGGCCGTCACAAGAATTGACAACACTGACAGGGATGGTCCACGGCCGCCCAACCACCTTACATGGCTGGCCAGCCACAACCATATTTGCCCAACTATCACCTTGGCCACTAGGCCAATACCTATGGTTGCCTGGCCATCACCTTGGCTTCCTGGCCATGCCATATGGTTCCCTTGACACAAAGTTGCACGCAGGAGCTTGTCACATTCAAATAACGATGGAAATGTGGGAAATAAATGAACAACATCAAGTAGGGAGGCAGCTAGCCAAGTTACATGGCCGGCCGGCCATCTCCCATGGCTGCTTGGCCATCTCCCATGGCCGTTTGGCCACTCACTTTGGCCGCATGACCAAGTCCAGCAGCTAGGAGGCCTAGAGAACATTTCGGCCCAAAATTGATGGTCGCTAGGCCATACCCTATGGTTGCCCAGCTATGCCCCAGTGGCAATCTGACATGTCCTTCGACTTGCATGCAAAGAAACACAATTTGAGTCAAATCCAATCGTGGGATCAAGTATCCAATGAAATGAAGGGTCAGAAGGCCATCACACAAAGATTGCAATCCAAGGGAGACAACATGCAACTAATCTAGGAGAAACACGTGGCTTCCCAACCATAGACATGGCAACCATCACCGACATTGGGGAAGCATTTTCAGCCGATGGATCAACAAACGCAGTGGATCGGATGGCCGCTCGGCTAACTGACTTACCTTCCCCATCGACCTTCTCACTCCTATAAGTAGAGGGGCACTTCCCCACTCCAAAAATGTACCTTTCACCATGTAACTCTCTCTCCCTCTCTAGGAGGTGCCCCACGGGTGGTGCCTCCACTTTGAAAATAGTGTTTAGTTATGAGTCAGAGAAGGTCTACTGTATTAGAGTTAGTCAGAAGTATTCGGTAATGTCCAACGCATTATTACTTTACATTACCTTCCGATGTATGACTTAATTATGACTATTTAAAGTCCTGTTCTATTTATTATCTTCGTCGCTATTAGTAATTCGAGTGGTGTAGTTGCATTTTACTTTTGGTCCACCATTTTGAGGCCTAAGTGGTGCTAAACTAGAATTGATTGATTGTTGTTATGCTTGCCGGTGTTACAATCCAACCTATACGCTAGGCTCTAGCTAGTTCCTCTCCATTGGCCATGGATAAACTATTGTTTTTCAAGATTTGCCATCCTCTCCAAGCGCTATGCTTGGTATTCCACTTGGTGATAGTGTGTGGTGTACCTATGTATCCTAGGCCCATTGCTCGGGAGGCTTGTAGGCGTTAGCTAGGTTCTCCTTCGGTGGCCAACTATCTACCCCCTGGCGCCTCAAGACGCTAGAATTTCGCTCGACGAAAGTTCAAAACTTTCTTGAGATCCTTTTGACCCTTAGCACGAATAGCTCTTGTATGCTGGCAGAGATAGAAGACCGTTCTATAGTCCGTGACTCGTTGTCCTCCTAGCTTTACCCGTTTTCCTTGCCAACGGTGCTTGGCTTGTGTACCATGGTGCTTGGTGTCAATCGTTCCTAGCTATCGGTTGACGCGAATGAGTAGTAACAGCTGGATGAATGATAGTTTAATATCTCTCTCTCAACACTTCCCTGTGGAAATAAATACGATACCTTGGAAAACTCCTAGGTAAAAGGCTAAAGCAGTCTCCGTGCATTTGCAGGTAAAATCTGGTAGACTAAGAGCTACCAACAAGCTTTTCTGGTGCCTTTTCTGGGGAAGCGTCGAGTTAGAAAATTATTTTGTTATTCATCCTTTTGTTATTGCTCTTTCTCTTTATTCGAAAACCCAAAAAATGTAAAAATAGAAAATTGTCTCTTCAATTTTGCTGTATCCGTTGAGTAAATCTTGATCATGTTTTTCGTACTACCTAACGTTTATAGTACAACGCGATTTTTCATAAAAACAAAGCTTGGGCCATGTGCGCGCCTAGAGTCTAATTTACAAATTAAGCGTTGTATTAGCCTCTTTTTATCAAACGATATGTCATATAAATGAGCTATGTGTAGACATTGGTAGTGATGTTCTAGTCCAAGTTCATAAACTGCAATTCTTGAACTAGCCGGATCGCTCAAGTTCAATGGAGACACAAAATCCCAGTGATGTTTCAAAAACGTAACCCATTTTTTTGTAAGATCGTGGATTTGAGCATAAGTTGGAGAAATGGAAGTCATGGTTTAGCGATATGGTTTGTGCTACGTTTTAATGAGAAACTTTATGCTAGCACTTTGTGAACAATAGGGCCTGGTGTTAACACTCTTTATATATTAGACCCTTGTATATGTTGTACACTAACCTCTTGTAGGAGGCATTCATCCCACATGAGAGGAGAGATCTCATTGTTGACATTTTCATGCTCAAGACCCCTTGCAATCTGTTCCTTTCTTCTTGGGAAAATGATAGGATCATTCCTGATGAAGTCGTGGTGGTTGATTATCTTCAGCACCGCACAAGAATGAACATCATTCCAAGGTGACATGCAATTCTATATCACATTATGATATCTCCTATGCTCAAATTTGCAGCGAGTAGACCACTGGTCTACTGGCCCATGGGAAATCTGCGTACCGATGGAGTTGTGGTGAAGATCCCAAAAAGGCAGGCATAGACGTCTCTCATTGCGGGAGAGCTCCGTCTTAAGCACTACAAAGGCAAATATGGACAAATCAACGTCCATAAGCAGGGTGAGAACGTCAATGACATGTAGCCGATGACTGTGTGGCTCATGGACAGTCAATGACTGGTGGCACATGTCATGTCTGACAAGTATTGAGCCCAAGAAGAAGAGCAGTGAGCATGATAGGGTGCAAGTTTGGAATCAACATTCAATGCAGAATCCAAGCTTAGGGGAGAAGATTGCCAGGCGTTTGACAAGCTTTCTAGAGAAATAACCAAAATTTTCGAGCCAACGACACAGGGCTTAAAGGACATCCGCTACATTAATGTTCCATTGACCAAACATGGAACGAGAACCCGGTGTAGAGATTGAAAGTTGAGATGGAATTTTAGAATCGATACTTCGAACATCGATGAAGGTAACCCCTCTAACAGCTATTTTTGGCATTCTCTTCTTAGATGTTGCTATAAATTATAAGCTTGTTAGTGATATCATGCTAAGATTCTACTGCCATAGAATCTTCTAATAGTGTTATCTAGAGCTACCATGCCCAATAGTTGAGACTTGTTAGGTAGACAATCGCACATGTCGATCCCTAACATACAGGGAAAGGTATAACGAAGTTTCCAGAGATCATAAAGGAAATACGAAAATGCTTCATGGGGAAATCCATTCCAAACATTTGCGGGTCTCTCGTGACACCATGATTGGACAACACCTTTCACTAGAATCAAAACAAGGTCAAAGTGGAACATGAAAACTTCAACAAAAAGTTGTTTCATCATATCACAAGAATCAAGCTTAGGGGAGGATATGCCGATAGGCACCTATCCTCGTACCCAACCCCTGAGAGGAAGGACCAACATACCACAATGGTTGATCATTGCAAGATGTTGAAAATGCTCTGCACGTTGTTGAAGTGAGCATGCATAAGCAGCATCGTCGTCACTTAGGGAGCAAGTAAGCTTCCAGGAGGCAATACCAGGTAATATCAAAGCTTAGTTTTTAGCTAATCACTAGCAAGAACTAAGCTTGGGGGAAGATCACCAAGTGAGTACCCCGAATGCTCATCATTTCATTGCCATATCTTAAATCCTGAAAATTGCCATGACACCAAAAATATTTACTTTTTGTTATCCCAAATACAAGAAAAGCTAAAAATTTGCATAATTCGAAAACAACAAAAATATTTTCTTTTTACCATGAATAAACTAACTCCTAGTTATAATTCTAGAACTTTGTTTATACCCTAGCTTAATGGAAATGATGAATAGTTGCTCTGTTAACTCCTTGTAAGTATTTCGTATACAACTTGACACTCTCCTAAACATTTGAACTTATTAGCATTTGTTGTGATCCTACCTGTAGTCTTTAACCTTGTGGGAGCAAGTGCTTTTAAAGCAAGTCTAAGTTCTTGTGAGATGTGATATAATCAAAGTTTGAGTTTAACCCATCTTGATCCTTGTAAGGTGAATTCTCAGAGTTTTCTTTTTGAAAATTAAAATGAGAAAGTTCCTCAATGGTTTAAAAACCTATCTAGAGCCAAACGCTTTACATGATGAAACCTCTACATATGCTGCCTATCGTTGTGTTGAGTTTTGTCAAATTTTGAGTTCTTACGAAGTAGTAGTGCTTCAAGTCCCGATCAAAATCCCTTACATTCACCTTCATTTTGCTAGCCTTCCTTTGTTTGGCTATGTTTGAATCTACATTGGATTTAAGCATTCGCCTTCACCATACACTTTCCACCATATCCATCATCCACATACTCATCCACAAATATTGTCTCCAAATAAATACTGCAGTCATGTTCCAAAAATATCCCCAAAGTTCCCTTACAAGAAGGAGACATGGAGCTATCGAAAAAAGGAGAGAAAAAGAGGAAAGAAAGAAAAAAGTGACAAAAGAGGAAAATAAAGAAAAAGAGAAATGAAAGTGATAGCTCTGTGTACTCAAACGCTCAAAATGTCAAAAGGGGATTGATCAAATAAGGAGTTTTCATCCATAGACCATATCCATCCACAAAACCAACCCATTCTCCTCTGATCCAGATGGGAGGTATCACAGACTTCACTAGGACCAATGTTGGTGGTCAGTATAACCCATTTTGACCACCAACATTTCATGTTCCAAGGGTAATTTTATGCAAAGTTCATACATATTAATCGGTTCCACGAGTTGTTTACAAAAGTCTTGCAGGAACACATGTCACAGTGCAAAAACATACAAAACATGGCAAGTCATGGTGAACCAAGAAGGAAGGCTGGAAATGGGCTAAGGACCCAGGCCGCCTAGCCTCCTACCAGGCCGCCCGGCCTATCTCCGCTCTGAACGCCACCATTCTTCACCTGCATGCAAGAGACAACGTGTCAAACACAAATCCACCGTGGCAACCGAGAGAAGAAGCACAAACATGTCGAAAGGCTTCCACCTCACCAATCCAGCCCATGGATTGGTTAAGTCAGCAATCCAGGGGAGTCCCATCCAATGGCTAAGGAAGAAACACAAAGAGAATCCAATGGTTGAGGCAAAAGCAGACGAGGATAACCACCAACGGACCTACAACCGCCTTGGGGAGTCAATATCAACTGAAGGATCAAGTAAGGTGGTGGATCCAAGGGCACCCCAGGCCGCCCGGCCTAGGGTGGGGCCACCCGGCCTCCTACCAGGCTGCCCGGCCTGGCCCATGCCCTTGTAACCGCCATATCGACCCTACAAGTACCCCCTCACTCCCTTGGCACTATAAATACCCCCGGGTAGCTCATTAGTGAGGGTGTGTGTAGATGTAGTGGCATAGTAGCACTTGGTGTGAAGAGTATAGTGTGGAGAAGTGAAGTTATCCCTTAGCTTGTAGAGAGAGTGCCTCTTGTATCAAGGAGAGTAGTGAGGAGAAGAGTGCGGGAGCCGGAATTCTCTCAGCTCCCATACTTGTATTCTCAGTGGAAGGATATTCAATTCCAGGATTGAGTAAAGTTCCTTGTCCTCTACCCTTGTTATTTCATACTTACTTTGCTTCCATACTTAGTCTTATACTTGTCTGTTTATGAGAACCTTGTGCATGCTTATAGTGTTGGCTATATAGTAGCGCTTGCTTTTCTGGCTCATTACCAGTTAGTAGTAGACTCTCTGAGTGGCACGATGGTGTTCATACTTAGAGTTTACCTTGGTTGGCCAGCTATCCCACGCAGCTCTGGTTGGCAGACACATTAGGTGACAGCTTTTGTGTTCTCAGTATTCCAATCCCGTATGTTCGGATAGACTCACTGACGATATAGCCTTAGCCTATAGTACCCGCCTTTCTCGGCTGGGTAATCAGCACTCTGGTTCTTGGCAGTGGTGCTACAGCTTTGGTGTCTATGTTCACATGACAAGTATATCTCTTTGCATGCTTAGTATAGTAAGGTGATCTAACATTTGTCGAGAACCTGCACCCCTATCTTTTATCTTCTATATTGCTAGCTTCACTAGTTCGGTTGGTTGTGTTATGTGTTATTATACTCCTCGTTCTCTGTGGATTCGATTCCCTGGAATACTCTTGGGTGAAAGAGCTACAACGCGTTTACCGTGCGCTTGCAGAATTATATCTGAAGGCTAAGGAATGCCAACAACCAACCTTTGACTCAACAATATACATAACATAGGTAAGCTAACTTTATCGCTACCTTGAGCTCCACATAAGCCTTTTTAGTTGCTAGGGAAAAGTTTGGCCTATGGCTAGGTGAGGAATCTAAAACCACTTGAGTGATTGAGGGTAGCATTTGAGGAACTTAATGCTTTCATTTCAAAATTTTCAAAACCCTCCGAGTATGAAACTAGAAAAGAGATAGAATTTGGTGACACTCTACTGAGATTGTTCCATCGCTTAACCACCGAAGACAAGGTAAGAAAAGCCAGAAGCCCCACAGGTATGGATAAAAGGTTGGGGTACACTTATGCTAGTTTCTTCAATTATAAAGGTAGAATAGTGGGTTGTGCACTTAATACTTGCAGGACATTGACTTTGATGCAACTCCTGATCCACCAAGCCTAAGTCCTAGCTTTGCTTGAGGATGAGCAAAAGTTCAAGCTTGGGGACATGTTGGCAGTCGTTATTTCTCTATTTCGACCACCAATTCATCGATGAATAAATGGGTTATAGATAAAGTTCCGTGCATTATTCACCTAACACTGAGGGATTCCACAACTTTTGGTGGTTTTCGATGTATCATAGGGAGATGCTCAAATTCCATGCAAGATAACATCATTTGGAGCAAGTGAGAATTCACACAAAAGGGCTTGAGAATGAATTGCAAATAACATAACTATGAAATATTTCAAATGCCCTGAAGGACTAAACCATTGCAAAGAGCTCGTCGAGATAATCAAAATGGAGTTTTGGTTCACTCAATTTGGATTCCGAATGCAAAAGTTATGGCCGTCACAAGAATCGACAATGCTGAGAGGGATGGTCCATGGCCGCCCGGCCAATATCCATGGTTGCCCCGCCATCACCTTGGCTTCTCGGCCACACCATATGGTTCCCCCGACACAAAGTTGCACAGAAAAGTTTCTCACTTTCAAATAACGAAGGAAACATGGGAAATAAATGAACAACACCAAGTGGGCAGGTAGCTGGCCAAGTTACATGGCCACTCGACCATCTCCCATGGCCTCCCAGCCATCCCGCATGGCCTGTCGGCCACTCACTTTGGATTTGACTCAAATGTACCTTTCACCATGTAACTCTCTCTCCCCCTCTCGGAGTTGCCCCACGGCTGGTGCCTCCACTCTGAAAATAGTATTTAGTTAGGAGTTAGAGAAGGTTTGCTGTATCAGAGTCCGTCAGAAGTATTCAGTAATGTCCAACGCTTTATTACTTTACATTACCTTCCAATGCATGACTTAATTATGAGAAGTCTTGTTTTATTTATTATCTTCATCTCTATTAGTAACTCGAGTGGTGTAGTTGCATTTTTCCTTTTTGTCCACCATTTCGAGGCCTAAGTTGTGCTAAACTAGAATTGATTGATCATTGTTATGCTTGCCAGTGCTACAATCCAACCTATCCGCTAGGCTTTGGTTAGTTCCTTTCCTTTGGCCAAGTATGAAATATTGTTGTTCAAGCTTTGCTATCCTCTCCATATAGCTAAGCTTGGTAGTCCCACTCAGTGACAGCGTGTGGTGTACCTGTGTATCCCAGGCCCGTCGTTCGAGAGGCCCATAGGCGTTTTCTAGGTTCTCCTTTGGTGGCCAACTATCTACCCCTTGGCCCATCGAGAGTGCTAGAATTTTGCTTGACGCAAGTTCATAACTTTGTTGAGATTCTTTTGACCCTTAGCACAGATAGCTCTTGTATGCTGGTAGAGATAGAAGACAGTTCTACAGTCTGTGACTCATTGTCCTCCAAGCTTTTCCTGTTTTCTTGCCAATGGTGCTTGGTGTCAATCGTTCCTAGCTATCGGTTGACGCAAATGAGTAGTAACAGCTGGATGAATGATAGTTTGATATCTCTATCTCAACGCTTCCCAGTGGAAATAAATACGATACCTTAGAATACTCCTAGGTGAAAGGCTACAGCGATCTCCGTGCGTTTGCGGAGTAAAATCTGGTAGGCTAAGAGCTGCCAACAAGCTTTTCTGGCGCCGTTGTTGGGGAAGCACCGAGTTAGAATATTATTCTGTTATAGATCCTTTTGTTATTGCTCTTTCTCTTTATATGAAAACCCAAAAAATATAAAAATAGAAAATCGTCTCTTCAATTTTGCTCTATTCGTTGAGTAAATATTGATAATGTTTTTCCTGCTACCTAAAGTTTACTGTACAACATGATTTTTCATAAAAACATAGCTTGGGCCATGTGCGTGTGCAGAGTCTAATTTACAAATTAAGCATGGTGCTTAGGTTGTATTAGCCTCTTTTTATCAAATGATATATCGTATAAATGAGCTATGTGTAGAATTTGGTAGTGATGTTCCGCTCCTAGTTCATAAACTGCAATTCTTTAACTAGCCGGATCATTCAAGTTCAATGGAGACACAAAATTTTGGTGATGTTTCAAAAATGCAACCCATTTTTTTAAGATCGTGGATTTGAGCAAAAGGTGAAGAAATGGAAGTCATGATTTAGCAACTTGATAACATAATGCTATCTCTTAGTGGGCTTATTTGCCTGTCTACTTTATTGTTGGATGACAGACAGGTGTATGACCGATTTCGACATACGGCAAATTTCCACCGCAATCCGGAGTCGCTGCTCAGGAGAGTTCATCAGAAGACAATCCACGGGCAGAGGCCTGTGCCATCACTTGAGTTTGAAACCTCAAGCACAACTCCACTGACACCAACTATGGCTAAGAAGACCTTTCGCGAATTCTCTATCCCATCCAGCAACAACATCACTACTGGGCCTGAAGTGCAGGTTGGCGACAACTTTGAGCTCAAGCCATGTATCATCCACATGGTCCAAGCTATCCCATTTTGCAGATTGGTGTTGGAGGATGCCAAAAACCATCTCTTGTAATTCTTGGAGATTTGCTGCACTTTCACAATCAAAGGTGCAACCCCTGATGCTGTTCGACTACACCTTTTCCCATTTTCACTAGTGGGGAAGGCAAAACAGTGGTTCTACTTGAACTGCACAAATTTGGTGACATAGGAGTCGTGTTCAAATACTTTCCTTGCAAAGTACTTTCCACTAGGGAAGACAAGCTCACTAAGGAACCGAATCTCAAGCTTCCAACAGCTCGCAGATGAGACGGTGGCAGAGGCATAGGAAAGACTTCAAGAATACATCAGTTGCCCACCCCTACCATGGTATGGAATAGTGGTTGATCATCCAGAACTTCTTCCATGGACTACATCAGTTTGTACAAGAACACCTCGATGCAGCCACTGGAGGATCCTTCCTATACCTTAGCGTTACTGCTGCCTGAGCTCTCATAGAGAAGATGGCCAGCAACCAGGGATGCAAAGAGGAGAGGATGAACAATAAGACCCACGGAGTCCACCATATTGATAGCACCGACATGCTCACCACCAAGATGGACCTCCTGCTGAAGAACCTGGAGGATGCTCTTGAAGCTGTGCTGGTCTAGGCATAGGATTCGTGCATGACCTATGAGCATTGTGGGAATACCTACCACAAGGGGAACAACTACCCTAGAAATGGATCGGAGGACATTAACTTCACTAACAACAACAACTTCAACAATAGGCCTCATCCTCAACCAAGTTGGAATTCATGCCCACATCTACCTTTCTCAGGGCAAGGTACATCTTCTGGTACTTCACAACAGTTCAATATAAATCTTTTTTATCAAAAGGCTATGAATGATAGCATACGTAAGAAATTCCATGCTAATGATAGGGTCATCTCTGCAAATGGAAACTCTGAATAGTGCCATGAAGAACCAGCTGAGTTTTAATAAAAAACTCAAATAGCTCAGCTTGCTGCCGCTCTGCCTAGTCCTACTTTAGGGAAGCTTCTGGGATAGCTTGAGCCACCCCCAAAGGAACATATCGATGCTATAACCACTAGGGGTGGAAGGTCTACACAATACCCCCCGCATCCTAGAAATGTAGGGAAAGAGCAGGCAAGACCCACCGAACTCGAGGAATAAGTGGCTAGTGAGCCACAACCGGTAAAGGAAGCACCCAAATCGGCTCCACACGAGTTCTACGACACAACTATGCTCCCTTTTCCTCAGCGGCAGAAAAAGGCTCCTATCGACGAACAGTTCGACAAACTTGTTTAGGTAATTAAGAAATTATATGTCAACATTCCATTGCTAGATGCGATGCAGGTACCTACGTACGCTAAGTACCCGAAGGACATTCTCAACAACAAGAAGCCACTACCGTCCGTGGAAGTCATGCACCTCACGGAGGAGTGTAGTGCTGCTATACTCAACCAGCAGCCGCAAAAGAAAAAGGATCTAGGGAACCCAACCATCTCGTGCTCAATTGGGACCGAGCATTTCGATCAAGCTCTTTGTGACCTGGGAGCAAGCGTGAGCATTATACCAATGGTAGTTTTTGATAAACCAATGCATGCTACACTTGACCCTACTGCAATGTGCCTACAACTGGCGGATCAATCGATTTGCTACCCCATCGTGATCGCCGAGGATATCCCAATCAAAATCCAGAACATCCTCATCCTGGTGGACTTTGTTGTGCTAGACATGGAAATTGACAGTAAAACGCCACTCATCCTTGTGTGACAATTTCTAAGCACCGCTGAGGCAAACATTGATGTTGGAGCTAGAGAATTCCACATGAACATCAATGGTAGAAAGGAGACGTTGGCTTTGAGACCGGAAGTCGAACAATGCCGATAGGTGAAGACATTCAGATTCAAGTGTTAGGCACCCAGGGAGACACTGAGACCCAAGATCAAGCTATCGCCAAGCTAGTCAAAACTGGATCATCTCATCCTAGCTATGGAAATGATCCTGCTAGATGGAGAAGCCTGCAAGCTCAAAGCCGATCGGAAAGCTGAGTCACTAAGACGTGCCTCGATGGCCAAGCTGACAAACGAAGCAGGAGGCAAAGCTTTGGTTACAAAGGTCACCACCAAGACAATGAACACACTCAATGAATGGCGGAAGAAAGAAGAGATGCCAAAAGCCAAGCCTTAAGAGAAGAAGGGAGGTAAAACTCCAAATCAGAAGGCCAAGGCAACCTAGAAGATTTGGTGTGCGATAGTTGTAGCACAAATGGCCACTAAGACTCCATCATGTGCTGACTCTGAGCAAAAGGTGTGACTTGCCCTCGCTAGGAGGTAAACTAGCATTACCCACATTCCAAATTTAATTTCCCATGCACTTTCAATTCTCTTGGTTTTGAATTCTTTTCGACCACTGCAAGTTTAAATTCAAGTTTTGCACTAGTAAAAATTCTTTCATTACTTCTTATCCTATTTCCTTTATTAAAAAATGAGATTTTTGAGCTGCCCGGCCCCACCAGGGTCGGCCGACCCCCTCTCTCTGCTGGCATGCATCGAGCCAAGCCCCTGGCCTAGGAACTAAGCTGCCCGACCCCCCTTGGCCCATCATCTCCCACCGATGCAGGAAATGTTCCAGGGACACTATGGCCCTGGACACCTGACCTCCTGTTGACGCCGGCTGGCTAGCCCCCCTGCACCGTCGAAGCCCCATCGCCAAGCACCTCACCCACAAGCCTAAGGAGCTAGGCTCCTGCAGCCACTAGGCTGCCTGGCCCCCCTGCCTTGGCCACCCAGCCTGCCTATGCATGCATACACACTCCCTCACTCACCAATAAATACCGGTGCATGCCCCCTCTAGCTCCATGCATCGATTTGGAGTGCGATCAGTCCCTCTCTCCCTCTAATCACTCTCTTAGTGTTAGTTTAAGTACTTAGTTAAAATTTCAGCACTTAGAAAAATTCTATGCAATAAAATTAGTGCTCCACTCTCGTTTTGTTGGATGGTGTGTGGAGGCTACTGCCCCACAAGAATGACTAACATTTAGACGACTAACTTCTAGACAACTAACTACTAAAGCTTAATTATTCTATCCTTTGGGTATTTCTCTTATGTCTGTGTTTTTTGCAGGATGTCAACATTCTTTAGGAAAACCAAGAGAGCCCTGACCAATCCAGGGAAGCACATCAGGTTCCCATCCTCATTAGACAAGTGTCTGCAGTCCCGTTCATAGAGTGGAAGCTCTAGGACCCTGGCGGTGTTTGACAAGATGTCCATCAACATTAGCAAAAACTAGGACAATGCAACATCATAGCCCCAACCACAGGGCATGCTCCTAACCATCCATGACATCGTGCCGCTAACAACGAGGAGGCAGAAGTGTTGGAACACCTCAATCCAAAGCAATTTGGGAGAATGAGGTATTTCGATGCCTTCTTCCTTGTCAACATCAGCATGCTGGATAAGTTCGAGAAAGCATTCGACTACGCGGCGTGGAGTGACTTTTCAAACATCAAGGAGGAAGGCTCTGTCCTTCTGACCAAAGAGTTCCGAATGACTCTCCGCATGGAGCGACTCACCATAGGTACGACCATTCATTTCTGCCTCTTCAATTCTATGTTTTCTATCTCCCCGAGAAGGCTTAGCAACATCCTAGGATTTTCTTCGCACTGCTCCCTAGAAAACGCACCATCGGGGTATGATCAAGGAACTTTTTGGAGAGGAATATGTGGTGAGGATGTCTCAGGAAAGCATAGCATGACGAAAATCCACAACCCTACTCTGAGACTCCTAGCTCGTTGGGCCTCTCTCATCGTTTTCACATGTACCGAGGCACATTGCACCACTAACGAGGATCTTAAATGCCTCTATGCGATACGCAAAAACAAGCTTTATGCCCCGGTCATAGACATGGTAAATCACTGGATGGAACTATGGAAGAACAACACCCCTATCACTATCACGTGACTTGTCACAAGGATTGCATCCAAACTGGGCGCTTTAGAAATTGTCCAGCTGGCTTACATTCCCGATGACCTGTCACACATAGTGGGTGAGCAACACTTTATCAAATCGAATTTTATGCGGAAAGAGCCGAACGATGAAGAGCCGAGCAGCGTCAGTGAAAAGCCGAGGAGGAATCAACAGCTGACCCATCATGGGTGCCCCTCATGGTGACACCATCAGGCATAGATCCGGAACTATCAGATTTCTGATGGTATGGCAACCCAGAGCCATGGTATAGTAGCAGCATAGGTGGTGAAGGTACGTCTCGTGGATTTGACACGATTGCTGGACCTTCTACATCAGCCTGGTTCAACACCGACAACAAGGCGGGACTGAATTCCTCTATGGAGGGGATGAACCTGCGGGGTTAGTATGAACCTCGGCTATACCAGTAGGTCGATGCTATCGCTCGACGCACAACGGAGATGGACACCCGGCTACGCTCCAACTTGAACATTCCTTGCGAACTCAAAGAACAAATAGAAGCTGAGATCAACGACTACTACTACCAGAACCCCTAGCTTCCTTGAAGCTTGGGGGATGGTAAACCGTTGTGATGTGAGCACACTTCCTTGACGCTCCCTCGGCCCCCGTCTCAGAGCAAGACCCCCAAACCTTGACCTCGTTCTCCCTTGTAGCAGTCCTATCAATGCCAGCATTACCAGGAGTTCCAACAGTACCAGCAGCAGTCCTACAGCAACACTGGTCCCACCATCGAGATGAGTAAGCAGTAATAATATTTAGTTATCTTTTCTTTATTTTGTTTTGGTAAAAAGAAAAAAAGAGTGTCAACAAAATGATGGACAGGGGATGCCAGGCGCCACCATGGTGCTCCAACCCGAATGCGTGGCGCGAAGGCGTGCAAGGGAGGCTTTGGCGGCTTCGGCTCAAAACCGTCACCCAAGCTACCCAAGCCTTGGTGAGTTGGGCCACGACTCGCCAAGATAGAGAAGATGGGCCAAATCCGGCCCAGGCGGAGACTTCCTAAAGTTTCCCGGTTTCTGACTTCAAAACCGGGGGTGGATCGCGGATTGGACTACTGGCCACGTGGAGAGCATCTGAGGATTGCGTGGAACTTACGAAGATCAAGACTTCATCGTGGTCGTCCGTCCTGAAATATCCTGTAATCTTTCGTTTGAGTCCTTAGGGTTTGTCTAGCTGTAGGGACCTAAGTGCAAAACTGTCTAAATAGCACTCGGGTATAAATAGGTCCAAGGCAGGTCATTAGAGGCTCTCTTGGCTGCTAGGATTAGTTTTCACTTGGTGATTTTCGTCCTTAAGCTTTGAGCTCCATTGTTAGAGAGGTTAGAGTAGGATTTAGCCTCCTAATCTTGAGGGAAGGTGAGGGTGGTTGCTTGGGACGAATTTCTGCTTGTATGCTGGATCTTTAGACCCATTTTGGGCACTTAATCGAAGCAAATTCGTGCAGCAACCTTGTGTTCTTCTCCTCCCCCTCTCACTTTGGTTTTTGGGTTCAATCCTTGCCTTTTTGGGTGTTTTTGTTGGGCAAGCTTGAATCCCTTTCCTTGCTGATGTTCTGGACTTGCTAGGACGTGGAGATCATGACTTAGTTCATCCCAATCCTGATGGATTGCCACGAGTTCCCCTTTCTTGCCCAAGAATGGCTATTTCACAAGATCTGAAATTCTCGCTAATTCCATGGTTACCTTGAGTTGATCTGTTGGGAATAACTTTGAAATAGGGTCTAGATAACATGTGCTAAATTTCGTGAAGGTTGAACAAGGTCTGATCAAGTTATGATTTGAAATCATATTTTCTGGGACCCCACCGGATAGTCCGGCAGCGCCCACCGGACAGTCCGGTTCCACCGGATAGTCCGGCAGCGCCCACCGGACAGTCCGGCATGAGGCGTTGTCCGGGCAGTGCCACCGGACAGTCCGGCAACAGGAACCGGATAGTCCGGTCCCACCGGACAATCCGGTGTTGGCCACCGGACAGTCTGGTCCTGTCAGGGAGTTGCTGTGTTCTTCCCAGTTTTTTTTCCGCTGTGATTTTGCTACGGATTTTCGCATTCCTCCCTTAAGACCATTCTCTTTGCTTACTGTGAGTCAGTGAGATGCACCTAGGTGTGGTGAGTGTCTTGTGGCGGATATTGCAAAATCCGTTGCTCCGCTGTCACTCTTGTTCGGATCTTGAGCTTTCTTGCATTGGTGCGTATCCTCACAGTGGACGGCACCCTTGCGCTGCTAGGCACATATCTGTTCAGTGGACGGTGCTTAGTTTCTGTTTTCACTTGGGGGTTTGCGATTTTGTGATTTCAAGTGCTCCTATTCACCCCCCCTCTAGTCGCACGTCTCGGTCCTACAATTGGTATCAGAGCCGGTTAGGTTTCTTCATACCTTTACCGGTGAGAAACCAGTAGCGACTATGACTCACTCTGGGAAGATTCCAGTCCTTGGTTCCGATGGCTACTGCTACTGGAAGGGTAGGATGAGAGCTTTCTTGCTTAGCCAGGGCCAGGACATATGGGATGCTACTCAGAGTGCGAACTTTGTTGTGCTTCCAGTTGCCCAGCGCACTACCCCAGCGATTGTGGCTCAGCATGAGGCGAACGCCAAAGCTGTTAACTTTCTCTTCTCAGGACTTGGTCCAGTTGATTATGAGAAAGTGAGCCACCTTGAGACTGCTCGTCCGATCTGGTCCCTGCTGAGTGCACACCATGAGGGCACTGCTACCATCAAGGGGCGTCTCGTTGAGACTTACAGGCGCGAGTATGAAAATTTCGTTCAGAAGCCTGGTGAGTCCATCGATGATTTATTTGGTTATTTTCAATCGATCATCAACAAGTTGCGCGTTAACTCTAGCCCTGAGAGGATCCCATACACCGACCATCAGCAGGCTATCAAGTTGCTGTATGCGTTGGACAAGAAGGTATGGGAGATCAAGGTTAACTCGATCATCGAGTCTGAGGCCTATGACACAATTGGAGTGGAGACTCTTTACAGCAAGCTCAAGGCCACAGAGGTGGATTACAAGTTGAGAGATTCTCTCACTTGTACTGGCTCCAAGAGCTTGGCCTTGGCTTCTCCCTCCAATGAGTCCATTTCTAACCCCCAGCTTCACAACTTTTCGTTTTCTACTCTTATGTCTATTACAGAGGAGCAGTTGGCGTCACTTGGGGATGATGAGCTTTGTCTGGTGTCTAGCCTCTTTCAGTGCGCCTATGACAACCGGATGAGCAAGAAGAGGGGCGAGAGGCCCAAGTGCTTCGAGTGCGGAGAGGTCGGCCACTTCATTGCCGAATGCCCAAACAAGCAGAACGACTACTACAAGAAGGGCAAGAACCACTCCCGCGACTCCAACAAGTACCACTCCGGCAAGCGTGACCACACCAAGCACCGCTCTGGTAAGATCAAGAACTTCCAGAAGGCTTTCAAGAGCTACCAGAAGGACAACCGGAAGCGGGACAAGGCCTTCTTCGCCGAGCTTGGTGGTCTGTGTGGCGGATCGTCTTCCTCCTCTTCGTCTTCGTCGAGCTCAAGCGATGAGGAGATCGTCACCAAGCGGGACAAGAGGAGGGACCAAGGCGGTCCAGCTGGACTCTGCTTTGTCTCCACCAAGTCCAAGTGCAAGCACAAGATGCACCGGAGATCCTTTTGCTCCATGGTGCTTGAGGACAAGGACGACAAGGGCAACGACAATGACTCATCCGATGAAGAGGATCAAGGCCTGGAGGACATATGGATCATGGATTCCGGTTGCTCTAGGCACATAACAGGGCACCGCAGATGGTTCTCCAGCCTCAACTCCATGAGCACCAAGGAGTACATCACATTCGGGGATAATGGTCAAGGTAAAGTGTTGGGTGTTGGTTCTGTTGCTCTTTCTAGCAAGCTTTCCCTGAGAGAAGTTGCTTTGGTGAGGAATTTGGGGTTCAATTTGGTCTCCGTCTCGCAACTTCTCAAGGAAGGGTTTGAGGTTCGTTTTAAGGAGGGTTCCTCTTGTGTGCTTGATGCTAAGGAAAACCTTGTTTGTCGGATTTTGCCCTATGGGCAGGTTTTTAAGGTTGACCTTGCATCTATCTCTGGACCTCCTCGGTGTTTTGTTGCTAGTCCTTCTGCTGATATTTGGAAGTGGCATAGGAGCCTTGGCCATTTGAGTTTTGATCTGCTAGTCAGGTTGAGCTCAATGGATCTAATCCGAGGATTGCCCAATTTGAAAGCAGAAAAGGACTTAGTATGCCACCCCTGTCATCATGGCAAGATGGTTGCCGCTTCTCATGCACCTGTCAATCAAGTGATGACCTCTTACTCGGGTGAGCTGCTACATATGGACACGGTTGGTCCTGCTCGAGTACAGTCGGTCAGTGGGAAGTGGTATGTGCTTGTAGTTGTGGATGACTTTTCTCGCTATTCGTGGGTGTTCTTCATGGAATTCAAAGATGAAGCTTTTGGTTTTGTTCAGGATCTGGTCTTGAGGTTAAGGAATGAGAGTCATAAAGCTATGAGGGCTATCCGCAGCGACAATGGCGGAGAATTTCGTAACTCTTGTTTCGAAACCTTTTGTCGTGACCTTGGTCTTGATCACCAATTCTCATCTCCTTATACCCCACCGCAGAACGATGTTGTGGAACAAAAGAACCGCACACTTGTAGAGATGGCACGGACGATGCTTGATGAGCATAGGAATCCGCGACGCTTTTGGGCTGAGGCTATGAATACGGCCTGTTACATTGCCAACCGTATCTTTCTACGGGCTTTCTTGGGAAAGACTTCGTACGAGCTACGGTTTGGCAGGCAGCCAAGCGTCAAGCACCTGCGTGCATTTGGCTGCAGATGCTTTGTGCTCAAAAAAGGGGGGCATTTGGACAGATTTGAATCTCGCTGCTTGGATGGTATTTTTCTTTGGTACGCCTCTAGCTCTAGGGCATATAGAGTGTGGATCCTTGATACTAGACAAGTGGTTGAGACCTATGAAGTTTCCTTTGATGAATCTATGCCTTGCACAACCCCTGCATTTGAGCTTTCAGGTGATGATGAAGAAGGCGCTCCCATCTTTGAAGATAAGGAAGGCGAAGTAGATGCTGGTGATGCAGGAGCCACTGCACCGACTGCAGCTCCTGCCCCCTCTGCTACGAGCTTTGAAGATGAAGGAGGACCCTTGCCTACGTCTTCCTCCTCACTCCCCCGACCACAAGCTCGAGCAGAGGTTGGCCCCGCTGAGGACGTAGGGGAGGTGACCTCTGAGATTGTTCCATCTCGGTAGGTCCAGCGGGATCACCCTCCAGACAGGATGATTGGAGACCTACACCAGCGTGTCACACGTTCTTCGGTTAACTCTCTGGCCTTTTTCTGTCACTCCGCATTTGTTGCTTCTTTCTAACCCCGGGATGTGTCACATGCATTATCTGATCCTAGTTGGGTGAACGCCATGCATGAGGAGTTGGAAAACTTTGAGAGAAACCATGTCTGGGATTTAGTTGAACATCCACCAAACTGCCACCCTATAGGAACCAAGTGGGTTTTCAAGAACAAACAGGGTGAGGATGGGATGGTTGTGAGGAACAAAGCGAGATTGGTAGCCCAGGGCTTCTGTCAGAAGTAGGAGATAGATTATGAGGAAACCTTTGCTCTTGTAGCTCGTTTAGAGGCTATTAGGATTTTGCTTGCCTTTGCTGCCTCTAAAGGATTCAAATTGTAGCAGATGGATGTCAAGTCAGCCTTTCTAAACGGTTACATAGAGGAGGAGGTTTATGTGAGACAACCTCCTGGCTTTGAGAGTGCCAAGTTTCCAAACCGGGTGTATATGTTGAGAAAAGCCCTGTATGGTCTGAAGCAAGCTCCAAGAGCTTGGTATGCTAGGTTGAAAGCCTTTCTGCTCAAGTCTGGTTTTGTGATGGGTTCAGTAGACAAGACCTTGTTTCTGTTGAGTCATGGCGGTGACACCCATCTAGTTCAGATATATGTTGATGACATTATCTTTGGTGGTTCATCTCACGCTTTGGTGTCTAAGTTTGCTGAACAGATGAGCAGTGAATTCGAGATGAGTCTCATGGGTGAGCTTCAGTTCTTTCTCGGGCTTCAGATTAAGCAAGGCCCAGAAGGAACCTTCGTCCATCAAGCCAAGTACACGAAGGACATTTTGAGGAAGTTTGACAAGGGAGATCTCAAGCCCATGGCGACTCCCATGTCAACACAGACGGCTCTTGATGCGGATGAAGAAGGGGAGGTGGTGGACCAAAGAGAGTATCGAGGGATGATCGGCTCACTTCTGTACCTGACGGCGACCAGGCCGGACATTCAGTTCGCGGTTTGCCTCTGTGCACGTTTTCAGGCCTCACCAAGGCTATCACATCGTCAAGCAATGAAGCGCATCTTCAGGTACCTGAAATACACTCCTGAGCTTGGACTTTGGTTCTCTTCAGCTTCGTTGCTCTCTCTTAGAGGGTATTCGGATGCTGACTTTGCGGGTTGTCGGCTGGAGCGCAAGTCTACTTTCGGCACCTACCAGTTTCTCGGTTCTTCCCTTGTCTCTTGGTCCTCACGCAAGCAATCTAGCGTAGCCACTTCCACCACAGAAGCTGAATACATTGTTGCTGCTAGCTGCTGCTCCCAGCTGCTTTGGATGAAGTCCACCTTGAGCGACTTTGGTCTCAGTTTTAGGAAGATCCCTCTCCTAGTTGACTCTACTTCTGCTATTTCTGTAGCTAAGAACCCTGTCCTGCACTCCAGAACCAAACACATAGACGTGAGGTTTCACTTCTTGAGAGATCACTATGAGAAGGGAGATATAGACTTGATCCATGTAGAGACTGAGAACCAGTTGGCCGATATCTTTACCAAGCCCTTAGACCTGAGCATATTTGCTCACATGTGTGGGGAGCTTGGTGTTTGTTATCCTTTTTAGGTTGGGGTAACTTTGGTATAGTTTAGGTTTTGCTTTGCTTTTTCTTTCTTTGTTTCTCTTTGCTTCTCTTGCATTTTGTCCCATACCATGCATTGCATTGTAACATATGCATTTCACTTTCACTAGCACTAGAGCTCTTCTGGTATGCCAAGTTCGTACTTGTTTGTGCTAGATTGTACAGTTGCTTGCATGATCATGGTTGGCTAAGCTCCTTGAATCTGTCTAATATCTTTTGTGACCTTAGTCACTTTTGCTTCTTCCAAATCAAAAACCATGATCACCACTTGACTTGGCTACCTAGAATGTGTAGGAATGTTGAATGCTATGCTATCTTTTCATGCTTGGATATGCTAGTTGTATGCCTGTGTTGCACTGATGCCTAAGCATTTATGGCACCTTGTTCATATCTAAAATCTGAATTAATGTGATTTACAAGTGCTGTCCTATGAGTTAAATTGAAAAGATTCAAGAGGGTTCACTTGTCACACTGATCTAGTTTGAGACCGCTTGCCTTTGCACTTTGGCTTGAACTTGGACTAGGCTGTGTATGACCAAAACCTTGTCTTAAGCTTCTGATGGTTTTCTGAACCTAGGCTTGGCATTGGTTGGTAAGAAGTGGCAACGACAAGTGAATAACCCCTGGCACATGATCTGATTTGCTTGAAGTTCAAAATTGCTAAATCTGAAATCTGCAAGTCTCTAAATTGCTTATGGCCTGTTGTAGATGCCTTGGTTGAGAGTAGCACACCTTGTATGTTTTGTTAGCATCTTGCTGTTCATGCCTATCTTGCTAGATGCTATTCATGTTGGTGATGCTCTCTTTTCAACAACTCTGAAAAACATGCTCCTGATCTGTATAAGATAGATTCAATTGAGCTTGTTTTGCATGCTACCTTGCCCTCACTTGCTCTGTATGCTAGAACTTGTATTTACTAGCTTTTCATCCCTGCTGAGCTCTTCATGGTACACTTCCTGCATTTCATGGCATATTTTGAGGGGGAGTTGTCCATTTCAGGGGGAGTTGAGTTCTATGACCCTTGATGTGTCCATTGTCAACAAGGGGGAGAGATTGGACCATGGGGGAGGACTCTGTAGAGGTCTAGTTGAGGGGGAGGTTGAGCTTTTAGCATGCTCTTGCATCGGTGCGTTGAGCCTTTTTGCCTCTTTCTGGAGGAGCCGATGCTTTGCCTTAGCATGACTGTGTTGAGCCAGTTTGCCTCTTTCTTGAGGGGTCATGCTTTAGTTTGATCGACTGCATTGAATGGTTTCCGTTGTCTTAGGGGGTCGATCTTTGACTTTGTTTTTGTTGTAGTCTCAATTTGCCCCTTTCTGCCAGTATTTGGTCTTTGGGCATCTTGAGCAACTTCTTCTTTTTCTTCTTTCTTTTCGGTTTTACGCTTTTCTTTTGTCTTTGTTCTACTTCAGGTTACAGGTTGAAGGTGTTGACAATGCACTCATCAAGGGGGAGATTGAGAGCCAATGGACCGGCTTCATTGCCTCTGCCGAATTGTTCTGTAGAGTCGCAGATAGGGGGTCTTCCAACCAAAACCTGGCCAAACCTTGTCCAATCTTCACGAAATTTTAAACAGGCTATCTAGACCCTATTTCAAAGCTTTTCCCAAAAGATCAACGCAAAGTGACCAAGGAATCAGCGGTAATTTCAGATCTCGTGAGATGGCAATCTTGGGGCAAGAAAGGGGAAAACTCAAAGGAGACTTGGTCGTGGCAATCCAGTAGGATTGAGATGAACTAAGACATGATCTCCACATCCTAGCAAGTCCAAAACATCTGCAAGAGAAGGGATTCAAGCTTGGCCAACACAAACACCCAAAAGCCAAGGATTGAACGGAAAAACCAAAGAGAGAGGAGGAGGAGAAGAACACAAGGTTGCTGCACGAATTTGCTTCGATTAAGAGCCCAAGACGGGCCTAAAGATTCAACATACAAGCAAAAATTCGTCGCAAGCAACCACCCTCACCTTCCCTCATGATTAGGAGGCTAAATCCTAGTCTAACCTCCCTAACAATGGAGCTCAAGGCTTGAGGACGAAAATCACCAAGCAAAAACTAATCCTAGCAGCCAAGAGTCCCTCTAATGACCTGCCTTGGACCTATTTATACCCAAGTGCTGTTTAGATAGTTTTGCACTTAGGTCCCTACAACTAGACAAACCCTAAGGACTCAAACGAAAGATTAAAGGATATTTTGGGTTAGAGAGGTTAGAGTAGGATTTAGCCTCCTAATCTTGAGGGAAGGTGAGGGTGGTTGCTTGGGACGAATTTCTGCTTGTATGCTGGATCTTTAGACCCATTTTGGGCACTTAATCGAAGTAAATTCGTGCAGCAACCTTGTGTTCTTCTCCTCCCCCTCTCTCTTTGGTTTTTGGGTTCAATCCTTGCCTTTTTGGGTGTTTTTGTTGGGCAAGCTTGAATCCCTTTCCTTGTTGATGTTCTAGACTTGCTAGGACGTGGAGATCATGACTTAGTTCATCTCAATCCTGATGGATTGCCACGAGTTCCCCTTTCTTGCCCAAGAATGGCTATTTCACAAGATCTGAAATTCCTGCTGATTCCGCGGTTACCTTGAGTTGATCTGTTGGGAATAACTTTGAAATAGGGTCTAGATAACCTGTGCTAAATTTCGTGAAGGTTGAACAAGGTCTGATCAAGTTATGATTTGAAATCATATTTTCTGCGACCCTATCGGACCATCCGGCAGAGGCCACTGGACTGTCCGGTTCCACCGGATAGTCCGGCAGCGCCCACCAGACAGTCCGACGTGAGGCGTTGTCCAGGCAGTGCCACCGGACAGTCCGGCAACAGGAACCGGATAGTCCGGTCCCACCGGACAATCCGGTGTTGGCCACCGGACAATCCGGTCCTGTCAGGGAGCTGCTGTGTTCTTCCCAGGTTGGTCTTTCCGCTGTGATTTTGCTACGGATTTTCGCATTCCTCCCTTAAGACCATTCTCTTTGCTTACTGTGAGTCAGTGAGACGCACCTAGGTGTGGTGAGTGTCTTGTGGCGGATATTGCAAAATCCGTTGCTCCGCTGTCACTCTTGTTCGGATCTTGAGCTTTCTTGCATTGGTGCGTATCCTCATAGTGGACGGCAACCTTGCGCTGCTAGGCACGTATCTGTTCAGTGGACGGTGCTTAGTTTCTATTTTCACTTGGGGGTATGCAATTTTGTGATTTCAAGTGCTCCTATTCACCCCCCCCTCTAGTCGAACGTCTCGGTCCTACACTCCAGTCCATAGGGGGGTCTCCAATCCATCGGAGGTCTTGTGCCCAAGTCCATCTGGGTCTTTCGCTTCTGTTGACACTCACTCATCACTCCAGAGGCAATGGAGCCGGTCCATTGGCTCTCAATCTCCCCCTTGATGAGTGCATTGTCAACACCTTCTACCAGTAACTTGAAATAGAACAAAGACAAGAAGAAAAGCGTAAAACAGAAAAGAAAGAAGAAAAGAAGAAGTTGCTCAAGATGCCCAAAAGCCAAATACAAGGAGAAAAGGGCAAACTGAGACAACGAAAACAAAACCAAAGATCGCCCCCTAAGATAAGGGAAACCGCTCAACGCAGTCGATCAAACTAAAGCATGACCCCTCTAGAAAGAGGCAAACCGGCTCAACACAGTCATGCTTAGGCAAAGCATGGGCTCCTCCAGAAAGAGGCAAAAGGCTCAACGCACCGATGCAAGAGCATGCTAAACTCAACCTCCCCCTCAACTAGATGTCTACAGAGTTCTCCCCCTTGGTCCATCACTCCCCTCAAGGGTCAACATCTCTCCCCCTTGTTGACAATGGACACATCAAGGGTTCATAGAACTCAACTCTCCCTGAAATGGACAACTCCCCCTCAAAATGCCATAAGCAACATACAAGGTGTGCTACTCTCAACCAAAGCATATACAACATGCCATAAGCAATTTAGAGACTTGCAGATTTCAGATTTAGCAATTTTTAACTTCAAGCAAATCAGATCATATGCCAGGGGTTATTCACTTGTTTTTTGCCACTTCTTACTAACCAATGCCAAGCCTAGGTTCAGAAAACCATCAGAAGCTTAAGACAAGGTTTTGGTCATACACAGCCTAGTCCAAGTTCATACCAAAGTGCAAAGGCAAGCTATCTCAAACTAGATCAGTGTGACAAGTGAACCCACCTAGATCTTTTCAATTTAGCTCATAGGACACCACTTTGTAAACAAAATTAATTCAGATTTCAGATTTGGACAAGGTGTCATAAATGCTTAGGCATCAACTTAACAAAGGCATTCGACTAGCATATCCAAGCATGAAAAGATAGCATAGCATTCAACGTTCCTACACATGCTAGGTAGCCAAGTCAAGTGGTGATCATGGTTTTTTATTTTCAAGAAACAAAAATGACTTAGCTCACAAAAGATATTAGATAGATTCAAGGAGCTTAGCCAACCATGATCATGCAAGCAACTGTACAATATAGCACAAGCAAGTACTAACTCATCATACCAGAAGAGCTCTAGTGCTAGTGTAAGTGAAAATGCATATGATATAATGCAATGCATGATATGATACAAAATGCAAGAAAAACAAGGAAAAGCAAAGAAAAAGCAAACCAAATAACCTAAACTACAACAAAGTTACCCCAACCAAAAAGGAGTAACAAACACCAAGCTCCCCACACAAGCGAGCAAACACGCTAAGGTCTAATGGCTTGGTGAAGATATCAGCCAACTGGTTCTTAGTCTCCACATGGATCAAGTCTATATCTCCCTTCTCATAGTGATCTCTCAAGAAGTGAAACCTCAGGTGTATGTGTTTGGTTCTGGAGTGCATGACGGGGTTCTTAGCTATAGAAATAGCAGAAGTAGAGTCTACTAGGAGAGGGATCTTCTTAAAACTGAGACCAAAGTCCCTCAAAGTGGACTTCATCCAAAGCATCTGGGAGCAGCAACTAGCAATAGCAATGTATTCAGCTTCTGTGGTGGAGGTGGCTACGCTAGATTGCTTGCGTGAGGACCAAGAAACAAGAGAAGAACCGAGAAACTGGCAGGTACCAGAAGTAGACTTGCGCTCCAGCCGACAACCCGCAAAGTCAGCATCAGAATACCCTTTGAGAGAGACCTACGAAGCTGAAGAGAACCAAAGACCAAGCTCAGGAGTGTATTTCAGATACCTGAAGATGCGCTTCACCACTTGACGGTGTGATGTCCTCGGTGAGGCCTGAAATCGCGCACAGAGGCAGACCGCGAACTGAATGTCGGGCCTGGTCGCTGTTAGGTACAAAAGTGAGCCGATCATCCCTCGGTACTCTCTTTGTTCCACCACCTCTCCTTCTTCATCAGCATCAAGTGCCGTCTGTGTTGACATGGGAGTTGCCATGGGCCTGAGATCTCCCTTGTCAAACTTTCTCAAAATGTCCTTCGTGTACTTGGCTTGATGGATGGAGGTTCCTTCTGGGCAATGCTTGATCTGTAGCCCAAGGAAGAACTAGAGCTCACCCATTAGACTCATCTCAAACTCACTGCTCTTCTTTTCAGCAAACTTAGACACCAAAGCGTGAGATGAACCACCAAAGATAATGTCATCAACATATATCTGAACTAGAAGGGTGTCACCGCCACGACTCAACAAAAACAAGGTCTTGTCTACTGAACCCATCACAAACCCAGACTTGAGTAGGAAAGCTTTCAACCTAGCATACCAAGCTCTTGGAGCTTGCTTCAGACCATAGAGGGCTTTTCTCAACTTATACACCCGGTCTGGAAACTTGACACTCTCAAAGCTAGGAGGTTGTCTCACATATACCTCCTCCTCTATGTAACCGTTTAGGAAGGCTAACTTGACATCCATCTGCTGCAGTTTGAAGCCTTTAGAGGCAGCAAAGGCAAGTAGAATCCTAATGGCTTCTAAATGAGCTACAGGAGCAAAGATCTCTTCAAAATCTATCCCCTCCTTCTGATAGAAACCCTGGGCAACCAATCTCGCTTTGTTCCTCACAACCATCCCATCCTCACCCTTTTTGTTCTTGAAGACCCACTTGGTTCCTATAGGGTGGCAGTTTGGTGGAGGTTCAACTAAATCCCAGACATTGTATGCCTCAAAGTTCTCCAACTCCTCATGCATGGCGTTCACCCAACTAGTATCAGATAATGCATGTGACACATACCCGGGGTTCGAAAGAACCAACAAATGCGGAGCAGCAGAAAAAAGCTAGAGAGTTAACCGAAGAGTGTGTGACGCTCTGGTGTAGATCTCCAATCATCCTGTCTGGAGGGTGATCCCACTGGACCTGCCGAGATGGAACGATCTTGGAGGTCACATCCCCTGCGTCCTCAGCGGGGCCAGCCTCTGCCCGAGCTTGCAGTCGGGGGAGCGAGGAGGAAGCCGTAGGGAAGGGTCCTCCTTCATCTTCAGAGCTCATTGCAGAGGGGACAGGACCTGCAGCCGGTGCAGTGGCTCCTGCATCACCAGCATCTACTTCGCCTTCCTCATCTTCAAAGATGGGAGCGCCTTCTTCATCATCACCTGAAAGCTCAAATGAAGGGGTTGTGCAAGACATAGATTCATCAAAGGAAACTTCACAAGTCTCAACCACTTGTCTAGTATTGAGTATCCACACTCTATATGCCCTAGAGCTAGAGGCGTACCCAAGGAAAATACCATCCAAGCAGCGAGATTCAAATTTGTCCAAATGCCCCCCCTTTTTTAGCACAAAGCATCTGCAGCCAAATGCACGCAGGTGCTTGACGCTAGGCTGCCTACCAAACCATAGCTCGTACGAAGTCTTCCCTAAGAAAGCTCATAGGAAGATGCGGTTGGCAATGTAACAGGCCATATTCATAGCCTCAGCCCAAAAGCGTCGCGGAGTCCTATGCTCATCGAGCATCATTCGCGCCATCTCTACAAGTGTGCGGTTCTTTCGTTCCACAACACCATTCTGAGCTGGGGTATAAGGAGACGAGAATTGGTGATCAAGACCTTGGTCATGAGAAAAGGTTTCAAAATGAGAGTTATGAAATTCTCTGCCATTGTCGCTGCGGATAGCCCTCATGGCCTTATGACTCTCATTCCTTAACCTCAACACTAGATCCCGAACAAAACCGAAAGCCTCATCTTTGAATTCCATGAAGAACACCCACGAAATAGCGAGAAAAGTCATCCACAACTACAAGCACATACCACTTCCCACTGACCGACTGTACTCGAGCAGGACCAACCAGGTCCATATGTAGCAGCTCACCCGAGTAAGAGGTCATCACCTGATTGACAGGTGCATGAGAAGCGGCAACCATCTTGCCATGACTGACAGGGGTGGCATACTAAGTCCTTTTCTGCTTTCAAATTGGGCAATCCTCGGATCAAATCCATCGAGCTCAACCTGGCTAGCAGATCAAAACTCAAATGGCCAAGCCTCCTATGCCACTTCCAAATATCAGCAGATGGACTAGCAACCAAACACCGAGGAGGGCCAGAAACAGATGCAAGGTCAACCTTAAAAACCTGCCCATAGGGCAAAATCCGACAAACAAGGTTTTCCTAAACATCAAGCACACAAGAAGAACCCTCCTTAAAACGAACCTCAAACCCTTCCTTGAGAAGTTGTGAGACAGAAACCGAATTGAACCCCAAATTCCTCACCAAAGCAACTTCTCTCAGGGAAAGCTTGCCAGAAAGAGCAACAGAACCAACACCCAACACTTTACCTTGACCATTATCCCTGAATGTGATGTACTCCTTGGTGCTCACGGGGTTGAGGCTGGAGAACCATTTGCGGTGCCCTGTCTTGTGCCTAGAGTAGCCAGAATCCATGATCCATATGTCCTCCTAGGCCTCGATCCTGCAAAATCAAGGAAAGCGAGAGTGAGCAAATGGTCATGCACTGGGGTTAGTGTAACTGCTGAACCAGTGCCGAGCCATCTGCTCAAAAGTGGGGTAAACCCAGTCAAAGTAAGCATCACGTCTACCTAGGTACCCACGACCTCCAAAGAGTGAGCTCTCAAACCCTCTACCTCCAAAGCCTCGGTCAGAAGATCCATAGCCGCACTGAAAACTGACTAGGAGCTCAACCGGCAAAACGTCTCTCACCACCAAGAACAATGTCCTAAAAGCCGGCTCCTCTCTCACCACGAACAAAGTGGTCTCTCATCTCACCGCGGTGGGGAGGATCCTACCTACCACCCTGGTAGAACTGATCCTGGTTTCCCCAGGCTCTCTCCTACCTCTCAGCTCGCTTCCTCGTGAAGCAAAACTCCTCCAATTTGCCATTCCACTAGCAAAAGTCACAGTGGTAGACAGGCCTCTTGGGAGTGGGGTTAGGCTAGGCCTTGGGCTTAGGTGGATTAGCCTTGGGTGGAACAGGCTGCTGGACTCTCTCCTTGTTCACTGGAGGCTTGAGAATCTCAGTCACTACTCTATCTAGCTTAGCCTATGAGGGCTTGGGTGTCCAAAACTGCTTCTTTGGGGCAGCCTTGGGAGGCTCGTGGTAAACCCCATCAACAGTAGGATTAGGCTGAGGAGAGGCAGTCTTTACCTTAATTGGGGAACTCTTTTTCTCACCCGAAGTACTGCACTCTCCTAACCCAAGTCCACTCATATCACCCTCAGCTCTCTTGGTGCTCTCTAAAATCATCCTTAGTTAGGGCTCTCGGGCATACATCCTACTGAGTACCTCTCTCAAATGATTGTTCTCATCAACCAAGGTCTGTTTCTCCTCTTTCAGATCTTCCAGAACTAAAGTCTGGGCAGCACAAGTGGGGCAGTCTAGAGAGGGACTAGAGGGAGCAGACTTCTCTAACTTCTTAATGATGGCATCCCTATCCCCCAACATCAACCTCAAAGTGAGACAGTTCTCACCAGTGTCAAGGGTTGCTGAAAGCACCTCAAGGTCAGCTCTCAACTGCTCAAGCTCACTCTTCAAGGTAGAACATACCATGCACGCACCCAAAAGCATGGGTCTAGCCCTAAGCCCCTCCAACTCCTTGAGCTGTCCCTCAGACCTCACTTTCAGCTCAGCTATGTCAACAACTAGGTGAGGGCACATCTCACACTCCAGCTCATCACTCAAAATTGGCTCATCCAGTTTAGATTGGAGCTTGCCTAACTCTACCTTCAGCCTATCCATCTCCTCTACCTGATGAGCATACTTGCTCTTATGCTCACAGAGATCTCTCATCAAAGTCTCACAGGTAGGGCACTCAGACTCACTAGGCTGGGCAGACACACTCTTCAGCCTCTCTATCTCAGCTAAAGCATCAGCCAATTTGGCTTTCTGCTTCTGCAGCTTCTTGGCTGCCTTCTCCAACATCTTATCCTGGGCTTTCAACTCACGACTATTTGTGTCCAACATCTCAATAATTTCAGCTTGCTCAGGAGTTACCTCTTCATCGGAGGAGTCATTGTCGTTGCCCTTGTCGTCCTTGTCCTCAAGCGCCATGGAGCAAAAGGATCTCCGGATGCATCTTGTGCTTGCGCTTGGACTTGGTGGAGATGAAGCAGAGTTCAGTTGGACTGCCTTGGTCCCTCCTCTTGTCTCGCTTAGGTGACGATCTCCTCATCACTTGAGCTTGACAAATACGAGGAGGAGGAAGACAATCCACCGCACAGACCACCAAGCTCAGCGAAGAAAGCCTTGTCCCACTTCCAGTTGTCCTTCTGGTAGCTCTTGAATGCCTTCCTGAAGTTCTTGATCTTGCTGGAGCGATGCTTGGTGTGGTCACAATTGCTGTAATCGTGCTTGCAATGAGTGGTACTTGTTGGAGTCGTGGGATTGGCTCTTGCCCTTCTTGTAGTAGACGTTCTACTTGTTCGGGCACTCGGCGATGAAGTGGCCGACCTCTCCGCACTCAAAGCACTTGGGCCTCTCGCCCCTCTTCTTGCTCATCCGGTTGTCATAGGTGCGCTGAAAGCGGCTAGACCAAGTCCTGAGAAGAGAAAGTTAACAGCTTTGACGTTCGCCTCATGCTGAGCCACAATCACTGGGGTGGTGCGCTGGGCAACTGGAAGCACCACAAAGTTCGCACTCTGAGTAGCATCCCAGATATCCTGTCCCTGGCTAAGCAAGAAAGCTCTCATCCTACCCTTCCAGTAGGAGTAGCCATCGGAACCAAGGACCGGAATCTTCCTAGAGTGAGTCATAGTCGCTACTGGTTTCTCACCGGTAAAGGTATGAAGAAACCTAACCGGCTCTGATACCAATTGTAGGACCGAGACGTGCGACTAGAGGAGGGGTGAATAGGAGCACTTGAAATCACAAAATCACAAACCCCCAAGTGGAAACCGAAACTAAGCACCGTCCACTGAACAGATACATGCCTCGCAGCACAAGGGTGCCATCCACTGTGAGGATACGCACCAATGCAAGAAAGCTTAAGATCCAAACAAGAATGACAGCGGAGCAACAGATTTTGCAATAACCGCCACAAGACACTCACCGCACCTAGGTGCGTCTCACTGACTCACAGTAAGCAAAGAGAATGGTCTTAAGGGAGGAATGTGAAAATCCATAGCAAAATCACAGCAGAAAAACAAAACTGGAAGGAACACAGCAGCTCCCTGGCAGGACCGGACTGTCCGGTGGACAACACCGGATTGTCCGGTGGGACCGGACTATCCGGTGCCTGACGCCGGACTATCCGGTGGCACGACCTGCACAGTGCCTCTCACCGGACTATCTAGTTGGCACCGTCGGACTATCTGGTGGAACCGGACTGTCCGGTGGCCTCTGCCGGATGGTCCGGTAGGGTCGCAGAAAAGATGATTTCAAATCCTAACTTGATCAGACCTTGTCCAAACTTCACTGAAATTTAGCACAGGTTATCTAGACCCTATTTCAAAGTTATTCCCAACAGATCAACTCAAGGTAACCACGGAATCAGCGGCAATTTCAGATCTTGTGAAATAGCCATTCTTAGGCAAGAAAAGGGAAAACACAAAAGAGGCTTGCTCGTGGCAATCCAGTAGGATTGAGATGAACGAAGTCATGATCTCCACGTCCTAGCAAGTCTAGAACATCAGCAAGGAAAGGGATTCAAGCTTGCCCAACAAAACACCAAAAAGCAAGGATTGAACCCAAAAACCAAAGTGAGAGGGGGAGGAGAAGAACACAAGGTTGCTGCACGAATTTGCTTCGATTAAGTGCCCAAGATGGGTCTAAAGATTCAGCATACAAGCAGAAATTCATCCCAAGCAACCACCCTCACCTTCCCTCAAGATTAGGAGGCTAAATCCTACTCTAACCTCCCTAACAATGGAGCTCAAAGCTTAAGGACGAAAATCACCAAGTGAAGACTAATCCTAGCAGCCTAAAAGAGCCCCTCTAAAAGACCTGCCTTGGACCTACTTATACCCGAGTGCTATTTAGATAGTTTTGCACTTAGGTCCCTACAGCTAGACAAACCCTAAGGACTCAAACGAAAGATTACAGGATATTTCGGGACGGACGACCACGATGAAGTCTTGGTCTTCGTAAGTTCCACGCAATCCTCGGATGCTCTCCACGTGGCTAGTAGTCCAATCCGTGATCCGCCCCCAGTTTTGAAGTCAGAAACCGGGAAACTTTAGGAAGTCTCCGCCTGGGTTGGATTTGGCCCATCTTCTCTATCTTGGCGAGTCGTGGCCCAACTCACCAAGGCTTGGGTAGCTTGGGTGATGGTTTTGAGCCGAAGCCACCAAAGCCTCCCTCGCACGCCTTCGCGCCACGCATTCAGGGTTGGAGCACCGCGGTGACGCCCGGCATCCCCTGTCCATCGGGGTAGCCTCGCAGTCCTTCGGAGGACTTACTCCTGCCGTCGCCATGCCGCTGCCTCCGTATACCGAACTCCCATAGCCGATAGACACCTAGTGTGCCTCCAGTCCTTCGGAGGACTTCCCTCTACCTCTAGTCCATCGGAGGGCCTCTAGTCCATCGGAGGTCTTGTGCCCAAGTCCTTCTGGGTCTTGCTACTGTTGACAATCACTCATCACTCCAGAGGGAATGGAGCCGGTCCATTGGCTCTCAGAGGGTACGTGGATTAGCAGGAAAGCAGGAGGTCTCGAAGCATATGGCCAAACTTTCGATCAAACCAAGGCAGATGAAGGTCAGGAGATCCAGAAGAATTGAAGAGATGCCTAGGTTGAACTATCGAGAAAGTCCTACCCATTCCAGGAGGTACTATTCACTCAAGTGAGGATCAGTCTATGAGCCATAGCCATGGTCAGGAATCAGAGACTGAGGAGGTAAACTCCATTGCTATTGCTCCTAGTTTCAATACTTATCATGTTGGAGCAGAGGATGGAGTAGATTGCTGCCCGACTTGTAGAGAGGCTATCTATTTCAACAAGAAGAAGAGTGAGGACATCCTTGATGTAATCGTTGATTTAGTGGAAAGGCTTCAAGAGAAGATAGAAAATACCAGGAATGAGTTAACGATTTTGTTAACGACCTTAAGCGGCAAGTGAACCACCTCCAAAGAATCTGTGGGAATCAAAGACGTATCCTTAACGATATTTGGGGCCGTACGAAGGAAGAAACTATCAACCGGATGACACTTGGGATGGACCAGAAGAATATTCACCGACGCCCAATTACTTTCCCGGTGAAGATCCTCTCGATGCATTAGCGGATGAGACTCACTGGTATTCTAGTGATTAGGAGTATGCTTAGTTTAAGTGTGGGGATATTAGAGATTCCCCATTAGTTTGGAAGTCTAAATTAGAGTTTTTAGAGTCAGTATAAGAGTCAGTGTTTTCTTTAAAAAGAGTCTATGTAGATAGTCTTTTATATTAATAAAGTGTGTGATTGAATAAATTACTTTACTTTATTTAAGTTTATTCTTTATTTTTGCTTTGATGATTAATCTTGTTTAAGAATTTCATGATTTGATTAATATGGTGATTACTAGATTGATTAAAATTGCATAACCCATATCTTTATTAAAGGATGATGTTTTATAGCTTTGCCAAGGTTTTAATAAGAAAAGATTAGAGGAGTATTATCTTTTCATTAAAATTTATTTTTCTTTTTGATCAAGAATTACATCCCTATGTTAAGAGAGAGCTAAAATTCCTAAGTAGAGCTTAGAATTAAAACCAGTTTAAAAAGCGAGTTGTCTTATTTGAGTTTGGTTAAGTTTGATTCCTTTAGATATTTTGATCACTTAGAATTATCTTGGTCATCTACTTTCATCTTTTGCTAGCCTTTATATATTCAATTGCTTACAATAATAGAGCAATTTCTTTAATCCTGTTAGCCCATTTCATCTCATTACTTTATCTTGACCTATATAGAGTAAAGTTTTTGCTCAAATACTCAATGTTCCATGAAAAGCAATTTGTCCAAAAAGGTAGGTAAAAAGGGAAAGTGGCGCCATGTTCAGACTTAAAAAAAAGAGAGAGAGAAAGAGAGGAAGATGGTGCCCAGAAAAAGAAAAGAGGGGGAAAAATGGCCATGTGGTCGACTATTAAAAAGGTAGAATTAGGAAAAGGAGAAAGGGGAGAAAAGAAAGAAAGAAAAAATAGTAGAATTAGAAAAGTTGAAGGAGTAAAGAAAGTTTTATTATCTTGTTAAATAATGAGCAAAAACTATTACTTTTCCAAACCATGTGCAAGTTTCCGGAAATAATTCCATTCCATTTGTTGTTGCACATGTCCACTATCTATATCTTCTTTTTCATTGTCCTTACTTATCCTTACTTATATTTTCTTCTTTTTCGATGACCAAGGTAGTTTAAAAGTTGATTGAATAATTTCTAGGGAGATACCTTAGCTAGGACAATAGAATAAACAGCTTTGCTAAGCCTTTACCAAGCTCCACTTAAACTCTTGTGAGATGAGAGAAGAAGAATAATTTTATAGGATTAGCTACTTATAAGAGTGCCTTTTTGAGATCTTAATATTTGGGGATATAGTAATTTCTTCATCTTTGAAAAATCTTTTTCTTTAAAAAAACCCTCTTTGATAATTCCGAAAAGAAACTTTGGCATTGTTATGATTCATTTGATCTTAATAATTCCTTGTGGGGATCTATGTGCATAGAAGTTAATATGAAAAGATCCATGTTATGATTTAAATGATTTCTAAGGCATGATTATCTCTGAAAGGTAACTATTTAGAATTTTCTTAAACACAGTTAAAGTTCTTTTATCGATCTTTTTGCTCGAGGACTAGCAAGATCTAAGTGTGGGGATATTGTTGACGCTCGTTATATACTAAAATTATGGATCATTTTTATATGATTTTATATCTTTTTGAGAGTCAATCTTATCATTTACTTTTATTTTACAAACAAATAACCCCGTTTTCGAGAATGCTCTTTGTTTTTGTGCAATATTTATTTTTGCAGGAAAATAGGGAATAATTGAGGATATTTGAGAATTTCTCGAAGAAAGGATTTATGCTATGGAGAAGCTCTGAATAAAGGACTAATTGAAAGCCCAATTGAGGAAAAAGCCCAACAAGAGAAAGTCTTAAAAAGATAAGGATTGCTTGAAGGACTAAATCCTGAAATCTTCTCGAAATTCATTACAGCAGCAGCTTGTGGGCCCAATTTGGAGACCTTAACGACTTCAAATGGAGAAAGTTTGAATACCAAAGTTGTAGATCTCTTCGAGCTCTACAATTTAGACTGCGAGTTTGCATTAATTGGACTCCAGATGAGTAAGTTATGGTCGAAATACCAAAGGCTGCAGAATATGGAAGGATTATTTCGGGAAGGATCAAAACGATGACTTCATCTCCAAGCAAGGAAGGATATGGACGACCGGGACTCTTCTAGAGGCATGGATATACATGGAAATATATGTTTTAATTGTTTTAGGACTCTTAGAACCGACCTATTAGATTCCATGTATAGGGTTCCCTTCGGGGTATAAATATAGAGCCTCCTAAGGGGAGAAGGGAGAGTACCACCGTATTATTCATTACAAGTCGAGAGTCTAGGGCAGAGGTCGGGGGCAAGAAGCGTTCAACTCGGCGAGAAGTCCATCTCGGCAAAAGGAGGAAGGAAGCCAGCCGGTCGGCCGACACCTAGGGGTCTGGTCGACCGACCAGGTGCTTCCCGTGGAGGCCTCGAGTTCATTTTTCGGCATGTTCTTCGTCGAGTTCATCCCGATGACTATGCTTCAAAATTATGATGTATCTCGAGTAATTCCTTGTACTTTCTTCAATACTATGATGAAACCTTGTTATTCGATCAACAAAGGTTGTCTTTTAGACTTAGCTTGTTGTTTATACATGACTTATGATCCATATCTTTGCAATGCTTAATTCCAACATGGTTTTTTGGCCGAATTAAACGTTTTCATGTTCTTTTAGTAGATCTTTTTACTTTAATTAGTTGATTGAATCTGCTCATGCTTAGAGATGGTTAGGGTTTGCTAGTTCATCGATTACCTGGTTACTAGTGACAGTAGAGCCCGGGGAAAGGTTCGAGTAGATCCTTGACATTCATGATCATGTTTATTCTATGCTTATGATTAGATCTAGTTTCAAGGTTGTTCTTAGTATGAAGGATGTTTGTCTCATATCTCTTGTGGATCCTTTTGCCATGTTAAACCTATCGTTTCCACGTTTTTAGCCTAAGCCTGGTTCTATCGTTTTATGCTACAGTTTAAACCCTGTTTAGAACATATTTAGTTTATTAAGTAAGATATAATTAGAGTAGTCTTAATCATCTCTTAAAGCTTGCTTTAGATCTATTAGAATTAGTAAGTAATTCAGTTAATATTAGATAGATAGTTTCTTAAACATAATTATTCCCGGATTGACAAAACCCAAGATACTCATCCTGGGGAAAAGCTACCGCGATACTGTGCGCTTGGAGTATAAGGATTGGCATGCTTAAGTGCTGTCAACAGCGTCTAAGTCTAGGGTTGAGTTATAGCACCGGCAAGAATAACAAGAATTGAATGACAAAGTTAAACACAACCTATGCCTAGCAAGTGTGCAAAAAGAAAGGTACACCACACTCTCAGGAGATAGACTTAGAGTAAAATATAACTGAAATTATATTGAAGGTAATCTGAATCCAAAAGATACAAGAGTTTTACCACAGACTCAAAGATAACTCCGGAGACTCCGAGGCAAAGCTCGACTCAACTCTAACTCCCAGGACTATCCTAACTACTAAGAGAATAGTGTAGCACTCTAAGATAGAACTTGAACTCAACTCCACCCCTTTACAAATGAGCTCTCGGGGTCTATTTATAGCCTAAAAAGTGAGAGGGGTATTTATAGGTGTGCTAGGTCGGTTAAGGGGGTAGGTCGCTGGCCGGGCGGCCACCCTCCATGGCCGGCGGCCACTTGATGCACCGACTTCAAAGATCCCACGCTTGATATTGCTCCCCTAGGTCGGTTGGCAGTTGAGGCGGTTAGCTGCACGTGAAAAATGCGCTGAGGAGTGGTCGGGCGGCCATGGCACGTGGTCGGGCGGCCACATGTCTACCCTCGATTTGTTGCATGTTACTTCCCTCGGATCCTTGACATCACCAATCCTCATCCCAATGGCTTGTGACCCTTGGATACATTGGATGCTCTCATGTATGGTTGGATCTTCACCATTCTGTGTTTGTTTGGCACCAGATCGATGACATGGCACATGAAGTGGTCAAGGGACCATTCCACGTGGTCGTGGACCTGAATCCACCCTGGAGGGTGGTCGGGCGGCCACCACACATGGTCAGGCCGGCCATGGTATATGGTCGGGCGGCCATGGCCTGTCGACCATTGTTGCACATCTTTGGAATTTGGTGTGTTTCCAACCTTTTTGAGTGATTTTTGGTACCTGCATCCAAATATTCATGTACATCTTGTGGAACTCATTAGTAGCAAGGGTTAGGTCATATATTTCACAAGTTTAGCTTCATTTGGTGGACAATTGACGGTGGAAATCGTGAGATTACGACCGTCAACAGTTAGTCGTCTGAAAATTAGCGTCCTTGTGGTGCAGAGCCTCCACAAGACGTTCTTATTTCTACATAAATGTGAGAGAGCGTAGCCAGAATTTTATTTGGCTCCACAAAACGTTCTCGTTAATGCAGAAATGTGAGAGAGCGTAGCCGGAATTTTATTGGGCCAACCAAATTTTGTTCGAGCACAAGTTTTAACTAAGCAAAAGAGCTTAATTAAACACTAAGTGAGAGATTAAGAGAGGGAGAGAGGGAGCGCAGTGCATTGCTGCTTGGTGCATCGAGCTAGGAGGGCAAGGGACTGTATTTATAGGCGAAATGGAGCAGCAGGGGGGCCAGAGGCCAGCTCTGGTGGCTGCGCGGCCATACTGCCCAGTCGGGCGGCCTGTACCCATGGCCGGGCGGCTATGATACTTGGTCAGGTGACCTTGCGAGCGCGCGTGGGAGTGACTGAGATGGTGAGTAAGGAAAAAATGTAGCGGCCGGGCGGCCATGAGTGGAGGCCGGGTGTGATGCCCAGGGCATCTCAAGTGCATTACATTGGCATCATTAGCTTAATTGCATCATTTCATGGACATTTCATGTATGGGGCATGAGTAGAATAAGTAGTTGAAGCAAATTAAACCAAGTTTCTCTGAAATTGCTTTAGTATCTGCCTTATAGTTTTAAAAATAATGTGAATTGGGTGAAACTTTATATACCAAAAGTGTAGACAATTTTATGTTGAACAACTTTGGTAATTGGTGCTTTGACATGCACAAATGTTTGCTTAGAGTTTTGGGCCACTTTCTGTCAACCTGCAAAATCTGTTCAAACTAGGCCTGTCAAGTAAATTCAAATTTTTGGGAAATAGGTTCAATTTCATACAAACATTTATGTAAGAAAGTTGTAGCTTATGAAATTCTAAACAACTTTGGTATATCTCACCTTGCATGACAATGACCCCAAAATAGACTTATGGAATTTTTAATCTGATGAGTGCTTTTGGTCAAAGTTGAGTCAGTCTGTTCAAATTCAAATTTCTCCAAAAAGTTTTATAGACCTGGATTCTGTGCCTATCACCAAAAATGTAGAGCACGAAAAGTTCTTCATTTCATTCAATTGGGGTTTTGTCAAATTCGGGCTCTAAATTAGTCATTTAGACATTTTTCGGAGACAAACGAAACCAGTCAACATGTGTTTTCTATTTTCTTTTTCCCGAGACACTTACATGTGGGCCCGCGGATCCGGTTGGGTCAGCGCTGCCAAGCCGGCAGCCGCCAGCGTACGGCCTAGGGTGCCTGACCATGGATCGAACCTTCCAACAGTGCCCTAAAGCGGAGGAGAGCTCCCTCCTCCATTTCCATCCCTCTCTTTCTCTCCCTCGCTGTTCCCTGTTTCCTCCGCTGCCATTAACAGAGCTCGGAGGAGCAAGCTTGCGCCAGCTACCTCCGCTCACTCCCTGGTCCTCCCCATAACCGCGCTGGCCATCCCCAACCTCTCCTCTACTGATCCCCTCAAACTCCGGCGAACATCGTCCCTTCCCCAGCGCTGTATTTCGCCGCCAAAGTTCCTCGTGTATGAGCTCCGTCGTCGGCCGATTCCACCCCCTACGCCACCGCATTCTTCGATTGGACTTGGGGGTAAGGATGCCCGCTGCTCCCTCTCCCTCCCTGACCCTTCGCAGTGGGCCACCGTGCCCCGCAGGGCCTGGCCGGCCATGCACCGCCACGTGCCCCTTCCTCCCTGCTCGAGGAGGAAGAAGCAGGGAGGAAGGAGATGCCACTTTCGCGAGCTAGCCCCTCTGTTTGTTGATTTTTATGATCTAACCTCACGCAATGTTCTTGGTGTCTTACAGATCTTATGAGTTAACCCCCGGAATCTACGTTTATTTACGTGAAGGTCCACAGATCTAGGGTTTTTCCATTTATTTCTTTATTTTCAGCTGAGAACTTTGAAAAGTCATAACAAATCAAAGAAAAATCCTAAAAATATAAAACCAGTTGTATTGTACTCCTAGAGGATAGATCTATTAGCTGGGCATGATGTTTATTTGAAGAATGACAGATTTACCCCTAGGAACATTGCATGCATGCTAAAACTAAATAAGTAGTAAAAAGGGGTTATATGGTTCCCAAAAATTATGAAATCTTGTGGGTAGCTCTTATGTGATATGAGGATCTGCTCACAAATTTGGAAGCCCTAGCACTTGCTGCTAAATACCAGATCTACCCCTAGGGTTAGACTTATGCAATAAAAATGAGAGGATAATACGTATCATATAAAACTTGCTCAGAAAATCGTGTTCGATTTTATAGGAACACTTTGTGGTGTATTTAGCTGGTAGAAAAATGTTTGGAGGTCTGCATGTAAGATTTGAGGTGTAATTTGGAATTTACAAGTTAAATGCTTATTTAACTAAATCATGGTGCTTTGTAGTTAATTTTAGGTTACAGAAAACATTTTTATGAATTTTATTGCTACTGTTTTCTATTGCAAGTTAAATAAGCTAAAATAAGTATACGGAGAATAGATGTCTAATGAAATCTTAGATATGTTGTTTACTGATTTTTGTGCATGAAGTTTGTACCCTGATATGCTTACTATTAAAATGGGAAGGTCAGAATCATTTTCTGCTAATTATAACAAATCTGAAAATTTAATAGCTAGGAAAAAATGCTGAAATTCTAATAATCAATCTACAACACCTTTATAGTTGAAATTTGGCCAGTAGTAATGGTCAGTGAGCATCTTTGTACCATAATGATTTCAGCTCACTTTGAACTGTTTAGTAATCGCTTAAGTGTAGAAAAGTAGGCTGACTATGTAATCATAATAATGGTTGGTTAGTATTCGACTACTTGCTGCACACCCTCATGTTGTCACATGCGATATTTTAACCTGCTTTAGGTGATGGTTTATACAATTTCCTAGTATTAAATAAGATTTGACACAAAAATGCTTAACTCCACTTGTTGATCACGGTTGATTACATATGATCTGTACTGTAAGCATGCATTCGCATTTCCATGCACTCATATTGCACTATGTCATGCATATAGATCTCGAGAGCGAGGAGCACCCGCAGGAGCAGCCGATCGTAGAGGAGCCCAGAGATGAGCAGAACTCAGAGCAGGAAGATCAGCAGCCGATGCCCGACTTCGCTCAGGAGGCAACTACTGACCCTAGTGAAGAAAGTAGGTTAGACCATATTTCACCCAGCTAATACAATGTTAACTGCTTGATTTTATGCATCCGCATTAGGAGTTGACTGAAAACACTTGCATTAGATTCCCTGACCGCCCTGGCCCTAGCACCTATACTTAGGGTTCGTAGGACGAGTCTGCCTAGAATTTGCTAGGTACAAGTAGACATGGGTGAATGGTTGCGTAGGTGATTTCAAAATGACAAGGATATTACTTTTATGGCAATTATTACTTACGCTCATGACTAAATGGAGACCGGGCGGAGATTTTACTTCAGTATTTACTTTTCATAATGTCACACTATGGATTCTGCCTGAGTCGTTTAAGGCCCATCTGCTGTTCGGCTGCTAGTCGGCATAACATTGCTAGAGTGCTTATCCGGGATATGGGACCGGTAAAGTCTTTCTTGGGCTCGTCCGAAGCACAGAGACACGTTCCTACCAGCTGGTTGAGAGGAAGGTGGCCTAGAGGAGCTTTGTACTCACTGCGGGGAGACCGAGATGTCGGCAGGCTCGCTATGAGGGCACAACCCTGGGGGCTAGGCGGGAGTGAATCGAACTTGGGATGAGACTGGTTAAGATTGGGACTATATGTGGGAATGCAATGGCTAGTAAGCATATACCCCTGGGCATGATAGTTATTCCCGGGAATTAAAATCGATTCGAATCGCTGATGCCCACCAGGTGTGGGAATGCCCATATTGCACACGGACAACACAGGAACTACTTGAATATGATATAACTGTTATTCATGTTTTCAGATATCACATGCTTGTATTGTACTGTCTATATTACAGCAATTTACTATTATGTTGATGATTACATGCAAATGATGAAAACTGGTTACTTTATGTTGATTATATCACTGCTTAAAACCCATGGCTAAGGATTCACTTGATAGCAAGCAAGCTTCGTGTCAGCTGTACACTAAACCATTAAGTCCTACTGAGTAATTAGTACTCAGGGTTTGGCCCCACTTTTGAGCACAGGTATGGAGTTCCTTGTGTGCACTTGCATTGGTGGTGGTGCATGCATGCATCAGGGATGACGGTACTCATGTGTGGCTCTGAAAGCAACATCGGTGGGCTCGATATTGTTTCTCTTAATGCAAGTCTCTTGGATGATATCATGAACACTGAACTTTAGATTTCCGCTACGAGATACTTTTAAACTTGCCATGTGACGGCTCTACTTTGGAACTTGTATTTTATTTCCGAACTGGTTTGCAAACTAAGTCTACTTATTCCCTATTTCAACTGCTTGTGATGATGTAACTGTTGTGGCTCCATCTAGGGCTGCATGTGTGTGATGTCGGTTCCTCTGGGGAAAGGTAATATCGGGAGCCTTTTTACTCTCGATGGACGACCGGGTTTAGTTCGGTCTAATTACACTGCAAGCTAGAGGTGGCAGGTGTGCTTAGCCCGAATTAAATTGGCGGTTCTGCTACAAACTGGTATCAGAGCCGATCATACATAGACAATAGTCACATCATCCGGTTTTGATTTACAAATCTATTTTCGAAAACCCTTTTTCAAGTATTTGAAAAATGAGAGTACCGATATGCCCATATTAAGGATGTTAGTGTATTACCAGGTGACACCACTAACATTCTGACCTAGATAGAACTGATATGCATATTCGGCGCTTTGGGAAGCAATGTTTCGGCCGTAGCTATCCCCAGTACTGGTGGAACGCTATTGGGATTTGCGGACTATTGCGAACCCTGCATTCATGCTGACAAGGCAGAACTATTTAAGGGGGGTGGTCACGCCATTGGAGTGTTTCGTGACCGCTTTTCCTTCAACCAAAATTATAATTAGATCTTGTTGGCCACCACTTCTCTTCCCAGCAATTCCCCAGTACTGGAGGAACGTTGGGTGTGTTGGGAGAAGTGGCGCCACTACGTCGTCCATCAGGCGTAGCTTAAAGAAATTTCGTGGATGCCACTTTTAGGATTAGAGTGGTAACGTATGGTGATGGTGATGATATTGGTATGAGCGTGCATTTTTCTGCAGGTACACTAACCACGTGTGAAATTAAGAACGAGTAGAGAACGACTAGTTGCATTAGGGAGTGCCATGCATATGTGTCACCGAAATATCGATAGTTATGTATATTGAATATAGGGCGTGTGATGTGAAACCAGATAGGATGATTCATGCATCATACTATTGTTCTATTCATTCTGGGGTTATGGTTAAAAGTCAAACAAGTTAAATCGTGATCTAAGAATATGTTTCTGCTTGTTCCTTTCATTAAATTCTTTGCACTAATGCAACTCACTGATTAAAAGTCTTTCTTATTTAAAACAGATAGCTATGACCAAGCAGACCGCACATAAGGCTGTGAGCAGGAGGGGTCTTCGCAGGGTTGAGCAGAAGTTTGTCCCTCTTCCGCCGGTGACCCACACTCCCCCTTACATTGAGGGTGGGAGACTTTACACTCGTTGCCGCAATGAGTGCGGCCTCTCTCAGATCCTTTGCAGGGCCATGAGGGAGATGAGGCATCGCCCTTGTCCTTACTACTCCATGCAGACAGAGCACAATGAGGGGAGCTACCTTGCCAGCATCACCCTTCCCGGTGGTCCTTTTGCCGGGGAGCAGAGGCTCTCCACCTATGGGGCCAACGATAGGAGGCTCTGCAGAAGGTAGCCTTGGCGGCTATCACTGAGCTGACTAGCTCTGGCACGGCAGGTGCCTCTGTGCTGTGCTACCTCCCCACCGACGACTATGACGATGAGTGGGTCCACCGTCACGAGTTGCTGCAGGAGCGGATCGACACCAGGCCGCACGCCGCGACCATGGAGTTCTCCCAGCGCTTGCACGGGATGTACATTCGCTCTGAGGGCCACGCCCAGCACTACCTCAAGCTACACCAGGAGTCTTGGGCCTGGGTGCAGGAGCTGGAGGCACAGCTGGCTGCCCGTGCGGCTCAGGACGAGCAGCATCAACTTGCTCTTGCTCAGGCCCACCAGCAGATCAGAGTGCTGCAGCAGGACTTACAGGCGCACCACGCGCACTCCACGAGCTTCTGGGCATGTTGGGGGCTGCGGCTCAGTTCAGGGGGCAGCTGCAGCAGCGCATTGCGGAGTTTGAGCAGCAGCACCCTCCCTTTGGACAGGATCCACCGGTTGTGTTTTCCTCGGCACACACGGCGGATGCTCCAATGTCTGACGCTTACTCTGCGGTTTGAGCGATTTCTGTGATGTGCCAGTTGGTGACCCATCTTTTGTATATGTAGAACGTTATGAGCGATGTTTTGTACTATGCCGCTTCGTGCGAATTACCATGGCTGTACTGAACACTGGTGAGGTTGAGAGAACTCATTTATGTACGCCATGTAAGTTGATGCTCGAACTCTAGGATGATGCATTGTTTGTGGTGGGTGTGACAACCCCACGTATGTACTAGTAGACCTTTTAAGCTTGCTAAGACCCTCTAATATGTATGTAGTAGCTGCTGGATGCATATGGACGATGTGGAATGATATAGTGCCATTGAGTTTGAAAAATTGCACCCGAATCTTGATTTGGTTGCAATCTGAAATTCTGGAATGCAGCCGCTTAAACTGAGCATGACATGAAATCTGGAGGGTTTTGGGAAAAATTTTGTATACCAAACTTATTGGGAACTTCTGGTTGCACAACTTTGACAATTGGACCTTTTGAATGTGTTTTGTTTCCAAGTTATGGTCAGATTTCTTTGAATCTGAGTTCTGGACTGAAACAGCCATCACGGAAGAAGCGCATGTTCCAACCTGTAGTTGGTGGATTCAAGCTGGGGTTTATATACCAAACTTGTAGAATGTGAAGTCTAGAAAAACTTTGTTATATAAAGTTTCCTCTAAAACAGATTGGTTGGAGAGATTTAGTCGAAAACATTTAAGTTCAAAATCTGGACAGAATTGACATACATTGATAAATGATGAAATTTGACCAAGAATCAAAAGGAAGTGATCAAAACTATACATAACAAAGTTACAGAGCTCAACATAAGGAAAAACTTTTTTTTGGGTGTCATGGGGTGGAAATGCACAGAATGTGGATAGTTCAGGTTTCTTTAACTGTTAACCATTCCAGATTTGGGCTGAAAACCTGAGCACAGTTGGTAATCCAAGATTTTCTCTAAAGTCCAAATCTGGTCACTCAAAATGATATATAATAAAGATGTAAGAAATTAAGTTTTGAGAAACTTTCATATTCTGACTTTCATCCAAATCAACAGTTTAGACACTTGAATCATGGAAGTTCAGATACCCTATCCTGCACAACAAAACTGCACATTTATTTTTGCCTGCGACTTGCGATTGCCCAACTTTGTGAGATGAAGGCAAACTCTTTATGTGCAATTAAGTGATTTTGATTACTTACATGCTTTCATGTATTCGTGACATATCATCGATGCTATGGTACTTTAATGCCGCATCAATTGCACTAAAGTGGTTGGACTAAACATGACTGGCCTCATTCTTGCAGATGGTGAACACTCGCAATGGTCAGTCCTCAGGGCAGTCGGCGCAAGGCGCTCCACCCCTGCCAGAGTTGGCCTCCTTGGTGGTTCAGCAGGCTGAGCTGATCCGCATGCTGGCAGAAGATCGCCAGGCCTGTGGGCAGCAGCAACCGCGGGAGCATCGGCCTCGTGGCATCACGTATCAGGACTTCGAGGGGTTGGGGCCTCCCGTCTTCACCAACTGTCCTGAGCCACTTGAAGCAGATGACTGGCTTCGCACCATTTAGTCTAAGTTTACCCTTCTGCCAGGGATCACAGAGCAAGAGAAGGCTCGGTTTGCTGCTCAGCCTCTCCAGGAACTAGCAGGGGCATGGCATGCTACTTTCCTCGCCATGCAGCAGGAGGGCCATGAGCCAACATGGGAGGAGTTTCGTCAGGCTTTCCGGGCCCACTATATCCCGGCAAGCTTGATGGAATAGAAGTGCTGAGAGTTCTGAGATCTCAAGCAGGGCAATAAGAGTGTAATGCAGTATGTGTAGTCTTTCATCCACCTCTCCCAATATGCCCCTAGGGATGTTGCTACCGATCCTGAGCGGGCCGAGAGGCTCTTGGATGGCCTTGACCCCACTCTCTGGACGCACTTGGCACGGCGTTACCAGAGCTTCACTGAGCTGGTAGACACTGCTCTCGATATGGAGAATCATCTTCGTGCCGCCATCGAGGACTAGAAACGCAAGAGACTGGCCAACACATCAGCTTCTGGCTCTTCTCAGAAGCAGAAGACCCCCTACAAGCCACCACAGCAGTACTATCAGCAGCCTCGCTTTGTGGTCCAGCCCAATCAGCCGAGGTGGATCCACAGGGTGACACCGCAGCAGTAGTACCCCGCCTACCGAGCACCTGCACAGCTACCGGCTCCCCGTTCTCCCACTGTTTTGGGGCCCGGTGCTCCATGTTTCAACTATAGCAAGATTGGCCACTTCAGCCAGGACTGTAGGGCACCTCGCAGGATCCAAGGTCCTACCACTGCAGGTGGCAATCAGCAGGGCAAGTAGAAGGGGCCCACACCTAAGACGGGTCGTGTGCACTACCTGCACATGGAGCAGATCCCCGCTGGAGAGCCCATACTCGCTGGTACGTTCATGATCAACGGTCATCTGACCATCGTGTTGTTTGATTCCAGGGCTACACATACATTCATCAGTAAAACAAATGCATTGAAGCATGGGGTAAAAATGTACAATTTGAAAGAAAGCTATCACATCACAGAGCCGGGTTCATCTATTGATACCAGTTTGGGGGTTAGACAACTAAAGTTGAATATTGGCATAGATAGTTTTATTATCAACCCCATGGTGCTGCCACACCTAGGGGATTGATATCATTTTGGGTATAAATAGGATGAAAGAGCACAATGCAGTCCTGGATGTTGGCAGCAGGACGATACAACTGAGGTCTAGTATAAGTGGCCAGGCTATGTAGATACATATGCCAAATCAAAAACACATGTCACCCACAGTGAATGCAACTGAGTTGCAAGAAATTAAAAAGATACCGGTAGTATGTGAATTCCCAGATGTGTTTCCAGAGGAGCTTCCTGGTCTTCCACTAGACCAGGATGTAGAGTTTACCATTGAACTTGTTCCAGGCACTGCACCGGTGTCAAAATGGCCATACAGAATGCCGCCTGACGACTTGAAAGAATTGAAAACACAACTACAGGAACAGTTAGACAAAGGGTTCATTCGGCCTAGCTCGTCACCGTGGGGTTGTCCAGCTCTCTTTGTTGAGAAGAAGGATCATGGTGGGAAAAGGCTGTGTGTTGACCATCGGCCACTAAATGCAGTGACCGTCAAAAACAAATACCCGTTGCCACACATTGATATACTATTTGATCAGTTAGCTGGGGCTAAGGTCTTCTCTAAGATCGACTTAAGGTCTGGCTACTATCAGATAAAAATCAGAGAAGAGGACATACCAAAGATAACATTCTCTACCAGATATGGCTTGTATGAGTATTTGGCCATGTCTTTTGGGTTAACCAATGCACCGGCTTTCTTCATGTATATGATGAACTCGGTGTTCATGAATGAACTTGACAAATTTGTGGTGGTGTTCATTGATGATATACTGGTATACTCAAAAAATGAAGAAGAACACGAAGAGCACCTAAGGATTGTACTCATCCGGCTTAGAGAACACAAGCTCTATGCCAAGTTCAGCAAGTGTGCATCCTGGCTGAAAGAAGTGGGTTTCTTAGGTCACATTCTGTCTGAAAAAGGAGTCACAGTTGACCCTAGGAAAGTAGAAGATGTCCTAAATTTGAAGCATCCCAAGACCGTGACTGAGATTCGGAGTTTTCTTGGTTTAGCGGGCTACTACCGCCGCTTTATCAAGGACTTCTCCAAGATTGCAAAGCCGATGACATCATTGACTAAGAAAAATGCACAGTTTGTTTGCAGTCCGAAATGTGAGGAAGCTTTTCAAACACTGAAGAAACTGTTAACCTCTGTACCAGTGCTAGCTCAACTGGACATCACTAAGCCTTTTGATTTGTATTGTGATGCCTCTGGCAGTGGGCTCGGCTGTGTCTTAATGCAAGAAGGTAGAGAAATTGCTTATGCCTCCCGCCAACTGAGAAAGCATGAAGCAAACTACCCAACACATGATCTTGAATTAGCAGTACTTGTTCATGCACTGAAGATATGGAGACACTATCTGCTAGGCAACACATGTCACATATACACTAACCACAAGAGTCTCAAATACATCTTCACACAACCTAAAATTAACATGAGACAGAGGCGATGGTTAGAGTTGATAAAAGATTATGATTTGGAGATTCGTTACCATCCAGGTGAGAGCCAATGGACCGGCTCCATTGCCTCTGGAGTGATGAGTGATTGTCAACAGTAGCAAGACCCAGAAGGACTTGGGCACAAGACCTCCGATGGACAGGAGGCCCTCCGATGGACTGGAGGTAGAGTGAAGTCCTCCGAAGGACTGGAGGCACACTCGACGTCTGTCGGCCATGGGAGTTCGGTATACGGAGGAGCGGCACGACGACGGCAGGAGTAAGTCCTCCGAAGGACTGCGAGGCTACCCCGATGGACAGGGGATGCCAGGCGCCACCGCGGTGCTCCAACCCAAATGCGTGGCGCGAAGGCGTGCGAGGGAGGCTTTGGCGGCTTCGGCTCAAAACCATCACCCAAGCTACCCAAGCCTTGGTGAGTTGGGCCACGACTCGCCAAGATAGAGAAGATGGGCCAAATCCGGCCCAGGCGGAGACTTCCTAAAGTTTCCCGGTTTCTGACTTTAAAACTGGGGGCGGATCGCGGATTGGACTACTGGCCACGTGGAGAGCATCCGAGGATTGCGTGGAACTTACGAAGATCAAGACTCCATCGTGGTCGTCCGTCCCGAAATATCCTGTAATCTTTCGTTTGAGTCCTTAGGGTTTGTCTAGCTGTAGGGACCTAAGTGCAAAACTGTCTAAATAGCACTCGGGTATAAATAGGTCCAGTGTAGGTCATTAGAGACTCTCTTGGCTGCTAGGATTAGTTTTCACTTGGTGATTTTCGTCCTTAAGCTTTGAGCTCCATTGTTAGAGAGGTTAGAGTAGGATTTAGCCTCCTAATCTTGAGGGAAGGTGAGGGTGGTTGCTTGGGACGAATTTCTGCTTGTATGCTGGATCTTTAGACCCATTTTGGGCACTTAATCGAAGCAAATTCGTGCAGCAACCTTGTGTTCTTCTCCTCCCCCTCTCACTTTGGTTTTTGGGTTCAATCCTTGCCTTTTTGGGTGTTTTTGTTGGGCAAGCTTGAATCCCTTTCCTTGCTGATGTTCTGGACTTGCTAGGACGTGGAGATCATGACTTAGTTCATCTCAATCCTGTTGGATTGCCACGAGCAAGCCTCTTTTGTGTTTTCCCCTTTCTTGCCCAAGAATGGCTATTTCACAAGATCTGAAATTCCCGCTGATTCCGCGGTTACCTTAAGTTGATCTGTTGGGAATAACTTTGAAATAGGGTCTAGATAACCTGAGCTAAATTTCGTGAAGTTTGGGCAAGGTCTGATCAAGTTATGATTCGAAATCATATTTTCTGCGACCCTATCGGACCATCCGGCAGAGGCCACCGGACAGTCCGGTTCCACCAGATAGTCCTGGCAGTGCCCACCGGACAGTCCGGCGTGAGGCATTGTCCGGGCAGTGCCACCGGACAGTCCGGCAACAGGTACCGGATAGTCCAGTCCCACCGGACAATCCGGTGTTGGCCACCGGACAGTCCGATCCTGTCAGGGAGCTGCTGTGTTCTTACCAGGTTGGTTTTTCTGCTGTGATTTTGCTGCGGATTTTTGCATTCCTCCCTTAAGACCATTCTCTTTGCTTATTGTAAGTCAGTGAGACACACCTAGGTGTGGTGAGTGTCTTGTGGCGGATATTGCAAAATCCGTTGCTCCGCTGTCACTCTTGTTCGGATCTTGAGCCTTCTTGCATTGGTGCGTATCTTCACAGTGGATGGCACCCTTGCGCTGCTAAGCACGTATCTGTTCAGTGGACGGTGCTTAGTATCTCGTTTCACTTGGGGGTTCGTGATTTTGTGATTTCAAGTGCTCCTATTCACCCCCCCTCTAGTCGCACGTCTCGGTCCTACAATTGGTATCAGAGCCGGTTAGGTTTCTTCATACCTTTATCGGTGAGAAACCAGTAGCGACTATGACTCACTCTGGGAAGATTTCGGTCCTTGGTTCCGATGGCTACTCCTACTAGGAAGGGTAGGATGAGAGCTTTCTTGCTTAGCCAGGGCCAGGACATATGGATGCTACTCAGAGTGCGAACTTTGTGGTGCTTCCAGTTGCCCAGCGCACCACCCCAGCGATTGTGGCTCAGCATGAGGCGAACGCCAAAGCTGTTAACTTTCTCTTCTCAGGACTTGGTCCAGTTGATTATGAGAAAGTGAGCCACCTTGAGACTGCCCGTCAGATCTGGTCCCTGCTGAGTGCACACCATGAGGGCACTGCTACCATCAAGGGGCGTCTCGTTGAGACTTACATGGCGCGAGTATGAAAATTTCGTTCAGAAGCCTGGTGAGTCCATCGATGACTTGTTTGGTCATTTTCAATCGATCATCAACAAGTTGCGCGTTAACTCTAGCCCTGAGAGGATCCCATACACCGACCATCAGCAGGCTGTCAAGTTGCTGTATGCGTTGGACAGGAAGGTATGGGAAATCAAGGTTAACTCGATCATCGAGTCTGAGGCCTATGACACAATTGGAGTGGAGACTCTTTACAGCAAGCTCAAGGCCACAGAGGTCGATTACAAGTTGAGAGATTCTCTCGCTTGTACTGGCTCCAAGAGCTTGGCCTTGGCTTCTCCCTCCAGTGAGGCCATTTCTAACCCCCAGCTTCACAACTTTTCGTTTTCTGCTGTTATGTCTGTTACAGAGGAGCAGTTGGCAGTCACTTGGGGATGATGAGCTTTGTCTAGTGTCTAGCCTGCTTTCAGCGCGCCTATGACAACCGGATGAGCAAGAAGAGGGGCGAGAGGCCCAAGTGCTTCGAGTGCGGAGAGGTCGGCCACTTCATTGCCGAATGCCCAAACAAGCAGAATGACTACTACAAGAAGGGCAAGAACTACTCCCGCGACTCCAACAAGTACCACTCCGGCAAGCGTGACCATACCAAGCACCGCTCCAGCAAGATCAAGAACTTCCGGAAGGCTTTCAAGAGCTACCAGAAGGACAACCGGAAGCGGGACAAGGCCTTCTTCGCCGAGCTTGGTGGTCTGTGTGGCGGATCGTCTTCCTCTTCTTCGTCTTCGTCGAGCTCAAGCGATGAGGAGATCGTCACCAAGTAGGACAAGAGGAGGGACCAAGGCGGTCCAGCTGGTCTCTACTTCGTCTCCACCAAGTCCAAGCGCAAGCACAAGATGCACCGGAGATCCTTATGCTCCATGGCGCTTGAGGACAAGGACGACAAGGGCAACGACAACGACTCTTCCGATGAAGAGGTAACTCCTGAGCAAGCTAAAATCCTTGAGATGTTGGAGTCAAATAGTCATGAGTTGAAAGCCCAGGATAGGTTGTTGGAGAAGGCAGCCAAGAAGCTGCAGAAGCAGAAAGCCAAGTTGGCTGATGCTTTAGCTGAGATAGAGAGGCTGAAGAGTGTGTCAGCCTAGCCTAGTGAGACTGAGTGTCCTACCTGTGAGACTTTGATGAGAGATCTCTGTGAGCAGAAGAGCAAGTATGCTCATCAGGTAGAGGAGATGGATAGGCTGAAGGTAGAGTTAGGCAAGCTCCAGTCTAAACTGGATGAGCCTATTTTAAGTGATGTGACTGAGTGTGAGATGTGTCCCCACCTCGCTGTTGACATAGCTGAGCTGAAGGTGAAGTGTGAGGGACAGCTCAAGGAGTTCGAGGAGCTTAGGGCTAGACCCAAGCTTTTGGGTGCGTGCATGGTCTGTCCTACTTTGGAGAGTGAGCTTGTGCAGTTGAGAGCTGACCTTGAGATGCTTTTAGCATCCCCTGACACTTGTGAGAACTGTCTCACTCTGAGGTTGATGTTGGTGGATAGGGATGCCACCATTAAGAAGTTAGAGAAGTCTGCTTTCTCTATTCCCTCTCTACACTGCCCTACTTGAGCTGACCAGACTTTAGTTCTAAAGGATCTGAGAGAGGAGAAACAGACTTTGGTTGATGAGAACAACCGTTTGAGAGAGGTGCTCAGTTGGATGTATGCTAGAGAACCCCAACTTAGGATGATCTTGGAGAGCACCAAGAGAGCTGAGGGTGATATGAGTGGACTTGGGTTAGGAGAGAGTAGTACTTCGGGTGAGAAGAGTAGTTCCTCAATTAAGCTTAAGACTGCCTCTCCTCAGCCTAGCCCTACTGTTGATGGGGTTTACCATGAGCCTCTTAAGGCTGCCCCAAAGAAGCAGTTCTGGACACCCAAGCCCTCACAGGCTAAGCTGGACAGAGTAGTGACTGAGATTCTCAAGCCTCCAGTGAGCAAGGAGAGAGTCCAGCAGCCTGTTCCACCCAAGGCTACTCCACCTAAGCCTAAGGCTCAGCCTAAACCAACTCCCAAGAGGCTTGTCTACCACTGTGACTTTTGCCAGCGGAATGGCCACTTGGAGGAGTTTTGCTTCAGGAGGAAGCGAGTTGAGAGGCAGGAGAGAGCCTAGGGGGAACCAGGATCAGTTCTACCAGGGTGGTAGGCAAGGTCTTCCCCAGTCGCGGTGAGATGAGAGACCACTTTGCTGGTGAGAGAGGAGGCAGTTTTCAGGCCCGTGTTCCTAGCGGAGAGAGATGCTTTCCCGGTCGAGCTCCTAGTCGTTTTCAGCGCGGCTATGGTTTTTCTGACCAAGGCTTTGGAGGTAGAGGGTTTGAGAGCTCACGCTTTAGAGGTCGTGGGTACCCAGATAGACGTGATGCTTACTTTGACTGTGTTTACCCCACTTTTGAGTAGATGTTTCGGCACTGGTTCAGCGTTTACACTAACCCCAGTGCCAGACCATTTGCTCACTCTCGCTTTCCTTGATTATGCAGGATCGAGGCCTGGAGGACATATGGATCATGGACTCCGGTTGCTCTAGGCACATGACAGGGCACCCCAGATGGTTCTCCAGCCTCAACCCCGTGAGCACCAAGGAGCACATCACATTCGGGGATAATGGTCAAGGTAAAGTGTTGGGTGTTGGTTCTGTTGCTCTTTCTAGCAAGCTTTCCCTGAGAGAAGTTGCTTTGGTGAGGAATTTGGGGTTCAATTTGGTCTCCGTCTCGCAACTTCTCAAGGAAGGGTTTGAGGTTCGTTTTAAGGAGGGTTCCTCTTGTGTGCTTGATGCTAAGGAAAACCTTGTTTGTCGGATTTTGCCCTATGGGCAGGTTTTTAAGATTGACCTTGCATCTGTCTCTGGACCTCCTCGGTGTTTGGTTGCTAGTCCTTCTGCTGATATTTGGAAGTGGCATAGGAGGCTTGGCCATTTGAGTTTTGATCTGCTAGTCAGGTTGAGCTCAATGGATCTGATCCGAGGATTGCCCAATTTCAAAGCAGAAAAGGACTTAGTATGCCACCCCTGTCGTCATGGCAAGATGGTTGCCGCTTCTCATGCACCTGTCAATCAGGTGATGACCTCTTACTTGTGTGAGCTGCTACATATGGACACGGTTGGTCCTGCTCGAGTACAGTCGGTCAGTGGGAAGTGGTATGTGCTTGTAGTTGTGGATGACTTTTCTCGCTATTCGTGGGTGTTCTTCATGGAATTCAAAGATGAAGCTTTTGGTTTTGTTCGGGATCTAGTCTTGAGGTTAAGGAATGAGAGTCATAAAGCCATGAGGGCTATCCGCAGCGACAATGGCGGAGAATTTCGTAACTCTTGTTTCGAAACCTTTTGTTGTGACCTTGGTCTTGATCACCAATTCTCGTCTCCTTATACCCCACCGCAGAACGGTGTTGTGGAACGAAAGAACCGCAGACTTGTAGAGATGGCGCGGACGATGCTTGATGAGCATAGGACTTCGCGACGCTTTTGGACTGAGGCTATGAATACGGCCTGTTACATTGCCAACCGTATCTTTCTACGGGCTTTCTTGGGAAAGACTTCGTATGAGCTACGGTTTGGCAGGCAGCCTAGCGTCAAGCACCTGCGTGCATTTGGCTGCAGATGCTTTGTGCTCAAAAAGGGGTTGCATTTGGACAAATTTGAAACTCGCTGCTTGGATGGTATTTTTCTTGGGTACGCCTCTAGCTCTAGGGCATATAGAGTGTGGATCCTTGATACTAGACAAGTGGTTGAGACCTGTGAAGTTTCCTTTGATGAATATATGCCTTGCATAACCCCCGCATTTGAGCTTTCAGGTGATGATGAAGAAGGCGCTCCCATCTTTGAAGATGAGGAAGGCGAAGTAGATGCTGGTGATGCGGGAGCCACTGCACCGGCTGCAGCTCCTGCCCCCTCTGCTACGAGCTCTGAAGATGAAGGAGGACCCTTGCCTACGTCTCCCTCCTCACTCCCCCGACCACAAGCTCGAGCAGAGGTTGGCCCCGCTGAGGACGTAGGGGAGGTGACCTCTGAGATTGTTCCAACTCGGTAGGTCCAGCGGGATCACCCTCCAGACAGGATGATTGGAGACCTACACCAGCGTGTCACACGTTCTTCGGTTAACTCTCTGGCCTTTTTCTATCACTCCGCATTTGTTGCTCCTTTCGAACCCCGGGATGTGTCACATGCATTATCTGATCCTAGTTGGGTGAACGCCATGCATGAGGAGTTGGAAAACTTTGAGAGAAACCATGTCTGGGATTTAGTTGAACCTCCACCAAACTGCCACCCTATAGGAACCAAGTGGGTTTTCAAGAACAAACAGGGTGAGGATGGGATGGTTGTGAGGAGCAAAGCGAGATTGGTAGCCCAGGATTTCTGTCAGAAGGAGGGGATAGATTATGAGGAAACCTTTGCTCCTGTAGCTCGTTTAGAGGCTATTAGGATTTTGCTTGCCTTTGCTGCCTCTAAAGGCTTCAAATTGCAGCAGATGGATGTCAAGTCAGCCTTTCTAAACGGTTACATAGAGGAGGAGGTTTATGTGAGACAACCTCCTGGCTTTGAGAGTGCCAAGTTTCCAGACCGGGTGTATAAGTTGAGAAAAGCCTTGTATGGTCTGAAGCAAGCCCCAAGAGCTTGGTACGCTAGGTTGAAAGCCTTTCTGCTCAAGTCTGGTTTTGTGATGGGTTCAGTAGACAAGACCTTGTTTCTGTTGAGTCGTGGCAGTGACACCCTTCTAGTTCAGATATATGTTGATGACATTATCTTTGGTGGTTCATCTCACGCTTTGGTGTCTAAGTTTGCTGAACAGATGAGAAGGGAGATATAGACTTGATCCATGTAGAGACTGAGAACCAGTTGGCCGATATCTTTACCAAGCCCTTAGACCTGAGCATATTTGCTCACTTGCGTGGGGAGCTTGGTGTTTGTTATCCTTTTTAGGTTGGGGTAACTTTGGTGTAGTTTAGGTTTTGCTTTGCTTTTTCTTTCTTTTCTTTCTTTGTTTCTCTTTGCTTCTCTTGCATTTTGTCCCATACCATGAATTGCATTGTAACATATGCATTTCACTTTCACTAGCACTAGAGCTCTTCTGGTATGCCAAGTTAGTACTTCCTTGTGCTAGAGTGTACAGTTGCTTGCATGATCATGGTTGGCTAATGTGATGCCCCCGGCATCTCGAAAGTTTTAACACGTGATTAGATTAGCGGTAGTCACGGTTTTGGCTTAATAGTGTTTAGAGAAGAGCAACAACTAGGCTAGTAAATCACGAAGTCAAAAAATTTTCAGTGAAATATGCAAAACCCCTGAATGCATTTGTGACTATAGTTTAAAATATAATGTGATTGGAACCAAACTCTCTATAACAAACTTGTAGACAATTTTATGTAGATCAACTTTGTTATTGGGTGTGGTAACATGCACAAAGGTCTAGGTGGAGTTTTGAGTCGATTAATGAAAAAGCAGAAATCTGCCTAAACTTGATCGGTAAGGAAAATTCAAATTTCAAAGGAACAAAAGTCCCTATCATGCAAAACATCATATAAGAAAGTTGTAGATAATTAAAAACTACACAACATTGGTATAATACTCTTTCTCTGAAAATGAGCATAAAATAGACTTTAGGAATTTCTAAGTTTGCATTAAACCTTGGTCAAACTGGAGTCAGCAGGTTAAATTCAAATTTAATCATATTTAAACTTGGAATCTGATATTACTCCTTTTGACAAAGTTATAGATTTGGAAGAGTAGAACAACTTTTGTATTTTGGGTTTTGTCAAATTCAGCCCCTAAATCATTCAAAATGGCGAGTTTAAATCACATCTCCAGCCGGTCAAACCACCCTTTTCCTTTTTCCGAATTTTCGTTTTTCCCTGAGTCGCTGACGAGCGGGCCCCACCTGTCGGGTCGCCTGCGCCGGTACTCGGGTGGGCCCCACTGCCTTCCTCACCTCATGCACCCGGTCCGTAGACCCCTCACCCTCCTCCTCACCCTGACCCCACCTGTCAGCGACCTCCGGTCCATGGACCGAGTCCACCGCGCGCCTTCTCTCTTCCCCCTCTCCTCCCGCTCGCCCACGCGGCGGGCGAAGGGCGCCGGCACGCCGAAGCCATGGGCGCCAGCGCGCCACGCCGCGGCCACGCGCCGCCCGGCCTGCCCTCACCCCTGCAGCGCTGCCCCATACCCCGAACAAGAGCGGAGAGCGCGCCCTCCTCCATTTTCTCCTTCCTCGCACTCGCCATTTCACCCGAGCAGTTTTCCCTCTGTTTCCATTGACGACCTCCATTGGAGCGAGCTTGGAGCTCAAGCTCCGGTGCAGCTCCGTGCCTCACCGCGCCACCAGAGCACCGCGCCGCTCCTCCGCGACCTTCGCTCCACCATTCCGCACCGGCCTAGGCCACCGGTTCCACCTCGACGCCGCCCACCGCGCCGCCGGAGCTCGTCGCCCCTGCTCATCGTCGTCACATCTCCCCGCGCCCTCTCCCGTCGATTAAAGTAGGGGGTAAGATTCCCCAACCACTCCTCTCACTTCCCCGCTACCTCCGGTGAGCCTGCAGGGCTCCGCCCGACCGAGAGGGGCAGCGCCGCCGCCGGCCTTCCTCCCTGGCGCTAGGTAGAAGGAAGCCAGGAAAGAGACAGCCGTTTTTGCATTTAAGCCCCTCGGTTCTCACGGATTCACATTTAAATCCAATGCGTTATTCATTGAGTCATGCAGATCTGACGACCTAGCCCCTGAAAGTTAGGGTTATTCACGTTTAAATCCTATATCTGGGGTTAATATGCATTTTTCGGCTGATAACTTTGAAAAATCATATAAAATCATGGAAAAATCACAAAAATATGAACTCAGTTGCTATGAACTCCTTGTGAGTAGATCTACCAGATGGATATGATGGAAGGGTATGAAAAGACCTTTTTGCCCCTGGTATTGTGCATGCATGAAAAACCTTGATAAATAGGAAATGTGGGTAAAATGAGCTTCAAAAATTGTGAAATTTGGGCAGAGGCCTTGTGAACATGTGTAAGCTCTGTATAAATTTTGGTAGCCCTAGCATTGACTATTTAATTACTATTTTGCCCTTGTCTTGTATATTAAGCATATATTATTTTAGGAAAAGGTTGCTATGGAGAAAAAATGCTCCATGTGACTTTAGGGGCTTGATATGAGCTCTAGGTTATGAACATGACTCATTGCTAGAGTAGGAAGTGGTGCATGTAAGGTTGTGATTCTGATTTGAAAATAGTAGAAATAATGCAATTTTACATAAATAGTCGAAAATGTGAGACCAGTATATCCAATAAAAACCCCCACACTTACTTTAGTAATCTTAATGACTAAATTACTGTTGCATGTTTTATCGGCTCACATCACCATATTAGCTTTATGATGGACAACTTAGTTTTTGTATATGTTCTTGTGAGATTGCACATACACGATTGCTTCGGGTCCATAAAAGTAGTTTTAATGCTAGTGTCAGTCGGGAGGTTTTGGTTGAGCTAGTAATCCATTACATGCGTAACTAGATGTTTGCCTTATATTTTGCTTAACCAGTTGTATGCTTGATGATCGTGCATCTCATTCACTTGTGTCATGCATAGCATTCATATAGCAACGCTTATTGCAGATACGTGATTGAGAAACAAGTGCGGGAGCTACTTTAAGCAATGGTGATCCAAAAGATCAAGTAAGCCCCAGACACGACCAGGAGAGCCCATCAGTCGTGTTTGGAAGGAGGAGTTGTCTAAGTGATCAAGGGGTTGCCTGGGGCAAAGCCTCACAACCCCGCAAACTAACCTAGTTTAGTTTGTTGGCTTGATAAGAATAAGCAAAGGTAGGCAGGACCATGAATTCTCCCAGCTAATATATGAATGATTGTTTCATTACGCATCCGCATTAGGAGTTGTATGAAAACAATTGCATTAGATCTCCTGGCCGCCCTGGCCCTAGCACCTATATATAGAGTTCATAGGACGAGTTGCCTAGGCTCTGCTAGGTGCGAGTAGACACGAGTGAAAGGAGTCACTCGTCGCGTAGGTGATTTCAAAGGTTACAAAACTTTTACTATTGAGGAAGTAATACTATGCTCCTGATTTAAATGGAGACCGGGCAGAGAATAATTTTATTATGTGGTGTGCGTTTGGCTCCGCCCGAGTCGCATAAGGCCCGTCCGCTGTTCGCCTATTGGTCGGCATAACATTGCTAGAGTGCTTAACCGGGAAATGGGACCGGTAAAGTCTTTCCTGGGCTTGTCCGAAGCACAGAGACACGTTCCTACCCGCTGGTTGAGAGGAAGGTGGCCCGGGGGAGCTTGGTACTCATGATGGGGAGACCGAGATGTCGGCAGGCTCGTCATGGGGGCACAACCCGGGGGCTAGGCGGGAGTGAATCGAACTTGGGACTGAGACAGGTTAAGATTGGGACTATATGTGGGAACGCGATGGCTAGTAAGCATATATCCCTGGCATGATAGTTATTCCCGGGAATTAAAATCGATCTGAATCGCTGATGCCCACCAGGTGTGGGAATGCCAATGCCTTTGACGTTCAACGTAGTAATTACTTAAACTCTCGATGTTTAATACTCATGGTTTTTGGAATACCACATGATTGAATTGAACTGTTTACATTACTGCAAGTTACAGTTGTGTTGGAGGTTATACAAATGATGAAAACTTGCTATTTATGTTACACATGTTACTGTTTAAAACTAAAGGCTAAGGACCCACTTGCTAGTAAGCCGCTTCGCGTCAGCCGTAAGCCAAATCCATTAAGACCTACTGAGTAATTAGTACTCAGGGTTTGCCCCCACCTTTTGAGAACAGGTACCGGTGACATCTGGACAACTGCTTGAAGGAGAGTAGTACCGGTGGGCTCGGTGTTGCTCATCTCGATCAACGTTGCATGAAGACTAGTAAAGTATTTCGTTCCGCTGTGAGATGTTTTCAAACTCGCTTCCGCTATCTGTTTCAAACTTGCCTTTCGTATGGTAATATGATGAAACTTGTGATATTATTTCGAACCGGTTTGAAAAATAAGTTTTTATATGCTATATTCAACTGCCTGAGATGATGTATCTGCTGTGGCTCCATTGTGGGCTGGATGTGTATGATGTCGGTTCCTCTGGGAAAAGGTAACATCGGGAGTCGAATGACTCTTCGACGGACGACCGGGTTTAGTTCGGTCTAATCGCACTGCAAGCCAGAGGTGGCAGGTGTGCTTAGCCCGGATTAAATCGGCGGTTCCGCCACACTCATGAGTCAACTCTCATGGAGCACTAGGCTTACCAGCAGGGGGTATTTGCCCGGGTGATCGTACTTGAGCCACTGGTCCGCCTGACTAAAGGAGGTCATCAGGTCCGACCAGCTGTATGGCTCCGGAGATTCCTTGGTGGCCGCCAAGATTTGGCAGTCGTCGAGCTTCTGCTGCCGCTTGCTCTCTAGGGAGCCATGCCCCCCGAAAATGACGTTGACGTGACAGTTGACGTTGGGGAAGCCGGCACCGTTGCCTCTGTTCTGCTGAGGCAGAGGCCCCTGATCACGCGGGAGTGGCTTAGGAGGAGGCAGAGCCACAAAAGGCTTGCCGCGAACGATCGACGCCTTGAAGTCCCTGCAGTCACGCAGGGTGTGGTGCATCTCCTTGTGGTAGGAACACGGCGCATCAAGGAGCTGGTCGAGTGACATCTGCCCTCTTTGCCGTAGCGGAACACGCGGCCACGTGGGCGATGGCCCCACAGTCTGGACTTCCTCCCGCGGTCTCTTTTCCCAACGGCGATCTTGTCACGAGAACTCTTCACGCTTCCCCTGTTGTTCTCGTTGTGCGTCGACCAAGTCCCGAACTTGCTCGTCCACGGTGATGTATCAGTCAGTATCGCGGAAGAGCTGCTAGGACGTGACCGGGGACTTTTGCAGGAGGGCCTTCACGAAAGCCTCGTCCCTGGAGCCTCGGAAGAAGTCATCGATTACTACCCCATCAGCGATGTTGGGAATTCTATTCCGCATCGACTGAAACCACTTGAGGTATGATCGAAGACCCTCGCAATCCCTACGCTTGATAGACTTGAGGTCCCAAGGCTGTGCTGGCTTGTCTGATAGTGACTAGAAATTGAAGATGAAGCGCCGACAGAAGTCATCCCAGTTGTCGATGCAGTCGTGCCTGAGGTGTCACAACCACTATAGCGCATCTTGTCCCAGGACGATCGAGACGTAGGCCGTCATCACATCTTCACTTGCGCTGGCCGCGCTAGCTGCCATCCAGCCAGTGGGGTCGAGCTTCAACTCATACTTGTCGACGTTGGATACCTTGAAGTTCTGCGGCCACTCTACTCCGCGGAGCCGAGTGGTGAAAGCCAGGATTCCAACCATGCCATGATGGGCTGGTTCGTACCGACCTCTGTCTTGAGCTGCCGCATCGCGGCGTTGAGGAGACCGAGGACGATTCCCCTCTAACCGGTCGCGGACTGATTGCCATGCCGTTGGACTGTTGACGGATGCCCTGGCTGAGTTAGCTCTGCCCCAGACTTCTTGGTCTGGCGCCCCGAAGTCACGGTCGTAGTTGTTACGACACCGGAGCTCCTCTGCGTGCCATTCCGTGAGCGATCTATCGATGTTGTTGCACTGCATCACGCCTCTCGTTGTTGGCTTGACGGGCGTCAGGGGCCGCTGGAGGGTTGGCCGGAAGGAGGTGATGAGTTGCTTGTGCGAAGATCCGCCGGTACGCTTCCCACTTCAGAGTCTGAGGGAGTCTGTCCCCAGCCGCGCTAGGACTCCCCCTGCTTGACTCGGGGTGCCCATGGCCGCAACGAAGTCGGGCAGCAGGTTATGCCCTGCCGGTAGAGGCGGTCGGGGTTGAACGTGGTTCTCTGCGTCGTGCGCCGCTCTCCCGTGATCCCGCTGGTACTGCTGGGCCTACATGTGCCGACAGTCACGCCGCCGACTGTTTTGTTGACGACGGAACTCAGCTTGCTCCGGTGTCTCGTCTGGATCGGTCGCCTCATCATGTGAGACGGGCAGGGTCAGGTCTTGATTTCCCGCGTTGTGGTGATGGCGGATGTTGCACTGCCAGTTGCGACGCCGCCGCCGCCGCTCGTGCTGATGAGGCGTTTCTCCGTTGATGGAAGGCTCATCACTGGAGACAGGGTCATCCTCCACTGGCCTGCCGATGACAAGTACCTTAGAGAAGTGCGTCGGCACCCCCGAGCTTGCCTGGTCATCGAGGAGCGTCAACGATCCCTCCGAGTGAAGCTCAGAGTCGGGAAGCGTGGATCCCGATGCCATAGTCATCTTAGGTTGCCTGCTTCTGGGCATGGAGGGAGACTCTAGGTTGCAGACCATCTCAATACAGGCAGGCTCGCTGCCCTCTCGAGCGAGAGGTGGCTGAGTCGACTGCTATGGAGGCGCAATCTCCGACTTCGCCACTGTGCGCGCGCTGCGCCACGTGGCAGTTCTGCCGCTCAGAGTAGAGTTGATGACGAGACCCAAACGAAATCTAGTCACCGGTTCCTCGACCGCGTGATAGATGTTGTCGTCCACGAGCGGTGTGGATGTTGACCCTGAGGGAGGTCTTGTCGTCTTCTCGCCGCCCCCTCCTTGAGCTGAGGTGGCTGAGGCCGTGGTTGATGACGAGGGCTTGCGGTCTCCCGTCGCGCATCCTCATCGTGTTTGAGGAGAACCGCGGTGCGAGGAACGAACCATAGATGCGACGAAGTTGACTGACAAGCTGCTGCAGCGTTGCAGGGACCGCGGGGAAGCTTGGTGGGAACCCGATCTTGCGCACGATCTGTGGCTTTGCTGCTTCAGCCATCAGTCGGGAGCAAGATCGAGGTCTTCCAGCAAGGTGGGGTCACTGGCATGGAAGTCGAGGACGTGCGGCGAGCCTCCGGTTGCCACGATTTCTTCTCCTGACTGATCTGAGTCCAGACCCAAGTTGGGGAAGTGGAGAGCGCGGTGCGTCGGGTCGGCAAAGATGGGGTCGCCGATTCTGGTGGAGGGGTAGGAGCAGATCTGCGCCCGACCTTCACCTCGACCGCCTGTCGAGGTTCTGACCCAGATTGGATCGGCGTGTGGCTCAGTGCCTCGCACCGAGGCGGGAGAAACCAAGGCCAAGTGGCCCTGGTGGGCTGGTGTGTCAACGCTCGAGGAGGAGTTGGCTCGGCACCGGTGGTGGCTGGTCGCTGGCCTGCCGCCCACTGAATAGGTCCAGGTGGTGGTGAAGTTGGAGGGAGCTTCGGAGTCAGCGACGGTGCTTTGCAGCCACGCGCCACCCCCGTGGCACCGATGAGGCAGTGCAGATCGCTGGATTGATCGGCGATGAACGAGATGGATCCGAAGCAGATCATCTCGCCCGGAGCGAACTTGCTGACGTTGTCGATGAGGTTGGCCATGGAGCTAGCTCGATGCCGATGCCGCCGAACCCCTACCTGGTGTGCCAACTGTTGGGGTTTAGTACCAGCAGTGCACCATGGGACGGGTCACGTGGAGCTTTTGTGGCTCGGCGAGATCGACGTAGCTCGATGGTTCGCCGGAAAAGCGACAGAGACATGGAGATTTATACAGGTTCGGGCCGCGAGATGCGTAAAACCCTACGTCCTGTTTGTGGCTGGTTGTAGTGCTGCGAGTTCTTGAGGTTACAGTGAGGGTTAGGGCTAGGATTGCGATGGGAGTTGATGATCTACGTAGGGGTCCCTCATCCGCCTTATATAAGCTGACGGAATCTTGGGTTACAAGTTGATTTCCTTCTATATCTCCTAGTCAGTTTTAGATTACATAAGATCAAACAGAATCTAAGTTTCCATCGTATCTTCGTCAATCTCCTCAAATCTCAAAACCAGAGTCCGAGCTAGGCTTCCCTGTTTGTACTCCAGCTTGCGTCATCGTTGCCTTGAACTCCAAGCCATCGTGACCATGATCGGGCCTGAGTCAAGCGTTCGGCCCATGGAAATAGCCGCTCACCCGATTTAGGCCCACTGCTGGCCCATGTCCTGGATCCACGCCATGAGGATCCAGGGGATATCTATCACCAACAGATACTCATCCAAAGTTCATATACAAATCCAAAAAAAATTACAAATCTAGATGTCACAAATAAACACAATGTCAAGCCCAATTGCCGATCGATGCATAGTATCTGCACAAATCACAAAATACTGGCATGTGTTGGCTATATGCGCAAATAACAAAAAAAAGAGACATCAGTTGGTATATTGATTTGAAACCTTTATAGTGTAAGAACCTCCTTATAAACGATGTTCTTAGTATACAGTCCCACTCTGCTTGTGGATTTTTTTTTGTCTTGTCTTGCCTTGATTTTTTATTTTTCTTATCTTTATCATCAGGTGCAGCTAGGACCTTGATGTTACTCCTAGTGGTGGCTCTAAACAATGCCACATAAAGCTGGCCATGGGAGAACATAGGCTCAGGCAAGTACACTCCAGCATGTGGAATTGTTTGTCCTTGTGCCTTATTTATTGTCATAGCAAAGCTGAGCCTGATAGGAAACTGCTTCCTCTTGAACCTAAAAGGGAACATCTCATTGTCTAAGGGGCACAACGGGATTTGGGGTAGGAAGACCCTCTTCCGAGCATGCTGCCCCAACATGATCTCTGCGTCAATAGCATTTTTCTGGAAACCCCGGACGATGAGTCTTGTCCCATTGCAGAGCCCATTAGCAGGATCAATGTTTCTTAAGAGTATGACAAGACAATTTATCTTGAGCCTCAGAACATAGGGAGGCAGCCCGTTAGGGGTCAAAGAGTTTAGGAACTCTGGCATATAGTAGTTGTGGGGGTCATCATCTGCCCGATCGAATCTATGGTACACCATCTCCTCCCCTTGGAAACGATGGATCATCCGCATATTGATCCGGTCCACACAGTCATTCCGTGTGGACAAAATGGCTCTTGATGTGATATAGTTTGGATCCGTCATGTTATCATCAAGCATTGGAAACACATCCTCTATTAGTCTATGTAGGTCTGTATCCTCTCCTGTGTAAGGCACACATATTTCATCAGGCAAACGTATGTACCCATCACCATCGTTCTCCTCGGTCCCATTATCGACTCGCAATAGGTATTTTGCAAACCATGGGTTACTCTGTGCCCACATGTTGCATACCAACTTTAGGTGACGCATGGACTTCCAAAGATATGACCTCCGTAGGGATGCATCGACTATGTGAGCCCTTGACCCCATTCTGATAATTGGGAGGACTTGCCTAAAATCTCCTCCAAACACAATTGTCTTCCCGCCGAAGGGTCGATCCGGTGCATTCATTATGTCCCTCATGCTATTGTCGAGTGCCTCTACCACCTGTCTCCTAGTCATAGTGGCTTCATCCCATATGATCAAGGATGCTTCCTTTAGAAGCTTAGCTGTCCCGCTCTGTTTTGTGAGACTGCATGACAACCCATCATAGATAGTCAAAGGTATCTTGAACCGTGAGTGTGCAGTCCTTTCTCCGGGCATTATGGAAGCAGCAACACCAGATGTAGCTGTCGCCACGGCAATGTTACCCAAGCCTCGGACCATTGCCAATAATGCCTTGTATAGGAAAGTCTTGCCTGTGCCTCCAGGGCCATCAACGAAGAAAACGCCTCCTTCGCCGCTATCCACAGTAGCTAGAATCTCATCATATGCGGACCTCTGCTCGGCATTGAGCGAGGTTGCTAGTGTTTCATGGTCAGAGTCCACCTCAATAATCGATTCCTCGTATATCTCTCTATCCACACCGTGAGAAGAGTCATGTTCCTCATCGATCTCGGAAGAGGGTAAGATTTAATGTCTTTGCCCATTGATTGCAGCATGTTCCTTATATCTATCAAAACCATATTCTGGACCGCTTACATGGACAACCTTGTGCGGCAGTAGTCTTCCGACATTGCCTCTCGATGTTTGTCCCAGAGGCCTCGCACGTTGGAAGCCTCACAATGCACAAGTATCATCGCAAATAGCCTTCTGAGCGCCGATGGTATCTGGAATGTCTCAACCTCAGTGAGACAGTCATCCAGAGTGTTGTCTGCCTCAATTAGGCCACTTCTTTCTGCGGCTTCATGGAAGGACGGCGCAATCTGACCATCAATAGTCCTAAGGTCCTCGAATGAGGTAGCACCCGCCACATGGTTTAGAAGAACCCTGAGGAAGTAGTGTTCCCCCTCGGCTAGATGGGCCGATATGATTCTACCAATCTGTTTCACACCCTCCCTTTTCCTCTTTTGCCAGAATTTTTCCTTCTTGCACTTTTGCCAAGTGAAGTACTCTGGAAAATCACGGTAGAGGATACCTCATGCTTCAGGATTTTTCTTGTTTGCCTCAAAGTACTCTGTTAGCATTGACTTTTCTGCTCCTTCCCGATCAAGTATTTCCTAGGATATCTTGACCCTCTTCATATGTAACCATGTGCATACCAGGGAGATGTAGTTGTAGTTGCATCATGGGTGGACTGTTCTTGCTTAGGTCAAAGCCATATATCCTCTACAATGCTTCCGGAGGAGTCACCCACCTACCTTGCCTATACATCTTGATCTCATCGACATTCCCCTGACCATCTGCCTTATTCACAGATATAGACGCACGGTCGTGGGCCTTGTATAGGTACTTGTAGAGGTATTTGACACCCTTGATGCTCGAGCAAACCTCAACGTTGATATGGCAATTGAAATACCTCAAAAGGAAAGGGTTGTAAGGAACAACCCATCCATTGTCTAGTTTCGTGCCCTCAAACCTTTTCTTTATGCCCATCTTCATGTCTCCTATACACCAGATAAGAGTCCTTTCCTTGTAAAGTAGCCATTGTTGAAAGGTCATGGATAATGGTTCCTACATTTGCCACTTGCCTTTGTGCAAGGGCACTCAGGATTCAACATACCGCAAGGACCATGCATCATATGATTGATAACCATTTTGTATAGCTCTGGGTACTTGCATTTGTTTGGCAGTTCGGCGAAGATGATAGAGTCATACTGCTCTAGGCACGTGAGTTTGTACTTTCCCTGCATAATCAATAGGAAGTGGGCATGTGGTAGGCCCCTCTTTTTGAACTCCACCACATAAACATATGCCTGCACCTTGCCAAGAATTCCCTCCTCTAGAAAGAGTCTCTTCATTTCCTCTAGCTTTGCTCTAAAAACACGCACATCAATGTCTCGACGATCTTGGGGTATCTCACCAACCTCAAGCTCATGCTTGATCTCCTCCCAGTTAGGGTTACATGTCATTGTCAAGAAAATATCAGGCTTCCCATATTTTCTTACTAACGCCATGGCATCGAGGTACCGACGCCTCATATCTCGAGGCCCCCCAATGAATGACCCTAGTAGAACGGTCCACCTACCGACCGCGTCAGCTCATGTTTCCCCCCTATGAAGGCAATCCATTAAGCCCTAGTACAAATCCGCTCGTATCTCTTTTTGATGAGACCATATGTAGTCTAATCGTGAGCTCTCAATCTTTATGTATGTATCGACCACAAACTGCTGAAAAAGACGCTTGTCAAATAGGATTGGGTTGAATATCCCTGGTCGCATCTGGAACTTGTAGCAGTAGTAGTCCCTCACGGATACACATAGACGGTTAGCACTATCTGCGTAGCATATGATATCGAAGGTCAGGGCGCGCCATCTAAGTGAGAAAAGAATAGAAAATCACACTTCCATATAGACTTCTCCAATATTAGAGAATATATCTTGGGTTTCCTTGACCATTGGCATGTGCAGCACGAGCAGCATTGACCGCATTGATGGAAACCTCATGTCTAGGTATCCCAGAATGCTAGCCGCTCTCACCTCTCGGGAAAAATAGAGGGTATGCCAATGGATCATAGGATGCATGGTAGGACCTGATTCCATACTCTTGCTTGTTGTTCCCATAGAGTACAACACCACAATCAAATTTTCTACGTTGCTCGGTCCCCTCAACCCACACTGCCGCGACCTCTGAAGTGAGAGGTACATTATGCGTCCTCTGGTCCATGTGATGATCAAGGTTAAACGTGATACAATAGTCCGCTAGGTCCTTGATTTGTCCCATCGGTTTGAGTTGCTGAGAGTATGGGTTGTCTTTTCAGTATATGAACAGTTGCCGAATGACTTGTTGATCCTTAATGACTTGTTGATCCTTCTGGTTCTTCTTTCCGCGGCAGTGGCTGGTATCGATGTTCTAGGCTGGGATCATCATCATAAAAGTACATCTCTAGAGGATTTCCGCCCTTGCGACTTGCAGCCAAATCAGCAATGGTATGGTACATTTGTCCATGTGCTCGAAATGTGTACACACCACTTTTGCTAACGTCTATTGTGTCCCCATCGAGCATGCAGTGGAGTGATGTGAACGAGAAATGGCCGTTGAAAAACCTAATGCTGTCACGAAAGTGCCAAGCGTCAGAATCTGTGCTTGTCCATAGCCGCATGAGCTCAGGTGGCATTTCAATGTTGGACAGACTTATTTTGCCATCTCGACAGCAGAAAACCTTAGGCTCTTTATGGAACCTCTTCACACCACAACGCTTACAATTTGGCACATCCTCCAACACATGTGTGTTTTCAGGTATGTTACTATATACATGGTCATGTGGGTCTTCGGCGCTAGAGCTCATGGTGGAGGCATCATCAGTTACATCAATCACAATTTCCTCTTCATTCTCGTCATCTAGTTTATATTTACATTGTCAATCAATTATATGAAAGGGTAGAGGCAAGGGAGACAATGGTAGGGTTATGTACCTTGGCCTGCAAACATGTAGCCATCCTCACTTTGGTCTTCTTCAAATATGACTCCATCGCCACACTCATCATGAACATGTGGTTGTGTTGGAGACACCGTATCATTAGTATCTTGTACATCTAGTGTAGAATTAGTGAGCTCTATTGTAGGTTCTACAAGACTTGTGTCCTGTGAGATTGATGTAGGATCCCTGATGCACTTTTACACCTTTGAGCAATCGTTTTGGCAAATCTCTCATTACGATGAGCTATAAGTGTAGCCCTTTTTCCTGCTGGTATATTATTTATTTTCTTCCTTTTAAGAGGTTTTCCAACATCAATATCAATATCTGTTAAGTATTGTGCATTAATTCATAGCAATTCAATTAGTCCTAAGCATAGTTTGAGATTAAGACATCTATTAGTTGTGGCAATAACCTCTATCAGTATCAGTGGGAGCTGAAAAATCAACAGTGATCGCAGACCCAACTGGGATGGATGAGCTAGAAGGAAATACCACGTCTGGTGTGTTATACATAGGGTTTTCCTTGGCTATTAAGTGTTTCCCTAGACTGTTCCTTCTCAAAGTGCGACAAATCCTCTTTGCCTCCTTTTGCTGAGGCATCATATTTGAATAATATGAGCTCGCACTTGGACGGCTATTTTCAGTTTGATCTAATGGAATTCATGATTAACAAAATCCAAGTTGTGTTAAATAAACAAAGTGTAGTAAGGTGATTGGTGTGAATTTGCACCTTCCATGGTCACTGCGTTATGTGTTTCACAGACCACTGATTCCCCTACTTCCTGCTGTTGAGTACCAAGAGAAGCTGCAACTGCTGGCTTCCTCCGTGCATCTTGTTTTCTTTTCAACAGTTCAACTTTCTTATTAGGATCCATCAATACATAGAGTTCTCTATCCCGTTGATTTCTGTGTTCTTTGGAATCTTGAGTAACAACAATATTTTTCTTCTTTCGGTCATCTCTTCTATTTTTTAGCAATTCAGCTTTTTTATCCGGATCCATCTGTGCATATCGTTCCCTATCACGTTGCCTTCGGCGTTCTTTGGGATCTTCTATTTGCAGTTGTAGGTTGGATAACACAGTGCCATCATCATTAGAAAAATTGGCGGCATCTAAAAATTGCATATCTATAGATTAACTGTGGACGAAATGATCATTCAAATTAGACATGTAACTTCTCCTAAATTACCAATGGCAGCAAAATTTGTTAGGTCTTTGCACGGAGAGCGAATCGTGTTACTTTTCCTCGGTGGCATCTACAGTACACACCGATAGATATGTCACAAAGAATTTTATTGCACGTGCTAGCAATTAGACAAGTTATGCACCATTCTAAAACAGTGCTACAATAATCAAGACAGACATATCCGAGTGCTAATCAATATATCCAGTCCACATCTAATCAGTACAACAGCATCACAACGGGAGAGAACAATCAAGAATGATACTCAGTTATGCACTGAAGATTTACATATTGGGAGAGAACGATCAAGAATGATACTCAGTTATGCACTAAAGATTTACATAATTGCTTGCAGCATGGATTGAGGCCCACATCTACACATATATGTATGGGCATTATAATTCAGGTATCAAACATGGCAACTTCAGAATGCTTGTTTTAGACCGGATCAATATAAATGCATAATAATATACTGGATTGCACGAGGTAAGTTCATCTGATGCGGAGTGGCATATAGATTCATAGGGACAGAACATGCCTAACAGCATATGGGTGTTGGTCCACACGTCAGTTCCTTTGGTTATCCCCAGGAGGATGGCAACGTCAGCAATTGCAGCCTGTATAAACAGAGCAACAAAACAAATCCAAAGCAAAATCAGCTTGAATTGGAAAAAATAGGACACAGAAGGAAGGGGATTCAGGTAGAATGTTATAGCCACTTTTAATCCAAAATCTTAGACATTCTGAGCACTACACTCTCAAAAGCTGACAATCACATTAGTGTGGGGTAAATCGATGGAAAGGCAAGACGGAAGCACTTGGTTAAGAGGCATAAATGTATAAATTATCCTAAGTTGGAGCACTGATTCAAACAGCCTGAGCATTTTAAAGTGTTTTTCCTAGTAACTGGTCCTCTAGATTAGATACTCTAGATTTTGATCATGCTGCTCAGGTTCCTCTGCTTTCATTTCAGGTCCGGCTACATTTTGAAGAAATCTTGTACATTGTTTAGCCTCTGTATACAAGCATGCTAGCAAAAATCTGAGTTCTGCCTAACTGCTGCCTCCTTTTTTACCACTAAGAAAATCTGCATGCTGAAGGTATCCATTCAGTAAAAGTAAAGTTTCAAGCTTAACAAAAATATACAAAGCATATGCTGAGAGGATTTAATTGCTTGGCTTACTCCTCGTTTAATTTAAGGGGTCCTCAACTAAAGGCACATGCATTACATCCTTCAGATTCTCAACTAAGCAATACAGAGACAGTGCTGCTATGTAATTTCAGAACATACAGCAAGATTAGTGCCGATTGTGGAGTGCGGACAGCTTCTACCTTCTGCAGCTGCTTCCCTCGTCGGAATCCTTGTGCGGACAGCCACCGGCTCTGGTCAAAGCAGGGTAGGCGGAGGATGATGATGCAGAAGGTCACCCCGTGATCCAATCCAAGTCCAAGAAGAGATGCCCAAAGGGCTTACCTGGCCAGCGTAGCGAGGCGGGACGAGGGCGCTCCGAGGCGGATCCGGCTGCCACGCGCCGGGACGAGGGCACGCCGGGGTGGATCCGGCCGCCGCTGGCCGGGAGGGCCAAGGCAGGAGGCTGCGGGAGGGCGCTGAGGAGGACGACACGCGAGGCGCTGTGGGTCGGCGGCGGGGCGCAGGCTGAGGAGGACGAGACGCGAGGCGCGGAGGGGAAGCGCAGTGTCGGCCGCCGCGCTAGGTCCTTTACCGGCGCCGGCCGCCTTGCGCGAGGCCGCTGGGTCGCCCTCTCGTGCACGCGGGGTGGCGGCGCAGCCGGGTGGGTCGGCGGCGGGGCGCGGGCCGGCGGCCAGGGCGGCGTAGAGATGAGACGTCGGTGTGGGGCAGCGCTGCGGTCACGGGCGTGGGTGCGACAGGATGTGGTGCGGGATTCAAAATGAAAGGAAGGGGGTCGCGGGGGCTCCTAATTTATTTGTTGGGGAGGTCGTTTCGGCGGGGGTCGGTTGGACGACGGACCAACGGAACGACGGGGATTGGAACGCTATGAACTTTTGGAGGGGGAGAGATGATCTAATAAACCAAGAAAAATCATTAAAAATATAATTGTGCAGAACATGCTTATCTGTAATATTCGGTGAACTTTTTGTTCTCCATTTTAGTACATTGCTTATTATAATGTATAAAAATGTTATATGCATGACAGAGAAAAACAAGAAAATTCATTTTCTACAACTCTATCTACATATATATTGGTTTGTCCAAACTTAAATGTATACCTCAAATGACACGTGGGAACCACTAAGCATGCTGCTAGTTGGACCCACCTAACAAAAATTTATTTGTTGCTATATCATCATGTACCATGGCTAATTCGTGACGTTTTACATCCAGCTGATTGTGACGTTTTGGAGACACCACACTCGGTGGGCTGGGTATTTTGGATACTACAGATCTGTGACGAAAATTTTGTGTTCGTCACAGATTTAGTGTATCCGTGACGTTTTCTGTATTCGTCACCGAGAATCCGTCATGGATTACAAGATTTCTTGTGGTGGTCTATCTCTCTGCTGCTGCTGTGCGGGTTGACATGAGCCTGCTGCAGCCTGAACGGTGTTGTTGACAGTGGCCATCAGTTGCATTGAAGCTGGTAGAACTGTTCTGCAGTCAGTTGCGGAGGGTTGGGCAGCTGGGGGCCACTCGCCTGATTGTTGTCCTCAGGCGCACCACCTTTGTTTCTAGTGTTCACCATCTGTTGGCAGAATTTTAAGATGGCATAAGTAAACAATTGTCGCACATATCGAAGATGATAAACAAAGGTGATAGATAAAGTAGAGAAAGAAATAGAGTAGATGGCTATTTATAACCCAAATGATCTAACTTTATTTAATTAATTTAATCTTCATAGTTGTTTATACTATGGACATTCCCCACAGCTATACTAACACTCAACCAAAGAACCAAATCAAGCATAATTCACCATGACAAGCATTCACACACCAAACTTTAACTCAAGTTCAACACACCAGACATAACTTGACTCAAACCGACTCGATAAGACGTACTAACAATGTAACATAAAGGTAGCCTAATCCTCACGAGGGAGGATCCTAGTAGAGCCACTTGGGTTGCCTGCATGGGTTCTCTTGTGGGGAGGTGACTGAGCTGGATCCACTATTGGCGCCAAGGGATGTGGACCTGACACTCCTGTTAGCAGAGCATGGAGCTCGAACATGTCCTTGTCTCAGTGATGAAGCTCCTCAGCGATCTTGTCCTAGAGAGAGCATCTAGCCGCCACGTACTTGAGCAGTATCTCCAATGGCAGGTTAGCACCGTTCTGGATTGGAGCTATCACCTGCCCTGTTGTCCCGGATTGACGATGCAGAAGGTAACAGTACTCGGACTGGCTAAGGGGAGTGCTAAAGTCATAGCAGATGACTCCCAAAGCCTGACGTGCAGCGTCTTCAATGGCGATCTCCATCGTCTCTTGGGCTGCCGCACATTGGTGCTCCCGTACCACGGTTCCTCCTCCATGGCGGGTGTTGGGTGCCAAGATCTTCATAGTGGCAATCCACATCGTGCCACAGACAGGATGCAAACCTTCCCGGCATTGATACTTGATGACTAAAGCGGGGAAACCTAGATGGTTGATGCACTTGCAAAGGAACGCAGGAAACTTCAGCCCAGCATCGTCATGATCATGGTTCTTGTCCATTCAGGTGGGGACCATCCTTGTCTCTACAGCAGTACCTATGGGAGTCTCTCCCACAGGAACGGTTAGGTGGAACGGCCACCCGGGAGTCACAGGCAGCGGTGTAGGGGTTGGTGTAGGCGTCGGTGGTGGTGTAGAAGCTAGGGGCGGTGTAGAAGCGTCCTCGTCATCTGAGCTGATGTAGATGACTAGCTCCTTAGGGTCTTCCTCCTCATGAGGTGATGCGGGCGCCAGAGATGCTAGAAGCTGCTGTTGGGGCACCTGTTGCCCAGGCTAGAACTGCTGTGCCTATGACGCGGCACGGCGAAGGTTGCTCCCGGTCATCGCCGGCATCTGCTACAGAGGCGACAGAAAGGGGTCAAGAGCAGGTCTATGTGACAAACGGAGTAAACAAAAATTTTCAACATAGAGTGGGCAATTAATCAGTAAAATAAAATAAAGATAAAATTTTAAAAGTCAACAGGCAAGACAAGAGAATGTGAAATCCTTAAACACGACCATTTTTATCTAGGCTCTCGTCCTAGAGTCAATACGGCTGCTGTCAATCCTTAAACAGCGACGTCTGTCACAAGAGGAACGATTTGCTTAAAGTGTAATTCTTCATCCTCTGGCAGATGGCCCTGCTGGTGAGCACCGCATTGATGATGACACTGAGTCCTTCTTGAGTAATAAGCACAATGTCAGATGCACTCCTTGCTGCATTAGTTTAACTAGCGAGGCGATTCCAATATCCACCTTATTCAATGCAGGCGCGTTGTTCGCACCATCTCCGGCCATTCCGCAAATGTGCTTCGTCTCCTGCAGCTTCTTGACGATCTCATACTTGTGCTCTGATCCAAAATACAGCAGCATGCTCACCTGGGAACTTTATTTGTTTGTGCAGTGAATTGCCAATGAGTAAACCATCCAAGCAAATACAAGTGCAGTGAAGTGCCTGTGTGCATGCAGCATGCTCACCTGGGAATTTTCTTTGTTTGTGCAGCGAATTGCCAAGGATCTCTAGGGCTTTCTTTGTTTTTCTCTGGCACTTGCTGTAGGAAAGGAAAGCAAGATAAAAAACATTATTGGGACACAAGCAAAAGAAGACTTTAACACATATGTCGAGTAATCAACTACAATACTATTGTGTGTTTACCACAATCCCAAGTCAGCTTTGACAAAAGACACACCCCCCAAGTCAGCTTTACCACAATCACAGGAGAGCATATGGAAGCAAATATCTATACATGAGACTATTGACTGCCAGAAATCATTGATAGAGCCATGCACGAGCAAATGAAAGGTATAACAGTGCCTGTTCTACCAATAAACTAGCAAGGGATATTTGATATTTATAATGAGAAGATGGATGGGAACACAAAAGATCAAAGGTTCAGAGGTACAGACCTGCAGTCATTCCTTGTACAATCAAACACCAGCCTCACATTTCTGCACAAAGGGCACACATCTACATCAATAGGGCGAGATGATGGTTACTTCTGCACACAAGAGACTTGATAATATCGAGATGATGGTTAGTCATCATGCAGATGCCATGAAGTCGAACATGAGTTAGATTGCCATTGTGCTCATGCAGAAATTAAATAATTTTCACCCGACCACCAACAGTTAATCATGTACATCTATGCACAAAGAGCTGCAAAATAAATGCCTGTGAAATTATTGCAAAGCTGTTCTTCAAAAAAATTATTGCAAAGTAGAAAGTGACAACATCACCATGTCAATATTAGTCCTCAGTTAACATTATATTCCGTGGTGGTTGCAGAACTATTATCTTAGCATGTAATCTAGACTCTAATCCAGAAATAAGAAAATAGCAATCAGACAAACAAGTATAAATCATATTTATAGAGATAGAAAGAAGTAAACACCAGGCTAAATTAGAGCAGTAGATTCTAGTGACAATTGCCTCAGTGCCCTCTCTCGCTGCTAATGTGCACAACTCAATGGGACAATGCTCTATAACTTGTAAGAGTTGCTGCCATCCCAATTGAGTTATGCACATGAGCAAGGGAGGGGTATCATCATAGACCAAATCAAGTTAAGCATGTTATATGAAGATCATCATTGGCAAGAGACATATGATTAGCTCAACGAGTACGTCACTAGCAAGAGACATATGATTAGTTCAATGAGTACATCACAGGCAAATTAAGAAATATGAATGCTGAAACGTGGAAGCAATACAAACCATGATATAGCGCAAACATTTCAACTAATATATCTATAGTAGAAGCCAGGATATGAAACAAAAAAAGTACAGGTGCTCCCTTCAGTCATGCATAAATTTAGAATTTCACCTTTAGTACTGCATTTCATAGTACAAAAAAGTAAAATCTAGTCTTGACAAAGCGAATGAAAATAATATATAATTAAAACTGAAGAAAGCAGTAGCATTAAACCTATGATGGCTTCCAGGAATGGGTTTGTTTGTGCCTACAACTATGAATTGATGAATTCGTCCAATGTACAGGTGATGAGGCCACTGTGATCCACTTCAACAGATACCGAGTACACCTACAGCAGTACAAAACTCACAGAAACAGCTCAACAGTTTGCAGAGATAGAGAGTGGAATGTGCAAAATACTGAGTAGAATAAAGAAAAATCAGCAATTGCAAGTAATTGGTAATGGGATACTGGAGCAGCGACCGAGCAGGGCCGGCCGGCGTCCGGGGCGAGGACGTGCTGAGGCGGCGTGCAGCCGGCCGTGGCTTCCGCAGGGAGGCGGCGATCCAGTGGGGCGGCACGAGGAGCCGCGGGGCCGGAGCGGGGCAGTGCGAGGAGGCAGCGTTGCGGGCGGGGCGGCCGGCCGTGGCACCGAGCAGGGGGGCGGGCGGGGCGGCCGGCCGTGGCACCGAGCAGGGGGGCGGCCGGGGCTCCGGGCGGGCGGAGCTCCGGCGCGGGTACCGGTGTGAGTAGGCGGCGTGGTGAGCGCCCAGATCCAAGGCGACAGGTGGAGGCGGCGCGGAGAGCGCTCGGATAAGAAGCGACGGGCAGAGGCAGCGCGACGAGCGGCCTGAGGCGGCGGGCGCGGGGCGGCGGCAGCAGCATGGCATGGGGTGGCGGCAGCGCGGCGTGGCGTGGCTGGGGAGGACGGGGCGTGTGTGCGTGCATGTGTGTGTGGGTCGGGAAGTGCGGGGGATTCGGCCGGGAGCTAGTAGGCCAGCTTTAACTTTCAGCGGTGACGTGGGCGCCGAAAATAAGCCCTTAATTTTTTGTGGTTCGATCAGACCGACGAAAATAATATAGTTTATTTTCAGCGGTTTTATTTTCGGCGGTTTCAATTGCCGCCAAAAAATAATAGATTTATATTCGGCGGCTACCACTGGCCGCTGAAAATAAGCGTATTATTTTCGGTGGCTGGTTGTGGCCGTCGAAAAAAGCTCTAGCCGCCGAAACTTTTCGAGTTTCTTACAGGTGTTAGTAGTTGTAGATGAATCATTTCTGAGCTGTGGAAAAATCCTAAACTCTCACTTAGGGAACACTAGAAGAGAGGCAGGGAAATTCAGAAAAAAGGACCTGGTAGGTGTATTATTGTGCTTCTGGCTTTTGATGTCCCTAGATTCTCTTGTCCTTGGTGCATGTCAGTGCCTTTAAAAAACTGGTAATAAATGTCCCTTTAGGTATATTATTGTGCTTTTCGCATTTACTATCCCTAGATCTCATGACTCTAACACATTTAGTCCCGGTTGTTGCAACCAACTGGTACTAAATGTGCATGTATCGGTGACTCCCCGGCTACAAATAGCACCTCAAACTCTCACACCGTCGCACTACAATCTCAAAACTCCCTAGCAATGCCTCCCCATATATTCACTTCCTTCTTTGGTTTCCTAGTTCGTGTAACTCGTTGTATGTGTAGATCAATCATTTTTGAGCTGTGAGAAAATCCTAAACTCTCCCCGTGTTAAACTACACGGGTAGAAACTGCCAAGCTGTGAGAAGATCCTAACAAACTTCTCCGTAGCTTGGACAGCGTGGGAACCGCGTGACTCGCAGGGCAGGCATTGCAGGTGCTATGGAGTTGTCCCGGCCCCCATAGATGTCACACTCAAGCAATGTTGGCACCGTAGATATAGTAGAGTTTGAAATATGTGCGGTTGATATGTAGCCGAAGGTGAGGGTCAGACAAAGAAAGCTCTTTGGATAAGGTTATGCTTTAGCTTATTGTAAGAATATTTATTTTATTTTATGTTAAGCATGGCTATGTTAATTTAAGTCATAACGTAAAGATGTACGTTTCTAATTTTTTTGTCATAATAAATATTTTCTATCTCTCCACATGTCATCCCCATCAGTCCCCTCTCTATGTCTCTATGATCTCTTCATTCAATAATATGTATATGATCTATTTCAAATAAGCCACAAAATATATATAGAGAAAGAAAGAAAAAGCTATCATAACTAAAGTAAAATTTGAGAAGAGTAATAAGTGTCCAACCTTGTAGAACTGATGCGTGAAATTTTGTAAATCTTGTGGAAAAAATTCGAACAGCACCTCCTTAGATGAAGGAAGTTGGCGCCAATGCAAGACAGTAAGCTATGTTCATGGCTCGGACGGGGTAGGAAGAGGGCAATAAATAAGATCCGTTAATGGTCCTAGTTGGTGTTGCCAACCGGAACTAATTCCCCTTCAGTCTCAGGATGGTAACACCAACTGAGACTAAAGTCCCCTAGTGCTCACTTGCCCCGCGGAATTAGCCCCGATTGTTGTAACCAACCGGGACTAAATTCCCCAGCCCGGCCCTACGTGCTCACTTGCCTCAGGGGAAATAGCCTCGGTTGTTGTAACCAACTAGGACTAAATAGAACTTTAGTCCCAGTAGAATTATTCACCGGCACTAAAGCCACCGGGGCAAGTGACCGTTGAAGAACCCTCATTTTCAGAGAACACTCATCTTCAAGAACACAAGAATACAGAGATTACAACAAAAATTCACATAGATTCACAGGATTGAAAAAAAGATTTGAACACAAGATTAGAACACATATATATAACATTATACTAAGTTCATACATATAACGCATAATAATTTCTACATTTTTGCTCTTCAGCTATCAGTGCCGTCCAATCGATCTCGTCGTCTTCATCATCGGAGACGATGATGACTGGCGGCGCTGGCTCCGACGCCAGCACCACATGGCCGGCAATGTAGTCGAGAACGGCGGCCTCGGCGGTGACAGGTGCGGGTACGGTCAAGGAAGAGGAGCTCGCCTCATGGCGAATAGACTGGCCCAACAGTTGCAAGGCGGCGATGGCGGCAGAGTTTCAAGAGGAACTCGCCGACGCGCCTGAACAATAGGGCTAAGTCGGCGCGACTAAGCCTATATCGGCGCCGGTGCCCGAGGTGGCTGCGAACCATGAGCATCGCCGTTGTGAGGCACTCCGCTAGTGTCCATGCGTAGAGGCAGTGCATTAGGCCTCTTTCTTTTGGGGTTTCATCCATTGAGGTGGCGGCGGAAGAGGAGATGAGAGGAAGTGGAAGTGAAGATGGGGAGGTAGGCCGGCGGGAGAAGTTAAAATGGCGGGAATGGAGGATATTAGTCCCGATTGGTGGAACTAAAACTCTTCACGCCATTGTTTATTCTAAGAAAATATTTAGTCTCGGTTGGTGGAACCAAACGGGACTAAAATCCTCCACGCCATGTTTATTCTAAGAAAATATTCGGTTAGTGACGCCAATTGAGACCGGCTCTTCCACGAGGGCTCACTGGCGTTCCCAACCGGGACGGATGAGTCCCCGAGCTCCCTGCATAGCGTCCCAAGAAGTCTGTGCTTTGGAACCAAGACTGATTCTCTATTTTTCAAGAGGACGGATCTCACTGGGAGGGATAGCCGGTTCTCCAGCGGTGGCAGCGCCTCCTTGGCGGTCATGCCTGGCAGCGGCGAGGTCGTCACGGGCCACGGCGACGGTTACGGCGAAGCACGCCACAATCCTGGCCTGCTTCCTCGCGTCCTTCACCTGCTTCGTCGACATCCAGTCTGTCGGGTGCTATGTGCACGCCAGCTTCCTGGTCACTGCGCTGGGCTCCAACGTGCCAGTCAGCCACGTGCGGCGTGCGATGCTCTGCGGTGGCGGCTTCTGGACCACGGGGCTGTGCGCACTCTACCTTGCCACGGCGCTGCTCATGTGGGTCGTCTTCGAGTCGGCTGCGATGCTGACCTCCTCCATGCTCACCGTCGTAGTTCTCTACCTGCTGGACACCAACTCTGTGCCGCTGCACCGCCACCAGTTCACGCCCGGAGGTAGTAGAGGGCTGTCCGTGATGATGCCGAGACCGGCCGTCGTTGCTAGGGGAGCTGCATTGTACTCTCTCAGTTGATGAACTGAGAAGTTTGCCATGAGCTCAAAAGTCTTCCTTTGTTTTAGCGGAAAATATGTGAATTTCAAGATTGCACAATTGCGAGAGGATTTCTCCATTTGGTCACAATATTTATGGGAAAAAATCTACGTAACCCTCTAACATTTGCACAAGCGTCTACTTCATCCCTCCACCTTCGAAATCGGATTTTTAACACCCTAAATTATACAAACCGAGCAAATAGCCCTTGGATGGTTTTGGTGAGTGGTTTTGACTATTTGAGGAAGAAGTCTGTAACCCCCTCACATATACAGGGTAGTTCACATCACCCCCTCACATGTACACGGTAGCTAGATGTAAAATTGTTTCCTAGTTTTGATGACATGACACATTGAGGGCCACCTCACGCATCTCCTCTTGCACACCTCGATGCATCCTCACCTTGCTAGTCGCCGCCTCTTTCCCTGCCTCACCTGCAACTGGGGGAGGGTTGCATGTGAGGGAGGGGAAGAGGCAGTGATTGGCGTGGCAGGAGGTGGTGGTGAGGCGGTGAGATAGACATGCATCAACGTGTGAGGTGACGCTGACAGCTGACACTAAATGTGAAATGTCATGAAAACTAAGAAAAAAAATCTACACCAAGGGGTAACGTGGACTACCATGTATATGTCAGGGTGTTTATATAGATTTTCTTTTTATCAAAACCGTTCACCAAAACCAACCAAGAGGTTATTTAATGGGTTTTATATAGTTTAGGGCGTTAAAAATCCGGTTTTGAAGATAGAGGTGTGAATGTAAACAATGATGCAAAAATTGGGGTTATGTAGACTTTTTTCATATTTATGCTTTGGACAACGTTTAGTCCAGTTTTTGAAAACTTTGACTATCAAAGATTTTTTTAATATTCAGTTTGAAAATATGAGAATCGTATCTGTAGTCTATCTTAAAACCAGCAAAATGAGGAGCGGACCTTGTATATGATAGTCCGCTATGTTCTGGATAACTTCAAGTAAATGCGCGTGGAAACTTTTCATGCTGAATACGCGCATCATCATAGCACAAGGTATGCCAGCAAGATATTACTCGCTAAGATGTCATCGTTGGTTGATCATGACAGACCCGTTACAATGGTAATCCACATGTCCAGCAACAAGTCAAGGACATTCTTCCACTTAATTGTACACACTAAATCCAATATTATTGCCCTACCAGCTATATGTCAGCAGTACACAATGCATCGTGCAGTAAGGCACCGCACAACAATCAATCCATGAAAATGTGCTCAATCGTATTGCCTGGAACGCGTGAAATCGAACTATATCCTATGAAATTCCTACGCAATTCCTGTGAAATTATTAATTCGTGAAAGTAATAACGTGCAGCATGTAGTGCACTATGAAACATCATCTCAGTGTTTAAAATTCATTACTTGGTACTACAACAACTGACCAAACAGTAACAGAGAACTTGAATGCCAAAGGATCAGTCACAATACATAGAAATTTAATGGAATTGTGTTAGTCAAGGCTACAAAGTTAGCAACAAGATTGTGAAATTCTAGCTGATCTTTGAAACCTTATTTTCGGCAGGTGTTTTGCATACACAAATCAATATGGATACTGCGAGCATGTATGCAAACTTGCTCATGTTCAACTGATTACATGATTAAAAGGTACACAAAATCAAAGATTACCTTAACCAGCACGAACAACAAATATAGATATGTGTATATGTCTGAACAAGAAAATAAATAGGCTTATGAGGAACATAAACCTTCAATCCAAATTTGTACATCTGTGAGAATTACATGATATAACCCTCTAAAAACACTTGCTGCCTACAAATAACAGATGGACATTTACCGAGTGGAACATAACCCCTCATGGCATAAAAAAGGAAAAGTTAAACTCTTTGCTCCCAGTTGAAATCTTCAGTAGCTCCATTTACAACACTTTAACAGAGTATGTTATGTAGTGAGGTGTGGAGAGGATTCTAATGTCAATTAGTGTGTAACAGTAGTGCATATGAACCATACAAGGATACATGAGCACCAATGACACTGAGAAAAGTTAGTTGTTGTCCGAACCTGGAATTAAACTCTTAACCTCTAAATCATTTTTCTGGTGTACAAACATAATCTCAAAACCAACCAGATTAGGAAGCACGAGAGTCATATTTAATTTTCAGTTACCAATCGTATGATCAGGTGAGCATATGGTTCCTTTTCATGGCCATAAGGGATTTAAGATGAACAGCACCCTGACTTCTTCACGGCAGAGACATCATCCTTGCCCCCAACGTTGATGGTTTGCCCTCTTGGTGGAGCAGCAGGGTCATCGCCAATGTCAAGGGCCTTCTTGCTGACCACACGATAGATCTGAGTTAGGACTTCGGTGAAGGCGCTCTCAACATTCATGGACTCCAGTGCGGATGTTTCCATGAAGAACGTGCTTTCCCTCTCAGCGAAGCCCTTGGCGTCCTCCATGGGTACAGCCCTAAGGTGTCGCAGATCGGCCTTGTTGCCAACAAGCATGATGACAATGTTTGCATCAGTGTGATCTCGGAGCTCCTTCAACCACCTCTCCACATTCTCAAAGGTCACATGGCGTGTCACGTCGTACACGACAAGTGCGCCAACAGCCCCTCTATAGTATGCACTTGTAATTGCCCGATACCTACAAAGGGTGGATATGGCTAATTTAAGCTGCACTGAAATATTGAATATGACATAGAAAATTTGATCGTGAAATTAGCCAACAAATGATACAACTGAGCTGAGCATATAGATCAAGTCCCATTGGAGCTGGTTAGACACTATCTAAAAACGGTCCAAAAATCAGGATAATGGCAATGGTTTGTCAAACAAATGTCCCCTGCATTCTACATCAGGTGCAACGATTCGGCTGGAAGCACTAGAAGAAAAGGTAAAGATGGAACTACAGAAACAAAAGAAATAATCCTGGAAAGACTTTAGTTTCATAGAACCATTGCACAGTTTACTATTTGCAGGAGAGATGGCCAAGTGCCACCGTATCAAGTTATTTACAGCCAGCCTAACAAACATAGCCTGTCAGGCTCTCACAGAGGCTGCAACAGAACAAGGTTTTTTTTTGGAAGCCAGGAGAGTAGTCTAAAATGCAGAATCACCCAACATATTACTCCATATCTGATATGACAATGACAGGAAATCACCAAAGCCATGATAAAACGTACACTTTGTTTACAGCGATGGTAGGAATTAAATAAGAGTACTCATACGGACAGTAGTTCTGCAACTGTAAGGCTGTTCCTTCAGGCTATCCTAACCAATGCTCTGCAAAAGGCGTACAAAAAACATTGTTCGCGCTCGCGTTGTAGAGTGGAGTTTAAAAGAGAAGGTAGAATACGAGAATAAGCTGAAGAAGAGAATGGCTAAAGATACTACGAGTCTACGACCATCCATCGATGCAAAATTGCAGGACTACACATTCCAACAAGCTAGGCCTGGCAGGTTTTCACAAGGAAGGAAGGTCACCATTTCCTTCGTTTGTACGCTGCGTGGTCCGAACTAGGACAATGTTGCATTTGATAAGATAAGATTACTAATTTTGTTCCAATGCGATGATGCCTAGTGGAGTCGCACAAAAACAGATGGAATTCCTTCAAGAAACGAGAAACGACGGACCATTCGTGCGAGCCTCACGGATGATGAACCATGAAGCCAAATCGAGAAGGGAATGTGTGGTGGCGTGGTAGTGGAGTACCTCTCCTGCCCGGCGGTGTCCCAGATCTGGGCCTTGACGACCTTGTCGTCGACCCTAATGCTCCTGGTGGCGAACTCGACGCCGATGGTGGACTTGGACTCGAGGCTGAACTCGTTGCGCGTGAAGCGCGACAACAGGTTGGATTTGCCGACGCCGGAGTCGCCGATGAGCACGACTTTGAAGAGGTAGTCATAGTCGTCCTCTGCCCTGTACGCCATCGCTCCCTCCTGAGCCCCTGCGCAGGCAGGCAGGCACTTCCCTTCCTTCCTGAACTGAACTGTGTTCGGTTCTTGGGGCGGGGGACGGGCAGGTGAGGCCCGCAGCGCTTCTCGGGGCGGGGGGCTGCCGCGGAAGGGAAGGGAAGGCAGAGGTGGAGGGGAGCTGGACGCAAGGTGTAGGTGATGCGCGCGATAAATAATCCCCACCACTGCATGCGACCGCGGAGCTCAATCGAGCCATCCTATATTGGCCGCATGGACATCCGAGGAAGTAAGCCGCATGGAGACCCACGAACGCCTCGCGCGGGGGTTGTGCCAGCCCCCGCTAGTAGACACGGCACAGCACGGAGCTAGGACCATGTTTCAACGGTGGAATGAAAGGATTGCTTATGGTTAACGGTCGTAAATATCTTCGACCCTTGAATATCTATAAACACGAAGCAAAATACATCAAAATATAGATTAACTCTAACTACTAACGCATTTACACGAGTTGTGTTGAAATATTTAAATGTAGGTGTCAAATACACTTAAACACTAAAAAATGAGCCAAACCAGAAAAGAGGGTAGCCACCTGACTAACCCCCCTGGCTGGCCAACCGCACCCCACCAAAGCCGCCCAGCCTATGAATGTGCCCAAAAGGCAACATCTTCGACTTGCATATACAATCATGCCATGTCAACACAACTTCTAGCTTGAGTGTATAAAAATGAGAATCTGACCATTTAATTTGTGAATGCCATTTACATAACCTTTGTCTAAGTTGTTGAGAGAAATGATATGGCTAAGTATTAGACCAGCTCTATATTTTTCTAGTAAGAAAATGAGCCTCTAAGTTTTGTGTTTAGTTTTCTAATGTGATTTTGGTGTTTGAGGTGACAACACGTACCTTTTGAGACTAATGTGTATGCGACTGTTTTTGTTTAAGTCTCAGGGCGCAAAAGATGGACTTCGGATAGAAACACCTCAAAAGAGGACCTAAAAGACACAAGAGAAGACCTAAGCCATCAAACATCGGAAGCGTGAAGTCCCAACACGGCGGTCCCGCTGACCTGTCAGTGGGCCGGAATTTTTCAAGCACCGGATGGTCCGGTGGTGCCTCACTGGACGGTCAGGCACGTAGAAAACGGCCAAGATTTAAGATTCAAGACCCGATGCAATACCATACACCGAACGGGCCAGTGGTGTACCATCGGATGGTCCGGTGACACCCCGGAGGTTCTAGACCAAAGGGAGAAGGAGCGACCATGTCCCGCAGTTTAACGCAACGGACGGTCTGGTGGTCTACCACCGAACATTTTGGACAGGGGGTGCTACAAGTTTGAAGACCGGGCTCCAACACGCACCAGACGGTCCGGTGGTTCCAACGGTCAGATTCTAAGTCCAACGGTCGACTCAACGGCTCGCCGATTACACGCATCGGACGTGATAAGGAATAGGGTTCCCAATCTTTCGAAATGTATGGATAAGTCGGTTTAGGGGTGGAGAACTCGATGTTGGTGATGAAGGCTCCGAGCGAAACTATCGAATCCTTGCAATCACTACACCATTGCTCCGATGTCTATCGACCGTGTGACACGCACAATCGACCTCGCCAAGAAGGCTATTATTCCTGCAATGCAACCAAGAGAACTCAAGAAAGAACGAGGAATAAACGCAATCAAGATTAATCTTATGCACAACAATTATCTAAGCAAAAGCCATCTAATTTAATGATTTCTACAGAATGTATACAAGAGAGAGGTATAGGGGGCGGCCAAGGGGGTGGCCGAGAAACCCTAGGGCGTACAAGGCTAGCGGGCCCAAAAACCCGTCCAGCAGCACCTGGCAGATTCTGATCGTCACGTTGTTTCGATGATTTCCATTTACTCTAAGCTTATTTGGGCCTGAGACTAGATGCGTTGGAAAGCTTATGTCCTTAGCTTTCCGTCAATATGTAGAACGCCCGAAATGGAGTCCATATGTGGCTTGGGCATCCATTTTACGGAGGTCTACTCCTGCAGTCCGAACCGGCCTCGCGAATAAATTAGTCCTCAACTCGGATTGTGCTTCAAACTCCATCTTCTCTTGGGCCTTGATCTTGTGCATGTTGTACATGTTCTCATTAGGACGGTCCAGTGGTGGTACCACCGGACGGTCCGGTGGTCACGCGAAAAAGGGAAGAAAGCTTCCTACGGCTAGTTTGGAGGTGTGGCCTATATATTCCCCCTTGGCCGGCCTCCACAACACAGTTAGTGACTCACGAGCTCCATGCCCATTTGTAGTGTAGGAACACATTTTGTGAACCCAACCATCACTAGAGCATAACTCGACACATCCTATCATAGCTAGTGCTTAGTGCATCTTTGCTTAGGCCTTGTTGTCTATCCTACGTGCCAACGTGCATGTCTTTGTGTACAAGTGTGGCTGTAAGTATTGCGAGACCCTCCAGACTGTGGAGTGGCCGCCACCTTGCTTGTGAGAGGAAGGAAGGCCCTCGGCACGTTGGCCAAAGCTTCCCATATTGGAGACGGCGGGGTAGCTTCGCGAGAAGGACTCAGAAGACCCCAACAGCCCCGATAATCCTCTACCCTTGCGTGGGCGAGGCCGTAGTCCAAGACTACACAAGAGAATGGCTCATGTGGGTGTGTACCGCGGATATCCGGAGCCCCAACGGGGGTTGCTTGAATTCTGCGGAAGTCACTTTTCCATCCTCCACCCTTGCATCGGTGAGGCCGTATTCCTTTGAGGACTACGCGAGAGCAAAGCCCTACGGGGGGCGCCAAATGAGGAGTAGGGGGTAGAGGCACGTTGGCCACCCCGAACCTTGGGAAAAATCTTCGTGTCTCCCTCATGTGCCATTGCTGACATCATCAGGGAGTTTGCATTCTCTACTTATCCCTTTACCTTCTACATTTATATTCTTGCAATTGTGTGCTTACATTCCTAATCTAGATTGATAGGTTACTTTCTAGGTGGAACTAGTTACAAGATTTGGCCATGGTAGAACTAGCAACACTTAGCAAAACCTTAGTGCACATAGCTAGATTTATATTGCATAGGTTTTGCTTAGTAGTTGTAGTTTTTAGAGAGTCATAGTTTTGGAAATCCTAATTCATCCGCCTCTTAGGCGTCGGCCCAACCTTCAAACATCTCAAGATATCCTTTTGAAAAAGTTAAAATAAAATTCCCCCTTTGGTTGTGAACACCTACCGGAGCCAAATACAATGAAATATCTGAGCCTAACCCATAAGCTACTTAGTATTGTTTTGAGCTTCGTCAAATTTTGAGTCTCATTGAATGGAATCATCGCTATCTTGTGAATCCTTAGATCAAAAATACACCATTCCATATGCATCTACCTACTCTGGGTATGCATCAATACATCTGCAAAACATCTCCAAAAATACCTTCAACATTACTCCTTCCAAATCAAAATGAGGAAGAATATGGATCCATTAAAAAGAAAAAAAATAAAAGCATGCTAGTCAAAGCATTGCAAAAGTATGACAAAAAGCATGCTAGTCAAAGCATAGCAAAAAGAGAGAAAATACAAAAAGACTCCATATTCATACCCATCACAACAAAAGGCGAAGGAAGGGAAACAAGGAGACCCACCCATCCAACCATCAAATAAGCTCCAATGATGAACATTGATGTAGTACATTTCTTTGGTCCAATCTTTGGCTTTGCAAAATAAACAACCTAAGGAAGCTAAGTTTTTCCATCACCCTGAGCTCCACAAAAGCTTTAGTGTAGGAAATTCTTGGCCGTGCTCGTGGCCCTTATTGTGAGGATACACTTATGAGCGATAGAGATACCTCTGGGGAAACTTGCTATTATTTTGAAAATCTTCAAAAACACATGATATAGGAATATAAAAAGAAATGTCTTGAGCTGGCGCCTGCAACAAAGTCATTCTTTCTCTCAACCGCCCAAGACATGGTAAGTCAAAAAGATGCACCACATGTATGATAAAAGGTGATATTTGCATACACTATGGTTCGAGATAAAGGCATGGGTGTCGGTTATGTATAGCCTCTATTCTTGAAAAACTATATTGCAGCAACTCCAGATCCATTACCCATCTTGGCTTTACACGAGGATGAGCAAATTTCTAAGCTTGGGGGTGTTGATGGTCGTTCTTGCACTATCTTCAACAGCCAACTATCCATGAACATGAAGGAAAATACAGCAAATTATAGACTAACCCTTGCTACTGACGCATTTCCACAAGTTGTGTTGAAATATTTGAGTGCAAGTGTCAAATGCACTTAAACACTCAAAATGGAGCCAATCCAGGGAGAAGGGTAGCCACTTGGCTAACTGTTGGCGGTTCTTAGCCTAACAGATTTTACTCTGCAAGCGTACGGAGACCGCTGTAGCTTTCACCTGGGAGTATTCCAGGTATTGTATTTATCCACAGGGAAGCATCGAGAAAGAATACAAATTCATCGATCACCTAGCTACTATCAACTCATTCATTCCAAAAGATAACAAGAAAAGGCTAACGACCAAACACTGTGTAATACAACCAAACACCGTTGGCACGAACTCATGTTTGAGCTAGGAGGCAACGAGTCGAGGGCTAAGGGTCGGTCTTCTATCTCTACTAGTGTACAAGAGATGTCCGTACTAAGGTCGAAAGGATTGATACAGAGCTATGGTCTTGCGTCGAGCGAAATTCCAGACTACACTGAGGAGGCACGGGGGTAGGTAGTTGGCCAACTGAACGGCAACTAGCTAACGTCTACGGGCTTACCGAACGACGGGATTGGAATACTGAGACCCATAATGCTGTCACCAAGATGGGCTACCAACCAGAGCTGCGTGGGTAAGATGGCACGCTAAACTAGTGCTCGAGCACTATCACCACTATAGTGATTGAGCACTAAAACTCGTCCTTGATTCCAAGGGTGAGAGCTAGCTTACCTCTTAGATCTAAGTCTAAGAAGGGCTTATAGCACTGGCAAGTATAACAAAGCTCAATCAAATCTAACTTAGTACAACTCAGGCCTCGAACTTGGCATGCCCAAATGGAAAAGGTGCTAGCAAATAAATGCAGCCTCATACATACCAAGTATGATGAGTAACTAAATAGAGATGAAGATAAATGACAAAAAGTAGAAAGATAAAGTACTCGCACTGTCATAAATCGGAAAGTAATGCTTAAGATAAGAAAGTAAAGTACATTACCGAAGGTTTCGACCGACTTCGACAGAAGAGCCTGCTCTAACTCCTAGCTAAACAATGAATTTAGAGTGGAGGCACCACCCGAGGGGTGCCTCCTAGAGAGGGAGAGAGTGTGTTACATGGTGAGGTGCTAGTTACAAGGTGAGGGGGTGCCCTCTATTTATAGCCTTGAGGTGGGGGTGAGCTTCCTTGACTTCCAAGGTGGGATTAACCACCTGCCCTCTAACCACCTTAGATAGGTCGGGCGGCCCAATGAGGAGCCCGAGTAGCCTAGGTAAGAGCCCAGCCGGCCTTCCTTCAACTTGGAGCTTCAGTAGGAGGCCGGGCGGCCTGGTGAGGAGGCCGGGCGACCTGGCCCTCCCAGACTTGCCAAATTTGCATTACTGCTTTCTTGTAATGGCCATAACTTTGTCTTCCAGACTCCAAATTAAGTGAACCAAAACTCCATTTCGATTATCTCGATGAGCTCTATGCAATGGAGTGGTTCTTGAGGGCATTTGAGATACTTTTTAGTGATGGAAATTTGTGATTCTTATCTCAAGCCCTTCTCTCTTGCTCCAGATGATCTTCTTATGCATGGAGTTTGAGCATCCCTCTGTGAAACACCAAAAACCACCAAAACTCGTGGAATTCATTAGTTCAAGGTAAATAATGCATAGAACTTTGCTTATACCCCATTTATTCACCAAGGAATTAGCGGGTCGAGATTAGGAAATAACGACCGCCAACACTAACCGCCCTGGTCGGCTAGCCGCACCAAGGACACCCAGCTTGTGAATGTGCCCAAAAGGCACCATCTTCGACCTGCGTGTACAACCATGCCATGTCAACACAACTTCGACGTGCATGCCACACAAGCCACATGCAAACCACCAGAAGGACGTGCCACTTCATCAATCCAGCACTTGGATTAGTGAAGTCAACAATCCTAGGCACTCTAATCCTGTGGCTAAGGAAGAAACACATTGAAGATCCAATGATCTAGGGAAAAACACAAGTTGTAACTGCCAACCGCCATGCAACTGACTCGCGGAATCAATGTGGACCGTCAGATGCAAAGATGCGGTGGATCAAAGGGTCCCCTAGCCGCCTGGCCAAGGGTGGGGCCACTCGGCCTCCTACCAAGCCGCCCGGCCTACCACCTGCCCTTATAACTGCCATACTGTGGCGGAACCGCCGATTTAATCCGGACTAAGCACACCTGCCACCTCTGGCTTGCAGTGCGATTAGACCGAACTAAACCTGGTCGTCCGTCGAGAGTCATTCGGCTCCCGATATTACCTTTTCCCAGAGGAACCGACATCATACACATCCAGCCCACAATGGAGCCACAACAGATACATCATCTCAGGCAGTTGAATATAGCATATATAAGCTTGTTTTACAAACCGATTCAAAATAATAATATAAGTTTCAACACATTACCATACGAAAGGCAAGTTTGAATCAGATAGCGGAAGCGAGTTTGAAAACATCTCTCAGCAGAACGAAACACTTTACTAGTCTTCACGCATCGTTGATCGAGGCGAGCAGCACCGAGCCCACCGGTACTACCCTCCTCCAAGCAGTTGTCCAGATGTCGCCGGTACCTGTTCTCAAAAGGTGGGGGCAAACCCTGAGTACTAATTACTCAGTAGGACTTAATGGATTGGCTTACGGCTGACACAAAGCTTGCTTACTAACCTTTGGATCCTTAGCCATTGATTTTAAACAGTGGTATATCAATATAGAATATCAAGATTCATCTTTTGCATATAACTCTATAACAACTTGTAGAAATGTAAGCAATACAATACAAACATGTTGTATTTGAAAACATGAGTAATGGATATAATATATTCAAGTAGTTACTACGCTGCCCGTCAGTGATATCGGCATTCCCACACCTGGTAGGCATCAGCGATTCGAATCGATTTTTAATTCCCGGGAATAACTATCATGCCAGGGGTATATGCTTACTAGCCATCGCGTTCCCACATATAGCCCCCATCTCCACCTGTCTTGTCCCAAGATTCAAAGCGCCCCCACCTAACCCCCGGGTTGTGCCCCCTCAGGAGCGATACCACAGTTCTCTGGGTTAGCCCTCCCTCGAGTACAAGCGCCCCCGGGCCCATCGGCCTCTAGCAAGTGGATGGGCGGAGCCTCGAAAACTCCGAACAAACCCAGGTAAGACTTCACCGGTCCCATTTCCCGGTTAAGCACTTTAGCAATGTTATGCCGAACAGCAGGCGAACAGCGGACGGGCCTTAAACGACTCGGGCGGAGCCAAACGCACACCACATAATAAAATTATTCTCCGCCCGGTCTCCATTTAAATCATGAGCATAGTATTACTTTCTCAATAGTAAAAGTTTTGTAACCTTTGAAATCACTTACGTGACGAGTGACTCCTTTCACTCGTGTCTACTCGCACCTAGCAGAGCCTAGGCAACTCGTCCTATGAACTCTATACATAGGTGCTAGGGCCAGGGCGGCCAGGAGATCTAATGCAATTGTTTTCAATCAACTACTAATGCGGATGCGTAATGAAACAATCAATCATCATATTAGCAGGGAGAATTCATGGTCCTGCCTACCTTTGCTTATTCTTATCAAGCCAACAAACTAAACTAGGTTAGTTTGCCGGGTTGTGAGGCTTTGCCCCAGGCAACCCCTTGATCACTTGGACAACTCCTCCTTCCAAACATGACTGATGGGCTCTCCAGGTCGTGTCTGGGGCTTACTTGATCTTCTGGATCACCATTGCTTAAAGTAGCTCCCGCACTTGTTTCTCAATCACGTATCTGCAATAAGCGTTGCTATATGAATGCTATGCATGACACAGTGAATGAGATGCACGATCATCAAGCATACAACTGGTTAAGCAAAATATAAGGCAAACATCTAGTTACGCATGTAATGGATTACTAGCTCAATCAAAACCTCCCGACTGACACTAGCATTAATACTACTTTTATGGACCCGAAGCAATCGTGTATGTGCAATCTCACAAGAACATATACAACAATTAAGTTGTCAATCATAAAGCTAATATGGTGATGTGAGCTGATAAAACATGCAATAGTTATTTAGTCATTAAGATTACTATAGTAAGTGTGGGGTTTTTTATTGGATATACTGGTCTCACATTTTCGATTATTTATGTAAAATTGCATTATTTCTACTATTTCCAAATCAGAGTCACAACCTTACATGCACCACCTCCTACTCTAGCAATGAGTCATGTTCATAACCTAGAGCTCATATCAAGCCCCTAAAGTCACATGGAGCATTTTTCTCCATAGCAACCTTTTTCTAAAGTAATATATGCTTAAATATAAGACAAGGGCAAAATAGTAATTAAACAGTTAATGCTTGGGCTACCAAAATTTAGACAGAGCCTACACATGTTCACAAGGCCTCTGCCCAAATTTCACAATTTTTGAAGCTCATTTTACCCACATTTCCTATTTATCAAGGTTTTTCATGCATGCACAATAACAGGGGCAAAAAGGTCTTTTTCTATTCAACCATCATATCCATTCTGCAGATCTACCTAATAGGAGTACAATGCAACAAAGTTTGCATTTTTCTGATTTTTATTTGATTTATTACGAATTTTCAAAGTTTTCTGTTTATAGAAATTCAATAAGTCAAAAATCATAACAGTCAGGGACCTAAGCGTGAATATCTATTAACATCAGGGGCTGGCGCGTAAGGGTCTGATGACTCAGTGAATAGCGCACCGTATTTGAACGTAAATAATCAAAAGCGCAGGGGTGCTTTTGGAAAACGACCTTCTTCTTCCACCTCTCGATAGAGGCAGAGGCGCGCGGGGTCGAGGTTGGGCGGGCTGCGCCGGCAGCTATGGGGCCTGACTTGGAGCCGAGCCACTTGCGGAAGGTGTCCCAGGCGTAGGGCTTGCTTTCCCCCAAGGTCGCGTCGTGCGGGGTCGAGCGAGTGAGCGAGGAACGGCCGTGAACCGGTGGGCGGGGAAGCAGGGTCCGGCGGCGCACTCCGGCCCGATTCGGCGCCGTTGACGGGGAAGGGAGGCCACGGCCGGGGCTCACAGCTGCGGGAGGCGGTAGCGCACCCGGCGGAGATGATCTGCAGGTGCGGGAGGCACCGGTGGGGGTGCTCCACGGTGAGGGTTCGGCGGCAATGGTGGCCGCGGAGGTGGCGTTCGTGGGGAGGACGCTCCAATCGATGGCGGGGTCGGCCGAGCTGTAGGAACAGAGGAGGAGCTAGAGGCAGGCGGGGTGCTCGCTCTGGCGTGGTGAGGGAGGGATGGATGGGGCAGTGGCGAGAAGCTCAAACCGAGCCTCCATGGTGGCCATGGCGGGCGTCGCCCGTGAGCTCGAGGGCGGCCAGCAGGAGGACGAGGGAGGCAGGGTAGTGGGGACTGAGGAAGCGGGCGGCTTCCATCCCAAGGCGCTGGGTGCTGGGCACACGGCAGGGGAGAGCGCAGGCCGGGCACGGGCAGGCGGCGCGTGGCCATGGCGTGGCGGCCGGCCATGGCCGCGTGGGCGAGCGGGAGGAGAGGAGGAAGAGAGAGGGCGTGGGTGGACCGGGTCTATGAACCGGAGGTCACTGACAGGTGGGACCGGATGGGGGAAAAAACTTACGGTGCATTGGACCGAGTCTGCGGAGGCGTGGGATGGTGGGGCCCACTGGTGCGACGTGTCCCAACCGCGTGAGCAGGAAACCGATGACCTTACAAGTGGGACCCACTCGTCAGCGACTCACGGAGAAAATAAAATTCGAAAAATAGGAAAACCCCTGTTGACTGCAGGAAGACCTGTTTGAAATTTGAGTTTTTGGGTATTCTAGAGTCCGAATTTGAAAAGAATCCAATTGAATGAAACGTTTTACCTTTTAAGATCTACAACTTTGTCAAAAGGAGTAATATCAGATTCCAAGTTTAAATATGATTAAATTTGAATTGAACCTGCTGACTCCAGTTTGACCAAGGTTTAATGCAAACTTAGAAATTCCTAAAGTCTATTTTATGCTCATTTTCAGAGAAAGAGTATTATACCAATGCTGTGTAGTTTTTAACTATCTACAACCTTCCTATATGATGTTTTGCATGATCATGTCTTTTGGTTGCTCAAAATTTTGAATTTTCCATTCAGGTCTATTTGGACAGAATTCACTAGAAGATAGAAAATGAGCTAAAACACCTTGCAAACCTTTATGCATGTCAACACACATAATACCAAAATTATTCCTCATGAAATTTTCTACAAGTTTGTTATAGAGAGTTTGGTCCAAAACACATTATATTTTGAACTATAATCACAAGTGCATTCAGGGGTTTTGCATATTTCACTGGAAAATTTTTGACTTCGTGATTTACTAGCCTAGTTATTGCTCTTCTCCAAACATCATTAAGCCAAATCCTTGACTACCGCTAATCTAATCACGTGTTAAAATTTTCGAGATGCCGGGGGCATCACACATATGGACCCTAAAAGTACGCCCACTCACTTGGTGACTATAAATACCCCCCGTAGGTCATTTGCAATGTGTGGGAGTTGAGTGAAACATACCATTGTCTTAGTCTTGTAGCAGTAGGTTAGTCCTGGTAGTTAGAGTCGAGTCTGCGCTTTTGCCTGTGGGATTCTGGAGTTAGTTTTGTGTCTTGGTAAAGCTCTTGTATCTTTTCTATCTTTTGAGCCTTTGCTACTCTAGTATAATATAATTCATTGCCTATACTTCAAGTATATTTTACTTTATTTCTTACACTTGCCTAGTGTGGTGTACTTTATTGCATACTAGACCAAGGCTTAGGTTTGTATTGTCCTTAGGTTATTTGAATTTTGCTAGACTTGCAGGTGCTATAAACTTGCTTTAGGCTCTGATCTGAGGTTAAGTAGGTTCTCATCCTCTGATATAGGAATAACTTTAGTGATCACTAGTTTAGCATACCATCTTACCCACATAGCTATGATCGGTAGCCCCTCTTGGCGACATCATTAGGGAGTCTCATAGTTTGGTAAGCCTGTAGGCATTAGCCAGTTGTCTTTCGGTTGGCCAACTATCTACCCCGTGCCACCTCGGTGTAGTCTAGAATTTCGGTCGACGCAAGACCCTAGTTCGTGTTTAGTTAACTTAGCTCAAACACGAATACTCCTATGCAATAAGTAAGATCTAGAGTTTAGATATCTTAATCTTGCATGTTGTCCTCCCAGATAGCTTTCCCATGTTTGCTAACAGTTTGGTCCTTGTTCTCTCGTCCACCATACACTATCTTGTTTATCTTACCCGCTTTGTAAGAATAGTTGGTAGTTATTATTTTATAATACTTCTTGAAGTTTGAACATATCATTCCACCTATTTGCCCTTGCTTTCCTATGGATTTTTACCATACTCAGAATACTCTGAGTGAAAAAGCTACATCGAATCTTCATGCGCTCGCGAAGTAAAATCTGTTACGCTAAAAGACACACCTATCCATTATTCCAACTACAGCCTTTGTGTGTATAGTAGCGATATAGTGTCGATTTGTACTATACGCAGTGCATTTACATGCTCCATTGGAGACGGTCCAAATGGGTCGTGCCGGCACGACATGAATGCCCGGGTTGTGCCATGCTTAATAATTAGCCATGATGGGCTACACGGCACAACACGCATCGCAGGGCTGTGCTTGAGCCGGCATGCCACGAAGTGGGGCATGAATTGAAAAACTAGTGTTTTAGTGGTATTTATATGCTTAGATTAATCTATATGGATTATGAAGGTTGGACAAAACATTAAGATGCATACTTTTATATAGATAATATTTGTTTAAGCACTGTAGAAATTTTAAAATGCCTTTTAAATATATAGGACAAGTGTTTCTAGTCATAACAATCTTCGTGCCGGGCTTGGGCCGGCATGGCACGATAGCAGTCCGCCATGCTTTTGGGCCGTGCTGTGCCCGGGTTTTCATAATTGGGCTGGCACAACACGGCATGAAATTAATCCATACCGTGTTGGCTAAAAACAATTTGGCACAAAGCACGATGGGCCCAGGCCGTGATGGCGTGGGACGACCCAATTTCTAGGTCTACCCGCAATGCCTCATGGCCCCGCACATCGAAACAAAAAGGAAACCCTTGGCTGCCTTTGTTCCAGTCACTCACTCACTCTACATCCTTGCTCTCGCCCACACACCAGCGCCTGCACACCCACCTCTGCCTAAGAGCTCTGCCCTCACTCCATCTCCAAACACATGCATCCAGCTCCCCTAGATCCACATTCCCTTCCGGATCTGGCTTCCCCAGATCTGCCTCCACCTACACCTCTAGCCTTCTCGCCGCCCAGTGCCCTAACCACGCACGCACAACCGCACACTTTCTGCCTCAGTACCCCTACACCAGCCTCCGTGCTCTGCATCCCCACATGCACATCTGGCTCCCCCACCTCCACATCCGCCTCCCATGTCGCTGCACACTGCTTGCGTCTACACCATCACAACGGAGTGCTCCACATCGTTCTCCACTGTCAAGGCCCCGCCATTCGGCGGCGCTGCCGATTACGGGACCACATCCTCGTCGACACCCTCCACGCATCACACACATCAATGATTTTCCATGTCCACCTATGGACCTCATCCAGCATCCGGCCCCCGACACCCCATGTGTTGTTGCATATGGACACGGTTAGTCCTGCTCGGGTACAGTCGGTTAGTGCGAAGTGATATGTGCTTGTCGTAGTAGATGATTTCTCTCACTTTTCATGGGTGTTCTTCATGGAGTTCAAAGATGAGGCTTTCTGTTTTGTTTGGGATTTGGTCTTGAGGTTGAGAAATGAGAGTCATAAGGCCATGAGTGCTATCCGCAATGACAATGGCGGAGAATTTTGAAACTCTCGATTCAAAACCATGTGTCGTGACCTAGGTCTCGAACACCAATTCTCTTCTCCTTATACCCCCCATAGAATGGTGTTGTGGAATGAAAGAACCGCACAGTAATTGAAATGGCTTAGACGATGCTTGATGAGCATAGGATTCCGCTACGTTTTTGGGATGAGGCTATGAATACGGCCTGTTACATTGCCAACCGCATTTTCCTACGAGCTTTCTTAGGGAAGACTTCGTACGAGCTATGGTTTGGTAGGCAGCCCAGCATTAATCATATGCGAGCATTTGGCTACAACTGTTTTGTGCTAAAAAAGGGGGGCATTAGGAAAAATTTGAATCTCGCTGCTTGGATGGTATTTTTCTTGGGTACTCCTCTAGCTCTATAACATATAAAGTGTGGATCCTTGATACCAAACATGTGGTAGAGACCCATGAGGATTCTTTCGATGAAGCTATGCCTTGGACAACCCCTGCATTTGAGCTTTCATGTGATGATGAGGAAGGCACCCCCATCTTTGAAGATGAGGAAGGTAAAGTAGATGCTGGAGATGCAGGAGTTACTACACTGATTGTAGCTCCTACCTCCTCTGCTATGAGCTCTGAGGACGAAGGAGGACCCTTACCTACTGCTTCCTCCTCACTCCCTCGAGTGCAAACTCGAGTAGAGGCTGGCCCCACTAAGGACGTAGGGGAGGTGACCTCCGAGATTGTTCCATCTCGGTAGGTCTAGCGAGATCACCCTCCACACAGGATCATTGGTGATTTGCATGCGAGGACATTGAGGACCTAGACAAGTTCTATCGCTTTCTTTGCACATACTGCATTTGTTGCCTATTTTGAGCCCAAGGATGTTGGACACGCTCTTTCTGACGGTAATTGGGTTAATGCCGTGCATGAGGAGCTAGAAAATTTTGAGAGGAATGAGTTTTGGGTTTTCGTAGAGCCACCGCCACAATGCAATCCCATTGGTACGAAATGGGTTTTCAAAAGTAAGCAAAGGGAGGATGGCATTGTTGTGTGGAACAAGGCTAGACTTGTGGCTCAGGATTTTTGCCAAAAAGAGGGGATACACTATGAGGAAACGTTTGCTCCAGTTGCATGCCTGGAAGCTATACGTATTCTCTTAGCCTTTGCAGCTTCCATGGGCTTTAAGCTTTTCAAATGGATGTGAAGTTTGCTTTTCTGAATGGTTTCATTCAAGAAGAAGTTGATGTAAAACAACCCCTTAGATTTGAAAATGCTAAACACCCTAACCATGTTTACGAACTGCAAAAAGCCTTGTATAGTTTGAAATAAGCACCTAGAGATTGGTATGATCGACTGAAACTTTTTTGCTAAACTAGGGTTTCAAAATGGGGAGTGTTGATAAGACCTTGTTTCTCCTCAAGCATGGTAGTGATCTTCTTATTGTTCAGATATACATGGATGATATAATCTTTGGTGGCTCGTCTCACTCTCTTGTTACCAAGTTTTCTTAGTTGATGTCGAAGGAGTTTGAGATGAGCATGATGGGAGAGTTGTAGTTTTTTCTTGGACTGCAAATCAAGCAAGTCTCTGAAGGAACCTTCATCCATCAAGCCAAGTACATGAAGGACATTCTGAAGAAATTTGATATGGGACACTCAAAGCCTATGTCGACTCCCATGTCAACACAAACGACGCTTGATGCAGATGAAGAAGGGGAGACGGTGGACCAGAGGGAGTACCAAGGGATGATCAGCTCACTTCTGTACTTGACGGCGACCAGGCCAAACATTCAGTTCGCGGTTTGCCTTTGTGCGTGATTTCAGGTCTCACTGAGGATATCACACCGTCAAGCGGTGAAGCGCATCTTCAGGTAGCTAAAATACACTCCTGAGCTTGGTCTTTGGTTCTCTTCAGCTTCGACGCTCTCTCTTAGAGGGTTTTTGGATGCTAACTTTGCGGGTTGTCGGCTGGAGCGCAAGTCTACTTCCAACACTTGCCAGTTCCTTGGTTCTTCTCTTGTCTCATGGTCCTCATGCAAGCAATCTAGTGCAGCCACTTCCACTACAGAAGCCGAATACGTCGCGGCTGCTAGTTGCTGCTCCCAGCTACCTTGGTTGAAGGCTACCTTGAGTGACTTTGGCCTAAGTTTTGGGAAGATCCCTCTCCTTGTAGTCTCCACTTCTGCTATTTCTATAGCTAAGAACATTGTCTTGCACTCTAGAACCAAACACATAGATGTGAGGTTTCATTTTCCAGAGAGATCACTATGTGAAGGGTGATATTGACTTTGTTCATGTTGAGACTGAGAACTAGTTAGCCGATATCTTCACCAAGCCCCTAGAGCTTACACGTTTGCTCACTTGTCTGGGGAGCTTGGTGTTTGTTACCCCTTTTAGTTTGGGGTAACTTTGTGTTAGTTTATATTTTGGTTTGCTTTTTCTTGCAATTTGTATCATATCATGCATTGCATTGTATCATATGCATTTCCCCTAGCACTAGAGCTTGTTGGTATGACTTGTTAGTACTTGCTCGTACTAGATTGTACAGTTGCTTGAATGATCATGGTTGGCTAAGCTCCTTGAATCTATTGAATATCATCTGTGAGCAAAGTCTTTTGAATTTCCTGAAAATCAAAAACCATAATCACCACTTGACTTGGCTACCTAGCATGTGTAGGAGTGGTGAATGCCGTGCTATCTTTTCATGCTTGGATGTGCTAGTCGTATGCCTTTGTTAAGTTGTTGCCTAAGCATTCATGACACCTTGTTTAAATCTGAATTCTAAAGTAAAACTGTATACAAGTTGTGTCTTATGAGCTGAACTATAAAGATCCAGGTGTGTTCGTTTGTCACACTAATCTAGTTTGAGATAGCTTGCCCTTGCACTTTGGCATGAACTTGGACTAGGCTATGTATGACCAAAACCTTGTCTTAAGCTTCTGACGGTTCTGTGAACCTAGGCTTGGCATTGGTTGGTAGGAAGTGGCTAAGACAAATGAATAACCCGTGGGACATAATCTAACTTGCATGAAGTTACAAGTTGCTAAATCTAAAATTTCCTAGTCTCTAAATTTCTTAGGCCTGTCGTATATGCTTTGGTTGAGAGTTGCACACCTTGTATGTTTTGCTAGCATCTTGCTATTAATGCCTACTTTGCTAGATGCTGTTCATATTGGTGATGATTTCTTTTAAACAACACCGAAAAACATGCTCCTGTTCTGTATAAGATAGATTCAGTTGAGCTTGTTTGCATGCTTCCTTGCCCTCACTTGCCCTATATGCTAGAACTTGTATTTACTAGCTTTTCATCTCTGCTGAGCTCTTATTGGTACACTTCCAACATTTCATGGCATATTTTGAGGGGGAGTTGTTTCATTCAGGGGGAGTTGAGTTCTATGAACCCTTGATGTGTCCATTGTCAACAAGGGGGATAGATTGTTGCTTCCAGGGGGAGTTTATGGACCAAGGGGGAGAATTCTTGGGTGATCTAGTTGAGGGGGAGCTATGCATTCTTATTGCATTTGTGAGGATGCATTTTAGGCGGAGTTTGATCTTTGCATGATCTTGCATTGGTGCATTGAGCCTTTTGCCTAGGGGTGCAATCTGAACAAATAATATCCGAGTATCCAACAATCCGAAACCGACAAATATCAATTCGGATGTAAATTTTAGGATATCCGAGGTCTTTTCTGAATATCGGATACAAATTCGAATATTTCAACCGGATATCGGATACGAATATAATATGCTCAATATCTGGCGAATGTCAGACATCCACCATATTCTTCAGATACATCTGAATTAATATCCGAAAAAAATCCAAAATAAATGAATTTTTACTTTTATTCATGGTTCACCACGAAAAAATATTCTGAATTTATTTGGCCCAGGGGCGCACCTTGTTTGGCCCAAGGGATTGCCTTGGAGCTCAATGTGCGGTGGCCATGGGTTCTCTTATATAGAGCCTCGCTGCATGCTGTTACTTTAGTTAGGCGAGGTGGGACTAAAATTGGTTGCAGGCTGCAGCGGCACTGGAAGGCAGACAGGCTAGCTGGGCTGCCAGCCGCACTTGAGTGAATAGGGCCAGCTGCCTGTTTATGGGCCGTGCAGCTGAAAGCAAGGGGACGGAGCAGCATGAGATGGTTCATCATTTTCTTTAATAGTATTCCTTTATTTCTATAAAATACTACAAAATATTCGTTTTTTGCAAGACACTCATAGCTAGGCTCCTAGCATATCATATTTTTTTATTTATATTCTTCCTGTATATTAATTAAATATATTCTTCTCACAAAGAGTCATAGTTAGTGCCCTTAGTACGACTATGTACTTCTAAAAGACATTGCCTTAGCCATATATGCTATATATTAATCTATATGACTAGTTATATGTCATAATTTGTTAATTTCTTATCTATATAGGCATAATGTAGTTTGAAATTGGACTTTAGTCAAGTATTAAAAGATAGTATCTATGTGGAATGATGTTTTACTTAGTATCCGACAAAAATATTCGTTACCGATACTATTCGTGTCCGACTCATTCCGTATTCGACATGCATTTATCCGTATTTGTATTCGAGGATATTCGTATCTGAAGAAAAATATGAAAACAAATACGGTATTAGTGATATTCATCCGTATTCGATCCGATTACACCCCTACTTTTGCCTCTTTCTGGAGAAGCTGATGCTTTGCCTAAGTATGACTGCGTTGAGCCAATTGCCTCTTTCTTGAGGGGTTATGCTTTAGTTTGATCAACTGCGTTAAGCGGTTTCCCTTGTCTTAGGGGGTCGATATTTGGTTTTGTTTTTTGCTTCAATTTGCCCTTCTTTGCTTGTGTTTGGTTTTTGGGGATCTTGAGCAACTTCTTCTTTTCTTTTTTTCTTTTCGGTTTTACGCTTTTCTTCTTGTCTTTGTTCTATTTCAGGTTATGGGTAGAAGGTGTTGGCAATGCATTCATCAAGTGGGAATTGAGAGCCAGTGGACTAGCTCCATTGTCTCTGGAGTGATGAGTGATTGTGAATGGAAGTCAAGACCCAGAAGGACTTAGGCACAAACCCTCTGATGGACTGGAGGCCCTTCGATGGACTCAAGGTTGATGGAGAAGAAAGGCCTCCGAAGGATAGGAGGCATGCTCGAAGTCAGTCGGCCATGGGAGTTCGGTACATGGAGCAGCAGCATGATGACGACATGTGTAAGACCTCCAAAGGACTATGAGGCGACCCCGATGGACAGGGGATGCTAGGTGCCATCGTGGCGCTCCTACCTGAGTGCATGGCGCAAAGACGTGCGAGGGCGTTGGCGGATTCGCTCAAATCTGCCACCCTACCTCCAAGTTACCAAGACTCGGTGAATGGGCTAAACTCTCGTTAAGATAGAGTGGAGTGGGCTGTTCTAGGCACAGGAAGGAAATCCTAAAGTTTTCGGTTTCTGAATTCAAAACCGGGGGTCGATTGGTTGATTTGGACTACTAGCCACGTGGACGTCATCCTAAAGATAACGTGCAACTGAAGAAGATCAAGACTCCATCACGGTCGTCCGTCCTCGAGAAAGTTAGGTCTTTTCTAGTTTAGCCCCTATGGATGTTTCTATAATACAGGGAATGATGCCTCTAGCATCTCAAAGGCCTAAACCACAAGTTGAGACATGATAATGATGAATCATAACTTAATAGATCTTAGAGAGTAATGAGAACTAGGTGAAAAAATCACTAAGTCAAAACTTTTCTATGCAAAAGACAAAAACCTCGCGTTGGTTGGTTGGGTAGTTCAAACTATATTAGCTTTTGAGCAAAACATCAAATACAAAAGTATTAGTTTGAGATATTGTCTTCAACTTTGATATTTTGACCATCTTTAAAATCAGCTGTTAAGAGGTTTAGAAGTTCAAACCAAACCAGTTAGCCTACACTTAGAAAACTCTTCCAAGTCTAGGGCTTGCGGTTTTCCCAAGATTGATTCTGAAATTACTTTTGATTTCACTATACAACTTCAAAATCTACCTGACTATGAAATGAAATTAAACTTATCACCTATCAAATGCACCTGACCTTGAAGTAATTGGACTCCATGTAGTCACTCAAGAATTTGAAACGAGGAAGACTATACATACATTGAAGCTGCAGTTTTACCAAACCTTTGAATATATTTGTGCTTATAGTTCAATATCTATTGTACTCTAGACCAAACTTCCTATACCAAACATGTAGAGAATTATATGATGAGAAACTTTTGTATTTTGTTCTCTGACATGCATTAAGGTTTGAACAGAGTTTTGAGTCATTTTCTACCAACGTGTGGAATCTGACCAAACTTGAGCTGCATAGTAAATTCAAATTCAAATTCCTGTGAAACAAAAGTCACAATCATGACAAACTTTATATATGAATGTTGTTGATCCTCAAATTCTAAACAACATTGGTATTTAGTGTAGTTCATGAAAATGCCCAGAACTAGACATATATTTTTGAAGTTTCAGACTCAGCTTGGTCAAACTAAGGTCAGTGGTTTAAATTTGAATTTAAAGCAATTATCCCTATGTAACTAGATATAGATATTTATAAAAAAGTTGTAGAGAGTAAAATTTAGGACACTTCTTGTATTATAAAATTTCCAAGATTTGGATTCTAAACAGTTCAAAAATGAGAGTTTAAGATGAGTGATTCAGTAGTCAACTCATTTTCCATTTTCTTTTTCTTTTTATTCCTGCGTGGACCCCAGGACCGGCCTTCTTCCCCAACCTGCGCCCGCTGCGCCCTGGTCGACGTCGCCACGCGGTGGACAGGCTCTGGTGCCCCTGCCCGGCCTGCCCTCGCCCTCGGCTCCTCTAGTTGCAGAGCCTCGGGTCTCTCTCGCTCAGCCCCGCTCTCCTCCCCGCTTGCCCGCTCCTTGCCCTGCTCTTCCCTTCGCAGAGCACCGGCCGCCATTGGAGGCTCATGGCTCGAGCTCGCCACCGCGCCTCCTCTAGACCTCCTTCCCTGGAGCGAGCGTGTGCGCCGTGGTCTCCTCCCCATCCTCCATCCCTCGCGCCGCTCCAGGGCTGCCGTCATTGCCCTAGACCGTCGTGCTCTCCTGCGCTCTGGGCGTCGCTGCCATGGCCGCCCCGAGCTTGAGCTCCGCCCTACCGCTACATCCGACCTCCTCCAGCCAAGGAAGCACAAGCCTCGCATTCGCCCCACCACGGGTTCCATTTCCCCCAACCTTTGGAAGGTCTTCGCCGCCTCCTAGAGTCCTGTCCAGGAGCGTCGTTCGCGCGCCGCGTGTTCATCTGCGGCTCCACCATGGTGCACCCCAGCCGGCGCCTCCACCCGCCTCCCCAACTCCACTGACGAGTTCGCCCGGTTGCAGCGCATCTCTTCCATGCATCTCCATCGCCATTCCATCCTTCCCTCATGAGATAAAGCCACCGCAGTCAAGGTCATCGGTGCGCCATGCCCTCCAGTTCGCCCCAGTTCACTGCCGTCGTCCCACATCTACGGTCCACCCCGCACGACGAGACCTTAGGGGAAAGGATCCCCACCACCGGGAACACCTTCCTAGAGTGATGCTGTCCACCGCGCCGCCCTCTGCACGCGGGGACAAGCCGTCAAAAGCTCATGCTGCGATGCGCCTCTACTCTGTCTTGAGGAGGAAGAAGAGGTGGTTTGTACAAAAGCCCTCGTTCTTTTCTCTATTCACGTCCATGTTTACTGTGTGTTGCAGATCTTACACGTGCCCTCTGGATCTATCATGATTTCGTGTTTTAAACCAAGCGCCTCAGATTTTGTTAAACTAACCCTAGGATTTTGCCTTTTTCGGTGCACTGTGGTAAGAGTGAGAGAAGACTTGCTTGCTACCCCATATTATATACCTTTAATTATGAGAAGACTTCTGGATTTGGCATATGAATTTTGAAATGCTCTAGAAATTAGTAGAGAAATTATAAAAATATGAAACTTGTTTTGTTGGATTGAATGTGAATAGATCTACATTGTGGACTAGGCCTTGCTGTCATGAAATGACTGTTTTACTCTTGCTTTGGTGCATACTTTGTTTTAGTAGTTAATTAACAAAAGTAGTATAAATGGACTCCAAAAATTGTGAAACTTGGATTGTGTGTTACCTACGTCATATGTGTTTTTGCTAACCCTAGCATACGCTGTTTAATTACTGTTATACCCTCGTGTATGTATTTTATGCATTATGTGATTATGGAAATGATTACTACATAAAACTTGTCTAGAAAAATCCATAGAAATTATAGTGTACTCATTTGGTCAAGTGTAGCAAAGAAATAAAGTTTCGTGTGTTTTGCTTGCTGTTTTCTATGTATTTTAAAAATTACAGTTGTTATAGTGCTTTAAACAATAAAATAGAAAAGTACTATTTAGTGTGTTACAAAGATGCCCTCAAAATTCTTGTAGAAATTTTACTATGCAAGTATGCTTATGTAAATTACTCATTTATTTTGGTTGCTATTTCATTAGGGATATGAAAATGGTCATTTGAGTAAGGTAAAATGTGAAGAATAGTGAAGGTTGTTTTGCTCAAATAGGCTAATGTTGCACCACGTTACCTATATGATATGTACTCTACATAATTATGTATGAACTTATGTATAGATGAGACTCACACCTTGTGCATGTTTCATTTTCATATGCCTAGTTTGCAAATCCTTAATCATAAAAAAAATATTGTATACTGTTGAATATTGATGACAATGACTCCACATAAGACAAATTATGCATGACTTATTCACTTATATCCTTATCCAATGCTTGTTTACATTTGGTCTAATAAGAGTGTCTTGGAATTTGCAATACATCATGTGTTCCTCTCATGTACCCTACATGATATATGTGACTTGCTAAATGGAAATAGACACCACCACACCTTAGTAATCTTAGTAACTAAATAACTATTGCATGTTTTATCGGTTCACATCAACATGCATGCTTGCTCTAGGTCCATAACAGTACTATTGTTGCTATTGCCAGGTGTGATGTTTTGAATGAGCTAGTAGTCCATTACATGTGTAAATATATGCTTGTCTGATGCTTTGCTTGCATGTGGTATGATAAAGGACAATTTAAATTGTTACTTGAACATGTGCTGGATCCATGTGTTGCTTTGTGAACATCTGATTGTATAAGTGTATGCTTGCTCCCTATCCACAAAAGTACTCTTGTTTAAGTAGTTTATCAATCATCTTTCTGCCTATCCATGAATTGATTGTTCAAATGTGTTCTTGATATTCATACATCTCATTTACTGCATCATGCATGGCATTCATATAGTGACGTTTTTCACAGATATGTGATCCAGAAGCAAATGTGTGGAGCTTCTTCAAGAAATGGTGGTCCAAAAGACTAACTAAGCCCCAAGCATGACCTCGAGGGCCCATCAGTCGTGTTTGGATGGAGGAGTTGTCCAAGTGATCAAGGGGTTGCCTGGGGCAAAGCCTCACAACCCGAGAAACTAACTGTAGATTAGTTTGTACAAGTTTTTACAACAAAGGTAGGACCCTTAGGCATATACACCTATTTAGAGAGTCCCACCACCCTATATTTGTTTGTGCATTACGTTCAAGAGTTGTATGAAACCCCACATGCATAAATACCTAATATCGTAGGTAGTATGGTGTAGGACCGAGATATGCGACTAGAGGGGAAGGGGTGAATAGGAGCACTTGAAAACTCAAAATGACAACCCCCAAACTGGTGCTAAGAGAAGCTTTCGAGAGCTGATGCTAGACACCATCCATTGAACAGATATGTGTGATAATGTGCCGGGGTATCCGACCCAAGAGGGGGAGGGGGTGAATTGGGTCGCTAATCGCTCATCTAAACCTAGGGCCATCTAGTGCATAAGATAAACCTATTTCGCCCTACACATGCTAGTTAAGTCTAAGGTTTATCTTATGCACTCTCTGACTTACACAAAAGACTTGCAACCTAGCGCCAAACCTAGTCAAACTAACTAGGAAAGCTAAAGGCAGACAATAGAGTAAATGCAGAAACTTAAATGCGGTAAGTAAAGAGAGTAAGGAAGGGGGATGCAAACTTCCGGGGAGACACGAAGATTTAACGTGGTTCACCACTAAGGGCTATGTCCATGGGCTCACCACCAAAGGCAATATCCGAGCCTGGGCACCAAGACTCTCCTGATCACCGTCTTGCACTCGCCACAAAGGCTCTCGGCAAGTAAAGGCTATGTGCCACCAAACCACCAAGGCTTGGCCACCGCCACCTTCTATCTCGGTCACAAGGCACTGGATGCTTCACTATGGAGTTTGTAGGGTCTTCTCAGCCAAGGCTTCTCCTCTAGCTCATGCAGGAGCTACTCTCAAGAAGAGCTCATAAGCTCACTCTCTCTACTAAGAACTCATATGGTGCTTGGAGTGATGGATATGCTTGGAATACACTTCTATACTAGCGCTCAACTTCAGTGGCTCCAACATGCTCGAAATGGCCGGGTGGGGTGGCTTATATAGCCCCCAAACTCGAACTAGCCATTGCTCCAATGGTCTGCTGACGCAGTGTAGACCATACTTTACGGTCTATGCTTTTTCCATAGACCGGACCATATGGTCCATGTACTTTTCCAACGGTCACTGAATCACATACGTCACTATACTTTGGTCTGAAGGTTAGGACAGTCTGTTAGACCATACCATATGGTCCATTGATCACTAGAACTCCCCCAAAGTACTTAGCCTCAGGTTAAATAGGACGGTCCAAGGACTGTCTGTGCAAACCGTACTATTCTTTCTCTAGTCCGAAGGTTTGGCACCCACGGGTTATTTGGTACGGTCCAAGGACGGTCTTCACTTCTTCCAAATTCTTCACGTCTTCACTTCCTCAGCCAGAATGGTCCGATGGTTAGGACGGTCTTCCAGACCGTACTATCCGGTCCATTATACTTGATCGCTTCATCTTTTCAGCCCCTCCGGGACACTTGGTCCGTTCCATGGACGGTCTAACAGACCGTACCTTATGGTCCTCACAGGGGTGGCCGTTGGGCCTTTCCTTCGACTCTTCTTCTTCTTCTTCATCCCTTGAACCTAAACACCTAAGAATGTACATCTAGACAAGTTCATTAGTCCAAGTGTTGGTTGTCAATCAATCACCAAAACACAACCATGGAAATATGGCACATGAGGCCATTTTCCTTACAATCTCCCCCTTTTTGGTGATTGATTACAACACAACCAAAGCAAGCAAGATAAATGCATGAAATGATACCAAATGAAAATTTTGATGAGTTAGAAACAACATAGCTTGCTTGGATGGAATCTTCAATTGCTCAACTTCACTTGCCACCGGCATATGATCCAATTAATGCTTCCTTGCCACCGGCATATGATCAAATTAATGCTTCTGGCTTTATATCCTCATGAAGGATTTAAACACAAATTGAGCACTGAGTTTGGTACTCTAGTTCATAGGATCACAGATTTAGTAATTCTCCCCCATGTTTGAACTATGTACCTCACCTGTCACCTTGCCCTCTTCTTTTCACTTCATCTTCCCTTTTGCTAATGATCTTCACATTTCTCCCCCTTAAGATATGCATTGCTTGCATGGGGTTTCTCTCCCCCTTTTGATGTGTGATTCTTCCTTGGGATCTCACTCCTCCATTTGATGTGCATCTTGCTTGCATGGGATTTCTCTCCCCCTTTGTCATCTAGCACCTAAAAGACCTAAACACAACCACTAGCAAAGAAAAGCATTAGTAGCAAAGGAATTTTACTAGTGAGGCCATTTTACCTTTCTCTTGCTCTCCTCCTTAATTGAATATACCAATTGTAGCAATCACTTGTAGTGGCCATTTCCCCCCCCCCCCTTTGTCATGGACTTGTTGGCTTGTATTATCAAGATATCTAATGCGACTTGTGGCATTATTGTAGGGGATGGACACGCAAAGTAAACGAAGCATATTGGAGGTATAGCCGGTGACTACAATAAATTACACTTGAAAGCATATTAGTCACACAAACACAAGTTATAGAGTTGCTCCCCCTAAATGTGTGCAATAGTCTTTGAATCACATAGACAAATGTATGCACTTATAGTTCACAATTATGGGGATCAACATCTACAACATGACACCAAATGAAGGGATACTAAAAGTAAGAAGGTGATACCACTTGTAATCCTTTTGCTCTTGCAAAGTATGTGCCATGGTCGGAAATGGTGTTTTCACACACCACAAGTTAAGCTCATGTAAGTTGCTTCAAGAATAGACGGTTAGCACAAGCAACAAACCATATGCATAGCTAGGGAAGCACAAGATAGATACCAAATGCAATAAATAAACATGCTCATGCAATCCTAGAGAGGCATTTAAGCTACAATGATGCATGCGATTGTTTTACCTTGCTCTTTTCCGCATATGTGGGGAAGGGGAATTTGGGTCTCTAATTTTTAATCTCGTACTTGGCTCCAATCCAATTGTATGATGCATCCCTACTTATGCACCCCAATATTTGCCAAGTCTCCAAATTCCCCGTAGCCACTCTCTTCTTCTAGGTCTTTGGGACCCAAACCTTTTGAGATCCTTCCGTGGTTTGAATTATTTCCTTTGGCACCCAAATAGGCCAGTTCCATCCTTGCTTACTCCACCCCATGGTATGAGCCACCACCTTACCATTCTTCTTCTTCTCAAGTATGTAGTGGTTGCTCTTTTGAATTCCCTTGTAGGTGGGCTTGGTGTACACTAGTGAGGCCTTCAATTTTGGAGATCTCTTGTTCTCTATTGCCTTCTTCTTGCCCTTGTTCTTATTCTTTTGTTGGGACATCTCCTCCTTGCATTGATAGGAATTGTGGCCTTCTTTGTGACACTTGAAGCAAGTCAAGGTTTCTCCCTTCTCAAGCTTCTTCACGCACTTGGAGGGGTTATCTTGAGGAGGTCGGACTTGATCTTGTGCCTCTTTTCCTTTAAGTTGCCTTAAGTCCGCCCTTAGCCATTTCCACCTCTTGTTTGAGCTCTTCATTTTCCCTAGCAATGAGGTCATCACATGTTTCTACAACCACATTCTCTTTGCAAGGCAGTTAGATCACAAGAGGTAGACGCATCTACCTTGACAATAGGAATTGCACAAGGAATAGCACAAGGGATAGATGCATCCAATGAGTTTGTGAGTGACTCATATTTTAGTTCAAGGTCCTCAAATTGGTTCTTGAGCTCCCCATGCTCCTTGTGTAATAAATTGAATTTGTTAAGCAAGTTCTCATATCTTGAGACAAAGGAGGCATGGAGCTCTTCATTAGCCTTAAGCGCCTTGATTTCTTTCTTTTGTTTGAGCATATAATCTTGTTGTTCTTTAATTAAGCTCATCATCTCACAAATATCATTGGGCTCATCATCATCGGAGGAGGGGTCATCACTTACATTGCTATTACCTTTGGCCATGAGGCATATGTGAGACGACCGGGTGGTGAAGGGCTTGCTTGATTTATCACTTGAACTCCCTTTGCCACCCATCTTCCCTTTGATGATGGCGCGGCAAGCTTGATGTCTTCTTTGCTTGCTCTTTTTTTTCTTGCCCTCCATCTTAAAGACTCTTGAGAGCCAATGGACCGGCTCCATTGCCTCTGGAGTGATGAGTGATTGTCAACAGAAGCCAAAGACTGAAAAGGACTTCGGCACAAGATCTCCGATAGACAGGAGGCCCTCCGATGGACTGGAGGTAGATGGTAGCCCTCCGGACTGGAGGCATGCTCGACGTCGGTCAGCCATGGGAGTTTGGTACACGGAGGAGCGGCATGGCAAAGGCAGGAGTAAGACCTCCAAAGGAGTGCGAGGCGACCCCGATGGACAGGGGATGCCGGGAGCCACCGCGGTGCTCCAACCCGAGTATGTGGCGCAAAGGCGGGCGAGGGCGTTGGCAGATTCGCTCAAATCCGTCATCCTACCACCATGTTACCAAACTCAGCGAATGGGCTCATTCTCACCGAGATAGAGTGGAGTGAGCCGTTCCAGGCCCTGGAAGGAAACACTAAAGTTTCTTGGTTTCTGACTTCAAAACCGGGGGTCGATCGGTGGATTTGGACTACTGGCCACATGCACGTCATCCGGGAGATAGCTTGCAGGCGAAGAAGATCAAGACTGTATCACGGTCGTCTGTCCCCGAGAAAGTCGAGTCTTTTCCATTTTGGCCCCTACGAGCGTTTCTGTAATATAGGGGTCTTAGTGTAAAATGTGTCGATTAGGCAGGGCTATAAATATCTAAGTGGCTAGTCATTTAGATGACTTCCACCTCTAGAAACCCTAGGCTTTGTTTCCATCTAGCCAAGAGCTTAGAGATCAAATCGGGTGCTTAGCTTAGGATTTGAGGTTCCCCTAGGCTAGTACTTTGCATTAGTGGGAGGACGAAGGGTGGAGGCTGAGTTGATCCTTGTATACACTGATTTCCACTTCTAATCAAGGCAAGATTTGTCCCAAATTCATGCTCATGTGTGCAGCCATCTCCCTCCCCCCTTTCTAGTTGGTTTTTGGATGAAACTCAATGGCTTTTGGTGATTTGCTTTTCCCACGAGTTAATCCTGTTCTATTGGCTCTTTTGGACTTGCTAGGACGTGGAGATTATGACTTAGTTCATCTCAATCCTACTGGATTGCCACAAGCAAGCTTCTCTTGAGTCTTCCCCCTTTCTTGCCCAAAGATTGCCATCTTAGGAGATCTGAAATTCTCGCTGATCAACTGGTCATTTTACATTGATCTTTTGGGAAAAGCTTTGGAATAGGGTCCAAATAAGCCTGTGCAAAATCTCGTGAAGATTGGACAAGATTTGGTGAGTTTTGGGTGTGAAAATCCCTTGTCTGCGACTCTACTGGACAGTCCGACAGAGACCACTGGACAGTCCGGCAGAGCCCACCGGACAAGTCCGGTGTTGGGGTCTGTCCGGGTCTTCCCACTGGACAGTCCGGCAGAGGTGACTGGACTCTCCGGTGTCACCGGACAGTTCGGCCCTTGTTACCGAACAGTCTGGCTCAGGCATTGTTTCAGCTGTGTTTCGCTATTTGCTTCTTCCGCTGTGTTTTTGCTTTCGATTTTTGCATTCCCCACTTTCAGACCATTCTCTTTGCTTATTGTAAGTCAGTGAGACACACTTTGTTGCGGTGAGTGTCGTGTGGTGGTTTTTGCAAGATTCATTGCCACGGTGCCCTTGTTGTTGTGGCTTGCAGTTTTTCTTGCTAGGTGCATATCCTTTCAGTGGACGGCACCTTTGCGCTGCTAGACACGTATCTATTCAGTGGACAGTCTCTAGTTCTTTTCTTAAGCACCAGTTTTGAGTTTTAAAGTGCTCCTATTCACCTCCCCTCTAGTCGTAAGTCTCAGTCCTACAGACTCCCACCGCATCTCCTCTTATGCGGGTCTCATAGCCTGGCACGTACAGTTTCCTCACATGTTTGGCTACCTTTCTTTGGTGGCAAGACTATAGCCCTTGAGGTTGCTTCATCCTCACTTGAGCTTGAGCTTGAGGCTTCATCATCACTCTCATCCTCCTCTTCTTCTTCACTTGAGCATTGCTCTTGCCACCTTGGTTGATGCTTGCATGTGTCCTTGACGACAAGGCTCTTTTGGCTTGAAGTAGAGGTGTACTCTTGCTTATTCATCCCAATGGAATACTCATGGGCAACAATTGTGTTGATGACTTGGTTGGGAGTCTTGTTGTCCAAGTCTTCTTTGAGCAAGATGGTCCTTGATGATGTTGTAGTTGGGCTGGCGAAGGCAATGGATGATCTGGTAGTTCACCTCTCCATCCATTATTTGCTTTAGACCTAGGCCATTGATTTCATTCACAAGAGTATTCAAATGTGAGAACATCTCATGAGCACTTTCATTAGCAAGTTGATTAAAGCTAGTTAGCTCATCGGCGAGAACATGATATTTTTGGTTGGCTACATCCGATGAGCCCTCATGATTCTCGACAATTTGCTTCCATAGCTCATGAGCATTAGGAGAAGCAAACACACGATTGAACACATCATCATAAAGAGAGGACAACAAGGTGGATTTGGCAATGGCATCAAATTGCCTCTCATGAGCGGAGTTGCTATGGGTGCCCTCTTTCGTGATAGGCCACACATCAAGCCCTCGTGTTTGAAGATGTGCTTCCATGAGCACCTTCCACCAAGGGAAGCCCTTCCCATCGAAAGGCAGAGCCCTATCGGTACTCATCCCTTCCCCGGACATAGAAACCCACTTGGCGGTGAAGCCAATGTCACTCCTACGAGCTATCTCACAAATTTGCCAATGGAATTGGTTATTCTCGCAAGATATGTGAGCCATAGCTCTGATACCAATTGAAAGGAACGCGCCGGGGTATCTGACCCAAGAGGGAGAGGGGGTGAATTAGGTCGCTAATTGCTCATCTAAAACCTAGGGCTATCTAGTGTATAAGATAAACCTATTTTGCCCCACACATGCTAGTTAAGTCTAAGGTTTATCTATGCGCTCTCTAACTTACCCAAAAGACTTGCAACATAGAGCCAAACCTAATCAAACTAACTAGGAAACCTCAAGGCACACAAGAGAGTAAATGCGGAAACATAAATGCGGTAAGTAAAGAGAGTAAGGAAGGGGGATGGAAACTCCCAGGGAGACACGAAGATATAATGTGGTTCGGCACTAAGGTCTACGTCCATGAGCTCGCCACCGAAGGCAATATCCGAGCCGGGCACCAAGACTCTTCTGTTCTCTGTCTTGCGCTCGCCACAAAGGCTCCTGGCAAGTAAAGGCTAAGTGCCACCAAACCACCAAGGCATGGCCATTGCTATCATCTATCTCGGTCACAAGGCACCAGATGCTTCACTACGGAGTTTGTAGGGTCTCCTCGTCACCGCACAAGTTGTCGCCGCCATTCCACACCAAGAAGGAGGGTCTAGCAACAAGTACAAGTGGCTTGGCCACAGCCAAGGCTTCTCCTCTAGCTCACGCAGGAGCTACTCTCAAGAAGAGCACATAAGTTCACTCTCTCTAAGCTCTTACCTAGCTTGGATGTACACTAAGCTCTCATATGGTAGTTGGGGTGATGGATATTCTTGGAATACACTTCTATACTTGCTATCAACTTCAGTGGCTCCAACATGCTTGAAATGGCCGGGTGGGGTGGCTTATAAAGCCCCTAAACTCGAACTAGCCATTGCTCCAACGGTTTGCTGATGCAGTGTTGACCGTACTATACGGTCTATGCTTTTTCCATGGACCGGACCATACGGTCCATGTACTTTTCTAATGGTCACTGAATCACATACGTCACTGTACTTTGGTTCGATGGTTAGGATGGTCTGTTAGACCATACCATAGGGTCCGTTGATCACTAGAACTCTCCCAAAGTACTCAGCCTTGGGTATAATAGGACGGTCCAAGGACGGTCTGTGCAAACCATACTATTCTTCCTCTAGTGCGAAGGTTTGGCACCCACGGGTTATTTGGTACTGTCCAATGATGGTCTTCACTTCTTCCAAATTCTTCACATCTTCACTTCCTCAACCAGAATGGTCCGATGGTTGGGACAGTCTTCCAGACCGTACCTTCTGGTCCTCACAGGGCTGTGAGGTTTTAGGGCCCTTCCTTCGACTCTTCTTCTTCATCGTCCCTTGAACCTAAACACTTGTGAATGTGCATCTAGACAAGTTCATTAGTCCAAGTGTTAGTTTTCAATCAACAACCAAAACACAACCTTGGAAATATGGCACATGAGGCCATTTTCCTTACAACATGTCTAGCAGGGACAAGGTGTCATCCACTAAAAGGAAACACCGAGCACAAAAGAGCAAGCAACTCAACAATCACCAAGATCGCAAGTCATCCCAAACACCAGAACTTGCAAAATCGCCACTCGACACTCACCGGAACGAAATGCGACTCTCTGGATCATAGCAAGCATAAAGTATGGTCAGACAGTGGGACAAGCAAAACTGATGCAAAACATGGCGGAAGAACCAAATAGCGGAAACATGACTGCAACCCTGGCAGCGCTGGACTATCCAGTGGCCTATGTCATACTGTCTGGTGGGACCGGATAGTCCGGTAGTCTCTATCGAACTGTCCAGTGTGATGCCCTAGGCAGGCCCAATGCCAAACTGTCTGGTAGGCTCTGCTGGACTATCAGGTGCAACCAGATAGTCCAGTGGCCCAGCGGATTGTTCGGTGGGGTCACAGGAAAAGAGTTTATCAACCCCAAATCTGACCATATCTTGTTCAAAGTTCATGAGATTTTGCACAGGCTATCTAGACCCTATTCCAAAGCTATTCCCAAAAGATCAACTCAAAATGACTAAGAGATTAGCGGGAATTTCAGATCTCGTGAGAAGGCAATCTTTGGGTAAGAAAGGGGAAAACTTAAGAATAATTTGCTCGTGGCAATTTGGTGGGATTGAGATGAACTAAGTCATGATATCCACGTCCTACCAAGTCCAAAAGAGCCAAAAGAATAGGATTAACTCGTGAGCAAAGCAAATCACCAAAAGCCTTTGAGTTTCATCCAAAAACCAAACTAGAGGAGGGGGAAGGAGATGGCTACACAATGAACACGAGTTGGGGACGAATCTTCCTAGTATTAGAAGAGGAAAACCGTTCTTACAAGGTTACTCACAGCCTAACACACTTCATCCTTCCACTAATGCAAAGTACTAGCTCTAGGGGACTCCAAATCTTATATTAGCACCCGGTTTTCACTGTAAGCACTTGGCTGGTTGTAAAGCTAAGCCTAGGGTTTCTAGTGGTGGAAGAGTCACCTAAATGACCAGCCACTTAGGTATATATAGCCTAGGCCTAACTGACACAGTTTACACTAAGACCCCTATATTATAGAAACGCCCGTATGGGCTAAACTAGAAAAGACCAAAATTTCTCGGGTACAGACGACCGCGATGGAGTCTTGATCTTTTTTGTTTGCACGCTAACTTCTAGATGATGTCCACGTGGCCAGTAGTGCAAATCCGCCGATCGACCCCTGGTTTTGATGTCAGAAACCGGAAAACTTTAGGATTTCCTTCCTGGGCCTGGAACAGCCCACTCCACTCTATCTCAGCGAGAATTGAGCCCATTCGCCGAGTATTGGTAGCTTGGTGGTAGGGTGGCAGATTTGAGTGAATCCGACATCGCTCTCGCACGTCTTTGCGCCATGCACTCAGGTTGGAGCACCACGGTGGCACCCAGCATAGCCTGTCCATTGGGTTCACCTCACAGTCCTTCGGAGGTTTTACCCTTGCCGTCGTTGTTTCGCTCCTCTGTGTACTGAACTCCCATGGTGGACCGACACCGAGCATGCCTCCTATCCTTTAGAGGACTTTCTTCTCCGTCTACCTCCAGTCCATCAGAGAGCCTCTAGTGCATCGGAGGGCTTGTGCCCAAGTCCTTCTGGGTCTTGACTTCTATTGACAATCACTCATCACTCCAGAGGCAATGGAGTCGGTCCATTGGCTCTCATATGGAACTATGGATAGGTCAAAGTCTATGCTTAGCCAAGCTTAGATGGTGGAAGTCGAGTGAAGATATTCACTTGCGAGATGATAGGGCGCTGCTCAAAATGGTTTTCCAAACTCTAATTCAGAAGCAATATGATATGATGTGATAAAAAGATGAGAACATGCGGAGCATAAGTTTACTTTTGTGGTGTGCGTTGTTGTATCATTTGGCTCCGCCCGAGTCATTTAAGGCCCATCTGCTATTCGCCTATTGATCGGCATAACATTGCTATAATGCTTATCTGGGGTTTGGGACTGGTGAAAGCTTACTTGTGCTATCCAAATAACAGAGGCACATTCCTACCAACTGGTTGAGAGGAAGGTGGCCCGTGGGCGCTTGTACTCGAGGGAGGGCTGACCCGGTACACCGTGGTATCACTCCTAAGAGGGCACAACCCAAGGGTTAGGCGGGAGTGAATCGAAATTGGGATGGGACAAGTGGAGATGGGGGCTATATGTGGGAACACTACGGCTAGTAAGCATATACCCCTAGCATTGTAGTTATTCCTAAGAATTAAAAATCGATTCGAATCGCTAATGCTCACCTGGAGTGAGAATGCCAGATATCGCACACGGGTACTGTAGTAACAACTTTAATATGTTATTTATTTAATCATGTTTTCCAATATTACATGCTTGTACTTGTATGTTATATTTTCGCAAGATACTTATGATGATATATGTGTTGAGAATATTGATTTATATGAATTATAGATCATGATGATGATTATGTTGAATCAAATGAGGCTTATGATTTTAATAACGAATGAAATTTGAAATTAAGGACTCACTCCTAGTAAGCTTATGCTGTTAGAAGTCAAATCCACAAAAAGTCTTGAATACTCTCAAATGTGTCGGCCTGATACCGCCCTCAGGTAAGTCCTACGAGTACCCCATGTACTCATCTTTGGTTGTTGATATTGTTTTAGGTACATGTCAATTTGTGATGAAGGATGACATGGTGGGCTTGATGTCGTGCCTTGATGTTTTATTTTCCACTGCCTATTGGCATGTATAAAATGTTATGTATTCCACTATGAGATATTTTGAAGCTTTATTTCTAACCTGATTGTACACCATTTTGAGCAAATGTTTTGTAACAAATCAAGCTATGGTTGTATGAAATGCTGGGTTGTTGTAATTGTTGTGGCTTCTTCGAGGGCTTAACATGTGTGATGTCGGCATCCCTGGGTGATGGTTACATTGAGTGTCCTTTTGGGTAGCTCGACGGACGACCGGGTTTGCTAAGTACACTATGAGCCATTGCTGATGGTAGTAATCTCATGATCTCAACCGTCAATTATCCACCAAATGAAGCGAAACATGTGAAATATTTGGACTAACCCTTACTACTAATGAGTTCCACAAGATGTACATGAATATTTGGACGCAGGTATCAAAATGTACACAAAATGGATGAAACAAGGCCAAGAGGTGAAGATGGGCTGAAATGGGGAAAAGCCCATGGCGGCTAACCATGTCCCATGGTCTGGTGGTCGCTCGACCACTTAGCAGGCCGCCCGACCACGTGGCATGGCTGGCCGACCACCCCTTCGAGTTGGTTTGCCTCCACATGCAAAGAAACACAAGGCAATGTCAATCCAACTGTTGTATTAGGCATCCAAAGAATCCAAGGGCTAAAAGACCATTAAAACATGGATTGGTGATGTCACAAGTCTAAGGGAAGCGTCATGCAGCAAATCAAGAGGAGACACCTGGCCGCCCGGCCATGGTGCATGGCCGCTCGACCATCCAAGTTTCATATTTTACATGTGCATCAACTGTTTCAACCGTCAACCGACCTCAGGAAAGGAGATCAGCCATTGGATCACCAAATTCGGCAGATTAGGTGGCCGCCCGTGATGGGAAATATAGGGGTCCAATCTTCCGAGAGGTATAGATAAGTCGGTTTAGGGTTGGAGAACTCGACGTTGGTGAAGAAGGCTCCGTGCAATCGATCGATTCCTTGCAATCACTACACCACTGCCCTGATGGTTATCGACCATGTGACGCGCGCAATAGACCTCGCCAAGAAGGCTATCGTTCCTGCAATGCAACCGAGAGAACACAAGCAAGAACGAGGAATAAACACAATCAAGATTAATCTTGTGCACAAGTTGGGGTTTCACAAACCGATACACGAACGACGAACTGTTCACGATAGAATACTCTTAAGCAAAACCCATCTAATCTAATGATGGCTACAGAATATATACAAGAGAGAGGTATAGGGGGCGGCCAAGGGGGTGGCCGAGCAACCCTAGGGTGTACAAGGCCAGCGGGCCCAAAAACCGATCCAGCGGCACCCTGGCAGATTCTGTCTGTCATCTTGTTTCAATGATTCTCGTTGACTCTGATCAAATTCAGAGATGGGACCACTAGTGTTGGAAAGCTTATCTGCTTAGCTTTCGAACAATATGTAGAACGTCCAAAAGGGAGCCCGTATGTGGCTTGGACGTCCGTTTTACTGAGGCCTACTGCTGCAGTCCGAACCGGCCTCGCGAATAAATTTGACCTCAACTCGGATTGGGCTTCAAACTCCATCTTCTCTTGGGCCTTGATCATATGCATGCTGTACATGTTCTCATCAGCCTATCCACTCCCTATGGTTGCCCAGCCACCACCATGGTCACCCGGCCACCGACTTTCACCTCCAACCGACCTAGTGCACCTACAAATACCCTCCTCACACGTATAGGCTATAAATAGGCCCCAAGAGATCATTTGTAAAGAGGGGGGAGTTGAGTTGAAGTTCTATCTTAGAGTGCTACACTATTCCCTTACTAGGTATGATAGTCTTGGGAGTTAGAGTTGAGTCGAGCTTTGCCTTGGTGTCTCCGGAGTTATCATCGAGTCTGTGGTGAAGCTTTGTATCTTTTGGATTCAGATTATCTTCAATATAATTTCAGTTGTATTTTTCTCTAAGTTCTATCTCCTACGAGCGTGGTGTACCTTTATTTGCACACTTGCTAGGCTTAGGTTGTGTTTAATTTTGTTATTCAATTCATGTTACTCTTGCCGGTGCTATAACTCAACCCTAGACTTAGATGCTAGGCTCTGGCTAGACCCTCTCCTCTGATCAAGGATGGTCTATCGCTGTTCAAGCTTCGCTTGAACACGTTTATAGTGTGCCATCCTCTCCACGTAGATTTTCTTGGTAGTGCCACTCGGTGACAGCGTGTAGTGTGCCTGTGTAGTCCAAGCCCATCGTTTGGGAGGCCCGTAGGTGTTAGCTAGACTCTCCTTCGGGACCAACTACCTACCCCTAGTACCCTCGAGACTCTAAAATTTCGCTCGACGCAAGACCCTGACTTGTTAATTGAGTTTCTTAGTTAGTCACAGATAACCTTTGCATCTGATTAGAAATAGAGTTTGGTGACTTTATCTCACTCATTGTCCTTCCAGGCAACTATACCTTTCTACGGATATCTTTGATAGGCTTATCATCCCACCATACACCTATCTTTGTTACGTTTACCCCTGTTACTACTAGTTCTTATAATTTATCTAAGTTTACAGTTATTTTGACTTGAGTATATTTAATTACACTCTCTCACCTACCTCTTCCCTCAGAATACTCTGGGTGAAAGGCTACATCAGTCTCCGTGCGCTTGCAGAGTAAAACCTGTTAAGGCTAAGAGACGCCAATAAGCTTTTTTGGCGCCGTTGCCGGGGAAGCAATAGGTAGAGAGATAATTGATATCTCATTTTGAACCTGTATACTTGATAAGTTTACCGCTAGTTGTTAGCAGGCTCAGTTTGCTCTGTTGCTTTGTTGTGGTTGCAAAAGAGAGGTGTATGACCGATTTCGACCTGTCAGAAAACTACCACAATAATCTAGAGTCAATGCTCAGGAGGGTCCGTCCAAGGACTATCCACGGGCAAAGACCTGTACCAAGGGAGCTAGAACTAAGCACTTCTACCTGTACTCCAGTTACCACCACCATGGCCGAGAAGACCATTCATGAGTTCTCCATCCCCTCGAGCAACAACATTCCTACGAGACCTGAAGTTCAAGTGGGGGATAACATCTAACTCAAGCCAGGGGTGATTCACATGGTTCAAGCTATCCCATTCTGCGGACTGGCTACGAAAGATGCCAACAATCACTTGCAGCAGTTTTTGGAGATCTGCAACACGTTCACCGGATGCTGTCAAACTTCGTCTCTTACCTTTCTTTCTTGTTGGGAAGGCAAAATAGTGGTTGTACCTCAACCGTGAGACAGTAACAACTTGGAATGCATGTTCTGATGCATTTCTTGGGAAGTATTTCCCGCTTGGGAAAACTAACGCATTGAGGAACAAAATATCGAGCTTCCAATAGCTCACTGATGAAACATGGCGGAGGCCTAGGAAAGACTCCAGGAGTACATCGCAGCTTGCCCCCACCACGGCATGCAAGAGTGGCTGATTATTCAGAGCTTCTTCCGTGGGCTTCACTGCTCAGCACAACACCTGGATGTAGCCGCTGGAGGATCCTTCCAGTCCTTGAGCATCATTGTGGCCAAAGGGCTAATAAAAAAAATGGCCACCAATCAGGGATGGAGAGAAGAGAGGTCTAGCACCCGATCCCGTGGCGTCCATCAGATCGAGAGCACTAACATGCTCGCCGCTAAGATGGACCTACTGTTGAAAAAGATAAACGATACTCCAGAAGCCACTCCGGTCCATGCCCTTGATACCCATATGACTTGCGAAGTCTGTGGGAACACGGGGCACTCAGGGAACAACTGCCCCGAGATGCAACCCAAAGATGCAAACTTCATAGGGAGCAACAACTTCAACAACGGGAATCATCCTCGGCCAGGATGGAGTACACGACCATATCTCCCTTTCTCTGGACAAGGTAACTCTTCAGGCAATTCACAACAGTTTCCTAAAAATAAATTTGATCAGAAAGCTATGAATGATAGCATTAGTTAAAGGTTGCATGCTAATGATAGAATGTTTGAATCTATTTCTCTACAAATGGAAACTTTGTATTGTGCTATGAAAAACCAACTTAGCTTCAACAAAATGTTGGAAACCGAAATAGCTCAGTTGACTGCTGCCTTACCTAACCCAAATGCAGATAAGCTACCTGGGCAACCTGAAGCTCCTCCCAAGGAGCACATAAATGGAATAACGACTAGGGGTGGAAAGTCCACACAAGACCCCCCGTCTCCTAGTCATGTAGGTACAGAGCAGAGGAAGACAACCGACTCCGAAGACAAGCTCGTAGAGGAAGATACACCTGGTAAGGAGGAGAAATCAGCATCTAAGAATCTACCCCATGAGTTCTATGATACTACGATTCTTCCATTCCCTCCACGAAACAAGAAGGCTGCTGCTGACGAACAATATAGTAAGTTCGTTGTGGTCATGAAGAAGCTTTATGTCAACATACCACTGCTAGATGCTATGCAGGTACTGACATATGCTAAGTACTTAAAGGACATCCTCAACAACAAGAAACCCCTACCATCAATGGAAATGGTGCATTTGACAAAAGAGTGTAGCGCAGCTATACTCAAGAAAAAGGACCCTAGAAGCCCCACCATCTCATGCTCGATTGGAACCCAGCATTTTGACCAAGCATTGTGCGATCTTGGAGCCAGTATCAGTGTGGTGCCCTAGGTTATCTTTGACAAGCTAAATCATGCCGCACTTGCCCCCACAACCATGTGCCTACAGCTCATGGATCAATCCGTTTGCTACCCCGAAGGAGTTGTGGAGAACTTCCTGGTGAAAATCCGGAATTTCCTCATCCCGGTGGACTTCATGGTACTAGATATGGAGATGTACTAAAAAACCCCACTCATCCTTGGACGGCCATTTTTTAGCACTACGGAAGCAACCATCGACGTCGGGGAAGGAAAGGTCCACCTTAACATAAATGGCAGAAAGGAGACATTCGCCTTCAAGCCAAAAGTTCAGCATTGCAATAAGATGCACACTTTCAAGTACTAGGCACAAAAGAATGCACCCAAGGTCAAGACCGGGAACAAGAAGCAAAATTCAAAGGTTGATAGCCTCGTTACAATTATGCTGAACAAATTGAAAAGTGAGGCCTACATCCAATAAAAAGAGTATGAAGCTGCCATGAAAAGCAGAAAATTGAGACCACAAGAGAAGAGACGTGGCAAGCCCAGTCCCGCAACAGGAGGCAAATGCTCCTGAGAACAAGGTCGATGCTGAGAGCCGATTGCATGCACTGAGGCGGCGCAGAGTTAATGAAGCACAAAGAAAGGAAGACCTTAACTTTGGTGCTTACATAACCCCAAGAGGTAAGCAATGGTCTAACATCGCCAATAGGTAAATTGGCATTGTCATTCGATGACACATGCATATTTAAATTGTCTCGTCTTAATTTTTGCATTGCACCAGTTTAAATTTATCTTTGCATTTCAAAAAAAAATTTTTGGGAGTGGCCGGCCGACCACCCTCATGGCCGGCCAACCGGCCCTCTTTTCCTCTCTCTCTTCTTTTCTTTCTTTTCCTTTCCCCTCTTTTCTCTTTCTCTTTTCTTCCCCTTTTCTTTTCCTTTCCCTTTCTCTTTCTCTTTTCTCTTTCTCTTTCTTTCTCCTCTCTTTCCCTTTTACCCTTTCTTTACCTTCTCCCGAAGCAAAAGTTGGCCGCTCTTAGCCTATCGGATATTACTCCGCAAGCGCACGGAGACCGCTGTAGCCTTTCACCCGGGAGTATTCCAAGGTATCGTATTTATCCACAGGGAAGCATTGTGATAGAGATGTCAAACTATCATTCATCCAGTTGTTACTACTCATTCACATCAATCGATAGCTAAGAACGATTGACACCAAGCACCATGGGATACAAGCCAAGCACCGTTGGCAAGAAAGCAGGTAAAGATAAGAGGACAACGAGGTGACAGCTTGGATTCTTTATGAGGACTTTCTATACTAAGGGGAGCTAGACAGACTAATCTAGACCAAACATGGTGCTCTGATGGAGGTAATGACTTATCTAGTTGTCTAGGAAACTTGCTTCGCCACCGAGCCTGCTAACCACTTCCGGGCACCAGAGTGCTAATAACCCAGACGAGAAAGGCGGGCGTCGCAGTAACTCAGCTATGCGGCTACAAGCGACCCGAACGACGAGGGTGGACTACATAGGGTACACTCCCGCTATCACCAGGAGGACCTACCAAAGCCGAGTGCGCCTAGTCTACTTGCACACAGACTACCCAAAACTGCGTGGGGTCTAATCACTTGCGAAACCAAGGTGACCGCAATTGTAGACACCACGTCTAGGTTTGCAGGCACTACTTCTACTGAGGCTATCAGGTAGAAGTATACACAACCGTATAGTCAAATGCTATAAAGAGAATACGAGGAATCTATAAGCATGACAAACTAAATATTCATCAGCTGCCAGAGCAACTCTAACTATAGTCTAAAAGACAGTACTATGCTAAGGCATGAATAATACCGAAAGCAAGAGTAAAGTAAATGCTCACAAAAGTAAAGAAAGATAAATATATTAAATAGGTCAAGTCTTACAGGAAAGTAAAGATACAAGAAAACTCATACCGAACTCCTGTAGACGACTCCGGAACGACGGAGCCCTACCTCTAACTCCTACCTAAACACTACTTTCAGAGTGGAGGCACCTCCCGTGGGGCACCTCCTAGAGGGAGAAAGAGAGATTTCACATGGTGAATGGTACATTTTTGGAGTGGAGGGAGTGCCCCTCTATTTATAGGAGTGGCAAGGTCGGTTGTGGGTGGTCGGCTGACCAAGGCGGTGGCCAGCCGACCTTTGGGGTGGTCGGGCGGCCATCAGATGAACTGCCTTTGGCCATCCAATGGCTGATCTTGACTCCTGATGTCAGTTGGTGGTTGCCCAAGTCGGTTTGCATGTAAAATGGTTAAGTCACATGGTCGGCCGACCGCATGATTTGCTGACTTAGTGCATCCGATGACTGAGAATGCTTCTCCAAGTCAGTTGGCGGTTGGAGTGGTTTATACACATGCAAAACAAGTCAGTGCAGGGTCGGCCGACCATGGGGAATGGTCGGGTAGCCACCTGATTGGCTGCATGTTGTTCTCCTCGAATTGCTGACGTCATCAATCCTTTGTATGATGGCCTTCCGATGCTTGGATGCATTAGATACTTGATCCAACGGTTGTATTCGATGTGTTTTTCTATTTCTTTGCATGTAGGTCCAATATTGGTGCCGTCGTAGGGTCGGGCGGTCATGGGCTTTGGTCGGGCCACCAAGCCTCCTAGGCTTGGGCTGCCTGGTGGGCTGCCCATCCCTCCTGATGGTCGGGCGACCCAGGGGCGAGGTCTGCCGACCCTAGGAGGTGGTCGGCCGACCCTATAAGTTTGGTCCATCATCCCTCCTGTTGGTCGGACGACCCAGGGGTGAGGTCGGCTAACCTTGGAAGTGGTCGAGCGACCATGGGGATGGCCGGCCGACCATGTAAGATGGCCGGGCGGCCATGGACCATCCCTCCCAGTGTTGTAAATTCTTGCGACGGCCATAACTTTTGCATCCGGACTCCAAATTGGGTGAACCAAAACTCCATTTTTATTATCTCGATGAGATCTTTGTAATGATTTGGTCTATGTGGGCATTTGAGATACTTCATTGTGATGTCATTTGCAATTCATTCTCAAACCCTTTGTGCATGAATTCTCTCTTGCTCCATATGATATACTTTTTCATGAAATTTGAGCATCTCCCTGTGATACACCGAAAACCACCAAAACTCATGGAATTCGTCAGTGTTAGGTAAATAACGCATAGAACTTTAACTATACCCCATTTATTCACCAAGGAATTGACGGTCGAAAATGGTGAAATAACGACCGTCAACACCCCCCTAAGCTTGAACTTTTGCTCGTTCTCGAGCAAAGCTAAGACTTAGGCTCGGCGGATCAGGAGTTGCATCAATGTCAATGTCCTGCAAGTATTAAATGCACAACCCAACATTCTACCTTTATGTCTGAACAAACTGGCATAAGTGTACCCCCAACCTTTTCATCCATACCTGTGGGGCTTCTAGCTTTTCTTACCTAGTCTTCAGCGGTTGAGAGATGGAACAATCTCAGTGGAGTGTCACCAAACTCTATCTCCTTTCAAGTTTCATGCTTAGATGGTTTTGAAAATTTTGAAAGTAAAGCTCAGGTTCCTCAAATGGTACCCTCGATCGCTCAAGTGGTTTTGAATTTTCCTCAGCAGGCCATAGGCCAAACTTTTCCCTATCAACTGAAAGGCTCATGTGGGGCTCAAGGTAGGGATAAAGTTTAGCTTACCTATGTCATGTATTTTGTTGAGTCGAAGATTGGTTCCAGCGAAGTTGGTGATACATCTCATCTCGATCAAAGGGGAATGGACTTGTTTTGTGGGTGGATATGGTCTGTGAATGAAAACTCCTTATTTGATGAATCCCCTCTTGAAACTTTGAGGCTTTTGAGTACATGGAGCTATCATTTTCTTTTCTCTTTCTTCTTTTTTTTCTTGTTCTCTTCTCTTTCTTTTTTTTTCGATAGCTCCATGTCTCCTTGTATGAGAACTTTGGGGGTATTGCTGAAATATGACTGGAGTATTTATTTGGAGACCATATTTGTGGATGGGTAAGTGGATGATGGATATGGTGGAGAAATATCTGGTTTAGGTGGATGCTTGAATCCAGTGTAGATTTAAGCATGACCAGACAAAGAAAGGCTAGCAAATGAAGATGGGTGCGATAGATTTTGATCGGGACTTGAAGTGTCACTACTTCATAAGAACTCAAAATTTGACAAAACTCAACATAATAAAAGGTAGCATATGCAGAGGTTTCATTATGTAAGCATTTGGCTCTGGATAGGTGCTTCCAAACCACCGAGGAACTTTCACATTTGAATTTTCAAAAAGAAAACTCTGAGAATTCACCTTACTAGGATCAAGATGGGTTTAACTCAAACTTTGATTATATCACATCTCACAACAACTTAGACTTGGTTTAAAAGCACTTGCTCCCACAAGATTAAAGGTAGGATCACGACAAATGCCAATAAGTTCAAAATTTAGGAAAGTGTCAAGTTGTATACAAAATACTTACAAAGAATTAACAGAGCAACTATTCATCATTTCCTTTAAGCACGGGTATAGACAAAGTTCTAGTATTATAGGAGTTAGTTTATTAATGGTAAAAGCAAATCTTTTTGCAAATTTTTATAACTTTTCTTTCATTTGGGATAACAAGAAGGAAATATTTTTGGTGTCATGGCAATTTTTAGGATTAAGATATTCAATTCAGTACAGAGCATTCGGGGTACTCACCTGGTGATCTTCCCCCAAGCTTAGTTCTTGCAAGTGATTGCCAAGAAACTGAGCTTCAGTATTATATGGCATTGCCTCCTGCAAGCTTGCTTGTTCCTTGGGTGACGACGATGTTGTTTGTGTTGCTTACCTATGTTTGGCGAATTTCCTTCTCTCTCTACTCTTATTTTGTCTCCTCTATTTCTAAAATGACTGTTTGATGAGTAGTTGGTTCTCTTGTGCTACTGTTTGGACCGTTTGCAAAGTCTTGGGAGCTCTGATTAGACACATCTGATCAGATGATACTACTCCCATGGGTGAATGTCTCTTGCTGGATCTCCCACTCCAACATCATGTTTGCCTTAAGTCTGACATCCTCCCAGGTGACAGAATCTCGGTCATGGCCAGCTGTTTATTCCCAAACAGGCCGAGTGGAATGATTGAGGCGGATGTTTGTTGGAGTTGACTCCTTTGCATCCTTGGAAGTTTGCCACCAACCCTAGTTGATGGTTGTTCGCCATACTTGTGATGTCGTAGGTGGCTCATTGGCGTGTTGACTCATGTTGCGCCATGTTTGTGATGTCGTAGGTGGCTCATTGGCACATTGATTTATGAGTAGAGTAGATCAACCTGACCTCTGATAAATCGCTTTGTCTTGTTGTATGTCTAGTCAGGGGAAGGGAATTAAGGAATGCTCAGTAGTAGCGTTCCTTCATACTTGGGTGATGTCTCTACATATATCTTATGCTAGTTGCAACCTCTTACTATAGAGACATCTGGTCTTGTGGTGTTGGATATGTACTCTCAGGATGAGAGATGGCCTTTACGTTCGCATCCCAAGTGATGCAGAGCATGGTCAATGTCTTGCAGCGATCATCCACTGTTGTAGGTCGAATATCGAGGTCCTTCCTTTCAGGGGTTGGGTTGGAGGATGTGTGATATTACTTGGTGTATCCTCCCCCAAGCTTGATTCTTGTGGTGTGATGAAACAACCCTTTTGTTTGAAGTTTTCGTGTTTCGCCTTGTCCTTCATTTTGATTCCAGTGGAGGGTGTTGTCCAATCATGGTGTAATGAGAGACCCACAAATGTTGAGAATGGTTCCTTTGTGATGATCTTTTCATTCTTCCTTCATGATAAAGGAAGTCTTGATGCTAATTTTCCATCTCAACTGACGATAGGTACATCGGGTTCTTGCTCCATGGTTGGTCAATGGAATGTCAATGTAGCGGACATCCTTTAAGCTCTGCTTCATTGGCATGGAAATTTTGGTTGCTTCTCATTGCCACAAACTTGCTTGTCAAATGCCAGACAATTTTTCTACCCCAAGCTTGGATTCTGCAGTGAATGCTGATTCCAAACTTGCTCCCTATCATGTTTAATTTGCCTTCCTTGCCTTGGTACTTGTCATGCATGACATGTGCCACCAGTCTTTGTCTGTCCATGTGCCACACAGCCATTGACTGCACGTCATGGCATCGACGTTCCCACCATGCTTGTGGACATTGATTTGTGTTTGCCTTTGTGGTGCTTAAGACGAAGCTCCCCCGCAATGAGAGACGTCTATGCCGGCCGCTTTTGGGATCTACACCACAACTCCATCAGGCATGCAACTTTCCCATGGGGTAGTAGACCAGTGGTCTACTAGCTTGCAAATTTAAGCACGGACGATAGCATAATGTGATATGCCCTTGAATGTTACTGGTATGGTGTGTTCTTGTAGTGCGGAAACTGTCAAGATTTCTCCATTGCTGACCATCACCATTTACTTTGATACCCATATCACGATGCTGTCATTTCCCAAAAAGGTATTGGATAATCCGCAAAAGGTTGAGCATGAGAATGTCAGCTACAATGCCTCTCCTCTCGTGTGGGGATTGAATGCCTCCTGCAACAGGTTAGTGTACAACAAATACACAGGTCCAATATGTATAAAAAGTATCATTTACCGGGCCCGTTGTTCACTGAGTGCGAGCAAAATATTATCAATCAAAAACCTAGCACAAACCATGTTGCTAAACCATGACTTCCATCTCTTCAATTTTTGCTCAAATCCACAGTCTAAAAAAAACGGGTGCATTTTTTAAACATCACCGGGATTTTGTGTCTCCATTGAAACTTGAGAGATCCAGCTAGTTCAAGAATCGCGGCTCATGAAGTAGCAATGGAACATCACTACCAAAGATCACCCATAGCTTATCTGCCAAACTTGACATTACATCAAATTTGATAGAAAGCGACTAATTTCAACCTAAGCATCACGCTTAATTTGAAAATTAGCCTCTGGGCGCGCGTTAGGATCTGGCTCAAGCTATGTTCCGACTTGAATAGCCTATTTTCATTGGTGTCCCATGACTTTGGATAGCATGAAAAAGAGTTTCAAGAATCACACATGATCAAGAATTACACAACGGATAGAGCATCATCGAAGAAAATGTTTTTTTGTTTTGTAATTTTTTTTGAATTTTCAAAGAAAAACGAAAGAGCAACGACAAAAGGATGAACAACACAATGATATTCTAACTTGGCGCTTCCCCGGCAACTGGCGCCTAGAAAAGCTTGTTGGCGGCTCTTAGCCTACCGGATTTTACTCCGCAAGCGCACGGAGACCGCTGTAGCCTTTCACCCGGGAGTATTCCAAGGTATCGTATTTATCCACAGGGAAGCATTGAGATAGAGATGTCAAACTATAATTCATCCAGTTGTTACTACTCATTCACGTCAATCGATAGCGAAGAACGATGGACACCAAGCACCATGGGATACAAGCCAAGCACCGTTGGCAAGAAAGCAGGTAAAGATAGGAGGACAACGAGGTGAGAGCTCGGATTCCTGATGAGGACTTTCTATACTAAGGTGAGCCAGACAGACTAAGCTAGACCAAACATGTTGCTCTGATGGAGGTAATGACTTATCTAGCTGTCTAGGATTCTTACTTCGCCACCGAGCCTGCTAACCACTTCCGGGCACCAGAGTGCTGATAACCCAGACGAGAAAGGCGGGTGTCACAATAACTTAGCTATGCGGCTACAAGTGACCCGAACGACGGGGGTGGACTACATAGGGTTCACTCCCGCTATCACCAGGAGGACCAACCAAATCCGAGTGCACCTAGTCTACATGCACACCGACTACCCAAAACTGCGTGGGGTCTAATCACTTGCGAAACCAAGGTGAGCGCAATTGTAGACAGCACGTCTATGTTTATAGGCACTACTTCTACTGAGGCTATCAGGTAGAAGTATACACAACCGTATACTCAAATGCTATAAAGAGCATATGAGGAATCTATAAGCATGATAAACTAAATATTCATCACCTGCCAGAGCAACTCTAACTATAGTCTAAAAGACATTACTATGCTAAGGCATGAATAATACCGAAAGCAAGTGTAAAGTAAATGCTCACAAAAGTAAAGAAAGATAAATATATTAAATAGCTCAAGTCTTACAGGAAAGTAAAGATACAAGAAAACTCATACCGAACTCCTGCAGACGACTCCGGAACGACGGGAATGAGGGGTGCCCCTCTATTTATAGGAGTGGCAAGGTCGGTTGTGGGTGGTTGGCCGACCAAGGCGGTGGCTGGTCGACCTTTAGGGTGGTCAGGCGGCCATCCGATGAACCGCCTTTGGCCATCCAATGGCTGATCTTGACTCCTGATGTCGGTTGGTGGTTGTCCAAGTCGGTTTGCATGTAAAACGGTTAAGTCACATGAAGCATTCTCAGTCATCGGATGCACTAAGTCGGCAAATCATGCGGTCGGCCGACCATGTGACTTAGTCGGCCGACCAAGTCACATGGTCGGTCGACCGCATGATTTGCCGACTTAGTGCATCCGACGACTGAGAAAGCTTCTCCAAGTCAGTTGGCGGTTGGAGTGGTTGATACACGTGCAAAACGAGGTCGGTGCAGGTTCGGCTGACCATGGGGAATGGTTGGGTAGCCACCTGATTGGCTGCATGTTGTTCTCCTCGGATTGCTGACATCATCAATCCTTTGTATGATGGCCTTCCGATGCTTGGATGCATTAGATACTTGATCCAACGGTTGTATTAGATGTGTTTTGTGTTTCTTTGCATGCAGGTCCAAGATTGGTGCCGTCGTAGGGTCAAGCGGCCATGGGCTATGGTCGGGTGACCATGCCTCCTGGGCCTGGGCTGCCTGGTGGGCTGCCCATCCCTCCTGATGGTCGGGTGACCCAAGGGCGAGGTCGGCCGACCTTAGAAGCGGTCGGCTGACCCTGGAGGTGGTCGGCCAACCCTGTAGGTTTGGCCTATCAACCCTCCTGATGACCGGCTCCATTGCATCTGGAGTGATGAGTGATTGTCAACAGTAGCAAGACCTAGAAGGACTTGGGCACAAGACCTCCAATGGACAGGAGGCCCTCCGATGGATAGGGGATGCCGGGCGCCACCGCGGTGCTCCAACCCGAATGCATGGCGCGAAGGCGTGCGAGGGAGGCTTTGGCAGCTTCGGCTCAAAACCGTCACCCAAGCTACCCAAGCCTTGGTGAGTTGGGCCGTGACTCGCCAAGATAGAGAAGATGGGCCAAATCCGGCCCAGGCGGAGACTTCCTAAAGTTTCCCGGTTTCTGACTTCAAAACCGGGGGCGGATCGCGGATTGGACTACTGGCCACGTGGAGAACATCCGAGGATTGCGTGGAACTTACGAAGATCAAGACTTCATCGTGGTCGTCCGTCCCGAAATATCCTGTAATCTTTTGTTTGAGTCCTTAGGGTTTGTCTAGCTGTAGGGACCTAAGTGCAAAACTATCTAAATAGCACTCGGGTATAAATAGGTCCAAGGTAGGTCATTAGAGGTTCTCTTGGCTGCTAGGATTAGTCTTCATTTGGTGATTTTCGTCCTTGAACTTTGAGCTCCATTGTTATGGAGGGTAGAGTAGGATTTAGCCTCCTAATCTTGAGGGAAGGTGAGGGTGGTTGCTTGGGACGAATTTCTGCTTGTATGCTGAATATTTAGACCCATCTTGGGCACTTAATCGAAGCAAATTCGTGCAGCAACCTTGTGTTCTTCTCCTCCCCCTCTCTCTTTGGCTTTTGGGTTCAATCCTTGCTTTTTGGGTGTTTTTGTTGGGCAAGCTTGAATCCCTTTCCTTGCTGATGTTCTGGACTTGCTAGGACAGTGGAGATCACGACTTAGTTCATATCAATCCTGCTAGGATTGCCACGAGCAAGCCTCTTTTGTGTTTTTCCCTTTCTTGCCGAAGAATGGCTATTTCACTAGATCTGAAATTCCCGCTGATTCCACGGTTACCTTGAGTTGATATGTTGGGAATAACTTTGAAATAGGGTCCAGATAACCTGTGCTAAATTTCGTGAAGTTTGGACAAGGTCTGATCAAGTTAGGATTTGTAATCATCTTTTCTGCGACCCTACCGGACCATCCAGCAGAGGCCACCGGACAGTCCGGTTCCACCGGATAGTCCTGACAGGGCCCACCGGACAGTCCGGTGAGAGGCACTGTCCAGGCCGTGCCACCGGACAGTCCTGCGTCAGGCACCGGATAGTTCGGTCCCACCGGACAATCCGGTGTTGGCCACCGGACAGTCCGGTCCTGCCAGGGAGCTGTTGTGTTCTTCCCAGTTTGGTTTTTCCGCTGTGATTTTGCTACGGATTTTCGCATTCCTCCCTTAAGACCATTCTCTTTGCTTACTATGAGTCAGTGAGATGCACCTAGGTGTGGTGAGTGTCTTGTGGCGGTTATTGCAAAATCCGTTGCTCTGCTGTAATTCTTGTTCGGATCTTGAGCTTTCTTGCATTGGTGCGTATCCTCACAGTGGACGGCACCCTTGCGCTGCTAGGCACGTATCTGTTTCAGTGGACGGTGCTTAGTTTCGGTTTCCACTTGGGGGTTTGTGATTTTGTGATTTCAAGAGCTCCTATTCACCCCCCTCTAGTCGCACGTCTCGGTCCTACAATTGGTATCAGAGCCAGTTAGGTTTCTTCATACCTTTACCGGTGAGAAACCTAGTAGCGACTATGACTCACTCTGGGAAGATTCTAGGTCCTTGGTTCCGATGGCTAACTCCTACTGGAATGGTAGGAAGAGAGCTTTCTTGCTTAGCCAGGGCCAGGATATATGGGATGCTACTCAGAGTGCGAACTTTGTGGTGCTTCCAGTTGCCCAGCGCACCACCCCAGCGATTGTGGCTCAGCATGAGGCAAACGCCAAAGCTGTTAACTTTCTCTTCTCAGGACTTGGTCCAGTTGATTATGAGAAAGTGAGTCACCTTGAGACTGCCCGTCAGATCTGGTCCCTGCTGAGTGCACACCATGAGGGCACTGCTACCATAAAGGGGCGTCTCATTGAGACTTACAGGCGCGAGTATGAAAATTTCGTTCAGAAGCCTGGTGAGTCCAACGATGACTTGTTTGATCATTTTCAATCGATCATCAACAAGTTGCGCGTTAACTCCTAGCCCTGAGAGGATCCCATACACTGACCATCAGTAGGCTGTCAAGTTGCTGTATGCGTTGGACAGGAAGGTATGGGAGATCAAGGTTAACTCGAATCATCGAGTCTGAGGCCTATGACACAATTGGAGTGGTGACTCTTTACAGCAAGCTCATGGCCACAGAGGTGGATTACAAGTTGAGAGATTCTCTCGCTTGTACTGGCACCAAGGGCCTGGCCTTGGCTTCTCCCTCCAGTGAGGCCATTTCTAACCCCCAGCTTCACAACTTTTGATTTTCTGCTCTTATGTGTGTTACAGAGGAGCAGTTGGCGTCACTTGGGGATGTTGAGCTTTGTCTGGTGTCTAGCCGCTTTCAGCGCGCCTATGACAACCGGATGAGCAAGAAGAGGGGCGAGAGGCCCAAGTGCTTCGAGTGCTGGAGAGGTCAGCCACTTCATTGCCGACTGCCCAAACAAGCAGAACGACTACTACAAGAAGGGCAAGAGCCACTCCCGCGACTCCAACAAGTACCACTCCGGCAAGCGTGACCACACCAAGCACCGCTCCAGGCAAGATCAAGAACTTCCGGAAGGCTTTCAAGAGCTACCAGAAGGACAACCGGAAGGCTTGTGCAATTGAGAGCTGACCTTGAGATGCTTTTAGCATCACCTGACACTTGTGAGAACTGTCTCACTCTGAGGTTGATGTTGGTGGATAGGGATGCCACCATTAAGAAGTTAGAGAAGTCTGCTTTCCCTATTCCCTCTCTAGATTGCCGTACTTGTGCTGACCAGACTTTAGTTTTGAAGGATCTGAGAGAGGAGAAACTAGACTTTGGTTGATGAGAACAACCAGTTGAGAGAAGTGCTCAGTTGGATGTATGCTAGAGAGCCCCAACTTAGGATGGTCTAGGAGAGCACCAAGAGAGCTGAGGGTGATATGAGTGGACTTGGGTTAGGAGAGGGCAGTACTTTCGAGTTAGAAGAAGAGTTCCCCAATTAAGCTTAAGACTGCCTCTCCTCAGCCTAGCCCTACTGTTGATGGGGTTTACCATGAGCCTCTTAAGGCTGCCCCAAAGAAGCAGTTCTAGACACCCAAGCCCTCACAGGCTAAGCTGGACAGAGTAGTGACTGAGATTCTCAAGCCTCCAGTGAGCAAGTAGAGAGTCCAGCAGCCTGTTCCACCCAAGGCTACTCCACCAAAGCCCAAGGCTCAGCCTAAACCCACTCCCAAGAGGCCTGTCTACCACTGTGACTTTTGCCAGCGGAATGGCCACTTGGAGGAGTTTTGCTTCAGGAGGAAGCGAGTTGAGAGGCAGGAGAGAGCCTGGGGGAACCAGGATCAGTTCTACCAGGGTGGTAGGCAGGATCCTCCCCGTCGCGGTGAGATGAGAGACCGCTTTGCTGGTGAGAGAGGAGGCGGCTTTCAGGCCTGTGTTCCTAGTGGAGAGAGGCGCTTTCCCGGTCGAGCTCCTAGTCATTCTCAGCGCGGCCATGGATCTTCTGACCAAGGCTTTGGAGGTAGAGGGTTTGAGAGCTCACGCTTTGGAGGTCGTGGGTACCTAGGTAGATGTGATGCTTACTTTGACTGTGTTTACCCCACTTTTGAGCAGATGGCTCGGCACTGGTTCAGCAGTTACACTAACCCCAGTGCCGGACCATTTGCTCACTCTCGCTTTCCTTGATTTTGTAGGATCGAGGCCTAGAGGACATATGGATCATGGACTCCAGTTGCTCTAGGCACATGACAGGGCACCGCAGATGGTTCTCCAGCCTCAACCCCATGAGCACCAAGGAGTACATCACATTCGGGGATAATGGTCAAGGTAAAGTGTTGGGTGTTGGTTCTGTTGCTCTTTCTGGCAAGCTTTCCCTGAGAGAAGTTGCTTTGGTGAGGAATTTGGGGTTCAATTTGGTTTCTGTCTCGCAACTTCTCAAGGAAGGGTTTGAGGTTCGTTTTAAGGAGGGTTCCTCTTGTGTGCTTGATGCTAAGGAAAACCTTGTTTGTCGGATTTTGCCCTATGGGCAGGTTTTTAAGGTTGACCTTGCATCCATTTCTGGCCCTCCTCAGTGTTTGGTTGCTAGTCCTTCTGCTGATATTTGGAAGTGGCATAGGAGACTTGGCCATTTGAGTTTTGATCTGCTAGTCAGGTTGAGCTCAATGGATCTGATTCGAGGATTGCCCAATTTGAAAGCAGAAAAGGACTTAGTATGCCACCCCTGTCATCATGGCAAGATGGTTGCCACTTCTCATGCACCCATCAATCAGGTGATGACCTCTTACTTGGGTGAGCTGCTACATATGGACACGGTTGGTCCTGCTCGGGTACAATCGGTCAGTGGGAAGTGGTATGTGCTTGTAGTTGTGGATGACTTTTCTCGCTATTCGTGGGTGTTCTTCATGGAATTCAAAGATGAAGCTTTTGGTTTTGTTCGTGATATGGTCTTGAGGTTAAGGAATGAGAGTCATAAGGCCATGAGGGCTATCCGCAGTGACAATGGCGGAGAATTTCGTAACTCTCGTTTCGAAACCTTCTGTCGTGACCTTGCTCTTGATCACCAATTCTCATCTCCTTATACCCCACCGCAGAACGGTGTTGTGGAATTCAAGAACCGCACACTTGTAGAGATGGCGTGGACGATGCTTGATGAGCATAGGACTCCGCGACGCTTTTGGGCTGAGGCTATGAATACGGCCTGTTACATTGCCAATCGTATTTTCCTACGGGTTTTCTTGGAAAAGACTTCGTACGAGCTACGGTTTGGTAGGCAGCCTAGCATCAAGCACCTGCATGCATTTGGCTGCAGATGCTTTGTGCTCAAAAAAGGGGGGCATTTGGACAAATTTGAATCTCGCTGCTTGGATGGTATTTTTCTTGGTACGCCTCTAGCTCTAGAGCATATAGAGTGTGGATCCTTGATACTAGACAAGTGGTTGAGACATGTGAAGTTTCCTTTGATGAATCTATGCCTTGCACAACCCCTGCATTTGAGCTTTCTGGTGATGATGAAGAAGGCGCTCCCATCTTTGAACATGAGGAAGGCGAAGTAGATGCTGGTGATGCAGGAGCCACTGCAACGGCTGCAGCTCCTGCCCCCTCTGCTATGAGCTCTGAAGATGAAGGAGGAACCTTGCCTACGGCTTCCTCCTCACTCCTCCGACCGCAAGCTCAAACAGAGGTTGGCCCCGCTGAGGACGCAGGGGAGGTGACCTCCGAGATTGTTCCATCTCGGCAGGTCTAGCGGGATCACCCTCCAGACAGGATGATTGGAGATCTACACCAGCGTGTCACTCGCTCTTCGGTTAACTCTCTAGCCTTTTTCTGTCACTTGGGGGTTTGTGATTTTGTGATTTCAAGTGCTCTTATTCACCCCCCCTCTAGTCGCATGTCTCGGTCCTACACGGGCGACCCAAGGGTGAGGTCGGCTGACCTTGGAAGTGGTCGGGCGACCATGGGAATGGCCGGCCGACCATGTAAGATCGCCGAGCGGCCATGGACCATCCCTCCCAGTGTTGTCAATTCTTGTGACGGCCTTAACTTTTGCATCCGGACTCCAAATTGGGTGAACCAAAACTCTATTTTTATTATCTCGACGAGATCTTTGCAATGATTTGGTCCATGTGGGCATGTGAGATACTTCATAGTTATGTCATTTGCAATTCATTCTCAAGCCCTTTGTGCATGAATTCTCTCTTGCTCCATATGATATACTTTTGCATGGAATTTGAGCATCTCCCTGTGATACACCGAAAACCACCAAAACTCATGGAATTCGTCAGTGTTAGGTAAATAACGCATAGAACTTTAACTATACCCCATTTATTCATCGAGGAATTGACGGTCGAAATGGTGAAATAATTACCGTCAACAGCAAACACCAAAGGAATGGGCAGCATCGTGGCCGCCTAGCCTCCCCAAGTGGCCGCTCGACCAGCTAGTATGGCCGGCCGACCACCCATTCACTCGATCAGTGCATGCTGCACCTCCCCCTCCTTCTTTCTCCTTTCGCAAAACAAAATGGGCACACAATGATGGCTGCCCGACCGCCTCTTATGGCCGGCTGGCCCCCGCTCTTTCTTTTTCGGTGCATGTTGCTCTTTTCTCACTCTCCTGTGCTCTCAAAGTGCTGCTACCCTACACTCCAGTAGTGGCCCGACCACCCTACATGGCCGACCGACCGAGGCTCATGGCCGCCCGACCCCCCTGCTTCTCCTCCTTGCCTATAAATATAGCCCCTTGCCCTCTCTTTGCAGTGCACCACCAGCAACAAGCTGAATTCCCTTCTCCTTCTCTCTAATCTCTCACTTAGTGCTTAGTAAAGCTCTCTTGCTTAGGCTAAAATAATGATCGAATAAAATTTGGTTAGCCAAATAAATTTTCGGCCACCCTCTCTCTCAAATTACCAGCAGAAACGGGACTGTTTTGTGGAGGCTGTGCCCCACAAGGACACTGATTTTCAGACTGACTAACACGCTAACGCTAATATTATTTTGTCATCTCTCCTTCGGGTATTGTGTGTTTTGTCATCACCTTGCAGGATGAATCGAATGCTCAAGATGGCTAAGAAGGCCGATAGCAAGGCAGGGCAGTATATCCACTGGTCCTCCTCTGAGGAATCCACTCTAGGAAATAGGCATGCTGCTTCTGAGAGGATATCCATGAGCAAGAGGAGCTCGAGGAATTTCTGACGTCATCCACACACCAACCGGTGCTGCTCCTCGACTCGTAGGTTGTACCTCGCAACAACGACGAGGGAAAGGCGTTAAGGCTTCTTCACCAGAAATCTTACGCCTTAAACCAAGTGCTTCGACAAGGACCTCCTGATCAACACCGGCATGCAGAGTGAATTTGACGAGGTGTTCCAAGCCGTGCGCTGGGAAAACTTCACTGAAATCCTGGAAGGAGGAATGGTGCTCCTCAAGAAAGAATTCCTCATGACACTTCGCACCAAGACCCAATGGGAAGGTATGGTTATCTGGTTCTGACTCTTCAATACTGATTACGAGCTTACGTTATGACAATTTAGCAATTTGCTGGACTTCTCGCCACAATGCTCTGTGGCCGAAGATCCCACAGGCTTTAATTCAGTAGAGTTTTGGAAAGAGTTAGCTGGGGCTGACTCTTCAAAGAAAAAGAGTGTCACGAACATCAAGCATCCCACCATGCGGTTTCTAGCTCGTTGGATTACCATGGTTGTTTTGCCATGGGATGAAACCCGCTGCGTCACAGTAGAAAATATTAAGTGCCTCTATGCCATTTGGAAAAGGCAGAAATTTGCCCTCGTTCTTAGCATGCTTTCTCACTAGATAGGGCTAGTACACGATGGCAACATCATTTCGATCACGTCATTTGTGACGAGGATCGCTAATGGTTTAGGAGAATTAGCAAATGCTTCTATGTCATTTATGCCCAATGACCCGTCACACGTAGTTAAGGAGTCGCACTTCATTCATGCACACTTTATGAAAAAGGACGCACATGGAAACTATATTATGATGATTAAAGGATATGAGTTTGAGCTGCCGCTTCTAGCTCCGCAGTTCAAATTATATTTTGTGAGATCACTAACCATGTAGCTAGAACCCGAGCCAGCTAGAAACAGTATCTCCGGAGTCATGACTCGTGCCCAGCGATGCCAAGCTGAAGAAAGAATATGCAAGACTTACGAAGATGCACAGGAACCAGGCGCCGAGCCTGCATGGGCTCACCCATGCGCAGGACCCTCTTGGCACACCCCCATGGGAGAACCAGGGAGAGTCTTATCACAGCTCTTGGAACTCCGTCGTACCCTCAGTACATTCGATGCCATCGAACCACTATGGCGGAGGTGAGCAGTCTTATGGTCATGGTATAGGCACATCTAGCTCAGCACGGTACACCGACGAAGGCTAATGAGGAAACTTCAACGCCCTCTTTGGAGCTCTGGACCTCCAAGAGCACGGCACCATTAGGGATGATGGACAGCCTCAATCAGATACAACAGCAACAAGGAGTTGACCACAACTTAATCCTAGAAACAAGAGCGAAGGTCGACCGCATACAAGAGCAAAACCTCATGTACTACAACTGGAAGGGATTCTATCCTGACTGAGCTTTGTAGAAGCTTGGAGGGGGATAAAAACCCGACAAATGGAAGGTACGTGTGCCACACCACTTCTTTGTGCATCCCCGTGTTTTTCTCTGAAAGCCTACCTTCTCCCTCCAAACAACCGTTCTGCTCCATCATGAGAGTAGTAGTGTATGTTTAGTTTTAGAATGTTTATTTTAGTTTGTTTGGGTTGCTAAAACAGAATATATATTTATATATATATTTATATATATATATATAAATATATATGTGTATCATAGCTCCCATGCTTAAATGATAAATTCACATGCTAGATCCATTTTGGAAATGATGAATAGTTGCTCTATCAAGTGAATGATTAAATTATTGCAGGTTAACTCATGCTTAGCTTAGTCCCATGATGGTGAATAAAAGAAGTGAACCAAAAAGTTTTACCCCTGTGGATACCATTTGTGATAACAAGCATAAGTTGTTGGGAGATGATGATATAACTTAAATGTGGGATGATTCTTTCAAGTTCCTAGTCTGATAAATATCTCAGTTTTTTATTTCAAAAATAGCAAAATAAAGCTCCCCTTGGTTAAAAGATTCCTACTAGAGCCGAAAATTGCTTCAAATGTTTAAATCCACTACAAAGAACTGCTTAGCAGTGTTTTGAGCTTTGTCAAATTTTGAGTCTCTTTGAGTAGAAATATCACCTTATGTTGATAGCTGGAGTACAAAAGCATAAATGCAAGAGATCCACTCCGGACTTTGCATCCACCAAAAAAAGTCCCCAAATACTTCTCATAGTCCCTTAAGCCTTCAAATCTCAAGGAGAAAGGGATATGGAGATAAAAAAAAAGAGAAAGCGTGCAAGTGCACGGCAAAATAAAAAGCATGCAAAGTCAAGCATAGCAAAATAAATAAAGGCTCCATATCCCCTCCAAAATTCATACAAGGCTACAAGGGATGAAAATCAAGAGAAGGAGACTCTTTGTTCCACCACTCATACTCCAGCGATCAAATAGAAGGAATGATAAAGTACACTCTTTGGTCCAGTCTTTGACTTAGCAAAATAAACATTCTAAGCGTGCCACATTCTTCCCAACCTAAAAGCTCCATAAAGGCCTTAGTGTAGCAAAAATGTTGGCCAAATCATGGGCCTTGGTGAGGAAACACTCCTGAGAGATCGAGAGTACCTAGGGAAGCTCTCTTTTGTTTTGAAAATCTTGAAAACACCTGAGAAGGACATCTAAAAAGAATAAGTTAGAATCACTCCTATAGTAAAGTTGTTCTGTTTCCCAACCACTCAAGGCAAGGTAAGGAAAAAGACGCACCATAGGTAGTACCTAAGGTGAGCTTTGATTATTTCACTACTTGGGGCGAAAGTTTCAGTGTGAGTTGCTTATAAGAATTCTCCTTCATCTTCGATATTACAGCAACTCCTGATCCACTTTCAATCTTAGCTTTGCTCGAGGACAAGGAAAAGTCTAAGCTTGGGGGGGGGGGCGTTGACGGTCGTAATCTCACGATATCAACCATCAATTATTCACCAAATGATCGAAACATCTAAAATATTTGGATAACCCTTACTACTAATGAGTTCCACAAGATGTACATCAATATTTGGATACAGGAATCAAAATGTACACAAAATGGATGAAACAAGGCCAAGAAGTGAAGATGGGCTGAAATGGGGAAAAGCCCATGGCTGCCTGACCATGTCCCATGGTCGGCTGGCCACCAGGGTGGTCGCCCGACCACCTGGCAGGCCAGCCCGACCACGTTGCATGGCCGGCCAACCACCCCTCCAAGTCAATTTGCCTCCACTTCACTCCTGCAAGCAAAGAAACACAGGGCAATGTCAATCTAACCATTGTATCAAGCATCCAAAGAACCATCCAAGTTTCACATTTTACACATGCATCAACCGTTTCAACCGCCAATCGACCTCAGGAAAGGAGATCAGCCGTTGGATCGCCAAAGTCGGCAGATCGGGTGGTCGCCCGACCGCACCCTATGGTCGGCCGTCCACCGCCATGGTCGCCCGGCCACCGACTTTCACCTCGAACCAACCTAGTGCACCTACAAATACCCCCCTCACATTTATAGGCTATAAATAGGCATCGAGACATCATTTGTAAAGAGTGGGGAGTTGAGTTCAAGTTCTATCTTAGTGTGCTACACTATTCCCTTAGTAGTTGGGATAGTCATGGGAGTTAGAGTTGAGTCGAGCTTTTCCTCAGAGTCTCCAAAGTTATCTTCGAGTCTGTGGTAAAGCTTTGTATCTTTTGGATTCAGATTATCTTCAATATAATTTCAGTTGTATTATACTCTAAGTTCCATCGCCTGCGAGGGGGGTGTACCTTTCTTTGCACACTTTCTAAGTGTGCTTAGGTTGTATTTAATTTAATTTTGTTATTTAATTCATGTTACTCTTTCCGGTGCTATAACTCAACTCTAGACTTAGACGCTAGGCTCTGGCTAGACCCTCTCCTTTGATTAAGGACGGTCTATCGGTGTTCAAGCCACATTTATAGCGTGCCATCCTTTCCACATAGATTTGCTTGGTAGACCCACTCGGTGATAGCGTGTGGTGTGCCTATGTAGTCCAAGCTCGTCGTTTGGGAGGCCCGTAGGTGTTAGCTAAACTCCCCTTCAGGACCAACTATCTACTGTAGGACCGAGAAGTGTGACTAGAGGGGGGGGGGTGAATAAGAGCACTTGAAAACTCAAAATCACAACCCCCAAGGAAGTTCTCTACAAAGCTCAATAGAAACAGGACTAGGCACCATCCACTGAACAGATACTGTGCCTAGCAGGCGCAAGGGTGCTATCCACTGAAAGGATAAGCACCAATGCAGGAAAACTTAAGATCCAACCAAGAATGGCACCGAGGCAACGAAACCTTGCAAAACCTCCACATGACACTCACCGCACCAAGGTCGTCTCTCTGACTCACATCAAGCAAAGAGAATGGTCTTACAGTGGGGAATGCAAAAATCCAGAGCAGAAACACAGTGGAAAAACCAAAGTGGGAAAAATACAACAGCTCTCTGGCAGGACCGGACTGTCCGGTGGCCAACACCGGACTGTCCGATGGGACCGGACTATCCAGTGCCTGCTGCCGGACTGTCCAGTGGCACGGCTTGGCTGAGCCTCAAACCAAACTGTCCGGTGGGCCCTGCCGGACTATCCGGTGGCCTCTGCCGGACTATCCGGTAGAGTCGCAGACAAGGCGTCTTGCAACCCAAACTAGACCAAATCTTGTCCAATCTTCATGAAATTTTGCACAGGCTATCTGTACCCTATTCCAAAGCTGTTCCCAAAAGGTCAACACAAAATGATCAAGGGATCAGCGGGAATTTCAGATCTCGTGAGATGGCAATCTTTGGGCAAGAAAGGGGAAAACACAAAGGAGGCTTGCTTGTGGCAATCCAGCTGGATTGAGATGAACTAAGTCATCATCTCCACACCCTAGGAAGTCCAGAACATCAGCAAAAGAAGGGATTCAAGCTTGGCCAGCACAAACACCCAAAAGCCAAGGATTGAACCCAAAAACCAAAGAGAGAAGGGAAGTAGAAGAACAAAAGGTTGCTGCACGAATTTGCTTCGATTAAGTGCCTAAGATGGGTCTAAAGATTCACCATACAAGCAGAAATTCATCCCAAGCAACCACCCTCACCTTCCCTCATGATTAGGAGGCTAAATCCTACTCTAACCTCCCTAATAATGGAGCTCAAAGCTTAAGGAGGAAAATCACCAAGTAAAGACTAATCCTAGAGCTAAGAGCTATCTCTAATGACCTGCCTTAGACCTATTTATACCCGAGTGCTATTTAGACAGTTTTGCACTTAGGTCCCTACAACTAGACGAACCCAAAGGACTCAAACGAAAGATTACTAGGATATTTTGGGACTGGACGACCATGATGATGTCTTGATCTTCATAAGTTCCACGCAATCCTCGGATGTTCTCCACGTGGCCAGTAGTTCAATCCGTGATCCGCCCTCGTTTTGGAAGTCAGAAACCAGGAAACTTTAGGAAGTCTCCGCCTGGGCCAGATTTGGCTCATCTTCTCTATCTTGGAGAGTCGTGGCCCAACTCACCAAGGCTTGGGTAGGTTGGGTGGCGGTTTTGAGCCGAAGCCGCCAAAGCCCCCCTCGCATGCCTTCGCGCCACGCATATGGGTTGGAGCACTGCGGTGGCGCCCGGCATCCCCTGTCCATCGGGGCAGCCTCGCAGTCCTTCGGAGGACTTACTCCTGCTGTCGCCGTGCCGCTTCTTCGTGTACCGAACTCCCATGGCTGATAGACGCCAAGCATGCCTCCAGTCCTTCGGAGGACTTTCCTCTACCTCCAGTCCATCGGAGGGCCTCCTGTCCATCGGAAGGTCTTGTGCCCAAGTCCTTCTGGGTCTTGCTACTGTTGACAATCACTCATCACTCCAGAGGCAATGGAGCCAGTCCATTGGCTCTCAATCTTCCCCTTGATGAGTGCATTGTCAACACCTTCAACCTGTAACCTGAAATAGAAAAAAGACAAGAAGAAAAGCGTAAAACCGAAAAGAAGGAAGAAAAAGGAAGACGTTGCTCAAGATGCCCAAAAGCCAAATACAAGAAGAAAATGGCAAATTGAGACAACAAAAAAACAAAGCCAAAGATCGACCCCCTAAGACAAGGGAAACCGCTCAACGCAGTCGATCAAACAAAAGCATGACCCCTCAAGAAAGAGGCAAACTGGCTCAACACAGTCATGCTAAGGCAAAACATCTGCTCCTCCAGAAGGAAGCAAAAGGCTCAACGCACCGATGCAAGAGGATGCTAAAAGCTCAAATTCCCCCTCAACTAGATCTCTACAATGTCCTCCCCCTTGGTCCAACATCTCTCCTCAAGTGTCAACATCTCTCCCCCTTGTTGACAATGGACACATCAAGGGTTCATAGAACTCAACTCCCCCTAAAATGGACAACTCTCCCTCAAAATATGCCATGAAATGCAGGAAGTGTACCATGAAGAGCTCAGCAGGGATGAAAAGCTTGTAAATACAAGTTCTAGCATACAGAGCAAGTGAGGGCAAGGAAGCATGCAAACAAGCTCAATTGAATATATCTTATACAGATCAGGAGCATGTTTTCCAGGGTTGTTGAAAAGAAAGCATCACCAACATGAATAGCATCTAGCAAGATAGGCATAAACAGCAAGGTGCTAGCAAGACATACAATGTGTGCTACTCTCAACCAAAGCATATACAACAGGCCATAGGCAATTTAGAGACTTACATATTTCAGATTTAGAAATTTTTAACTTTAAGCAAATCAGATCGTATTCCAGGGGTTATTCACTTGTGTTTTTCCACTTCTTACCAACCAATGCCAAGCCTAGGTTCAGAAAACCATCAGAAGCTTAAGACAAGGTTTTGGTCATACACAGCCTAGTCCAAGTTCATGCCAAAGTGCCAAGGCAAGCCATCTCAAACTAGATCAGTGTAACAAGTGAACCCACCTGGATCTTTGCAATTTAGCTCATAGGACACCACTTTGTAAACAAAATTAATTCAGATTCCATATTTGGACAAGGTGTCATAAATGCTTAGGCATCAGCTTAACAAAGGCATAAGACTAGCATATCCAAGCATTAAAAGATAGCATAGCATTCAACATTTGAACACATGCTAGGTAGCCAAGTCAAGTGGTGATCATGGTTTTTTATTTTCAAGAAACAAAAGTGACTGAGCTCACAAAAGTTATTAGACAGATTCAAGGAGCTTAGCCAACCATGATCATGCAAGCAACTGTACAATCTAGCACAAGCAAGTACTAACTCGTCATACCAGAAGAGCTCTAGTGCTAGTGTAAGTGAAAATGCATATGTTACAATGCAATGCATGGTATGATACAAAATGCAAGAAAACAAGGAAAAACAAAGAAAAAGGAAAACAAAATCCTAAACTATAACAAAGTTACCCCAACCTAAAAGGGGTAACAAACACCAAGCTCCCCACGCAAGCGAGCCAACACGCTAAGGTCTAAGGGCTTGGTGAAGATATCGGCCAACTGGTTCTCAGTCTCTACATGGATCAAGTCTATATCTCCCTTCTCATAGTGATCTCTCAAGAAGTGAAACCTCACGTCTATGTGTTTGGTTCTGGTGTGCAAGACGGGATTCTTAGCTACAAAAATATTAGAAGTAGAGTCTACTAGGAGAGGGATCTTCCTAAAACTGAGACGAAAGTCACTCAAAGTGGACTTCATCCAAAGCAGCTGGGAGCAACAACTAGCAGCAGCAATGTATTCAGCTTTTGTGGTGGAAGTGGCTATGCTAGATTGCTTGCGTGAGGACCAAGAGACAAGAGAAGAACCAAGAAACTGGCAGGTGCCGGAAGTAGACTTGCGCTCCAGCCGACAACCCACAAAGTCAGCATCCGAATATCCTCTGAGAGAGAGCAAGCAAGCTGAAGAGAACCAAAGACCAAGCTCAGGAGTGCATTTCAGGTACCTGAAGATGCGCTTCACGACGTGACGGTGTGATGTCCTCGGTGAGGCCTGAAAACGCGCACAGAGACAAACCGCGAACTGAATGTCCGGCCTGGTCGCCGTCAGGTACATAAGTGAGCCGATCATCCCTCTGTACTCTCTTTGGTCCACCACCTCCCCTTCTTCATCAGCATCAAGTGCCGTCTGTGTTGACATGGGAGTCGCCATGGGCCTGAGATCTCCCTTGTCAAACTTCCTCAAAATGTCCTTCGTGTACTTGGCTTGATGGACGAAGGTTCCTTCTGGGCCTTGCTTGATTTATTAGCCCGAGGAAGAACTGAAGCTCACCCATGAGACTCATCTCAAACTCACTCCTCATCTGTTCAGCAAACTTAGACACCAAAGCGTGAGATGAACCACCAAAGATAATGTTATCAACATATATCTAAACTAGAAGGGTGTCACCGCCACGACTCAATCGAAACAAGGTCTTGTCTACTGAACCCATCAGAAACCCAGACTTGAGCAGGAAAGCTTTCAACCTAGCATACCAAGCTCTTGGAGATTGCTTCAGACCATAAAGGGATTTTCTCAACTTATACACCCGGTTTGGAAACTTGGCAATCTCAAAACCAGGAGGTTGTCTCACATATACCTCCTCCTCTATGTAACCATTTAGGAAGGCTGACTTGACATCCATCTGCTGCAGTTTGAAGTCTTTAGAGGCAGCAAAGGCAAGCAGAATCCTAAAGGCTTCTAAACGAGCTACAGGAGCAAAGGTCTCTTCATAATCTATCCCCTTCTTCTGACAGAAACCCTGGGCAACCAATCACGCTTTGTTCCTCACAACCATCCCATCCTCACCCTATTTGTTCTTGAAGACCCACTTGGTTCCTATAGGGTGGCAGTTTGGTGGAGGTTCAACTAAATCCCAGACATAGTTTCTCTCAAAGTTCTCCAACTCCTCATGCATGGCGTTCACCCAACTAGGATCAGATAATGCATGTGACACATTCCGAGGTTCGAAAGAAGCAACAATTGCAGAGTGGCAGAAGAAGGCTAGAGAGTTAACCGAAGAGTGTGTGACGTGTTGGTGTAGATCTCCAATCATCCAGTCTAGAGGGTGATCCCGCAGGACCTGCCGAGATGGAACAATCTCGGAGGTCATCTCCCCTGCGTCCTCAGCGGGGCTACCCTCTGCTCGAGCTTGCAGTTGGGGGAGCGAGGAGGAAGCCATAGGCAAGGGTCCGCCTTCATCTTTAGAGCTCGAAGCAGAAGGGGCAGGACCTGCAGCCGGTGCAGTGGCTCTTGCATCACCAGCATCCACTTCGCCTTCCTCATCTTCAAAGATGGGAGCGCCTTCTTCATCATCACCTAAAAGCTCAAATGCAGGGGTTGTGCACGGCATAGATTCATCAAAGGAAACTTCACAGGTCTCAACCACTTGTTTGGTATCAAGGATCCACACTCTATATGCCCTAGAGCTAGAGGCGTACCTAAGAAAAATACCATCCAAGCAGCGCGATTCAAATTCGTCCAAATGCCCCCCTTTTTGAGCACGAAGCATCTGCAACCAAATGCACGTAGGTGCTTGATGGTAGGCTGCCTACCAAACCATAGCTCGTACGAAGTCTTCCCTAAGAAAGCTCGTAGAAAGATGCGGTTGGCAATGTAACAGGCCGTATTCATAGCCTCAGCCCAAAAGCGTCGCGGAGTCCTATGCTCATCAAGCATCGTCCGCGCCATCTCAACTAGTGTGCGGTTCTTTCGTTCCATAACACCGTTCTGAGGTGGGGTATAAGGGGACGAAAATTGGTGATCAAGACCTAGGTCACAACAAAAGGTTTCGAAATGAGAGTTACGAAATTCTCCACCATTTTCACTGCAGATAGCCCTCATGGCCTTATGACTCTCATTCCTTAACCTCAAGACCAGATCCCGAACAAAACCAAAAGCCTCATCTTTGAACTCCATGAAGAACACCCACGAAAAGCGAGAAAAGTCGTCCACAACTACAAGCACATACCACTTCCCACTGACCGACTGTACTTGAGCAGGACCAACCGTGTCTATATGCAATAGCTCACCTAGGTAAGAGGTCATCACCTGATTGATAGGTGCATGAGAAGTGGCAACCATCTTGCCATGACGACAGGGGTGGCACACTGTGGCGGAACCGCCGATTTAATCCGGGCTAAGCACACCTGCCACCTCTGGCTTGCAGTGCGATTAGACCGAACTAAACCCGGTCGTCCGTCGAGAGTCATTCAACTCCCGATATTACCTTTTCCCAGAGGAACCGACATCATACACATCTGACTCACGATGGAGCCACAACAGATACATCATCGCAGGCAGTTGAATAGTAGAAAGTTAAACTTAGTTACAAACCAGTTTTTACATAAAATACAAGTCCAACATAAAGTTGTAAGGTAGCAAGATTGAAAGTCTCTCGCAGCGGAAAGTATAAGTTTAGATCACCATGTTATCACCAAAAGTTTTGCATTGGAGGTACAACATCGAGCCCACCGATGTTGTCCTCGTACCACTCAATCACCTCATCCTAAATGAGGGCATGCCCCGCCTCCGACATAGGTGCACACCATGAATTCCATACCTGCGCTCAAAATGTGGGGGCAAACCCTGAGTACTAATTACTCAGTAGGTCTTAATGGATTTGGCTTACGGCTGACGCGAAGCAGCTTATTAGCAAGTGGATCCTTAGGTTTTAGTTTTTACAACAACTTTATTAACATAACATCAAGTTTCATTATCTGTACGATTGTCAACATAACAGTAAATTTCCGTAATGTAACATCTCAGATCAAACATGTAGTATTCCAAAAACCATGAGTATTAAAATACCGAGAGTTTAAGTAATTACTACGTTGAACGTCAAAGGCATTGGCATTCCCACACATGGTGGGCATCAGCGATTCGAATCGATTTTAATTCCCGGGAATAACTATCATGCCAAGGGTATATGCTTACTAGCCATCGTGTTCCCACATATAGCCCCAATCTTAACCTGCCTCGTCCCAAGTTCGATTCACTCCCGCCTAGCCCCCGGGTTGTGCCCCCATGACGAGCCTGCCGACATCTCGGTCTCCCCGTCATGAGTACCAAGCTCCCCCGGGCCACCTTCCTCTCAACCAGCGGGTAGGAACGTGTCTCTGTGCTTCGGACGAGCTCAGGAAAGACTTTTCCGGTCCCATTCCCCGGATAAGCACTTTAGCAATGTTATGCCGACCAATAGGCGAACAGCGAACGGGCCTTATACGACTCGGGCGGAGCCAAACGCACACCACATAATAAAATTATTCTCCGCCCGGTCTCCATTTAAATCATGAGCATCAAATATAAGTGACATAACTGTAAGCTTTTGTGATTTTGAAAACTCCTACGTGACGAGTACACACACTCGTGTCTACTCGTACCTAGCAATTTCTAGGCATACTCGTCCTACGAACTCTATGTATAGGTGCTAAGGCCAGGGTGGCCAGGAAGTCTACTGCAATTGGTTCCAAGCAACTCCTAATGCATATGCGTAATCATCAAGAATAACTTATTTGCTGGGTAGAGTATGGTCCTGCCTACCTTCTTCACTAGGGACAGTAGCTTCCTCCGGAGCGTAGTCTGGTTCCTGCTGCTGGCCCTCTGGTTCCTGGTGCAACTCCTCTTCGGGTTCCTCCGCGACGGGTTGGTTCGGCGGTGGTTCTTCGTCCGTGGAATCTATATGCATGACATGATGCAGTTGGAGCATGTATTAGTGCAATGCTTGCTTTATGATGCGAGTGTAATGCAGTAAATCAGTGAACTTATGATTTATGGTATAGAGTTATGCATATTGAGGCGAAAGTTGTTTCGTACTAAGAAATCGTACAAGCCATCATCTACGACAGCTTAGCTTGTTACATAAAATAACGTGGGGTGTGCGTGGCGAGGTAGCATCGCTTCTTGTGAAGCGACCGAAGCTTTCATAAATGCGCATTATTTCTACCAGTTTTCCATTAGAGCCAAAACCTTACATGCTTCATCTTCAATTCTAGCAAGTTACTTCATAACCATAGCTCATATCAAACTTAAAGTCATTTTGAAACATTATTCACCATATAAATCCTTTTTCTTAAGTTTAATATGTACTTAGTACAAGACAAGGGCAAAATAGTAATTCAACAGCAAGTGCTAGGGCCAACAATTTTTATACAGAACCTATATATGATAACAAAGTCCCTGTTCAAATTTGGCTATTTTTGGAGATCATTTAGTTCTTATTTCCTATTTATTAGGGTTTTACATGTTTGAGTAAAAACAGGGGCAAAACTGTCCTTTCCTACTCAACCTTCATACCCATCCTGTAGATCTATTTATTAGGAACACAATGCAACAAAGTTTGCTATTTTTGGATTTTTATACACTTTATTATGATTTTTCAAAGTTTCAGCCTTTTTTAAAAGCATTTTAACCGAAATTAAACAGATCCAGGACCTATCTGTAATTATCCATAGTTTCTGAGGGTTCCCGTGCAAGATTTTCAAGACTCAGTACACAGTGCTCGGTATGGAAACATAAAACTGTTAAACTCGGAGGGCGATAGCGCAAAATGTCCGTCTTCCTCCTCCCGTCGTCTTCCTCCTCGCGACGGGAGGGGAAGCTCCGGCGGCGCGCGGTCAATCCCGGCCCTGCGGGGCTCGGGAGCTCGCCGCGGAGTGTCGGGGAGAGAGAGAAGAGGACGGGGAACTTTACCCACTACCTCAGACGGCGGGGGAGATCGCGGGGAGGGTCGGCGATGAGTGCCCCTGGCCTGCGAGGTCCGGCGGTGCAATACGCCGGGGTGGAAGGGCTTCGGGCGACGCGGTCTGGGCAGGAAGGTAGAGTCGAGGGCGGCGAAGTTCGGCGTGGTGATGGTTGAGCTCGGGAGCGGCCGGAAGTGGCTGGGGGCGAGCTCGCGGTGCTTCGGCAATGGCGGACGCGCGGGAATGAAAGGGGAAAAAAAACCAGAGAGCGCGAGCGCGTGGAGGAGAGCTCGAGAAATAGGCTCGGCCTCGCCCTCGCCCCGGTGGCGTGCCGTGCGCGCTGTCCACGCGCGGCAGGGGCGCGTGGCCGCGGCGGCCGGGAAGGCCGGCGCGTGGCCACGGCCGCTCGGCGCGCAGCGCCGCGTGGGCGCGCGCGGCGGGGAGAGAAGAGGGAGGTGCGCGGGTGAACCGGGTTTATGGACCACTGTGGCTGACAGGTGGGGTCAACCCCGGGAATAGAGAGTACGGTGTATGGACTCGGTGTATCGAGCGAGGGAGCGGGGAAAACCCGTCCGTGCGCTGGCGCGGGCGGCCTGACAGGTGGGTCCCACTGGTCATAGAGACGAGAAATAAAAGAAAAACGAAAAAGATAAAACCCCCTTTGACCAGCTGACCTGGTTTCTGAATTTCGCAAATTTGACCAATTTAAGAGCCGAATTTGAAAAAGACCCAATTGAATGAAATGTTGTACCTTTTGAAATATACAACTTTGTCAAAAGGACCTATACCAGATTCCAAGTTTAAAATGATTTAAATTTGAAATTAACTTGCTGACTCCTGTTTGACCATTTAAAAGCCCCATCTTGGAAATTAGAAAAGTCCATTTTAGGTGAATTTTCATGAAAGGTGAAATATACCAAAGTTGCATAGATTCTCATGAACTACAACTTTGGTATTCATGACATGGCAAGATTTTGAATTTTGTTTCACAAAATTTTGAATTTACCAAACAGGGCTGAATTTGGCAAAAGTCACATTTTCACATAAAATGACCCAAAACTAGATTTCAACCTTCATGCATGCCAAAACACAAAATACCAAAGTCATTCCTTATGGAATTGCCTACAAGTTTGGTATGTAAGGTTTTATAAAAAACACAATTGTATTTAAGTTATATCCGCAATACAAACACAGCTTTTCTGAAAACTAAGTTTAGTTGCTCAATTGACCTAGTTTATGCATGCTTTTCAAGATAAAATGTCTTTGAAAAGATGTCATTATGCTAATGATTTTAGTGTAATACACTTGAGATGCCTAGGGCATCACAACCCACCCCCCTTAAAGAAATCTCGTCCCGAGATTCTTGAAGTGTCGTGGGTGGTTAAATTGGTTGTAGTTAGTGTTGGGTGCATGTATTGAGTTTAGACCCAGAAGTTAAGCTGTTGTAACGTACCGGGTTGAGGTGGATGGTAGAAAACCAGGATACTTAGTGTGTAGGTATTCTTCTTGCTCCCAAGTGGCTTCTTCTTCGGAGTGATTACTCCATTGAACTTTGTAAAAGTTGATTGTTTTCCGACGGGTTGATCTTTGCTTTTGATCGAGGATTTTTATGGGGTGTTCTTCGTATGTGAGATCTGGTTCAATCTGAACTTGAGAGGTATCTACCACTTTCTCCGGCACTCTTAAGCACTTCTTTAGTTGTGAGACGTGAAACACATCATGAACTGCAGCCAGATGTGGTGGTAGTTTTAACCGATAAGCGACGGCTCCGCACTTTTCAATGATCTTGAATGGACCGACGTACCTTGGTGCTAACTTTCCTTTCACCCCAAACCTTGTACTCCTTTCATCGGTGATACTTTGAGATACACATGATCTCCTTCACCAAAGACTAGTGGCCTTCTCCTTTTATCCGAATAACTTTTTTGTCTGGATTGTGCTCTTTTGAGATGCTGGTGTATGAGTTTTACTTGTTCTTCAGCTTTGGTCACTAAATTAGGGCCAAAGGTAACACGCTCTCCTGGTTCGGACCAGTTTAGTGGTGTTCTGCACCTCCTACCATAGAGGGCTTCGAACGGTGCCATTTCTAAGCTCTTTTGATAGCTATTGTTATAAGCAAACTCTGCCAAGGGTAGACACTCATCCCACTTGGTGGAGTAAGTTAGTGCACAGGCCCTTAACATATCTTCTAAGATCTGATTTATTCTTTCTACTTGACCACTGGTTTGAGGGTGGTATGCCGAACTGTGAATCAAAGTGGTCCCTAAAGCGGTATGCAATTGCTCCCAGAAACGGGAGACAAACTGTGACCCTCTATCCGAAGTGATGGTCTTTGGGACTCCATGCAAAGGAAGGATACGAGCTAAATAAATCTCAGCATAGGTCTTGGCATGGTATATCGTTTTTACCGGAAGGAAATGGGCTGACTTTGTAAATCTGTCTATTATTACCCATACCGAATCATACCCCTTTTTAGCTTGAGGCAACCCCACAATGAAATCCATGTGTATATCCTCCCATTTCCACGCTGGGACATCTAGTGGTTGAAGCATTCCAGCGGACTTTAAGTGATCAGCTTTTACTTTCTTGCACACGTCGCACTCCGACACGTACTTGGCGATTTCTCGTTTCATGCGGGTCCACCAAAACTTTTGCTTCAAGTCTTGGTACATCTTATTGCTGCCTGGATGTATCGTGAGTATTGAAGTGTGCGCTTCGTCCAGTATCTTCTTCCTCAACTCCATGTCCTTGGGTACCACTAGACGATTCTTGAACCACAGGACGCCTTGGTCATCAAGTGTGAAACACGTCTTCTTCTCTTCACTAATACCTTCACGGATATATGCCATACCCTTATCTTGCTTCTGAGCTTCTATGACTTGTGACTTGATGGTGGGCTCAATAATGATATTATAGAGTTCTGCATGCTGTCCCGGAGGTGTTTCAATGTCACTCATCTCACAGCAGATTACTCTTGCTGTAGGTCGGATTTCTATCACATTGCAATGGGCTTTTCGGCTTAGTGCATCTGCTACCACATTAGCCTTGCCTGGGTGGTAGTGTATCTCCAGATCATAATCTTTTATCAACTCTAACCACCGCCTTTGTCTCATATTGATTTCAGGTTGAGTGAAAATATATTTGAGACTCTTGTGATCAGTGTAGATGTGACACGTGTTGCCTAATAAATAGTGTCTCCATATCTTTAATGCATGAACGACTGCGGCTAACTCAAGGTCATGTGTTGGATAGTTGGCTTCATGTTTCCTCAATTGACGGGAGGCATAAGCAATTACCCTTCCTTCTTGCATCAAGACACAACCAAGCCCATTACCGGAGGCATCACAGTACACCTCAAAAGGCTTGGTAATATCTGGTTGAGCTAGCACTGGTGCTGAGGTTAACAATTTCTTCAAGGTTTCAAAAGCTTCTTCACAATTCGGATTCCAAATGAACTTGGCATTTTTCTTGGTCAATGAGGTCATGGGTTTTGCAATTTTGGAGAAATCTTTGATAAAGCGGCGGTAGTAGCCCGCTAAACCAAGAAAACTCCGGATTTCAGTCACGGTCTCTGGTTGCTTCCAATTTAGCACATCTTCTACTTTGTTAGGGTCAACTGCGACTCCCTTTTCAGATAGCACATGACCCAAGAAACTCACTTCTTTCAGCCAGAATGCACACTTGCTAAACTTGGCATAAAGCTTATGCTCTCTGAGCCGAGTGAGCACGATTCTTAAATGTTCTTCATGTTCTTTCTCATTTTTGGAGTAGATTAGTATGTCATCTATGAATACCACCACGAACTTATCGAGTTCATTCATAAACACCGAGTTCATCATATACATGAAGAAAGCCGGTGCGTTGGTTAGTCCAAATGACATGACCAAGTACTCATACAAGCCGTATCTGGTAGAGAATGCTGTCTTGGGTATATCCTCTTCTTTAATCTTCATCTGATAGTAGCCAGACCTTAGGTCAATTTTAGAAAAGACCTTAGCCCCAGCTAATTGATCAAATAGAATGTCGATGTGTGGCAGTGGGTATTTGTTTTTGACGGTCACTGCATTCAGTGGCCGATAGTCAACACACAATCTTTTCCCACCATGATCCTTTTTCTCAACAAAAAGAGCTGGACAACCCCACGGTGATGAACTAGGCCTAATGAACCCTTTGTCTAATTGCTCTTGTAGCTGTGTTTTCAATTCCTTCAAATCATCAGGTGGCATCCTGTATGGTCTTTTTGATACAGGTGCCGTGCCTGGAACGAGTTCAATGGTAAACTCTACATCCCGTTTTGGTGGTAATCCAGGAAGTTCTTCCGGAAACACGTCCGGGAATTCACACACTATTGGTATCTTTTTAACCTCTTGTAGTTCAGTCGCATTAACCGTGGGGGTCATGTGTTTTTGATTTGGCATGTGTATCAGCATAGCCTTGCCGTTAATGCCTGACTTTAATTGTATTGTCCTGCTGCCAATGTCCAGGACTGCATCGTATTCTTTCATCCAATTCATACCTAAAATAATATCAATCCCCTGGTGTGGTAGTACCACGGGGTTGATGATAAAATTTTCTGTGCCAATGCTCAGCTTAAGTTGTCTAACCCCCAAACTGGTTTCAATAGGTGATCCCGGTGCTGTAATTTGATAATTTTCTTTCAACTTGTACATTTTTATCCCATGCCTCAATGCATATGTTTTACTGATAAAAGTATGTGTGGCCCCAGAATCAAATAACACGACGGTCGGTTGACCGTTGATCATGAACGTACCAGCAAGTACCGGTTCTCCGGCAGAAATCTGATCCATGTGCACATAGTGCACACGACCCATCTTGGGCATGGGTCCCTTTGGCTTGCTCTGTTGACTTCCACCAGCTGGGGTAGGACCCTGTATCTTGCGGGGTGCCCTACAGTCACGACTGAAGTGACCTATCTTGCCACAGTTGAAGCACGGAGCACCCGGCCCCGGGAAGATGGGAGCACGGGGAGCTGGCAACTGTGCGGGTGCTCGATAGATGGGGTACTGTTGCGACGGTGCTGCCCGATGAATCCACCTTGGTTGGTTGGGCCGGACCACATAGCGAGACTGCTGAAAATTTTGCTGTTGAGGTTTGTATGTGGTCTTCTGCTTCTGTGAAGGGCCCGTCGCTGATGTGTTGACTATCCTTTTGCGCTTCTGATCCTCGTTAGCAGCACGGAGACGATTCTCCATTTCGAGAGCAGTGTCTACCAGCTCAGTGAAGCTCTGGTAGCGCCGAGCCAGGTGAGTCCGGAGGGTAGGGTCAAGGCCCTCTAGGAGTCTCTTGGCCCGCTCCGGCTCAGTAGCAACATCTCTCGGAGCATACTGAGAGAGGTGGATAAAGATCTGCACATACTGCATGACGGTCCTGCTACCCTGCTTGAGGTCTCGGAACTCACGTCGCTTTTGTTCCATCAAACTTGCCGGGATGTAGTGGGCCCGGAAAGCCTGACGGAACTCCTCCCATGTGGGCTCATGGCCCTCTTCCTGCATGGCGAGGAAAGTGGCGTACCATGCTCCCGCAGGCCCATGAAGAAGCTGACCAGCAAATCGAGCCTTCTCTTGCTCATTGATTCCTGGCAGAAGGGTGAACTTGGACTGGACGGTACGAAGCCAGTCGTCTGCCGCCAGTGGCTCGGGGCAATTGGTGAAAACCGGGGGTCGCAGCCCCTCGAAGTCCTGGTAGGTAATGCCACGTGGCCGGTATTCTCGCGGCTGTTGTTGCCCACGGGCCTGACGGTCTTCTGCTAGTAAACGGATCAACTCAGCTTGTTGGACCACCAAGGTGGCCAGCTCTGGCGGGGGTGGAGCGCCTTGCGCTGACTGCCCCGATGACTGACCAGTGCGAGTGTTCACCATCTGCAAAATGGAATCATATGGGTTCAGCCCAATAGCCCTTGTGCAGAAATACGGTGACAGCAAGATCATAGGACTATAGGCAATTTGTGAGTACAAGTAAACTTGTAATAAAACAGTTAGACTCTATCTCTCAAGGCCAAGCTTAACGACATCGCACCGTTCACATTGTCCATGCACATTCAGCAGTTACTACAACCATACTTATAGAGTCTTAAAAACTAAAGGTTTACTTAGTACACACATGGGCCATCTCATCCATCACCTCGGAACACTAGCTTAAGGTCCTACATTAGGTTACATGACGTACATAAGTGAGTTCTCTCGACCTCACCACTGTTTAGTACAATCATGACAAACTGCACGGAGCGATATAGTACAAAACATCGCTCACAACGTGCACCATTTACAAAAAGCTTCACCACACAGTGCTATTGTCAAAGTCTCTAACGCCCGTTACGCGCGTCAGACACCATGCTGCCCTCATCCTCCACCACAGGGGCAACTGAAGGGTCCTGCTCGAACTGTGCCAGGCGCTGCTGTGCCTCAGCCAACTCTGCCTCCAGCTCCTCAATACGGTCCTGTGCATACATGTGCTGGTCGCGGTAGTGGGCGACACGGTCCTCGGCACGGAGGTACATCCCGTGTACGCTGTGAGCAAACTGCATGGTCGCAGCATAGGGCCTGGTGTCAATCCGCTCCTCCAGCATGTTGTGACGACGGAGCCACTCGTCGTCGTAGCCGTCGGTGGGGAGGTAGCGCAGCACTGACATCCCTGCTGCACCCGAGGAGCTGAGTGAGGTGATGGCTGCTAGGGTGACCTTGTCGTAAGCGTCCTCCTCATTGGCCCCGTAGACGGTGATCGTCTGCCGGACCGCGGTGTGGCTCGAAGGAAGGACAACACTGGCCATGCAGTGTCCCTCCGCGTGCACAGTCTGCACGGAGAAGAAGGGGCACGGTCTGCGCCTCATCTCACGCAGAGCCCGACAAAGGATCTGCGCAAGGCCGTTCTCCTCACGGCAACGGGTGTGGACCATCCCATTCTCAAGCTGAGGAGGGGTGTGGGTCACTGGTGGGAGGGAAGCAGCCCTTCCCTCCTGTACGCGGAGTCCCCTCGCACTGGTGGCCTTACGAGCGGTTTGCTTGGTCCTGGCCATCTGTTTTTAAATAAGAGACTTTAATCAGTGATAGGCATAGGTTGCATATAATTTCAACGGTTAAGTGGGTGATGGGTGCAGAAAACATCTTTGAATCTTTCATTTTACTTATTTGACTTTTAACAATAATCCCCCAAGTATGAACAAGTAAAAGTAAACATGATGCATGACTCATCCTATTCGTTCTCACATCACACACCTTATGTATAATGTATATATCTAACGAGTATCCGGTGATATATATGCACGGCACTCTCTAATGCAACTAGTCGTTCTCTACTCGTTCTTAATTTCGCACGTGGTTAGTGTACCTGCAGAAAAATGCATGCTCATACCATCATCATTACCCTGACCAATCATTACCACTCTAACCCTAGAAGTGGTATCCACGACTTTCTTTAAGCTACGTCTGGTGGACGACGTAGTGGCGCCATTTCTCCCAACACACCCAGTGTTCCTCCAGTACTGGGGAATTGCTGGGGAGAGAAACGATGGCCAACAAGATCTAGCTATGATTTTTGGTTGAAGGAAAAGTGGTCACGAAATACTCCAATGGCGTGACCACCCCCCTTAAAGAGTTCTGCCCTATCAGCATGAATGCAGAGTTCGCAACAGTCCGCAAATCCCAATAGCGCTCCGCCAGTACTGGGGATAGCTATGGCCGAAATGTTGCTTCCCAAAGCGCCGAATATGCATATGAGTTCTATCTAGGTCAGGATGTTAGAGATGTCACCTGGTATTTCACTAACATCCTTAATAGGGCATATCGTTACTCTCATTTTTCAAATACTTCAAAAAGGGTTTTCGAAAATAGGTTTGCAAATCAAAACTAGATGATATGTCTGTGGTCTGTGTATGATCGGCTCTGATACCAGCTGTGGCGGAACCGCCGATTTAATCTGGGCTAAGCACACCTGCCACCTCTGGCTTGCAGTGCGATTAGACCGAACTAAACCCGGTCGTCCGTCGAGAGTCATTCAACTCCCGATATTACCTTTTCCCAGAGGAACCGACATCATACACATCTGACTCACGATGGAGCCACAACAGATACATCATCGCAGGCAGTTGAATAGTAGAAAGTTAAACTTAGTTACAAACCAGTTTTTACATAAAATACAAGTCCAACATAAAGTTGTAAGGTAGCAAGATTGAAAGTCTCTCGCAACGGAAAGTATAAGTTTAGATCACCATGTTATCACCAAAAGTTTTGCATTGGAGGTACAACATCGAGCCCACCGATGTTGTCCTCGTACCACTCAATCACCTCATCCTAAATGAGGGCATGCCCCACCTCCGACACAGGTGCACACCATGAATTCCATACCTGCGCTCAAAATGTGGGGGCAAACCCTGAGTACTAATTACTCAGTAGGTCTTAATGGATTTGGCTTACGGCTGACGCGAAGCAGCTTATTAGCAAGTGGATCCTTAGCTTTTAGTTTTTACAACAACTTTATTAACATAACATCAAGTTTCATTATCTGTACGATTGTCAACATAACAGTAAATTTCTGTAATGTAACATCTCAGATCAAACATGTAGTATTCCAAAAACCATGAGTATTAAAATACCGAGAGTTTAGGTAATTACTACGTTGAACGTCAAAGGCATTGGCATTCCCACACCTGGTGGGCATCAGCGATTCGAATCGATTTTAATTCCCGGGAATAACTATCATGCCAAGGGTATATGCTTACTAGCCATCGCGTTCCCACATATAGCCCCAATCTTAACCTGCCTCGTCCCAAGTTCGATTCACTCCCGCCTAGCCCCCGGGTTGTGCCCCCATGACGAGCCTGCCGACATCTCGGTCTCCCCGTCATGAGTACCAAGCTCCCCCGGGCCACCTTCCTCTCAACCAGCGGGTAGGAACGTGTCTCTGTGCTTCGGACGAGCTCAGGAAAGACTTTTCCGGTCCCATTCCCCGGATAAGCACTTTAGCAATGTTATGCCGACCAATAGGCGAACAGCGAACGGGCCTTATACAACTCGGGCGGAGCCAAACGCACACCACATAATAAAATTATTCTCCGCCCGGTCTCCATTTAAATCATGAGCATCAAATATAAGTGACATAACTGTAAGCTTTTGTGATTTTGAAAACTCCTACGTGACGAGTACACACACTCGTGTCTACTCGTACCTAGCAATTTCTAGGCATACTCGTCCTACGAACTCTATGTATAGGTGCTAGGGCCAGGGTGGCCAGGAAGTCTACTGCAATTGGTTCCAAGCAACTCCTAATGCATATGCGTAATCATCAAGAATAACTTATTTGCTGGGTAGAGTATGGTCCTGCCTACCTTCTTCACTAGGGTCAGTAGCTTCCTCCGGAGCGTAGTCTGGTTCCTGCTGCTGGCCCTCTGGTTCCTGGTGCAACTCCTCTTCGGGTTCCTCCGCGACGGGTTGGTTCGGCGGTGGTTCTTCGTCCGTGGAATCTATATGCATGACATGATGCAGTTGGAGCATGTATTAGTGCAATGCTTGCTTTATGATGCGAGTGTAATGCAGTAAATCAGTGAACTTATGATTTATGGTATAGAGTTATGCATATTGAGGCGAAAGTTGTTTCGTACTAAGAAATCGTACAAGCCATCATCTACGACAGCTTAGCTTGTTACATAAAATAACGTGGGGTGTGCGTGGCGAGGTAGCATCGCTTCTTGTGAAGCGACCGAAGCTTTCATAAATGCGCATTATTTCTACCAGTTTTCCATTAGAGCCAAAACCTTACATGCTTCATCTTCAATTCTAGCAAGTTACTTCATAACCATAGCTCATATCAAACTTAAAGTCATTTTGAAACATTATTCACCATATAAATCCTTTTTCTTAAGTTTAATATGTACTTAGTACAAGACAAGGGCAAAATAGTAATTCAACAGCAAGTGCTAGGGCCAACAATTTTTATACAGAACCTATATATGATAACAAAGTCCCTGTTCAAATTTGGCTATTTTTGGAGATCATTTAGTTCTTATTTCCTATTTATTAGTGTTTTACATGTTTGAGTAAAAACAGGGGCAAAACTGTCCTTTCCTACTCAACCTTCATACCCATCCTGTAGATCTATTTATTAGGAACACAATGCAACAAAGTTTGCTATTTTTGGATTTTTATACACTTTATTATGATTTTTCAAAGTTTCAGCCTTTTTTAAAAGCATTTTAACCGAAATTAAACAGATCCAGGACCTATCTGTAATTATCCATAGTTTCTGAGGGTTCCCGTGCAAGATTTTCAAGACTCAGTACACAGTGCTCGGTATGGAAACATAAAACTGTTAAACTCGGAGGGCGATAGCGCAAAATGTCCGTCTTCCTCCTCCCGTCGTCTTCCTCCTCGCGATGGGAGGGGAAGCTCCGGCGGCGCGCGGTCAATCCCGGCCCTGCGGGGCTCGGGAGCTCGCCGCGGAGTGTCGGGGAGAGAGAGAAGAGGACGGGGAACTTTACCCACTACCTCAGACGGCGGGGGAGATCGCGGGGAGGGTCGGCGATGAGTGCCCCTGGCCGGCGAGGTCCGGCGGTGCAATACGCCGGGGTGGAAGGGCTTCGGGCGACGCGGTCTGGGCGGGAAGGTAGAGTCGAGGGCGGCGAAGTTCGGCGTGGTGACGGTTGAGCTCGGGAGCGGCCGGAAGTGGCTGGGGGCGAGCTCGCGGTGCTTCGGCAATGGCGGACGCGCGGGAATGAAAGGGGAAAAAACCAGAGAGCGCGAGCGCGTGGAGGAGAGCTCGAGAAATAGGCTCGGCCTCGCCCTCGCCCCGGTGGCGCGCCGTGCGCGCTGTCCGTGCACAGTAGGGGCGCGTGGCCACGGCGGCCGGGAAGGCCGGCGTGTGGCCACGGCCGCTCGGCGCGCAGCGCCGCGTGGGCGCGCGCGGCGGGGAGAGAAGAGGGAGGTGCGCGGGTGAACCGGGTTTATGGACCACTGTGGCTGACAGGTGGGGTCAACCCCGGGAATAGAGAGTACGGTGTATGGACGCGGTGTATCGAGCGAGGGAGCGGGGAAAACCCGTCCGTGCGCTGGCGCGGGCGGCCTGACAGGTGGGTCCCACTGGTCATAGAGACGAGAAATAAAAGAAAAACGAAAAAGATAAAACCCCCTTTGACCAGCTGACCTGGTTTCTGAATTTCGCAAATTTGACCAATTTAGGAGCCGAATTTGAAAAAGACCCAATTGAATGAAATGTTGTACCTTTTGAAATATACAACTTTGTCAAAAGGACCTATACCAGATTCCAAGTTTAAAATGATTTAAATTTGAAATTAACTTGCTGACTCCTGTTTGACCATTTAAAAGCCCCATCTTGGAAATTATAAAAGTCCATTTTAGGTGCATTTTCATGAAAGGTGAAATATACCAAAGTTGCATAGATTCTCATGAACTACAACTTTGGTATTCATGACATGGCAAGATTTTGAATTTTGTTTCACAAAATTTTGAATTTACCAAACAGGGCTGAATTTGGCAAAAGTCACATTTTCACATAAAATGACCCAAAACTAGATTTCAACATTCATGCATGCCAAAACACAAAATACCAAAGTCATTCCTTATGGAATTGCCTACAAGTTTGGTATGTAAGGTTTTATAAAAAACACAATTGTATTTAAGTTATATCCGCAATACAAACACAGCTTTTCTGAAAACTAAGTTTAGTTGCTCAATTGACCTAGTTTATGCATGCTTTTCAAGATAAAATGTCTTTGAAAAGATGTCATTATGCTAATGATTTTAGTGTAATACACTTGAGATGCCTAGGGCATCACACACACTAAGTCCTTTTCTTCTTTCAAATTGGGCAATCCTCGGATCAGACCCATTGAGCTCAACCTAGCTAGCAGATCAAAACTCAAATGGCCAAGCCTCCTATGGCACTTCCTGATATCAGCAGAAGGACTAGCAACCAAATACCGAGGAGGGCTAGAAATAGATGCAAGGTCAACCTTAAAAACCTGCCCATAGGGCATAATCCGACAAACAAGGTTTTCCTTAGCATCAAGCACACAAGAAGAACCCTCCTTAAAATGAACCTCAAACCCTCCGACAAACAAGGTTTTCCTTAGCATCAAGCACACAAGAATAACCCTCCTTAAAATGAACCTCAAACCTTTCCTTGAGAAGTTGCGAGACTAAAACCAAATTGAACCCCAAATTCCTCACCAAAGCAACTTCTCTTAGGGAAAGCTTGCCAGAAAGAGTAACAAAACCAACACCCAAAACTTTACCTTGACCATTATCCCCGAATGTGATGTACTCCTTGGTGCTCACAGGGTTGAGGCTGGAGAACCATCTGCGGTGCCCTGTCATGTGCCTAGAGCAGCAGGAGTCCATGATCCATATGTCCTCCAGGCCTCGATCCTGCAAAATCAAGAAAAGCGAGAGTGAGCAAATGGTCCAGCACTGGGGTTAGTGAAACTAATGAACTAGTGCCGAGCCATCTGCTCCAGAGTAGGGTAAACACAGTCAAAGTAAGCATCACATCTATCTAGGTACCCATGACCTCCAAAGCGTGAGCTCTCAAACCCTCTTCCTTCAAAGCCTCGGTCACGAGGTCCATAGCCGCATTGAAAACGACTAGGAGATCGGTCGACAAAGCGTCTCTCTCCACTAGGAACACGGGCCTGAAGGCCACCTCCTCTCTCACTAGCAAAGCGGTCTCTCATCTCACCGCGATGGGCAGGATCCTGCCTACCACCCTGGTAAACTGATCTTGGTTCCCCCAAGCTCTCTCCTGCCTCTCAACTCGCTTCCTCCTAAAGCAAAACTCCTCCAAGTGGCCATTCCACTGGTAAATGTCACAGTGGTAGACAGGCCTCTTGGGAGTGGGGTTAGGTTGAGCCTTGGGCTTAGGTGGAGTAGCCTTGGGTGGAATAGGCTGCTGGACTCTCTCCTTGCTCACTGGAGGCATGAGAATCTCATTCACTACTCTGTCCAGCTTAGCCTGCGAGGGCTTGGGTGTCTAGAACTGCTTCTTTGGGGCAGCCTTGGGAGGCTCGTGGTAAACCCCATCAACAGTAGGGATAGGCTAAGGAGAGGCAGTCTTAAGCTTAATTAGGGAATTCTTCTTCTTACCCGAAGTACTACACTCTCCTAACCCAAGTCCACTCATATCACCCTCAGCTCTCTTGGTGCTCTCTAAAATCATCCTTAGTTTGAGCTCTCTTGCATACATCCAACTGAGCACCTCTCTCAAACGGTTGTTCTCATCAACCAAAGTATGCTTCTCCTCTCTCAGATCTTCCACAACTAAAGTCTGGGCAGCACGAGTGGAGGAGTCTAGAGAGGGAATAGAGGGAGCAGACTTCTCTAACTTCTTAACGGTGGCATCCCTATCCACCAACATCAACCTCAAAGTGACACAGTTCTTACAAGTGTCAGGGGGTGCTAAAAGCACCTCAAAGTCAGCTCTCAACCACTCAAGCTCACTCTCCAAGGTAGGACAGGCCATGCACGCACCAAAAAGCGTGGGTCTAGCCCCAAGCTCCTCCAAGTCCTTGAGCTATTCCTCACACCTCACTTTCAGCTTAGCTGTGTCAACAGCTAGGTGAGGGCACATCTCACACTCAGGCTCGTCACTCAAAATAGGCTCATCTAGTTTAGACTGGAGCTTGCCTAACTCTACCTTCAGCCTATCCATCTCCTCTACCTGACGAGCATACTAGCTCTTCTGCTCACAGAGATCTCTCATCAAAGTCTCACAGGCAGGGCACTCAGACTCACTAGGCTGGGCTGGCACACTCTTCAGCCTCTCTATCTCAGCTAGAGCATCACCCAACATGGCTTTCTGCTTCTACAGCTTCTTGGCTGCCCTTTCCAACATCTTATCCTGGGCTTTCAACTAACGATTATTTGCCTCCAACATCTCAAGAATTTCAGCTTGCTCAGGAGTTACCTTTTCATCGGAGGAGTCATTGTCAATGCCCTTGTCGTCCTTGTCCTCAAGCGCCATGGAGCAAAAAGATCTCCAGTGCATCTTGTGCTTGCGCTTGGACTTAGTGGAGACGAAACAGAGTCCAGCTGGACCGCCTTGGTCCCTCCTCTTGTCCCGCTTGGTGACGATCTCCTCATCGCTTGAGCTTGACGAAGACGAGGAGGAGGAGGACAATCCGCCACATAGACCACCAAGCTCAGTGAAGAAAGCCTTGTCCCACTTCCGGTTGTCCTTCTGGTAGCTCTTGAAAGCCTTCTTGAAGTTCTTGATCATGCCGGAGTGGTGCTTGGGGTGGTCACGCTTGCAGTAGTCATGCTTGCCGGAGTGGTACTTGTTGGAGTGGCGGGAGTGGCTCTTGCCCTTCTTGTAGTAGTCGTTCTGCTTGTTCGGGCATTCCGTGATGAAGTGGCTGACCTCTCCGCACTCGAAGCACTTGGGCCTCTCGCCACTCTTCTTGCTCATTCGATTGTCATAGGCACGCTGAAAGCAGCTAGACACCAGGCAAAGCTCATCATCCCCAAGTGATGCCAACTGTTCCTCTGTAACAGACATAAGAGCAGAAAATGAAAAGTTGTGAAGCTAGGGGTTAGTAGCGGCCTCACTGGAGGGAGAAGCCAAGGCCAGGCTCTTGGAGCCAGTACAAGCGAGAGAATCTCTCAACTTGTAATCCACCTCTGTGGCCTTGAGCATGGTTGTGGCGGAACCGTTGATTTAATCCGGGCTAAGCACACCTGCCACCTCTGGCATACAGTGTAATTAGACCGAACTAAACCCGGTCGTCCGTCGAGAGTCAATCGGCTCTCGATATTACCAAATCCCAGAGGAACCGACATCATACACATCCAGGCCTCGATGGAGCCACAACAGTTACATCATCACAGGCAGTTGAAATAGATTATAAGTAGACTTACTTTACAAACCGGTTCGAAATAAAACACAAGTTTCAACATAATGCCATACGAAAGGCAAGTTCGAGTCAGATAGCGGAAGCGATTTCAAAAACATCTCGCAGCAGAGAAAAAATACTTTAGTAGTCTTCATGCAATGATGATCGAGGCGAGCAGCACCGAGCCCACCGGTACTACCCCTCTCCAAGCACTTGTCCAAATGTCTTCGGTACCTGTGCTCGAAAGGTGGGGGCAAACCCTGAGTACTAATTACTCAGTAGGACTTAATGGAATGGCTTACGGCTGACGTGAAGCTTGCTTACTAACAAGTGGGTCCTTAGCCATTGATTTTTAAGAAGTGGAATATCAACAGAAAGTAACAATTTCATCATTTGCACATAACATCATAATAATATCCTGCAGAAATGTAAACGATATAATACAAACATTAAGTATTTAAAACATGAGTAACAGATATAATATGTTCAAGTAGTTACTACATTGCCCGTGTGCATTATCAGCATTCCCACACCTAGTGGGCATCAGCGATTCGAATCGATTTTAATTCCCGGGAAAAACTAAACGTGCCAGAGGTATATGCTTACTTGCTATAGCTTTCCCACATATACACCCCATCTCCACTTGTCCCATCCCAAGATTCAAAAAGCCCTCACCTAACCCCCGGGTTGTGCTGTCTTAGGAGCGATAGCACAGCGTATCGGGTCAGCCCTCCCTCGACTACAAGCTCCCCCGGGCCCATCGGCCTCCTTCTAGTGGATGAGCCGAAATTCAAAAACTTCATATGGCACAAGTAAGATTTCACCGGTCCCACGACCCGGATAAGCACTCTAGCAATGTTATGCCGACCAACAGGCGAACATCGAACGGGCCTTATACGACTCAGGCGGAGTCCAAGGTGCGACATCATGAAAAGTAAATACTGAAATAAATCTCTGCCCGGTCTCCATTTAATCATGAACATAGTTGTTACTTTTCTCAATAGTAAATATTTTAGTGAATTTTGAAACCACCTACGCGACGAGTGACTCCTTTCACTCATGTCTACTCGCACCTAGCAATTCTAGGCAACTCGTCCTACGAACTCTAGGTATAGGTGCTAGGGCCAAGGCGGCCAGGGAGTCTAATGCAAGGGTTTTCAATCAACTCCTAATGAGGATGCGTAATCATCAATCAAGACATTATTAGCTGGGAAATTCATGGTCCTGCCTACCTTTGCTTATTTTCAACCAAACCAACAAACTAAGCTAATGTTAGATTGCCGGGTTGTGGGGCTTTGCCCTAGGCAACCCCTTGATCACTTGGGCTCCTCCTCCTTCCAAATACCACTTCAGGGGCCTCCAGGTGGCATTTGGGTCTTAGTTGATCTTTTGGACCACTATTGCCCGAAGTAGCTCCACGCGCTCGATTCTTGATCACGTACCTGCAATAATCGTCTCTACATGAATAATATGCATGATGCAATGAATGAGATACATGATTACCAAGCACACATATGAACAACTCTTTTCGTGGATAGTTAGAAAGGTGACTGATAAACCATTTGACTAAAGTATGTTTATGGACCTAGAATAAGCATTTACTTCAATCATCATTCAGTAATTTCATATATCTACCTATCAAGCTACTAGTTGCCTAGGATGCATTTTAAGGTAGCAGCATGTCATATGAAGCATATGCAATGGTGATATAAAACAAGAAGACCAGTAATGATTCATCTTGATCGTTTATTATTGGTAAGGGACACTCAAACAATAATGCAACGAACATGTTAACGATGTGATCCAACAAAACTAAACCATAGGTACCTACATTATCAAGATGGGTGTGATGTTATTTACATCCATTCAATAACAAGTTGGAATTATACATTTCATGCACTCATAGGAAGTACACTCTAAACAAATAAGCAATATATTTTATTTAATGAATTAAAATGCATACATTGAGTTCAGGTTATTAGGCAGTTCCAAATGAGTTCAACTATTTATGACAAGCATGTAAGTAATGAATAATGATGCCAACCAAATTGGAGCAGCAAAGGACCTATACAATAATTATAGAAATTCCCACAAGTTTATTTGGCATTTTAGTTGTCAGATTTATTATTAATCAGAGAAAAGGTTCCTAGCTTTGATCTTTTAACAGTAAGCAACACATGTCGTGCACATCAGGTATAAAAATCAGTAAGCTCAATATCCAAAGTTTTACTGGACACCTATTTTCCATATATTTAATTTAACATATTTCACTTGCATTTCAAAACAGTAGCAATAAAATCTACAAAAATATTTTCTCGAACCTAGACATGGCTATGATACACCATGATTTTTCTTAGAATTTATTAGGCAAGCTAGAGCCTCTTTTTCCTATTATTTTTTTAAACATGCATTAAGTTTTCAAATAATATTAAAACTTGACATGCACAACTTCATATTAAATCAGTGAGCTATTTACACTACAAATAATATGCATAAAATACAGCGAGCCTTTTAAAGCATGTTTCATATATCAACTATTTTTCATGCTAATAATATACTTAAACACATGCACAGGGACAAAATAGTAATCACACATCCAATGCCAGGGCTACCAAAAATCACAACATGCATACATACCCTAACAAAGCTACTGACAAAGTTTCACAATTTTTGGAACTCATTTGACCCATATTTGCCATTTATCTAGTTTTAACATGCATGTACTAAACTAGGGGCAAAACAGTCTTTTCCCACATCCACACCTAAACCGTTCTGTGGATCTACTCAAATGGAGTCCATTGACACTAAGTTTGCATTGTTAGCACTTTTGTGTGATTTTTAATAGAATTTCAAAGTTTATTGCTGGAATAAATGAATTTAAATTGAAACTCATAGATCTAGGGACTTGTACGCTATTAACCGTAACTTCTAGGGACCTGCACGGAAGATACACAAGACTCAGTGAACAGGTATTCGGATCGAAATAGAAATTCACAAAAACCTAGGGGGTTATCCGCAAAAGAGGGGCCACCTTCTTCTACCTCTCACCAGGGACACGGCGGCTCAGGTTTGGCGACATACGCCGGCGACTGTGAGGCCGGTCTTGGAGCTAACGAGGTCAGGGAATTCATTCACGGCTACGGGGAGCACGTTCCCCTTGGTCTAGTCGCGAGGAGTGGACCGAGCAGGTGGCGCGGGGTCAGTGAAGCGGGGCGTCGGTAGCGCGGCGGCGCCCGCTCGATCTGGGTGGAGAGGAGGGACGGTAGCCCCCTGATGTGCCAGGGAGGTACGCGACGCTGCTGAGGAGTGGTGGAGGTGGGGCTTCCACGGTGAGACGCGACGGTGCACGGGGCGGCGCGCGGCGTCATCATGATGGTGAACGTGGGGAGAGGCAGGGAAGTGGTGGCGGTGGCGACGAATATGGTTAAGCGATGGAGGGAGGTGTGGTGATGGCGTTGTATGTCGTAGCCAGAGCTGAGACGGTCCAGGGTGGCCATGACGCGAGCTCGCCGTGAGCTCGGCCATGGCTTGTACGCACGTGGAGGGCTCCTGGGGCCGTGCGCGGCTCTAGGATCTTGGGAATCGATGGAGGGGTTCAAGGTGTTTGCATTGCGCGTACTTGGGAGGTGGGAGGAGGCCTAGAGTGGTAGGGCCGCGAGCTCAAACCGAGCTCTAGCCATGGCGGCCATGGCGCTCTGCTCCTGGTGTGCACGAGGAGAGAGTAAGGGAGAGGACGAGAGAGTGATGAATGCGACCGGAACGGCGTCCAGGTGAAGGGTGGTAGCGGCAGGGGAGCGATCCGTGGACGAGGTGGCCTGACGGTCGGTGACTCAAGAAAAACCCAAATTAAATTGTGTTTTCCCTCCCTCTATAAATCGCCTATTTGACAAATTTAGAGGCCGAATTTGGAAAAGATCCCATTAGAGGAAATGTTTTACTCTTTGATATCTACAACTTTGTCAAAAGGCATGATATAAAAATCTCCCTGTAAATATGATTCAAATTTGAATTCACCCTGCAGCCCCCAATTTGGACAGTGGACCTTTATTGCTTAGAAAATTCAAAAGTCTTATTTCTATCCATTTTCACCTAAAGTGCTTCTTCATAATGTTGCTTAGAATTTTAAGATCTATATTTAATTCAAATAAAGCTTTGCATGAAAATGGTTGTAGGCTAGATAAAAATACAATTTACTAAGCAGGTCAGGCTTTGGCAGGATTTCCTGTGTGGGTAGAAAAGGTCCCAAAACACTATGTAAACCTCAATATATGATTAGGCCCCAATTATCAGAGTTGTTCACAACACATTTGTCTACAAGTTTGGTATATAAAGCTTTGTCTAATTCACCCCAGTTTGAAATACCCATTCAAACATGATCAAGGGTTTGGTCAAATAGTAGGTTTACTTTATGTAGAGTCTTTCTTATTTTCAACTTTTTAAGTACCAAATGAAGTCGTATCATTTTGATATCAGATGAATTTAAAATCTTATAAGTTTAATTTCATCTCATAGAAAGGAAGATTTTGAAGTGCTATAGTGAAATCAAAAGTAATTTCAGAATGAAATTTGGGAAAGAGTGTCAAACCCAAACTTAGCAAAATTTCCAGAGTTTCGGCTATCTGGGTTTGGTTTGAACTTTTGGACCTCTTAACATTTGATTTTGAAAATGGTCAATATAGCATATTTGAAGACAATATCTTGAACAAAAACTTTTGTATTTGATGTCTTGCATGAAAATGTATAAATGTCTAACTACTCAACCAAGCAACGCCAAGTTTTGCATATCCAACTTGAAAATTTTTGACTTAGTGGTTTTCTAGCCTAGTTGTTGTTGTTCTCTAAGCATGATTAAGTCCAAATCCTTAATTAACATTAATCTAATTGTGTGTCAAAGCTTTTGAGATGCCGGGGGCATCACATTGGTGTAAAGAGTCTCCACTCCAATTGTGTCATAGGCCTCAGACTCGATGATCGAGTTAACCATGATCTCCCATACCTTCCTGTCCAATGCATACAGCAATTTGACAGCTTGCTGATGTTCGGTGTATGGGATCCTCTCAGGGCTGGAGTTAACGCGCAACTTCTTGATGATCGAGTGAAAACGACCAAACAAGTCATCGATGGATTCTGAACGAAATTCTCATATTCGTGCCTGTAAGTCTCAACGAGACGCCCCTTGATAGTAGCAGTGCCCTCATGGTGTGCACTCAGCAGGGACCAGATCTGACGGGCAGTCTTGAGGTGGCTCACTCTCTCATAATCAACTAGACCAAGTCCTGAGAAGAGAAAGTTAACAGCTTTGGCATTTGCCTCATGCTGAGCCACAATCGCTGGGGTAGTACGCTGAGCAACTAGAAGCACCACAAAGTTCGCACTCTGAGTAGCATCCCATATGCCCTGCTCCTGGCTAAGCAAAAATGCTCTCATCACACCCTTCCAATAGGAGTAGCCATCGGAACCAAGGACAGGAATCTTCCCAAAGTGAGTCATAGTCGCTACTGGTTTCTCACCAGTAAAGGTATGAAGAAACCTAACCGGCTCTGATACCAATTGTAGGACCGAGACGTGCGACTAGAGCGGGGGTGAATAGGAGCACTTGAAAACTCAAAATGACAACCCCCAAGGAAGTGCTCTACAAAGCTCAATAGAAATAGGACTAGGCACCGTCCACTGAATAGATACGTGCCTAGCAGCGCAAGGGTGCCGTCCACTGAAAGGATAAGCACCAATGCAGGAAAACCTAAGATCCAACCAAGAATGGCACCGAGGCAACGAAACGTTGCAAAACCTCCACATGACACTCACCGCACCAAGGTGTGTCTCACTGACTCACAGCAAGCAAAGAGAATGGTCTTACAGTGGGGAATGCAAAAATCCAGAGCAGAAACACAGCAGAAAAACCAAAGTGGGAAAAATACAACAGCTCCCTGGCAGGACCGGACTGTCCGGTTGCCAACACCGGACTGTCCGGTGGGACCGGACTATCCGGTGCCTGCTGCCGGACTGTTTAGTGGCATAGCCCGGCTGAGGTTCACATCGGACTATTTGGTAGGCGTTGCCGGACTCTCCGGTGGAACCGGACTGTCCGGTGGCCTCTGCCGGACTATCCGGTAGAGTCGCAGACAAGGGGTCTTGCAACCCGAAACAGACCAAATCCTGTCCAATCTTCACGAAATTTTGCACAGGCTATCTGGACCCTATTCCAAAGCTGTTCCCAAAAGATCAACACAAAATGATCAAGGGATCAGCGGGAATTTCAGATCTCATGAGATGGCAATCTTTGGACAAGAAAGGGGAAAACACAAAGGATGCTTGCTCATGGCAATCCAGCAGGATTGAGATGAACTAAATCATGATCTTCACATCCTAGCAAGTCCAGAACATCACCAATAGAAGGGATTCAAGCTTGGCCAACACAAACACCCAAAAGCCAAGGATTGAACCCAAAAACCAAAGAGAGAGGGGAAGGAGAAGAACACAAGGTTGCTGCATGAATTTGCTTCCATTATGTGCCCAAGATGGGTCTAAAAATTCAGCATACAAGTAGAAATTCGTCCCAAGCAACCACCCTCACGTGCTCATGATTAGGAGGCTAAATCCTACTCTAACGTCCCTAACAATGGAGCTGAAAGCTTAAGGAAGAAAATCACCAAGTAAAGACTAATCCTAGAGCCAAGAGCTATCTCTAATGACCTGCCTTAGACCTATTTATACCCGAGTGCTAGTTAGACAGTTTTGCACTTAGGTCCCTACAACTAGATAAACCCTAAGGACTCAAACGAAAGATTATAGGATATTTCGGGACGGACGGCCATGATGAAGTCTTTATCTTCGTAAGTTCCACGCAATCCTCGGATGTTCTCCACGTGGCCAGTAGTTCAATCTCCTCAGATCTTCTCTATCTTGGCGAGTCGTGGCCCAACTCACCAAGGCTTGGGTAGCTTGGGTGGCAGTTTTGAGCCGAAGCCGCCAAAGCCTCCCTTGCACGCCTTCGCGCCACGCATTCGGGTTGGAGCACCGCGGTGGTGCCCGGCATGCCCTGTCCATCGGGGCAGCCTCGCAGTCCTTTGGAGGACTTACTCCTGCCTTCGCCGTGCCGCTTCTCCGTGTACCGAACTCCCATGGCCAACAGACGCCGAGCATGCCTCAAATCCTTCGGAGGACTTTGCTCTACCTTTAGTCCATCGGAGGGCCTCCTGTCCATCGGAGGTCTTATGCCCAAGTCCTTCTAGGTCTTGCTACTGTTGATAATCACTCAACATTCCAGAGCAATGGAGCCAGTCCATTGGCTCTCATCTACCCTTGGTACCTTCGAGACTCTAGAATTTTGCTCGACGCAAGACCCTAACTTGTTAATTGAGTTTCTTAGTTAGTCATGGATAACCTTTGCAGCCGATTAGAAATAGAGTTTGGTGACTTTATCTCACTCATTGTCCTCCCAGGCAACTATACCTTTCAATGGATATCTTTGATAGGCTTATCATCCCACCATACACTTAGCTTTGTCACATTTACTCCTGTTAATACTAGTTCGTATAATTTATCTAAGTTTACAGTTATTTCGACTTGAGTACATCCAATTACACTCTCTCTCCTACTGCTTCCCTGTGGAAATTTACGATACTCGGAATACTCTGAGTGAAAGGCTACAACGGTCTCCGTGCGCTTGCGGAGTAAAACCTGTTAAGGCTAAGAGACACCAACAGCCATGTGGTGGCAGGTGTGCTTAACTCGAATTAAACTGGTAGTTCCGCCACATTGGGGTCTTAGTGTAAACTGAATGAGTTAGGCCTGTGCTATAAATACCTAAGTGGCTGGTCATTTAGGTGACTCTTCCACCTCTAGAAACCCTAAGCTTAGCTTTCCAACCAGCCAAGTGGTTAGGGTGAAAACCAGGTGCTAATCCAGGATTTGGAATCACCTAGAGCTAGTACTTTGCATTAGTGGGAGGATGATGGGTGGTAGGCTGTGAGGAACCTTGTAAGAACATATTTCCCTTTCTAATCCAAGCAAGATTCATCCCCAAATCGAGTGCATGTGTGCAGCCATCTCCATCTCCATTTCTAGTTTGGATTTTGGATGAAACTCAAAGGCTTTTGGTGATTTGTGTTGCCCAAGAGTTAATCCTAGGGCTTGTAGTGGTTTTGCCCCTAGATTTGGTTTAGTTGTTCCTAGGGCTTGTGGTGACTTGTGATCTATGTGGTCGTTGAGTTCGCCTGGTGCGTATCTGTTGACGCAAGATTTTGACTAATATTTTATATCATTTTATGTGGGTTTTCACTGTTTTTAAGCGTCAATCGTATCTTCTACTAATAATTATCACCAATTATCGTGAATCTTGCAATATTGTCTTGGAAATATGATATACCTAATTTTTGCAGGATTTTCAGCTATTTTTCGCAAAATTCATCATAATCTACGTTGAGAAAGGAAAGACCTCTGAGATGGTATTCTAGAAGGTGAATAACAATGAAAGATTGATAAATTCATTCCCCCTGTGAGTTGATCAAGGCTTCTTATTCGGGAAACTTCTAGAAGACATCACGAGCTATGCTGGATTACAAAGCTTCTGGAAGCATACGAGGGAAATGTGGCGGAACCGCCGATTTAATCCAGGCTAAGCACACCTGCCACCTCTGGCTTGTAGTGCGATTAGACCGAACTAAACCCGGTCGTCCGTCGAGAGTTATTCGACTCCCGATGTTACCTTTTCCCAGAGGAACCGACATCATACACATCCAGCCCACAATGGAGCCACAGCAGATACATCATCTCAGGCAGTTGAATATAGCATATAAAAACTTATTTTTCAAACCGGTTCGAAATAATATCACAAGTTTCATCATATTACCATACGAAAGGCAAGTTTGAAACAGATAGCGGAAGCGAGTTTGAAAACATCTCACAGCGGAACGAAATACTTTACGAGTCTTCATGCAACGTTGATCGAGATGAGCAACACCGAGCCCACCGGTACTACTCTCCTCCAAGCAGTTGTCCAGATGTCGCTGGTACCTGTTCTCAAAAGGTGGGGGCAAACCCTGAGTACTAATTACTCAGTAGGTCTTAATGGATTTGGCTTACGGCTGACGCGAAGCGGCTTACTAGTAAGTGGGTCCTTAGCCTTTAGTTTTAAACAGTAACATGTGTAACATAAATAGCAAGTTTTCATCATTTGTATAACCTCCAACACAACTGTAACTTGCAGTAATGTAAACAGTTCAATTCAATCATGTGGTATTCCAAAAACCATGAGTATTAAACACCGAGAGTTTAAGTAATTACTACGTTGAACGTCAAAGGCATTGGCATTCCCACACCTGGTGGGCATCAGCGATTCGAATCGATTTTAATTCCCGGGAATAACTATCATGCCAGGGATATATGCTTACTAGCCATCGCGTTCCCACATATAGTCCCAATCTTAACCTGTCTCGTCCCAAGCTCGATTCACTCCCGCCTAGCCCCCGGGTTGTGCCCCCATGACGAGCCTGCCGACATCTCGGTCTCCCCGTCATGAGTACCAAGCTCCCCCGGGCCACCTTCCTCTCAACCAGCGGGTAGGAACGTGTCTCTGTGCTTCGGACAAGCCCAGGAAAGACTTTACCGGTCCCATTTCCCGGTTAAGCACTCTAGCAATGTTATGCCGACCAATAGGCGAACAGCGGACGGGCCTTATGCGACTCGGGCGGAGCCAAACGCACACCACATAATAAAATTATTCTCCGCCCGGTCTCCATTTAAATCAGGAGCATAGTATTACTTCCTCAATAGTAAAAGTTTTGTAACCTTTGAAATCACCTACGCGACGAGTGACTCCTTTCACTCGTGTCTACTCGCACCTAGCAGAGCCTAGGCAACTCGTCCTACGAACTCTATATATAGGTGCTAGGGCCAGGGCGGCCAGGAGATCTAATGCAATTGTTTTCATACAACTCCTAATGCGGATGCGTAATGAAACAATCATTCATATATTAGCTGGGAGAATTCATGGTCCTGCCTACCTTTGCTTATTCTTATCAAGCCAACAAACTAAACTAGGTTAGTTTGCCGGGTTGTGAGGCTTTGCCCCAGGCAACCCCTTGATCACTTGGACAACTCCTCCTTCCAAACACGACTGATGGGCTCTCCAGGTCGTGTCTGGGGCTTACTTGATCTTTTGGATCACCATTGCTTAAAGTAGCTCCCGCACTTGTTTCTCAATCACGTATCTGCAATAAGCGTTGCTATATGAATGCTATGCATGACACAGTGAATGAGATGCACGATCATCAAGCATACAACTGGTTAAGCAAAATATAAGGCAAACATCTAGTTACGCATGTAATGGATTACTAGCTCAACCAAAACCTCCCGACTGACACTAGCATTAAAACTACTTTTATGGACCCAAAGCAATCGTGTATGTGCAATCTCACAAGAACATATACAAAAACTAAGTTGTCCATCATAAAGCTAATATGGTGATGTGAGTCGATAAAACATGCAACAGTAATTTAGTCATTAAGATTACTAAAGTAAGTGTGGGGGTTTTTATTGGATATACTGGTCTCACATTTTCGACTATTTATGTAAAATTGCATTATTTCTACTATTTTCAAATCAGAATCACAACCTTACATGCACCACTTCCTACTCTAGCAATGAGTCATGTTCATAACCTAGAGCTCATATCAAGCCCCTAAAGTCACATGGAGCATTTTTTCTCCATAGCAACCTTTTCCTAAAATAATATATGCTTAATATACAAGACAAGGGCAAAATAGTAATTAAATAGTCAATGCTAGGGCTACCAAAATTTATACAGAGCTTACACATGTTCACAAGGCCTCTGCCCAAATTTCACAATTTTTGAAGCTCATTTTACCCACATTTCCTATTTATCAAGGTTTTTCATGCATGCACAATACCAGGGGCAAAAAGGACTTTTCATACCCTTCCATCATATCCATCTAGTAGATCTACTCACAAGGAGTTCATAGCAACTGAGTTCATATTTTTGTGATTTTTCCATGATTTTATATGATTTTTCAAAGTTATCAGCCGAAAAATGCATATTAACCCCAGATATAGGATTTAAACATGAATAACCCTAACTTTCAGGGGCTAGGTCGTCAGATCTGCATGACTCAATGAATAACGCATTGGATTTAAATGTGAATCCGTGAGAACCGAAGGGCTTAAATGCAAAAACGGCTGTCTCTTTCCTGGCTTCCTTCTACCTCGCGCTAGGGAGGAAGGCCGGCGGCGGCGCTGCCCCTCTCGGTCGGGCGGAGCCCTGCAGGCTCACCGGAGGTAGCGGGGAAGTGAGAGGAGTGGTTGGGGAATCTTACCCCCTACTTTAATCGACGGGAGAGGGCGCGGGGAGATGTGACGACGATGAGCAGGGGCGACGAGCTCCGGCGGCGCGGTGGGCGGCGTCGAGGTGGAACCGGTGGCCTAGGTCGGTGCGGAATGGTGGAGCGAAGGTCGCGGAGGAGCAGCGCGGTGCTCTGGTGGCGCGGTGAGGTACGGAGCTGCACCGAAGCTTGAGCTCCAAGCTCGCTCCAATGGAGGTCGTCAATGGAAACAGAGGGAAAACTGCTCGGGTGAAATGGCGAGTGCGAGGAAGGAGAAAATGGAGGAGGGCGCGCTCTCCGCTCTTGTTCAGGGTACGGGGCAGCGCTGCAGGGGTTAGGGTAGGCCGGGCGGCGCGTGGCGTGCCGGCGCCCTTCGCCCGCCGCGTGGGCGAGCGGGAGGAGAGGGGGAAGAGAGAAGGCGCGCGGTGGACTCGGTCCATGGACCGGAGGTCGCTGACAGGTGGGGTCGGGGTGAGGAGGAGGGTGAGGGGTCTACGGACCGGGTGCATGAGGTGAGGAAGGTAGTGGGGCCCACCCGAGTACCGGCGCAGGCGACCCGACAGGTCGGGCCCGCTCGTCAGCGACTCAGGGAAAAACGAAAATTCGGAAAAAGGAAAAGGGTGGTTTGACCGGCTGGAGATGTGATTTAAACTCGCCATTTTGAATGATTTAGGGGCTGAATTTGACAAAACCCAAAATACAAAAGTTGTTCTAATCTTCCAAATCTATAACTTTGTCAAAAGGAGTAATATCAGATTCCAAGTTTAAATATGATTAAATTTGAATTTAACCTGCTGACTCCAGTTTGACCAAGGTTTAATGCAAACTTAGAAATTCCTAAAGTCTATTTTATGCTCATTTTCAGAGAAAGAGTATTATACCAATGTTGTGTAGTTTTTAATTATCTACAACTTTCTTATATGATGTTTTGCATGATAGGGACTTTTGTTCCTTTGAAATTTGAATTTTCCTTACCGATCAAGTTTAGGCAGATTTCTGCTTTTTCATTAATCGACTCAAAACTCCACCTAAACCTTTGTGCATGTTACCACACCCAATAACAAAGTTGATCTACATAAAATTTTCTACAAGTTTGTTATAGAGAGTTTGGTTCCAATCACATTATATTTTAAACTATCGTCACAAATGCATTCAGGGGTTTTGCATATTTCACAGAAAATTTTTGACTTCGTGATTTACTAGCCTAGTTGTTGCTCTTCTCTAAACACTATTAAGCCAAAACCTTGACTACCGCTAATCTAATCACGTGTTAAAACTTTCGAGATGCCGGGGGCATCACAGGAAAGACACTTCATATCTATCCAAAACCAGAAGAATTTATCTACTTTCGATCAATACTGAAGATTCCAAAACTCTACGAGTCCGAGTAATATTGCAAAGTCCTTACTTAGGCAACAAGGAATGAGCCCATGAAAGATGGAAGGAAATGGACCAGGGAAGGGCCCGGGTCGGCCGACCCCACCCCCCAAGTCGGCCGACCCCGGGACTCTGGACGTCGGTTGCTGATTTCCTTTTTCCCACAGTCTTCTCCAAGGTATAAATAGCGAGTCTCGGCCATGAGATGAGGCATCCAATTCATTATCAAGGTGGAAGGGCGACGACAAGAGGGACATCAACTAGAGGAGAGTAGAGGGTCGAGTTTCTAGTCTAGGATTAGAGTTCTTCTAGTGCATAGAGGTGATTAGAGGCCTTGCACGGTGCTCTAATTATCTAGCTCCAGAGGTCTAATTGTATCATCAAGGGAAGGTATGATCATGGCTGTACATATGATACAATTTATTAATGAAGCATTGACCTTGTCTAATTATCATGTTCTTGTTCTAATTATGCTTGTTCTAGCTCTAATTAGCTTTAGATCTAGATGCTTGTTGGTTAGAGCATGCCATTAAGGGTTATATTCTTTTAGCATTCTTGATCGTTAATCTAGTTTACTAATAATAGACGGGGTTCTTAGCTACAAAAATAGCAGAAGTAGAATATACTAGGAGAGGGATCTTCCTAAAGCTAAGACCAAAGTCACTCAAGGTGGACTTCATCCAAAGCAGCTGGGAGCAGCAACTACCAGCAGCAATGTATTCGGCTTCTGTTGTGGAAGTGGCTACGCTAGATTGCTTGCATGAGGACCAAGAGACAAGAGAAGAACCGAGAAACTGGCAGGTGCCGGAAGTAGACTTGCGCTCTAGCCGACAACCCGCAAAGTCAGCATCCGAATACCCTTTGAGAGAGAGCATAGAAGCTGAAGAGAACCGAAGACCAAGCTTCGGAGTGTATTTCAGGTACCTGAAGATGCACTTCACCGCCTGACAGTGTGATGTCCTCGGTGAGGCCTGAAAACGTGCATTAAGGCAAACGGCGAACTGGATGTCCGGCCTAGTCGCCGGCGGGCACAGAAGTGAGCCGATCATCCCTCGGTACTCTCTTTGGTCCACAACCTCCCCTTCTTCATTTGCATCAAGCACCGTTTGTGTTGACATGGGAGTCGCCATAGGCTTGAGATCTCCCTTATCAAACTTCTTCAGAATGTCCTTCGTGTACTTGGCTTGATGGATGAAGGTTCCTACACACCCTTGCTTGATTTGCAGTCCAAGGAAAAACTCCAACTCTCCCATCATGCTCATCTCAAACTCCTTTGACATCTGCTCAGAAAACTTGGTAACAAGAGAGTGGGACGAGCCACCAAAGATGATATCCTCCACGTAAATCTGGCCATTAAGAAGATCCCTACCATGCTTGATGAGAAACAAGGTCTTATCCATGAGAGCCAATGGACCGGCTCCATTGCCTCTGGAGTGATGAGTGATTGTCAAAAGTAGCAAGACCTAGATGGACTTGGGCACAAGACCTCCGATGGACGGGAGGCCCTCTGATGGACTGGAGGTAGAGGAAAATCCTCCGAAGGACTAGAGGCATGCTCGGCGTCTGTCGGCCATGGGAGTTCGGTACATAGAGGAGCACACGGCGATAGGAGGAGTAAGTCCTCCGAAGGACTACGACGGCTGCCCTGATGGACAGGGGATGCCGGGCGCCACTACAGTGCTCTAACTCGAATGGGTGGCCCAAAGGCGTGCGAGGGAGGCTTTGGCGGCTTCGGCTCAATACCGCCACCGAAGCTACCCAAGCCTTGATGAGTTGGGCCACTGACTCGCCAAGATAGAGAAGATGTGCCAAATCCAGCCCATGGCGGAGACTTCCTAAAGTTTCTCGGTTTTTGATTTCAAAATCGAGGGCGGATCGTGGATTGGACTACTGGCCACGTGGAGAACATCCGAGGATTGCGTGGAACTTACGAAGATCAAGACTTCATCGTGGTCGTCCATCCTGAAATATCCTGTAATCTTTCATTTGAGTCCTTAGGGTTTGTCTAGTTGTAGGGACCTAAGTGCAAAACTGTCTAAACAGCACTCGGGTATAAATAGGTCCAAGGCAGGTCATTAGAGGCCTCTTGGCTGATAGGATTAGTCTTTACTTGGTGATTTTCGTCCTTAAGCTTTGAGCTCCATTGTTAGGGAGGTTAGAGTTAGGATTTAGCCTCCTAATCATGTGGGAAGGTGAGGGTGGTTGCTTGGGACGAATTTCTGCTTGTATGCTGAATCTTTAGACCCATCTTGGGCACTTAATCGAAGCAAATTTGTGCAGCAACCTTGTGTTCTTCTCCTCCCCCTCTTTCTTTGGTTTTTGGATTCAATCCTTGGCTTTTTGCGTGTTTGTGTTGGCCAAGCTTGAATCCCTTTCCTTGCTGATGTTTTGGACTTGCCAGAACGTGGAGATCATGACTTAGTTCATCTCAATCCTGATAGATTGCCACAAGCAAGCCTCCTTTGTGTTTTCCCCTTTCTTGCCCAAAGATTGCCATTTCACAAGATTTGAAATTCCTGCTGATTCCGTGGTCACTTTGTGTTGATCTATTGGGAAAAGCTTTGGAATAGGGTCCAGATAGCTTGTGCAAAATTTCGTGAAGGTTGGACAAGGTTTGGTCAGATTTGGGTTTGAAAACACCCTTTCTGCGACTCTACCGGACAATCCAGCAGAGGCCACCAGGCAGTATAGTTTCCACCAAATACTCTGGCAGTGCCCACCAGATAGTCCGGTAGCATACACCGGACTGTCCGATTCCACCGGGTAGTCCGGTGTTGGCCACCGTACAATCCGGTCCGTCCAGGGAGTTGTTGTGTTTTTCCCACTTTGGTTTTTCCACTGTGTTTCTGCTCTGGATTTTAGCATTCCCCACTATAAGACCATTCTCTTTGCTTGCTGTGAGTTAGTAAGACACACTTTGGTGCAGGTGAGTGTCGTGTGGAGGTTTTTGCATAGTTTTCGTTGCCTTGGTGCCATTCTTGGTTGGATCTTGAGTTTTCTTGCATTGGTGCGTATCCTTTCAGTGGACGGCACCCTTGCGCTGCTAGGCACGTATCTGTTCAGTGGACGGTGCCTAGTTCTGGTTCTATTGAGCTTTGTAGAGCACTTTCTTAGGGGTTGTGATTTTGAGTTTTCAAGTGCTCCTATTCACCCCCCTCTAGTCGCACGTCTCGGTCCTACAATTGGTATCAGAGCCGGTTAGGTTTCTTCATACCTTTACCGGTGAGAAACCAGTAGTGACTATGACTCACTCCAGGAAGATTCCAGTCCTTGGCTCCGATGGCTACTCCTACTGGAAGGGTAGGATGAGGGCATTCTTGCTTAGCCAAGGCCAGGACATATGGGATGCTACTCAGAGTGCGAACTTTGTGGTGCTTCCAGTTGCTCAGCGCACTACCCCAGCGATTGTGGCTCAGCATGAGGCGAATGCCAAAGCTGTTAACTTTCTCTTCTCAGGACTTGGTCCAGTTGATTATGAGAGAGTGAGCCACCTCGAGACTGCCCGTCAGATCTGGTCCCTACTGAGTGCACACTATGAGGGTACTCCTACTATCAAGGGGCGTCTCGTTGAGACTTACAGGCGCGAATATGAGAATTTCATTCAGAAGCCTGGTGAGTCCATCGATGACTTGTTTTGTTGTTTTTAGTCGATCATCAACAAGTTGCGCGTTAACTCCAGCCCTGAGAGGATCCCATACACCGACCATCAGCAGGCTGTCAAATTGTTGTATGCGTTGGAAAGGAAGATATGGGAGATCAAGGTTAACTCGATCATCGAGTCTGAGGCCTATGACACGATTGGAGTGGAGGCTCTCTACAGCAAGCTCAAGGCCACAGAGGTGGATTACAAGTTGAGGGATTCTCTCACTTGTACTAGCTCCAAGAGCCTGGCCTTGGCTTCTCCCTCTAGTGAGGCTGCTAGCTCACCCCCAGCTTCACAACTTTTCGTTTTCTGCTCTTATGTCTGTTACTAGAGGAGTTGTTAGTGTCACTTGCGGATGATGAGCTTTGCCTGGTGTCTAGCTGCTTTCAGCGCGCTTATGACAACTGGATGAGCAAGAAGAGGGGCGAGAGGCCCAAGTAGCTTCGAGTGCAGAGAGGTCGGCCACTTCATCGCCGAATGACCGAACAAGCAGAACGACTACTACAAGAAGGGCAAGAGCCCCTCCCGCGACTCCAACAAATACCACTCCGGCAAGCACGACTACAACAAGCGTGACCACCCCAAGCACCGCTCCAGCAAGATCAAGAACTTTAGGAAGGCATTCAAGAGCTACCAGAAGGACAACCGAAAGTGGGACAAGGCTTTCCTCGCCGAGCTTGGTGGTCTGTGCGGCGGATCGTCCTCCTCCTCCTCGTCTTCGTCAAGCTCAAGAGATGAGGAGATAGTCACCAAGCGGGACAAGAGGAGGGACCAAGGCGGTCCAGCTGGACTTTGCTTCTTCTCCACCAAGTCCAAGCGCAAGCACAAGACGCACCGAAGATCTTTTTGCTCCATGGCGCTTGAGGACAAGGACGACAAGGGCAACGACAACGACTCCTCCGATGAATAGGTAACTCCTGAGCAAGCTGAAATTCTTGAGATGTTGGAGGCAAATAGTCATGAGTTGAAAGCCTAGGATAAGATGTTGGAGAGGGCAGCCAAGAAGCTGCAGAAGCAAAAAGCCAAGTTGGCTGATGCTCTAGCTGAGATAGAGAGACTGAAAAGTGTGCTAGCCCAGCCTAGTGAGGCTGAGTGCTCTACCTGTGAGACTTTGATGAGAGATCTCTATGAGCAGAAGTGTGATGCTCTAGCATCTCAAGAGCATTTTCATTTGTCATACATTCAGCCTGCATCATTTTCATCATACTTATGCTTGCATTTGAAGTGCATGATCAAACTTGAGTGCAATGCATGGTGTTGAACCCTATTTTCTGCATGTGTGATACAATTGATTTGATTGTAACTCTAGTTATGTTGAGAACTAGGTGGAGCTTTCTATACCAAACCTGTAGGTAATGATGTGGTGAACAACTTTGTTAATTAGAGCTGGGATAGAAAACAGACTTAGCACACGGTAAAGGGTCTATTACTGTCAGCCAAGAAACAAAACAAAAACCTGAACTGTTTAGAAATATTTCTTTTTCTCTGATCTGCATTCATTTTCATGCAAAGATCCAATTGAGAAAGTTGTAGACCTTGAAATTTTGAGCAAAGATGGTATAAAACTTTTTAGAAGATTTTGGCCACAAATAGGACTTTTAAAATTTTCTTTAAAATGGCTGGGTAGGGCAAATCTACAAATCTGAGGCAAATTCGAATTTAAATCATATTTAGACTAAGAATTTAAACTTGGGCCTTTTGACAATCTTGTAGATCACAAAGGGAGAAGAATTTCATCCAATTGCGTCATTTTCAAATTCGGCTTTTAAATGCACCAAAACTGATATTTTCAAAGCCTAAACAAAAACAGAAAAGTTGAACTTTCCATTTTTGGACCTCTTGAGTCACCGACAGGTGGGGCCTCCGATCCGGGGTGCCCACGCTCCCCGGCCGGTGGACGCCACGTTGCCGGCGGTGTACGGGCAGCAGCCGTCACCCGCGGATCGACCCCATCGGCCGCGCCCTTAGCGAGGGGACCCCGTCCTCCTTTCGTTGCCTTCGCCAGTTCACTCTCGCTAGCCCTCCGCTCGCTTCCTCGCCCTCGCCCGGTCCGCGCTGCCATTAGAGCCGAGCTCGGAGCTTGAGCTCGTGCCCGCCGCTCCCCGCCTCCCCGAGCTCCGAGAGTTCCACCACTGCGTTCACCTCTACTCCGCGCACTCCGCGCTCAAGACCTCGTCGCCATTCCCCATCCCACCGCCGAGATCCCCCTCCACCGCGACGTCGGCACTGTCCGGTTCACGCTCAGTTCACTGCCGCCGCTCGCCTCACCCGTGCCATCTCCGTCGACGCCGTCACCGTAAGGTAGAAGCCCAGGCCCGAGAACACCTTCCCCGCCTCGCATCGTGGCCGCGGTGAGCCTATATTTAATACTCATGGTTTTGAATATCACATGTTTTTATTGGACTGCTTACTTTACTGCAATTTACTATTTTGATGATGGATATCCAAATGAAGAAGACTTATTACTTTATGTTGATCATGTTACTGCTTAAAATCAATGGCTAAGGATCCACTTGCTAGTAAGCAGCTTCGCGTCAGCCATAAGCCAAATCCATTAAGTCCTACTGAGTAATTAGTACTCAGGGTTTGCCCCCACATTTTGAGTCCAGGTATGGAGTTCATGGTCTTCACCTGTATCGGAGGCGGTGCATGCCCCCACCTGGGATGAAAACTGCATGAGTGGCACAAAGGCAACATCGGTGGGCTCGATGTTGTTTCTTTTAATGCAAGTCTTTTGAGATGTTATCGTGACACTTGAACTTTAATTTTCCGCTGCGAGATACTTTTGAACTTGCTATGTTATAACTTTATGTTCGAACTATACTTTATTTGAACCCGGTTTGTAACTAGGTCTATTATTACTCTATTTCAACTGCCTGTGATGATGTAACTGTTGTGGCTCCACCGTGGGCTGAATGTGTATGATGTTGGTTCCTCTGGGAAAGGGTAATATCGAGAGTCGAATGACTCTCGACGGACGACCGGGTTTAGTTCGGTCTAATTACACTGCGAGCCAGAGGTGGCATGTGTACTTAGCCCGGATTAAATCGGCGGTTCCGCCACAAGAAGAGCAAGTACGCTCATCACGTAGACGAGATGGATAGGCTAAAAGTAGAGTTAGGCAAGCTCCAGTCTAAACTGGATGAGCCTATTTTGAGTGATGAGCCTGAGTGTGTGATGTGTCCTCACCTAGCTGTTGACATAGCTGAGCTGAAAGTGAGGTGTGAGGGACAACTCAAGGAGTTGGAGGAGCTTAGGGCTAGACCCAAGCTTTTGGGTGCGTGCATGGTCTGTCCTACCTTGGAGAGTGAGCTTGAGCAGTTGAGAGCTGACCTTGAGGTGTTTTTAGCACCTCCTCACACTTGTGAGAACTGTCTCACTTTGAGGTTGATGTTGGTGGATAGGGATGGCACCATTAAGAAGTTAGAGGAGTCTGCTCTCTCTGTTCCTTCTCCAGACTGCCCCACTTGTGCTGCCCAGACTTTAGTTCTGAAAGATCTGAGAGAGGAGAAAGAGACTTTGGTTGATGAGAACAACCGTTTGAGAGAGGTGCTCAGTTGGATGTATGCTAGAGAGCCCCAACTAAGGATGATTTTAGAGAGCACCAAGAGAGCTGAGGGTGATATGAGTGGACTTGGGTTAGGAGAGTGCAGTAGTTCAGGTGAGAAGAAGAGTTCCCCAATTAAGCTTAAAACTGCCTCTCCTCAGCCTATCCCTACTGTTGATGGGGTTTACCACGAGCCTCCCAAGGCTGCCCCAAAGAAGCGGTTCTGGACACTAAAGCACTCGTAGGCTAAGCTGGACAGAGTAGTGACTGAGATTATCAAGCCTCTAGTGAGCAAGTTGAGAGTCCAGCAGCCTGTTCTACCCAAGGCTACTCCACCTAAGCCCAAGGCTCAGCCTAACCCTACTCCCAAGAGGCCTGTCTACCACTGTGACTTTTGCCAGTGGAATGGCCACTTGGAGGAGTTTTGCTTCAGGAGGAAGCGAGTTGAGAGGCAGGAGAGAGCCCGGGGGAACCAGAATCAGTTCTACCAGGGTGGTAGGTAGGATCCTCCCCATCGCGGTGAGATGAGAGACCGCTTTGCTGGTGAGAGAGGAGGTGGCCTATAGGCCCGTGCTCCTGGTGGAGAGAGACACTTTGCTGGCTGAGCTCCGAGTCGTTTTTAGCACGGCTATGGACCTCGTGACCGAGGCTTTGAAGGAAGAGGGTTTGAGAGCTCACACTTTGGAGGTCCTGGGTACCTAGAAAGACTTGATGCTTACTTTGACTGTGTTTACCCTACTCTAGAGCAGATGGCTCAGCACTGGTTCAGCAGTTTCACTAACCCCAGTGCTGGACCATTTGCTCACTCTGGCTTTCCTTGATTTTGCAGGATCGAGGCCTGGAGGACATATGGATCATGGACTCCGGCTGCTCTAGGCATATGACAGGGCACTGCAGATGGTACTCCATCCTCAACCCCGTGAGCACCAAGGAGTACATCACATTCGGGGATAATGTCAAGGTAAAGTGTTGGGTGTTGGTTATGTTGCTCTTTCTGGCATGCTTTCCCTGAGAGAAGTTGCTTTGGTGAGCAATTTGGGTTTCAATTTGGTTTTAGTTTCGCAACTTCTCAAGGAAGGGTTTGAGGTTTGTTTTAAGGAGGGTTCTTCTTGCGTGCTTGATGCTAAGGAAAACCTTGTTTGTCAGATTTTGTCCTATGGGCAGGTTTTTAAGGTTGACCTTGCATCTGTTTCTAGCCCTCCTCGGTGTTTGGTTGCTAGTCCTTCTGCTGATATTTGGAAGTGGCATAGGAGGCTTGGCCATTTGAGTTTTGATCTGCTAGCCAGGTTGAGCTCGATGGGTCTGATCTGAGGATTGCCCAATTTGAAAGCAGAAAAGGACTTAGTGTGCGACCCCTGTCGTCATGGCAAGATGGTTGCCGCTACTCATGCACCTGTCTATCTGGTGATGACCTCTTACCCAGGCGAGCTGCTGCATATGGACACGGTTGGTCTTGCTCGGGTACAGTCGGTTAGTGGGAAGTGGTATTTGCTTGTAGTTGTGGATGACTTTTCTCGCTTTTCGTGGGTGTTCTTCATGGAATTCAATGATGAGGCTTTCCGTTTTGTTCGGGATCTGGTCTTGAGGTTAAGGAATGAGAGTCATAAGGCCATGAGGGCTATCCGCAGCGACAAAGGCGGAGAATTTCGTAACTCTTGTTTCGAAACCTTTTGTCGTGACCTAGGTCTTGATCACCAATTCTCATCTCCTTATACCCCACCTCAGAACGGTGTTGTGGAACGAAGGAACCGCACTCTTGTTGAGAGGGCGTGGACGATGCTTGATGACCATAGGACTCCGCGACGCTTTTGGGCTGAGGCTATGAATACGGCCTGTTACATTGCCAACCGCATCTTCCTACGAGCTTTCTTAGGGAAGACTTCGTACGAGCTGCGGTTTGGTAGGCAGCCTAGCGTCAAGCACCTGCGTGCATTTGGCTGCAGATGCTTTGTGCTCAAAAGGGGGGGCATTTGGACAAATTTGAATCTCGCTGCTTGGATGGTATTTTCCTTGGGAACGCCTCTTGCTCTAGGGCATATAGAGTGTGGATCCTTGATACTAAACAAGTGGTTGAGACCTGTGAAGTTTCCTTTGATGAATCTATGCCTTGCACAACCCCTGCATTTGAGCTTTCAGGTGATGATGAAGAAGGCACTCCCATCTTTTAAGATGAGGAAGACGAAGTAGATGCTGGTGATGCCGGAGCCACTGCACCGGCTGCAGCTCCTGCCCCCTCTGCTATGAGATCTGAAGATGGAGGACCCTTGCCTACGGCTTCCTGCTTGCTCCCCTGACTGCAGGCTCGAGCAGAGGCTGGCCCCACTGAGGACGCTGGGGAAGAGACCTCCAAGATTGTTCCATCTAGGCAGGTCCAGCGAGATCACCCTCCAGACAGGATGATTGGAGATATACACCAGTGTGTCACACGCTCTTCGGTTAACTCTCTAGCCTTTTTCTTTCCACTCCACATTTGTTGCTTCTTTCAAACCCCGGCATGTGTCACATGCATTATCTGATCCTAGTTGGGTGAACGCCATGCATGAGGAGTTGGAGAACTTTGAGACAAACCATGTCTGGGATTTAGTTGAACCTCCACCAAACTGCCACCCTATAGGAACCAAGTGGGTCTTCAAGAACAAATAGGGTGAGGATGGGAATGGTTGTGAGGAACAGAGTGAGATTGGTTGCCTAGGGTTTCTGTCAGAAGGAGGGGATAGATTATGAAGAGACCTTTGCTCCTGTAGCTCGTTTAGAAGCCATTAGGATTCTGCTTGCCTTTGCTGCCTCTAAAGGCTTCAAACTGCAGGAGATGGATGTCAAGTCAGCCTTCCTAAACGGTTACATAGAGGAGAAGGTATATGTGAGACAACCACCTGGCTTTGAGAGTGCCAAGTTTCCAGACCGGGTGTATAAGTTGAGAAAAGCCCTTTATGGTCTGAAGCAAGCTCCAAGAGCTTGGTATGCTAGGTTGAAAGCTTTCCTGCTGAAGTCTGGGTTTGTGATGGGTTTAGAAGATAAGACCTTGTTTCTGTTGAGTCGTGGCGGTGACACCCTTCTAGTTCAGATATATGTTGATGACATTATCTTTGGTGGTTCATCTCACGCTTTGGTGTCTGAGTTTGCTGTACAGATGAGCAAGGAGTTCGAGATGAGTCTCATGGGTGAGCTTCAGTTCTTTCTCGGGCTACAGATCAAGCAAGGCCCAGAAGGTACCTTCATCCATCAAGCCTAGTACACGAAGGACATTCTGAGAAAGTTTGACAAGGGAGATCTCAGGCCCATGGCGACTCCCATGTCAACACAGACGGCACTTGATGCTGATGAAGAAGGGGAGGTGGTGGACCAAACAGAGTACCGAGGGATGATCGGCTCACTTCTGTACCTGACGGCGACCAGGCCGGACATTCAGTTCGCGGTCAGCCTCTATGCGTGATTTCAGGCCTCACCAAGGACATCACTCCGTCAAGCGGTGAAGTGTATCTTTAGGTATCAGAAATACACTCCTGAGCTTGGTCTTTGGTTCTCTTTAGCTTCGTTGCTCTCTCTCAGAGGGTATTCGGATGCTAACTTTGTGGGCTGTCAGCTGGAGTGCAAGTCTACTTCCGGCACCTGCCAGTTTCTCGGTTCATCTCTTGTCTCTTGGTCCTCACGCAAGCAATCTAGTGTAGCCACTTCTACCACAGAAGCTGAATACATTGCTGCTGCTAGTTGCTGCTCCCAGCTGCTCTGGATGAAGTCCACTTTGTGTGACTTTGGTCTCAGTTTTAGGAAGATCCCTCTCCTAGTAGACTCTACCTCTGCTATTTCTGTAGCTAAGAACCCCGTCTTGCACTCTAGAACCAAACACATAGACGTAAGGTTTCACTTCATGAGAGATCACTATGAGAAGGGAGATATAGACTTGATCCATGTAGAGACTGAGAACCAGTTGGCCGATATCTTCACCAAGCCCTTAGATCTTAGCGTGTTTTCTCGCTTGTGTGGGAGCTTGGTGTTTGTTACCCCTTTTAGGTTGGGGTAACTTTGTTGTAGTTTACGTTTTTTGTTTGCTTTTTCTTTGCTTTTCCTTGTTTTCTTGCATTTTGTATCATACCATGCATTGCATTGTAACATATGCATTTTCACTTACACTAGCACTAGAGCTCTTCTGGTATGACGAGTTAGTACTTGCTTGTGCTAGATTGTACAGTTGCTTGCATGATCATGGTTGGCTAAGCTCCTTGAATCTGTCTAATATCTTTTGTGAGCTCAGTCATCTTTTGTTTCTTGAAAATCAAAAACCATGATCACCACTTGACTTGGCTACCTAGCATGTGTAGGAATTTTGAATGCTATGCTATCTTTTCATACTTGGATATGCTAGTCGAATGCATTTGTTAAGTTGATGCCTAAGCATTTAAGACACCTTGCCTAAATCTGAATTCTGAATTAATTTTGTTTACAAAGTGGTGTCCTATGAGCTAAATTGAAAACATCTAGGTGGGTTCACTTGTCACACTGATCTAGTTAGAGGTGTTGACCCTTGAGGAGAGAGATGATGGACCAAGGGGGAGAACTCTGTAGAGATCTAGTTGAGGGGGAATTTGAGCTTTTAGCATGCTCTTGCATCGGTGCGTTGAGCCTTTTGCCTCTTTCTGGAGGAGCCGATGCTTTGTCTAAGCATGACTTGTGTTGAGCCAGTTTGCCTCTTTCTTGAGGGCTCATGCTTTAGTTTGATCGACTGTGTTGAGCGGTTTCCCTTGTCTTAGGGGGTTGATCTTTGGCTTTGTTTTTGTTGTCTCAATTTGCCCTTTTCTGCTTGTGTTTGGCTATTGGGCATCTTGAGCAACTTCTTCTTTTCTTCTTTCTTTTCGATTTTATGCTTTTCTTCTTGTCTTTTCAGTTTTATGCTTTTCTTCTTGTCTTTGTTCTATTTCAGGTTACAGGTTGAAGGTGTTGACAATGCACTCATCAAGGGGTAGATTGAGAGCCAATGGTACCGGCTGCATTTCCTCTGGAGTGATGAATGATTGTCAACAGTAGCAAGACCCAGATGGACTTGGGCACAAGACCTCTGATGAACGGGAGGCCCTCTGATGGATTGGAGTTAGAGGAAAGTCATCCGAAGGACTAGAGGCAAGCTCGGCGTTTGTCGGCCATGGGAGTTCAGTACACGGAGGAGCGGCACGGCGACGGCAGGAATAAGTCCTCCGAAGGACTGCGAGGCTGCCTCTGATGGACAGGGGATGCCGGGTGCCACCGCTGTGCTCCAACCCGAATGCGTGGCCCGAAGGCGAGCGAGGGAGGCTTTGGCGGCTTCGGCTGAAAACCGCCACCCAAGCTACCCAAGCCTTGATGAGTTGGGCCACGACTCGCCATGATAGAGAAGATGGGCCAAATCCGGCCTAGGTGGAGACTTCCTAAAGTTTCTCGGTTTCTGACTTCAAAACCGGGGGTGGATCGTGGATTCGGACTACTGGCCACGTGGAGAACATCCAAGGATTGCATGGAACTTACGAAGATCAAGACTTCATCAGTGGTCGTCCGTCCCTGAAATATCCTGTAATCTTTCGTTTGAGACCTTAGGGTTTGTCTAGTTGTAGGGACCTAAGTGCAAAACTGTCTAAACAGCACTCGGGTATAAATAGGTCCAAGGCAGGTCATTAGAGGCCTCTTGGCTGCTAGGATTAGTCTTTACTTGGTGATTTTCGTCCTTAAGCTTTGAGCTCCATTGTTAGGGAGGTTAGAGTAGGATTTAGCCTCCTAATCATGAGGGAAGGTGAGGGTGGTTGCTTGGGACGAATTTCTGCTTGTATGCTGAATCTTTAGACCCATCTTGGGCACTTAATCGAAGCAAATTTGTGCAGCAACCTTGTGTTCTTCTCCTCCCCCTCTCTCTTTGGTTTTTGGGTTCAATCCTTGGCTTTTTGGGTGTTTGTGTTGGCCAAGCTTGAATCCCTTTCCTTGCTGATGTTTTGGACTTGCCAGGACGTGGAGATCATGACTTAGTTCATCTCAATCCTGCTGGATTGCCACGAGCAAGGCTCCTTTGTGTTTTCCCCTTTCTTGCCCAAAGATCGCCATTTCACGAGATCTGAAATTCCCGCTGATTCTGTGGTCACTTTGTGTTGATCTTTTGGGAAAAGCTTTAGAATAGGGTCCAGATAGCCTGTTCAAAATTTCATGAAGGTTGGACAAGGTTTGGTCAGGTTTGGGTTTGAAAACGCCCTTTCTGCGACTCTACCGGACAATCCGGCAGAGGCCACCGGACTAGTCCGGTTTCCATCGGATAGTCCCGCAGCAGCCCACCGGACAGTCCGGCGTGAGGCGCTGTCTGGGCTGTGCCACCGGATAGCCCGGTAGCATACACCGGATAGTCCGGTTCCACTGGACAGTCCGGTGTTGGCCACCGCACAATCTGATCCTGCCGGGGAGTTGTTGTGTTTTTCCCACTTTGATTTTTCCACTGTGTTTCTGCTCTGGATTTTTGCATTCCCCACTATAAGACCATTCTCTTTGCTTGCTGCGAGTCAGTAAGACGCACTTTGGTGCGGTGAGTGTTGTGTGGAGGTTTTTGCATAGTTTCGTTGCCTCGGTGCCATTCTTGGTTGGATCTTGAGTTTTCCTGCATTGGTGCGTATCATTCAGTGGATGGCACCAATGCAGGAAAACAAGAGTTATAAAATTCTCTGCCATTGTCGCTGCGGATAGCCCTCATGGCCTTACGACTCTCATTTCTTAACCTGAAGACCAGATCCCGAACAAAACCAAAAGCCTCATCTTTGAATTCCAAGAAGAACACCCACGAAAAGCGAGAAAAATCTTCTATAACAACAAGCACATACCACTCCCCACTAACCGACTGTACTCGAGCAGAACCAACTATGTCCATATGTAGCAGCTCACCCGGGTAAGAAGTCATCACATGATTGACAGGTTCATGAGAAGCAGCAACCGTCTTGCCATGACGATAGGGGTGGCATACTAAGTCCTTTTTTGCTCTCAAATTGGGCAATCCTCGGATTAGACCCATCGAGCCCATCAGATTAGATCGTACCGCTCCTCCATGTACCAAACTCCCATGGCCAACCGACATCGAGCATGCCTCCAGTCCTTCGGAGGGCTTCCTTCTACCTCCAGTCCATCAGAGGGCCTCCTGTCCATCGGAGGTCTTGTGCCCAAGTCCTTCTGGGTCTTTGGCTTCTGTTGACAATCACTCATCACTCCAGAGGCAATGGAGCCGGTCCATTGGCTCTCAATGTGTCAAGCAATTGGAGAAGACAAAGATTGAAGGAGAAGATTCATCTGCAGTGTCTACTCAGGACATTGGACATACTAGATTAGAGTCTGGCTGAAAGACTTTGAATTACAAGCGCTTTACGGGAGGCAACCCAGGTATTTTTAGAAGTTTAAATTTAGTTTAGTTTTTCTTCATAGTTTTTTCTGTATTAATTACTTAAACTTCATTGCTATATGAAGTATGGTTGAGTTAATAAACTCTTCAATATGAGAAATGAATTTTGATATTAATTAAGGATTGGATAGGTAAAAGATAGCTATTCTCCCACTTAAATAGCTATCTAAACTTTGAAAAATTGCGAAGACTTGCCAGTTTTTGGTTTCGATTCGATTTTAAGCGATTTACTTAAAAAAGGTGAGAAAAGAGAGATAATTTTTAGATTTTAATTTTAATGTCCTTATTTTATTGATCTCAAAATTTTCTCCCTATTTTATCCAAAAACTAGGCGCTAACTTAAGCCATGCTAAATAACGGAAGTAAGTAAATTCAATTCAATTCATGAATTGAATTGCTTATCTTTACTCTGAAATTAAATCGGTTAATCAACCGGACAATTCTTTTTATAAAAAAAACAAAAGTTTATTTTCAGTTTATCAAATAGATGTTAATGTTTTAATATAGAAATAACTTTTGTTTTGAGTGATGCTTGATATTATTAACCTACAGTTAGTAGGTATATATATATATTGCATATTTGGAATTTAATTATTTAAGGATTAGTGAAGATAATTAACTACTTAGTAAAAGAAGATAGTTTAGGCAACATAGGATCCTTCTTTGATCATGAAAGCACTAGCCAACATGTAGACATGGACATGTGATCAAAGTTTAAAGGGATTGGAATCAAAGGACAAGCATCCAAGGAGACAAATATGTCGACTAATCACAGAGATAGCCATCCATTATTGCAAAGGATCCAATACTTAATCAATGGGAAAAAGACAGGAGCCAGCAGGGTTAGAAGAGGCCTGGCTCGGCCAACCACTCCCCCCTGACTCCGCTGACCGCAGGCAGCCCTCCACCAGATGGACCTCCCCTTTGAACCCATGCTTTGCCTATAAATATAGAGTATTTGCTGCCCCATTTCATCAACAACACAAGCTCAAGACACCAGAAAATGTGGAGAGAAGGAGAGGAGTAGAAAAGAAGAGAGTTCTTGGAGAGTAAAAAAATTCTTGAGAGGGAAGATGAAGAAGGCCACCAAGTTTTTCAAGAAAGCTTTCAAGGGTTCTTCATCAAGAGAAGGCTCTCAACAAGAAGATGATGATTCATCAAGGCATTCATCTAGGAGACACTTCATTTCAGAGATGGGAAGTTCCAACTCCGGTCAAAGCATTCGCCGGGATCAAGCACTACAAGGTTGTTCTTCTCGATTCTCGGTAGAAGTTGAAGATGTGTTAGAACCAGCAAGGAGGCCAAGGACTCGGTCTTATACTCAAGCTCAAGCCCCTCAACCAATGAATATTGATGATGAAGATGAAGAATGGAATTGTTCTTCAGAAGGATTTTCTCTAAGGACCTCCATTGAAGAGCAAAGGTATAATAGTTGCCTGAACAGAATCACATCCAACTTCGACATAGACTTTGATTTCATGACTACTTTATGCTACACCAAGTATAGAGAGAGCATTCAGTAATTTGGGTTGGAGCAGTTTTATTCATATTAGTGCTGTTTATCAACAAGACATAGCACTAGAAATTATGACAACTATGGATATAGTTCAATCCTCTGATTTGGAGCATAGCCTAAGATTTAGGATCAAAGAGAATTGGACAGAAATATCCTTTGGCTTCATTGGCTCAGTACTTGGATTTTGGGAGAATGCTCCTGAAAGTATTGAGGTCACTAATGACACTTTAGAGAAATTTTGGCTACAAATTGCTATTAGTTCTACCAAAGAGAGGATGAAGATAGTGAATCCTATCATCAGAATCATTCATAGATATATGACTTGCAGAGTCTTAGAGAGGACTAGATGACACTAAGGTGCAGTTTGCAGAATTAAAGTGGCTATATATTGCACTCGGTCAGCCCATTGGAGTTAATCCTATCAATTCCATGATAAATCATTGGATTACTCAGAGGAATAGAAGCACTGGTTTACTTGGTCTTGTGCATTACCTTACTATGATTGCTTCATCATTGAAACCTGAATTGGTTTTTATTCCAATCTACACAAAGACACCAGCCAATACTAATGAAAACTCTTTGAGAAAGGGTAAATAGATTTATGGAAAGCTGGCTGTTGGATACTTTGTCACCAAGACCAATTTCAAGATTCCTAGTCCTAGACTTGCTCTATTTGCTCAAAATAGAATTGATTGGCTAGAGAAATTCATGTTTGAGGAAGGAGAATCAAGTCAACCACCGTCATCTGTTGGATGGGGCGCCTAGGAGACTCCTTCGACACAACCTAGTCAACAATTCATGAGTAAACAATTCAAAGGAGCAGGATTATCTCACGAGCATGTGTTTAATCCAAGGCCAATCAGCTCTTATGATGCTGCTACTACACCAGTGTTACAACATTCAGTTCATATTCCTCCACCTGCAACATTTGTTCCTAGAAGAGCAAGACATCATACTCCATAAGATGTTGCAGCACAAAGCATGCCACAACAAGCATTTTATGGGATTGAATCTGTGGTGGCATTAAATTATCAACTTATTGATCAAATGAGAGGAAATATCAACCAATATGAGCAGAATACTCAAAGCATTAAAGAGCAGATGCACAACCTCCATCTATGGAAACAGAAGCAATGAAGATTTCGGTTTGCATTTTATTTTATTTTATTTTATTTTATTGCGCCATTTACTTTATTTTTATGTTTTGTTTTATTTTTATCTACTTATGTATAATTACATGTGATTTTATTTTATTTTGTGTGAATTAGTTTTAATCATGATCATGTTGAGAGCCAATGGACTAGCTCCATTGCCTCTGGAGTGATGAGTGATTGTCAACAGAAGCCAAAGACCCAGAAGGACTTAGGCACAAGACCTCCAATGGACGTGAGATAGATGGAAACCCTCCGAAGGACTACAGGCATGCTCGACGTCGGTTAGCCATGGGAAGTTCGGTATACGAAGGAGCAGCACGGCAACGGCAGGAGTAAGACCTCTGAAGGACTGAGAGGCGACTCCGATGGACAAGGGAGGCCGGGTGCCACCGCGGTGCTCCAACCTGAGTACATGGCGCGAAGACGGATGAGGGCATTGGTCGAATTCGCTTCAAATCCACCACCCTACCTCCAAGTTACCAGACTCAGTGAATGGGCTCATTCTCGCCGAGATAGAGTGGAGTGGGCTATTCCAGGCCTAGGAAAGAAACCCTAAAGTTTCCCGGTTTCTGACTTCAAAACCGAGGGTTGATCGGTAGATTTGGACTACTGGCCACGTGGATGTCATCCAGGAGATAGCTTGTAGGCGAAGAAGATCAAGACTCCATTGCGGTTGTCCGTCCCCGAGAAAGTCGAGTCTTTTCCGTTTTGGCCCCTACGGGTGTTTTCGTAATATAGGGGTCTTAGTGTAAAATGTGTCGATTAGGCCAGGCCTATAAATACCTAAGTGGCTGGTCATTTAGGTGACTCTTCCACCTCTAGAAACCCTAGGCTTAATCTCCAACCAGCCAAGAGCTTAGAGAGCAAATCGTGTGCCTAGCTTAGGATTTGAGAGCCCCTAGGCTAGTACTTTGCTTCGTTGGGGGGATGAAGGGTGGTAGGCTGAGTTTGAGAGCCAATAGACCTGCTCCATTGCCTCTAGAGTGATGAGTGATTGTCAACAGAAGCCAAAGACCCAGACGGACTTGGGCACAAGCCCTCCAATGGATAGGAGGCCCTCCGATGTATGTGAGGTAGAGGGAAGCCCTCCGAAGGACTAGAGGCATGATCAAGGTCGGTCGACCATGGGAGTTCGGTACATGGAAGAGCTGGCACAGCAACGGTAGGAGTAAGACCTTCGAAGGACTGCGAGGCGACCTCGATGGACTGGGGATGCCGGGTGCCACCGCGGTGCTCCAACCCGAGTACATGGCGAGAAGACGGGCGAGGGCGAGGGCGTTGGCGAATTCGCTCAGATCTGTCATCCTACCACCATGTTACCAGACTCAACGAATGGGCTCATTCTCTCCAAGATACAGTGGAGTGGGACCTTTCCAGGCCCAAGAAGGAAACCCTAAAGTTTCCCGGTTTCTGACTTCAAAACTGGGGGTCGATCGGCGGATTTGGACTACTGCCCACATGGACATCATCTAGGAGTTAGCTTGTAGGCGAAGAAGATCAAGACTCCATCGTGGTAGTCCTGTCCCCGAGAAAGTCGAGTCTTTTCTGTTTTGGCCCCTACGGGTGTTTCTGTAATATAGGGGTCTTAGTGTAAAATGTGTCGGTTAGGCCAGGGGTATAAATACCTAAGTGGCTGGTCATTTAGATGACTCTTCTGCCAAAAGAAACCTAGGCTTAGTTTCCAACCAGCCAAGATCTTACAGATTAAACCGGGTGCTTAGCTTAGGAATTGAGAGTCCCCTAGGCTAGTACTTTGCATTAGTGGGAGGATGAAGGGTGATAGGCAGTGAGGAACATCTTGTGAACTATTTTCCACTCATAATCAAGGCAAGATTCATCTACAATTCGTGCTCATGTGTGCAGCCATCTTCCTCCCCCTTTTCTAGTTGGTTTTTGGATGAAACTCAAAAGCTTTTGGTGATTTGCTTTGCCCGTGAGTTAATCCTGTTCTTTTGGCTCTTTTGAACTTGCTAGGACGTGGAGAATATGTCTTAGAATATTTCTATCCTGCTGGATTTCCATGTGCAAGTCAATCTTGAGTTTTTCCCTTTCTTGCCCAAATTTTCCCCTCTTCACGAGATCTGAAATTCCCGCTAATCCGTTGATCTTTTTGAGTAGATCTTTTGGGAACTAGCTTTGGAATATTGCTAGGATGACCTGTGCAAAATTTGGTGAAGATCTGAGAAGATTTAGTCAAGTTTAAGGTTTGCAAACTCAAAACCCAAGGCTGTTTTTTGGGCACACCGGACAGTCTGGTGCAACTTCACCGGATTGTTCGGCGGACCTAACCGTCTCCAAATGGGCCTGACTTTTTATTATGTTGTTCCCCATGTCTTCCTCAGTCTATGGTTAAAATTTTAAGATTTTTCGAGCACGTTTGATTAGGTTTTGGTAATTTTCTTTGCATCCCCATTTGTCTGAAAATTTCCTGTCGGACTGTCCGGTAGGGCATGTCGGACAGTTCGGTGGCTGTTGTGTTTTTGCCCCCGGATTTGGTTCAAGTTGTTCTTAAGGTTTGTGATTTATTCTAGGTGGGTTTGGAGGTGCCTAGGATCATTCCTAAGGTCTTTAGCACCTCATTTGCTAGGAGGCCTTGGTGATTCACTAGGTAGATCCTTTTAATGTTGTTTGGAGCCTTTTGCTTTGCGTGCTTTTCCTTGCCTGGTGAGTATCCTTACAGCGGACGGCACCTTGCCCCTGCTAGACACGTATCCGTTTAGTGGACGGTGTCAAGCATGATTATCTTGTGAGCTTTCACTGCACCAAGTTCGGGGGTTGTGATTTTGAGTTTTCAAGTGATCCTATTCACCCCCCTCTAGTCGCACATCTCGGTCCTACAATTGGTATCAGAGCCCGTTAGGTTTCTGCATACCTTTACCGGTGAAAAACCAGTAGTGACTATGACGCACTATTGGAAGGTTCTGGTTCTCGGTTCGAATGGTTATCCCTTACTGGAAGGGTAGGATGAAAGCTTTAGGGTTAGCCAGATTGAGGACATACGGAATGCTACACAGAGTACGACTTTCACGGTGCTCCCTTTTGCCGAGCGTACCACATCGGCGCTCGTTGCTCAGCATGAGGCAAACTACAAGGCGGTGAACTTTCTCTTCTCTGGACTTGGTCTGGCGGACTATGAGAAGGTGAGCCACCTTGATACCAACCGTGAGATCTGGTCCTTACTCTGTGCCCACCCTTAGGGGACAGTGACAGTTAAGGGTCGGCTTGTTGAGACTTACCAGCACGAGTATGAGAACTTTGTTCAGAAGCTGTGAGAGTCTATGGATGCCTTGTTTGGTCATTTTCAGTCGATCATTAACAAGCTCTGTGTCAACTCTGCCCCCGCTGCTCTCCCATACACTGACCGTCAGTAGGCTGTCAAGCTGCTGTATTCCTTGGACAGGAATGTGTGGGAGATCAAGAAGAACTCCATTCTTGAGTCAGCAGGGTATGACACCTTGGGAGTTGAGGAGCTTTACAGCAAGCTCAAGGCCACAGAGGTTGATTACCAGATGACAGATATGCTCAATGGTACCGGCTCCAAGAGCCTGGCCTTGGCTTCTAGCTCCAAGGAAGTTGCTACTAACCCCCCACATCACGGTTTTTCGTTCTCTGTTTTGATGTCTGTGACAAAGGAGCAGTTGGCATTACTTGGGGATGATAAGCTTTGCCTAGGTGTCTAGTCGCCTCCAGCGCACCTATGATAACCAGATGAGCAAGAATAGGGGCGAGAAGCCCTAGTGCTTTCAGTGCAGAGAGGTCAGCCACTTCATTACTGAGTGCCCGAACAAGCAGAACGACTACTACAAGAAGGGAAGAACCACTCCCGCGACTTTAGTAAGCATCGCTCCGGCAAGCACGACTATAGCAAGTGCGACCACACCAAGCACTGCTCCGGCAAGATCAAGAACTTCAAGACGGCTTTCAAGAGCTACTAGAAGGACAACCGAAAGCGGGACAAGGCCTTCTTTGCCGAGTTTGGTGGCCTTTGTAGCGGATCATCCTCCTCCTCCTCGTCCTTGTCAAGCTCAAGCAATGAGGAGATCGTCACCAAGCGGGACAAGAGGAGGGACCAAGGCGGTCCAGCTAGCCTCTGCTTCATCTCCACCAAGTCCAAGCGCAAGCACAAGGTGAACTGGAGATCGTTTTGCTCCTTGGTGCTTGAGGACAAGGATGACAAAGGCAACGACAATTACTCCTCTGATGAAGAGGTAACTCCTGAGCAAGGTGAGATCCTTGATATGCTGGAGAGGAATAGTCGCGAGTTAAAAGCCCAAGATAAGTTATTGGAGAAGACAGCCAAGAAGCTGCAGAAGCAGAAAGCCAAGCTTGCTGATGCTTTGGCTGAAATTGAGAGGCTGAAGAGTGTGCAAGCCCAGCCTAGTGACTTAGAGTGCATTACCTATGAGTCCCTCATGAGTGAGCTTTGTGAGCAAAAGAGCAAGTATGCTCATCAGGTAGAGGAGATGGATAGGCGGTAGTTTGAGTTTGGGAAGCTCCAGTCTAAACTGGATGAGCCTACCTTGAGTGAGTTGCCTGAGTGTGAGTCTTGCCTCCACCTAGCTGTAGACATAGCTGAGCTAAAGGTGAAGTGTGAGAGGCAGCTCAAGGAGTTGGAGGAACTTAGGGCTAAACCCACGCTTTTGGGTGCATGCACAGTCTGTCCTACCTTGAGGAGTGAGCTTGACCAGGTGAGAGCTGACCTTTAGGTGCTTTCAGCACCTCCTGATATGTGTGAGAGTTGTCTCACTTTTGACGCTGCAGTTTGTGGAGAAGGATGCCACTATTAGGAAGCTTGAGAAGTCTGCTCTTGTGATTCCCTCTCTAGACTGTCCCACTTATGCTGCCCAGACTTTGATTCTGGAGGGTCTGAGAGAGGAGTTGATCCTTGAAGAGGATAACTATAGGTTGAGAGAGGTGCTAAGCTAGATGTATGCCACAGAACCTCAACTTAGGATGATCGTAGAGGCGAACTAGCATGGTGAGGGTGACACCAGTGGACTTGGGTTAGGACAGTGTAGTACCTCAAGTAAGAAGAAGAGTGCCCCGGTCAAGCTTAACACTACCTCTCCTGAGCCTTACTCTACTGTTGATGGGGTTTACCATGAGCCTCCCAAGGCTGCCCCCAAGAATTCATATTGGACACCCAAGCCACCACTAGCCAAGCTGGACAAGATAGTAGAAGAAGTGCTTAAGCCTTCTGGCAAGAAGCAAGTCCAGCAGCCAGCACCACCCAAAGCTTCACCACCTCACTAGAAGCCTAAGACCCAGCCCCAGCCTACGCCCAAGAGACCTGTCTACCACTGTGACTTTTGCTAGCGGAATGGTCACTTGGAGGAGTTCTGCTTCAGGAGGAAGCAGGCTGAGAGGCAGGAGAGAGCCTGGGGAAACTAGGATCAGTTCTACTGGGACGGTAGGCAGGATCCTCCCTGTAGTGGTGAGAGAGGAGGCGGCTTTCAGACCCGTGCTCCACGTGGTGAGAGACACTTTTTCGGCCGAGCTCCTAGTCATTTTTAGCGCGGCTATGGACCTTGTGACCTGAGGCTTTGGTAGAGGGTTTGAGAGCTAACGCTTTGGAGGTCATGGGTACCCAGGTCGTTGTGATGCTTACTTTGACTGTTGAGAGCCAATGGACCAGCTCCATTGCCTCTAGAGTGATGAGTGATTGTCAAGAGAAGCCAATGACCCAGAAGGACTTGGGCACAAGACCTCCGATGGACAGGAGGCCTTTCGACGGACTGGAGGTAGATGGAAGCCCTTCGAAGGACTGGAAGCACGCTCGATGTCGGTCTGCCATGGGAGTTCAGTACACGGAGGAGTGGCACAGCGACGGCACGAGTAAGACCTCCGAAGGACTACGAAGCGACCCCGATGGACTGGGGATGCCGGGTGCCACCGCGGTGCTCCAGGCCGAGTACATGGCGCAAAGACAGTCAAGGGCATTGACGGATTCGCTCAAATCCACCGCCATACCACCAAATTACTAGATATAGTGGGCTCGTTCTTGTCGAGATATAGTAGGAGTGGGCCAGGCCTAGGAAGGAAACCCTAAAGTTTCCCTAGTTTCTGACTTAAAAACCGGGGGTCAATCGGCGGATTTGAACTACTAGCCTTGTGGACATCATCTAGGAGTTAGCTTGCAGGCAAAGAAGATCAAGACTGCATCGCGGTCGTCCGTCCCCGAGAAAGTCGAGTCTTTTCTGTTTGGGCCCCTACGGGTGTTTTTGTAATATAGGGGTCTTAGTGTAAAATGTGTCGATTAGGCCTGGGATATAAAGACCTAAGTGGCTGGTCATTTAGGTGACTCTTCCACCTCTAAAAACCCTAGGCTTAGTCTCCAACAAGCCATGTGCTTAGAGAGTTAATCGGGTGCTTAGCTTAGGATTTGAGAGTCCCCTAGGCAGGTACTTTGCATTAGTGGGAGGATGAAGGGTGGTAGGCTAGGTTGAGCCTTGTTAGAACTAATTTCCTCATCTAATCAAGGCAAGATTCATCCTACTTTCGTGCTCATTTGTGCAGCCATCTTTCTCCCCCTTCTAGTTGGTTTTTGGATGGAACTCAAGGGTTTTTGGTGATTTGTGTTGCCTACGAGTTAATCCTGTTCTTTTGGACTTGGTAGGATGTGGAGATTATGACTTAGTACATCTCAATTCTCCTGGATTGCCACAGAGGAAGCTTCTCTTGAGTTTTCCCCCTTTTTGCCCAAAGATTGCCATCTCACGAGATCTGAAATTCCCGCTGATCCCTTCGTCATTTTGCATTGATCTTTTGCGGAAAGCTTTGGAATAGAGTCCAGATAGCCTGTACAAAATCTTGTGAAGTTTCCCCTTATCTAGGACTCTATCGGACAGTCGGCAGAGGCCGCCGAACAATCCGGTCCCACCAGACAGTCCGGCAGCACGCACCGGACAGTCCGGTGCTGGGGTCTCTCCAGGACCTCCCACCGGATAGTCCGGTAGAGGGACTGGACTTTCTGGTGTCACAAGACAGTCCGACCCCTGGTACCGGACAGTCTAGTCCAGGCAGGGAAGCTGCTGTGTTTTCTTTGATTGCTTCTTCCGCTGTGTTTTTGCTTCAGATTTTTGCATTCCCCACTTCTAGACTATTCTCTTTCCTTGCTGTGAGTCAGTGAGATGCACTTTGGTGCGGTGAGTGTCGTGTGATGGATTTTGCAAGGTTCGTTGCCTCGGTTCCCTCTTTGTCTTGGATTTTGGTTTTTCTTGCATTGGTTCGTATCCTCTCACTGGACGGCACTCTTGCGCTACTAGACATGTATCTGCTCAATAGATGGTGTCTAGTTCTTCCTTCAAGCACCAGTTTTGGAGGGGTGTGATTTTGAGTTTTCAAGTGCTCCTATTCACCCCCCTCTAGTCACACATCTCGGTCCTACAATTGGTATCAGAGGCGGTTAGGTTTCTTCATACCTTTACCTGTGAGAAACTAGTAGCGACTATGGCACACTCTGAGAATGTACCAGTTCTCGGCTCGAATGGCTATCCCTATTGGAAGGGTAGGATGAAGGCTTTCTTGCTTAGCCAAAGCGAGGACATATGGAATGCTACACAGAGTACGACTTTCACAGTGCTCCCCGTTGCCGAGCGTACCACACCGACGCTCGTTGCTCAGCATGAGGCGAACTACAAGGCAGTGAACTTTCTCTTCTTTTGACTTGGTCTAGCAGACTATGAAAGGGTGAGCCTCCTTAGTACTGCCCGTGAGATATGGTCCCTGTTCAGTGCACACCAAGAGAGAACAGGTGATAGTTAAGGGTCGGCTTTTTGAGACTTACCGGCGTGAGTATGAGAACTTTGTTCAAAAACCGAAAGAGTCTATCGATGCCTTGTTTGGTCATTTTCAGTCGATCATCAACAAGCTTCATGTCAACTCCGCTCCCGATCCTCTTCCATACTCTGACCATCAGCAGGCTGTCAAGCTGCTGTATTCCTTGGACAGGAATGTGTGGGAGATCAAGAAGAACTCGATTCTTGAGTCGGCAAGCTATGACACCTTGTGAGTTGAGGAGCTTTACAGCAAGCTCAAGGCCATATAGGTTGATTACCAGATGACAGATATGCTCACTGGTATTGGCTCCAAGAGGCTGGCCATGGCTCTAGCTCCAAGGAAGTTACTACTAACCCCCCACCCCCACTTTACGGTTTTTCGTTCTCTACTTTGATGTCTTTGACAGAGGAGCAGTTGGCATCACTTGGGGATGATGAGCTTTGTCTAGTGTCTAGTCGCTTTCAGCGCGCCTATGACAACCGGATGAGAAAGAAAAGGGGCGAGAAGCCCAAGTGCTTTGAGTGCGGAGAGGTCGGCCACTTCATCGCCGAGTGCCCAAACAAGCAGAACGACTACTACAAGAACGGCAAGAGCCACTCCCGCGACTTCGGCAAGCACCGCTCCAGCAAGCACGACTACGGCTCAAGCGACCACACCAAGCACCGCTCTAGCAAGATCAAGAACTTCAGGAAGGCTTTCAAGAGCTACCAGAAGGACAACCAGAAGTGGGACAAGGCCTTCTTCACCGAGCTTGGTGGTCTTTATAGTGGATCGTCTTCCTCCTCCTCGTCTTCGTCAAGCTCAAGCGATGAGGAGATCATCACCAAGCGGGACAAGAGGAGGGACCAAGGCAGTCCAGCTGGCCTCTGCTTCATCTCCACCAAGTCCAAGCCCAAGCACAAGGTGAACCAGAGATTGTTTTGCTCCATGGCGCTTGAGGACAAGGACGACAAGGGCAACGACAATGACTCCTCTGATGAAGAGGTAACTCCAGAGCAAGCTGAGATAAGTTCTTGGAGAAGGCAGCCAAGAAGTTGTAGAAGTTGAAAGCCAAGCTTGCTGATGCTTTGGCTGAAATTGAGAGGCTGAAGAGTGTGCAAGCCTAGCCTAGTGACTTAGAGTGCCCTACCTATGAGTCCCTCATGAGTGAGCTTTGTGAGCAAAAGAGCAAGTATGCTCATCAGGTAGAGGAGATGGATAGGCTGTAGTTTGAGTTTGGGAAGCTCCAGTCTAAACTGGATGAGCCTACCTTGAGTGAGGTGCCTGAGTGTGAGTCTTGCCTCCACTTAGCTGTAGACATAGCTGAGCTAAAGGTGAAGTGTGAGAGGCAGCTCAAGGAGTTGGAGGAACTTAGGGCTAAACCCACGCTTTTGGGTGCATGCACAGTCTGTCCTACCTTGAGGAGTGAGCTTGACCAGGTGAGAGCAGACTTTTAGGTGCTTTCAGCACCTCCTGATACGTGTGAGAGTTGTCTCACTTTGAGGTTGCAGTTGGTGGAGAAGGATGCCACCATTAGGAAGCTTGAGAAGTCTACTCCTATGATTCCCTCTCTAGACTGCCCCACTTGTGCTGCCCAGACCTTAGTTCTAGAGGATCTTAGAGAGGAGAGATTGACCTTGGTTGATGAGAACAGCGGTTTGAGAGAGGTGCTCAGTTGGATGTATGCTAGAGAGCCCCAACTTAGGATGATTTTAGAGAGCACCAAGAGAGCTGAGGGTGACACCAGTGGACTTGGGTTAGGAGAGAGCTGTACCTCTAGTAAGAAGAAGAGTGCCCCAGTTAAGCTTAAGACTGCCTCTCCTCAGCATAGCCCTACTGTTGATGGGGTTTACCACGAACCTCCCAAGGCTGCCTCGAAGAAGCAATTCTAGACACCCAAGCCCTCACAGGCTAAGCTGGACAGAGTAGTGACGCAGATTCTGAAGCCTCTAGTGAGCAAGGAGAGAGTCCAACAGCCTGTTCCACCTAAGGCTACTCCACCTAAGCCCAAAGCCCAGCCTAACCACACTCCCAAGAGGCCTGTCTACCACTGTGACTTTTGCCAGCGGAATGGCCACTTGGAGGAGTTTTGCTTCAAGAGGAATCGAGTTGAGAGGCAAGAGAGAGCCTGGGGGAACCACGATTAGTTCTACAAGGGTGGTAGGTAGGATCCTCCCCACCGCGGTGAGATGAGAGACCGCTTTGCTGGTAGTGAGAGAGGAGGCAGCTTTCATTCCCGTCCTCCTAGTGGTGAGAGATGCTTTGCTGGCTAGGCTCCTAGCCATTTTCAAAGCGGCTATGGACCTCATGACCAAGTCTTTGGCAAAGAGTTTGAGAGCTCAGACTTTAGAGGTAGTGGGTACCTTGATCGTCGTGATGCTTACTTTGGCTGTGCTTTTCCCACCTTTGAGCAGGTGGCTCGGCACTGGTTCAGCTGTTTCACTAACCCCAGTGCCGGACCATTTGCTCACTCTCGCTTTCCTTGATTTTTGCAAGATCGAGGCCTGCAGGACATATGGATCATGGACTCTGGCTACTCTAGGCACATGAAGGGCACCGCAGATGGTTCTCCAGCCTCAATCCCGTGAGCACTAAGGAATACATCACATTCGGGAATAATGGTCAAGGTAAAGTGTTGGGTGTTGGTTCTGTTGCGCTTTTTGGCAAGCTTTCCCTGAGAAAAGTTGCTTTGGTGAGGAATTTGGGGTTGAATTTGGTTTCTGACTCGCAACTTCTCAAGGAAGGGTATGATGTTCGCTTTAAGGAGGGTTCTTCTCGTGTTCTTGATGCTAAGGAAAACCTTGTTTGTCAGAGTTCGTCCTATGGGCAGGTTTTTAAGGTTGACCTTGCATCTGTTTCTAGCCCTCCTCGGAGTTTGGTAGCTAGTCCTTCTGCTGATATTTGGAAGTGGCATAGGAGACTAGGCCATTTGAGTTTTGATCTGCTTCTCAGGTTGAGCTCGATGGGTCTGATCCGAGGATTGCCAAATTTAAAAGCTGAAAAGGACTTAGTATACCACCCCTGTCGTCATGGCAAGATGGTTGCCGCTTCTCATGCACCTGTCAATCAAGTGATGACTTCTTATCCGAGCGAGTTTCTGCATATGGACACGGTTGGTCCTGTTCAGGTACAGTCGATCAGTGGGAAGTGGTATGTGCTTATCATTGGAGATGACTTTTCTCGCTTTTCGTGGGTGTTCTTCATGGAATTCATAGATGAGGCTTTCGGTTTTGTTCAGGATCTGGTCTTGAGGTTAAGAAATCAGAGTCATAAGGCAATGAGAGCTATCCACAGCGATAATGGCAGAGAATTTCGTAACTCTCATTTCGAAACCTTCTGTCGTCATGTAGGTCTTGATCACCAATTCTCGTCTCCTTATACCTCACCTCAGAACGGTGTTGTGGAACAAAAGAACCGCACACTTGTAGAGATGGCCCGGACGATGCTTGATGAGCATAGGACTCCGCGACGCTTTTGGGCTGAGGCTCTGAATACGGCCTATTACATTGCCAACTGCATCTTCCTATGTACTTTCTTAGGGAAGACTTCGTATGAGCTAGGATTTTGGTAGGCAGCCCAGCGTCAAGCACCTGCGTGCATTCGGCTGCAGATGCTTTATGCTCAAAAGGGGGGGGGGGATTTGGACAAATTTGAATCTCGCTACTTGGATGGTATTTTTCTTGGGTACACCTCTAGCTTTAGGGCATATAGAGTGTGGATCCTTGATACCAAACAAGTGGTTGACACCTGTGAAGTTTCCTTTGATGAATCCATGCCTTGCACAACCGCTGCATTTGAGCTTTCAGGTGATGATGAAGAAGGAGCTCCCATCTTTCATGATGAGGAAGTTCAGGTAGATGTTGGTGATGCAGGATCCATTGCACTGGTTGCAGCCCCTGCCCCCTCTGCTACGAGCTCTGAAGACGAAGGAGGACCTGTGCCGACAGCTTCCTCCTCACTCCCATGACCGCAAGCTCGAGCAGAGGCTGGCCCCGCTGACGACACAAGGGAGGTAACCTCCAAGATTGTTCCATCTCAGCAAGTCTAGCGGGATCACCCTCCACATGGGATCATTGGTGATTTGCATGCGAGGACTTTGAGATCCCAGACAGGTTCTATCGCCTTCTTTGCTCATGCTGCATTTGTTGCCTCCTTTGAGCCCAAGGATGTTGGATACACACTTTCTGATGGTAATTCGGTTAATGCTATGCATGAGGAGTTACAAAACTTTGAGAGGAATGAGGTTTGGGTTTTGGTAGAGCCACCGCCACAATGCAATCCTATTGGTACAAAATGGGTTTTCAAAAATAAGCAAGGGGAGGATGGCATTGTTGTGCAGAACAAGGCTAGACTTAAGGGTTTTTGTCAAAAAGAGGGGATAGACTATGATGAAACGTTTGCTCCAGTTGTACGCCTGGGATCGATACATATTCTCTTAGCCTTTGTAGCTTCCATGGTTTCAAGCTTTTTCAAATGGATGTGAAGTCTGCTTTTCTAAATGGTTTCATTCAAGAAGAAGTTTATGTCAAACAACCCCCTGGATTTGAAAATGCTAAATACCCTAACCCTGTTTACAAATTGCAAAAAGCCTTGTATGGTTTGAAACAAGCCCCTAGACCCTGGTATGAGAGATTGAAAACCTTTTTGCTAAAAAAGGGTTTCAAAATGAGGAGTGTTGACAAGACCTTGTTTCTCCTCAAGAATGGTAGTGATCTTCTTATTGTCCAGATATACGTAGATGATATCATCTTTGGTGGCTCGTCACACTCTCTTGTTACCATGTTTTCAGAGCCGATGTCAAAGGAGTTTGAGATGAGCATGATGGGAGAGTTGTAGCTTTTCCTTGGACTGCAAATCAAGCAAGGGCGTGAAGGAACCTTCATCCATCAAACCAAGTACATGAAGGACATACTGAAGAAGTTTGATAAGGAAGACCTCAAGCCTATGGTGACTCCCATGTCAACACAAACGGCGCTTCATGCAGATGAGGAAGGGGAGGTTGTGGACCAGAGAGAGTACTGAGGGATGATCGGCTCACTTCTGTACTTGATGGCGACTAGGCCGGACATCCAGTTCGTAGTCTGCCTTTGTGCATGATTTCAGGCCTCAACGAGGACGTCACACCGTCAAGCGGTCAAGCGCATCTTCAGGTACCTAAAATGCATTGCTGAGCTTGGTCTTTGGTTCTCTTCAGCTTCGATGCTCTCTCTCAAAGGGTTTTCGGATGCTTACTTTGCAGGTTGTCGGTTGGAGCACAAGTTGACTTTCGGCATCTGCCAGTTTCTCGGTTCTTCTCTTGTCTCTTGGTCCTCACGCAAGCAATCTAGCGTAGCCACTTCCACCACAGAAGCTGAATACATTGCTGCTGCTAGTTGGTGCTCCCAGCTGCTTTGGATGAGAGCTACCTTGAGTGACTTTGGCCTAAGCTTCAAGAAGATCCCTCTCCTAGTAGATTCTACTTCTGCAATTTTTGTAGCTAAGAACCCCGTCTTGCACTCTAGAACCAAACACATAGATGTGAGGTTTCACTTCTTAAGAGATTGTTGTTGGTCCTTATTGCAGGATTTCGACCACCAACTGTCAGTGAATAAATGGGGTATACATAAAGTTCTGTGCATTATATACCTAACAGTAATGAATTCCACGAGTTTTGATGGTTTTCGATGTATCACAGGGAGAAGCTCATATTCCATACAAAATAAGAACATTTGGAGCAGGAGAGAATTCTTGCACAAAGGGCTTGAGATAAGAACCACAAATTCCATCACTATTAAGTATCTCAAATGTCCAAATGTCCCAAATCATTGCAAAGAGCTCATCGAAATAATCAAAATGGAGTTTTGGTTCACTCAATTTGGAGTCCGGATGCAAAAGTTACGGCTGTTGCAAGTCAGCACTATGGGTCTGGTGGGCTGGCCGCCTGGCCTGATCGGCCGGCCGCCCGGCCACCATATTGGCCGCCCGGCCTGATGGGCTGGCAGCCCGGCCACCACTTGGGCCGCCCGGAGGAAGGTGGCAGCCCAAGAGGTGTTTTGGGATTCGTCCCACCTTGAGAACTCTTGGAAGACTACCCCCACCTCAAGGCTATAACTAGAGGGGCACTCCCCCACTCCAAAAATGTACCTTTCACCATGTGATCCTCTTCTCCCTCTCTAGGAGGCGCCCCACGGGAGGTGCCTCCACTCTGAAAATAGTGTTTGGTTAGGAGTTAGAGAAGTGTTTGCTGTATCGAAGTTATTCGGAATCTTCGGTAATGTATTCTATTTTGATATCTTCAGCATTACTTTCCCATTATTGACTAGTGCAAGTACTTCATGTTTCTACTTTATGCACTTATCTTTGTCTCTGTTAGTAATTCGAGTGGTGTAATTGCATTTTCCATTTTGGTCCACCATTTCAAAGCCTGGGTTGTGCTAAACTAGAATTGATTAATCGTTGTTATGGTTGACGGTGCTACAATTCACCCCTAGACTTTGACGCTAGGCTCTGGTTAGCTCTTCACCTCTAGCTAAGGACGAGCTATTGTTGTTCAAGCTTCGCTTGAACACGTTTGTAGCGTGCCATCCTGCCCACGCAGATTTGCTTGGTAGCCCCACTCGATGACAGCGTGTGGTGTGCCTGTGTGGTCCAGGCCCGTTCGTTTGGTAGGCCTGTAGGTGATAGCTGGGTCTCCTTCGGTGGTCTACTATCTACCCCTTGGCCCCTCGAGGCGCCGGAATTTCGTTCGACGCAAGTTCATAACTCTGTTGAGGTCCTTTCGACCCTTAGCACAGATAGCTCTTGTATGCTAGTAGAGATAGAAGACCGAAACACAGTCCCTATCTCATTGTCCTCCTAGCTTTACCTGTTTTTTGCCAACGGTGCTTGTCCCGTATCCCTTAATGTTTGGTGTCAACCTTTCCTAGCTATCGGTTGACGTTAAAGAGTAGTAACAACTGGATGAATGATAGTTTAATATCTCTATCTCATTGCTTCCCAATGGATAAATACGATACCTTGGAATACTCCAGGGTGAAAGGCTGCAGCGGTCCCCGTGTGCTTGCGGAGTAAAAACTGGTAGGCTAAGAACCGCCAACAAGCTTTTCTGGCGCCGTTGCTGGGGAAGCGCCGAGTTAGAGTGTTATTCTGTTTTTCATCTTTTTGTTATTGCTCTTTCTTTTGAAAATCCAAAAAAAATAGAGAAATAGAAAACCTTCTCTTCAATCTTGCTCTATCCTTTGAGTAAATCTTGATCATGCTCATTCATGCTACAAAGTTTACGTAAAAACATAGCTTGGGCCATGTGTGTGCCCAGAGACTAATTTTCAAATTAAGCGTGGTGCTTGGGTTGAATTAGCCTCTTTTTTTAAACGATGTGTCGGGATAAATGAGCTATGTGTAGACTTTGGTAGTGATGTTCCGTGCTAGTTCATGAGCCACGATTCTTGAATTAGTTGAATCTCTCAAGTTTCTTGGAGACACAAAAGTCCCAGTAATGTTTCAAAAATGCACCTGTTTTTTTTACACCGTAGATTTGAGTAAAGTTGGAGAGATGGAAGTCATGGTTTAGCAACATGGTTTGTGCTATGCTTTGATTGAAATGTTTTGCTAGCACTTTGTGAACAACTGACCTGGTGGTTAATACTCTATACACATATTGGACCCTTGTGTTTGTTGTACACTAACCTGTTGCAGGAGGCATTCATTCCCTACATGAGTGAAGAGGCCCCATGGCCGACATTCTCATGCTCAACCTCTTGCCCTTTTTGGGAAATGATAGCAAGGTGACATGCAATCGTATACCACATTATGCTATCATCCATGCTTGAATTTGCACAGCTAGTAGGCCACTGGTCTACTGCCCTACGAGAGGATTGCGTACCCGTGGCGTTGTGGTGTAGATCCCAAATTCAGCCGGCATAGACAGCTCTGATCGCAGGCAGAGCCCCGTCTTAAGCACCACAAGGGCAAACACAAATCAAAGTCTACAAGCATGGTGAGAATGTTGAGGTCATGATATGCAGTCAATGACTGGTGGCACATGTCATACCCGACAAGTATCAAACCCAATAAGAGCATGATAGGGAGCAAGTTTGGAATCAGCAATCAGTGCAGAATCCAAGCTTGGGGGAGAAAATTGTCTGGCATTTGACAAGCTTCAAGAGAGACAACCGAAATTTGAAAGCCAATGAAGCAGAACTTGATACATATCCGCGACAATACATTCCACTAACCAACCATGGAGCAAGAGCTCTACTGTTTACCAAGCTGGAATTTTAGCATCGATACCTCCAGCGTCAATGAAGGTAACCCTTCTAACAGCTATTTTTCAACATTCTCATTTTAGAGGTCGTTTCAAAATGCCTCTTAGTGATAGCTCTTGGAACAAAACCTTAATCGTACCAGGATGTTCCATAGTAGTGCTATCATGGTAGCACTAGAGACCAAACATTCTTCATGCTAAAGATCCTAGGACCATAAGATCTTCCAATAGTGAATCATAGGTTAGCTTATCCTGATCAGCTAAGCTAGACCTCTACTTTGCCCAACCAAGATGAAATCCTGTTAGGTAGACAAAGGCCACGTTGAACCCTAACATGTAGGGAAAGGTTGAAGGAGGTTTCCGGAGATCATAATGGAGGAACGAAAATGCCATCACGTGATCCACCCTCAGCCTTGAGTATCTCTTCGCACAATGATTGGACAAGTCTTCCACTGGAATCAAAATGAAGGACAAAGCGGAACATGAAAACTTCACACAAAGGAGTTGTTTCTTCACACCACAGGAATCAAGCTTGGGGCAGGATTTGCCATTAGGCACCTATCCTCTGATCCAACCCCTGAAAGGAAGGACCTCGATGTTCAACCTACGACAACGGTTTATGGCTGCAATACATTGACCATGCTCTGCATCACTTGGGAAGCAAACATAAAGGCCATCTCTCATCCCGAGAGGACATCTTGAACACCACAAGACCAGATGTCTCTATAGTAGGAGGTTGCAAGTGGTATAGAATCTACGTAGAGACATCACCCAAGTATGGAGGAATGCTACGAGTGGGCATTCCTTAATTCCCTTCCCCTGGCCAGACACACAACAAGATTTACCAGAGGTCAGGTCGATCTACTCTACTCATGAGTCAATGCGCCAATGAGCCACCTGACATCACAAGCATGGCGCAACATGAGTCAGCACGCCAATGAGCCACCTAACATCACAAGGATGGCGAGCAACCATCAACTATGGTTGGTGGCAAACCGCAAGGATGCAAAGGAGTCAACTCCAACAAACATCCACCTATATCATTCCACTTAGTCTGATTGGGAATAAACAGCTGGCCACGACCGAAATTGTGTTACTTTGGGAGAATGTCAGGCTTAAGGCAAAAATATGATGTTGGAGTGGGAGATCCAACAAGAGACATTCATCCATGGGAGTAGTATCATCAGATCAGATGTGTCAAATCCAAGCCCCCAACACTTTGCAAACGGTCCAAACAGCAGCACGAGAGAAACAACTGCTCATCAAACAGTCATTTCTAGAAATAGAGGAGGCAGAAAAAGAGTAGAGAGAGAAGTGAATTCGCCTAACACAGGTGAGCAACAAAAGCAGCATTGTCGTCACCCAGGGAATAATCAAGCTTGCGGGAGGCAATGCTAGGTAATGCTGAAGCTCAGTTTCATGGCAATCACTTGCAAGAATTAAGCTTGGAGGAAGATCACCAAGTGAGTACCCCGAATGCTCTGTATCAAATTGATATCTTAAATCCTAAAAATTGCCATGACACACCAAAAATATTTACGTTTTGGTTACCCCGAGTAAAAGAAAAGTTATAAAAATTTGAATAATTCGAAAACAACAAAAAGATTTCTGTTTTTAGGATGAATAAACTAACTCCTAGCTATAATGCTAGAGCTTTATTTATACCCTTGCGTAAAGGAAATGATGAATAGTTGCTCTGTTAATTTCTTGTAAGTATTTCGTATACAACCTGACACTCTCCTAAAAATTTGAACTTATTGGCATTTGTCGTGATCCTACCTTCAATCTTTAACCTTGTGGGAGCAAGTGCTTTCAAAACCATATCTAAGTTGTTGTGAGACGTGATATAATCAAAGCATGAGTTTAACCCATCTTGATCCTAGTAAGGTGAATTCTCGGAGTTTTCTTTTTGAAAATTAAAATGAGAAAAGTTCCTTAGTGGTTTAATTGCCTATCCAGAGCCAAATGCTTACATGATGAAATCTTTGCATATGCTACTTATTGTTATGTTGAGTTTTATCAAATTTTGAGTTCTCATGAAGTAGTGACATTTCAAGTCCCGATCAAAATCCCTCACATTCACCTCTATTTGCTAGCCTTCCTTCGTCTGGTTATGCTTAAATCTACACTGTATTCAACCATCCCCCCTATACCAGACGTTTCTCCACCATATCCATCATCCACCTACCTATCCACAAATATGGTCTTACAAATAAATACTTCAGTCATATTCCAGCAATATCCCAAAGTTCTCATACAAGAAGGAGACATGGAGCTATCCAAAAAAAAAAGAAAGAAGAAGAGAGAAAAAAAAAGAGAAGAAAAAAAGGAGAGAAGAAAAGAAAAAAATGATAGCTCCATGAACTCAAAAGCTTCAAAGTTTTGAGAGGGGATTCACCAAATAAGGAGTTTTTCATCCAAGACCATTTCCATCCACAAAACAAACCCATTCTATCCTTAGATCGGGATGAGAAGTATCATAAACTTCGCTAGGACCAATCTTTGACTCAACAAAATTCATGACATAGGTAAGCCAACTTTATCCCTACCTTGAGTTCCACATAAGCCTTTTAGTTGGTAGGGAAAAGTTTGGCAAATGGCCTGGTGAGGAAATATAAAACCACTTGAGCGATTGAGGGTACCATTTGAGGAACTTAATGCTTTCATTTCAAAAAAATTTCAAACCCTCAGAGTATGAGACCAGAAAAGTGATAGAGTTCGGTGACACTAGACTAAGATTGTTTCGTCTATCAACCACCGAAGACAAGGTAAGAATTGCCAGAAGCCCCACAGGTATGGATAAAAAGGAGGGGTGCACTTATGCCAGTTTGTTCATAAAAATAGAGTGTTGGATTGTGCACTTAATACTTGCAGGACATTGACATTGACGCAACTCCTGATCTGCCAAGCCTAAGTCTTAACTTTGCTCGAGGATGAGGAAAAGTTCAAGCTTGGGGGTGTGTTGGTGGTCGTTATTGCAGGATTTCGACCACCAACTGTTAGAGAATAAATGGGGTGTACATAAAGTTCTGTGCATTATATACCTAACACTAACGAATTCCACGAGTTTTTGTGGTTTTTGATGTATCACAGGGAGAAGCTCATATTCCGTACAAAAGAAGATCATTTGGAGCAGGAGAGAATTCATGCACAAAGGGCTTGAGATAAGAACCACAAATTCCATCACTATGAAGTATCTAAAATGTCCTCATGGACCAAACCACGGCAAAGAGCTCATCGAAATAATCAAAATGGAGTTTTGGTTCACTCAATTTGGAGTCCGGATGCAAAAGTTACGGCTATTGCAAGTCAGCACTACGGGTCTGGTGGGCTGGCCGCCCGGCCAGGTGGGCTGGCTACCTGGCCACCATATTGGCCGCCTGGCCTGATGGGCTGGCTGCTCGGCCACCACTTGGGCCACCCGGAGGAAGGTGGCAGCCCAAGAGGTGTTTTGGGATTAGTCCCACCTTGAGAATTCTTGGAAGACTGCCCCCACCTCAAGGCTATAAGTAGAGGGGCACTCCCCCACTCCAAAAATGTACATTTCACCATGTGATTCTCTTCTCCCTCTCTAGGAGGCGCCCCACAGGAGGTGCCTCCACTCTAAAAATAGTGTTTGGTTAGGAGTTAGAGAAGTGTCTGCTGTATCGGAGTCATTCGGAATCTTCGGTAATGTATTCTATTTTGATATCTTCAGCATTACTTTCCCATTATTGACTAGTGCAAGTACTTCATGTTTCTACTTTATGCACTTATCTTTGTCTCTATTAGTAATTCGAGTGGTGTAGTTGCATTTTCCTTTTTGGTGCACCATTTCGAAGCCTGAGTTGTGCTAAACCAGAATTGATTAATTGTTGTTATGCTTGACGGTGCTACAATTCACCCCTAGACTTTGACACTAGGCTCTGGTTAGCTCTTTACCTCTAGCTAAGGACGAGCTATTGTTGTTCAAGCTTCGCTTGAACACGTTTGTAGCATGCCATCCTGGCCACGCAGATTTGCTTGGTAGCCCCACTCGGTGATAATGTGTGGGGTGCCTGTGTAGTCCATGCCCGTTCGTTCGGTAGGCCCGTAGGTGATAGCCGGGTCTCCTTCGGTGGTCTACTATCTACCCCTTGAACCCTCAAGGCGCCAAAATTTCGCTCGACGCAAGTTCATAACTCTGTTGAGGTCCTTTCGACTCTTTGCACAGATAGCTCTTGTATGCTAGCAGAGATAGAAGACCGAAACACAGTCCCTATCTCGTTCTCTTCCTAGCTTTACCTGTTTTCTGCCAACAGTGCTTGTCCTGTATCCCTTAGTGTTTGGTGTCAACCTTTCCTAGCTATTGGTTGACGTTAAAGAGTAGTAACGACTGGATGAATGATAGTTTAATATCTCTATCTCAATGCTTCCCTATGGATAAATATGATACCTTGGAATACTCCTAGGTGAAAGGCTACAGCGGTCCCCATGCGCTTGTGGAGTGAAATCTGGTAGGCTAAGAACCGCCAACAGAGATCACTATGAGAAGGGAGATATAGAATTGATCCATGTGGAGACCGAGAACCAGTTGGCAGATATCTTGACCAAGCCCTTAGAGCTTAGCGCGTTTGCTCGCTTGCATGGGGAGCTTGGTGTTTGTTACCCCTTTTAGGTTGGGGTAACTTTGCTGGAGTTTAGGTTTTTGTTTTGCTTTTTCTTCGCTTTTCTTTGTTTTTCCTTGCATTTCGTATCATATCATACATTGCATTGTATCATCTGCATTTTCACTATCACTAGCACTAGAGCTCTTCTGGAATGACTAGTTAGTACTTGCTTGTGCTAGATTGCACAGTTGCTTGCTTGATCATAGTTGGCTAAGCTCCTTGAGTCTGTCTAATATTATTTGTGAGCTACGTCACTTTTGTTTCTTGAAAATCACAAACCATGATAACCACTTGACTTGGCTACCGAGCATGTGTAGGAATGTTGAATACTATGCTATCTTCTGATGCTTGGATATGCTAGTCGTATGGCTTTGTTGAACTCATGCCTAAGCATTTGTGACACCTTCCCTAAACCTGAAATATGAATTAAATCTGTGCACTTTGTGTGTCTTATGAGCTGAATTGAAAAGATCCATGTGGGTTCACTTGTCACACTGTTCTAGTTTGAGATAGCTTGCCCTTGCACTTTGGCATGAACTTGGACTAGGCTGTGTATGACCAAAACCTTGTCTTAAGCTTCTAATGGTTTTCTGAACCTAGGCTTGCCATTGGTTGGTAAGAAGTGGCAAAGACAAGTGAATAACCCCTAGCACATGATCTGATTTGCATGAAGTTACAAATTGCTAAATCTGAAATCTGCAAGTCTCTAAATTGCTTATAGCATGTTGTATATGCTTTGGTTGAGAGTAGCACCTTGTATGTTTTGCTAGCATTTTGCTGTTCATGCCTATCTTGGTAGATGCTACTCATGTTGGTGATGCTTTCTTTTCCACATCTCTGAAAAACATGCTCCTGATCTGTATAAGATAGATTCAATTGAGCTTGTTGCATGCTTCCTTGCCCTCACTTGCTCTGTATGCTAGAACTTGTATTTACTAGCTTTTCGTCCCTGCTGAGCTCTTCATGGTACACTTCCTGCATTTCATGGCATATTTTGAGGGGGAGTTGTTCATTTCAGGGGGAGTTGAGTTCTATGAACCCTTGATGTGTCCATTGTCAACAAGGGGGAGAGATGTTGACACTTGAGGAGAGAGATGTTGGACCAAGGGAGAGGACTCTATACAGATCTTGTTGAGGGGGAATTTGAGCTTTTAGAATGCTCTTGCATCGGTGTGTTGAGCCTTTTGCTTCTTTCTGGAGGAGCCGATGTTTTGCCTTAGCATGACTGTGTGGAGCCAGTTTGCCTCTTTCTTGAGGGGTCATGCTTTAGTTTGATCGACTGCGTTGAGCAGTTTCCCTTGTCTTAGGGGATCAATCTTTGGCTTTGTTTTTTTGTTGTCTCAATTTGCCATTTTCTGCTTGTATTTGGCTTTTGGGCATCATGAACAACGTCTTATTTTTCCTCCTTCTTTTCAGTTTTACGCTTTTCTTCTTGTCTTTGTTCTATTTTAGGTTACATGTTCAAGGTGTTGACACTCATCAAGGGGGAGAATTGAGAGCCAATGGACTGGCTCCATTGCCTCTGGAGTGATGAGTGATTATCAACATTAGCAAGACCCAGAAGGACTTGGGCACAAGACCTCCGATGGACAGGAGGCCCTCTGATGGATTGGAGGAAGAGGAAAGTCCTCCGAAGGACAGGAGGCATGCTTGGCGTCTGTTAGCCATGGAGTTTGGTACAGTGAGAAGTGGCACGACGACGGTAGGAGTAAGTCCTCCGAAGGACTGCGAGGCTGCCTCAATGGACAGGGGATGCCGGGTGCCACCGCTGGTGCTCCAACCCGAAGGCATGGTGCGAAGGCGTGCTGAGGGAAGGCTTTGGCTGGCTTTGGCTCAAAACCACCACCCAAGCTACCCAAGCCTTGGTGAGTTGGGCCACGACTCGCTAAGATAGAGAAGATGGGCCAAATCCACGCCTGTGCCACCGGACAGTCCGGCAGTAGGCATCGGATTGTCCGGTCCCACCGGGCAGTCCGGTGTTGGCCACCAGACAGTCCAGTCCTACCAGGGAGCTGTTGTATTTTTCCCACTTTGGTTTTTTCGCTGTGTTTCTGCTCTGGATTTTTGCATTCCCCACTGTAAGACCATTCTCTTTGCTTGCTGTGAGTCAGTGAGACGCACCTTGGTGCGGTGAGTGTCGTGTGGAGGTTTTGCAAGGTTTCGTTGCCTCAGTGCCATTCTTGGTTGGATCTTAAGTTTTCCTATATTGGTGCGTATCCTTTCAGTGGATGGCACCCTTGCGCTACTAGGCACGTATTTGTTCGACTGCATTGAGCGGTTTCCCATGTCTTAGGGGGTCGATCTTTGGTTTTTGTTTTTCTTTTTGTTGCCTAAATTTGCCCTTCTTATCTTGTGGTTGGTTTTTGGGCACTTGGAGAAACTTTCTTCTTTTCTTCTTTCTTTTCGGTTTTACGCTTGTTTTTCTTGTATTTGTTCTATTTCAGGTTACATGTAGAAGGTGTTGACAATGCACTAATCAAGGAGGCGATTGCGAGCCAATGGATCGGCTCCATTGCCTCTGGAGTGATGAGTGATTGTCAACAGAAGCCAAAGACCCAGAAGGACTTGGGCACAATACCTCCGATGGACAGGAGGCCCACCAATGGATGTGAAGTAGATGGAAGCCCTCCGAAGGACAAGAGGCATGCTCGATGTCGGTCGGCCATGGGAGTTTGGTACACGGAGGAGCGGCACGGCGACGGCAGGAGTAAGACCTCCGAAGGACTGAGAGGCGACCCCGATGGACAAGGGAGGCCTGGTGCCACCGCGGTGCTCCAACCCAAGTACATGGCACGAAGATGGGCGAGGGCGTTGGCAGATTCGCTCAAATCTGCCACCCTACCACTAAGTTACCAGACTCGGCGAATAGGCTCATTCACGCCGTGATAGAGTGGGGTGGGCCGTTCCAGACCCTAGGAAGGAAACCCTAAAGTTTCCCGGTTTCTGACTTCAAAACCGGGGGTCGATCGGCGGATTTGGACTACTAGCCACGTGGACATCATCCGGGAGATAGCTTGCAGGCGAAGAAGATCAAGACTCCATCGCAATTGTCCGTCCCTGAGAAAGTCGAGTCTTTTCCGTTTTAGCCCCTTACGGGCGTTTGTGTAATATAGGGGTCTTAGTGTAAAATGTCTCAATTAGGCTATGGCTATAAATACCTAAGTGGCTGGTCATTTAGGTGACTCTTCGACCTCTAGAAACCCTAGGCTTAGTCTCCAACCAGCCAAGAGCTTAGAGAGCAAATCGGGTGCCTAGCTTAGGATTTGAGAGTCCCCTAGGCTAGTACTTTGCATTAGTGGGAGGATGAAGGGTGGTAGGCTGAGTTGAGCCTTGTAAAAACTGATTTCCTCATCTAATCAAGGCAAGATTCATCCTAAATTCAAGCTAATGTTTGCAGCCATCTCCCTCTCCCCTTTCTAGTTGGTTTTTGGATGAAACTCAAGGGCTTTTAGTGATTTGTCTTGCCCACGAGTTAATCCGGTTTTATTGGCTCTTTTGGACTTGCTAGGACGTAGAGACTATGACTTAGTTCATCTCAATCCTGCTGGATTGCCACGAACAAGCTTTTTTTTTAGTTTTCCCGTTTCTTGCCCAAAGATTTCCATCTCACGAGATCTGCAATTCCCGCCGATCTCTTGTCACTTTGCGTTGATCTTTTGGGAAAAGCTTTGGAATAGGGTCCAGATAGCCTGTGCAAAATTTCGTGAAGATTGGACAAGATTTGGTCAGGTTTGGGTTTGAAAACCCCCTGTCTACGACCCTATCGGACAGTCCGACAGTGTCCACCAGATAATCCGGGTCCACCTAACAGTCCGGCCCCTGGTACCGGACAGTCCGATTTAGGCAGGGGTGCTTCGGTGTTTTCGCTGATTTGCTTCTTCCGCTGTGTTTTCTTTTTTTGCTTTCGGATTTTTGCATTCCCCACTTCCACACTATTCTCTTTGCTTGCTGTGAGTATCGTGTGGCGGATTTTGCAAGGTTCGTTGCCTCGGTGATCTTTTTGAGTTGGCTTGCGGTTTTTCTCGCTTGGTGCGTATCCTCTTAGTGGACAGCACCCTAGCGCTGCTAGACATGTATCTGTTCAGTGGACGGTGTCTAGTTCTTCTCTTTAGCACCAGTTTCGGGGTGTTGTGAATTTGAGTTTTTAAAGTGCTCCTATTCACCCCCTCTAGTACGCACGTCTTGGTCCTACACATGTATTATCTCTTTGATGGAATAAAATAAAATCTTTGTTTTCTTATATTCTGATATCAATGATTAGGCTAATTTATGCTCTCATTAAAACAATTAAAATGAATTATGATCAGCAATTATGTGATAGATATGTTATTTCATAAAGACCCATATGTTCATCATGTTTAGATTTCATGTTATCATGATAGATCTCCTTAACATTTATTTTGCTATAAACTCTATGATCAATTTCTTATGATTCTTTTGTATATGCCCTACCTATTAGAGTTACATTGAAAACCATAATTTAATCAAATTTAATTCTTAAATGAGTTAGCTTAAGATTCGAATCTAGGGATTGAGATTTCAAAGCTGGTCATTCGTTTTTGCTTATCTTTTCAATTGCTAGCCTTATTATCCATGCATTGTGTCTCTCTACATTAGAGAGATTACAAATTTCACTGAGTATCCATCCTTAAACCAAGATTATCTTTTTATAAACCTTCCTTGACCACAACCTATTATTTTCCGGAGTATTTAAGGGTTTAAATATTATTCTAGACAGTTCTATCCTCTATTTCAATTTTTGTGTACAAATATACTTAAGGATGAGTATAATTCAAGAGTGGGGATGGAGAGCTGCTATATTTTTTTAAGTTTTATATTAAGATTTTGAGGTTATATTGAGATTTTGAGGAGGCACAAAAAAAAGGGAGACCAAGTGGTCACTGAAAAAAAGGAAAAAAAAGAAGAAGCCAAGTGGCTGTCTAAAAAAGAAAGAAAGAAAAAGAAGGAATGCCCCTCAATAATCTTCTAAGCATTTTAGAGATTTATATGGGATTTTCTATCATCTATATACTCCAGAAAAATATTCCAACCATCTGCAATCCGATAGCAAGGACTTCATTTGTGCCTTGAGATCATTGATTTATTTGCACATGTCCACTTTTCTATATATATATTTCTTCTAATCTTTCATCAATTTATTTTCATGACCTTTTTGAGAAATCTCAGTAATACCAGTAGATTCTTTTCTTAATTTAACAATATGTTGAGATTAAATTTTGATCTGGATCCTTACCAAGATCCTGATAAGCTTCCACTTATACCAGTTATATTAGTTATATTTTAGAGATCATTTAATAAAAAGAGATTGGAAGCTAAGTGTAATTCATGGGCATTATACAAAATTGATCTTTGAAATTTTTGATCTTTTCTTTGTAAAATTTTACTGAAAAAATAAAGAGATTTGTCATTGATGAAATTGATTTCTTCTTATATCTATTGTGGGATATGCCTAAATGAATATCTATTGATCTATATAATTGCTGGTCCAAACTTGAAAAAGAATTGAGAGTTTAAATTTAGTTTGATTATTTGATTTTAGAATTGTAAGTAAACATTGTTCTAAAATTTGACTGACTCGAGAACGAGCAAGGTCTAAGAGTAGGGATGTTGTTGACGCAAGATTTTGACTAATATTTTATATCATTTTGTGTGGTTTTTCACTGTTTTTAAGCATCAATCGTATCTGTTACTAATAATTATCACCAATTATCGTGGATTTTGTAACATTGTCTTGGAAATGTGCTGTACTTAATTTTTGCAGGATTTTGAGCTATTTTTCGCAAAAATCATCATAATCTACGTCAAGAAAGAAAAGACCTCTGAGATGGTATTCTAGAAGGTGAATAACAAGGAAAGATTGATTGATTCATTTCCCCCGTGAGTTGATCAAGGCTTCCTATTCGGGAAACTTTTAGAAGACATCATGAGCTATGCTGGATTACAAAGCTTCTAGAAGCATACGAGAGAAAGACACTTCATATCTATCCAAAACTAGAAGAATTTATCAACTTTCGATCAATACCGAAGATTCCAGAACTCTACGAGTCCGAGTAATATTGCAAAGTCCTTAGGCAACAAGGAACGTGCCCGCGAAAGATGGATGGAAACGGACTAGGGAAGGGCCCGGGTCGGCTGACCCTACCCCCCAAGTCGGCTGACCCAGGGACTCTGGATGTCTGTTACTAATTTCCTTTTTCCCATGTCTTCTCCAAGGTATAAATAGCGAGTCTCGGCCACTGAGATGAGGCATCCAATTCATTATCAAGGTGCAAGGGCGACGACGAGAGAGACATCAACTAGAGGAGAGTAGAGGGTCGAGTTTCTAGTCTAGGATTAGAGTTCTTCTAGTTCATAGAGGTGATTAGAGGCCCTACACGGTGCTCTAATTATCTAGTTCCAGAGGTCTAACTGTATCATCAAGAGAATGTATGATCATGGCTGTATATATGATACAATTTATTAATGAAGCATTGATCTTGTCTAATTATCATATTCTTGTTCTAGTTATGCTTTTTCTAGCTCTAATTAGCTTTAGATCTAGATGCTTGTTGATTAGAGCATGTCATTAAGGGTTATTTTCTTCTAGCATTCTTATCGCTAATCTAGTTTACTAATAATATAGTTGTGTTTCTAGTTCTTGTAATCATGGTGATTAGAGGTTCTAGTTGTGCTAATTATGTTATTATTCTATGTGAAGTAATTAGAAGCGCGCTCTCTAATTATGTATGCCTGTTGAGAGTTTCTCGTCGATTAACTGGTTTTAGTGACAGTAGAGCCAGAGAAAGGTTAAACTCGATCTAGGGGATTAGATTATTCGATCTTGATTTAATCATGCTATGAAGTTTATGCTTGTTCACTAATTATTTCTACCATGAACTACTAGTTATCTTGCTACTTTACTCTAGTTGTGGCGCCCACAATCATGCATGTCTTGGATCCAATTAGGGCTTCATTATACTCTAGTTAATACCCTTTGATTAGTGCTCTAATTCTGTTCTAATTGCCTATCTTATCATATAATTAATATAGTTTATACATAGATTAGATATAATTTAAGGACTGGTTTAGAGATAGATTAGAGCTTATCTTTTACCTTTAAGTTTACCCTAAACTCTTGTTAATTAATTCCCAATTAGTTAATTTCCTCGATTGACAAAACCCATGATACTCATCCTGGGGAAAAGCTACACACGATACTGTCGCTTGCAGTATAAGGTTTGCCGTGCTTAACTGCCGTCAACAGTATCCTTTCAGTGGACAGGCACCTTGCGCTTGCTAGACACAGTATCAGTTCGATGGATGGTATCTAGCGTGGATTCTTGTGAGCTTTCGGTGCACCAAGTTTGGGGGTTGTGATTTTGAGTTTTTCAAGTGCTCCTATTCACCCCACTCTAGTTGCACGTCTCGGTCCTACATGTTGCATGTCAATTACGCGGTTATCTTTGTGCTTTTCCCCAAATCATTGGATCTTGATTGTGTTTCTTCCTTAGCCGTAGGATTGAAGTGTCCAAGATCACTGACTTCACTGATCCAAGTGTTGGATTAATGAAGTGGCTTGTCCTTTCGGTTGTTTGCATGCCGCTTGTGTGGCATCCACCTCGGTGTTGTGTTGATAAGGCTTGTATGTGCATGCAGGTCAAAGATGGTCAATATTGGAGTTACTCATAGGCCGTGTGGCCTGTTGGTTGGGCCAGCCAACCATGGAGGTTTGCCCTGTGGCCAGTCTCCTCCCTGGTTTGGGTCCATCTTGTACGTTTAAGTGTCTTTGACTCCTGCATTCAAATATTTCAACAAAACTCATGAAAACACGTCAGCAGCAAGGGACTAGCCTACACTTTGATATATTTCTCTTCATAAACATGGATAGTTGATAGTCGAAAATAGTGCACTAACTACTGTTAACACACACCCAAGCTTAGACATTTGCTCGTCCTCGAGTAAAACTAAGATGGGTTATGGATCAGGAGTTGCTGCAATGTCAATGTTCAAGAATAGAGGCTATACATAACTGACACCGATGCTTTTATCCCGAACCATAGTGTATGCACTGATCACCTTTTCGCATACTTGTGGTGCATCTTTTTAACTTACCATGCCTTAGCGGTTGAAAGAAAGAATGACTTCATTGCAGGCTCTAGCTCAAGACATTTCTTTTTAGATTTCTATCTCAAGTGTTTTGAAGGTTTTCAAAATAAAATCAAGTTTCCCCAGAGGTACTCTCAATTGCTCAAAAGTGCATCCTCACCATCAAGGCCAAGAGCGCGGCCAAGATTTTCCTGCACTAAGGCTTTTGTGGAGCTTAGGGTGATGGAAAAACTTAGCTTAATTAGGTTGTTTATTTTGCGAAATCAAAGATTGGACCAAAGAAATGTACTACATCAACCAATATTATTTATCGTTGGACCTTATTTGGTGGGTAGATGGGTGGATCTCCTTATTTCCATTCCTTCTCCTTCTTCTGTTGTGATAGGTATGGATATGGACCCTTTTTGTATTTTCTCTCTTTTTGCCATGATTTGACTAGCATGCTTTTCTTTTTCATAGTTTTTCTATGCTTTGACTAGCATGTTTTATTTTCTTTCTTGATGGCTCCATATCCTCCCTTGTTTTTTATTTGGAAGGAGTAAGTTTGAAGGAGTTATTTTGGAGATGTGTGGATGCATACCTAGAGTAGGTGGATGCATATGGGATGGTGTATTTTTGCTCCAAGGATTCAAAATATAGCAATGATTCCATTCAATGAGACTCAAAATTTGACAAAGCTCAACAATACAAAGTAGCTTGAACAAGCGGCTCAGATATTTTCATTGTATTTTGGCCATGGTAGGTGTTCAAAACCAACAGGGAACTTTATTTTCATTCTTCAAAAGAATGGCCTAAGATGTTCATCTTACTAAGAAAATGTAGAGCTGGCCTAGTACTTAGTCATGTCATTTCTCACAACAACTTAGACAAAGCTTATGCAAATGGCATCCACAAGATAAGAGGTTATGTTCTCAATTTTATACATAGAAGTTCGAAATTAAGCTAAGTGTGGTATTTGCATAGACAACTTGATAAGAACATGATAGAGCAACTATTCATCATTTCCATAATGAAGGTAGTATATCAAATATGGGAGTTGCTTTTATTGACACCTTTTTTTGACAGGAGAAAAAGAAGATAAACAAAAGTAACTATTATTATTATTGGTGGCGCTATTTACTCTGCCGGTTGGACAGCTGCTGCTGGTAGGACTACTCTGCTGGTACTATAGGGGAGACAAGATCGAGGATCGAGGTTCCTACTTTGAGACGAGGGGTCGAGGAACCATTCTCACGTCATGATGGTTTACCATCCCTCCAAGCTTCACTGAATCTAGGGGTTTTGGTAGTAGTAGTAGTGGTTGTAGAACTCGTGAGTGTCGTTGATGCCATCTTCCATCTGTTCTCTGAGTTATCAGAGAATGTTCCTGTTGGAGCATAGCTGGCTGTCCATCTCAGTGGTACGTTGGCCAATGGCATGTACCTCGTCATACAACCGTGGGTCGTATTGACCGTGGATGTTTATCCCATCCATTGCAGAGTTGAGTCCCGCCATGTTGTCGGTATGGAACCATGCAGATGCCGATGGTCCTGCATTCCTGTCAAAGGCTCTTGACGTACCTACGGCTTGGTAGTTGGGTGCAGAGGATGGTTGGTGGTATGAAGCACCACCATCTCCGCTGTTGCTGTACCAAGGCTCTGGGTTGCCGTAACACTGGAACCATGATAGTTCTAGGTATGTGCCCGATAGTGTTGCTGTGTGGGGTGCCTAGGATGGATCGGTTGCTGCTTCCTCAGCTTCTTAGTGAAGCTGCTCAGTTCTGCGTCTTTGAGCCCTTGTCATGACACCTACATAGCTATGTCTTGGTGCTTCCATGTCTAGCTATGGTGAGTCGCTCCGTGTGATGAGTCATCAAGAACTCTTTAGTGAGCAGGATGGATGGATCCTTCCACCTCGATATTTGAGAAGTTGGTCCATCCCGTATACTCGAATGCTTGCCCAAACTGGTTCAGCATGTAGATGTTGGTGAGGAAGAGAACATCGAAATATATTGTCCTCCCAAATTGTTTGGGGTCAAGACATTCCATTATCTCTGCCTCCTCATTGTTGTGCGGCACTATATCATGGATAGTCAAGAGCATGTGTTGCGGTTGCGGCAGCCATGAAGTTGCCTCGTCTTGGTTTTGGTTAGCTAAGGACTGCAAGGGCAACACCTAAAACTTGTAGCTTCAAAAACCCTCTCTTCTCTACTAAGCAACATCACATAGCAACTGAGTGCTACCCTAGGACTCAAAGAGGCAGCAGAACAGCAGAAGAAATCGCTTCTAGCATCCATGAGATGTACAAAAGCGAACAAGGCCTAAAACTTGGTAGCGACCTCCACTAGCCACTCTACACAATTAACTACCTCACTAAATGAATCAATGAGTTCGAGTATGGTCATGCAGCAGAGAGTCGCAAACCAAAGCCGCAGACGAAACACCCAAGATAGAAGAGCCAAAGGAGGAAGCAGCCAGGCCAACACCGATCTGTTTAGTAGCACACACCGGACTGTTGAGTAGCACGCCGGACTATCCGGTAGAGCTGCCTACGCAGCCACCCACCGGACTATCTGGTAGCACGTACCATACTATCTGGTAGCACATACCGAACTATCTGGTAGCATGCCGGACTATCCGATAGCACTGCAGAACTTGATGTCCCAAGGCCTAAACTTGACCAAATCTTGTCCAAACTTCACAAAAATTGGCACAGACAATCACAACACTATTCCAAAGCTATTTCGAAAAGATCTATCGAAAAAGATCACATGATTTGCGGGAATTTCCGATCTTGTGAAGTGGGGAATACTTGGGCAAGAAAAGGGAAAACTCAAGAACGACTTGCTATTTTGGACTTGCGAGGACATGGAGATTATGTCCCGCACGCCAGTTCTAGGACATAATCTCCATGTCCTCGCAAGTCCAAAATAGCAAAAGAGAAGGGAAAATCCTGTAGGCAAACCAAAACACCAAAAGCCCTTGAGATTTCACCCAAAAACCAAAAGGAAGGGGGATGGGAAGGAACACTCAAGCTTCAGCTACGATATCCATCTATTTCTTCACCAAATTGGTCACAAGTTCTAAGTACAAGTGGTGGAATTCATTCCCCAAGCTGCCTCCCACTTCCTACCCTCTTACAATGGAGCTAGATCACTCTAAAACCCTCTAATCTTGAAGCTCTTGATTGGAAACGAAAATGGCCACCTAAACCAAAGCCTAACCGACCCTAAAAACAAGGCAAAAGAGCAAGCTAATGACCAGCCCTCTCCTTATTCATACTACAGACTAAGCCCTAAGGCAGTTTTGCAGGTAGACCCTCTAAGATACAAACTCTTACACTAAGAAGGCCCGTAGGGGCCTAGAAAAGACCGCAATAACTTGGATGAACGACCACAATGGAGTCCTCGACGTCTTTGGTTTCTTCGCCTTCGCTTGATGTCCTCCACGTTTCCAATAGCTCAACTTTAACGGGTAACTCCGGTTTTGGAATACCGACAACCAGGCCCCTGGTTTTGATGCTTGAACCAGGAAACGATAGCTAGGCCACCAGTCTTGAGTGATTTTACAGTTCACGACACCGTCCCACAGCCAAAGTCACTCTTATGGGCTGAGCCTAACTTGGTCCACAGCCCAAGCCACATACCAGACCGGTCGATAGGAATTTTATCGTACCAAGTCCACTCTGGCACCGCCACCAGGTCACACTTAGGTGGGCTTCTACTTGCTCGTCCTTCAACAAGTCTTCAGTGTTGACAAGTGCTCATCATAGCCAGGACGAAAGATCAGACTTAGTATACTTGAGTCCCTCGATCTCCTCCTTGTTGAGTGCCTTGTCAATATCGTCACCAACCACTTGAAATCATAGACAAAGAAAGAAAAGCATAACAAAGAATAACAGAAGAAAGAAGAACAAAGAAAATCCACTTAGGTGACCAAAAACCAAAGAAGGCAGAAACAAGAGCACTAGAAGTGAACAAGAGCAAAGCCAAAAGATCGCCCCCCTAAGACAAGGGTAACTGCTCAACGCAGTTGATCAACAAAGCATGACGCCTCAAGAAAGAGGTAGGGCTCAACACAGTCATGCTAAAAGCAAAGGACCAGCTCCTCCAGAAAGAGGAGAGGCTTGAAACAGCTAGCCAAAAGAGCATGCTAAAACTCCAGCTCCCCCTGCATTTCAGCCCATCTCACAATGCAGCTCTCCCCTTGGAATGATGCACTCTCCCAACTCTCCCCTTGATCAAAGTACTCTCTCCCTTGGTTCAAGGTGCTTGTTACCTCTCCTCCTTCTTGACAATGCACACATCAAGTCCCATGAGAAAAATATTGTGCAAATGCAACTAGGTGTAACAAAGAGCTCAAAAGGGATGGAAAGCTAGCAGATACAAGTTCTAGCATACAGAGCATGTAAGGGCAATGGGGCATGCAACAAGCTCAAGAGAACCTATCCACTCAAGTTAAGAGCAAACCATGATTTTCAGTTTTAGTTCAAAAGAAAGCATCACCAACAAGAATAGTATCTAGCAAGATAAGCGTGAATAACAATATGCTAGCAATGCATACAAGGTGTGCTAATCCTAACCTAAGCATATCCAACAAGCCATAAGCAATTCAGGGACTTACCATTTCAGAAAGCATTTTCATTTCAAGCAAGTTCTAAACATTTGCCAAGGATTATTTGCTAGTCATGCCACTTCCTACCAACCAATGCCAAGCGTAGGCCTAGAAAGACCATCAGAAGCTTAAGACATGGCTTTAGTCATCCACAGCGAGGTCCAAGTTCTCACAAAAGTGCAAAAGTGAGCAATATCATACCAAGTCAGTGAGACAAAGCAAATCCACCTAGATCTTTTCATTTCAGCTCAAACAGATACCAATTGCAATATGATTGAATTCTAATTTCAGATTAGGCAAGGTATCATGAAAGCTTAGGCATCAACTAACAAAGGTAAGCAACTAGAACAACTAAGCATGGAAAGATAGCTCAAGCATTCAACTTCCTACACATGCTAGGTTGCCAAATCAAGTGGTGATCAAGTTTAAGATTTTCAGGAAAACAAAAGTGACTAAGTTCTCACATAGTATACAATAGATCCAAATGAGCTCTAGCCAACGATGATCAAGCATACTACTGTACATCATAGCACGAGCAAAAACTAGCAGGTCATTCCAATTGAGCTCAAGTGCAAGTGTATACTACAAATGTACATGATGCAATTCTAGAGTATGATACAAATATGCATAAAAAATGTAAAGGAAACCAAAGCAAAAGAAACTCAAAACAAAACCTAAAAGTTAACCAAGCTCCCCCTGACTAAAAGGGAAATAAAACCCCTAACTCTCCTCGCAAATGGGTGAAGTCATCTAGGTCTAGGGGTTTTGTTAGGATGTCAGCCACTTGGTTCTCACTCGCTACATGCACTACATCAATGAGGTCTTTCTCATAGCTATATCTCAGAAAGTGATACCTCACATCTATGTGTTTGGTTCTAGAATGAACCACTAGATTCTTAGCAACACTGATGGCACTATAACTGTCACACAAGAGTAGTATCCTCCCATAGGTTAGGCCATAATCTTTCAAAGTGGCAAGAAGCAACAACTAGTAGTAGCTACATATTCAGCCTCACAAGTGGATTGAGCTACACTAGATTGTTTCCAAGAGGACCAGGACACTAAAGAGGTACCCAAGAACTAGCAGGTACTAGAAGTCGCCTTGTGATCCAACCAGCACCTTGCAAAGTCGGCACTAATATAGCCGAGGAGGGAAAGTGATGAATCCACGGAGTACCGCAAACCATACTCTGAGGTGAACTTGACATACCTCAGGATCCGCTTCACAGCGGTGCAGTGTGACACCCTTGCAGATGCTTGAAAATGAGTGCACAGACCTATAGCAAACTATATATCCGGCCTCGTGGCAGTCAGGTACATCAACGGCCCAATCATACCTCGGTACACCTTCTAATCAACCTCCTCGCCATCTTCATCCTTGTCCAACAAGGTGGATGTAGTCATCTGAGTCATCTGATGTGAAGCATCTGCCATCTCAAACTTCTAGAGTAGATTCCTCATGTACTTGTTCTAGTGGACAATGGTACCCTATGGAGTCTGCCTGATCTAGAGCCCTAGGAACAACTAAAGCTTTCCCGTCATTCTCATCTTGAACTCCTTCCTCATCTGCTCTGAAAACTTGCTCACAAGTGCAAGAGAAGAGCCACCAAATATGATATCATCCACATATATCTGAACAATCAAAAGGTCATTGCCATGCTTTTGCAAAAAATAGTGTCTTGTCCACAGTCCCCATCTCAAAACCCTAGGCAACTATGAATTTCCTAAGTATCTCATACCACGCCGGGGGAGCTTGCTTCAGGCCATACAAAGCCTTCTACAACTTGAACACTCAATTTGGATATTTGGGATGCTCAAAACCTAGGGGTTGCCTCACATAGACTTCTTCCTTTATATACCCATTCAGGAATGCACTCTTCACATCCATTTGGAACAGCTTGAACCCTTTTGAAGCTGCGAAAGCTAAAAGAATGCAAATGGCTTCTAATTTGGCTACAGGGGCAAAAGTCTCTTCATAATCTATCCCTTCTTCCTAGCAATAACCCTAAGCAGCTAGCCTAGCCTTGTTCCTCACCACAACTCCATCCTCTCCCTGCTTGTTCATGAATACCCACTTGGTGCCAATAGGATTGCAGTGTGGTGGAGGCTTGACTAAAACCTAAAATTTTCTAGCTCCTCATGCCTGGCATTGACCCAATTTGGATCAGACATAGTGTGTCCAACATCATGGGCTTGAAAGAAGCAACAAATGTAGAGTGTGCAAGGTTAGCAAGAGAAGTGGACCTATATCTTGTCACTCACTCATTAAATCAACCAATGATGTTCGCCAAAGGATGATCTCACTGGACCAATCGAGACAGCTGTCGCTCGGTGGTCACCTCCCTGCGGTCTCAGCGGGCCTTGCCGCCTTGCCGCATGTACTGGTGGACCTTGTAGATGTTGCTCCTAAGTGTAAGACCGAGACGTGCGACTAGAGGGGGGGTGAATAGGAGCACTTCAAATCTCAAAATCACAACCCCCAAGCAGGTGCTCTGCAAAGCACAAGAGAAACAGAACCAGGCGCTGTCCACTAAACAGATACGTGCCTAGTAGCGCATGGGTGCTGTCCACTGAAAGGATATGCACCAATGCACGAAAACCTTTGCAAAAACCGCCACACGACACTCACCACACCAAGGTGCGTCTCACTGACTCACAGCAAGCAAAGAGAATAGAGTTACAGTGGGGAATGCAAAAATCCGAAGCAGAAACGCAGTGAAAAAACCAAAGAGAGAGAAACACACAGCTCCCTGGCAGGACCGGATTGTCTGGTGGAACTGGACTATCCGGCGTCTGCTGTCGGACTGTCTGGTGGCATGTCCAGGCAGCGCCTCACGCCGGACTGTCCGGTGGGCGCTGCCGGACTATCCGGTGGAACCAGACTGTCCGATGGCCTCTGCTGGATTGTCCGGTAGAGTTGCAGAAAGGGCGTTTTCAAACCCAAACCTGACCAAACCTTGTCCAAACTTCATGAAATTTTGCACAGGCTATCTGGACCCTATTCCAATGTTTTCCAAGAGATCAACACAAAGTGACCACGGAATCAGTGGGGAATTTCAGATCTCATGAAATGGCAATCTTTTGTTAAGAAAGGGGAAAACACAAAGGAGGCTTGCTCGTGGCAATCCAGCAGGATTGAGCTGAACTAAGCCATGATCTCCACGTCATAGCAAGTCCAAAACATCAGCAAGGAAGGGGATTCAAGCTTGGCCAACACAAACACTCAAAAGCCAAGGATTGAACCCAAAAGCCAAAGAGAGAGGTGGAGGAGAAGAACACAAGGTTGCTGCATGAATTTGCTTCGATTAAGTGCCCAAGATGGGTCTAAGGATTCAGCATACAAGCAGAAATTCATCCCAAGCAACCACCCTCACCTTCCCTCAAGATTAGGAGGCTAAATCCTACTCTAACCTCCCTAACAATGGAGCTCAAGGCTTCAGGACGAAAATCACCAAGTAAAACCTACTGCTAGCAGCCAAGAGTCCCTCTAATGACCTGCCTTGGACCTATTTATACCCGAGTGATGTTTAGACAGTTTTGCACTTAGGTCCCTATAACTTGACAAACCCTAAGGACTCAAATGAAAGATTACAGGATATTTCGGGATGGACGACCACGATGAAATCTTGATCTTCGTAAGTTCCATGCAATCCTTGGATGTTCTCCACGTGGCCAGTAGTCCAATCCATGATCTGCCCCCGGTTTTGAAGTCAGAAACCGAGAAACTTTAGGAAGTCTCCGCCTAGGCCGGATTTGGCCCATCTTCTCTATCTTGGCGAGTCGTGGCCCAACTCACCAAGGCTTGGGTAGCTTGGGTGGTGGTTTTGAGTTGAAGCCGCCAAAGCCTCCCTCGCACGCCATCATTCCACGCATTCGGGTTGGAGCACCGCGGTGGCGCCCCGCATCCCCTGTCCATCGGGGCAACCTCGCAGTCCTTCGGAGGACTTACTCCTGCCGTCGCCGTGCCGCTCCTCCGTGTACTGATCTCCCATGGCCGACAGAGGCCAAGCATGCCTCCAGTCCTTCGGAGGACTTTCCTCTACCTCCAGTCCATCGGAGGGCCTCCTGTCCATCGGAGGTCTTGTGCCCAAGTCCTTCTGGGTCTTGCTACTGTTGACAATCACTCATCACTCCAGAGGCAATGGAGCGAGTCCATTGGCTCTCCATCTCCCCCTTGATGAGTGCATTGTCAACACCTTCAACCTGTAACTTGAAATAGAACAAAGACAAGAAGAAAAGCGTAAAACCGAAAAGAAAGAAGAAAAAGAAGAAGTTGCTCAAGATGCCCAAAAACCAAATACAAGCAGAAAAGGGCAAATTGAGACAACAAAAACACAGCCAAAGATCGAGCACCTAAGACAAAGGAAACCACTCAACGCAGTCGATCAAACTAATGCATGACCCCTCAAGAAAGAGGCAAACTGGCTCAACACTCATGCTAAGGCAAAACATCGGCTTCTCCAGAAAGTGGCAAAAGGCTCAACGCACCGATGCAAGAGCATGCTAAAAGCTCAAACTCCCCCTTAACTAGATCTCTACAGAGTTCTCCCCCTTGGTCCATCATATCTCTCCTCAAGGGTCAACATCTCTCCCCCTTGTTGACAATGGACACATCAAGGGTTCATAGAACTCAACTCCCCCTGAAATGGACAACTCCCCCTCAAAATATGCCATGAAATGCAGGAAGTGTACCATGAAGAGCTCAGCAGGGATGAAAAGCTAGTAAGTACAAGTTCTAGCATACAAAGCAAGTGAGGGCAAGGAAGCATGCAAACAAGCTCAAATGAATCTATCTTATATAGCTCAGGAGCATGTTTTTCAGGGAAGTTGAAAAGAGAACATCACCAACATGAATAGCATCTAGCAAGATAGGCATGAACATCAAGATGCTAGCAAAGCATACAAGGTGTGCTACTCTCAACCAAAGCATATATAACAGGCCATAAGCAATTTAGAGACTTGCAGATTTCAGATTTTGCAATTTCTAACTTCAAGCAAATCAGATCATATGCTAGGGGTTATTCACTTGTTTTTGCCACTTCTTACCAACCAATGCCAAGCCTCGGTTTAGAAAACCATCAGAAGCTTAAGACAAGGTTTTGGTCATACACAGCCTAGTCCAAGTTCATGCCAAAGTGCAAAGGCAAGCTATCTCAAACTAGATCAGTGTGACAAGTGAACCCACCTAGATCTTATCAATTTAGCTCATAGGACAACACTTTTTAAACAAAATTAATTCAGATTTCAGATTTGGACAAGGTGTCATAAATGCTTAGGCATTAGCTTAACAAAGGCACTCAACTAGCATATCCAAGCATGAAAAGATAGCATAGCATTCAACATTCCTACACATGCTAATTAGCCAAGTCAAATGGTGATCATGGTTTTTGATTTTCAAGAAACAAAAGTGAGTGAGCTCACAAAAGCTATTAGACAGATTCAAGGAGCTTAGCCAACCATGATCATGCAAGCAACTGTACAATCTAGCACAAGCAAGTACTAACTCTTCATACCAGAAGAGCTCTAGTGCTAGTGTAAGTGAAAATGCATATGTGACAATGCAATGCATGGTATGATACAAAATGCAAGAAAAACAAGGAAAAGCAAAGAAAAGGCAAATCAAAACCCTAAACTACAACAAAGTTACCCCAACCTAAAAGGGGTAACAAACACCAATCTCCCCACGCAAGCGAGCAAACACACTAAGATCTAGGGGCTTGGTGAAGATATCGACCAACTGGTTCTCAGTCTCCACATGGATCAAGTCTATATCTCCCTGCTCATAGTGATCTCTCAAGAAGTGAAACCTCACATCTATGTGTTTGGTTCTGGAGTGCAAGACGAGGTTCTTAGCTACAGAAATAGCAGAAGTAGAGTCTACTAGGAGAGGGATCTTCCTAAAACTGAGACCAAAGTCACTCAAAGTGGACATCATCCAAAGTAGCTGGGAGTAGTAACTAGCAGCAGCAATGTATTCAGCTTCTGTGGTGGAAGTGGCTACGCTAGATTGCTTGCGTGAGGACTAAGAGACAAGAGAAGAACCGAGAAACTGGGAGGTGCCGGAAGTAGATTTGCGCTCCAGCCGAATACCCTCTGTGAGAGAGCAACGAAGCTGAAGAGAACCAAAGACCAAGTTCAGAAGTGTATTTTAGATACCGAAAGATGCATTCACCGATTGATAGTGTGATGTCCTTGGTGAGGCCTGAAATCATGCACGGAGGTAGACTACGAACTGAATGTCCGGCCTGGTCGCCGTCAGGTGCAGAAGTGAGCTGATCATCCCTTGGTACTCTCTTTGGTCCACCACCTCCCCTTGTTCATCAGCATCAAGTGCCGTCTGTGTTGACATGGGAGTTGCCATGGGCCTGAGATCTCCCTTATCAAACATTCTAAGAATGTCCTTTGTGTACTTGGCTTGATGGACGAAGGTTCCTTCTCGGCCTTGCTTGATCTGAAGCCTGAGGAAGAACTGAAGCTCACCCTTGAGACTCATCTCGAACTCACTGCTCATCTGTTCATCAATCTTAGACACCAAAGCATGAGATGAACCACCAAAGAAAATGTCATCAACATATATCTGAACTAGAAGGGTGTCCCTGCCACGACTCAACAGAAACAAGGCCTTGTCTACTAAGCCATCACAAACCCAGACTTGAGCAGAAAAGCTTTCAACCTAGCATACCAAGCTCTTTGAGCTTACTTCTGACCATAAAGGGTTTTTCTCAACTTATACACCCGGTCTAGAAACTTGGCACTCTCAAAGCCAGGAGGTTGTCTCACATATACCTCCTCCTCTATGTAACCATTTAGGAAGGCTGACTTGACATCCATCTGCTACAGTTTGAAGCCTTTAGAGGCAGCAAAGGCAAGCAGAATCCTAAAGGCTTCTAAACGAGCTACAGGAGCAAAGGTCTCTTCATAATCTATCCCCTCCTTCTGACAGAAACCCTAGGCAACCAATCTCGCTTTGTTCCTCACAAGCATCCCATCCTCACCCTGTTTGTTCTTGAAAACCCACTTGGTTCCTATAGGGTGGCAGTTTGGTGGAGGTTCAACTAAATCCTAGACATGGTTTCTCTCAAAGTTCTCCAACTCATGCATGGTGTTCACCCAACTAGGATCAGATAATGCATGTGACACATCCCGGGGTTCGAAAGAAGCAACAAATGCGGAGTGGCAGAAAAAGGCCAGAGAGTTAACCGAAGAGCGTGTGACACGCTGGTGTAGATCTCCAATCATCCTATCTGGAGGGTGATCCCGCTGGACCTGTCGAGATGGAACAATCTCAGAGGTCACCTCCCCTGCGTCCTCAGCGGGGCCAGCTTCTGCACAAGCTTGTAGTCAGGGGAGCGAGGAGGAAGCCGTAGGCAAGGGTCCGCCTTCATCTTCAGAGCTCATAGCAGAAGGGGCAGGAGCTGCAGGCGGTGCAGTGGCTCCTGCAACACCAGCATCTACTTCGCTTACCTCATCTTCAAAGATGGGAGCGCCTTCTTCATCATCACCTGAAAGCTCAAATGCAGGGGTTGTGCAAGGCATAGATTCATGAAAGGAAACTTCACAGGTCTCAACCACTTGTTTGGTATCGAGGATCCACACTCTATATGCCCTAGAGCTAGAGGTGTACCCAAGGAAAATACCATCCAAGCAGCGAGATTCATATTTGTGCAAATGCCCCCCCCCTTTTTGAGCACAAAGCATCTGCAGCCAAATGCACATAGGTGCTTGACGCTAGGCTGCCTACCAAACTGTAGCTCGTATGAAGTCTTCCCTAAGAAAGCTCGTACGAAGATGCGGTTGGCAATGTAACAGGCCGTATTCATAGCCTCAGCCCAAAAGCGTCGCGGAGTCCTATGCTCATCAAGCATCGTCCGCGCCATCTCAAGAAGTGTGCGGTTCTTTCGTTCCACAACACCATTCTGAGGTGGGGTATAAGGAGACGAGAATTGGTGATCAAGACCTAGGTCACGACAAAAGGTTTCAAAATGGGAGTTACGAAATTCTCCGCCATTGTCACTGCGGATAGCCCTAAAGGCCTAATGACTCTCTTTCCTTAACCTCAAGACCAGATCCCGAACAAAACCAAAAGCCTCATCTTTGAATTCCATGAAGAACACCCACGAAAAGCGAGAAAAGTCGTCCACAACTACAAGCACATACCACTTCCGACTGACCAACTGTACCCGAGCAGGACCAACGGTGTCCATATGTAGCAGCTCACTCGGGTAAGAGGCCATCACCTGATTGACAAGTGCATGAGAAGTGGCAACCATCTTGCCATGACGACAGGGGTGGCACACTAAGTCTTTTTCTGCTTTCAAATTGGGCAATCCTCGGATCAGACCCATTGAGCTCAACCTGGTGAGGAGATCAAAACTCAAATGGCCAAGCCTCCTATGCCACTTCCAAATATCAGCAGATGGACTAGCAATCAAACACCGAGGAGGGCTAGAAACAGATGTGAGGTGAACCTTAAAAACCTGCCCATAGGGCAAAATCCGACAAACAAGGTTTTCCTTGGCATCAAGCACACAAGAAGAACCCTCCATAAAACGAACCTCAAACCCTTCCTTGAGAAGTTGCAAGGCAGAAACCAAATTGAACCCCAAATTCCTCACCAAAGCAACTTCTCTCAGGGAAAGCTTGCCAGAAATAGCAACAAAACCAACACCCAACACTTTACCTTGACCATTATACCTGAATGTGATGTACTCCTTGGTGCTCACGGGGTTGAGGCTGGAGAACAATCTGCGGTGCCCTGTCATGTGCCTAGAGCATCCAGAGTCCATGATCCATATGTCCTCCAGGCCTCGATCCTGCAAAATCAAGGAAAGCGAGAGTGAGCAACTAGTCTGGCACTGGGGTTAGTGAAACTGCTGAACCAGTGCCGATCCATCTGCTCTAGGGTAGGGTAAACACAGTCAAAGTAAGCATCACGTCTATCTAGGTACCCACAACCTCCAAAGCGTGAGCTCTCAAACCCTCTTCCTCCAAAGCCTCGGTCACGAGGTCCATAGCCGCGCTGAAAACGACTAGGAGCTCAGTTGGCAAAGCGTCTCTCTCCACCAGCAAAGCGGTCTCTCATCTCATCGCGATGGGGAGGATCCTGCCTACCACCCTGGTAGAACTGATCTTGGTTCCCCCAGGCTCTCTCCTGCCTCTCAACTCGCTTCGTCCTGAAGCAAAACTCCTCCATGTGGCCATTCCACTGGCAAAAGTCACAGTGGTAGACAGGTCTCTTGGGAGTGGGGTTAGGCTGAGCCGCGGGCTTAGGTGGAGCCGCCTTGGGTGGAACAGGCTGTTGGATTCTCTCCTTGCGCACTGGAGGCTTGAGAATCTCAGTCACTACTCTGTCTAGCTTAGCCTGCGAGGGTTTGGGTGTCCAGAACTGCTTCTTTGGGGCAGCCTTGGGAGGCTCGAGGTAAACCCCATCAACAGTAGGGATAGGCTGAGGAGAGGCAGTCCTAAGCTTAATTTGGGAACACTTCTTCTCACCTGAAGTACTACACTCCCCTAACCTAAGTCCACTCATATCACCCTCAGCTCTCTTGGTGCTCTCTAAAATCATCCTTAGTTGGGGCTCTCTACAATACATCCAACTGAGCACCTCTCTCAAACGGTTGTTCTCATCAACCAAAGTCTGTTTCTCCTTTCTCAGATCTTCTAGAACTAAAGTCTGGGCACCACAAGTGGGGCAGTCTAGAGAAGGAACAGAGGGAGCAGACTTCTCTAACTTCTTAATGGTGGCATCCCTATCCACCAACATCAACCTCAAAGTGAGACAGTTCTCACAAGTGTCAGGGGGTGCTGAAAGCACCTCAAGGTCAGCTCTCAACTGCTCAAGCTCACTCTCCAAGGTAGCACAGACCATGCACGCACCCAAAAGCGTTGGTCTAGCCCTAAGCTCCTCCAACTCCTTGAGCTGTCCCTCACACCTCATTTCAGCTCAGCTATGTCAATAGCCAGGTGGCAGCACATCTCACACTCAGGCTCATCACTCAAGATAGGCTCATCCAGTTTAGACTGGAGCTTGCCTAACTCTACCTTCTGCCTGTCCATCTCTTCTACCTGATGAGCATACTTGCTCTTCTGCTCACAGAGATCTCTCATCAAAGTCTCACAGGTAGGGCACTCAGACTCACTAGGCTGGGCTGGCACACTCTTCAGCCTCTCTATCTCAGCTAGAGCATCAACCAACTTGGCTTTCTGCTTCTGCAGCTTCTTGGCTCCCCTCTCCAACATCTTATCCTGTGCTTTCAACTCACGACTATTTGCCTCCAACATCTCAAGAATTTCAGCTTGCTCAGGAGTTACCTCTTCATCGGAGGAGTCGTTGTCATTGTCCTTGTCGTCCTTGTCCTCAAGCGCCATGGAGAAAAAAGATCTCCGCTGCATCTTGTGATTGGGCTTGGACTTGGTGGAGATGAAGCAAAGTCCAGCTGGACCGCCTTGGTCCCTCCTCTTATCCCTCTTTGTGATGATCTCCTCATCGCTTGAGCTTGATGAAGACAACGAGGAGGACTATCTGCCGCACAGACCACCAAGCTGGGCGAAGAAAGCCTTGTCCCGCTTCCGGTTGTCCTTCTGGTAGCTCTTGAAAGCTTCCTAAAGTTCTTAATCTTGCCGAAGTAGTGCTTGGGGTGGTCACGCTTGCTGTAGTCGTCCTTGCCAGAGTGGTACTTGTTGGAGTCGCGGGAGTGGCTGTTGACGGTCATTATTGCGCTATCTATGACCATCAACTATCCATGAATATGAAGAGAAATTCATCAAAGTATGGGCAAACCTTTGCTACTAACATATCTCCACGAGTTGTGCTGAAATATTTGAATGCAAATGACAAAACATACTCAAACATGGTAAAATGGAGCCAAACCAGGAGGTAACTAGCCACATGGCTAAGTCCCCAAGCCGCCCGGCCTCACCAGAGGCCGCCCGGCCCCACCTCCAGGCCACCCAGCCTGTGTCTGGGCCCAATTGGCACCAACTTCGACCTGCATGCACACACTTGCCATGTCAACACATCTCCAAGGTGGGATCCACGAAAGTCGCATGCAATCAATCGGAAGGCCTTGCCACATCATCAATCCAGCCCTTGGATTGGTGAAGTCAGCAATCCTCAGCACTTCAATCCTGTGGCTAAGGAAGAAACACAAGTGAGATCCAATGGTTCGGGAGAAAACACAAAGATAACCGCCTCAACCACCATGCAACCGACTTGGGGAGTGAAGATGGACCACAAGATGCAGTATGGCGGTGGATCCGACGGCTGGCCAGGCCACCCAGCCTGAGGTGGGGCCGCCTGGCCTGCCTCCAGGCTGCCCGGCCACACTACCAGGCCGCTTGGCTTGCCACCTGTCCCATAACCGCCTTACCTGCCCTATAAATACCCCCCAATCACTTGGTAACTATAAATACCCCCGAGCTCTTATTTGTAAAGTGTGGAAGTTGAGTGAAACACACCATTATCTAGTTAATAGCACTAGGATAGTCCTGGGAGTTAGAGTTGAGTCTGAGTCTTTGCCTCAGGGATTCCGAAGTTAGCTTCGAGTCTGGTAAAGCTCTTGTATCTTTCTATCTTTGTACTCTTACTTTATTGATCTATCTTTTAGCTATACTTTACTTTATTCCTTACACTTGCCTAGTGTGGTGTACCATATTGCATACTAGACCAAGGCTTAGGTTTGTGTTGTTCTTGAGTTATCTGAATCTTGCTAGACTTGCCTGTGCTATAGGCTTTCCTAAGGCTCTGATCTAAGGCTAAGTCAGTCTGAACCCTCTGATCAAGGACGGACTATAGTGATCAAGTTCTCACTTGATCACTAGTTTAGCGTGCCATCTTACCCACACAGATCTGGTTGGTAGCCCCTCTTGGTGACAGCATTAGCGAGCCTCTGTAATCCGACCCCGTCATTCGGTAAGCCCATAGGCGTTAGCCAATTGCCCTTCGGTTGGCCAACTATCTACCCCCGCGCCTCCTCGGTGTAGTCTGGAATTTCGCTCGACGCAAGATCCTAGTTCGTGTTTGTTTAACACAGTTCAACCACGAATACTCCTATGCAGTAGTTAATGAATAGAGTTTGGATATCTTAATCTCACTCGTTGTCCTCCCAGGCAACTACCTAGTTGTTTACAGCTTTGGTCCCTGTTTACTCTTCCCACCATACACTATCCTGTTTATCTTACCCCCGTTGTAAGAAAAGCTGGTGTTTATCTAAGTTATAGTACTGTTTGAAGTTCGAACATATCATTCCACCTATTAGCCCTTGCTTCCCTGTGGATTTTTACGATACCAGGAATACTCTGGGTGAAAAAGCTACAGCGAATCTCCGTGCGCTTGCGGAGTAAAATCTGTTACGCTAAGAGACGTCAACAAGCCTTTTCTGGCACCATTGCCGGGGAAGCAATTGGCAATACAAGTTTGATTTGTTCGAACCTAGGTACTTATAACTTGATAACACACCGCTACTTCTTAGCGGGCTCATTTGCTTCTATCTACTTTATTGTTGGGTTGACAGAGAGGTGTATGTCCGGTTTCGACCTACCGGCAAACTTTCACAACAATCCGGAGTCGCTGCTCAGAAGGAGAGTCCGTCAAAAGACAATCCACGGGCAGAAGCTTATGCCATCAACACTGAAGTTTGGATCCACAAGCACAAAGCAACTGACACCAACAATGGCCGTGCCCGAGAAGACCATCCGTGACTTTTCTGTTCCATCCAGCAAAAACATTCCCACTGGGCCTGAGGTTGCCGTTGGAGAAGGTTTTGACCTCAAGCCAGGTGTCATTCATATGGTCCAAGCTAGTCCATTCTGCAGATTGGCGTCGGAGGATGCAAACAGCCATCTCCAGCAATTCCTGGAGATATGCAGTACATTCACTATCAAGGGTGTAACCGCCGATGCTGTTCGACTGCGCCTTTCCCATTCTCACTGATCGGGAAGGCAAAACAGTGGTTTTATCTAAACTGCAAGAACTTGGCAACTTGGGAGGCATTGTCAAATGCTTTCCTTGCAAGTATTTTCCCTTAGGAAAGACAAGCTCACTAAGGAACCGAATCTCAAGCTTTCAATAGCTCGCTGATGAGACGGTGGCGGAGGCATGGGAAAGACTTCAAGAGTACATCGCTGCTTGCCCCCACCACAGTATGGAAGAGTGGCTGATCATCCAGAACTTCTTCCATGGTCTACATCGGACCGCACAAGAATACCTTGATGCAGCCGCTGGAGGATCCTTTTTATCCTTGACCATTGCCGCTGCACGCACTCTCATAGAGAAGATGGCAAGCAACCAAGGATGGCGACAGGAGAGGGCGAACAATAAGCCCCGCGGAGTCCACCATATTGACAGTACCGACATGTTGGCTGCCAAGATGGATCTCTTGCTAAAGAAGCTGGAGGATACTCCTGAAGCTGTGTCTGGGCCCAATTGGCACCAACTTCGACCTGCATGCACACACTTGCTACTTCAGTATAATATACTTTATTGATCTATCTTTCAGTTACACTTTATTTTATTCCGTACACTTGCCTAGTGTGGTGTACCTTATTGCATACTAGACCAAGGCTTAGGTTTGTGTTGTTCTTGAGTTATCTGAATCTTGCTAGACTTGCCGATGCTATAGGCTTTCCTTAGGCTCTGATCTAAGGCTAAGTCAGTCCGAACCCTCTGATCAAGGACGCACTTTAGTGATCAAGTTCTCACTTGATCACTAGTTTAGCGTGCCATCTTACACACGCAGATCTGGTTGGTAGCACCTCTTGGTTACAGCATTAGGGAGCCTCTGTAATCCGACCCCTTCGTTCGGTAAGCCCATAGGCGTTAGCCAGTTGCCGTTCGGTTGGCCAACTATCTACCCCCGCGCCTCCTCGGTGTAGTCTGGAATTTCGCTCGACGCAAGATCCTAGTTCGTGTTTGTTTAACTCAGTTCAACCGCGAATACTCCTATGCAGTAGTTAAGGAATAGAGTTTGGATATCTTAATCTCACTCGTTGTCCTCCCAGGAAACTACCTAGTTGTTTACAGCTTTGGTCCCTGTTTACTCTTCCCACCATACACTATCCTGTTTATCTTACCCCCGTTGTAAGAATAGCTGGTGTTTATTTAAGTTATAGTACTGTTTGAAGTTCGAACAGATCATTCCACCTATTAGTCCTTGCTTCCCTGTGGATTTTTATGATACCTGGAATACTCTGGGTGAAAAAGCTACAGCGAATCTCCGTGCGCTTGCAGAGTAAAATCTGTTACACTAAGAGACGTCAATAGTGGCTCTTGCCCCTCTTGTAGTAGTCGTTCTGCTTGTTCGGGCATTCGGTGATGAAGTGGCCAACCTCTCCACACTTGAAGCACTTGGGCCTGTCGCCCCGCTTCTTGCTCATCCGGTTGTCATAGGCGCGCTGAAAGCGACTAGACACTAGGCAAAGCTCATCATCGCCAAATGACGCTAACTGCTCCTCTGTAACAGACATAAGAGCATAAAATGAAAAGTTGTGAAGCTGGGGGTTAGTAGCGGCCTCACTAGAGGGAGAAGCCAAGGCCAGGCTCTTGGAGCCAGTACAAGCGAGAGAATCTCTCAACTTGTAATCCACCTCTGTGGCCTTGAGCTTGCTGTAAAGAGTCTCCACTCCAATTGTGTCATAGGCCTCAGACTCGATGATCGAGTTAACCTTGATCTCCCATACCTTCTTGTCCAACGCATACAACAATTTGACAGCCTGCTGATGGTTGGTATATGTATCCTCTCAGGGCTGGAGTTAACGCGCAACTTGTTGATGATCGACTGAAAATGACCAAACAAGTCATCGATGGACTCACCAGGCTTCTGAATGAAATTCTCATATTCGTGCCTGTAAGTCTCAATGAGACGCCCCTTGATAGTAGCAGTGCCCTCATAGTGTGCACTTAGCAGGAACCAGATCTGACGGGCAGTCTCGAGGTGGCTCACTCTCTCATAATCAACTGGACCAAGTCCTGAGAAGAGAAAGTTAACAGCTTTGGCATTCGCCTCATGCTGAGCCACAATCGCTGGGGTAGTGCACTGAGCAACTGGAAGCACCACAAAGTTCGCACTCTGAGTAGCATCCCATATGTCCTGGCCCTGGCTAAGCAAGAATGTTCTCATCCTACCCTTCCAGTAGGAGTAGCCATCGGAGCCAAGGACCGAAATCTTCTCGGAGTGAGTCATAGTCGCTACTGGTTTCTCACAGGTAAAGGTATGATGAAACCTAACCGCCTCTAATACCAATTGTAGGACTGAGTGTGATGCCCTAGGCATCTCAAATGCATTACACTAAAAACATCAGTATAATGACATCTTTTCAAAGGCATTTTATCTTGAAAAGCATGCATAAACTAGGTCAATTGAGCAACTAAACTTAGTTTTCAGAAAAACTGTGTTTGTATTGTGGATATAACTTTAAGACAATTGTGTTTTTCATAAAACCTTACATACCAAACTTGTAGGCAATTCCATAAGGAATGACTTTGGTATTTTGTGTTTTGGCATGCATGAATGTTGAAATCTAGTTTTGGGTCATTTTATATGAAAATGTGACTTCTGCCAAATTCAGCCCTGTTTGGTAAATTCAAAAATTTTGTGAAACAAAATTCAAAATCTTGCCATGTCATGAATACCAAAGTTGTAGTTCATGAGAATCTATGCAACATTGGTATATTTCACCTTTCATGAAAATGCACCTAAAATGGACTTTTATAATTTCCAAGTTGGGGGTTTCAAATGGTCAAACAGGAGTCAGCAAGTTAATTTCAAATTTAAATCATTTTAAACTTGGAATCTGGTATAGGTCCTTTTTACAAAGTTGTAGATTTCAAAAGGTACAACATTTCATTCAATTGGGTCTTTTTCAAATTCGGCTCCTAAATTGGTCAAATTTACGAAATTCAGAAACCTGATCAGCTGGTCAAAGGGGGTTTATCTTTTTCGTTTTTCTTTTATTTTCCCGTCTCTATGACAGGCGGGACCCACCTGTCAGGCCGCCCGCGCCAGCGCACGGGTGGATTCCCCCCGCTCCCTCGCTCGATGCACCAAGTCCATACGCCGTACTCCCTGTTCCTGGGATTGGCCCCACCTGTCAGCCATAGTGGTCCATAGACCGGGTTCACCCACGCGCCTCCCTCTTCTCTCCCCGCCCGCACGCGCCCACGCGGCACTGCGCGCCGGCCTTCCCGGCCGCCGCGGCCACGCGCCACTGCCGCGCGCGGACAGCGCGCACGGCGCGCCACCGGGGCGAGGGCGAGGCCGAGCCTGTTTCTCGAGCTCTCCTCCACGCGCTCGCGTTCTCTGGTTTTTTCCCCTTTCATTCCGGCACGTCCGCCATTGCCGAAGCACCGCGAGCTCGCCCCCAGCCACCTCCGGCCGCTCCCGAGCTCAACCGTCACCGCACCGAGCTTCACCGCCCTCGACTCTACCTTCCCGCCCAGACCGCGTCGCCCGAAGCCCTTCCACTCCGGCGTATTGCACCGCCGGACCTCGCCGACCAGGGGCACTCGTCGCCGACCCTCCCCGCGATCTCCCCCACCGTCTGAGGTAGTGGGTAAAGTTACCCGTCCTCTTCTCTCTCTCCCCGACACTCCGCGGTGAGCTCCCGAGCCCCGCAGGGTCGGGATTGACCGCGCGCCGCCGGAGCTTCCCCTGCCGTCGCGAGGAGGAAGACGACGGGAGGAGGAAGACGGACATTTTGCGCTATCGCCCTCTGAGTTTAACAGTTTTATGTTTCCATACCGAGCACTGTGTACTGAGTCTTGTAAATCTTGCACAGGAACCCTCAGAAACTATGGATATTTACAGATAGGTCCTGGATCTGTTTAATTTCGGTTAAAATGCTTTTAAAAAGGCTGAAACTTTGAAAAATCATAATAAAGTGTATAAAAATCCAAAAATAGCAAACTTTGTTGCATTGTGTTCCTAACAAATAGATCTACAGGATGGGTATGATGGTTGAGTAGGAAAGGACAGTTTTGCCCCTGTTTCTATTCAAACATATAAAACCCTAATAAATAGGAAATAGGGACTAAATGATCTCCAAAAATAGCCAAATTTGAACAGGGACTTTGTTATCATGTATAGGTTCTGTATAAAAATTGTTGGCCCTAGCACTTGCTGTTGAATTACTATTTTGCCCTTGTCTTGCACTAAGTACATATTAAACTTAAGAAAAAGAGTAATATGGTGAATAATGTTTCAAAATGACTTTAAGTTTGATATAAGCTATGGTTATGAAGTAACTTGCTAGAATTGGAGATGATGCATGTAAGGTTTTGGCTCTAAGTGAAAGCTGGTAGAAATAATGAGCTTTTATGAAAACTTCGGTTGCTTCACATGAAGCGATGCTACCTCACTACGCACACCCCACGTTATTTTATGTGACAAGCTAAGCTGTCGTAGAGGATGGCTTGCACGATTTCTTAGTATGAAACAACTTTCGCCTCAATATGCATAACTCTATACCCTAAATCATAAGTTCACTGATTTACTGCATTACACTCGCATCATAAAGCAAGCATTGCACTAATACATGCTCCAACTGCATCATGTCATGCATATAGATTCCACGGACGAAGAACCACCGCCGAACCAACCCGTCGCGGAGGAACCCGAAGAGGAGTTGCACCAGGAACCAGAGGGCCAGCAGCAGGGACCAGACTACGCTCCGGAGGAAGCTACTGACCCTAGTGAAGAAGGTAGGCAGGACCATACTCTACCCAGCAAATAAGTTATTCTTGATGATTACGCATATGCATTAGGAGTTGCTTGGAACCAATTGCACTAGACTTCCTGGCCGCCCTGGCCCTAGCACCTATACATAGAGTTCGTAGGACGAGTATGCCTAGAAGTTGCTAGGTACGAGTAGACACGAGTGTGTGGACTCGTCGCGTAGGTGTTTTCAAAATCAAAAGCTTACAGTTATATCAGTTATAATTGTTGCTCATGGAGTAAATGGAGACCGGGCGGAGATTTTGTTTCAGTATTCACTATTCATATTGTCGCATCCGGACTCCGCCCGAGTCGCATAAGGCCCGTTCGCTGTTCGCCTATTGGTCGGCATAACATTGCTAGAGTGCTTAACCGGGAAATGGGACCGGTAAAGTCTTTCCTGGGCTCGTCCGAAGCACAGAGACACGTTCCTACCCGCTGGTTGAGAGGAAGGTGGCCCGGGGGAGCTTGGTACTCATGATGGGGAGACCGAGATGTCGGCAGGCTCGTCATGAGGGCACAACCCGGGGGCTAGGCGGGAGTGAATCGAACTTGGGATGAGGCAGGTTAAGATTGGGGCTATATGTGGGAACGCGATGGCTAGTAAGCATATACCCCTGGCATGATAGTTATTCCCGGGAATTAAAAATCGATTCGAATCGCTGATGCCCACCAGGTGTGGGAATGCCAATGCCTTTGACGTTCAACGTAGTAATTACTTAAACTCTCAGATGTTTAATACTCATGGTTTTTGGAATACTACATGGTTAATCTGAGTTGTTACACTACGGAAATTTACTGTTATGTTGGCAATCATACAGACAATGAAACTTAATGTTGTGTTAATTAAGTTGCTGTAAAAACTAAAAGCTAAGGATCCACTTGCCTAGTAAGCTGCTTCGCGTCAGCCGTAAGCCAAATCCATTAAGACCTACTGAGTAATTAGTACTCAGGGTTTGCCCCCACATTTTGAGCGCAGGTATGGAATTCATGGTGTGCACCTGTGTCGGAGGCGGGGCATGCCCTCATTTGGGATGAGGTGATTGAGTGGTACGAGGACAACATCGGTGGGCTCGATGTTGTACCTCCAATGCAAACCTTTTGGTGATAACATGGTGACCTAAACTTATACTTTCCGCTGCGAGAGACTTTCAAACTTGCTACCTTATAACTTTATGTTGGACTTGTATTTTATGTAAAAACTGGTTTGTAACTAAGTTTAACTTTCTACTATTCAACTGCCTGTGACGATGTATCTGTTGTGGCTCCATCGTGAGTCAGATGTGTATGATGTCGGTTCCTCTAGGAAAAGGTAATATCGAGAGTTGAATGACTCTCGACGGACGACCGGGTTTAGTTCGGTCTATTCGCACTGCAAGCCAAAGGTGGCAGGTGTGCTTAGCCCGGATTAAATCGGCGGTTCCGCCACAGCTGGTATCAGAGCCGATCATACACAGACAACAGACATATCATCTAGTTTTGATTTGCAAACCTATTTTCGAAAACCCTTTTTGAAGTATTTGAAAAATGAGAGTAACGATATGCCCTATAAAGGATGTTAGTGAAATACCAGGTGACATCTCTAACATCCTAACCTAGATAGAACTCATATGCATATTCGGCGCTTTGGGAAGCAACATTTCGGCCATAGCTATCCCTAGTACTGGCGGAGAGCTATTGGGATTTGCGGACTGTTGCGAACCCTGCATTCATGCTGATAGGGCAGAACTCTTTAAGGGGGGTGGTCACGCCATTGGAGTGTTTCGTGACCACTTTTCCTTCAACCAAAAATCATAGCTAGATCTTGTTGGCCACTGTTTCTCTCCCCAGCAATTCCCCAGTACTGGAGGAAGACTGGGTGTGTTGGGAGAAATGGCGCCACTACGTCGTCCACCAGACGTAGCTTAAAGAAATTCGTGGATACCATTTTTAGAGTTGGAATGGTAATGTATGATGATGGTAATGATGTTGGTATGAGCATGCATTTTTCTGCAGGTACACTAACCACGTGCGAAATTAAGAACGAGTAGAGAACGACTAGTTGCATTAGAGAGTGCCGTGCATACATGTCACCGGATACTCGCTAGTTATATAATTTGTACATAAGGTGTGTGAGGTGAGAACGAATAGGACGAGTCATGCATCATGTCTACTTTTACTTATTTATACTTGAGGGTTTATTGTTAAAAGTCAAATATGTAAAATGAAAGTCCAATGATGTTTTCCGCACCTATCACCCATTTAACCGTTGAAATTATATGCAACCTATGCCTATCACTGATTAAAGTCTCTTATTTAAAAACAGATGGCCAGGACCAAGCAAACCGCTCGTAAGGCCACCAGTGTGAGGGGACTCCGCGTGCAGGAGGGAAGGGCTGCTCTCCTCCCACCAGTGACCCACACCCCTCCTCAGCTTGAGAATGGGATGGTCCACACCCGTTGCCGTGAGGAGAACGGCCTTGCGCAGATCCTTTGTCGGGCTCTGCGTGAGATGAGGCGCAGACCGTGCCCCTTCTTCTCCGTGCAGACAGTGCATGCGGAGGGACACTGCATGGCCAGTGTTGTCCTTCCTTCGAGCCACACCGCGGTCCGGCAGACGATCACCGTCTACGGGGCCAATGAGGAGGACGCTTACGACAAGGTCACCCTAGCAGCCATCACCTCACTCAGCTCCTCGGGTGCAGCAGGGATGTCAGTGCTGCGCTACCTCCCCACCGACGGCTACGACGACGAGTGGCTCCGTCGTCACAACATGCTGGAGGAGCGGATTGACACCAGGCCCTATGCTGCGACCATGCAGTTTGCTCACAGCGTACACGGGATGTACCTCCGTGCCGAGGACCGTGTCGCCCACTACCGCGACCAGCACATGTATGCACAGGACCGTATTGAGGAGCTGGAGGCAGAGTTGGCTGAGGCACAGCAGCGCCTGGCACAGTACGAGCAGGACCCTTCAGTTGCCCCTGTGGTGGAGGATGAGGGCAGCATGGTGTCTGACGCACGTAACGGGCGTTAGAGACTTTGACAATAGCACTGTGTGGTGAAGCTTTTTGTAAATGGTGCACGTTGTGAGCGATGTTTTGTACTATATCGCTCCGTGCAGTTTGTCATGACTGTACTAAACAGTGGTGAGGTCGAGAGAACTCACTTATGTACGTCATGTAACCTAATGTAGGACCTTAAGCTAGTGTTCCGAGGTGATGCATGAGATGGCCCATGTGTGTACTAAGTAAACCTTTAGTTTTTAAGACTCTATAAGTATGGTTGTAGTAACTACTGAATGCGCATGGACAATGTGAATGGTGCGATGTCGTTAAGCTTGGCCTTGAGAGATAGAGTCTAACTGTTTTATTACAAGTTTACTTGTACTCACAAATTGCCTATAGTCCTATGATCTTGCTGTCACCGTATTTCTGCACAAGGGCTATTGGGCTGAACCCATATGATTCCATTTTGTAGATGGTGAACACTCGCACTGGTCAGTCATCGGGGCAGTCAGCGCAAGGCACTCCACCCCCGCCAGAGCTGGCCACCTTGGTGGTCCAACAAGCTGAGTTGATCCGTTTACTAGCAGAAGACCGTCAGGCCCGTGGACAACAACAGCCGCGAGAATACCGGCCACGTGGCATTACTTACTAGGACTTCGAGGGGCTGCGACCCCCGGTTTTCACCAATTGCCCCGAGCCACTGGCGGCAGACGACTGGCTTTGTACCATCCAGTCCAAGTTCACCCTTCTGCCAGGGATCAATGAGCAAGAGAAGGCTCGATTTGCTGCTCAGCTTCTTCATGGGCCTGCGGGAGCATGGTATGCCACTTTCCTCGCCATGCAGGAAGAGGGCCATGAGCCCACATGGGAGGAGTTCCGTCAGGCTTTCCGGGCCCACTACATCCCGGCAAGTTTGATGGAACAAAAGCGACGTGAGTTCCGAGACCTCAAGCAGGGTAGCAGGACCGTCATGCAGTATGTGCAGATCTTTATCCACCTCTCTCAGTATGCTCCGAGAGATGTTGCTACTGAGCCGGAGCGGGCCGAGAGACTCCTAGAGGGCCTTGACCCTACCCTCCGGACTCACCTGGCTCGGCGCTACCAGAGCTTCACTGAGCTGGTAGACACTGCTCTCGAAATGGAGAATCGTCTCCGTGCTGCTAACGAAGATCAGAAGCGCAAAAGGATAGTCAACACATCAGCGACGGGCCCTTCACAGAAGCAGAAGACCGCATACAAACCTCAACAGCAAAATTTTCAGCAGTCTCGCTATGTGGTCCGGCCCAACCAACCAAGGTGGATTCATCGGGCAGCACCGCAGCAATAGTACCCCATTTATCGAGCATCCGCACAGTTGCCAGCTCCCCGTGCTCCTATCATTCCGGGACCGGGTGCTCCGTGCTTCAACTGCGGCAAGATAGGTCACTTCAGTCGTGACTGTAGGGCACCCCGCAAGATACAGGGTCCTACCCCAGCTAGTGGAAGTCAACAGAGCAAGCCGAAGGGACCCATGCCCAAGATGGGTCGTGTGCACTATGTGCACATGGATCAGATTTCTGCCGGAGAACCGGTACTTGCTGGTACGTTTATGATCAACGGTCAACCGACCGTCGTGTTATTTAATTCTGGGGCCACACATACTTTTATCAGTAAAACATATGCATTGAGGCATGGGATAAAAATGTACAAGTTGAAAGAAAATTATCAAATTACAGCACCGGGATCACCTATTGAAACCAGTTTGGGGGTTAGACAACTTAAGCTGAGCATTGGCACAGAAAATTTTATCATCAACCCCGTGGTACTACCACACCAGGGGATTGATATTATTTTAGGTATGAATTGGATGAAAGAACACGATGCAGTCCTGGATGTTAGCAGCAGGACAATACAATTAAAGTCAGGCGTGAGTGGTAAGGCTATACAGATACACATGCCAAACCAAAAACACATGACCCCCACGGTCAATGCGACTGAACTACAAGAGGTTAAAAAGATACCAGTAGTGTGTGAATTCCCGGACGTATTTCCAGAAGAACTTCCGGGACTACCACCAAAACGGGATGTAGAATTTGCCATTGAACTCGTTCCAGGTACGGCACCTGTGTCAAAAAGACCATACAGGATGCCACCTGATGATTTGAAGGAATTGAAAACACAGCTACAAGAGCAATTAGACAAAGGGTTCATTAGGCCTAGTTCATCACCGTGGGGTTGTCCAGCTCTCTTTGTTGAGAAAAAGGATCATGGTGGAAAAAGGCTGTGTGTGGACTATCGGCCACTGAATGCAGTGACCGTCAAAAACAAATACCCACTGCCACACATCGATATTCTATTTGATCAGTTAGCTGGAGCCAAGGTCTTTTCTAAAATTGACCTAAGATCTGGCTACTATCAGATAAAGATTAGAGAAGAGGATATACCCAAGACAGCATTCTCTACCAGATACGGCTTGTATGAGTACTTGGTCATGTCATTTGGACTAACCAACGCACCGGCTTTCTTCATGTATATGATGAACTCAGTATTTATGAATGAACTCGATAAGTTCGTGGTGGTATTCATAGATGACATACTAATCTACTCCAAAAATGAAAAAGAACATGAAGAACATTTAAGAATCGTGCTCACTCGGCTCAGAGAGCATAAGCTTTATGCCAAGTTTAGCAAGTGTGCATTCTGGCTGAAAGAAGTGAGTTTCTTGGGTCATGTGCTATCTAAAAAGGGAGTAGCAGTTGACCCTAACAAAGTAGAAGATGTGCTAAATTGGAAGCAACCAGAGACCGTGACTGAAATCCGGAGTTTTCTTGGTTTAGCGGGCTACTACCGCCGCTTTATCAAAGATTTCTCCAAAATTGCAAAACCCATGACCTCATTGACCAAGAAAAATACCAAGTTCATTTGGAATCCAAAGTGTGAAGAAGCTTTCCAAACCTTGAAGAAATGGTTAACCTCAGCACCAGTGCTAGCTCAACCAGATATTACCAAGCCTTTTGAGGTGTACTGTGATGCCTCCGGTAATGGTCTTGGCTGTGTCTTGATGCAAGAAGGAAAAGTAATTGCTTATGCCTCCCGTCAATTGAGGAAACATGAAGCCAACTATCCAACACATGATCTTGAGTTAGCTGCAGTCGTTCCTGCATTAAAGATATGGAGACACTATTTATTAGGCAACACGTGTCACATCTACACTGATCATAAGAGTCTCAAATATATTTTCACACAACCCGAAATCAATATGAGGCAGAGGCGATGGTTAGAGCTGATAAAAGATTATGATCTGGAGATACACTACCACCCAGGCAAGGCCAATGTGGTAGCAGATGCACTAAGCCGAAAAGCCCATTGCAATGTGATAGAAGTCCGACCTACAGCAAGAGTAATCTGCTGTGAAATGAGTGACATTGAAACACCTCCAAAACAACATGCAGAACTTTATAATATCATCATTGAGCCCACAATCAAGGCACAAATCATAGAAGCTCAGAAGCAAGATAAGGGTATGGCACATATCCGTGAAGGTATTAGTGAAGAGAAGAAGGCGTGTTTCACACTTGACGACCAAGGCGTCTTGTGGTTCAAGAATCGTCTAGTGGTACCCAAGGACATGGAGTTGAGAAAGAGAATATTGGATGAAGCGCACACTTCAATACTCATGATACATCCCGGCAGCAATAAGATGTACCAAGACTTGAAGCAAAAGTTTTGGTGGACCCGCATGAAACGAGAAATCGCCAAGTACGTGTCTGAGTGCGATGTGTGCAAGAAAGTAAAAGCTGATCACTTAAAGTCCGCTGGAATGCTTCAACCACTGGATGTTCCAGCGTGGAAATGGGAGGATATACACATGGATTTCATTGTGGGGTTGCCTCGAGTTCAAAAGGGGTATGATTCGGTATGGGTAATAATAGACAGATTTACAAAGTCAGCCCATTTCCTTCCGGTAAAAACGATATACCATGCCAAGACCTATGCTGAGATTTACTTAGCTCGTATCCTTCCTTTGCATGGAGTCCCAAAGACCATCACTTCGGATCGAGGGTCACAATTTATCTCCCGTTTCTGGGAACAATTGCATACCGCTTTAGGGACCACTTTAATTCACAGTTCGGCATACCACCCTCAAACCAGTGGTCAAGTAGAAAGAATAAATCAGATCCTAGAAGACATGTTAAGGGCCTGTGCACTAACTTACTCCACCAAATGGGATGAGTGTCTACCCTTGGCAGAGTTTGCTTATAACAATAGCTATCAAAAGAGCTTAGAAATGGCACCGTTCGAAGCTCTCTATGGTAGAAGGTGCAGAACACCGCTAAACTGGTCCGAACCAGGAGAGCGTGTTACCTTTGGCCCTGATTTAGTGACCAAAGCTGAAGAACAAGTAAAACTCATACACCAGCATCTTAAAAGAGCACAATCCAGACAAAAAAGTTATTCGGATAAAAGGAGAAGGCCACTAGTCTTTGGTGAAGGAGATCATGTGTATCTCAAAGTATCACCGATGAAAGGGGTACAATGGTTTGGAGTAAAAGGGAAGTTAGCACCAAGGTACGTTGGTCCATTCAAAATCATTGGGAAATGCGGATCCGTCGCTTACCGGTTAGAACTACCACCACATCTGGCTGCGGTTCACGATGTGTTTCATGTCTCACAACTAAAGAAGTGCTTAAGAGTACCAGAGAAAGTGGTAGATACCTCTCAAGTTCAGATTGAACCAGATCTCACATACGAAGAACATCCTGTAAAAATCCTCGATCAAAAGCAAAGATCAACTCGTCAGAAAACAATCAACTTTTACAAAGTTCAATGGAGTAATCACTCCGAAGAAGAAGCCACTTGGGAGCAAGAAGAATTCCTACACACTAAGTATCCTGGTTTTCTACCATCCACTTTAAATAGGTATGTTACAATAACTTAACTTCAGGATCTAAAATCAATACATGTATACACCATTGATTACAACCAACTTCACCACCCACATCACTTCAAAAATCTCGGGACGAGATTTCTTTAAGGGGGGTGGGTTGTGATGCCCTAGGCATCTCAAATGCATTACACTAAAAACATCAGTATAATGACATCTTTTCAAAGGCATTTTATCTTGAAAAGCATGCATAAACTAGGTCAATTGAGCAACTAAACTTAGTTTTCAGAAAAACTGTGTTTGTATTGTGGATATAACTTTAAGACAATTGTGTTTTTCATAAAACCTTACATACAAAACTTGTAGGCAATTCCATAAGGAATGACTTTGGTATTTTATGTTTTGGCATGCATGAATGTTGAAATCTAGTTTTGGGTCATTTTATATGAAAATGTGACTTCTGCCAAATTCAGCCCTGTTTGGTAAATTCAAAAATTTTGTGAAACAAAATTCAAAATCTTGCCATGTCATGAATACCAAAGTTGTAGTTCATGAGAATCTATGCAACATTGGTATATTTCACCTTTCATGAAAATGCACCTAAAATGGACTTTTATAATTTCCAAGTTGGGGGTTTCAAATGGTCAAACAGGAGTCAGCAAGTTAATTTCAAATTTAAATCATTTTAAACTTGGAATCTGGTATAGGTCCTTTTGACAAAGTTGTAGATTTCAAAAGGTACAACATTTCATTCAATTGGGTCTTTTTCAAATTCGGCTCCTAAATTGGTCAAATTTACGAAATTCAGAAACCTGATCAGCTGGTCAAAGGGGGTTTATCTTTTTCGTTTTTCTTTTATTTTCTCGTCTCTATGACAGGCGGGACCCACCTGTCAGGCCGCCCGCGCCAGCGCACAGGTGGATTCTCCCCGCTCCCTCGCTCGATGCACCAAGTCCATACGCCGTACTCCCTGTTCCTGGGATTGGCCCCACCTTTCAGCCACAGTGGTCCATAGACCGGGTTCACCCACGCGCCTCCCTCTTCTCTCCCCGCCCGCGCACGCCCACGCGGCGCTGCGCACCGAGCGGCCGTGGCCACGCGCCGGCCTTCCCGGCCACCGCGGCCACGCGCCACTGCCGCGCGCGGACAGCGCGCCTGGCGCGCCACCGGGGCGAGGGCGAGGCCGAGCCTATTTCTCGAGCTCTCCTCCACGCGCTCGCGTTCTCTGGTTTTTTCGCCTTTCATTCCCGCACGTCCGCCATTGCCGAAGCACCGCGAGCTCGCCCCCAGCCACCTCCGGCCGCTCCCGAGCTCAACCGTCACCGCGCCGAGCTTCGCCGCCCTCGACTCTACCTTCCCGCCCAGACCGCGTCGCCCGAAGCCCTTCCACTCCGGCGTATTGCACCGCCGGACCTCGCCGGCCAGGGGCACTCGTCGCCGACCCTCCCCGCGATCTCCCCCGCCGTCTGAGGTAGTGGGTAAAGTTCCCCGTCCTCTTCTCTCTCTCCCCGACACTCCGCGGCGAGCTCCCGAGCCCCGCAGGGTCGGGATTGACCGCGCGCCGCCGGAGCTTCCCCTGCCGTCGCGAGGAGGAAGACGACGGGAGGAGGAAGACGGACATTTTGCGCTATCGCCCTCTGAGTTTAACAGTTTTATATTTCCATACCGAGCACTGTGTACTGAGTCTTGTAAATCTTGCACAGGAACCCTCAGAAACTATGGATATTTACAGATAGGTCCTGGATCTGTTTAATTTCGGTTAAAATGCTTTTAAAAAGGCTGAAACTTTGAAAAATCATAATAAAGTGTATAAAAATCCAAAAATAGCAAACTTTGTTGCATTGTGTTCCTAATAAATAGATCTACAGGATGGGTATGATGGTTGAGTAGGAAAGGACATTTTTGCCCCTGTTTCTATTCAAACATATAAAACCCTAATAAATAGGAAATAAGGACAAAATGATCTCCAAAAATAGCCAAATTTGAACAGGGACTTTGTTATCATGTATAGGTTCTGTATAAAAATTGTTGGCCCTAGCACTTGCTGTTGAATTACTATTTTGCCCTTGTCTTGCACTAAGTACATATTAAACTTAAGAAAAAGAGTAATATGGTGAATAATGTTTCAAAATGACTTTAAGTTTGATATAAGCTATGGTTATGAAGTAACTTGCTAGAATTGGAGATGATGCATGTAAGGTTTTGGCTCTAAGTGAAAGCTGGTAGAAATAATGAGCTTTTATGAAAACTTCGGTCGCTTCACATGAAGCGATGCTACCTCACTACGCACACCCCACGTTATTTTATGTGACAAGCTAAGCTGTCGTAGAGGATGGCTTGTACGATTTCTTAGTATGAAACAACTTTCGCCTCAATATGCATAACTCTATACCCTAAATCATAAGTTCACTGATTTACTGCATTACACTCGCATCATAAAGCAAGCATTGCACTAATACATGCTCCAACTGCATCATGTCATGCATATAGATTCCACGGACGAAGAACCACCGCCGAACCAACCCGTCGCGGAGGAACCCGAAGAGGAGTTGCACCAGGAACCAGAGGGCCAGCAGCAGGGACCAGACTACGCTCCGGAGGAAGCTACTGACCCTAGTGAAGAAGGTAGGCAGGACCATACTCTACCCAGCAAATAAGTTATTCTTGATGATTACGCATATGCATTAGGAGTTGCTTGGAACCAATTGCACTAGACTTCCTGGCCGCCCTGGCCCTAGCACCTATACATAGAGTTCGTAGGGCGAGTATGCCTAGAAGTTGCTAGGTACGAGTAGACACGAGTGTGTGGACTCGTCGCGTAGGTGTTTTCAAAATCAAAAGCTTACAGTTATATCAGTTATAATTGTTGCTCATGGAGTAAATGGAGACCGTGCGGAGATTTTGTTTCAGTATTCACTATTCATATTGTCGCATCCGGACTCCACCCGAGTCACATAAGGCCCGTTCGTTGTTCGCCTATTAGTCGGCATAACATTGCTAGAGTGCTTAACCGGGAAATGGGACCGGTAAAGTCTTTCCTGGGCTCGTCCGAAGCACAGAGACACGTTCCTACCCGCTGGTTGAGAGGAAGGTGGCCCAGGGGAGCTTGGTACTCATGATGGGGAGACCGAGATGTCGGCAGGCTCGTCATGAGGGCACAACCCGGGGGCTAGGCGGGAGTGAATCGAACTTGGGACGAGGCAGGTTAAGATTGGGGCTATATGTGGGAACGCGATGGCTAGTAAGCATATACCCCTGGCATGATAGTTATTCCCGGGAATTAAAAATCGATTCGAATCGCTGATGCCCACCAGGTATGGGAATGCCAATGCCTTTGACGTTCAACGTAGTAATTACTTAAACTCTCAGATGTTTAATACTCATGGTTTTTGGAATACTACATGGTTAATCTGAGTTGTTACACTATGGAAATTTACTGTTATGTTGGCAATCATACAGACAATGAAACTTAATGTTGTGTTAATTAAGTTGCTGTAAAAACTAAAAGCTAAGGATCCACTTGCCTAGTAAGCTGCTTCGCGTCAGCCGTAAGCCAAATCCATTAAGACCTACTGAGTAATTAGTACTCAGGGTTTGCCCCCACATTTTGAGCGCAGGTATGGAATTCATGGTGTGCACCTGTGTCGGAGGCGGGGCATGCCCTCATTTGGGATGAGGTGATTGAGTGGTACGAGGACAACATCGGTGGGCTCGATGTTGTACCTCCAATGCAAACCTTTTGGTGATAACATGGTGACCTAAACTTATACTTTCCGCTGCGAGAGACTTTCAAACTTGCTACCTTATAACTTTATGTTGGACTTGTATTTTATGTAAAAACTGGTTTGTAACTAAGTTTAACTTTCTACTATTCAACTGCCTGTGATGATGTATCTGTTGTGGCTCCATCGTGAGTCAGATGTGTATGATGTCGGTTCCTCTGGGAAAAGGTAATATCGAGAGTTGAATGACTCTCGACGGACGACCGGGTTTAGTTCGGTCTAATCGCACTGCAAGCCAAAGGTGGCAGGTGTGCTTAGCCCGGATTAAATCGGCGGTTCCGCCACACTGAGACATGCGACTAGAGGGGGGGTGAATAGGAGCACTTGAAATCTCAAAATCGCAACCCCCAAGCAGGTGCTATGCAAAGCACAAGAGAAATAGAACTTGGCACCATCCACAAATAGATCCATGCCTAGTAGCACAGGGGTGCTGTCCACTGAAACGATACGCACCAATGCTCGAAAACTCAAGATCTGATAAAAAAGGAACCGAGGCAACGAACCTTTGCAAAAACCGCCACAGGACACTCACCGCACCAAGGTGCATCTCACTGACTCACAGCAAGCAAAGAGAATAGACTTACAGTGGGGAATGCAAAAATCCGAAGCTGAAACGCAGCGAAAAAACCAAAGAGAGAGAAACACACAGCTCCCTAGCAGGACCGGATTGTCCGGTGGCCAACACCGGACTATCTAGTGTCTGCTACCGGACTGTCCGGTGGGTGCTGCTGGACTATCCGGTGGAACCGGACTGTCCGGTGGCCTCTGCCGGATTGTCCGGTAGAGTCGCAGAAAGGGCGTTTTCAAACCCAAACCTGACCAAACCTTGTCCAAACTTCACGAAATTTTGCACAGGCTATCTGGACCCTATTCCAAAGCTTTTTCCAAGAGATCAACACAAAGTGACCATGGAATCAGTGAGAATTTCAGATCTCGTGAAATGGCAATCTTTGGGCAACAAAGGGGAAAACACAAATGAGGCTTGCTCCTGGCAATCCAGCAGGATTGAGATGAACTAAGTCATGATCTCCACATCCTAGCAAGTCCAAAACATCAGCAAGGAAGGGGATTCAAGCTTGGCCAACACAAACACTCAAAACCCAAGGATTCAACACAAAAACCAAAGAGAGAGGGGGAGGAGAAGAACACAAGGTTGCTGCACGAATTTGCTTCGATTAAGTGCCCAAGATGGGTCTAAGGATTCAGCATACAAGTAGAAATTCGTCCCAAGCAACCACCCTCACCTTCCCTCATGATTAGGAGGCTAAATCCTACTCTAACCTCCCTAACAATGGTGCTCAAGGCTTAAGGAGGAAAATCACCAAGTAAAACCTAATCCTAGCAGCCAAGAGTCCCTCTAATAACCTGCCTTGGACCTATTTATACCCGAGTGCTGTTTAGACAGTTTTGCACTTAGGTCCTTACAACTAGACAAACCCTAAGGACTCAAACGAAAGATTACAGGATATTTCGGGACGGACAAGCACGATGAAGTCTTGATCTTCGTAAGTTCCATGCAATCCTCGGATGTTCCCCACGTGGCCAGTAGTCCAATCTGCGATCCGCCCCCGGTTTTGAAGTCAGAAAGCAGGAAATTTTAGGAAGTCTCCGCTTGGGCCGGATTTGGCCCATCTTCTCTATCTTGGCGAGTCGTGGCCCAACTCACCAAGGCTTGGGTTGCTTGGGTGGCGGTTTTGAGCCGAAGCCGCCAAAGCCTTCCTCGCACGCCTTCACACCACACATTCGGGTTGGAGCACCGCGGTGGCACCCGGTATCCCCTGTCCATCGGGGCAGCCTTGCAGTCCTTTGGAGGACTTACTCCTATCGTTGCCATGCCACTCCTCCATGTACCAGACTCCCATGGCCGACAGACGCCGAGCATGCCTCTAGTCCTTCGGAGGACTTTCCTCTACCTCCAGTCCATCGGAGGGCCTCCTGTGCATCAGAGGTCTTGTGCCCAAGTCCTTCTGGGTCTTACTACTGTTGACAATCACTCATCACTCCAGAGGCAATGGAGCCAGTTCATTGGCTCTCACCAAGTAGTCGAAGGAGAAGGTACTGGAGCTCCCACATCATCCTCTGCAAGCAAAGCATCAGGTTATTTAGCTGCAATAGGTGTAGTTTCACCAGAAACACCTCCAAGTTCTTCCTCATCTTCCTCAAAGATGGTAGTACCTATCTCCTCATCACCTACATGCTCAAAGCCAAGGGTTGTGCAAGGCATAGTTTTATCAATGGTAACTTCACAAGTCTCAACAAACCTGTTGGAGTCCAAGAGCCAAATTTGGTATGCACGCGAATGCGTGGCATAGCCAAGAAAAACTCCATCAGAACTACGAGGTTCGAATTTGTCCAAGTTCCCCTGCTTGAGCATGAAGCACCTACAGCTGAACACCCATAGGTGGCTCACTTTTGGCTGCCGCCCAAGCCACAATTCATACAAGGACTTATGGAGAAGAGCTTAGAGAAAAATGCGGTTGGAAACGTAGCACGGTCACGCTCAGTCTTCAACATAGGCAATCCTCAGATTAGATCAGGTGAGCTAAGCTTTGCAAGTAAATCAAAGCTCAAATGGCTTAGCCTCCTATGCCACTTCCATAAATCAGAGGAGGGACTGGCCACCAAACAGCAAGAAGGACCAGGGGATCTTGAGAAATCAACACAAAAAACTAAAGGAAAAATAGGGCAAACAAGGTCTTCTCAAGCATCCAAAACTCACGAACAACCTTTCTTGAAGTGAACCCCAAAGTCTTCATCGTGAAGTTGCAAAAAAGAGAGAAGGTTGTAACTAAGATTCGCAACCAAAGCAACATCCCACATAACAAAATTCTCAGAAATACGAAAAGTGCCAACACCTTTCACCTTACCTGTACCTTTATCCCCAAAAATGATGTGCTCGTTGGAGCTCACTGGTGTGAGACTGGTGAACCATTTGTGATTCTGGTCATGTGGTGCAAACAACCGGAATCGATGAGCCATATTTTCTCTAGGCCTCAATCCTGCAATAATAGCGGTTCATGGGGTCAGCATATGGTCCGACACTGGAGTTAGTCTGAAAAGAACCAAACCAGTGTTGAGCCATTTGCTCAAAAGAAGGGTTAACAAGTCACAGTCAAACATGCCAAAACCCCTGTCCCACGCAAACTGAGACTATCGGTCCCATGTCTAGGAAATCATGGTCCGTCGTAGCTCTCAAAGCCTCGACGAGGAGGACCAAAGTGGTATCGCTCACGACCTAGAGCCCTGCCGGCAAAGCATCCACCAATTAGAGCACTGCAAGGAAAACGATCTCCTCCACCTCTACCTACAGGACGTGGCCAGTAGTCTCACCTATCCCCAAACTGAGGTGCTACTTCAGGCCAAACATCCTAGTAGTACATGTCCTCAATCCTCAACTCAACCTCTCTATGCCGGTAGATCGGGGTCGCTGTTGACGGTCGTTATTGCACTACTTTCGACCATCAACTATCCATGAATATGATGGAAAATACATCAAAGTATAGACAAACCTTTGCTATTGACATATCTCCACCAGTTGTGTTGAATATTTGACTGCAGGTGCAAGAACAAGCTAAAAACAAGCAAAATATGGCTAAGTCAGGAAAGACGCTGGCCGCCCGGCCTCCCGCATTGGCCACCTGGCCTGACAAGTTGGCCAAATGAACTCATCTTTGACCTGCATGTGCATAAACGATGTGTCAACACAAGTCCATAGTGGAAACCGTGAAAGCCACATGCTAAACACCGGAAGGCTTGCCACCTCATTGATCCAACACTTGGATTGGTGAAGTCACCAATCCAGGGGACTCCAATCCTGCGGCTAAGGAAGAAGCACAAGTAAGATCCAACCATCAAGGGAAAAGCACACATTTCAACCGCCAACCACCATGCAACCGACTTGGGGAGTGAAGATGGACTAAAGAATGGAGTAAGGCAGTGGATCCAAGGGCTTGCGAGGCCGCCTAGCCTTAGGTGGGGCCGCCCGACCTCCTACCTAGCCGCCCGGCCTGGCACCTACCCCTTTAACCACCTTACCGACCCTATAAGTACCCCCACTAACTTGGTGACTATAAATACCCCTTGGTAGCTCATTTGTAACGTGTGGAAGTGAGTAGAACATACCAGTGTCTTATCTTATAGCAATAGGATAGTCCTCGGAGTTAGAGTTGAGTCTTAGTCTTTGCCTCATGAAATCTGGTGTTAGCTTTGAGTCTTGGGTAAAGCTCTTGTATCCTTTCTATCTTTTGTACTCTTGCTACTCCAGTATAATACATATCATTGCTCTATCTTTTAGTTATACTTTACTTTATTTCTTACACTTGCCTAGTGTGGTGTACCTTTTTGCATACTTAGATCAAGGCTTAGGTTTGTGTGGTCTCAGAGTTACTTGAATCTTGCTAAACTTGCCGGTGCTATAAACTTGCTTTATGCTCTGATCTAAGGTTAAGTTAGCTCTCACCCTCTGATCAAGGACGAGCTTCAGTGATCAAGTTCTCACTTATCACTAGTTTAGCATGCCATCTTACCTGGGCAAATCTGGTTGGTAGCCCCTCTTGGTGACAGCATTAGGGAGCCTATGTAATCTGACCCTGTCGTTCGGTAAGCCCGTATGCATTAGCCAGTTGCCGTTCCGTTGGCCAACTATCTACCACCATGCCTCCTCGATGTAGTCTGGAATTTCGCTTGACACAAGACCCTAGTTTGTGTTCGATTAACTCAGTTCAACCACAAATACACCTATGCAGTAGTTAAGGATTAGAGTTTGGATATCTTGACCTCACTCGTTGTCCTCCTAGATAGCTATACCTAGTTTGCTGACTGCTTTGGTCCCTGTTTACGCATCCCACCATACACTATCTTGTTTAACTTACCCTCAGTGTAAGAATAGCTAGTGTTTATCTAAGTTATATAGTACCGCTTGAAGTTCGAACAAATCACTCCACCTATTTGCCCTTGCTTCCCTATGGATTTTTATGATACTCGGAATACTCCGAGTGAAAAAGCTACATCAAATCTCCATGTGCTTGTGGAGTAAAATCTGTTACGCTAAGAGATGTTAACAAGCTTTTTCTGGCACCGTTGCCGGGGAAGCAATTGGCAATAGAAGTTTGATTTTGTTTGAACCTAGGTGCCATAAACTTGATAACATACCGCTATTTCTTAGCAGGCTCATTTGCCTCTGTCTACTTTATTGTTGGATGACAGAGAGGTGTATGACCAGTTTCAACCTACGGCAAATTTCCACAACAATTCGGAGTCGCCACTCAGAAGGAGAGTCTGTCAAAAGACAATCCACGGGCAGAGGCTTGTGCCATTAGCATTGGAGTTTGGATCCACGAGTACAACTTCAGCGACACCAACTATGGCCAAAAAGACCATTCGCGAGTTCTCTGTTCCATCCAGCAACAACATCCCCACTGGGCCTGAAGTGCAGGTTGGAGAAGGTTTCAGGCTCAAACCATGTGTCATTCATATGGTCCAAGCAAGTCCATTTTGCGGATTGGCGTCAGAGGATGCTAATAGCCATCTCCAGCAATTCCTGGAGATATGCAGCACTTTCACAATCAAGGGAGCAACCCCCGATGATGTTCGACTACGGCTCTTCCCATTTTCATTAGTGGAAAAGGTAAGGCAGTGGTTTTATCTAAACCGCGCAAACTTGGAAACCTAGGAGGCATACTCAAATGCCTTCCTTGCAAAGTACTTCCCTCTAGGAAAGACCTGCTAACTGAGGAACTGAATCTCGAGCTTCCAACAGCTAGCAGATGAGACAGTAGCTGAGGCATGGGAAAGACTTCAAGAGTACATCGCCGCATGCCCACACCATGGTATGGAACAATGGCTAATCATCTAGAACTTCTTCCACGGGCTAAACCGGTCCGCACAAGAACACCTCGATGTAGCTGCTAGAGGATCCTTCCTGTCCTTGAGTGTCACTGCTGCCCGCACTCTCCTTGAGAAGATGGCAAGAAACCAATGATGAAAACAGGAGAGGGCAAACAATAAGCCCCGTGGAGTCCACCATATTGACGGCACCGACATGCTCGCATCCAAAATGGACCTCCTGCTAAAGAAGCTAGAGGATGCTCCTGAAGCTATGCCGATCCAGGCATTGGATTCTCGCATGACTTGTGAGCATTATGGGAATACTGGCCACACAAGGAACAGCTACCCCGAAAATGTCGGAGGACGTTAACTTCATTAACAACAACTTCTAAAACAGGCCTTATCCTCAACCAGGTTGGAATTCACGAATGCACTTACCCTTTTCAAGTCAAGGTGCGTCTTTTGGTACTTCACAGCAGTTTAATAAAAATGCTTTCGGTCAAAAAGCTGTGAATGATAGTATAAGCAAGAAATTCCATGCAAATGATAGAGTCTTTGAAAATTTGTCTACACAAATGGAGGTGCTTCACAGTGCCATGAAGAATCAATAGAGCTTTAATAAAATGCTAGAAACTCAAATCGCTCAGCTTGCCACCGCTCTACCTAGTCCCACCTTGGGGAAGCTTCCAGGTCAGCCCGAGCTAGCACCAAAGGAACATATCAATGATGTAACCATTAGGGGTTACACAAGACTCTCCACATCCTAGAGATGCAGGGAAAGAGCAGGTAAAGCACACCGAACCCGAGAATGGAGAAGTGGCAAGTGAGCCACAACTGGTTAAGGAATCACCAAAGTCGGCTCCACACGAGTTCTATGACACCACCATGCTCCCTTTTCTTCAAAGGTAGAAAAAGACCTCCATCGATAACCAGTTCGGCAAGTTTGTTTAGGTAATCACGAAATTATAGGTCAATATCCCATTACTAGATACGACGCGGGTGCCTACATACGCTAAGTACCTGAAGGACATTATCAACAACAAGAAGCCGCTATCGTCCATAGAAGTCGTGCACCTCATGGAAGAGTGTAGCGCTACTAACTCAACCAGCCACCGCAAAAGAAAAAGGATACAGGGAACCCAACAATCTCATGCTCAGGGGACCTAGCACTTCGATCAAGGTCTTTGTGACCTGGGAGCAAGTGTGAGCATGCCAAAGGTAGTTATTGATAAAATAACACATGCCACGCTTGCCCCTACTGCCATGTGCCTACAGCTAGCGGATTTGTCGATTCGCTACCCCATTGGGATTACGAGGATATCCCGGTCAAAATCCAAAACTTCCTCATCCCAGTGGATTTCGTGGTGCTAGACATGGAGATTGATAGCAAAACACCACTCATCCTTGGGGGACCGTTCCTAAGCACCGGTGAGGCCACCATTGATGTCGGAGCTACAGAAGTTCTCCTCAACATCAATGGCAGAAGGGAAACATTCGCCTTCAAGTTGAAGGTTGAACAATGACGACAACTGAAAACATTCAAATGTCAGGCACCTAGGGAGACATCGAGACCCAAGATTGATCTCTCACCAAGTCAGTCGAAAGTGGATCGTCTCATCCTAGCAATGGCGAAAGTCCTGCTAGATGGAGAAGCCTCCAAGCTCAAAGCTAATTGCAAAGCTGAGTCACTAAGACGTCCCTCGATGGCCAAGCTGTCGACGGAGGAAGCAAGAGGCAAGGCTCCTATCCTAAAGGGCACCACCAAAACAACAAACACACAAACAGAATGGCAAAAGAAGGAAGAAATGCCAAAAGCCAAGCCAGAAAAAAAGAAGAAGAGGAACACTCAGAACCAGAGGGCTATGGCAACAAAGAAAATCTAGCGAGCAAAAGTTGTAGCACAGACGGCCACTAAGTCTCCATCAAGCGCTGACTCTGAATAAAAGGTATGACTTGCCCTCGGCAAGGGGTAAACTGGCATTATTCTCCACTGCATACTTAAATGTTTTGCGCGTTTACATTGACGTTGCACTCGAACTGTTGAATTCCTCTTACACCACTGCAAGTTAAATTCCAAGTTTTTGCATAAGTTCCTTTTCATCTCCAAAATTTCAAAAAAATGAACTTTTATAGCCCGCCCGGCCCCCTCTACTGCCTCTGCGCATTGGTGCCAAGGCCACCTGGCCCCTTGTACTGGCCGCCCGGACTCCTTGGTACCTTCCTGCTCAGTTAATCACTCGCAAGCACAAGGAGCCAAGGGAGCTAAGCACAAAGTGTCACATGCACCGGCCGCCTGGCTTGCCAATCAGGCCGTCGGACCTTTCCACACACCGTTCGCGTCCCATTCACCCCTACGCATGCAACCACAGCCTAAGCACCTAGCCCCTGGGGCACCCGACACCTAGTGCTAGCCGTCTAGCTCCTTGCCAGGCCGCCCGGCCCCTGCTGCTCCCTACCTACGTGCTCGCTCACCTATAAATATGCATGCACGCAGCGTTCAGTCCTCGCACCACTCAAGCAACATGTGCTCTCTCTTTCTCCCCCTTAATCACTCTCTAATCTAAGCACTTAGTTAATTTCTGCACTTAGCAAAAATTCTGCAAATAAAATTAGTGCTACACTCTCGTTCCATTGGACGGTTTGTGGAGGCTCTGCCCCACAAGAACGACTAACCTCTGGACTACTAACTGCTAACGCTAATTTTTTTATCTGCTGCTTCCCTCATGTATTCTCTTGTCCATGTTTATTTTGTAGGATGACGTCATTTTTTAGAAGAGCCAAAAGAGCCCTTAGCAACATACGGAGGGGCATCCACCTCAGCTTTCCATCTTCATCATGCCCCCACTCCCAAAGTGGCAGCTCGAGGACCCCTGCAGCATCCGATCAGATGTCCATCAGTCCTGCCCGAAGCCAGGAACAGGACTACTGAACATCATCACAAGCCCTACTGCAGCGCCAACTTTGGACGATCCACTACATCATCCCGCATAATGACACGGAAGCACAGATGTTGGAGCGCCTTGCCTCAAAATATTTTGGAGGGACAAGGTACTTTGACGCCTTCTTCCTTGTCAGCATAGGTATGTTGGATCAATTTACACAGGCATTCGACTACGCTGGATGGTTGGAATTCTCAAAGATCACAGAGGAAAGATCAATCCTCCTTACAAAGGAGCTCCTGATGACTCTGCGCACGGACAGATGCCCGGCTGGTATGACCAACTATTTTCGTATGTTCAATACTGAACTCTCGGTCACCCTGAGGAGGCTTAGCAACCTCCTAGGTTTCGACTCGGACCGCTCTTTAGCAGACGAGCTGGATGGGTATGACATGAGAACTTTTTTGATGGAAATATGTGGGAATAGTGTGAGCGGAAAGCACAGCACCATGAAAATCCACAACCCTACTCTGAGACTTCTGGCTCGCTGAATCTCGCTCATTGTCTTCCCATGGGGGGAAGTATGATGTGCACCCAACAAAGACCTCAAGTGCCTTTATGCTCCTCTCATCGAGACGGTCCTTCATTGGATGGAAATGCCGTAGACAAACACTCACATAAACATCACGTCATTGGTCACAAGGATTGCATTCGGACTGGGCGTCCTAGAAAATGCCTAGCTCGAATACATTCCTGATGACATGACACACCTTATTTCGGAGCAGCACTTCATCCAGGCACACATTATGAAAAGGGATGAGAGTGGAAACTTAGTCATGACCTAGTTTGGACATAATCTTGAAATACCACTTCCAACGCCACATTACAATTTGTACAAAGTTAGGAGCCTAACCATATAGCTCGACATGCAAGCATCACGCCAAAGCATTGTAGGTGTCATGACTAGAGCCCAATGGCGATGAGCAGAAGCTCGTCAACGTGAGACTAGAGAGGAAGCAGAAGCAGGTCCATTGTGGGCATCCCACGCTGCCATTCTGACTAGAAGTATTGACCTGGAACTATCATGGTTCCGTCGATACGGCCAGCCCGAGCCATGGTACTGTAGCAATGGTGGAGACCAAAGCTCATACCAGCCATCACATGGTACTCAATACTATGGAGGTGGCAGTGCGTCATACGAGGTAAGTAGAGATCAAGGCCACTCTGCATCAGCCCAGTTCAAGCTGACAATATGGCCAGTGTCAACTCCGCAATGGAGGGGATGAACTTGGACTAGTACGATCAGAGGCTATACCAGTAGGTGGACGACATTGCGCAACGCACCGCAAATATGGACCGACGGATTCAGGACAACAAAAACATGATTCAAAACCTGAACGAACAAGTGCAAGCCGGCTTCAATAATGCTCAGGAGTTCTACAACAACTACTACCACCAGAACCCTAGTTTCATTGAAGCTTGGGGGGATGGTAGACCAACATGAGCATGCCTCCTCACGTCCCCGTCTCAAGAGTAAGGCCCCCACATTCCTGTCCTCTTCCTCCCTATGCAGCAGTACCAGTACCAGTACGACCAACAACAGCAGTACTAGTCTGACCAGCAGCAGCAGCACCAGTCCTACCAGCAGCAGTCCGTCGCCACACCCGTCCTACCCGAAAGTGAGTACCAACCATAATAATAATAATAATGTTTGTTTATTTTATTTCTTATATATATAATAAAAAAGTGAGTGAAAAAAATCAACTCCCACCTTTGGTGTATTACCTTCATCATGGAAATGAAGAATAGTTACTCTATTATGTTCTTGTTTAGTTGTCTATGCAAAGACCACACTTAGCTTAATTTCGAGCTTGTGTGTATAAAATGAGAACCTGACCTTTTACTTTGTGGATGCCATTTGCACAAACTTGTCTAAGATGTTGTGAGGAATGATATGACTAAGTACTAGGCCAGCTCTCACATTTTCCTAGTAGGACAAAAATCTCAGGCTATTCCTTTAAAAAATGAAAAATAAAGTTCCCCCGTTGGTTTTTAACACCTACCAGAGCCAAATATACTGATATATCTGAGCCGCTTATTTAAGATACTTAGTGTTGTTTTGAGCTTGTCAAATTTTGAGTCGCATTGAATGGAATCATCTCTATCTTGTGAGTCATTGGAGCAAAATCCACCATTACATATGCATTTACCTATCTCGCGTATACATCCATATATCTCCAAATAAAACCTTTAACCTTACTCCCTCCAAATCAAATGAGGTAGGATGTGGAGCCATCAAAAAGAAAAATAAAAGCATGCTAGTTTAAGAATGGCAAAAGTATGAAAAAGAAAAGCATGCTAGTAAACCATGGCAAAAAGAGAGAAATACAAAAAGGCTTCACATTCATACCTAACATACAAAAGAAGAAGAAGGAAAGGAAACATGGAGATCCATCCATCCATCTAAGCTCCAATGATAAACATGATTAGTTGATGTAGTACATTTCTTTGGTCCAATCTTTGGCTTTGCAAAGTAAACAACCTAAGCAAGCTAAGTTTTTTCATCACCCTGAGCTCCACAAAAGCTTTAGTGTAGGAAAAATCTGGGCCATGCTCTTGGCCCTTTTTGGGGAGGATACACTTGCGTGCAATCGAGAGTACCTCTGGGGAAACTTACTTTTATTTTGAATATCTCCAAAACACCTGAGATAGAATCCAAAAAGAAATGATTTGAGCTGGAGTCTACATCAAAGTCGTTCTTCCGCTCAACCACCCAAGACATGGTAAGTCAAAAAGATGCACCACAGGTATGAGAAAAAGGTGATAATTGCAAACACTATGGTTTGAAATAAAAGCATGGGTGTCGGTTATGTATAGCCTCTATTCTTCAACACTGATGTAGGACTGAGATGTGCGACTAGAGGAGGGGTGAATAGGAGCACTTTAAAAACTCAAATTCACAACTCCCCGAAACTGGTGCTTAAGAGAAGAACTAGACACCGTCCACTGAACAGATATGTGTCTAGTAGCGCAAGGGTGTTGTCCACTGAAAGGATACGCACCAAGCTAGAAAAACGCAAGCCAACTCAACAAAAGGGCACCGAGGCAACGAATCTTGCAAATACCGCCACACGGCAAGCAAAGAGAATAGTCTAGAAGTGGGCAATGCAAAAATCCGAAGCAAAAACATAGTAGAAGAAGCAAACAGCGAAACATAACTGTAACACAGGCAGACCCGGACTATCCGGTAGCCGAAGCCGGATTGTCCGGTGGCACGGGATAGTCCGGCGACCTCTGCCACACCGTTCGGTGGGAAGTCCCAGATAGACCCCAACAACGAACTGCCCGGTGAGCTCTGCCAGACTATCCAGTGGAACCGGATTGTCCAGTGGCCTCTGCCGGACTGTCCGGTAGAGTCGCAGACAAGTGGTTTTCACACCCAAAACTGACCAAATCTTGTCCAATCTTCATGAGATTTTGTACAGGATATCTGGACCCCATTGCAAAGGTTTTCCCAAAAGATTAACGCAAAATGACTAAGGGATCAGCGGGAACTTCAGATCTCGTGAGATGGCAATCTTTGAGCAAGAAGGGGGAAAATCAAGATAAGCTTGCTCATGGCAATCCAGCAGGATTGAGATGAACTAAGTCATAATCTCCACGTCCTAGCAAGTCCAAAAGAGCCAATAGAACTGGATTAACTCGTGGGCAAATCAAATCACCAAAAGCCCTTGAGATTCATCCAAAAACCAACTAGAAAGGGGGAAGGGAGATGGCTGCACACATCAGCACGAATTGGGGACCAATATTGCCTTGATTAGAAGTAGAAATCAGTGCTTACAAGGTTCAACTCTGCCTACCACCCTTCATCCTCCCACTAATGCAAAGTACTAGCCTCGGGGACTCTCAAATCCTAAACTAAGCACCCAATTTGATCTCTAAGCTCTTGCCTTGTTGGAAACTAAGCCTACGGTTTCTTGAGGTGGAAGAGTCATCTAAATGACCAGCCACTTAGGTATATATAGCCCAGGCCTAAACGACACATTTTACACTAAGACCCCTATATTATAGAAACGCCCGTAGGGGTTAAAACAGGAAAAGACTCGACTTTCTCGGGGACGGACGACCGCGATGGAGTCTTGATCTTCTTCGCCAGCAAGCTATCTCTCGGATGACGTCCACATGGCCAGTACTCCAAATCTGCCGATCGACCCCCGGATTTGAAGTCAGAAACCGAGAAACTTTCAGGTTTCCTTCCTGGGCCTAGAATGGCCTGCTCCACTCTATCTCAGCGAGAATGAGCCCTTTCGCGGAGTTTGGTAACTTGGTGGAAGGATGATGGATTTGAGCGAATCCTCCAACGCCCTCACCCGTCTTCGCGCGATGTACTCAGGCTGGAGCACCACGGTGGCACCCAGCATTCCTAGTCCATCGGGGTCGCCTCGCAGTCCTTCTGAGGTTTTACTCCTGTCGTCGCCGTGCCGCTCCTCCGTGTACCAAACTCCCATGGACGACCGATGTCGAGCATGCATCCAGTTCTTAGGAGGGCTTCCATCTGCCTCCAATCCATCGGAGGGCCTCTTGTCCATCAGAGGTCTTGTGCCCAAGTCCTTCTGGGTCTTTGGCTTGTATTGACAATCACTCATCACTCCAGAGGCAATGGAGCTGGTCGATTGGCTCTCAATCTCCACATTGATGAGTGCATTCTGAATACCTTCTACCTGCAACCTAAAATAGATCAAAGGCAAGAAAAACAAGCGTAAAACAGAAAAGAAAGAAGAAAAGAAGAAAGTTGCTCAATAAGCCCAAAAACCAACCACAACCTAAGAAGGGCAAATTGAAGCAACAAAAAGAAAACCAAAGATCGACCCCCTAAGACATGGGAAGCCGCTCAACGCAGTCGATCAAACTAAAGCATGACCCCTCAAGAAGGAGGCAAACTAGCTCAACACAATCACGGCTTAGGCAAAGCATGGGCTCCTCCAGAAAGAGGAAAAAGGGTCAACGCACCGATGCAAGAGCATGGTAAAAGCTCAAACTCCTTGAATGCACTGCTCCCCCTCAACAAGATCTCTCTAGAATTCTCCCCCTTGGTCCATGAACACTCCTATAGGTCAACATCTCTCCCCCTTGTTGACAATGGACACATCAAGGGTTCATAGAATCTGACTCCCCCTGAACCAGACAACTCCCCCTCAAAATATGCCATGAAAAGCCGGAAGTGTACCATGAAGTGCTCAGCATGGATTAAAAGCTAGTAAATACAAGTTCTAGCATACAGAGCAAGTGAGGGCAAGGAAGTATTCAACAAGCTCAGTTGAATCTATCTTATACAGCTCAAGAGCAAGTTTTTCAGGGTTGTGGAAAAAGAAGCATCACCAACATGAATAGCATGTAGCAAGATGGGCATGAACAGCAAGATGCTAGCAAAACATACAAGGTGTGCTACTCTCAACTAAAGAATATACTACAGGCCATAAGCAATTTAGACTTGCAGATTTTAGATTTAGCAAATTGTAACTTCATGTAGATCAGATCATGTGCCAGGGGTTATTCACTTGTCTTTGCCACTTCTTACCAACCAATGCCAAACCTAGGATCAGAAAACCATCAGAAGCTTCAGACAAGGTTTTGGTCATACATAGCCTAGTACAAGTTCATGCCAAAGTGAAAAGGCAAGCTATCTCAAACTAGAACAGTGTGACAAGCAAACCCACCTGGATCTTTTCAATTTAGCTCATAAGACACACAAAGTGCACAGATTTAATTCAGATTTCAGGTTTGGGCAAGGTGTCATAAATGCTTGGGCATAAACTTAACCAAGGCATAAGACTAGCAGATCCAAGCATGAGAAGATAGCATAGTATTCAACATTCCTACACATGCTAGGTAGCCAAGTCAAGTGGTGATCATGATTTTTGATTTTCAAGAAATAAAAGTGACTTAGCTCACAAAAGATATTAGAAGGATTCAAGGAGCTTAGCCAACCATGATCAAGCAAGCAACTGTACAACCTAGCACAAGCAAGTACTAACTAGACTTTCTAGAAGAGCTCTAGTGCTAGTGTAAGTAAAAATGCATATGATACAATGCAATGCATGATATGATAGCAAATGTAAGGAAAAATAAAGAAAAGCGCAGAAAAAGGCAAAACAAAAACCTAAACTACAGCAAAGTTACCCAACCTAAAAGGGGTAACAAACACCAAGCTCCCCATGCAAGTGAGCAAACGTGCTAAGGTCTAAGGGCTTGGTGGAGATATCTGCCAACTGGTTCTCGGTCTCCACATGGATTAGATCTATATCTTCCTTCTCATAGTGATCTCTTAGAAAATGAAACCTCACGTCTATGTGTTTGGTTCTAGAGTGCAAGACGGGGTTCTTAGCGACAAAAATAGCAGAAGTAGAGTCTACTAGGATAGGGATCTTCCTAAAGCTTAGGCCAAAGTCACTCAAGGTAGCTCTCATCCAAAGCAGCTAGGAGCAGCAACTAGCAGCAGTAATGTATTCGGCTTCTGGTGGAAGTGGTTACGCTAGATTGCTTGCGTGAGGACCAAGAGACAAGAGAAGAATTGAGAAACTGGCAGGTGCCGGAAGTAGACTTGCGCTCTAGCCGACAACATGCAAAGTCAGCATCCGAATACCCTCTAAGAGAGAACATAGAAGCTGAAGAGAACAAAAAACCAAGCTTAGGAGTGTATTTTAGGTACCTGAAGATGCGCCTCACCGCTTGACAGTGTGATGTCCTCGGTGAGGCCTGAAAACACGCACAAAGGCAAACCACGAACTGGATGTTCGTCCTAGTCGCCGTCAGGTATAGAAGTAAGCCAATCATCCCTCGGTACTCTCTTTGGTCCACAACCTCCCCTTCTTCATCTGCATCAAGCGTCGTTTGTGTTTACATGGGAGTCGCCATATGCTTGAGGTCTCCCTTATCAAACTTCTTCAGAATGCCTATCGTTTACTTGGCTTGATGGATAAAGGTCCCTTCACGCCCTTGCTTGATTTGTAGTCCAAGAAAAAACTGCAACTCTCCCAGCATGCTCATCTCAAACTCCTTCGACATTTGCTCAGAAAACTTAGTAACAAGAGAGTGAGACGAGCCACCAAAGATGATATCATCCACGTATATCTGGACAATAAGAAGTTCACTACCATGCTTGAGGAGAAACAAGGTCTTATCCACACTCCCCATTTTGAAACCCTGGTATAGTAAAAAGGTTTTCAATCTCTCATACCAGGCTCTAGGGGCTTGTTTCAAACCATACAAGGCTTTTTGCAATTTGTAAACATGGTTAGGGTATTTAGCATTTTCAAATCCAGGGTGTTGTTTGACAAAGCAGACTTCACATCCATTTGAAAAAGCTTGAAACCCATGGAAGCTGGAAAGGCTAAGAGAATACGTTTAGCTTCCAGGCGTGCAACTGTAGCAAATGTTTCCTCATAGTCTATCCCCTCTTTTTGACAAAAACCCTTAGCCACAAGTCTAGCATTGTTCCGCACAACAATGCCATCCTCCCCTTGCTTATTTTTGAAAACCCATTTTGTACCAATAGGATTGCATTGAGGCGGTGGCTCTACCAAAACGCAAACCTCATTCCTCTCAAAGTTTTCTAACTCCTCATGCATGGCATTAACCCAATTACTATCAGAAAGTGTGTGTCCAACATCCTTGGGCTCAAAAGAGGCTACAAATGCAGCATGAGCAAAGAAAGCGATAGAACCTGTCTAGGGACCTCAAAGTCCTCGCATGCAAATCACCAATGATCCCATGTGGAGGGTGATCCCGCTGGACCTGCCAAGATGGAACAATCTCGGAGGTCACCTCCCTTGCGTCCTTAATGGGGCCAGGCTCTGCTCGAGCTTGCAGTCGGGGGAGCGAGGAGGAAGCCGTTGCCAAGGGCCCTCCTTCATCTTCAGAGCTCGTAGCAGAGGGGGCAGGAGCTAGAGCTGGTGCAGTGGCTCCTACATCACCAGCATCTGCTTTAACTTCCTCATCTTCAAAGATGGGAGCTTCTTCTTCATCATCACCTAAAAGCTCAAATGCGGGGGTTGTGCAAGGCATAGATTCATCAAAGGAAACTTCACAGGTCTCAACCACTTGATTTGTATGGAAGATCCACACTCTATATGCCCTAGAGCTAGAGGCATACCCAAGGAAAATGCCGTCCGAAGCAGCGAGATTCAAATTTGCTTTAAATGCGCCCGTTTCTGATCACAAAGCATCTGCAGCCAAATGCACGCAGGTGCTTGATGCTAGACTGCCTACGAAACCGTAGCTCGTATGAAGTCTGCCCTAAGAAAGCTCGTAGGAAGATGCGGTTGGCAATGGAACAGGCCGTATTGATAGCCTCCGCCCAAAAGCGTCGTGGAGTCCTATGCTCATCAAGCATCATCCGCGCCTTCTGTACAAGTGTGCGGTTCTTTCATTCCACGACACTGTTTTGAGGTGGACTATAAGGAAATGAGAATTTGTGATCAAGGACCAAGGTCACGACAGAAGGTATCGAAATGAGAGTTACGAAATTCTCAGCCATTATCGCTGCGGATAGCCCTCATTTCTTAACCTCAAGACCAGATCTCAAAAAAAAACCGAAATCCTCATCTTTGAATTCCATGAAACACCCATAAAAAGTGAGAAAAGTCGTCTACAACGACAAGCACGTACCACTTCCCACTGACCGACTGTACCCGAGCAGGACCAACTGTGTCCATGTCCAGCAGCTCACCCGGGTAAGAGGTCATCACCTAATTGACAGGTGCATGAGAAGCGGCAACCATCTTGCCATGACGACATGGGTGGCATACTAAGTCCTTATCTGCTTTCAAATTTGGCAATCCTCGGATCAGACCCATCGAGCTCAACATGGCTAGCAGATCAAAACTCAAATGGCCTAGCCTCCTATGCCACTTCCAAATATCAGCAGAAGGACCAGCTACCAAACACCGAGGAGGGCCAGAAATAGATGCAAGGTCAACCTTAAAAACCTGCTCATATGGCAAAATCTGATAAACATGGTTTTCCTTAGCATCAAGCACACAAGAAGAACCCTCCTTAAAGCGAACCTCAAACCCTTCCTTGTGAAGTTGCGAGACAGAAACCAAATTGAACCCAAAATTCCTCACCAAAGCAACTTCTCTCAGGGAAAGCTTGCCCAAAAGCGCAACAGAACCAACACCCAACACTTTACCTTGACCATTATCCCCGAATGTGATGTACTCCTTGGTGCTCATAGGGTTGAGGTTGGAGAACCATGTGCGGTGCCCTGTCATGTATCTAGAGCAGCCGGACCATGATCCATATGTCCTTCCAGGCCTCGATCCAGCAAAATCAAGGAAAGCGAGAGTGAGCAAATGGTCCGGCACTGGGGTTAGTGAAACTGCTGAACCAGTGCTGAGCCATCTACTCATAAGTAGGAAAAGCACAGTGTAAGTAAGCATCATGACGATCTAGGTACCCACGACCTCCAAACTGTGAGCTCTCAAACCCTCTACCTCTAAAGCCTCGGTCACGAGGTCCATAGCCGCAGCTGAAATGACTAGGAGCTCGGCCAGCAAAGCATTTCTCACGACCAGGAGCACGGGCCTAAAAGCCACCTCCTCTCTCACGACTAGCCAAGTGGTATCTCATATCACCGCGATGGGGAGGATCCTGTCTACCACCCTGGTTAGAACTGATCTTGGTTCCCCTAGGCTCTCTCCTACCTCTCAGCCCGCTTCCTCCTAAAGCAAAACTCCTCCAAGTGACCATTCCACTGGCAAAAGTCATAGTGGTAGACAGGGCATAGGTTGTGGCTTGGTCTTGGGCTTCTGGTGAGGTGGTGAAGCCTTGGGTGGTGCTGGCTGTTGGACTTGCTTCTTGCCTGAAGGCTCAAGCACTTCTTCTACTATCTTGTCCAGCTTGGCTTGTGGTGGCTTGGGTGTCCAATATGACTTCCTTGGGGCAGCCATTGGGAGGCTCATGGTAAACCCCAACAACAGTAGAGTCAGGCTCGGGAGAGGCAGTGTTAGGCTTGATCGGGGCACTCTTCTTCTTACCTGAGGTACTACACTCTCCCAACCTATGTGACTGGTGTCACCCTCACCATGCTTGTTTGCCTCTATGATCATCCTAAGCTGAGATTCCCTGGCATACATCCAGCTCAACACCACCCTCAACCTACAGTTGTCCTCTACACGGATCAACTTCTCCTCTCTCAAATCCTCTAGAATCAAAGTCTGGGCAGCACAAGTGGGATAGTCTAGAGAGGGACCACAAGAGCAGACTTCTCAAGCTTCCTAATGGTGGCATCCTTCTCCACCGACTGCAGACTCAAAGTGAGATAGTTCTCACATGTGTCAGGGGGTACTGAAAGCACCTCAAGATCAGCTCTCACCTAGTCAAGATCACTCCTCAAGGTCAGACAGACCTTGCATGCACCCAAAAGCGTGGGTCTAGCCCTGAGCTCCTCTAACTCCTTGAGCTACCCCTCACACTTCACCTTTAGCTCAGTTATGTCAACAGCTAGGTGGGGGCAAGACTCACACTCAGGCACCTCACTCAAGGTAGGCTCATCCAGTTTAGACTGGAGCTTACCTAACTCTAACTTCAACGTATCCATCTCCTCTACTTGATGAGCATACTTGCTCTTCTGCTCACAAAGGTCACTCATGAGGGACTCACAGGTAGGGCACTCAAACTCACTAGGCTAGGCTTGCACACTCTTCAGCCTCTCAATCTCAGCCAAAGCATCAACATGCTTGGCTTTCTGCTTCTGCAGCTTCCTGGCTGCCTTCTCCAACAACTTATCCTGGGCTTTCAACTCACGACTATTCCTCTCTAGCATATCAAGGATCTCAGCTTGCTCAAGAGTTACCTCTTCATCGGAGGAGTCATTGTCGTTGCCCTTGTCGTCCTTATCCTCAAGCACCATGGAGCAAAATGATCTCCAATTCACCTTGTGCTTGCTCTTGGACTTGGTGGAGATGAAGCAAAGGCTAGCTGGCACCGCCTTGATCTCTCCTCTTGTCCCGCATGGTGATGATCTCCTCATCGGTTGAGCTTGATGAAGACGAGGAGGAGGAGGACGATCCGCTGCAAAGACCACCAAGCTCGGCGAAGAAGGCCTTGTCCCGCTTCCAGTTGTCCTTCTAGTAGCTCTTGAAAGCCTTCCTAAAGTTTTTGATCTTGTCGGAGTGGTGCTTTGTGTGGTCACGCTTGTCAGAGTCGTGCTTGCTGGGGCAATACTTGTTGGAGTCGTGGGAATGGCTCTTGCCCTTCTTGTAACAGTGGTTCTGCTTGTTCGGGAACTCGACGATGAAGTGGCCGACCTCTCGGTACTTGAAGCACTTGGGCCTCTTGCCCCTCTTCTTGCTCATTCGATTGTCATAAGCGCACTGAAAGCGACTAGACACCAGACAGAGCTCATCATTCCCAAGTGACGCCAACTGCTCCTCTTTCACAGACATCAAAGCAGAGAACGAAAAACTGTGAAGTGGGGGGTTAGTAGCAATTTCGTTGGAGCTAGAAGCCAAGGCCAGGCTCTTGGAGCTAGTACCAGTGAGCATATATGTCATCTGGTAATCAACCTATGTGGCCTTGAGCTTGCTGTAAAGCTCCTCAACTCCCAAGGTGTCATACCTTGCTGACTCAAGAATGGAGTTCTTCTTGATCTCCCACACATTCCTGTCCAAGGAATACAGCAGCTTGATAGCCTGCTAATGGTCAGTGTATGGAAGAGCAGCGGGGGCAGAGTTGACACGGAGCTTGTTGATGATCGACTGAAAACAACCAAACCAAGCATCCACAGACTCTCCCGGCTTCTGAACAAAGTTCTCATACTCGCGCTGGTAAATCTCAACAAGCCGACCCTTAACTGTGACCGTCCCCTCATGGTGTGCACTGAGCAGGGACCAGATCTCACGAGCGGTAGCAAGGTGGCTCACCTTCTCATAGTCCGACGGACCAAGTCCAAAGAAGAGAAAGTTCACCACCTTGTAGTTCGCCTCGTGCTGAGCAATGAGCACCGGTGTGGTACGCTCGGCGACGGGGGGCACCGTGAAAGTCGTACTCTGTGTAGCATTCCATATGTCCTCGCCCTAGCTAAGCAAGAAAGCTTTCATTCTACCCTTCGAGTAGGGATAGCCATCCGAGCCGAGAACCGAAACATTCCCAGAGTGCACCATAGTCGCTACTGGTTTCTCACCGGTAAAGGTACGAAGAAACCTAACCGGCTCTGATACAATTTGTAGGACCGAGACGTGCAACTAGAGGGGCAGTGAATAGGAGCACTTTAAAAACTTAAATTCACAACTCCCCAAAACTGGTGCTTAAGAGAAGAACTAGACACCGTCCACTGAACAGATACGTGTTTAGTAGCGCAAGGGTGCTGTCCACTGAAAGGATACGCACCAAGCGAGAAAAACGCAAGCCAACTGAACAAAAGGGCACCGAGGCAACGAATCTTGCAAAAACCGCCACACGACACTCATCGCACCAAAGTGCGCCTCATTGACTCACAGCAAGCAAAGAGAATAGGCTAGATGTGGGGAATGCAAAAATCCAAAGCAAAAACACGGCAGAAGAAGCAAACAACGAAACATAGCTGCAACACAGGCAGACCCGGACTGTCCGGTAGCCGGAGCCAGATTGTCTGGTGGCAGCGGATAGTCCGGCGACCTCTGTCGGACTGTCCGGTGGGAAGTCCCAGATAGACCCCAACACCAGACTTTTGGTGGGCTCTGCTGAACTGTCTGGTGGAAACGGATTGTCCGGTCGCCTTTGCCGGACTGTCCGGTAGAGTCGCAGACAAGGGGTTTACACACCCAAAACTGACCAAATCTTGTCCAATCTTCATGAGATTTTGCATAGGCTATCTGGACCCTATTCCAAAGCTTTTCCCAAAAGATCAACGCAAAATGACTAAGGGATCAGCAGGAATTTCAGATCTCGTGAGATGGCAATCTTTGGGCAAGAAGGGGGAATACTCAAGATAAGCTTGCTCGTGGCAATCCAGCAGGATTGAGATGAACTAAGTCATAATATCCATGTCATAGCAAGTCCAAAAGAGCCAATAGAACTGGATTAACTCGTGGGCAAAGCAAATCACCAAAAGCCCTTGAGATTCATCCAAAAACCAACTAGAAAGGGGAAAGGGAGATGGCAGCATAGATGAGCATGAATTGGGGATGAATATTGCCTTGATTAGAAGTAGAAATCAGTGCTTACAAGGTTCAACTTAGCCTACCACCCTTCATCCTCCCACTAATGCAAAGTACTAGCCTCGGGGACTCTCAAATCCTAAGCTAAGCACCCGATTTGATCTCTAAGCTCTTCGCTGGTTGGAAACTAAGCCTAGGGTTTCTTGAGGTGGAAGAGTCCTCTAAATGACCAGCAACTTAGGTATATATAGCCCAAGCCTAAATAACACATTTTACACTAAGACCCCTATATTACAGAAACGCCTGTAAGGGCCAAAACGGAAAAGACTCGACTTTCTCGGGGACGGACGACCGTGATGCAGTCTTGATCTTCTTTGCCTGCAAGCTATCTCCCGGATGACGTCCACGTGGCCAGTAGTCCAAATCCGCCGATCGACCCCTGGTTTTGAAGTCAAAAACCGAGAAACTTTAGGGTTTCTTTCCTAGGCCTAGAATAGCCCGCTCTAGTCTACCTCGGCCAGAATGAGCCCTTTCTCTAGGTCTGGTAACTTGGTGGTAGGATGATGGATTTGAGCGAATCCGCCAACGGCCTTGCCTGTCTTCGCATCATGTACTCAGGTTGGAGCACCGCGGTGGCCCCAGGCATCCCCAGTCTATCAGGGTCACCTCATAGTCCTTCAGAGGTCTTACTCCTGCCATCGCAGTGTCACTCCAGCATGTACCGAACTCCCATGGCCGATCGACGTCAAGCTTGCCTCCAGTCCTTCGGAGGGCTTCCATCTACCTTCGGTCCATCGGAGGTCTTGTGCTCAAGTCCTTCTGGGTCTTTGGCTTCTGTTGACAATCACTCATCACTCCAGAGGCAATGGAACCGGTCCATTGGCTCTCAACTGATATCGCAGCAACTCCTGATCCATAACCCATCTTGGCTTTACTCGAGGATGGGGAAAGGTCTAAGCTGTATTGCTCTACTTTAGACCATCAACTATCCATGAATATGAAGTAAAATACATCAAAGTGTAGACAAACCTTTGCTACTGACATATCTCCATGAGTTGTGTTGAATATTTGATTGCAGGTACAAGAACAGCTGAAAACAAGCAAAATGTGGCTAAGTCAGGAATGAGCTGTGTTTATCTAAGTTATATAGTACCGCTTGAAGTTCGAACAAATCATTCCACCTATTCGCCTTTGCTTCCTTGTGGTTTTTACGATACTCTAAATACTCTGAGTGAAAAAGCTACATCGAATGTTTGTGCGCTTGCAGAGTAAAATCTGTTATGCTAAGAGACGTCAACACTCACTAATGGGAGTCCTACTCAAGTCACCTATCTTCCCATACTACTGATCAAAATCAGCTTGGGTGTAGTGGTAGCCAACCCCCAACTTGTCAGTCAACTTGAAAGAGGAAATAATCATGTCAAGCTACGGCTCCTTAGCCGAAATCGAACTGAGAATGGTCCTAAGATAGGTATTCTTATCTTCTAGCTAAACCTTCTCAATGGCCAAATCATAAAGTCTACCTCTAAGTCCTTCACTCTTAGGACAATCAGCACTAATAGGGCTAGCAGTCTTTCCAGACTTCCTCAAAGCATCACTACTCCCATCCAACTCCTTTCTAAGGGTTGGGCAAACAGCACAAGCACCGAGCAAAGTCAGCCTAGCCTTCAACTCCTCTAACGCTGCAGGAGTAGAGAAAAGTAAATCTACATTACTAGCATGCTTGGAGTGTAGCTCAGTCAATTCAATAGCTAAGACCTAACAATCAGTTCATTCAATCTCATCAGCTACAACACATGCTTCCTTAGCAACAGCAAGACCATTCAAAGCACATGCAAGTTTAGACTTGAAAGTCTCAAGCTCAGCCTCTAGAGTAGCCACCTTAGCATTTCCAAGCCCAAGATCCATAACAGCTACTCTAAGCATGCGATCCTAGTTTTTCAAAGCAGTGAACATAGCCTCCTCCTCATCATCACTCACCTGAAGCTCGGCGTTGGACTTGTTGGAGAAGTCTGAGTCGGTGGAGCCGTTTTGATCTCTTGCAAGCGCCATGGTGCAGTAGCCGGTTGTTGACGCGGCTTATGTACGAAAGTTATACATCATTTTATATGGTTTTTCATTGATTTTATGCGTCAACTATATCTTTCTCTAACATTGATCACCGATAATTGTGGATTTTGCAATATTGTCTTGGAAATATGCTACATGTGATTTTTACAGGTTTTAGACCAATTTTTTGCGAAATTCACCATGATCTACTACGAGTAAGAAAAGACCGCTAGATGACATGGATTGAAGATGAAGAATAAGGAAGACTTGGTGTACTCATAGCCCCTCTGTGTAGATCAAGGCTCCCTAACCAGAAGATTCAATGAAGTGTCAAAGGGCTACAAGAAAATAAAGATATTTAGTCATTAAAGATGATGAATATGTCAAAGGCTAGAAGAATCCATCAAAGCTTGGCCCATTACGAAGATTCCAGAAGCTCAAGAGTCCGAAAGACCCCGCACAAATATTTCTTAGGCGACAAGCAACGTCCCAGCGAAAGATGGAAGGAAACGGACGAAGGAAGGGCTGAGGTCGGCCGACCTTAGGCCTTCTAGTCGGCCGACCCCACCCAACCGTAGGTTGGTTTCCGATTCTTTTTGTCCCACGTCTTCTCCAGGGTATAAATAGTTAGCATAGGCCCCGAGGTCGGGCATCCAATTCATTATCAAGGCGACAAGATGTAGAGAAGAGGGACAACAACTAGAGGAGAGCTGAGGGTCGCGATTCTAGGCTAGGATTAGAGTTCTTCTAGTTCATAGAGGTAAATAGAGGGCTTGTAGGGTGCTCTAATTATCTAGCTCCAGAGGTCTAATTGTGTCATCAAGATCTATGGCCATGGTTGTAAGTATGATACAATTTATTAATGAAGCATTGTTCTTGTCTAATTATCATGTTCTTGTTCTAATTATGCTTGTTCTAGCTCTAATTAGCTTTAGATCTAGATGCTTGTTGATTAAATCATGTCTTTAAAGGTTATATTCTTCTAGCGTTCTTGATCATTGATCTAGCTTACTAATGATATAGTTGTATATCTAGTTCTTTTGATCATGGTGATTAGAGGTTCTAGTTTTGCTAATTATGTTATTAGACCATATAAAGTAATTGGGGATGCATATCTAATTATGTGCCTCTTGAAAGCTTTTCGTCGATTACCTGGTTACTAGTGACAGTAGAGCCCGGGGAAAGGTTAAGCCGATCTAGGGGGTTAGGTTGATTGATCTTGATTTAATCATGCTATGAAGTTTATGCTTGATCATACTTATTTCTACCTTGAGCTACTAGTTATCTCGTTGTTCTTATATATTTGTGATGCCCATATCATGCATGTCTTGGATTCAATTAGAGCTTGATTAAACTCTAGTTAATACTCTTTAATTGGTGTTCTAGTTCTGTTTTAATTGCTTATCTTATAGTATTAGTATAGTTTAGCCGTAGATTAGATGTAGCTTAGGGATAGTTTAGATGTAGATTATAGTCGTGTTTTATTCTCTTAGTTTACCATAAACTCTTGTTAATTAGTTCTCAATTAGTTCGTTTCCTGGATTGACAAAACCCATGGTACTCATCTTGGGGAAAAGCTACACACGATACTGTCGCTTGCAGTATAAGGTTTGCCGTGCTTAAGTGCCGTCAACAAGCTTTTCTGGTGCCATTGCCGGGGAACTAATTAATCGAGTCTTAATTTACTTGAGTTTATTTATTTTTGTCTTTTACTACTAGTTTTAATAGTTAGTTTGTGTTTGCTAATTATGTGCTAGTCTAGTTCTAATTGTGTGCTGTTAGTCTTTCTAATTGTGTTCTAATTAGTTAGTATGTTCCTTAGTTTGTGTTTAGTCTTTATGTTCTAATTTTATTCTCTAATTGTTTAGTGTGCTCTAGTTACATTCTTATTCTCTAATTGTGTTCTTGAGTTCGTCGTTCGTTCTTGTGTTTAGTCATAATTTAGACTCTTATTAGATTTTTATTTTTGTGATTTTCTTAATTTGGCCTTTTATCTATTATTTTGTGCATTTTATTTTATTTTAGTTTATTCTACTTTATTTACTTTCTTGCATTTAATTTTATAATTAGATAGTTTTGTTTAGAATAAGTTTAGCTCTTTTATAAATTTAGTCTTTTATAAACTCTATTAAAATATAGTTTCTCCTATATATATATATATTTCTTTGACTAACATTAGAGGAAAAATAGACCTCGTTCCAATAAAGAAATATATATCTTTTTCAACCTAACTCTTTAATAGTAGGTGCTAACGCTGTTAGTGGCTTATGATCTATTTTTGAGTTTTTCTACAGCTATCATGAAGGAGTAAGTATGGTGATAAATGTATGTTTACTGTGTCAATGAAATTTTTAAGACTAATGTTCTTTGGAGCTTGTTTGTTCTAAGCTATAGATAATGGAGACAAAGATGATTAGTCGAGAAGGTTTCGGATGCTGTGGATTCCTTGAGTACAAGAAGGATGAAAACATGGAAGGTTTATCTCAAGACCAATCCAAGCTCCAATCAGATCTCGAGCTACTCTCGGAATTTAGGACAGCAACACCTTGTGGAGCCAATTCGAAGACCTTAAGAACGTCAAATGAAGAAAGTCCGAATACCAAAGTTGTAGATCTTTTTGAGCTCTTCAAGATAGAGTCCGAATTTGCATTATTTAGACTTCAAATGAGGAAGTTATGGTCGAAATACTAAAGGGACAGAGAAGGGAAGCTGAATTTCGAGAAAAACGAGAAGCATTCCTCTCCAATACTTGATGGTGCATACAATCATGGAGTTCCGAGCAAGAAGATGAAGTCACCATGGAGTTAAGATCTGAACTTCACTTCTTCAAGATTAAGGTAATTCTTGTTTTAATCATAAATATAATTATAGTTTACCTATGTTTGATTATAGATGTTACATAATAATCATTAAACTGTTGTTTGGTTGATTGTTATCCTCGTATCCTTACTTATATTTTGTTTTTAGTTTTTTTAAAAAAAAGCTTTGTTCCCGTTAATCCATATTTTGAGAATCGTTTAGACTAGCTTCTTGATCTATGTCTTTGCAATGCTTAATTCCAACATGTTGTGCCGGCCCAACGTTCTTATGTTCTTTTAGAAGATCTTTTTGCTTTAATTAGTTGATTGAATTTACTCATGCTCCGAGATGGTTAAAATTTCCTAGTTTGTCGATTCTCAAGTTTAGTGTTTAGTGTAGGAATCAAGTTTTGTGTTTAAATAAAAAAAATTTTGAGAGCCAAGGTTTGTATAAAAGTAGAAGGGGACTGACTACTTATTCCACCATAAGTGGTTCGGTCTAGGTTTATTTTTGTGCAAATTACTTTTGAAATTTTTTTTAAACATGAACATGTGCATGTTTTTCATGACTATTTATATGTACACAATATTATCTTTGAAAATTTAAAATTTCAAAACATTTTGGTCTCTCTACAAAAAGAACCCTTGTTAGAATTTTATCTAAGCCTAATATTTCTTTCAAAATCATCTCTCTAATTTGGCCAAAATCAATAGGAACCCATCATTTTGTTTATCCCTTGTTTGATTTTATGAATCAAGTTCATCTATGAATTATATATGTCTTAGTGCTTTGCTATGCGATTTCAATTTGAATTTGTAGTTATCTTTGATTCATGAATCAAATGTTTGTTTAAACCCCAATAAACCAATGGACTCCACTTTTATCTCTAATCAAAACCATGATGTTATTATATTATATATATGTGTGCACTGTGAGCTAATCATGCAGAGAAATTCACACTTCATTTGAAACAATGAGATCAATGTGGTGAAATAGTATAAGATAAATTCATAATGATTGATACAAGGATTTGACAAGGATTTGAAGACATCATCAGAATTTGCAAAAGTTTGATTGAGTTTCGAATTGAAGAGTGAGTGGACTGAATGGATGAGGGATTAAAGACAAGAATCAAGCCCATGAAGCTTCAAGATCAACAATGGTGGACTCAGACAATTTTCACCAAAACCCAAGTCCAAAAGGTTGAAGATTGTCAACATTGGGAGAGCTAAAAACGGAAGCTGAAGATGTCATCAACATGGAGCTCAACCTCTAATGGCAAAGACAGAATATTTTTTTATATTTGGAAAGCCTATGAAGTCCTCTTTCCAACGCAACAAGAATCACTCAATTTGGAGATTTCTACAAGGAGCAATGTGCAAATCATTGAAGGCTGCGCGAGCTGAATCGAAGTCTGGACAGAACGCAGTACTTGAATAAAATGGGCATAACTCCTTCATACGGAATTGGAATTTAACGCATAAGTACTCGTTGGAAAGATAATTTCAGAGGCTACCCAATGGATCTATTATTTGAGGCATGTTCTGTTCGAGACCAATGAGTTATACCATGAGGAAGGAGGTGGCAACGATAATGGTGATGACTACTTAAGGAAGATGTAGACAACAATGATGAAGAAGGCTTGGGCAATACTTCCATAAGATTTTCATGATCAAGTTCAGTTGCAAGGAGCTTCAAAGACATTGGCACATGAACACACAAGTAGAGGATTGTGCACACAAGTGATGCTATGATCAAGACACGATGAAGCTGCACAGCCAAGTTATCAAGCTGCATGGACACTTTGGATTCTTACTCCAAGGACATAGCTTCACTTCAACGAAGGTAAGTAAGAAGTCTAGCTTTATGACTTTAAATTAAGTACTTTTCGGGAGGCAACCCGTTTAATCATTTGTTTTTTTAGTGTTAAGAGTCTTAGAGTCTTTTAATAGAGAAATGGGAAGCATGACACCACCCTTTGAATCTTTTGCTTGTGGCTAGTTAACTTAATTTTATGTTTTTCACTTTGCATTTGCATTATCATTTGTTTTTCCACACTTGTTTTATTAGTATTGAAATTTTCATAAACTTCATGACGGATGCTTTATTGTACTCAACTGAGTTTTTCTTGATAAATTAAGTGTAAACATGGTGTTTAAATTTAATTTGAGACCATCATCATTAAATTTAATTGAAAGTTTTTTGTTAATCATGTCTCTTGTGGATAAACTTTCCGCATTTATTTTTCATATTTCATGCATAAACCACCCTTTTACATTTAGATTAAATTGTATGTTTTGCATTATAATTGGCTTGGTTGTTTAATTAACTCCATAATGTATGCTTTCATTTTATGATAACATTACTAGAATGTTTTCCTTAGCAATTTTTATATAAGCATGGTGCTTAGATTAAATTGATGATCATCATGATGAAGTTAATTAACCTTGCTGGTTATCCATAATTTCATTTGATTAGTTTATAAGCTTTGCAATGTGCTTTGGTTTTCTTGTACTGTTATGAGTTAATAATCTTGAATAAACATGGTGTTTTAATCTTGGTTAATTAAAGTTTTGATGGCTATGGAGAGACTTAGCAATCATGTTGTAAACATGGTGCTTAGAACTTGATTTAATCATTGTCTTTGTTTATATGCTTATTTTTTGCATAATTACACGTTTGCATTCACATACACCATTTAGTTTTTCTTTTAAGATTAACTAGGCCACAAGTTAAAAATTATTCGGAATATTATTAGATTATTGTAAATTGCTTTTACTCCCGATTGTTACCTCAAGAGTAGTATGTGCACTTGAATTGTTTTGCAGGAAATTATTTGATGATAAGAAAATTGAAGGAATATCCGGTAACATATTTCTAACACCTTCTCTTTTTTATTTTTTTAAATTCTACAAATTATTAGCTATATCTATCAATTTGGTGTTCCCTTTGTGTTTCTCTTGTTTTTGGTGTGGTAGTTTAGATTTTTTGTGATTAATACTACAACCATGATCTATGCTTAATAAATTAATTATAACATTGTTTTCAAGAAAATGACAAAAGTTGCCGCTTTATCTTTATCATGCTTTGATTTTGATTAGTCAAAAATAACGCGCTCTCATAATACATGTTTAATTGAACTAACCAGCAAATTTGTGATTGATTATGATTGTTCATAAAGACCCATATGATTTAATTTTTGTAAAGTTTAATCTTTATCATGATCATCTCCTTGTTTATTTTTACTGCTTATAAATGCCATGATCAACTTTATGAGATTATATTGCAATAGCCATTCCTACCAAAGCCATATATTTTTAAACCTTAGATTTATCAAATTTGTTTTTCAAATGAGTTGGATCAAGACTGTGATCTAAGGTATGAGACTTAGAAACTGGTCATTCATTTTTGTGTATCTTTTCTTTGCTAGCCTTTTCTATCCATGCATTGTGTCTCTCTACAATGGAGAGATTGTAAACTTCGCTGGATATCCATCCTTAAACCAAGATTATCTTTTTGTGTATCCTACTTGACCACAACCCATTATTTTATGGAGTATTTAAGGGATTAAATATTATTTTTTTTATTAGACAGCTCCATTCTCTAAGTTAAATTGTTTAGATATATACTCAAGGGCGAGAGTGAGTATTATTCAAGAGTGGGGATGGAGAGCTGCCATATATAGTTTTTTTATATATACAGAAAGGTTTTTGAGGGGCAAAAGCAAAAAAAAAAAAGAGAGACCAAGTGGTCGTCTAAAAATAAAAAATATATATATATATATACATATTGTGCCCCTCAATAATCTTCTAAGTATTTTTGAGAGTTTTATATATGGTTGTTTTTAGTATTAGCGAGGGATATTCTGTATATATACTCCAGAAAATATTGCAACCATGTGCAATCCGATAGCAAGGACTTCATTTGTGCCTTGAGATCATCCATTGACACTCGCACATATCCACTTTTCTATATGTGTATGTTCCATCCTTTCCCCCTCAACATTATTTTATTCCATGACCTTTTTGACAAGTCTCAGTAAAACCAGCAGATTTCCTTCTTGGTTTGACAATATTTTGAAAACAAGTTTTGATTAGGATTCATACCAAGCTCCAGATAAACTTCCACCTTTTATATATATTTATTGAATACTATTTAGATATTGAGAGACTGGAGAGTTGAGTGTGTTTCTTTGGCTTTGCAAGAATTTATCTCTTAATGTTTGATTATCTTTTTCAAAAAAAAAAAAACATATTGCTAAAATGAGAAGATGTGTCTTTGATAAAATTGAACTCTTGCTAATTCTTTTGTTGTGGGATGAGCTTAATTGAATATCTTTTCTTTCAAGATTTGCTGGTTCAAACTTAAATTACAAGAGAGCTTGTTAGTTTCATTGATTAAGATTAGAGTATAAAAAAGTTAATGTAAGGCAACGCTGATTCTTGACTTACTCGAGGACGAGCAAGGTTTAAGAGTAGGGATGTTGTTGACGCGGCTTATGTACGAAAATTATACATCATTTTATATGGCTTTTCATTGATTTTGTGCGTCAACTATATCTTTCTCTAACATTTATGATCGATAATTGTGGATTTTGCAATATTGTCTTGGAAATATGCTACATGTGATTTTTACAGGTTTTAGACCAATTTTTCGCGAAATTCACCATGATCCACTTCGAGTAAGAAAAGACCGCTAGATGACATGGATTGAAGATGAAGAACAAGGAAGACTTGGTGTACTCATAGCACCTCTGTGTAGATCAAGGCTCCCTAACCAGAAGATTCAATGAAGTGTCATAGAGGTACAAGAAAATAAAGATATTTAGTCATTAAAGATGATGAATATGTCAAAGGCTAAAAGAATCCGTCAAAGCTCGGCCCATTACGAAGATTCTAGAAGCTCAAGAGCCCGAAAGACCCCGCACAAATATTTCTTAGGCGGCAAGCAACGTCCCCGCGAAAGATGGAAGGAAACGGACGAAGGAAGGGCTGAGGTCGGCCGACCTTAGGCCTTCTGGTCGGCCGACCCCACCCAACCGCAGGTTGGTTTCTGATTCCTTTTCTCCCACGTCTTCTCCAGGGTATAAATAGTTAGCATAGGTCCCGAGGTCGGGCATCCAATTCATTATCAAGGCGACAAGATGTAGAGAAGAGGGACAACAACTAGAGGAGAGCTGAGGGTCGAGATTGTAGGCTAGGATTAGAGTTCTTCTAGTTCATAGAGGTGATTAGAGGCCTTGTAGGGTGCTCTAATTATCTAGCTCCAGAGGTCTAATTGTGTCATCAAGAGCTATGGCCATGGTTGTAAGTATGATACAATTTATTAATGAAGCATTGTTCGTGTCTAATTATCATGTTCTTGTTCTAATTATGCTTGTTCTAGCTCTAATTAGCTTTAGATCTAGATGCTTGTTGATTAGATCATGTCTTTAAAGGTTGTATTCTTCTAGCGTTCTTGATCGTTGATCTAGCTTACTAATGATATAGTTGTATATCTAGTTCTTTTGATCACGGTGATTAGAGGTTCTAGTTTTGCTAATTATGTTATTAGACCATATAAAGTAATTGGGGATGCACCTCTAATTATGTGCCTGTTGAAAGCTTTTCGTCGATTACCTGGTTACTAGTGACAGTAGAGCCCGGGGAAAGGTTAAGCCGATCTAGGGGGTTAGGTTGATTGATCTTGATTTAATCATGCTATGAAGTTTATGCTTGATCATACTTATTTCTATCTTGAGCTACTAGTGATCTCGTTGTTCTTATCTATTTGTGATGCCCATATCATGCATGTCTTGGATCCAATTAGAGCTTGATTAGACTCTAGTTAATACCCCTTAATTGGTGTTCTAGTTCTGTTCTAATTGCTTATCTTATAGTATTAGTATAGTTTAGACGTAGATTAGATGTAGCTTAGGGATAGTTTAGAGGTAGATTATAGTCGTGTTTTATACCCTTAGTTTACCATAAACTCTTGTTAATTAGTTCTCAATTAGTTCATTTCCTGGATTGACAAAACCCAAGGTACTCGTCCTGGGGAAAAGCTACACACGATACTGTCGCTTGCAGTATAAGGTTTGCCGTGCTTAAGTGCCGTCAACACCGATCTCATCGCCGAAGAAGCAAAGTCTAGCATTACTGACCATCTTCTTCTCATCATCATTGTTGTATGCAGTGATGAGTGATTGTCAACAGAAGTCAAGACATAGAAGGACTTAGGCACAAGCCCTCTGATGGACTAGAGGCTCTTCGATGGATTGGAGGTAGATGTTGAAGAAAGTCCGCCTCCTCCCACCTCCCCGACGTGCGCCTCAGCGTCGCCCTGCCCCGAGCCACGTTTTCCCTAAGCCTTCGCCCACCGTCGTCGTCTCTAGCACCCGCCCCTACGCGCCGCCGCCGTTACCATCGGCCCGAGCTCGAGCTCACCGTGGCCCGCCACCCTGGCGCTTCCCCTCGCCTCCTCAACTCCGCTGCCGGACTCCCCACCTCGCCGCGCCTCTCACGCGCCCTCCCGCTCCGCCGCTCCCTGCTTCCCCGACCGGATTACGTGCAACGCGGCCCCGAGCGCCGTGCGCTACCACACCATCAGTTCACCGGCGTTCCTCGCGCGCTCCGGCCTCCCCGTGCGACGCCACCTTGGGGGAAAGAGACCCCATCGCCGGGAACACGTTCCGGGACCGACGCGGCTCCAAGTCCCCACCTCCACGCACCGGCGACGCCGCCGGAACGCGAGGCCATGCCGTGCCCCCCTCTCTGTCCAGAGGTAGAAGAAGGGGCTGGCAACTTTTAGATCCAGCCCCTCAGCTTCTTGTTTTTATGTTTAAGTTCAGCGAACAGTGGTATGAGTCTTGGAATATTTCGCAAACTAGCCCCTGTAGTTTACAGTTAATAACGAAAAGAACCCTAGATCTGTGGTTTTTTTCTCTAAATAATTATTAATTCGGCTGAAACTTTGAAAATTCATAATAAATAAAATAAAAATCAGAAAAATACAAACCTTGTTGCATTGTACTCCTCTTAGATAAATCTACAGAATGGATAGGATGGTTGGGCCTGAAAAGACAGTTTTGCCCCTGTTTTTGTGCATACTTGATAAATCAATATAATTGGGAAATGTGGACTAAATGGTCTCCAAAAATTGCCAAACTTGATCAGCAGTGTTGTTAGGGTATATAGGCTCGCTGTGATTTTTGGTAGCTCAAGTGCTCACTTTTAATTACTATTTTACCCCTGCATGTGTTTTTAGCATAAAAAGAAATAAGGAAAAGGTAACCATATTGAAAATTATGCTCTAAAGGGGTTTTACACCTTTTATTTGTGCTCCCTGTGCTATAAATAGCTCACTGTTGAAATGGGGTACTGTACACGTAAGGTTGACCCTATTTTTGAAAATGGTAGGCATAATGCTCATTTAAGTAAACTTCGGTTGCCTCGCATAAAACGATGTTACCTCGTCACACACCCCACGTTGTTATATGTGATAAGCTAAGTTACCGTAGGTGATGACTTGTACGATTTCTTAATACTAAACCAGTTTCATCACGAAAATGCATCACTTTAGCCCCTAAGTCATGATTCCTTGTATTGCACTCACACCATGAAGCAAAGCATTGCACTAATACATGCTCCGATTGCACCATGTCATGCATATAGATCCCGCGAGCGAAGGATATCCGCCGGGCCAACCGATCGAAGAAGAGCACGAGAAGGAGCTGCATCAGGAGCCGAAAGACCAGCAGCAGGAGCCCGACTGCGCTCAGGAAGCAGCTACTAACCCTAGTGAGGAAGGTAGGCAGGACCATAAATTCCCAGCAAATATGATATTGAATGATGTTTAGACATCCGCATTAGGAGTTGTTTGAAAACAATTGCATTAGACTTCTTGGCCGCCCTGGCCCTAGCACCTACAATAGAGTACGTAGGACGAGTATGCCTAGAAATGCTAGGTGCGAGTAAACACGAGTGAATTGGAGTCACTCGTCGTATAGGTGTTTTCAAAGGAAAGGCTTTCAAAAGATATGGAAAACTTTAAACATGATTGTGATGGAACTAAATTGAGGCCGGGCGGAGATTTGGGTATATTATGATGAAAAATGATGTGGATGGTTGGTGGACTCCGCCCGAGCCATTTAAGGCCCGATTCGCTGTTCGCCTGCTGATCGCCATAATATTGCTAGAGTGCTTATCCGGAATAATGGACCGGTGAAAGTCTTACTCGTGCCATCCGAAGAACAGAGACAGGTTCCTACCATTCTTGTTGGAGGGAGTTAGGCCTGGGGGAGCTTGTACTCGAAGGAGGGCTGACCCGGTGCGGCCGTGGTATCGCTCCTGAGGGAGGGCTGACCCGGTGCGGCCGTGGTATCGCTCCTGAGGGGGCAAAACCCGGGGGAATGGCGGGATTGAATCGAACTTGGGATGGGACGAGTGGAGATCGGGGCTATATGTGGGAACGCGATGGCTAGTAAGCATATACCCCTGGCATGATAGTTATTCCCGGGAATTAAAAATCGATTCGAATCGCTGATGCTCACCCAGTGTGAGAATGCCAAGGTCACACACGGGCAACGTAGTAACAATCTAATTGTATTTATGACTATATATGTTTTGTTTTCAATACCACATGTTCGTATTTGTATGTTTACATTCCTGCAAGTTATATTATGATGATGAATATTTTGATGATATTGATAATTACATGTTAACTTCTAATTACTATAAAAAGAATGGCTAAGGATCAACTGTTAGTTGCCAGCTTTGCGTCAGCCGTAAGCTCTTCCATTAAGTCCTACTGAGTAATTAGTACTCAGGGTTTGCCCCCACTTTTTGAGCAGGTACTGATGTCTTTTGGACACTAGCTTGGAGGAGAGCAGTACCGGTGGGCTCGGTGCTTCTCGCCTCATTCTTTATTGCCTGAAGACTCCTTCTTAAAGTATTATGTTTCCGCTGTGAGATTTATTTTGAACAACGCTCCGCTTTGTATTTGAATAGGTATTTGGCTACCTATATTTGGTTTGTAAGCACTTTAACTTATTTTCTACTATAAACTGCCTGTGATGATGTAACTGTTGTGGCTCCATCGAGGGCTGGATGTGTGTGATGTCGGTTCCTCTGGGAAAAGGTAATATCGGGAGTCGTTTTGACTCTCGACGGACGACCGGGTTTAGTTCGGCCTAATCACACTGCGAGCCATGGGTGGCAGGTGTGCTTAGTTCGGATTAAATCGGCGGTTCCGCCACAGACTGTACCCGAGCAGGACCAACCGTGTCCATATGTAGCTGTTCACCCGAGTAACAGGTCATCACCTAATCGACAAGTGCATGTGAAGCGGCAACCATCTTGCCATGACGACAGGGGTGGCATACTAAGTCCTTTTCTGCTTTCAAATTGGGCAATCCTCGAATCAGATCCATTGAGCTCAACCTGACTAGCAGATCAAAACTCAAATGGCCAAGCCTCCTATGCCACTTCCAAATATCAGCAGAAGGACTAGCAACCAAATACCGAGGAGGGCCAGAAACAGATGCAAGGTCAACCTTAAAAACCTGCCCATAGGGCAAAATCTGACGAACAAGGTTTTCCTTAGCATCAAGCACACAAGAGGAACCCTCCTTAAAACGAACCTCAAACCCTTCCTTGAGAAGTTGCGAGACAGAAACCAAATTGAACCCCAAATTCCTCACCAAAGCAACTTCTCTCAGGGGAAAGCTTGCCAGAAAGAGCAACAGAACCAACACCCAACACTTTACCTTGACCATTATCCCCGAAAGTGATGTACTCCTTGGTGCTCACGGGGTTGAGGCTGGAGAACCATCTGCAGTGCCCTGTCATGTGCCTAGAGCAACCGGAGTCCATGATCCATATGTCCTCTAGGCCTCGATCCTATAAAATCTAGGAAAGCGAGAGTGAGCAAATGGTCCGGCACTGGGGTTAGTGTAACTGCTGAACCAGTGCCGAGCCATCTGCTCAAAAGTGGGGTAAACACAGTCAAAGTAAGCATCACGTCTACCTGGGTACCCACGACCTCTAAAGCGTGAGCCCTCAAACCCTCTACCTTCAAAGCCTCGGTCAGAAGATCCATGGCCGCGCTGAAAATGACTAGGAGCTCGACCGGGAAAGCGTCTCTCTCCAGTAGGAACACGGGCCTGAAAGCCGCCTCCTCTCTCACCAGCAAAGCGGTCTCTCATCTCATGGCGACGGGGAGGATCCTGCCTACCACCCTGGTAGAACTGATCTTGGTTCACCCAGGCTCTCTCCTGCCTCTCAACTCGCTTCCTCCTGAAGCAAAACTCCTCCAAGTGGCCATTCCGCTGGCAAAAGTCACAGTGGTAGACAGGCCTCTTGGGAGTGGGTTTAGGCGGAGCCTTGGGCTTAGGTGGAGTAGCCTTGGATGGAACAGGCTGCTGGACTCTCTCCATGCTCACTGGAGGCTTGAGAACCTCGGTCACTACTCTGTCCAGCTTAGCCTGTGAGGGCTTGGTTGCCTAGAACTGCTTCTTTGGGGCAGCCTTAAGAGGCTCATGGTAAACCCCATCAACAATAGGGCTAGGCTGAGGAGAGCCAGTCTTAAGCTTAATTGGGGAACTCTTCTTCTCACTCGAAGTACTGCACTCTCCTAACCCAAGTCCACTCATATCACCCTCAGCTCTCTTGGTGCTCTCCAAGATCATCCTAAGTTGGGGCTCTCTAGCATACATCCAACTGAGCACCTCTCTCCACTGGTTGTTCTCATCAACCAAAGTCTGTTTCTCCTCTCTTAGATCCTTCAGAACTAAAGTCTGGTCAGCACAAGTAGGGCAGTCCAGAGAGGGAATAGGGAAAGCAGACTTCTCTAACTTCTTAATGGTGGCATCCCTATGCACCAACATCAACCTCAGAGAGAGACAGTTCTCACAAGTGTCAGGTGATGCTAAAAGCATCTCAAGGTCAGCTCTCAACTGCACAAGCTCACTCTCCAAAGTAGGACAGCCCATGCACGCACCCAAAAGCGTGGGTCTAGCCCTAAGCTCTTCCAACTCTTTGAGCTGTCCCTCACACCTCACTTTCAGCTCAGCTATGTCAACGGCTAGGTGGGGGCACATCTCACACTCAGTCACATCACTCAAAATAGGCTCATCCAGTTTAGACTGGAGCTTGCCTAACTCTACCTTTAGTCTATCCATCTCCTCCACCTAATGAGCATACTTGCTCTTCCGCTCACAGAGATCTCTCATCAAAGTCTCACAGGTAGGACACTCTGCCTCACTAGGCTGGGCTGACACACTCTTCAGCCTCTCTGTCTCAGCTAAAGCATCAGCCAACTTGGCTTTCTGCTTCGCAGCTTCTTGGCAGCCTTCTCTAACAACCTATCCTGGGCTTTCAACTCATGACTATTTGACTTCAACATCTCAAGAATTTCAGCTTGCTCAGGAGTTACCTCTTCATCGGAGGAGTTGTTGTCATTGCCCTTGTCATCCTTGTCCTCAAGCGCCATGGAGCAAAAGGATCTCCGGTGCATCTTGTGCTTGCGCTTGGACTTGGTGGAGATGAAGCAGAGTCTAGCTGGACCGCCTTGGTCCCTCCTCTTGTCCCGCTTGGTGACGATCTCCTCATCGCTTGAGCTTGACGAAGACGAGAAGGAGGAAGATGATCCACCACACAGACCACCAAGCTCGGCGAAGAAGGCCTTGTCCCACTTCCGGTTATCCTTTTGGTACCTCTTGAAAGCCTTTTGGAAGTTCTTGATCTTGTCAGAGCGGTGCTTGGTGTGGTCACGCTTGCCGGAGTGGTACTTGTTGGAGTCGCGGGAGTGGCTCTTGCCCTTCTTGTATTAGTCGTTCTGCTTGTTTGGGCATTCGGCAATGAAGTGGCTGACCTCTCTGCACTCGAAGCACTTGGGCCTCTCACCCCTCTTCTTGCTCATCCGGTTGTCATAGGCGCGTTGAAAGCGGCTAGACACCAGACAAAGCTCATCATCCCCAAGTGATGCCAACTGCTGCTCTGTAACAGACATAAGAGCAGAAAACAAAAAGTTGTGAAGCTAGGGGTTAGAAACGGCCTCACTGGAGGGAGAAGCCAAGGGCAGGCTCTTGGAGCCAGTACAAGCGAGAGAATCTCTCAACTTGTAATCCACCTCTGTGGCCTTGAGCTTGCTGTAAAGAGTTTCCACTCCAATTGTGTCATAGGCCTCAGACTCGATGATCGAGTTAACCTTGATCTCCCATACCTTCCTGTCCAACTCATACAGCAACTTGACAGCCTGCTGATGGTCGGTGTATGGGATCCTCTCAGGGCTGGAGTTAACGCGCAACTTGTTGATGATCGATTGAAAACGACCAAACAAGTCATCGATGGACTCACCAGGCTTCTGAACGAAATTTTCATACCCGCGCCTGTAAGTCTCAACAAGACGCCCCTTGATGGTAGCTGTGCCCTCATGGTGTGCACTCAGTAGGGACCAGATCTAATGGGCAGTCTCAAGGTGGCTCACTTTCTCATAGTCAACTGGACCAAGTCCAGAGAAGAGAAAGTTAACAGCTTTGGCGTTCGCCTCATGCTGAGCCACAATCGCTGGGGTGGTGCGCTGGGCAACTGGAAGCACCACAAAGTTCGCACTCTGAGTAGCATCCATATGTCCTGGCCCTGGCTAAGCAAGAAAGCTCTCATCCTACCCTTCCACTAGGAGTAGCCATCGGAACCAAGGACTGGAATCTTCCCAGAGTGAGTCATAGTCGCTATTGGTTTCTCACTGGTAAAGGTATGAAGAAACCTAACAGGCTCTGATACCAATTGTAGGACCGAGACGTGCGACTAGAGTGGGGGTGAATAGGAGCACTTGAAATCACAAAATCACAAAATCACAAACCCCCAAGTGGAAACCGAAACTAAGCACCGTCGACTGAACAGATACGTGCCTAGCAGCGCAAGGGTGCTGTCCACTATGAGGATACGCACCAAAGCAAGAAAGCTCAAGATCCGAACAAGAATGACAGTGGAGCAACGAATTTTGCAATAACCGCCACAAGACACTCACCGCACCTAGTTGCATCTTACTGACTCACAGTAAGCAAAGAGAATGGTCTTAAGCGAGGAATGCGAAAATCCGTAGCAAAATCACAGCGGAAAAACCAAACTGGGAAGAACACAGCAGCTCCCTAGCAGGACCGGACTGTCCGGTGGCCAACACCGGATTATCCGGTGAGACCGGACTATCCGGTGCCTGACGCCAGACTGTCCGGTGGCATGGCCTGGACAGTGCCTCTCACCGGACTGTCCGGTGGGCACTGCTGGACTATCCGGTGGAACCGGATTGTCTGGTGGCCTCTGCCGGATGGTCCGGTAGGGTCGCAGAAAAGATGATTTCAAATCCTAACTTGATCAGACCTTGTCCAAACTTCACGAAATTTAGCACAGGTTATCTGGACCCTATCTCAAAGTTATTCCCAACAGATCAACTCAAGGTAACCACGGAATTAGCGGGAATTTCAGATCTTGTGAAATAGCCATTCTTGGGCAAGAAAGGGGAAAACACAAAAGAGGCTTGCTCGTGGCAATCCAGCAGGATTGAGATGAACTATGTCATGATCTCCACGTCCTAGCAAGTCCAGAACATCAGCAAGGAAAGGGATTCAAGCTTGCCCAACAAAAACACCCAAAAAAACAAGGATTGAACCCAAAAACCAAAGAGGGAGGGGGAGGAGAAGAACACAAGGTTGCTGCACGAATTTGCTTCGATTAAGTGCCCAAAATGGGTCTAAAGATTCAGCATATAAGCAGAAATTCGTCCCAAGCAACCACCCTCACCTTCCCTCAAGATTAGGAGGCTAAATCTTACTCTAACCTCCCTAACAATGGAGCTCAAAGGTTAAGGACAAAAATCACCAAGTGAAGACTAATCCTAGCAGCCAAGAGGTCCTCTAATGACCTACCTTGGACCTATTTATACCCGAGTGCTATTTAGACAGTTTGGCACTTAGGTCCATACAGCTAGACAAACCCTAAGGACTCAAACAAAAAATTACAAGATATTTCGGGACAGACGACCATGATGTAGTCTTGATCTTCGTAAGTTCCACGCAATCCTCGGATGCTCTCCACGTGGCCAGTAGTCCAATCCGCGATCCGCCCCCGGTTTTGAAGTCAGAAACCGGGAAACTTTAGGAAGTCTCCGCCTGGGCTGGATTTGGCCCATCTTCTCTATATTGGCGAGTCGTCGCCCAACTCGCCATGGCTTGGGTAGCTTGGGTGACGGTTTTGAGCCGAAGCTGCCAAAGCCTCCCTCGCACGCCTTCGCGCCACGCATTCGTGTTGGAGCACCGCGGTGGCGCCCGGCATCCCCTGTCCATCGGGGCAGCCTCGCAGTCCTTCGGAGGACTTACTCCTGCCATCGCCATGCTGCTCCTCCGTATACCGAACTCCCATAGCCGACAGACGCCGAGTGTGCCTCCAGTCCTTCGGAGGACTTCTCTCTACCTCCAGTCCATCGGAGGGCCTCCTGTCCATCGGAGGTCTTGTGCCCAAGTCCTTCTGTGTCTTTCTACTGTTGACAATCACTCATCACTCCAGAGGTAATGGAGCCGGTATATTGGCTCTCACGGATGACGTCCACATGGCCAGTAGTCCAAATCCGCCGATCGACCCCCGGTTTTGAAGTCAAAAATCTAGAAACTTTAGGGTTTCCTTCCTAGGCCTGGAACGACCCGCTCCACTCTATGTCGGCGAGAATGAGCACATTCGCTGAGTTTGGTAACTTGGTGGTAGGATGATGGATTTGAGTGAATCCACCAACGCCCTCGCCTGTCTTCATGCCATGTACTCGGGCTGGAGCACCGCGGTGGCAATGGGCATCCCCTGTCCATCGGGGTCACCTCACAGTCCTTCGGAGGTCTTACTCCGGCCGTCGCTGTGCCACTCCGCTGTGTACCGAACTCCCATGGCTGACCGACGTTGAGTATGCCTCCGATCCTTTGGAGGGCTTCCATCTACCTCTAGTCCTTCGGAGGGCCTCCGGTCCATCGGAGGGCTTGTGCCTAAGTCCTTCTGGGTCTTTGGCTTCTGTTGATAATCACTCATCACTCTTGAGGCAATGGAGCCGATCCATTGGCTCTCAGCGCGCAATCAACCTCACTATGAAGGTTATCATTCCTGTAAAGCAACCGAGAGAACACAAGCAAAAACAAGGAATAACGCAAATCTCAATTGAGTTGCACAAGTTGGGATTTCACAAACTGATACATGGCGAACTGTTCTTGACAGAATACTCTTAAGCAAAACCCATCTACTCTAATGATGGCTACAGAATATATATGAGAGAGAGGTCTAGGGGGTGGCCAAGGGGGTGGCTGAGCAACGCTAGGGCGTACAAGGCCAACTGGCCCAAAAACTGGCGTTGCAGCACCCCCGCAGATTCTTGTCATCATGTTTTTTTGACAATTCCCATCGACTCGGAACATATTTGGGGCTAGGACTAGTTGGGTTGGAAATATTATGTCCTTAGCTTTCCGTCGATATATAGAACACCCAAAACGGAGTCTGTATGTGGCCTGGGCGTCCGTTTTAGTGAGGCCTACTCCTGCAGTCCGAACTGGCCTCGAGAATAAATTGAGGCTCAACTCGGATTGGGTTTCAAACTCCATCTTCTCTTCGGTCTTGATCATATGCATGTTGTACATGTTCTTATCACTTTTCCCACTATCTGACCATACTCTTAGCTTGTTGTGTTCCAGTAAGTCATAGTTCCATCTAGTGATGGACCATGTCTATGATAGGGACATATGGCTTCTTCTTGCACATCGTATAGAGTCATTTCAAATCCTCGTTAGCGGTGTAGCAAGCCTCGCTACGCAGAAAGACGATGACAGAAACCCAATGGGCCAGGATTCTCAAAGTAGGAATTATGGATTTTTGTGGTGCTGTGCTTCCCCGAAACATCTTCACCACAGATTTCCTACCAAAAGGTTGTTTGGTCATACCCCGAAGGAGCGTCGACTAGGGAACATTTTGAGGAGAACCCTAGGAGATTGCTAAGCTTTCTTGGGGAAATGGTAAACTCTAAATTGAAAAGGCAGAAATGGATGGTCGTACCTGTGGTGGGTCGCTCCATGCGGAGGGTCATCAGGAACTCTTTGGTTAGAAGGATGGATCCTTCTTCATCAATGTTCCAAAAGCCACTCCACCCTGTGCACTCAAACGCTTGTGTGAATTGGTCTAGCATGCTGATGTTGGTGAGGAAGAAGGCATCGAAATTCCTTGTTCTCCCAAAGTGCTTGGGGTCAATGCATTCCAATATCTCCGCCTCGCCATCATCGCATGGTACAATGTCATGGATGGTTAGAAGCATACGCTGCGGCTGGGGTTGCAATGATGTTGCCTCGTACTGGTGGTGGCTGGCGCTGATGGACATCATGTTGGACGCCACTAGAGTCCTTGAACTTCCACTCTGAGAGTGGGAGTGTGATGGAAACCTGAGGCATATGCCCTTCCCCGTGTTGCTCAGGGCTCTCTTGGCTTTCCTCAAAAATGAAGACATCCTACAAAACAGACACAAGAGAATACTCGAGGGAAAACAATATATAAAAATTAGAGTTAGCGGTTAGTAGTCCAAAAGTCAGTCGTCCTTTTAGGGCAGAGCCCCCACAAACTGTCCAATAGAACGAGAATGTAGCTAGAATTAGCTAAGTGTTTAAATTAGGAGAGTGATTAGAGGGAGAGAGAAAGAGAGCTCGCATTGCTGAACGGTGCGAGGGGGAAGTGCATGCATGCACTCGTATTAATAGGCGCGCGAGAGTAGGCAGGGAGCAGCAGGGGGGCTAAGCAGCCTTGGCCTGGCCAGGCGACCAACAGAGGGAGGCTGAGCAGCCTAGGGGCTATGCCCCTAGCCTAGTTGGTGTGCGCGTGAGGATGGGACAGGAGTGGCCGGAGGAGTTGGTGTGCAGGGGCCGGCCGGCCTGAGTGGCCTAAGTGCCCTTGGCACTTTGTAGGCGGGCGCACATGGGGGCTTGGCGGCATGTTGCAGCGCGTAGGAAGGGGGTCGGCTGGCCTAGGTGGGGACGGGCGGCCTCCCCAAAATTCATTTGTAAAATAAGTTTATATATGCTATATTCAACTGCCTGAGATGATGTAACTGTTGTGGCTCCATCCTAGGCTGGATGTGTATGATGTCGGTTCCTCTGGGAAAAGGTAATATCGGGAGCCGAATGACTCTCGACGGACGACCGGGTTTAGTTCGGTCTAATTGCACTGCAAGCCAGAGGTGGCAGGTGCGCTTAGCCCGGATTAAATCGGCGGTTCCGCCACAGCTGGTATCAGAGCCAATCATATACAGACAACAGTCATATCATCCAGTTTTGATTTACAAACCTATTTTCAAAAACACATTTTCAAGTATTTGAAAAATGAGAGTACCGATATGCCCATATTAAGGATGTTAGTGTATTACCAGGTGACATTGCTAACATTCTGACCTAGATAGAACTCATATGCATATTTGGCGCTTTGGGAAGCAACAATTTGGCCATAGCCATCCCCAGTACTGGTGGAACGCTACTGGTATTTGCGGATTGTTGCGAACCCTGCATTCATGCTGATAGGGCAGAACTTTTAAGGGGGGTGCTCACGCCATTGGAGTGTTTTGTGATCATCCTTCCTTTGACCAAAATTATAATTAGATCTTGTTGGCCACCATTTCTCTCCCCAGCAATTCCCAGTACTGGAGGAACGTTGGGTGTGTTGAGAGAATTGGCGTCACTACGTCATCCACCAGGCGTAGCTTAAAGAAATTCGTGGATACCACTTTTAGGATTAGAGTGGTAATGTATGATGATGGTGATGATGTGGTATGAACATGCATTTTTCTGCAGGTACACTAACTACGTGCGAAATTAAGAACGAATAGAGAGTGGCTAGGTGCATTAGGGAGAGACGTGCATATATGTCACCGAATACTCGCTAGATATATAAATGATACATAAGGTGTGTGATGTGAGACCGAATAGGACGAATCATGCATCATGGCATCTTATCTTACCTTATCTCACATGCATTGCTTTTGTTGCTTAAGAGTGACTAGGAGCATATTGCACTGAGTGTGTGTTACTACTGTATTGATATGTAGCTCAAAGTACAAGTAGAACTAGCAAAAACTAAGCAAGCGACTCAACTAGTACACTTAGGTTGTCGCAATTTTTCTACACATCATTCGTTCTAAATATGAAGCGTCTAATAAATGTAGGCCACATACAATAAACATGTCATTTCATCCAAAATCAAACCCCTCACAAAGTTTTCGGGTTTACAACGTGTTCCAACCTTATCCTATGAAAACTTCGTGTGTAATGGTCAGTGTTAACAACTATGCAAACGCTTTTTGTATTCTTCATATACCAAGAAGATGCTTAGGTAGTGGGGTATGGTTTGATAAAATAAAGGGAAGAATCCGAACATACAGAAACTATTTGGACAGATTTTTCGTATCTCGCAAATTTGGATACTTGAACGATTTCAAAATAGAACTAACCGGAACTTTCTACACCAACGAGGTAGAGTATAGACTAATGCACGACTATCATACCCCAAGTTCTTTAGAGTCCACTGATCGACCCTCAGAAGTCTAGCTGTGGGCTACACATACCATAGCCTTTTGCCATCGTTTTGCACAAAAAAAATCAATTATCGGCATATTTTCTAAACACATAAATGTGAAATACACTATGTCCACACCAAGTTTTCAAAACTTTTGGATTTACGGAAGCCTTGTTTTTCCTGCTACAGATGTCGCAGCCCTTCGACTTATGCCCTAATCATTCTGAGCCCACGAAGACTAGAACAACAGCACCTGAAGGTCACAAGAAGAAGAGAAAAGCGGGAGAATCTTTTACTAACACAGCTTTAGTTCAACATCTGTGACTTGGCATGGTTCTATTGAAGGGATTCGTCAAGCCGGAAGATCAAGTCAAGATAGTTCGTACGTGTCGACAACTAGGTATTGGTCCAGGAGGATTTTATACTCCTAGTTTCAAGAACGGAGCCAAGATGAAGCTATGGATGATGTGTCTAGGGAAGAATTGGGATCCGACTACAGGTTTCTATGGGCCAACGCGTCCATGCGATGGTGCCCAAGTCCCTGCGATACTAGAAGCTTTCAAGACAATTGCTCAAATTGCAAATTCAACGGCAAACGAATTTTCTAAAATCAATCCTGACATATGCAACATTAACTACTACAACAACGTCGGGAAGCTCGGACTCCATCAAGATAAGGATGAATCAGGAAGAAGCATCAACCAAGGTCTACCTGTCGTCTCGGTCTCCCTAGGCGACACGGCAGAATTCCTGTTCAGCGATACTCGAGACAAGGATAGAGCGATTAAGATCAACCTCGAATCCAGCGATGTTCTTATACTCGGTGGAAGATCAAGACTGCTATTCCATGGCATCTCTCATGTGAAGCCTAACACCGCACCGACGTGGCTAAAGGAAGAAACCGGTCTTTGACCTGGATGCATCAATCTTACTTTTAGGCAGTACTAACTGAGTGTCGGTTGGTGGGGTAGTGTTCGAGTCAGACTTTTGTAATAAGGGAACCTGACTCTTGTAGATCAAGCAAACCTCGTGTATCCAGCTCTGAAAAATTTACTGGTGACTCGTTTTCAAGGTTAATGTACTCTTAGTCTTACTGTGATGTAGTAGATTTGAGCTTTGGTAACTTTCAGGTTTAAAACCCTTGTCATTCATGCATTTCGAACTCTTGTGATCAGACAAATCCTAGTCTATTTGCACTATATTCCGCTATTCGTTAATTACTTGCTTCAAAACTTTGCAAATCAAGGAACCTCATTTACAATGGGATTCAAGCGCCCTAAGCTCTTATATCACATCGGACTTCCTCTTCATTTACCATAACCTTGTATTGATTATGACTCTGTAAGTGGAATGATTGAGCCACTCTTGTTGTGGTGTCTCCTTAGGCAGTCTTGGATGCCTCGACGGGACCTAGAGTTCTATGTGTACAACTGTCACATGGTTGTGCTACTAGGTTCACGCTGGCATTAGGGCATGCGAAGGCATGACATCGCTTCAATCGTGGAACAATCATATCCAGTTTTCATCCCTTTCGTTAACCTTGCTACTCTTGGTTCATAGAGGTGAACGGTTCTATTTCCACTACCTAGTTTACTTCACGTCATTGCCTTGTTTCACCTTGCTTTTCCTAAGATGTGGGAGTAGCCAACCTCCACCCACTGCTTATCCACATCTTTTCATTGCTTTTGTGGAAGTGATCAGTCTCATTTCCACCATCTCATCACATCTTTCCATTGCCTTGTTTCACCTTGCTTTCTTGACCAGTGGGGATGATCCGCCTCAATCCCACGACTTGTTCATATCAAATCATATCCATGTTTGACCTTGCCTCCGAAGATTGGTGGGAACAGTCAACTTAGTTCTCACTGTCTCCGTCGATATTTTCTATTCATTTGTTGAATCCTATTCTCCGAGGGTGTACTTTACGAACACCCTCCTGCACTAGCTTTTTGTTCTTCGTTGGTGCTATTCCCATATCGTCATTTCCATGAGCTATCTTCTTCCTCTTAAAAGTCACCTAAGAAAGGAGCTTACTAACATTGTCAATTATTTCGTTAGTAAGAACATGTCAGCTACTTCCATTTTCTTGGTTAGTCTTGATCAACGCTAAGAAGTCGTACAAATCATCACCTTGTCTAGGCGAATACGGCCTATCTTCTCCCTCTTGTGCCTTTCTTGTCACGATGAGCAGGATGTGCTATGTTTCACCACATCTTACTCTTTGAAGATATGTTGACTTGGTATCTTATATGTGGGCACAATCCCTATCAAACAAAATAAATGTGTCTCTCAAAAACACATCCGTTGACATTCCTTTGAATCACGAGGATCTCCTTTGTTCAATTTCTGATTACGTACCCTTTGCTTCAACTGTTAGATAAATCTGATATTTATCATGTTCCTAATCTTGGTGTCAAAGTCAGGAAGTAACTTGTTTTCTTGACTTCTACCATTGTCACTCGCTCACTGACCACATTCTCTTCATGATTTGTTCAGTCGCTCTCATATATGGCACGACTTGTCGAGTACCTTAGAGAGACCACCCAAGACTTATTAGATGATGCTCTGTGACTACTTGTGTAAAATAGGTACTAACCATTCACAAGCTAGTTGACAAAGCTAACAAGTGAAGATTTGGATGTTGCCACGTGAATTCGAAAAGACATGAATCCACAATGCCCATACCCTTTGTAATACACGCTAGGTTATACCGCCGTACCTCATCCAAATCTCGGGACGAGATTTCTTTAAGGAGGGTGGGTTGTGATGCCCTCGGCTTCTCAAAAGCTTTGACACATGATTAGATTAATGATAATCGTGGTTTTGGACTTAATCAAGTTTTGGGAAGAACAATAACTAGGTCAATAAACCACTAAATCAAAATTTTCAAATTAAATATGCAAAACCTTGCGTTGCTTGGTCGAGCAGTTAGACATTTATACATTTTCATGCAAGACATCAAATACAAAAGTTTTATTTCAAGATGTTGTCTTCAAATATGCTATTTTGACGAATTTCAAAATCAGAAGATAAGGAGCCCAAAAGTTCAAACCAAATCAAGTCGGCCTACACTGGAATTTTGCTAAGTCTAGGTTTGACACTTTTTCCCAAATTTCATTCTGAAATTACTTTCAATTTCACTATACAACTTCAAAATATTCCTTTCTATGAAATGAAATTGGTTTCATTACTTTTCCAATGCATCTGATTTCAAAATGATTTGGACTATATTTGGTACTTCAAAAGTTGGAAATAAGAAAGACTCTGCATAAAGTAAAACTGCAGTTTGACCTAACCTTCGCACAAACCTGGGCTTATATTTCAAAATCTAGCATGAATTACATGAACCTTTTTATACAAAACCTGCAGAGGATTCCATGGTGAACAACTTTGATAATTGGTGCATTGGCATGCAGTGAGGTTAGACTAGAGTTTTAGGGCTTTTACTGTCAGACTACAAAAACTGTCAGAACCTGAACTGGTTATAAATCTCACTTTTTCTTTGACCTACAATCATTTTCATGCAAAACCTTAATTGAATAAATTGTAGAACCTAAAGTTCCGAGAATCTTTGTTATAAAACATAATGGGTGAAAGTGACCCTAAATAGGACTTTTAGAATTTACATTGCAGAGGGCTGAGTGGATCAAACAAAAGTCACCGAGCTAAATCCAATTATGAATCATATTTGTGCATGGAATATGGTATTAAGCCTTTTTACAAAGTTGTAGAGCACAAACGGTGCAACAATTCTTCTAATTAGTGTTTTGCCAAATTCGGCCTCCAAATTGGTCTTTTATGCAATTTTTAGAAAGGAGAAAAACCAACGCAAATTTGTTTCTTCATTTTTCCTTTTATTTCCCCTTTCCCTCTCACTGACGGGTGGACCCGTCGATCCCGGACGAACGGCGTCGCCCAGGCCATGGCGTACGGGCGGTGGCGCGCAGCGCCTGGGATGCCATCACGACACCCCTCCCCTTCACTTGGACGGGACTTCGGCCGCGTTCACGCTCTTCCACTCTCCCGAGCAGTTCCCTTCCTTCTCCCTCGTGCGGAGCATGCGTGCCCGCCATGGCCGCCGCCGTGGCCACGGAAACGCAAGCTTGCGCTCAGCCAACTACGTCCCTCTCCTTCCAAGCTGCCACCCGCGTCACGCTCGTGCGACCCCATTCCACCTATCCCGACGTTCCCAGGCCGCCGTCATCATCCTTAGCCCATCCCCAACCATGCCGCCCGCCATGGCCACCATGGCAACCGAGACATCACCGTGGACAGCCCCTTCGGGCCATCCCCGCATCTCCCTTCTACTTCCCTGTGCTCCCCATGCTCCGGCACTGCTCTAGGGCCCGACCAAGGCCTTCCCCTTCACCCGCACCAACAGATCGGACGCGCCACCGATGGGGGCTGCGCGTGCGGTTCACCTCCGGTTCGCGCACGTTCCCCGGCGGCTCAGGCCTCCCCAAGCAATGAAACCAAAGGGAAAAGGAGCCCCATGTCCGGGAACACCTTTCCAAAGTCGCGTCTCGGCCGTGGGAGACTCACACGCGCAGATCCACGCGGGAGAAGCTCGGCCCGCCGCGTAGCTCGTTTCTGCTGACCAAGGAAGAAGATGGTGATTTCGCGAAAACCCCCTCCTGTTATATTGATTTAGATGCGCTGTTTGCTGAGTCACACCAGTCTTCTCTGCAGGCCCCTGGAGTCTATGGTTAATTGCGCATAGGTCCCTGGGTCAAGTGATTTTCGTTTTATTTTTAATCTTTCGACAGTAAACTTTGAAAATTCATAGGAAATTAAATAAAAAATCCAAACATGACAAACTCAGTTGCATTGTAATCCTTGTGAATAGATCTACAGGATGGGTAAGATGTGGTTGTGTGAAAAAAACTGTTTTACCCTCGGTTTGTTGCATGCATGCTAAATCAACTTAAATGGTAAAAGTGGTCTAGATGAGCTCCAAATGCTATGAAATTTGGACAGAACCTGTACTAGAGTATCTAGACCCTATGTGATTTTTGGTAGCCCTAGAATTGATTGTATGATTACTGATTTACCCTTGAGCATGTATTTTAGGCCTTTTATTAGCATGGAAAATGATTGCTATATAGAGTTTGCACTAAATAACTTTCTAGATTTTATGTGTGTTCTATATAATGTATGTAGCTCCCTGATGAAATTTGAAATTGTGCATGTCAAGTTTTGATGGTGATTTGAAAATCACAACATAATGCATGTTTAAATAAATAATAGGAAAAAGTGGTCCTACCATGTTTAAGAAATTCTAAGAAAAATCATGGTGTGTCCTAGTAATTTTAGGTTCTAGAAAGGATTTTTGTGTATTTTATTGCCACAGTTCTAAAATGCATATGAAATGGGTTAAATTAAATGTATGGAAAATAGATGCCCCATCAACCCATGGTTATTTTACTTACTGGATTTTATATTTGATACTCATGCCATGTTATGCTTGTTCAGAAAGTTTCATACCCAGAAACCATTCCTGTGAATTTTGATAAATCTAGAGATTTTAATATTAATAAACTTGTTGGGAATTCTAATAATTAATGGGTAGTTTATTATGGGGTGAAACTTTACTGGTAGTCTAGTGTAATGTAGAACTTCGTGTTTGAGAAGTTTGAGGTCATTTGAGTTTGTGTATCTGCCAGCGATGATGTGGTCATTTTAATATTAAACCGCCGATTCAAAATTAACAAATTATATTGTTTCCTTGGTTGCATCACCATTGTATATTCTTCACATATATTGTATTTTCCTATACTTAATATCATCCCCTGGCTTAAGCATGACATTTTCAGTCAACTTAACTTTTAACCATTGCATGCATTCCTTGCACTACTCTGGCACTGTCTAACCACACGAAGGCAAGTAGGGTTTTCATTCATTGAATATGTTAGTTCGTTGTATACCCAATGAATGTTTTCTATGAATGCATGACACGTATGAATTCAACTTGTTACTGAATTGTCATGTCTATGTTAGTAATCCAAGTGACTAGATAGCTATGATTTGTTCATCGGCTCACATCGTTAATATGTTGTCAATACAATCGATAGCTTGTACATGGATGACTTCATGGTTGTGTGTTTGCTCCCTGCTCATATGAGTACTCCATATTACGTAGTTTTTCGATCGCCTTTCTGTCCATCCAAGAAATGGTTATTCATATGTGTGCTTAGTACATGTGCATCTCATTCACTGCACCTTGCATATCATTCATATAGTGACGCTCGTTGCAGATATGTGATCAAGAAGCAAGTGCGTGGAGCTACTTCAACCAACGGTGGTCCAAAAGACCAACTAAGACCTAAGCACGATCTGGAGGTCCCGTCAGTAGTGTTTGGAAGGAGGAGTTGTCCAAGTGATCAAGGGGTTGCCTGGGGCAAAGCCCCACAACCCGGCAAACTAACGTAATTTAGTTTGTTGATTTGGTGAGACCTAAGAAAAGGTAGGCAGGACCATGAAATGCCCAGCTAATATTATCTTGGTTGATGATTACGCATCCGCATTAGGAGTTGATTGAAAACCTTTGCATTAGACTCTCTAGCCGCCCTGGCCCTAGCACCTATATCTAGAGTTCGTAGGACGAGTTGCCTAGAATTGCTAGGTGCGAGTAGACACGAGTGAAAGTAGTCACTTGTCGCGTAGGTGATTTCAAATATTACAAAACTTTTACTATTGGGAAAGTAATACTATGCTCATGATTTAAATGGAGACCGGGCAGAGAATAATCTTATTTTGTGGTGTGCGTTGTTGTATCATTTGGCTCCGCCCGTGTTGTTTAAGGCCCGTCCCCTGTTCGCCTATTGGTCAGCATAACATTGCTAGAGTGCTTAACCGGAGAATGGGACCGGTGAAGTCTTACCTGGGTTTGTCTGAAGTTATCGAGGCTCTGCCCATCCACTTTCTGGAGGCCGATGGGCCCGGGGGCGCTTGTACTCGAGGGAGGGCTGACCCAGGGCACTGTGGTATCGCTCCTGAGGGGGCACAACCCGAGGATTAGGTGGGGCACTTTGAATCTTGGGACAAGGCAGGTGGAGATGGGGACTATATGTGGTAACGCGATGGCTAGCAAGCATATACCCTGGCATGATAGTTATTCCTAGGAATTAAAATCGATTCGAATCGCTGATGCCTACCAGGTGTGGGAATGCCAATACCTTTGATGTTCAACGTAGTAACTACTTGAATATATCATATCTATTACTCATGTTTTCAAATACTACATGTTTGTATTGTATTGCTTACATTTCTGCAAGTTATTATTATGGAGTTATATGCAAATGAAGAGACTTGTTACTCTATGTTGATATACCACTGTTTAAAATCTATGGCTAAAGATCCATGTGATAGTAAGCAAGCTTCGCGTCAGCCGTAAGCCATTCCATTAAGTCCTACTGAGTAATTAGTACTCAGGGTTTGCCCCCACCTTTTGAGAACAGGTACCGGCGACATCTGGACAAGTGCTTGGAGGAGGGTAGTACCGGTGGGCTCGGTGCTGCTCGCCTCGATCATCGTTGCATGAAGACTACTAAAGTATTTTGTTTCCGCTGGGAGATGTTTTCGAATTCGCTTCCGCTATTTGATTCAAACTTGCCTTTCGTATGGCATTATGTTTAAACCTATATCTTTAGTTCGAATCGGTTTGTAAAATAAGTTTATATATGCTATATTCAACTGCCTGAGATGATGTAACTGTTGTGGCTCCATCCTAGGCTGGATGTGTATGATGTCAGTTCCTCTGGGAAAAGGTAATATCGGGAGCCGAATGACTCTCAACGGATGACCGAGTTTAGTTCGGTCTAATTGCACTGCAAGCCAGAGGTGGCAGGTGCGCTTAGCCCGTATTAAATCGGCAGTTCCGCCACATGTCGTGTGGTGGTTTTTGCAAGATTCGTTGCCTCGGTGCCCTTGTTGTTGTGGCTCGCAGTTTTTCACGCTAGGTGCATATCCTTTCAGTGGGTGGCACCTCTATGCTGCTAGACACGTATATGTTCAGTGGACGGTATCTAGTTCTTTTCTCAAGCACTAGTTTTGGGGGTTTTGAGTTTGAGTTTTAAAGTGCTCCTATTCACCCCCCCTCTAGTCGCACGTTTGGGTCCTACACACGCGTCACGCGGTCGATAACCATCGGAGCAGTGGTGTAGTGATTGCAAGGATTCAATCGTTCCGCTCGGAGCCTTCTCCACCAACGTCGAGTTCTCCTCCCGTAAACCGACTTATCCATACCCCTTAGAAGATCTTGAACCCTATTCCCCTATTAACCATCAAAAAGCAAATCCGATGCAAAAACACAGCGGAAGAAAGAAATAGCGGAAACGGAGCAGTAGCCCTGGCCACACAGGACTGTCCAATAAAGGCTATAGGACTGTCCGATAGAAGTGTCTAGTGGCATAGGACTGTCCAGTGCAAAGGCGGTGGCGCCGGACTGTCCAGTAGGACACGCCAGACTATCCGATAGCAGCCGTTGGGCTGTCATGTAGGTTACCGGATAGTCCGGTGGCCTAGCTGCATAGTCCAGTGGACTCGAGGAACTTGAGTTCCCAGAACCAAAACTTGACAAATCTTGTCCAAACTTCACAAGATTTTGCACGGGCTATCTGGACCCCGTTCCAAAGCTATTCACAAAAGATCAACTCAAAATGACCAAGGGAGTAGCAGGAATTTCAAATCTCGTGAGAAGGCAATCTTTGGGCAAGAAAGGGGAAAACTCAAGAACAACTTGCTTGTGGCAATCCTATGGGATTGAGATGAATTAAGTCATAATCTCCATGTCCTAGCAAGTCCAAAAGAGCCAAAAGAACAGGATTAGCCTGCTGGCAAAGCAAATCACCAAAAGCCCTTGAGTTTCATCCAAAATCCAAACTAGAAAGGGGGGAAGGAGATGGCTGCACATATGAACTTGAATTGGGGACGAATCTTCCTTGTATTAGAGAGGGAAATCAGTTCTTACAAGGTTCCTCACAGCCTACCACCCTTCATCCAACCACTAATGCCAAGTGCTGGCTCTAGTGGACTTCAAATCCAAGATTAGCACCCGATTTTCACTCTAAGCACTTGGCTAGTTGGAAAGCTAAGCCTAGGGTTTCTAGAGGTGGAAGAGTCCCCTAAATGACTAGCCACATAGGTATATATAGAAGAGGCCTAAATGACTCAGTTTATACTAAGAACACTTTATTACAAAAATGCACGTAGGGGCTAAACTGGAAAAGACCCAACTTTCTTGGGGATGGACGACCGCAATGAAGTCTTGATCTTCTTCTGTTGCACGCAATCTTCCGGATGACGTCCATGTGGCCAGTAGTCCAAATCCGCAGATCGACCCCCGGTTTTGAAGTCAAAAACCGGGAAACTTTAGGATTTCCTTCCTGGACCTGGAACAGTCCACTCCCCTCTATCCCAACGAGAGTTGAGACCACTCGGTGAGTTTTGGTAACTTGGTAGTAAGATGAAAAATTTGAGTGAATCCGCCAATGCCCTTGTACGTCTTTGCGCCATGACTCGGATTGGAGCACCGTGGATGGCACCCAGCATCCCCTATCCATCGAGGTCACCTCGCATTCCTTCGAAGGTCTTACACTTGTCGAGCTCAAGGTCGCCGGCTATGGCGGCCGCGGCTCTGGAGCGAGCGAGAGGCTCGGGCGAGAGAGCGGCGGAGAGGACGCTAGGATGACAGCGGGCGCGCATGCGGGATCGAAGAGCCGCGCCTTGCTCCTCCCAGACGGCAGGCCGGGGCACGGGCAAAGCGGCGTGTGGCCGGGGCGCGGCGCGCTGGCGCCCAGGGCGTGGCGCGTGGGTGCCCTTCGCCCGCCGCGTGGGCGCAGGGGAGGGGAGGAGGAAGAAAGAGGCGCGCCGTGGACTCGGTCCATGGACCAGAGGTCGCTGACAGGTGGGGCCACGGGAAGGAAATAAACATGACTTGTATGGACCGGGTGCACGGGTGTGATGGCCTGGTGGGGCCCACAACTGAAGCCGTCCACGCCCGGGTCCAAAGCCTGACGGGTGGGTCCCACGCGTCATACACACAAAAGGGAAATAAAACTCGAAAATAGAAAAATGGCTATTTGACCAGGATGACAGAGTTCTGAATTTCACATTTTTGAATATCTTAGAGGCCGAATTAGACCAAGCTTAAAATAGAAAAGTTATTGTAAACTTGATAATATACAACTTTGTCAAAAGGAGTAATACCAGATTCCAAGTATAAGTATGATTTAAATTGAGTTTAACCTGCTGACCCCAGTTTGACCAATAAAATCTCCCAAATTAAAAATTCTACAAGTCATATTTTTATGCATTTTCATGGTAAATGTTATATACCAATGTTGTTCAGTTGCTCAGGAACTACAACTTTGATATACAAAGTTTTTCAAAATGTTGACTTTTGTTTCACAAAAATTTGAAATCTCTACTTAAATCACATTTGGACAGATTTCTTAGTTTTACCGAAAATGACCTAAAACTCTATTCAAACCTTTATGCATGTCATGACACTAAATACCAAAGTTGTTCATTATGAAATTGTCTACAAGTTTGTTATGTATAGTTTTGTCAAATTCACAACAGTATTAAAGTTACGGGGCAAATGCAAATGCAGTTGCAGAAAAATCGGTTTTTAACTCGCTTCTAAAGACTTAACCCGCTCATGCCCCTAATATGAAATGTTCATTTAATGATGCAATTTAGCTAATGATTCTAATGTAATACGCTTGAGATGCCTGGGGCATCACAGCCCACCCCCCTTAAATAAATCTCGTCCCGAGATTTTTGATGTGACGTGGGTGGTATAAGTTAAGAGAGAGAAGGAAAGTGCATTGTGTGTGAATTTCAAATTTAGACTCAAGGTACTTGCGACGTACCCCTTTTGAGTTGATGGAAGAAAATTAGGATAATGAGTGCGCAAATATTCTTCTTGCTCCCAAGTTGCCTCCTCTTCGGATTGGTTACTCCATTGAACTTTGTAGAAATTGATTCTTGTTTTCCGGGTTACCCTTTGTTTTTGATCAAGCACTCGGATGGGATGTTCTTGGTATGTGAGGTCAGGTTCAATATGAATGTTTGAGGTATCTAAAATCTGGTCTGGCACGCGAAGACACTTTTTGAGTTGTGAGACATGAAATACATCATGCACTACTGCAAGGTTTGGTGGTAACTCCAACCGGTAAGCAACTGACCCACACTGCTCTATGATCTGGAATGGACCAACATAACGTGGTGCTAACTTTCCCTTTACTCCAAATCGATGCACTCCCTTCATTGGTGACACCCGAAGGTACACATGATCGCCCTTTTCAAAGGCTAGCGGTCTCCTCCTTTTATCTGAGTAGCTTTTCTGTCTAGATTGTGCTCTTTTCAAATTGCCTTGAATGAATCGCACCTGCTCTTCCGCATCCTTCACAAGATCAGGACCAAAGACCACACGCTCTCCTGGTTGAGACCAGTTTAAAGGTGTTCTACATCTTTTGCCGTATAGGGCTTCGAAGGGTGCCATTTCCAAGCTTTTCTGATAACTGTTGTTGTACGCAAACTCAGCCAAGGGTAAACATTCATCCCACTTAGTAGTGTAAGTTAGCGCACATGCCCTTAACATATCCTCAAGTACTTGATTTATCCTTTCCACTTGCCCACTTGTTTGGGGATGGTATGCTGAACTACGAATTAATGTTGTACTCAATGCTGATTGTAAATGCTCCCAAAAATGGGATACAAATAAAGAGCCCCGATCAGAGGTGATGATTTTCGGAACCCCATGCAAGGACACAACACGGTCAATATAGACTTCTGCATACTTCTTCGCTCTATAAGTGGTCTTTACTGGAATAAAATGAGCTGACTTGGTGAACCGATCGATGATCACCCATATGGAGTCATAGCCCTTTTGGGTACGAGGCAAACCTATGATAAAATCCATGTGGATATCTTCCCACTTCCATGCTGGAACTTCTAGTGGTTGGAGCATACCGGCAGGTTTCAAATGATCAGCCTTCACTCTCTGGCATACATCACATTCAGACACATACTTGGCAATTTCTCGTTTCATACGAGTCCACCAAAATTTTTGCTTCAGATCTTGGTACATTTTGTTGCTCCCAGGGTGCATAGCAAGCAAGGAGTTGTGGGCTTCATCTAGTATTTTCTTCCTTAGACCCATGTCCTTTGGTACCACTAAGCGATTTTTGAACCATAGGACTCCCTCTTCATCAAGCTTGAAACAAGCCTTCTTCTTTTCATTGATCCCATCTCGAATATGTGCCATACCCTTATCTTTCTTTTGTGCCTCTATGATTAGATCTTTTATAGTGGGTTCAATGATGAGATTGTAAAGTTCAGCTCGTTGCACTATGGGTGTTTCTATCTCTGCAATCTCACAACATAGCACTCTTACTGTTGGTCGAGTGTGATACCCTAGGCATCTCAAGTGCATTACACTAAAATCATTAGCATAATGACATCTTTTCAAAGGCATTTTATCTTGAGAGTATGCATAAATTAGGTCAATTGAGCAACTAAACTTCGTTTTCAGAAAAGCTGTGTTTGTATTGCGGATATAACTTAAATACAATTGTGATTTTTATAAAACCTTACATACCAAACTTGTAGGCAATTCCATAAGGAATGACTTTGGTATTTTGTGTCTTGGCATGCATGAATGTTGAAATCTAGTTTTGGGTCAATTTATGTGAAAATGTGACTTCTGCCAAATTCAGCCCTGTTTGGTAAATTCAAAGTTTTGTGAAACAAAATTCAAAATCTTGCCATGTCATGAATACCAAAGTTGTAGTTCATGAGATTCTATGCAACATTGGTATATTTCACCTTTCATGAAAATGCACCTAAAATGGACTTTTATAATTTCCAAGTTGGGGGTTTCAAATGGTCAAACAGGAGTCAGCAAGATAATTTCAAATTTAAATCATTTTATACTTGGAATCTGGTATAGGTCCTTTTGACAAAGTTGTAGATTTCAAAAGGTACAACATTTCATTCAATTGGGTCTTTTTCAAATTCGGCTCCTAAATTGGTCAAATTTGTGAAATTCAGAGACGTGATCAGTTGGTCAAAGGGGGTTTGTCTTTTTCGTTTTTCTTTTATTTTCTTTTATTTTCTCGTCTCTATGACAAGCGGGACCCACCTGTCAGGCCCGCCCGCGCCAGCGCACGAGTGGATTCCCCGCTCCCTCGCTCGGTGCACCGAGTCCATACACCGTACTCTCTATTCCTGGGATTGACCCCACCTGTCAGCCACAGTGGTCCATAGACCCGGTTCATCCGCGCACCTCCCTCTTCTCTCCCCGCCCGTGCGCGCCCGGGGCGAGGGCGAGGCCGACCCTATTTCCTGAGCCCTCCTCCACGTGCTCGAGCTCTCTGTTCATTTCCCCTTTCGACCTCGCGCGACCGCCATTGCCGGAGCTCGCGCGAGCTCGCCCCCGGCCATTCCTGCCCTCTCCCGAGCTCAACCGTCACCGCGCCGAGCTTCGCCACCCTCGACTCTACCTTCCCGCCCAGACCGCATCGCCCAAGACCCTTCCACTCCGACGTATTGCACCGCCGGACCTCGCCGGCCAGAGGCGCTCGTCGCCGTCCCTCCCCGCGATCTTCCCCGCCGTCTGAGGTAGTGGATAAGGTTTCCCGATTCCCTCTCTCTCTCCCCGACACCTCGCGGCGAGCTCCCGAGCCCCGCAGGGCCGGGATTGGCTGCGCGCCACCGGAGCTTCCCCTCCCGTCGCGAGGAGGAAGACGACGGGAGGAGGGAGATGGAGTTTTTACGCTATCGCCCTCCTAGTTTAACAGTTTTATGTTTCTGTACAGAGCGCTGTACGCTGAGTCTTGTAAATCTTGCGTACTAGCCCCTGGGGTTTCGAAATAATCACAATCTAGCCCCTGATTCTGTTGATTTTCATTTTAAATTGATTATTTCGACAGAAACCTTTGAAAAATCCTAGAAAATTCAATAAAACTCAGAAAAATATCAAATCAGTTGCATTGGAATCCTTTTGAATAGATCTATCTAGGAAATATGATGGTTGAGTAGGAAAGGACAGTTTTGCCCCTGTTTTTATTCAAACATATCAAACCCTAAGAAATAGGAAATAAGGACTAAATGATCTCCAAAAATAGCCAAATTTGAGCAGGGACCTTGTTATCATGTGTAGGTTCTGTATAAATTTTGTTGGCCCTAACACTTGCTATTGAATTACTATTTTGCCCTTGTCTTGCAATAAGCACATATTAAGCTTAAGAAAAAAAAAGTTAATATGGTGAATAATATTTCAAAATGACTTTAGGTTTGATACGAGCTATAGTTATGGAGTAACTTGCTAGAGTTGGAGATGATGCATGTAAGGTTTTGACTCTAATTAGAAACTGGTAGAAATAATGCATATTTATGTAAGCTTCAGTCGCTTCACATGAAGCGATGCTACCTCGTCACGCACACCCACGTGGATTTATGTGACAAGCTAAGCTATCGTAGATGATGGCTTGTACGATTTCTTAGTACGAAACAACTTTTGCCTCAATATGCATAACTCTATATCATATATCATAAATTCACTGATTTACTACATTACACCCGCGTCATAAAGCAAGCATTGCACTAATACATGCTCCAACTGCATCATGTCATACATATAGATTGCACGAACGAAGAAGCACCACCGAACCAACCCGTCGCGGAGGAATCAGAAGAGGAGTTGCACCAGGAACCAGAGGACCAGCAGCAGGAACCCGACTACGCTCCGGAGGAAGCTACTGACCCTAGTGAAGAAGGTAGGCAGGACCATACTCAACCCAGCAAATAATTTATACTTGATGATTACGCATATGCATTAGGAGTTACTTGGAACCAATTGCATTAGACTCCCTGGCCGCCTGGCCCTAGCACCTATACATAGAGTTCGTAGGACGAGTATGCCTAGATATTGCTAGGTACGAGTAGACACGAGTGTGTGTACTCGTCACGTAGGTGTTTTCAAAGTTTCCAAAGCTTACAGTTATATCCATTATTATTACTGCTCATGAATTAAATGGAGACCGGGCGGAGAATTATTTTAGTATATGCTTTTCATGAGGTTGTACTTCGGACTCCGCCCGAGTCGCATAAGGCCCGTTCGCTGTTCGCCTATTGGTCGGCATAACATTGCTAGAGTGCTTAACCGGGAAATGGGACCGGTAAAGTCTTTCCTGGGCTCGTCCGAAGCACAGAGACACGTTCCTACCCGCTGGTTGAGAGGAAGGTGGCCCGGGGGAGCTTAGTACTCATGACGGGGAGACCGAGATGTCGGCAGGCTCGTCATGGGGGCACAACCCGGGGGCTAGGCGGGAGTGAATCGAACTTGGGACGAGGCAGGTTAAGATTGGGGCTATATGTGGGAACGCGATGGCTAGTAAGCATATACCCCTGGCATGATAGTTATTCCCGGGAATTAAAATCGATTCGAATCGCTGATGCCCACCAGGTGTGGGAATGCCAATGCCTTTGACGTTCAACGTAGTAACTACTTAAACTCTCGGTATTTTAATACTCATGGTTTTTTTGGAATACTACATGTATGAACTGAGTTGTTACCTTACTGAAATTTACTATTATGTTGGCAATCATACAGATAATGAAAACTTGCTGTTATGTTAAATAAGTTGCTGTTAAAAACTAAAAGCTAAGGATTCACTTGCTAGTAAGCCGCTTAGCGTCAGCCGTAAGCCATTTCCATTAAGACCTACTGAGTAATTAGTACTCAGGGTTTGCCCCCACATTTTGAGCGCAGGTATGGAGTTCATGGTGTGTACTTGTGTTGGAGGCGGGGCATGCCCTCATTTAGGATGAGGTAACTGAGTGGCACGAGGGCAACATCGGTGGGATCGATGTTGTACCTCTAATGCACATCTTTTGGTGATAACATGGTGACCTATAAACTTATATTTCCGCTGCGAGAAACTTTCGAACTTGCTACCTTATAACCTTATGTTGGACTTGTATTTTATGTAAAAACTGGTTTGTAACTAAGTCTAATTTTATGCTATTCAACTGCCTGTGATGATGTTTCTGTTGTGGCTCCATCGTGAGTCAGATGTGTATGATGTCGGTTCCTCTGGGAAAAGGTAATATCGGGAGTCGAATGACTCTCGACGGACGACCGGGTTTAGTTCGGTCTAATCGCACTGCGAGCCAGAGGTGGCAGGTGTGCTTAGCCCGGATTAAATCGGCGGTTCCGCCACAGCTGGTATCAGAGCCGAACATACACAGACAACAGACATATCATCCAGTTTTGATTTGCAAACCTATTTTTGAAAACCCTTTTTTGAAGTAATTGAAAAATGAGAGTATCGATATGCCCATATTAAGGATGTTAGTGAAATACCAGGTGACATCGCTAACATTCTGACCTAGATAGAACTCATATGCATATTCGGCGCTTTGGGAAGCAACATTTCGGCCATAGCTATCCCCAGTACTGGCGGAGCGCTATTGGGATTTGCGGACTGTTGCGAACCCTGCATTCATGCTGATAGGGCAGAACTCTTTAAGGGGGGTGGTCACGCCATTGGAGTGTTTCGTGACCACTTTTCCTTCAACCAAAATTATAGCTAGATCTTGTTGGCCACCGTTTCTCTCCCCAGCAATTCCCCAGTACTGGAGGAACACTGGGTGTGTTGGGAGAAATGGCGCCACTACGTCGTCCACCAGACGTAGCTTAAAGAAATTCGTGGATACCACTTCTAGGGTTAGAGTGGTAATGATTGGTCATGGTAATGATGTTGGTATGCGCATGCATTTTTTCTGCAGGTACACTAACCACGTGCGAAATTAAGAACGAGTAGAGAACGACTAGTTGCATTAGAGAGTGCCGTGCATATATGTCACCGGATACTCGCTAGATATACAAATTATACATAAGGTGTGTGATGTGAGAACGAATAGGATGAGTCATGCATCATGTTTACTTTTACTTGTTCATACTTGGGGGATTATTGTTAAAAGTCAAATAAGTAAAATGAAAGATTCAAAGATGTTTTCTGCACTCATCACCCACTTAACCGTTGAAATTATATGCAACCTATGCCTATCACTGATTAAAGTCTCTTATTTAAAAACAGATGGCCAGGACCAAGCAAACCGCTCGTAAGGCCACCAGTGCGAGGGGACTCCGCGTACAGGAGGGAAGGGCTGCTCCCCTCCCACCAGTGACCCACACCCCTCCTCAGCTTGAGAACGGGATGGTCCACACCCGTTGCCGTGAGGAGAACGGCCTTGCACAGATTCTTTGTCGGGCTCTGCGAGAGATGAGGCGCAGACCGTGCCCCTTCTTCTCCGTGCAGACAGTGCACGCGGAGGGACACTGCATGGCCAGTGTTGTCCTTCCTACGAGCCACACCGCGGTCCGGCAGACGATCACCGTCTACGGGGCCAATGAGGAGGACGCTTATGACAAAGTCACCTTAGCAGCCATCACCTCACTCAGCTCCTCGGGTGCAGCAGGGATGTCAGTGCTGCGCTACCTCCCCACCGACGGCTACGACGACGAGTGGCTCCGTCGTCACAACATGCTGGAGGAGCGGATTGACACCAGGCCCTATGCTGCGACCATGCAGTTTGCTCACAGCGTACACGGGATGTACCTCCGTGCCGAGGACCGTGTCTCCCACTACCGCGACCAGCACATGTATGCACAGGACCGTATTGAGGAGCTGGAGGCAGAGTTGACCGAGGCACAGCAGCGCCTGGCACAGTACGAGCAGGACCCTTCAGTTGCCCCTGTGGTGGAGGATGAGGACAGCATGGTGTCTGACGCGCGTAACGGGCGTTAGAGAGTTTGATGATAGCACTGTGTGGTGAAGCTTTTTGTAAATGGTGCACGTTATGAGCGATGTTTTGTATTATACCGCTCCGTGCATTTTGCCATGACTATACTAAACAATGGTGAAGTCGAGAGAACTCACTTATGTACGTCATGTAACCCGATGTAGAACCTTAAGCTAGTGTTTCGATGTGATGGACGAGATGGACCACATATGTACTAAGTAAACCCTTAGTTTATTAAGACACTATAAGTATGGTTGTAGTAACTGCTGAATGCGCATGGACAATGTGAAATGATGCGATGCCTTTAAGCTTGGCCTTGCGAGATAGAGTCTAACTGTTTTATTATAAATTTCCCTGTACTCACAAATTGTTTATAGCCCTATGATCTTTCTATCACCATGTCTTTGCGCAAGGGCTATTGGACTGAACCCGTATGACTCCATTTTGCAGATGGTGAACACTCGCACTGGTCAGTCATCGGGGCAGTCAGTGCAAGGCGCTCCACCCCCACCGGAGTTGGCCACCTTGGTGGTCCAACAAGCTGAGTTGATCCGTTTACTAGCAGAAGACCGCCAGGCCCGTGGGCAACAACAGCCGCGGGAGTACCGGCCACGTGGCATTACCTACCAGGACTTCGAGGGGCTGCGACCCCCGGTTTTCACCAATTGCCCCGAGCCACTGGCGGCAGATGACTGGCTTCGTACCGTCCAGTCCAAGTTCACCCTTCTGCCAGGGATCAATGAGCAAGAGAAGGCTCGATTTGCTGCTCAGCTTCTTCATGGGCCTGCGGGAGCGTGGTACGCCACTTTCCTCGCCATGCAGGAAGAGGGCCACGAGCCCACATGGGAGGAGTTCCGTCAGGCTTTCCAGGCCCACTACATCCCGGCAAGTTTGATGGAACAAAAGCGACGTGAGTTCCGAGACCTCAAGCAGGGTAGCAGGACCGTCATGCAGTATGTGCAGATCTTTATCCACCTCTCTCAGTATGCTCCGAGAGATGTTGCTACTGAGCCGGAGCGGGCCGAGAGACTCCTAGAGGGCCTTGACCCTACCCTCCGGACTCACCTGGGACGGCGCTACCAGAGCTTCACTGAGCAGGTAGACACTGCTCTCGAAATGGAGAATCGTCTCCGTGCTGCTAACGAGGATCAGAAGCGCAAAAGACTAGTCAACACATCAGCGACGGGCCCTTCACAGAAGCAGAAGACCGCATACAAACCTCAACAGCAAAATTTTCAGCAGTCTCGCTATGTGGTCCGGCCCAACCAACCAAGGTGGATTCATCGGGCAGCACCGCAGCAACAGTACCCCATCTATCGAGCACCCGCATAGTTGCCAGCTCCCCGTGCTCCCATCGTTTTCGGGGCCGGGTGCTCCGTGCTTCAATTGCGGCAAGATAGGTCACTTCAGTCGTGACTGTAGGGCACCCCACAAGATACAGGGTCCTACCCCAGCTGGTGGAAGTCAACAGAGCAAGCCGAAGGGACCCATGCCCAAGATGGGTCGTGTGCACTATGTGCACATGGATCAGATTTCCGCCGGAGAACCGGTGCTTGCTGGTACGTTCATGATCAACGGTCAACCGACCGTCGTGTTATTTGATTCTGGGGCCACACATACTTTTATCAGTAAAACATATGCATTGAGGCATGGGATAAAAATGTACAAGTTGAAAGAAAACTATCAAATTACAGCACCGGGATCACCTATTGAAACCAGTTTGGGGGTTAGACAACTTAAGCTGAGCATTGGCACAGAAAATTTTATCATCAACCCCATGGTACTACCACACCAAGGGATTGATATTATTTTAGGTATGAATTGGATGAAAGAACACGATGCAGTCCTGGACGTTGGCAGCAGGACAATACAATTAAGGTCAGGCATTAACGGCAAGGCTATGCTGATACACATGCCAAATCAAAAACACATGACCCCCACGGTTAATGCGACTGAACTACAAGAGGTTAAAAAGATACCAGTAGTGTGTGAATTCCCGGACGTGTTTCCAGAAGAACTTCCTGGATTACCACCAAAACGAGATGTAGAGTTTACCATTGAACTCGTTCCAGGCACGGCACCTGTATCAAAAAGACCATACAGGATGCCACCTGATGATTTGAAGGAATTGAAAACACAGCTACAAGAACAATTAGACAAAGGGTTCATTAGGCCTAGTTCATCACCGTGGGGTTGTCCAGCTCTCTTTGTTGAGAAAAAGGATCATGGTGGGAAAAGATTGTGTGTTGACTATCGGCCACTGAATGCAGTGACCGTCAAAAACAAATACCCACTGCCACACATCGACATTCTATTTGATCAGTTAGCTGGGGCTAAGGTCTTTTCTAAAATTGACCTAAGGTCTGGCTACTATCAGATGAAGATTAGAGAAGAGGATATACCCAAGACAGCATTCTACGGCTTGTATGAGTACTTGGTCATGTCATTTGGACTAACCAACGCACCGGCTTTCTTCATGTATATGATGAACTCGGTGTTTATGAATGAACTCGATAAATTCGTGGTGGTATTCATAGATGACATACTAATCTACTCCAAAAATGAAAAAGAACATGAAGAACATTTGAGGGTCGTGCTCACTCAGCTCAGAGAGCATAAGCTTTATGCCAAGTTTAGCAAGTGTGCATTCTGGCTGAAAAAAGTGAGTTTCTTGGGTCACGTACTATCTGAAAAGGGAGTCGCAGTTGATCCTAACAAAGTAGAAGATGTGCTAAATTGGAAGCAACCAGAGACCGTGACTGAAATCCGGAGTTTTCTTGGTTTAGCGGGCTACTACCGCCGCTTTATCAAAGATTTCTCCAAAATTGCAAAACCCATGACCTCATTGACCAAGAAAAATGCCAAGTTCATTTGGAATCCGAATTGTGAAGAAGCTTTCCAAACCTTGAAGAAATTGTTAACCTCAGCACCAGTGCTAGCTCAACCAGATATTACCAAGCCTTTTGAGGTGTACTGTGATGCCTCCCGTAATGGGCTTGGCTGTGTCCTGATGCAAGAAGGAAGAGTGATTGCTTATGCCTCCCGTCAATTGAGAAAACATGAAGTAAACTATCCAACACATGACCTTGAGTTAGCTGCAGTCGTTCATGCACTAAAAATATGGAGACACTATCTGTTGGGCAACACATGTCACATCTACACGGACCATAAGAGTCTCAAATATATTTTCACTCAACCTGAAATCAATATGAGGCAGCGACGATGGTTAGAATTGATAAAAGATTATGATCTGGAGATACACTACCATCCGGGCAAGGCCAATGTAGTGGCCGATGCTTTAAGCCGCAAAGTTCATTGCAATATGATAGAGGCCCGACCTACAGCAAGAGTGATCTGCTGTGAGATGAATGACATCGAAACACCTCCGGGACAGCATGCAGAACTCTATAATATCATTATTGAGCCCACAATCAAGGAACAAATCATAGAAGCTCAGAAACAAGATAAAGGTATGGCATATATCCGTGAGGGTATTAGTGAAAAGAAGAAGGTGTGTTTCACACTTGATGACCAAGGTATCCTGTGGTTCAAGAATCGTCTAGTGGTACCCAAGGACATGGAGTTGAGGAAGAGAATACTAGACGAAGCGCACTCCTCAATACTCACGATACATCTGGGCAGCAATAAGATGTACCAAGACTTGAAGCAAAAGTTTTGGTGGACCCGCATGAAATGAGAGATCGCCAAGTACGTGTCTGAGTGCGACGTGTGTAAGAAAGTAAAAGCTGATCACTTAAAGGCCGCTGGAATGCTTCAACCACTGGATGTTCCAGCGTGGAAATGGGAGGATATACACATGGATTTCATTGTGGGGTTGCCTCGAGCTCAAAAGGGGTATGATTCGGTATGGGTAATAATAGACAGATTTACAAAGGCAGCCCACTTCCTTCCGGTAAAAACGATATACCATGCCAAGACCTATGCTGAGATTTATTTAGCTCGTATCCTTCCTTTGCATGGAGTCCCAAAGACCATCACTTCGAATTGAGGATCACAATTTGTCTCCCGTTTCTGGGAACAATTGCATACTGCTTTAGGGACCACTTTGATTCACAATTCGGCATACCACCCTCAAACCAGTGGTCAAGTAGAAAGAGTAAATCAAATTCTAGAAGACTTGTTAAGGGCCTGTGCACTAGCTTACTCCACCAAGTGGGATGAGTGTCTACCCATGGCAGAGTTTGCCTATAACAACAGCTACCAAAAGAGCTTAGGAATGGCTCCTTTCGAAGCTCTTTATGGTAGGAGATGTAGAACACCGCTAAACTGGTCCGAACCAGAAGAGCGTGTTACCTTTGGCCCTGATTTAGTGGTAGAAGCTGAAGAGCAAGTGAAACTCATACACCACCATCTCAAAAGAGCACAGTCCAGACAGAAAAGTTACTCGGATAAAAGGAGGAGGCCACTAGTCTTTGATGAGGGGGATCATGTGTATCTCAAAGTATCTCCGATGATAGGGGTACAACGGTTTGGAGTAAAAGGGAAGTTAGCACCAAGGTACGTCGGTCCATTCAAAATCATTGGAAAATGCGGACCCATCGCCTACCGGTTAGAACTACCACCACATCTAGCTGCGGTTCACGATGTGTTTCACGTCTCACAAATAAAGAAGTGCTTAAGAGTGCCGGAGAAAGTGGTAGATACCTCTCAAGTTCAGATTGAACCAGATCTCACATACGAAGAACATCCCGTAAAAATCCTCGATCAAAAGCAAAGATCCACCCGGCGAAAAACAATCAACTTTTACAAAGTTCAATGGAGTAATCACTCTGAAGAAGAAGCCACGTGGGAACAAGAAGAATACCTACACACTAAGTATCCTGGTTTTCTACCATCCACCTCAACCCGGTACGTTACAACAGCTTAACTTCTGGATCTAAACTCAATACATGCACCCAACATTAACTACAACCAATTTAACCACCCACGTCACATCAAAAATCTCGGGGCGAGATTTCTTTAAGGAGGGTGGGTTGTGATGCCCTAGGCATCTCAAGTGCATTACACTAAAATCATTAGCATAATGACATCTTTTCAAAGGCATTTTATCTTGAGAGTATGCATAAATTAGGTCAATTGAGCAACTAAACTTAGTTTTCAGAAAAGCTGTGTTTGTATTGCGGATATAACTTAAATACAATTGTGATTTTTATAAAACCTTACATACCAAACTTGTAGGCAATTCCATAAGGAATGACTTTGGTATTTTGTGTCTTGGCATGCATGAATGTTGAAATCTAGTTTTGGGTCAATTTATGTGAAAATGTGACTTCTGCCAAATTCAGCCCTGTTTGGTAAATTCAAAGTTTTGTGAAACAAAATTCAAAATCTTGCCATGTCATGAATACCAAAGTTGTAGTTCATGAGATTCTATGCAACATTGGTATATTTCACCTTTCATGAAAATGCACCTAAAATGGACTTTTATAATTTCCAAGTTGGGGGTTTCAAATGGTCAAACAGGAGTCAGCAAGATAATTTCAAATTTAAATCATTTTATACTTGGAATCTGGTATAGGTCCTTTTGACAAAGTTGTAGATTTCAAAAGGTACAACATTTCATTCAATTGGGTCTTTTTCAAATTCGGCTCCTAAATTGGTCAAATTTGTGAAATTCAGAAACCTGATCAGTTGGTCAAAGGGGGTTTGTCTTTTTCGTTTTTCTTTTATTTTCTTTTATTTTCTCGTCTCTATGACAAGCGGGACCCACCTGTCAGGCCCGCCCGCGCCAGCGCACGGGTGGATTCCCCGCTCCCTCGCTCGGTGCACCGAGTCCATACACCGTACTCTCTATTCCTGGGATTGACCCCACCTGTCAGCCACAGTGGTCCATAGACCCGGTTCATCCGCGCACCTCCCTCTTCTCTCCCCGCCCGTGCGCGCCCGGGGCGAGGGCGAGGCCGACCCTATTTCCTGAGCCCTCCTCCACGTGCTCGAGCTCTCTGTTCATTTCCCCTTTCGACCTCGCGCGACCGCCATTGCCGGAGCTCGCGCGAGCTCGCCCCCGGCCATTCCTGCCCTCTCCCGAGCTCAACCGTCACCGCGCCGAGCTTCGCCACCCTCGACTCTACCTTCCCGCCCAGACCGCATCGCCCGAGACCCTTCCACTCCGACGTATTGCACCGCCGGACCTCGCCGGCCAGAGGCGCTCGTCGCCGTCCCTCCCCGCGATCTTCCCCGCCGTCTGAGGTAGTGGATAAGGTTTCCCGATTCCCTCTCTCTCTCCCCGACACCTCGCGGCGAGCTCCCGAGCCCCGCAGGGCCGGGATTGGCCGCGCGCCACCGGAGCTTCCCCTCCCGTCGCGAGGAGGAAGACGACGGGAGGAGGGAGATGGAGTTTTTACGCTATCGCCCTCCTAGTTTAACAGTTTTATGTTTCTGTACAGAGCGCTGTACGCTGAGTCTTGTAAATCTTGCGTACTAGCCCCTGGGGTTTCGAAATAATCACAATCTAGCCCCTGATTCTGTTGATTTTCATTTTAAATTGATTATTTCGACAGAAACCTTTGAAAAATCCTAGAAAATTCAATAAAAATCAGAAAAATATCAAATCAGTTGCATTGGAATCCTTTTGAATAGATCTATCTAGGAAATATGATGGTTGAGTAGGAAAGGACAGTTTTGCCCCTGTTTTTATTCAAACATATAAAACCCTAAGAAATAGGAAATAAGGACTAAATGATCTCCAAAAATAGCCAAATTTGAGCAGGGACCTTGTTATCATGTGTAGGTTCTGTATAAATTTTGTTGGCCCTAACACTTGCTATTGAATTACTATTTTGCCCTTGTCTTGCAATAAGCACATATTAAGCTTAAGAAAAAAAAGTTAATATGGTGAATAATATTTCAAAATGACTTTAGGTTTGATACGAGCTATAGTTATGGAGTAACTTGCTAGAGTTGGAGATGATGCATGTAAGGTTTTGACTCTAATTAGAAACTGGTAGAAATAATGCATATTTATGTAAGCTTCAGTCGCTTCACATGAAGCGATGCTACCTCGTCACGCACACCCACGTGGATTTATGTGACAAGCTAAGCTATCGTAGATGATGGCTTGTACGATTTCTTAGTACGAAACAACTTTTGCCTCAATATGCATAACTCTATATCATATATCATAAATTCACTGATTTACTACATTACACCCGCGTCATAAAGCAAGCATTGCACTAATACATGCTCCAACTGCATCATGTCATACATATAGATTCCACGAACGAAGAAGCACCACCGAACCAACCCGTCGCGGAGGAATCAGAAGAGGAGTTGCACCAGGAACCAGAGGACCAGCAGCAGGAACCCGACTACGCTCCGGAGGAAGCTACTGACCCTAGTGAAGAAGGTAGGCAGGACCATACTCAACCCAGCAAATAATTTATACTTGATGATTACGCATATGCATTAGGAGTTACTTGGAACCAATTGCATTAGACTCCCTGGCCGCCTGGCCCTAGCACCTATACATAGAGTTCGTAGGACGAGTATGCCTAGATATTGCTAGGTACGAGTAGACACGAGTGTGTGTACTCGTCACGTAGGTGTTTTCAAAGTTTCCAAAGCTTACAGTTATATCCATTATTATTACTGCTCATGAATTAAATGGAGACCGGGCGGAGAATTATTTCAGTATATGCTTTTCATGAGGTTGTACTTCGGACTCCGCCCGAGTCGCATAAGGCCCGTTCGCTGTTCGCCTATTGGTCGGCATAACATTGCTAGAGTGCTTAACCGGGAAATGGGACCGGTAAAGTCTTTCCTGGGCTCGTCCGAAGCACAGAGACACGTTCCTACCCGCTGGTTGAGAGGAAGGTGGCCCGGGGGAGCTTAGTACTCATGACGGGGAGACCGAGATGTCGGCAGGCTCGTCATGGGGGCACAACCCGGGGGCTAGGCGGGAGTGAATCGAACTTGGGACGAGGCAGGTTAAGATTGGGGCTATATGTGGGAACGCGATGGCTAGTAAGCATATACCCCTGGCATGATAGTTATTCCCGGGAATTAAAATCGATTCGAATCGCTGATGCCCACCAGGTGTGGGAATGCCAATGCCTTTGACGTTCAACGTAGTAACTACTTAAACTCTCGGTATTTTAATACTCATGGTTTTTTTGGAATACTACATGTATGAACTGAGTTGTTACCTTACTGAAATTTACTATTATGTTGGCAATCATACAGACAATGAAAACTTGCTGTTATGTTAAATAAGTTGCTGTTAAAAACTAAAAGCTAAGGATTCACTTGCTAGTAAGCCGCTTCGCGTCAGCCGTAAGCCATTTCCATTAAGACCTACTGAGTAATTAGTACTCAGGGTTTGCCCCCACATTTTGAGCGCAGGTATGGAGTTCATGGTGTGTACTTGTGTTGGAGGCGGGGCATGCCCTCATTTAGGATGAGGTAACTGAGTGGCACGAGGGCAACATCGGTGGGCTCGATGTTGTACCTCTAATGCACATCTTTTGGTGATAACATGGTGACCTATAAACTTATATTTCCGCTGCGAGAAACTTTCGAACTTGCTACCTTATAACCTTATGTTGGACTTGTATTTTACGTAAAAACTGGTTTGTAACTAAGTCTAATTTTATGCTATTCAACTGCCTATGATGATGTTTCTGTTGTGGCTCCATCGTGAGTCAGATGTGTATGATGTCGGTTCCTCTGGGAAAAGGTAATATCGGGAGTCGAATGACTCTCGACGGACGACCGGGTTTAGTTCGGTCTAATCGCACTGTGAGCCAGAGGTGGCAGGTGTGCTTAGCCCGGATTAAATCGGCGGTTCCGCCACATCAAGCCTCAACGAAATTGCAATGAGCTTAACGGCTTAATGCATCTGCTACCACATTAGCTTTTCCAGGATGATAGTGAACTTCCAAATCATAGTCCTTGATCAATTCTAACCAATGACGTTGCCTCATGTTTATTTCTGGCTGGGTGAAGATATATTTTAAGCTCTTATGATCAGTGTATATGTGGCATGTGTTGCCCAACAAGTAATGTCTCCATATCTTCAGGGCATGAACAACTGCAAGTAGTTCCAGATCATGAGTTGGATAATTCACCTCATGTTTCCTAAGCTGGCGGGATGCATAGGCAATCACCTTTCCTTCTTGCATTAAGACACAACCGAGGCCAATACCACAGGCATCACAATAAACATCAAATGGCTTGGTGACGTCCGGTTGAGCAAGAACAGGTGCTGAAGTTAGGAGTTTCTTCAATGTTTGGAATGACTCTTCACATTTTGTGCTCCACACAAACTTTGCATTCTTTTGGGTCAACGCTGTCATTGGCTTTGCAATTTTGGAGAAGTCCTTGATGAAGCGGCGGTAGTAGCCCGCTAAACCAAGAAAACTCCGTATCTCTGTCACTGTTTGTGGTTGTTTCCATTCTAGCACATCGTTCACCTTCCTAGGATCAACAGCTACACCCTTCTCTGACAAGATATGGCCTAGGAATGCCACTTCCTTCAGCCAAAAAGCACACTTGCTGAACATGGCATAGAGTTTATGCTCTCTAAGCCGAGATAGCACTACTCGCAAGTGCTCTTCATGCTCCTTCGCATTCTTAGAATAAACCAAGATGTCATCAATGAATACTATCACGAATTTGTCAAGCTCATTCATGAATACCGAGTTCATCATGTACATGAAGAAAGCCGGTGCATTAGTCAATCCGAAAGACATGACAAGGTACTCATACAGCCCATACTGCGTTGAGAAAGCGGTCTTTGGTATGTCTTCCTCTCGGATTTTTATTTGATGGTACCCGGACCTAAGATCAATCTTGGAGAAAACTGAGGCTCCCGCAAGTTGATCAAATAAGATATCAATGTGTGGCAATGGGTACTTGTTCTTGACTGTGACAGCATTCAGTGGTCGATAGTCCACACATAACCTCTTACCACCAGGTTCTTTCTTCTCAACAAAGAGGGCCGGGCAACCCCATGGCGATGAGCTAGGGCGAATGAAACCTTTGTCAAGCTGTTCTTGCAGCTGCACTTTCAATTCCTTCAACTCATCGGGTTCCATTCTATATGGTCTCCTTGAGACAAGCGCTGTACCAGGCATAAGCACAATGGAAAACTCGACATCTCTATCCGGTGGGAGTCCGGGAAGCTCTTTTGGAAACACATCTGGATAGTCACAAACCACCGGTATCTTCTTGATTTGCTGGACTTCTGTGGCATTTGCTGTGTGTGACAACTGCTTATGAGTTGGCAAATGAATGTGCATGATCTTCCCATTCTGGCTAGACTTCATCTGAACTATCCTGCTAGTAATATCCAACATGACGTTATGCTCTTTCATCCAATCCATCCCTAAGATAATGTCAATCCCCTGGTTAGGAAGTACCACAGGGTCAACATAGAATTCCTCAGCGCCTATGCGCAGGCGTAAGTGCCTCACAATCTGATTTGTGTCAATTTGTGATCCCGGGGCTATGATGTGATATTTTGTCCTCATATCATCAATGTGGTACCCATGTTTTGTTGCATAGGACCTACTGATGAAGGTATTTGATGCTCCGGAATCAAACAAAACCACTGTGGGGTGCTCATTGACAAGAAATGTGCTTGCCAACACTGGTTCACCCTCTGGAATCTGATCCAAGTGGGTATAGTGCACCTGACCCTTTCTTAGGGATAGCTCTGGCTTTGATCCATTCCTCTTGTTTTGATGTTGGCTGCCCTTAACAAGCACTGCCCCCTGATTTCGTCGAGGGGCACGACAGTTTCTGCTGAGGTGATTCGTTTTCCCACAGTTGTAGCAAGCACCCACAAAAGGAGTGGCTAAGGCACGCACTGTGGGGAGCTGGAATGGAGCACGATTGGCTGGAACTTGTGGCCATGTCCCAATGTGTTGAAGCTATTGAGGTTGAGGGCCCCATTCAAGTTGTTGCGACCGACTAACATGACATGTGTGTAGTAGTGGTTGGTGCACAACTCAGTTGCCGCAGTGAGGAAGTCGACGGCGGTGTGCCTGCAAGTCTTTTCCTCCGCTGGTCCTCTTGGGCCTCGCGGAGGCGCCGTTCCATGTCGATGGCAGCGTCCACCAACTCAGTGAAGCTATCATAGCGGCGCCCCAAGTGAGTCAGCAGGGTGGGGTCAAACCCATCCAACAGACAGGCAGCCCTACGCGAGTCAGTGTCGACATCCTTTGGGGAGTACTGAGACAGGCGAATGAAGGCCTGTACGTACTCGAGTACTGACATGTTCCCTTGACGAAAGGGCACAGAATTCCCGCTGCTTGAGTTCAATGAGGCTAGCCGGGAGATAGTGAGCTCGGAAAGCCTCACAGAACTCGTCCCATGTGACCTGGTGCCCGGTAGGTTGCATTGCCAGGAATGTAGCATACCAGGCCCCCGAGGGACCGTGTAGACATTGCGCTGCGAAGCGAGTCTTCTGTTGTTCAGTGAGTTGGGGCAGTAGACTGAGCTTAGATTCGATGACTCGAAGCCAGTCATTTGCATCAAGTGGATCCGTGGCAGTGGTGAAGATGGGCGGTTGTAGGGCCGCAAAGTCAGTATAACCAATCTCTTGCGGGTAACGCCTTTGTTGCTCTTGAGCCATCAAATGGATGAGCTGACCCTGCTGAGCGACTAGAGTGGCCAACTCAGGAGGAGGTGGTACTCCGTGAGCAGCCCCTCGAGCTGACGTCTCAGGTGTGGTGACCATCTGCAGGAATAAGGCCAATAGCGTTTAGTCTAGCAACCCTAGCGCAATCGATGCGATGATAAAAAGGTCGTAGCATCATAGATACCGCATAAATACATGAAAGCGTGGATGTCATGATGCATGATTCGTCCTATTCGTTCTCACATCTCACACCCTATATTCAATATATAACTACCGATATTTTTTTGGTGACACATATGCACGGCACTCTCTAATGCAACTAGTCGTCACTACTCGATCTTAGTTTCGTGCGTAGTTAGTGTACCTGCAGAAAAATGCAAGCTCATACCAACATCACCATCATCATACATTACCACTCTAACCCTAAAAAGTGTCATCCACGAATTTCTTTAAGCTACGTCTGGTGGACGACGTAGTGGCGCCATTTCTCCCAACACACCCAATGTTCCTCCAGTACTGGGGAATTGCTGGGGAGAGAAACGGGGGCCAACAAGATCTAGCTATAATTTTGGTCGAAGGAGAAGTGGTCACGAAACACTCCAACGGCGTGACCGCCCCCCTTAAAGAGTTCTGCCCTATCAGCATGAATGCAGGGTTCGCAACAGTCCGAAATTCCCAATAGCGCTCCACCAGTACTGGGGATGGCTATGGCCGAAATGTTGCTTCCCAAAGCACCGAATATGCATATGAGTTCTATCTAGGTCAGAATGTTAGCGATGTCACCTGATAATACACTAACATCCTTAATATGGGCATATCGATACTCTCATTTTCCAATTACTTGAAAAGGGGTTTTCGAAAATAGATTGATAAATCAAAACTGGATGATATGACTGTTGTCTGTGTATGATCGGCTCTGATACCAGCTGTGGCGGAACCGCCGATTTAATCCGAACTAAGCACACCTGCCACCCATGGCTCGCAGTGTGATTAGGCCGAACTAAACCCGGTCGTCCGTCGAGAGTCAAAACGACTCCCGATATTACCTTTTCCCAGAGGAACCGACATCACACACATCCAGCCCTCGATGGAGCTACAACAGTTACATCATCACAGGCAGTTTATAGTAGAAAATAAGTTAAAGTGCTTACAAACCAAATATAGGTAGTCAAATACCTATTCAAATACAAAGCGGAAGCGTTGTTCAAAATAAATCTCACAGCGGAAACATAATACTTTAAGAAGGAGTCTTCAGGCAATAAAGAATGAGGCGAGAAGCACCGAGCCCACCGGTACTGCTCTCCTCCAAGCTAGTGTCCAAAAGACATCAGTACCTGCTCAGAAAGTGGGGGCAAACCCTGAGTACTAATTACTCAGTAGGACTTAATGGAAGAGCTTACGGCTGACGCAAAGCTGGCAACTAACAGTTGATCCTTAGCCATTCTTTTTATAGTAATTAGAAGTTAACATGTAATTATCAATATCATCAAAATATTCATCATCATAATATAACTTGCAGGAATGTAAACATACAAATACGAACATGTGGTATTGAAAACAAAACATATATAGTCATAAATACAATTAGATTGTTACTACGTTGCCCGTGTGTGACCTTGGCATTCTCACACCTGGTGAGCATCAGCGATTCGAATCGATTTTTAATTCCCGGGAATAACTATCATGCCAGGGGTATATGCTTACTAGCCATCGCGTTCCCACATATAGCCCCGATCTCCACTCGTCCCATCCCAAGATCGATTCAATCCCACCATTCCCCCGGGTTTTGCCCCCTCAGGAGCGATACCACGGCCGCACCGGGTCAGCCCTCCCTCAGGAGCGATACCACGGCCGCACCGGGTCAGCCCTCCTTCGAGTACAAGCTCCCCCAGGCCTAACTCCCTCCAACAAGAATGGTAGGAACCTGTCTCTATTCTTCGGATGGCACGAGTAAGACTTTCACCGGTCCATTATTCCAGATAAGCACTCTAGCAATATTATGCCGATCAGCAGGCGAACAGCGAATCGGGCCTTAAATGGCTCGGGCGGAGTCCACCAACCATCCACATCATTTTTCATCATAATATACCCAAATCTCCGCCCGGCCTCAATTTAGTTCCATCACAATCATGTTTAAAGTTTTCCATATCTTTTGAAAGCCTTTCCTTTGAAAACACCTATACGACGAGTGACTCCAATTCACTCGTGTTTACTCGCACCTAGCATTTCTAGGCATACTCGTCCTACGTACTCTATTGTAGGTGCTAGGGCCAGGGCGGCCAAGAAGTCTAATGCAATTGTTTTCAAACAACTCCTAATGCGGATGTCTAAACATCATTCAATATCATATTTGCTGGGAATTTATGGTCCTGCCTACCTTCCTCACTAGGGTTAGTAGCTGCTTCCTGAGCGAAGTCGGGCTCCTGCTGCTGGTCTTCCGGCTCCTGATGCAGCTCCTTCTCGTGCTCTTCTACGATCGGTTGTCCCGGCGGATATCCTTCGCTCGCGGGATCTATATGCATGACATGGTGCAATCGGAGCATGTATTAGTGCAATGCTTTGCTTCATGGTGTGAGTGCAATACAAGGAATCATGACTTAGGGGCTAAAGTGATGCATTTTCGTGATGAAACTGGTTTAGTATTAAGAAATCGTACAAGTCATCACCTACGGTAACTTAGCTTATCACATATAACAACGTGGGGTGTGTGACGAGGTAACATCGTTTTATGCGAGGCAACCGAAGTTTACTTAAATGAGCATTATGCCTACCATTTTCAAAAATAGGGTCAACCTTACGTGTACAGTACCCCATTTCAACAGTGAGCTATTTATACCACAGGGAGCACAAATAAAAGGTGTAAAACCCCTTCAGAGCATAATTTTCAATATGGTTACCTTTTCCTTATTTCTTTTTATGCTAAAAACACATGCAGGGGTAAAATAGTAATTAAAAGTGAGCACTTGAGCTACCAAAAATCACAGCGAGCCTATATACCCTAACAACACTGCTGATCAAGTTTGGCAATTTTTGGAGACCATTTAGTCCACATTTCCCAATTATATTGATTTATCAAGTATGCACAAAAACAGGGGCAAAACTGTCTTTTCAGGCCCAACCATCCTATCCATTCTGTAGATTTATCTAAGAGGAGTACAATGCAACAAGGTTTGTATTTTTCTGATTTTTATTTTATTTATTATGAATTTTCAAAGTTTCAGCCGAATTAATAATTATTTAGAGAAAAAAACCACAGATCTAGGGTTCTTTTCGTTATTAACTGTAAACTACAGGGGCTAGTTTGCGAAATATTCCAAGACTCATACCACTGTTCGCTAGACTTAAACATAAAAACAAGAAGCTGAGGGGCTGGATCTAAAAGTTGCCAGCCCCTTCTTCTACCTCTGGACAGGGAGGGGGGCACGGCGCGGCCTCGCGTTCCGGCGGCATCGCCGGTGCGTGGAGGCGGGGACTTGGAGCCGCGTTGGTCCCGGAACGTGTTCCCGGCGACGGGGTCTCTTTGCCCCAAGGCGGCGTCGCACGGGGAGGCCGGAGCGCGCGAGGAACGCCGGTGAACTGATGGTGTGGCGGCGCACGGCGCTCGGGGCCGCGTTGCACGGAATCCGGTCGGGGAAGCAGGGAGCGGCGGAGCGGGAGGGCGCGTGAGAGGCGCGGCGAGGTGGGGAGTCCGGTGGCGGAGTCGAGGAGGCGAGGGGAAGCGCCAGGGTGGCCGGCCACGGTGAGCTCGAGCTCGGACCGATGGTAACGGCGGCGGCGCGTAGGGGCGGGTGCTAGAGACGACGACGGTGGGCGAAGGCTTAGGGAAAACGTGGCTTGGGGCAGGGCGACGCTGAGGCGCACGTCAGGGAGGCGGGAGGAGGGCAGAGTGCGAGCTCAAGGTCGCCGGCTATGGCGGCCGCGGCTCTGGAGCGAGCGAGAGGCTCGGGCGAGAGAGCGGCGGAGAGGACGCTAGGATGACAGCGGGCGCGCATGCGGGATCGAAGAGCCGCGCCTTGCTCCTCCCAGATGGCAGGCCAGGGGCACGGGCAGAGCTGGCGCGTGGCCGGGGACGCGGCGCGCTGGCGCCCAGGGCGTGGCGCTGCTGGCACCCTTCGCCCGCCGCGTGGGCGCAGGGGAGGGGAGGAGGAAGAAAGAGGCGCGCCGTGGACTCGGTCCATGGACCAGAGGTCGCTAACAGGTGGGGCCGCGGGAAGGAAATAAACTTGACTTGTATGGACCGGGTGCACAGGTGGGATGGCCTGGTGGGGCCCACAACTGAAGCCATCCACGCCCAGGTCCAAAGCCTGACGGGTGGGTCCCACGCGTCATACACACAAAAGGGAAATAAAACTCGAAAATAGAAAAATGGCTATTTGACCAGGATGACAGAGTTCTGAATTTCACATTTTTGAATATCTTAGAGGCCGAATTAGACCAAGCTTAAAAAATAAAAGTTATTGTAAACTTGATAATATACAACTTTGTCAAAAGGAGTAATACCAGATTCCAAGTATAAGTATGATTTAAATTGAGTTTAACCTGCTGACCCCAGTTTGACCAATAAAATCTCCCAAATTAAAAATTCTACAAGTCATATTTTTATGCATTTTCATGGTAAATGTTATATACCAATGCTGTTCAGTTGCTCAGGTACTACAACTTTGATATGCAAATGTTTTTCAAAATGTTGACTTTTGTTTCACAAAAATTTGAAATCTCTATTTAAATCACATTTGGACAGATTTCTCAGTTTTACCGAAAATGACCTAAAACTCTATTCAAACCTTTATGCATGTCATGACACTAAATACCAAAGTTGTTCATTATGAAATTGTATACAAGTTTGTTATGTATAGTTTTGTCAAATTCACAACAGTATTAAAGTTACGGGGCAAATACAATTGCGATTGCAGAAAAATCAGTTTTTAACTCGCTTCTAAAGACTTAACCCGCTCATGCCCCTAATATGAAATGTTCATTTAATGATGCAATTTAGCTAATGATTCTAATGTAATACGCTTGAGATGCCTGGGGCATCACACAGTCGGTCAGTGGGAAGTGGTATGTGCTTGTAGTTGTGGACGACTTTTCTCGCTATTCGTGGGTGTTCTTCATGGAATTCAAAGACGAAGCTTTTGGTTTTGTTCAGGATCTGGTCTTGAGGTTAAGGAATGAGAGTCATAAAGCCATGAGGGCTATCCGCAGCGACAATGGCTGAGAATTTCGTAACTCTCATTTCGAAACCTTTTGTCATGACCTTGGTCTTGATCACCAATTCTCATCTCCTTATACCCCACTGCAGAACGGTGTTGTGGAACGAAAGAACCGCTACACTTGTAGAGATGGCGCGAATGTTGCTTGATGAGCATAGGACTCCGCGACGCTTTTGGGCTGAGGCTATGAATACGGCCTGTTACATTGCCAACCGTATTTTCCTACGGGCTTTCTTGGGAAAGACCTCGTACGAGCTACAGTTTGGTAGGCAGCCTAGCGTCAAGCACCTGCATGCATTTGGCTGCAGATGCTTTGTGCTAAAAAAGGGGGGGGCATTTGGACAAATTTGAATCTCGCTGCTTGCATGGTATTTTTCTTGGGTACGCACCTAGCTCTAGGGCATATAGAGTGTGGATCCTTGATACTAGACAAGTGGTTGAGACCTGTGAAGTTTCCTTTGATGAGTCTATGCCTTGCACAACCGCTGCATTTGAGCTTTCAAGTGATGATGAAGAAGGCGCTCCCATCTTTGAAGATGATGAAGGCGAAGTAGATGCTGGTGATGTAGGAGCCACTTCACCGGCTGCAGCTCCTGCCCCCTCTGCTACGAGCTCTGAAGATGAAGGAGGACCCTTGCCTATGGCTTCCTCCTCACTCCCCCGACCGCAAGTTCGAGCAGAGGTTGGCCCCAGCTGAGGACGCATGGGAGGTGACCTCTGAGATTGTTCCATCTCGGCAGGTCCAGCTAGGATCACCCTCCAGACAGGATGATTGGAGATCTACACCAGCGTGTCACACGCTCTTCGGTTAACTCTCTAGCCTTTTTCTGTCACTCTGCATTTGTTGCTTCTTTTGAACCCCGGGATGTGTCACATGCATTATCTGATCCTAGTTGGGTGAACGCCAGAACTTTGAGAGAAATCATGTCTGGGATTTTGTTGAACCTCCACCAAACTGCCACCCTATAGGAACCAAGTGGGTTTTCAAGAACAAACAGGGTGATGATGGGATGGTTGTGAGGAACAAAGCGAGATTGGTAGCCTAGGGTTTTTGTCAGAAGGAGGGGATAGATTATGAGGAAACCTTTGCTTCTGTAGCTCGTTTAGAGGCTATTAGGATTTCGCTTGCCTTTGCTGCCTCTAAAGGCTTCAAAGTGCAGCAGATGGATGTCAAGTCAGCCTTTCTAAACGGTTACATAGAGGAGGAGGTTTATGTGAGACAACCTCCTGGCTTTGAGAGTGCCAAGTTTCCAGACCGGGTGTATAAGTTGAGAAAAGCCCTGTATGGTCTGAAGCAAGCTCCAAGAGCTTGGTATGCTGGTTGAAAGCCTTTCTGCTCAAGTCTGGTTTTGTGATGGGTTTAGTAGACAAGACCTTGTTTCTGTTGAGTCATGGCGGTGAGACCCTTCTAGTTCAGATATATGTTGATGACATTATCTATGGTGGTTCATCTCACGCTTTGGTGTCTAAGTTTGCTGAACAGATGAGCAATGAATTCGAGATGAGTCTCATGGGTGAGCTTCAGTTCTTTCTCAGGCTTCAGATTAAGCAAGGCCCAGAAGGAACCTTCGTCCTATCAAGCCAAGTACACGAAGGACATTTTGAGGAAATTTCACAAGGGAGATCTCAAGCCCATGGCGATCCCATGTCAACACAGACAGCTCTTGATGCGGATGAAGAAGGGGAGGTGGGGACCAAAGAGAGTATCGAGGGATGATCGGCTCACTTCTGTACCTGATGGCGACCCGGCCGGACATTCAGTTCGCGGTTTGCCTTTGTGCACGTTTTCAGGCCTCACCAAGGCTATCACATCGTCAAGAAGTGAAGCGCATCTTTAGGGATCTGAAATACACTCCTGAGCTTGAACTTTGGTTTTCTTCAGCTTCGTTGCTCTCTCTTAGAGGGTATTCGGATGCTGACTTTGCGGGTTGTCGGCTGGAGCGCAAGTCTACTTCCGGCACCTGCCAGTTTCTCGGTTCCTCTCTTGTCTCTTGGTCCTCACGCAAGCAATCTAGCGTAGCCACTTCCACCATAGAAGCTGAATACATTGCTGCTGCTAGTTGCTGCTCCCAGCTGCTTTGGATGAAGTCCACCTTGAGCGACTTTGGTCTCAGTTTTAGGAAGATCCCTCTCCTAGTAGATTGTACTTCTGCTATTTCTGTAGCTAAGAACCCCGTCTTGCACTCCAGAACCAAACACATAGACGTGAGGTTTCACTTCTTGAGAGATCACTATGAGAAGGGAGATATAGACTTGATCCATGTAGAGACTGAGAACCAGTTGGCCGATATCTTCACCGAGCCCTTAGACCTGAGCATTTTTGCTCACTTGCGTGGGGAACTTGGTGTTTGTTACCCCTTTTAGGTTGGGGTAACTTTGGTATAGTTTAGGTTTTGCTTTGCTTTTTCTTTCTTTTCTTTCTTTGTTTTTCTTGCATTTTGTCTCATACCATGCATTGCATTGTAACATATGCATTTTCACTTTCACTAGCACTAGAGCTCTTCTGGTATGACAAGTTAGTACTTGCTTGTGCTAGATTGTACAGTTGCTTGCAAGATCATGGTTGGCTAAGCTCCTTGAATCTGTCTAATATCTTTTGCGAGCTCAGTCACTTTTGTTTCTTCAAAATCAAAAACCATGATCACCACTTGACTGGGCTACCTAGCATGTGTAGGAATGTTGAATGCTATGCTATCTTTTCATGCTTGGATATGCTAGTCGTATGCCTGTGTTACACTGATGCCTAAGCTTTTATGGCACCTTGTTCAAATCTAAAATCTGAATGAATGTGGCTTACAAGTGGTGTCCTATGAGCTAAATTGAAAAGATCCAGGAGGGTTCACTTGTCACACTGATCTAGTTTGAGATAGCTTGCCTTTGAACTTTGGCTTGAACTTGGACTAGGTTGTGTATGACCAAAACCTTGTCTTAAGCTTCTGATGGTTTTCTGAACCTAGGCTTGGCATTGGTTAGTAAGAAGTGGCAACGACAAGTGAATAACCCCTGGCACATGATCTGATTTGCTTAAAGCTCAAAATTGCTAAATCTGAAATCTGCAAGTCTCTAAACTGCTTATGGCCTATTGTAGATACCTTAGTTGAGAGTAGCACATCGTGTATGTTTTCCTAGCATCTTGCTGTTCATGCCTATCTTGCTAGATGCTATTCATGTTGGTGATGCTTTCTTTTCCACAACCCTGGAAAACATGCTCCTGATTTGTATAAGATAGATTCAATTGAGCTTGTTTGCATGCTTCCTTGCCCTCACTTGCTCTGTATGCTAGAACTTGTATTTACTAGTTTTTCATCCCTGCTGAGCTCTTCGTGGTACACTTCCTGCATTTCATGGCATATTTTGAGGGGGAGTTGTCCATTTCAGGGGGAGTTGAGTTCTATGAACCCTTGATGTGTCCATTGTCAACAAGGGGGAGAGATGTTGACCCTGGGGGAGAGAGAGATATTGGACCAAGGGGGAGGAGTCTGTAGAGATCTAGTTGAGGGGGAGTTTGAGCTTTTAGCATGCTCTTGCATCGGTGCGTTGAGCCTTTTGCCTCTTTCTGGAGGAGCCGATGCTTTGCCTTAGCATGACTGCGTTGAGCCAGTTTGCCTCCTTCTTGAGGGGTCATGCTTTAGTTTGATCGACTGCGTTAAGCGGTTTCCCTTGTCTTAGGGGGTCAATCTTTGACCTTGTTTTTGTTGTCTCAAATTGCACTTTTTCTGCCAGTATTTGGTCTTTGGGCATCTTGAGCAACTTCTTCTTTTTCTTCCTTCTTTTCGGTTTTATGTTTTTTTTTCTTTTGTCTTTGTTGTATTTCAGGTTACAGGTTTAAGGTGTTGACAATGCACTCATCAAGGGGGAGATTGAGAGCCAATGGACCGGCTCCATTGCCTCTAGAGTGATGAGTGATTGTCAACAGTAGCAAGACCTAGACGGACTTGGGTACAAGACCTCCGATGGATAGGAGGGCCTCCAATGGACTGGAGGTAGAGGGAAGTCCTCCGAACGATTGGAGGCACACTCGGCGTCTGTCGGCTATCGGAGTTCGGTATACGGAGGAGCGGCATGGCGACGGCAGGAGTAAGTCCTCCGAAGGACTGCCGAGGCTGCCCCGATGGACAGGGGATGCCGGGCGCCACCGCGGTACTCCAACCCGAATGCGTGGCGCGAAGGCGTGCAAGGGAGGCTTTGGCGGCTTCGGCTCAAAACCGTCACCCAAGCTACCCAAGCCTTGGTGAGTTGGGCCACGACTCGCCAAGATAGAGAAGATGGGCCAAATCCGGCCCAGGCGGAGACTTCCTAAAGTTTCCCTGTTTCTGACTTCAAAATCGGGGGCAGATCGCGGATTGGACTACTGGCCACGTGGAGAGCATCCGAGGATTGTGTGGAACTTACGAAGATCAAGACTACATCGTGGTCGTCCGTCCCGAAATATCCTGTAATTTTTCATTTGAGTCCTTAGGGTTTGTCTAGCTGTAGGGACCTAAGTGCAAAACTGTCTAAATAGCACCCGGGTATAAATAGGTCCAAGGCAGGTCATTAGAGGACCTCTTGGCTGCTAGGATTAGTCTTCACTTGGTGATTTTCGTCCTTAAGCTTTGAGCTCCATTGTTAGGGAGGTTAGAGTAGGATTTAGCCTCCTAATCTTGAGGGAAGGTGAGGGTGGTTGCTTGGGACGAATTTCTACTTGTATGATGAATCTTTAGACCCATTTTGGGCACTTAATCGAAGCAAATTCGTCCAGCAACCTTGTGTTCTTCTCCTCCCCCTCTATCTTTGGTTTTTGGGTTCAATCCTTGTTTTTTTGGTTGTTTTTGTTGGGCAAGCTTGAATCACTTTCCTTGCTGATGTTCTGGACTTGCTAGGACGTGGAGATCATGACATAGTTCATCTCAATCCTGCTGGATTGCCACGAGCAAGCCTCTTTTGTGTTTTCCCCTTTCTTGCCCAAGAATGGCTGTTTCACAAGATCTGAAATTCCCGCTGATTCCGCGGTTACCTTGAGTTGATCTGTTGGGAATAACTTTGAAATAGGGTCCAGATAACCTGTGCTAAATTTCGTGAAGTTTGGACAAGGTCTGATCAAGTTAGGATTTGAAATCATCTTTTCTGCGACCCTACCGGACCATCCCGCAGAGATCACCGGACAATCCGGTTCCACCGGATAGTCTGGTAGTGCCCACCGGACAGTCTGGTGAGAGGCACTGTCCAGGCCGTGCCACCGGACAGTCCGGCGTCAGGCACTGGATAGTCCGGTCCTGCCAGGGAGCTGCTGTGTTCTTCCCAGTTTGGTTTTTTCAGCTGTGATTTTGCTACGGATTTTCGCATTCCTCCCTTAAGACCATTCTCTTTGCTTACTGTGAGTCAGTAAGACGCACCTAGGTGCGGTGAGTGTCTTGTGGCGGTTATTGCAAAATCCGTTGCTCCGCTGTCATTCTTGTTCAGATCTTGAGCTTTCTTGCATTGGTGCATATCGTCACAGTGGACGGCACCCTTGCGCTGCTAGGCACGTATCTGTTCAGTGGATGGTGCTTAGTTTCGGTTTCCACTTCGGGGTTTATGATTTTGTGATTTCAAGTGCTCCTATTCACCCCCCCTCTAGTCACACGTCTCGGTCCTACAATCCGGGAGATAGCTTGTAGGTGAAGAAGACCAATACTCCATCGCGGTCCTCCGTCCCCGAGAACGTCGAGTCTTTTCCGTTTTGGCCCCTATGGGCATTTCTGTAATATAGGGGTCTTTGTGTAAAATGTGTCGATTAGGCCTGGGCTATATATTCCTAAGTGGCTAGTCATTTAGATGACTCTTCCACCTCTAGAAACCCTAGGCTTAGTTTCCAACCAGCCAAGAGCAAGAAGATTAAACCGGGTGCTTAGCTTAGGATTCGAGAGTCCCCTTGGCTAGCTGCTTCGCATTAGTGGGAGGATGAAGGGTGGTAGGCTAAGTTGAACCTTGTAAGCACTTATTTTCACTTCGAATCAAGGCAAGATTCGTCCCCAAATCGTGCTCATGTGTGCAGCCATCTCCCTCCCCCGTCTCTAGTTGATTTTTGGATGAAACTCAAAGGTTTTTGGAGATTTGCTTTGCCCGCGAGTTAATCCTATTCTTTTAGCTCTTTTAGGACTTGCTTGGACATGGAAATTATGACTTAGTTCATCTCAATCCTGCTGGATTGCCACGAGCAAGCTTCCCTTGAGTTTCCCCCTTTTTTTGCCCAAAGATTACCATCTCACAAGATCTGAAATTCCCGCTTATCCCTTGATCATTTTGCGTTGATCCCTTGAGAAAAGCTTTGGAATAGGGTCCAGATAGCCTGTGCAAAATCTTGTGAAGATTGGATAAGATTTGGTCATTTTTGGGTGTGAAAACCCCTTGTGTGCGACTCTGCCGGATAGTCTGGCAGAGGCCACCAGACAATCTGGTTCCACAGGATAGTCCAGCAGAGCCCACCGGACAGTCAGGTGTAGGGGTCTGCCGGGGCTTCCCATCGGACAGTCTGGCTGCTGTCACCGGACTCTCCGATGACACCGGACAGTCTGGCTCCAGCCACCAGACACTCCGGCTCCGCTAGAGTTGCAGCTGTGTTTCTGCTGTTTGCTTCTTCCACTGTGTTTTTGCTTCGAATTTTTATATTCCCCACTTTCAGACCATTCTCTTTGCTTGCTGTGAGTCAGTGAGACACACTTTGTTGCGGTGAGTGTCATGTGGCAGTTTTTGCAAGATACGTTGCCTCGATGCCCTTGTTGTTGTGGCTCGCGGTTTTTCTCGCTAGGTGCCTATCCTTTCAGTGGACAGGCACCTCTGTGCTGCTAGACATGAATCTGTTCAGTGGACGGTGCCTAGTTCTTTTCTCAAGCACCAATTTTGGGGGTTGTGAGTTTGAGTTTTAAAGTGTTCCTATTTACCCCGCCTCTAGTCGCACGTCTCGGTCCTACAATTGGTATTAGAGCCGATTAGGTTTCTTCATACTTTTACCAGTGAGAAACCAGTAGCGACTATGGCGCACTCTGGGAAGGTTCCAGTTCTTGGCTCGGATGGCTATCCCTACTGGAAGGGTAGGATGAAAGCTTTCTTGCATAGCAAGAGCGATGACATATGGAATGCTACACAGAGTACGACTTTCACATGCTCCCCATCGTCGAGCATACCACACCGGCGCTCGTTGCTCAGCACGAGGCGAACTACAAGGTGGTGAACTTTCTCTTCTCTGGACTTGGTCCGGTAGACTATAAGAGTGAGCCACATTGCTACCACTCATGAGATCTGGTCCCTGCTCAGTGCACACCATGACGGGACGGTGGCAGTTAAGGGTCAGGCTTGTTGAGACTTACCGGTGTGAGTATGAGAACTTTGTTCAGAAGCCAAGAGAGTCCATGGATGCCTTGTTTGGTCATTTTCAGTCGATCATCAACGAGTTCCGTGTCAACTGTGCCCCCACTGCTCTTCCATACATTGAACATCAGTAGGCTGTCAAGCTACTGTATTCCTTGGACAGGAATGTGTGGGAGATCAAGAAGAACTCCATTCTTAAGTCGGCAGGGTATGACACCTTGGTAGATGAGGAGCTTTACAGCAAGCTTAGGACCATAGAGGTTGATTACCAGATGATAGATATGCTCACCAGTACCGGCTCCAAGAGCCTAGCCTTGGCTTCTAGCTCCGAGGAAATTGATACTAACCCCCCACTTCATAGTTTTTCGTTCTCTGCTTTGATGTCTATGACAGAGGAGCAGTTGGCATCACTTGGGGATGATGAGCTCTGTCTGGTGTCTAGTCACTTTCAGCGCGCCTATGAGAACCAGATGAGCAAGAAGAGGGGCGAGAGGCCCAAGTGCTTCGAGTGCGGAGAGGTCGGCCACTTCATTGCTGAGTGCCCGAACAAGCAGAACGACTACTATAAGATGGGCAAGAGCCACTCCCGCGACTCCAACAAGTACTGCTCCTAGGAAGCATGACTCCGGCAAGTGCGACCACACCAAGCACCGCTCCGACAAGATCAAGAACTTCAGGAAGGCTTTCAAGAGCTACCAGAAGGATAACCGGAAGTGGGACAAGGCCTTCTTCGCCGAGCTTCGTGTTCTTTGGAGCGAATCGTCCTCCACCTCCTCCTCATCTTCGTCAAGCTCAAGCGACGAGGAGATCATCCCCAAGCGAGACAAGAGGAGAGATCAAGGTGGTCCAGCTAGCCTCTGCTTCGTCTCCACTAAGTCCAAGAGCAAGCACAAGGTGAACCGGAGATTGTTTTGCTCTGTGGCACTTGAGGACAAGGACAACAAGGGCAGCGACAATGACTCCTCCGATGAAGAGGTAACTCTTGAGCAAGCTATTCATGATATGCTGGAGAGGAATAGCCGTGAGTTGCAAAGCCTAGGATAAGTTGTTGGAGAAGGCAGCCAAGAAGCTGCAAAAGCAGAAAGCCAAGCTTGCTGATGCTTTGGCTGAAATTGAGAGGCTGAAGAGTGTGCTACCCAGCCTAGTGAGTTTGAGTGCCCTACCTGTGAGTCCCTCATGAGTGACCTTTGTGAGCAAAAGAGCAAGTATGCTCATCAGGTAAAGGAAGATGGATAGGTTGAAGTTAGAGTTAGGCAAGCTCCAGTCCAAACTGGATGAGCATACTTTGGGTGAGGTACCTGACTGTGAAGTCTTGCCCCCACCTAGCTATTGACATATCTGAGCTGAAGGTGAAGTGTCAGGGGAAGCTCAAGGAGTTGGAGGAGCTCAAGGCTAGACCCACACTTTTGGGTGCGTGCAAGGTCTGTCCTACCTTGAGGAGTGAGCTTGACCTAGGTGAGAGCTGACCTTGAGGTGCTTTCAGCACCACCTGATATGTGTGAGAACTGTCTCACTTTGAGGCTATAGTTGGTGGAAAAGGATGCCACCATTACGAAGCTTGAGAAGTCTTCTCCTTTAATTCCCTCTCTAGACTATGACAGCTATGCTATCTAGACTTTAGTTCTGGAGGATCTAAGAGGGGAGAAACTAACCTTGGTTGATGAGAACAACCGTTTGAGAGAGCTGCTTAGTTCGAGGTATGCTAGGGAGCCCCAGCTTAGGAAGATTTTAGAGAGCACCAAGAGAGTTGAGGGTGACTATGGGTGGACTTAGGTTAGGAGAGTGCAGTACTTTAGGTAAGAAGAAGAGTGCCCTAGTTAACCTTAAGACTGCCTCTCCTCAGCCTAGTCCTACTATTGATGGGGTCAACCACGAGCCTCCCAAAGCTGCCCCAAAGAAGAAGTTCTGGACACCCAAGCCCTCACAGGCTAAGTTGGACAGAGTAGTGACTGAGATCCTCAAGCCTCCAGTGAGCACGGAGAGAGTCCAACAGCCTGCTCCACCCAAGCCTACTCCACCTAAGCCCAAGGCCTAGCCTAACGCCACTCCCAAGAGGCCTGTCTACCACTGTGACTTTTGCCAGCGGAATGGCCACTTGGAGGAGTTCTGCTTCAGGATTAAGTGAGCTGAGAGATAGGAGAGAGCCTAGGAGAATCAAGATCAGTTCTTCTAGGGTGGTAGGTAGGATCCTCCCTATCGCCATGAGGAGAGAGACCGCTTTTGCGGGTGGTGAGAGAGGAGGTGGCTTTTAGGCCCATGCTCCTGATGGGGATAGACGCTTTGCCGGCCAATCTTCTAGTCGTTTTCAGCGTGGCTATGGACCTCGTGACCGAGGCTTTGGAGGTAGAGGGATTGAGAGCTCATGCTTTGTAGGTCGTGGGTACCCAAATCATTGTGATGCTTACTTAGACTGTGCTTTTCCTACCTTTGAGCAGAGGGCTCGGCACTGGTTCAGTAGTTTCACTAACCCCAGTGCCAGACCATTTGCTCACTCTCCCTTTCCTTGACTTTGCATGATTGAGGCCTGGAGGACATTTAGATCATGGACTCTGGCTGCTCTAGGCACATGATAGGGCATCGCAGATGGTTCTCCAGCTTCAACCCCGTAAGCACCAAGGAGTACATCACATTCGGGGATAATGGTCAAGGTAAAGTGTTGGGTGTTGGTTCTGTCGCACTTTCTAGCAAGCTTTCCCTGAGAGAAGTTGCTTTGGTGAGGAATTTGGGGTTCAATTTGGTTTCAGTCTCGCAACTTCTCAAGGAAGGGTTTGAGGTTCGCTTTAAGGAGGGTTCTTCTTGTGTGCTTGATGCTAAGGAAAACCTTGTTTGTCGGATTTTGCCCTATGGGTAGGTTTTTAAGGTTGACCTTGCATCTATTTGTAGCCCTCCTCCGAGTTTGGTAGCTGGTCCTTCTGCTGATATTTGGAAGTGGCATAGGAGGCTAGGCCATCTGAGTTTTGATCAGCTAGCTAGGTTGAGCTCGATGAGTCTGATCGGAGGATTGCCAAATTTGAAAGCAGAAAATGACTTAGTATGGCACCCCTAGCATCATGGCAAGATGGTTGTCGCTTCTCATGCATCTGTCAATCAAGTCATGAACTCTTACCTAGGTGAGCTGCTGCATATGGACACAGGTTGGTCCTGCTCGGGTACAATCGGTCAGTGGGAAGTGGTATGTGCTTGTAGTTGTGGATGACTTTTCTCGCTTTTCGTGGGTGTTCTTCACGGAATTCAAAGATGAGGCTTTCGGTTTTATTGGGGATCTGGTCTTGAGGTTAAGAAATGAGAGTCATAAGGCCATGAGGGCTATCCGCAGCGACAATGGTGGAGAATTTCATAACTCTTGTTTCGAAACCTTCTGTCGTGACCTAGATCTTGATCACCAATTCTAGTCTCCTTATACCCCACCTCAGAATGGTGTCGTGGAACAAAAGAACCGCACACTTGTAGAGACGGCACGGATGATGCTTGATGAGCATAGGACTCCGCGACGCTTTTAGGCTGATGCTATGAATACGGCCTGTTACATCGCCAACCGCATCTTCCTACGAGCTTTCTTAGGGAAGACTTCGTACGAGCTACGGTTTGGTAGGCAGCATAGCGTCGAGCACCTGCGTGCATTTGGCTGCAGATGCTTTGTGCTCAAAAGGGGGGGGCATTTGGACAAATTTGAATCTCACTGCTTGGATGGTATTTTCCTTGGGTACGCCTCTAGCTCTAGGGCATATAAAGTGTGGATCCTCGATACCAAACAAGTGGTTGAGACCTGTGAAGTTTTCTTTGATGAATTTATGCCTTGCACAACCCTTGCATTTGAGCTTTCAGGTAATGATAAAGAAGCAGCTCCCATCTTTGAAGGTGAGGAAGTTCAGGTAGATGCTGGTGATGTAGGAGCCACTACACCGGCTACAGCTCCTACCCCCTCTGCTACGACCTCTAAAGATGAAGGAGGACCCTTGCCGACGGCTTCCTCCTCTCTCCCCTTACTGCAAGCTCGAGTAGAGGCTAGCCTCGCTGAGGACACAGGGGAGGTGACCTCCAAGATTGTTCCATCTCGACAGGTCCAGCGGCATCACCCTCCACATGGGGTTATTGGTGATTTGCATGCGAGGACCTTGAGGTCCCAGACAGGTTCTATTGCCTTCTTTGCTCACGCTGCATTTGTTGCCTCCTTTGAGCCCAAGGATGTTGGACACTCACTTTCTAATAGTAATTGGGTTAATGCCATGCATGAGGAGTTAGAAAACTTTGAGAGGAATGAGGTTTGGGTTTTAGTAGAGCCACCGCCTCAATGCAATCCTATTGGTACAAAATGGGTCTTCAAAAATAAGCAAGGACAGGATGGCATTGTTGTGTGGAACAAGGCTAGACTTGTGGCTAAGGGTTTCTGTCAAAAAGAGGGGATAGACTATGAGGAAACGTTTGCTCCAGTTGCACGCCTGGAAGCTATACATATTCTCTTAGCCTTTGCAGCTTCCATGGGTTTAAGCTTTTCGAAATGGATGTGAAGTCTGCTTTTCTAAACGGTTTCATTCAAGAAGAAGTTTATATCAAATAACCCCCTGGATTTGAAAATGCTAAATAGCCTAATCATGTTTACAAATTGCAAAAAGCCTTGTATGGTTTGAAGCAAGCCCCTAGAGCCCGGTGTGCGAGATTGAAAACCTTTTTGCTAAACCAGGGTTTCCAAAATGGGGAGTGTAGATAAGACCTTGTTTCTTCTCAAGCATGGTAGTGATCTTCTTATTGTCCAGATATACTTGGATGATATCATCTTTGGTGGCTCGTCTCACTCTCTTGTTACTAAGTTTTCTGAGCAGATGTCGAAGGAGTTTGAGATGAGCATGATGGGAGAGTTGCAGTTTTTCCTTGGACTGCAAAAATCAAGCAAGGGCGTGAAGGAACCTTCATCCATCAAGCCAAGTACACAAAGGACATTCTAAGGAAGTTTGATATGGGAGACCTCAAGCCCATGGTGACTCCTATGTCAACACAAACGGCGCTTGATGCAGATGAAGAAGGGGAGGTGGTGGACCAAAGAGAGTACCGAGGGATGATTGGCTCACTTCTGTACCTAACAGTGACTAGGCTGGACATCCAGTTCGCAGTCTGCCTTTGTGCATGATTTCAGGTCTCACCGAGGACATCACACCATCAAGCAGTGAAGTGCATCTTCAGGTACCTGAAATATACTCTTGAGCTTGGTCTTTTGTTCTCTTTAGTTTCGATGCTCTCTCTCAGAGGGTATTCGGATGCAGACTTTGCGGGTTGTCAGTTGGAGCACAAGTCGACTTCTGGCATCTGCCTGTTTCTCGATTCTTCTCTTGTCTCTTGGTCCTCACACAAGCAATCTAGCGTAGCCACTTCCACCACAGAAGCCGAATACATTGCTGCTGCTAGTTGCTGCTCCCTGCTGCTTTGGATGAGAGCTACCTTGAGTGACTTTGGCCTAAGCTTCAGGAAGATCCCTCTCCTAGTAGACTCTACTTCTGCTATTTCTGTAGCTAAGAACCCCGTCTTGCACTCTAGAACCAAACACATAGACGTGAGGTTTCACTTTCTGAGAGATCACTATGAGAAGGGAGATATAGATCTAATCCATGTGGAGACCGAGTACCAGTTGGTAGATATCTTCACCAAGCCCTTAGAGCTTAGCGCATTTGCTCGCTTGCGTGGGGAGCTTGGTGTTTGTTACCCCTTTTAGGTTGAGGTAACTTTGCTGTAGTTTAGGTTTTTTATTTGCTTTTTCTTCGCTTTTCTTTGTTTTTCCTTGCATTTTGTATCATATAATGCATTGCATTGTACCATATGCATTTTCACTTACACTAGCACTAGAGCTCTTCTAGAATGACTAGTTAGTACGTACTTGTCCTAGGTTGTACAGTTGCTTGCTTGATCATGGTTGGCTAAGCTACTTGAATCTGTCTAATATCTTTTGTGAGCTAAGTCGCTTTTATTTCTTGAAAATCAAAAATCATGACAACCACTTGACTTGGCTACCTAGCGTGTGTATGAATGTTGAATGCTATGCTATCTTCTCAAGCTTGGATATGCTAGTCGTATGCCTTAGTTAAGATTATGCCTAATCATTTATGACACCTTGCCAAAATCTTATGAGCTGAATTGAAAAGATCCAGGTGTGTTCACTTGTCACACTGTTCTAGTTTTAGATAGCTTGCTTTTGCACTTTGGCATGAACTTGGACTAGGCTATGTATGACCAAAACCTTGTCTTAATCTTCTGATGGTTTTCTGAACCTAGGCTTGGCATTGGTTGGTAAGAAGTGGCAAAGACAAATGAATAACCTCTGGCACATGATCTGATCTGCTTGAAGTTACAACTTGCTAAATCTGAAATCTACAAGTCTCTAAATTGCTTATGGCCTGTTGTATATGCTTTGGTTGTGAGTAGGACACCTTGTATGTTTTCTAGCATTTTGCTGTTCATGCCTATCTTGCTAGATGCTACTCATGTTGGTGATGCTTTTTTTCCACAACCCTGAAAAACATGCTCCTGATCTGTATAAGATAGATTCAATTGAGCTTGTTGCATGCTTCCTTGACCTCACTTGCTCTGTATGCTAGAACCTGTATTTGCTAGCTTTTCATCCCTGCTGAGCTCTTCATGGTACACTTCCAAGCATTTCATGGCATATTTTGAGGGGGAGTTGTCTAGTTCATGGGGAGTCAGATTCTATGAACCCTTGATGTGTCCATTGTCAAGCAAGGGGGAGAGATGTTGACCTATAGGTGTGTTCATGTACCAAGGGGGAGAATTCTAGAGAGATCTAGTTGAGGGGGATCTGTGCATTCAGGGAGTTTGAGCTTTTAGCATGCTCTTGCATCAGTGCGTTGAGCCTTTTGCCTCTTTCTCGAGGAGCTGATGCTTTACCTAAGCATGACTGTGTTGAGCTGGTTTGCCTCTTTCTTGAGGGGTCATGCTTTAGTTTGATCGACTGCGTTGAGCAGTTTCCCGTGTCTTAGGGGATCGATCTTTGGTTTTCTATTTGTTGGCTCAATTTGCTCTTCTTAGCATGTGTTTGGTTTATTGGGCATTTTGAGCAACTTTTTACTTTTCTTCTTTGTTTTCGGTTTTACGCTTGTTTTTCTTGTCTTTGTTCTATTTCAGGTTGCAGGTAGAAGGTGTTGACAATGCACTCATCAAAGGGGAGATTGATAGCCAACGGACCGGCTCATTGCCTCTGGAGTGATGAGTGATTGTCAACAGAACCCAAAGACCTAGAAGGACTTGGGCACAAGACCTCTGATGGACAGGAGGCCCTCCAATGGACCAGAGGTAGATGGAAGCTCTCCGAAGGACTGGAGGCATGCTCAACGTCGGTCGGCCTTGGGAGTTTGGTACACGAAGGAGCGGCACGGCGACGGCACGAGTAAGACCTCCGAAGGACTATGAGGCGACCCCGATGGATTGGGGATGCCGGGTGCCACCGCCGTGTTCCAGCCTGAGAACAGGGCATGAAGACAGGCAAGGGCATTGGTAGATTCGCTCAAATCCATCCTCCTACCACCAAGTTACCAGACTCAGCGAATGGGCTCATTCTCGCCGAGATAGAGTAGTAGCGGGCCGTTCCAGGCCCAGGAAGGAAACCCTAAAGTTTCCCGATTTTTGACTTCAAAACCGAGGGTCGATCGGCGGATTTGGACTACTGGCCATGTGGACGTCATCCGGGAGATAGCTTGTAGGGGAAGAAGATCAAGACTCCATTGCGGTCGTCCGTCCGCGAGAAAGTCGAGTCTTTTCCGTTTTGGCCCCTACGGGCATTTCTATAATATAGGGGTATTAGTGTAAAATGTGTCTATTATGCCTGGGCTATATATTCCTAAGTGGCTAGTCATTTAGATGACTCTTCCACCTCTAGAAACCCTAGGCTTAGTTTCCAACCAGCCAAGAGCAAGAAGATTAAACCGGGTGCTTAGCTTAGGATTTGAGAGTTCCCTTGGCTAGTACTTTGCATTAGTGGTAGGACTGAAGGGTGGTAGGCTGAGTTGAACCTTGTAAGCACCAATTTTCACTTCTAATCAAGGCAAGATTCGTCCCCAAATCATGCTCATGTGTGTAGCCATCTCTCTCCTCCTTCTCTAGTTGATTTTTGGATGAAAATCAATGGCTTTTGGAGATTTGCTTTGCCCGCGAGTTAATCATGTTCTTTTAGCTCTTTTCGACTTGCTAGGATGTGGAGATTATGACTTAGTAAGGCTTTTGGTGATTTACTTTGCCCGTGAGTTAATCCTATTATTTTGGCTCTTTTAAACTTGCTAGGATGTGGAGATTATGACTTATTTCATCTCAATCCCGCAGGATTGCCACGAGCAAGTTGTTCTTGTGTTTCCCCCTTTCTTGCCCAAAGATTGCCTTCACACGAGATCTGAAATTCCCGTTAATCCCTTGGTCATTTTGAGTTGATCTTTTGAGAATCGCTTTGGAATAGGGTCTAGATAGCCAGCAGAAAATCTCATGAAGGTTGGATAAGATTTGGTTAGATTTGGGGTTTGAAATCTCCTTTCCTGCGACCCCACCGGACTATCCGATAGGGCCACTGGGCTCTCTGGTTCCACTGGATAGTTCAGCAGAGCCTACCGGAGAGTCCAGCAGAAGCTACCGGATAGTCCGGCAGAAGCTACCGGACAGTCCGACAGAGGCCACCGGACAATCCGGTGCCATTAGACAGTCTGGCTTCCTATCGTCGGATAGTCCAGCGCTGCTGGGGTTGTAGTCCTGTTTCCACTGTTTGGTTCTTCCACCGTGTTTTGCATTGATTTTGTTTGTCCCACTATCTGACCATACTCTTTGCTCGCTGTGATCCAGTGAGTCGCATTTCGATGCAGTGGGTGTCGAGTGGCGATTTTGCAAGTTTCGGTGTTTGGGGTGACTTGCGATCTTGGTGACCATTGAGTTGCTTGCTCTTCGGCGCCTAGTGTGTATGCTTTCAGTGGATGACACTTTGCGTCTGCTAGACACATATTTGTTTAGTGGACGGTGTCAAGCATTAGCTCTCGAAAGCTTCTCTTAGCACCAGTTTGGGGGTCGTGATTTTGAGTTTTCAAGTGCTTCTATTCACCCCCCTCTAGTCGCACTTCTCGGTCCTACAAGTGGTATCAGAGCTGGTTAGGTTTCTTGATACCTTTACCAGCGAAAAACTAGCAGCGACTATGGCGTACTCCAGGAAGGTTCTCGTTCTCGGCTTGGATGGCTATCCCTACAGGAAGCGTAGGATGAGAGCTTTCTTGCTTAGCCAGAGCGAGGACATATGGTATGCTACTCAGAGTATGACTTTTGTGGTGCTACCCGTTGCCGAGCGTACCACACCGGCGCTCGTTGCTCAGCACGAGGCGAACTACAAGGTGGTGAACTTTGTCTTCTCTGGACTTTGTCCGATGGACTATGAGAGAGTGAGCCACCTTGATACCGCCCATGAGATCTGGTCCCTGCTCAACGCACACCATGAGGAAATGGTGACATTTAAGGGTCGGCTTGTGGAGACTTACTGGCGCAAATATGATAATTTTACCCAAAAGCCGGGAGAGTCTATGGATGCCTTGTTTGGTTGTTTTCAGTCAACCATCAACAAGCTCCATGTCAACTCAGCCCCCGCTGCTCTCCCATACACTGACCATCAGCAGACTGTCAAGCTACTGTATTCCTTGGATAGAAAAGTGTGGGTGATCAAGAAGAACTCCATTCTTGAGTCGGTAGGGTATGACACCTTGGGTGCAGAGGAGGTTTATAGCAAGCTCAAGGCCATAGAGGTGGATTACCAGATGGTAGATATTCTCGATGGGACTGGCTCCAAGAGCCTGGCCTTGGCTTCTAGCAACAAGGAAATAGCTACTAACCCCAACTTCACGGTTTTTCATTCTCAGCTTTGATGTTTGTGACGGAGGAGCAGTTGGAGTCACTTGGGGTTGATGAACTTTGCCTGGTGTCTAGTCGCTTTCAGTGCACCTATGATAACCAGATGAGCAAGAAGAGGGGCGAGGGGCCCAAATGCTTTGAGTGCAGAGAGGTCGGCCACTTCATTGCTGAGTGCCCGAACAAGCAGGACGACTACTACAAGAAGGGCAAGAGCCACTCCCATGACTCCAACAAGTACCACTCCAGCAAGCATGAGTACAACAAGCGTGACCACACCTAGGCTTTCTTCGTTGAGCTTGGTGGTTTGTGCAGCGGAACATCCTCCTTCTCCTCGCCCTAATCAAGTTCAAGCGATGAGGAGATCGTCACCAAGCGGGACAAGAGGAGTGATCAAGGTAGTCCAGTTGGCATCTGCTTCTTCTCAACCAAGTCCAAGCGCAAGCACAAGGTGAACCGTAGATAGTTCTGCTCCATGGCGCTTGAGGTCAAGGATGACAAGGCCAACGACAATGACTCTTGCGATAAAGAGGTAACTTCTGAGCAAGTTGAGATCCTTGAGATGCTAAGAAGAATAGTTGTGAGTTGAAAGCCCTGGATAAGATGTTGGAGATGGCAACCAAGAAGCTACATAAGCAGAAAGCCAATCTCGCTGATGCTTTGGCTGAGATTGAGAGGCCAAAGAGTGTGCAAGCCCATCCTAGTGAGTTTGAGTGCCTTACCTGTGAGTCCTTGATGAGTGACCTTTGTAAGCAGAAGAGCAATTATGCTCATCAGGTAGAGGAGATGGATAGGCTAAAGGTAGAGATAGGCAAGCTCTAGTCTAAACTGGATGTGCCTACTTTGAGTGAGGAGCCTGAGTGTGAGTCTTGCCCCTACCTAGTAGTTGACATAGCTGAGCTGAAGGTGAAGTGTGAAGGCAGCTCAAGGAGTTGGAAGAGCATAGGGCTAGACCCACGCTTTTGGGTGCGTGCAAGGTCTATCCTACCTTGAGGAGTGAGCTTGAGCAGGTGAGAGCTGATGTTGATGTGCTTTCAGCTCCGCCTGACACGTGTGAGAACTGTCTCACTTTGAGTTCGTAGTTGGTGGAGAAGGATGCCACCATTAGGAAGCTTGAGAAGTCTGCTCCCATGATTTCCTCTCAAGACTGTCACACTTGTGCTGCCTAGACTTTGGTTCTGGAGGATCTAAGAGAGGAGAAGTTGATCCTTGAAGAGGACAACTGTAGGTTGAGAGAGGTGCTGAGTTGGATGTATGCCAGGGAACCTCAGCTCAGGATGATTATAGAGGCAAGCAAGCATGGTGAGGGTGACACTAGCGGGCTTGGGTTAGTAGAGTGCAATACCTTGGGTGAGAAGAAGAGTGCCCAAATTAAGCATAACACTGCTTCTCCTTAGCCTAGTTCTACTGTTGATGGGGTTTACCATGAGCCTCCCAAGGCTGGCACAAGGAAGTCATACTAGACACCCAAGCCACTAGAAGCCAAGATGGACAAGATTATAGAAGAAGTGCTTAAGCCTTTAGGCAAGAACAAAGTCCAGCAGCCAACACCACCTAAGGCTTCACCACCACACTAGAAGGCCAAGACACAGCCCTAGCCTATGCCTAAGAGACCTGTCTACAACTGTGAGTTTTGCCAGCGAAATGGTCACTTGGAGTAGTTTTGCTTCAGGAGGAAGTGGGTTGAGAGGTAGGAGAGAGCCTGGGGGAACCCAGATCAGTTCTACTAGGGTGGTAGGAGGGATCCTCCGCACCACGATGAGATGAGATACCGCTTTGCTAATGGTGAGAGAGAGGAGGCAATTTTCAAGCCTATGCTCCTAGTGGTGAGAGACGCTTCGCCGGTCGAGCTCCTAGTCATTTTAAGCATGGCTATGGCCCTCGTGACCGAGGCTCTAGTAGAGGGCTTGTGAGTTCATGCTTTGGAGGTCGTGGTTACCCAGATCATCTTGATGCTTACTTTGACTGTGCTTACCCCACCTTTGAGCAGATAGCTCGGCACTTGTACAACAGTTTTACTAACCCCAGTGCTAGACCATTTGATCACTCTCGCTTTCCTTGATTTTGTAGGATCGAGGCCTAGAGGACATATGGATCAAGGACTCCGGCTGCTCTAGGCACATGACAGGGCACCACAGATGGTTCTCCAGCCACATCCCCGTGTGCACCAAGGAGTACATCACATTCAGGGATAATGGTCAAGGTAAAGTGTTGGGTACTGGTGGTGTTCCGTTTTATGCCAAGTGATGGGGATAGGGTTCCGATCTTCCGAGAGGTATGGATATGTCAGTTTAGGGGTGGCGAACTCGACGTTGGTGAAGAAGGCTCCGAGCAAACGATCGAATCCTTGCAATCACTACACTGCTCTGATGGTTATCGACCACATGACGTGCGCAATAGACCTCGCCAAGAAGGCTATCATTCCTGCAATGCAACCGAGAGAACACAAGCAAGAACGAGGAATAAACGCAATCAAGATTAATCTTGTGCACAAGTTGGGGTTTCACAAACTGATACACGAACGGCGAGCTGTTCATGACAGAATACTCTAAAGCAAAACCTATCTAATCTAATGATAGCTACAGAATATATACAAGAGAGAGGTATAGGGAGAGGCCAAGGGGGTGGCCGAGCAACCCTAGGGTGTACAAGGCTAGCGGGCCCAAAAACCGGTGCAGCGGCACCCTGGCAGATTATGTCTGTCATCTTGTTTTGACGATTCCCTTCAACTTCGAAACAATTCAGATGTGGGACCACCAGCGTTGGAAAGCTTATCTCTTAGCTTTCCAACCATATGTAGAACGTCCAAAACGGTGTCCGTATGTGGCCTGGACGTCCGTTTTACTGAGGCCTACTCCTGCAGTCCGAACCGGCCTCGCGAATAAATTGGACCTCAACTCGGATTGGGCTTCACACTCCATCTTCTCTTGGGCCTTGATGATATGCATGTTGTACTTGTTCTCATCATTCTCCCCTTCTTGTTTTTGAGTCGTCCTCGACTCAAAGTCGTCGATGCGCGCGGAAGTAATTGTAGCAGTTTGTGAAATCATCCATGCATGCTCCCCTTCTTGAAATCCATCCTGTTGTGATAAATCAAGCAAAGAATAACAAGTGGATCTCGACATGATATGGTTTGTTTTACAGCAGCCGTTTACTTAATTTTTTTTGTTCATCAATAAAAAGAGAGTCAAAATTGGAACATATATAAACACGATGCACCATATATTCTCCTTTACAAACATGGCAGTCGCTTTCCAAATGCCACCAGAGTTGTGTGAAGAATTTGAGAGTCTGAGTTTGGGTTTTGTAGATCACACCACAGCAGCAACCTTCGAAGCAAAACCTACTCTTGAGCAAGAGATAAGGGAGCATCAGAAGACTGATGAGAAAATTCAGGAGATCCGTGAGCAGATCAAAGTGGGTAAGGCAACACACTTTTGTGAGGATGAACAAGGTATTGTATGGGACAAGAACCGTATCTGTGTGCTAGACGTGGATAGTATAAAGAAGTTGATACTCAGTGAAGCTGATACAGCCTATTCTATTCATCCTGGAAGTACAAAGATGTATTACAATTTGAAAGAGAGATTTTGGTGGTATGGTATGAAACGAGCAGTGGCTGAATATGTTGTAGTTTGTGATTGTTGGTGGTTCTTAGCCTACTGGATTTTACTCCACAAGCGCACGGGGACCGCTGTAGCCTTTCACCCGGGAGTATTCCAAGGTATCGTATTTATCCACAGGGAAGCATTGAGATAGAGATATTAAACTATCATTCATCCGGTTGTTACTACTCTTTCACGTCAACCGATAGCTAGGAAAGGTTGACACCAAACACCAAGGGATACAGGCCAAGCACCGTTGGCAGAAAACAGGTAAAGCTAGGAGGACAACGAGATAGGGGCTGTGTTTCGGTCTTCTATCTCTGCTAGCATACAAGAGCTATCTGTGCTAAGGGTCGAAAGGACCTCAACAGAGTTATGAACTTGCGTCGAGCGAAATTCCGGCGCCTCGAGGGGTTAAGGGGTAGATAGTAGACCACCGAAGGAGACCCGGCTATCACCAACGGGCGTACCGAACAAACGGGCCTGGACTACACAGGCACACCACACGCTGTCACCGAGTGGGGCTACCAGGCAAATCTGTGTGGGCAGGATGGCAAACTACAAACACGTTCAAGCGAAGCTTGAACAACAATAGCTCGTCCTTAGCTAGAGGTGAAGAGCTAACCAGAGCCTAGCGTCTAAGTCTAGGGGTGAATTGTAGCACCGGCAAGCATAACAATGATTAATCAATTCTAGTTTACCACAACTCAGGCTTCGAAATGGTGGACCAAAAAGGAAAATGCAACTACACCACTCGAATTACTAACAGAGACAAAGATAAGTGCATAAAGTAGAAACATGAAGTACTTGCACTAGACAATAATGGGAAAGTAATGCTAAAGATATGAAAATAGAATACATTACCGAAGATTCCGAATGACTCCGATACAGCAGACACTTCTCTAACTCCTAACCAAACACTATTTTCATAGTGGAGGCACCTCCCGTGGGGCGCCTTCTAGAGAGGGAGAAGAGAATCACATGATGAAAGGTACATTTTTGGAGTGGGGGAGTGCCCCTCTACTTATAGCCTTGAGGTGGGGGCAGTCTTCCAAGAGTTCTCAAGGTGGGACTAATCCCAAAACACCTCTTGGGCTGCCACCTTCCCCCGAGTGGCCCAAGTGGTGGCCGGGCGGCCAGCCCATCAGGTCGGGCGGCCAATATGGTGGCCGGGCGTCCAGCCCACCAGACCCGTAGTGCTGACTTGCAACAGCCGTAACTTTTGCATCCGGACTCCAAATTGAGTTAACCAAAACTCCATTTTGATTATTTCGATGAGCTCTTTGTAATGGCTTGGTCCATGAGGACATTTGAGATACTTCGTAGTGATGGAATTTGTGGTTCTTATCTCAAGCCCTTTGTACGAGAATTCTCTCCTGCTCCAAATGATCTTCTTTTGTACGGAATATGAGCTTCTCCCTGTGATACATCAAAAACCACCAAAACTCGTGGAATTCGTTAGTGTTAGGTATATAATGCACAAAACTTTATGTATACCCCATTTATTCACTAACAGTTGGTGGTCGAAATCCTGCAATAACGACCACCAACACACCCCCCAAGCTTGAACTTTTGCTCATCCTCGAGCAAAGCTAAGAGTTAGGCTTGGCAGATCAGGAGTTGCGTTGATGTCAATGTCCTGCAAGTATTAAGTGCACAATCCAACACTCCATTTTTATGAACAAACTGGCATAAGTGTACCCCTCCTTATTATCCATACCTGTGGGGCTTCTGGCAATTCTTACCTTTTCTTCGGCGGGTGATAGACGGAACAATCTTAGTCTAGTGTCACCGAACTCTATCACTTTTCTGGTTTCATACTTGGAGGGTTTGAAATTTTTTTGAAATGAAAGCATTAAGTTCCTCAAATGGTACCCTCGATCGCTCATGTGGTTTTATATTTCCTCACCAGGCCATTGGCCAAACTTTTCCCTATCAACTAAAAGGCTTATGTGGAGCTCAAGGTAGGGATACAGTTGGCTTACCTATGTCATGTATTTTGTTGAGTCAAAGATTGGTCCTAGCGAAGTTTGTGATACTTCTCATCCCGATCAAAGGATAGAATGGGTTTGTTTTGTGGATGGAAATGGTCTTGGATGAAAAACTCCTTATTTGGTGAATCCCCTCTCAAAACTTTGAAGCTTTTGAGTTCATGGAGCTATCATTTTTTTCTTTTCTTCTCTTTTTTTCTCTCTTCTTCTTTCTTTTTTTTTGATAGCTCCATGTCTCCTTCTTGTATGAGAACTTTGGGATATTACTGGAATATGACTGAAGTATTTATTTGTAAGACCATATTTGTGGATAGGTAGGTGGATGATGGATATGGTGGAGAAATGTCTGGTATAGGGGGATGCTTGAACCCAGTGTAGATTTAAGCATAACCAGACGAAGGAAGGCTTAGCAAATAGAGGTGAATGTGAGGGATTTTGATCGGGACTTGAAATGTCACTACTTCATAAGAACTCAAAATTTGACAAAACTCAACATAACAATAAGTAGCATATGCAAAGGTTTCATCATGTAAGCATTTGGCTCTGGATAGGCAATTAAACCACTAAGGAACTTTTCTCATTTTAATTTTCAAAAAGAAAACTCCAAGAATTCACCTTACTAGGATCAAGATGGGTTAAACTCATACTTTGATTATATCACGTCTCACAACAACTTAGATATGGTTTTGGAAGCACTTGCTCCCACAAGGTTAAAGATTGAAGGTAGTATCATGACAAATGCCAATAAGTTCAATTTTTTAGGAGAGTGTCAGGTTGTATACGAAATACTTACAAGAAATTAATAGAGCAACTATTCATCATTTCCTTTAAGAAAGGGTATAAATAAAGCTCTAGCATTATAGCTAGGAGTTAGTTTATTCATCCTAAAAACAGAAATCTTTTTGTTGTTTTAGAATTATGCAAATTTTTATAACTTTTCTTTTATTCGGGGTAACCAAAACGTAAATATTTTGGGTGTGTCATGGCAATTTTTAGGATTTAAGATATCAATTTGATACAGAGCATTCGGGGTACTCACCTGGTGATCTTCCCCCAAGCTTAGTTCTTGCAAGTGATTGCCATGAAACTGAGCTTCAGCATTACCTGGCATTGCCTCCCGCAAGCTTGATTATTCCCTGGGTGACGACGATGCTGCTTTTGTTGCTCACCTATGTTAGGCGAATTCACTTCTGTCTCTACTCTTTTTCTGCCTCCTCTATTTCTAGAAATGACTATCTGATGAGTAGTTGTTTCTCTCGTACTACTGTTTGGACCGTTTGCAAAGTGTCTGGGGCTTGGATTTGACACATCTGATCTGATGATACTACTCCCATGGATGAATGTCTCTTGTTGGATCTCCCACTCCAACATCATATTTTTGCCTTAAGCCTGACATTCTCCCAAAGTAACACAATTTTGGTCGCGGCCAGCTGTTTATTCCCAATCAAACTGAGTAGAATGATAGAGGTGGATGTTTGTTGGAGTTGACTCCTTTGCATCCTTGCAGTTTGCCACCAACCATAGTTGATGGTTGCTCGCCATGCTTGTGATGTCAGGTGGCTCATTGGCGTGCTGACTCATGTTGCGCCATGCTTGTGATGTCAGGTGGCTCATTGGCGCATTGACTCATGAGTAGAGTAGATCAACCTGACCTCTGGTAAATCTTGTTGTGTGTCCGGCCAGGGGAAGGAAATTAATGAATGCCCACTCGTAGCATTCCTCCATACTTGGGTGATGTCTCTACGTAGATTTTATACCACTTGCAACCTCCTACTATAGAGACATCTAGTCTTGTGGTGTTCAAGATTTCCTCTCGGGATGAGAGATGGCCTTTATGTTTGCTTCCCAAGTGATGCAGAGCATGGTCAATGTATTGCAGCAATCAACCGTTGTCATAGGTTGAACATCGAGGTCCTTCCTTTCAGGGGTTGGATCAGAGGATAGGTGCCTCATGGCATATCCTCCCCCAAGCTTGATTCCTGTGGTGTGAAGAAACAACTCCTTTGTGTGAAGTTTTCATGTTCCGCTTTGTCCTTCATTTTGATTCCAGTGGAAGACTTGTCCGATCATTATGCGAAGAGATACTCAAGGCTGAGGGTGGATCACGTGATGGCATTTTCGTTCCTCCATTATGATCTCCGGAAACCTCCTTCTACCTTTCCCTGCATGTTAGGGTTCAACGTGGCCTTTGTCTACCTAACAGGATTTCATCTTGGTTGGGCAAAGTAGAGGGCTAGCTTAGCTGATCAGGATAAGCTAACCTATGATAGCACTATTGGAAGATCTTATGGTCCTAGGATCTTTAGCATGAAGAATGTTTGGTCTCTAGTGCTACCATGATAGCACTACTATGGAAGATCCTAGTACAATTAAGGTTTTGTTCCAAGAGCTATCACTAACAGGCATTTTGAAATGACATCTAAAAAGAGAATGTTGAAAAATAGCTGTTAGAAGGGTTACCTTCATTGACGCTGGAGGTATCGATGCTAAAATTCCACCTCGGTAAACAGTAGAGCTCTTGCTCCATGGTTGATCAGTGGAATGTAATGTTGCGGATATGTATCAAGTTCTGCTTTGTTGGCTTTCAAATTTTGGTTGTCTCTCTAGAAGCTTGTCAAATGCCAGACAATTTTCTCCCCCAAGCTTGGATTCTACACTGATTGCTGATTCCAAACTTGCTCCCTATCATGCTCTTATTGGGCTTGATACTTGTCGGGTATGACATGTGCCACCAGTCATTGACTACATATCATGACCTCGACATTCTCACCATGCTTGTAGACTTTGATTTGTGTTGGCCCTTGTGGTGCTTAAGACGGGGCTCTGCCTGCGATCAGAGCAGTCTATGCCGGCCGAATTTGGGATCTACACCACAACGCCACAGGTACGCAATCCTCCCGTGGGGCAGTAGACCAGTGGCCTACTAGCTGTGCAAATTCAAGCATGGATGATAGCATAATGTGGTATACGATTGCATGTCACCTTGCTATCATTTCCCAAAAAGGGCAAGAGGTTGAGCACGCGAATGTCGGCCATGGGGCCTTTCCACTCGTGTAGGGAATGAATGCCTTCTGCAACAGGTTAGTGTACAACAAACACAAGGGTCCAAAATGTGTATAGAGTATTAACCACCAGGCCTGTTGTTCACAAAGTGCTAGCAAAACATTTCATTCAAAGCATAGCACAAACCATGTTGCTAAACCATGACTTCCATCTCTCCAACTTTACTCAAATCCATGGTGTAAAAAAAACAGGTGCATTTTTGAAACATTACCGGGATTTTTGTGTCTCCGAGAAACTTGAGAGATCTAACTAATTCAAGAATCGCGACTCATGAACTAGCACGGAACGTCACTACCAAAGTCTACACATAGCTCATTTATCCCGACACATCGTTTAAAAAAAAGAGGCTAATTCAACCCAAGCACCACGCTTAATTTGAAAATTAGTCTCTAGGCACACACATGGCCCAAGCTATGTTTTTACGTAAACTTTGTAGCATGAATGAGCATGATCAGGATTTACTCAAACGATAGAGCAAGATTGAAGAGAAGGTTTTCTATTTCTCTATTTTTTTTGGATTTTCAAAAGAAAGAGCAATAACAAAAAGATGAAAAACAGAATAACACTCTAACTCGGCGCTTCCCTGGCAACGGCGCTAGAAAAGCTTGCTGGCGGTTCTTAGCCTACCGGATTTTACTCCGCAAGCGCACGGGGACCGCTGTAGCCTTTCACCCGGGAGTATTCCAAGGTATCGTATTTATCCACAGGGAAGCATTGAGATAGAGATATTAAACTATCATTCATCCAGTTATTACTACTCTTTCACATCAACCGATAGGTAGGAAAGGTTGACACCAAACACCAAGGGATACAGGCCCAGCATCGTTGGCAGAAAATAGGTAAAGCTAGGAGGACAACGAGATAGGGGCTGTGTTTTGGTCTTCTATCTCTGCTAGCATACAAGAGCTATCTGGGCTATGGGTCGAAAGGGCCTCAATAGAGTTATGAACTTGAGTCGAGCAAAATTCCGGTGCCTTGAGGGGTCAAGGGGTAGATAGTAGACCACCGAAGGAGACCCGGCTATCACCTACGGGCCTACCAAACGAACGGGCCTGGACTGCCTAGACTACACAGGCACACCACACGCTGTCACCGAGTGGGTCTACCAAGCAAATCTGCGTGGGCAGGATGGCATGGTACAAACTTGTTCAAGCGATGCTTCAACAACTATAGCTCATCCTTAGCTAGAGGTGAAGAGCTAACCAGAGCCTAGCGTCTATGTCTAGGGGTGAATTGTAGCACCGGCAAGCATAACAACGATTAATCAATTCTAGTTTACCACAACTCAGGCTTCGAAATGGTGGACCAAAAAGGAAAATGCAACTACACCACTCGAATTACTAACAGAGACAAAGATAAGTGCATAAAGTAGAAACATGAAGTACTTGCACTAGTCAATAATGGGAAAGTAATGCTGAAGATATCAAAATAGAATACATTACCGAAGATTCTGAATGACTCCGATACAGCAGACACTTCTCTAACTCCTAACCAAACACTATTTTCAGAGTGGAGCCACCTACCATGGGGCACCTCCTAGAGGGGGAGAAGAAAATCACATGGTGAAAGGTACATTTTTGGAGTGGGGGAGTGCCCCTCTACTTATAGCCTTGAGGTGGGGGCAGTCTTCCAAGGGTTCTCAAGGTGGGACTAATCCCAAAACACCTCTTGGGCAGCCACCTTCCTCCAAGCGGCCCAAGTGGTGGCCGGGCGGCCAGCCCATCAGGTTGGGCGGCCAATATGGTGGCCGGGCGGCCAGCCCACCTGGCCGGGGGTCAGCTGATCAGGCCAAGCGGCCAGTCCACCACACCCGTAGTGCTGACTTGCAACAGCCGTAACTTTTGCATCTGGACTCCAAATTGAGTGAACCAAAACTCCATTTTGATTATTTTGACGAGCTCTTTGCAATGGTTTGGTCCATGAGGACATTTGAGATACTTCACAGTGATGGAATTTGTGGTTCTTATCTCAAGCCCTTTGTGCGAGAATTCTGTCCTGCTCCAAATGATCTTATTTTGTACGAAATATGAGCTTCTCCTTGTGATACATCAAAAACCACCAAAACTCGTGGAATTCGTTAGTGTTAGGTATGTAATGCACAGAACTTTATGTATACCCCATTTATTCACTAACAGTTGGTGGTCGAAATCATGCAATAACGACCACCAACGGTGATACGTGTCAGCGTATAAAGGCAGAATACCAGAGACTTGCAGGTTTGTTGCAACCACTGAAGGTTCCAGAATGGAAATAGGAAGAAATAAGCATGGATTTCATTGTGGGGTTACCAAGAACTCAGAACGGATATAATTCTATTTGGGTAGTTGTGGACCATTTGACTAAGGTAGCTCACTTCATCCTTGTGAATACAACATATTCGGGTGCAAGGTTAGCAGAGTTGTACATCTCCAGAATTGTTTGCTTGCATGGTGTGCTTAAGAGGATTATATCTGATTGAGGTTCACAGTTCACATCTAGTTTTTGGGAGCAGTTGCATGATTCTTTGGACACTAAACTCCAGTTCAGTACAGCTTATCATTCCCAGACAGATGGCCAGACAGAGAGAACAAATCAGATTCTGGAGGATATGTTGCGAGCGTGTGCTATTCAGTATGGTACTAGTTGGGATAAGAGTCTACCATATGCTGAATTCTCTTATAACAACAGTTACCAGGCCAGTTTGAAGAAGTCACCGTTTGAGGCACTGTATGGTAGAAGGTGCAGGACTCCATTGTTTTGGAATCAAACAGGTAAGAAGCAAGTGTTTGGACCTGACATCATCAAGGATGCTGAACAACAAGTAAAAATGGTACGAGAAAATTTGAGAGTGGCTCAGTCTAGATAGAAGAGTTATGTAGAGGATGAGGCTACATGGGAATGAGAGGAAGAGATGAGAGCAGCTTATCCTGATCTCTTTTGCTAGGCACCTATATGAATCTCGGGGCGAGATTCCTATTAAGGGGGGTAGGTTTGTAACACCCTAGTTTTAATTTCAGCATTTCATAATAAAAACCAAGCAATTTATTTAATTTTCTAAGGCTTATGTGCTTAGTTTGCATTTATCATGATTTATTTAAATTAAAAAGATGCATAAAAGCAACCATAGGTTTAACCTTTCTTGTGCATACATGCTGGTGCATTATTTCTTGTTTGTATGAACTAAGGATTCAAATTCAAATTTATTTGAATTTATAGATCCAATGCTCTCTTATTCAAAATAATTGAAAAAGAAAAAAAAGGAGGAAGCAAGCCAGGCCAACCGGCCCAACCAGCGGCCCAGTTCACCCTCGCCCCTCGCTTCCCACCTGGGCCGAAGGCCGACCCAGTTCGTGCCAGCTCCACTCCCTCTCTCTCTGCGTGCCACTGCCAAGTGGGCCTCGGCCCGCGACGCGTCAGCGCCTTCCCCTTCCTTCCGCCGGGGATGCCGCGCCCCCTTCCTTCCTCTTCGCACGTCCACGTCGGTGACCACGAAGGCAGAATCTGTGTGACGGAGCTGCTGATTTAATCTGGGCTAAGCACACCTGCCACCTCTGGCATACAGTGTAATTAGACCGTACTAAACCCGGTCGTCCGTCGAGAGTCATTCGGCTCTCGATATTACCTTTTCCCAGAGGAACCGACATCATACACATCCAGCCCACGATGGAGCCACAACAGTTACATCATCACAGGCAGTTGAAATAGAGTATAAGGAGATTTACTTTACAAACCGGTTTGAAATAAAATACAAGTTTCAACATAATGCCATACAAATGGCAAGTTCAAGAAAGATAGCGGAAGCGATTTCAAAAACATCTCGCAGCGGGAACGAAATACTTTAGTAGTCTTCATGCAATGATGATCGAGACGAACAACACCGAGCCCACCGGTACTACCCTCCTCCAAGCACTTGTCTAGAAGTCGTCGGTACCTGTACTCAAAAGGTGGGGGCAAACCCTGAGTACTAATTACTCAGTAGGACTTAATGGATTGGCTTACGGCTGACGCAAAGCTTGCTTATTAATATGTAGATCCTTAGCTATTGATTTTAACCAGAGGTATAATATCATAAACTGACAAGTCTCATCATTTGTATATATCTCCATCATATTATCTTGCAGAAAAGTAAACAGCATAGTAGAGCAAGCATGTAGCATTTTCAAAACATGTGTAATATATTCAGGTAATTACTACGTTGCCCGACAGTGATATTGGCATTCCCACACCTGGTGGGCATCAGCGATTCGAATCGATTTTAATTCCTGGGAATAACTATCATGCCAGGGGTATATGCTTACTAGCCATCGCGTTCCCACATATAGTCCCCATCTCCACCTGTCTTGTCCCAAGATTCAAAGCGCCCCCACCGAACCCTCGGGGTGTGCCCCCATGACGAGCCTGCCGACATCTCGGTCTCCCCACCATGAGTACCAAGCTCCCCCAGGCCTTCTGCCTCCATCTAGTGGATGGGCGGCACCTCGAAAACTCCGGACAAACCTAGGTAAGACTTCACCGGTCCCATATCCCGGTTAAGCAATCTAGCAATGTTATGCCGATCAGCAGACAAACAGCGGACGGGCCTTAAACGACTCGGACGGAGCCAAACAGTACAACAACACACACCCCAAAATGAAATTATTCTCCGTCCGGTCTCCATTTAAATCATAAGCATAACTGTTACTTTCTCAATAGTAAAAGTTTTTGTGATTTTTTGAAACCACCTACGCGACGAGTGACTCCTTTCACTCGTGTCTACTCGCACCTAGCAATTCTAGGCAACTCATACTATGAACTCTAGGGATAGGTGCTAGGGCCAAGGCAGCCAGGGAGTCTAATGCAATGGTTTTCAACCAACTCCTAATGCGGATGCGTAATCATCAACCAAGATAATATTAGCTGGGAATTTCATGGTCCTACCTACCTTTGCTTATTTTCAACCAAACCAACAAACTAAGCTAATGTTAGTTTGCCGGGTTGTGAGTCTTTGCCCCAGGCAACCCCTTGAATCAATGACAGATTTAATCAGCAACCCTCCGTCTTCATGTTGAAAGAAAACCAGCTTCTGCTGCCGGTCCACTAGGTCCTGTTGCAGGGACTCTTCGTCCGACTCCTTGATCAGCTGCTGCTCCTGCGTCGATCCTTCGTTTGCGGGGTCTATATGCATGACATAGTGCAAACATGAGTGCAATTTCATGCATATGGTGCAGGTGAATGAAATGCAGACATGGTGTGCAAAATAATCACAGTTCACAGTGATCGGCAAACAGTAAAGACCTTAAGCGCTTTCCCTTTTACTCTAACCTAATAGTAAATCGTATAAACCATCACCTAAACTCAATTCAATCCTTCATATGCACGTCACAAGAGCTTTTTCTAACAATATGGAGTAAGGACCAACATTTATACCTCTAGATGAGACTACTCATAGGTTTATTATGCAAGTTTATCCTTTTATTGAATTTAATAGCTCCTATCATTTGCCTACTGTTATTTAACTCCAAATGAGCTCCAACTTTTATAACAGGAAGATTAATATCACACTAGGCCACTGCCAAAATTTCAGCTACAGAAGAGCTATAATTATTTTTCTAAAATTCTAACAAGATATCAGCCTTTTATCTTCCCAGATTTTTCATAAATTGTATGAATGGAATCTAGGCATGAAATTTATACAGACAGCATTTGCATGATTAGTAACCACAAAAATTAACAAGCTCAGAATCCATGGTTTTATAACACATCTGATTTCTATACCTAAATAACACCACAATATTCATGTGAAGAAAACAGTGACAACCAGGCCTACAAAAATACTTTTGGAACTGATGTATCACTAGTAAGCTACCAGATTTTCCTTAGAATTTTCCTAGCTATTTAGCATCACTTTTTCCTTTTATTTAGTTAAACATGTGACACTTTGTTATTTTCAAAACAGTGACCAAATCAAACATGCATAGCCTCATTTTTCACCAGTGGGCTATCCTCACTATGTAGAACCTAGGCAAAAATACTATGGAGTCATGTTTAGTAAGTTTCATATGGCACTTCAACTTAAAATGCTAAAAATGCATAAATCATACCCAAAATGGTAAAACTACTACTAAAAAGCAAGTGCTAGGGCTACAAAAATTCACACAGTGCCACAATACCATAAGAAAGCTACTGACCAAGTTTCCATATTTTAGGAGTTCATTTAGTCCACTTTTGGTATTTTTTTCTAGTTTTATCATGCATGCACAACACTAGGGGAAAAATAGACTTTTCACACATCCACATCATACCTATCCTGTAGAGCTACTCAAGAGGAGTTCATAGCCACCAAGTTTGTCCATTTTGGATTTTTATTTGAATTGTTATGATTTTCCAAAGTTTCACCCCAAAATTGCACATAAACCCTAGATCTAGGACTCAAACGCAATTAACCCTAACTTCCAGGGGCTAGTTTGTGAGATCAGCAAGACTCTATCAATAGCGCACAAGATTGAAATGTGAATAGACAAAAGCGCAGGGGCTTAAATGCAAATATGGCGTCTTCTTCCTCGCTCGTCTGCTTCCTTGCGACCGAGGGAGGAGAGGGCGGCGGCGCGCGACGGATCCGGCCGCGCAGGGCGCGGAGGCTCACCGGTGGGGGTCAGGGAGAGGGAGCGGAGTGCAGGGAATCTCACCCCGTGCTTGGATTCGCCAGGGAACGAGCGGAGATGGCCGGCGACGGAGCTCGGGAAGGTGGAACCTTCGGCAACGAAATGCGGGGCGGCGGAGTGGAACCGGCGGCCTACAGCTAGGGATTCCGGTGGAGGGGAGGATGGCGAAGCTCGGCATGGTGGTGGATGGGGCGGGGAGTGGCCAGAGCGGTGGGCACGTTCGAGCTCAAGCTCACTCTAATGGCGGCGGCGCTCTCGGGTGAAGAGGAAGCCGGGAGGGGCGCAGCGTGGGGACAGCAAGGGGTGAGCGAGCAGAAGGAGTGTGAGAGGAGAGCGAGTGAGAGGCCAGGGGAGCAGAGGCCTGGGCGCGGCCTCACCTTTTTGGTTGGGGTGGCCATAGCCGGCCGGCGGCAGGCCGCGGGCGCCGCGTGCACGCACAGGAGAGGGGGAGGATGGTGGTCGCAACCGCGTGGATCGAGTCCATGGACCCGGTGTGAATGACAGGTGGGACCGGGGTGCGATGGACCGGTGAACCGGGTATACGAAGCGACGGAGTGGTGGGACCCGTGGGGATGTCGTCATCCGAGCCCTGGGCGGGAACCCGACATGTGGGCCCCACGTGTCATAGACTCATAAGAAAATGAAAATCCCGAAAAATGAAAATGGGGTTTGACCAACTAACCAAGTTTCTGAATTTTGCCAATTTGACCAATGTAGGAGCTGAATTTGAAAATTACCCGATTGAATAAAATGTTCTACTCTTCAAGATCTACATCTTTGTTATAAACTTTCATACCATGTTTGATCTGAAAATATGCTTTAAATTTGAATTCAAACTGCTGACCACTGTTTGACCAACAAATCCCTTATGTTTATAAATTCTAAAAGACTACCTTATGCTCATTTTCATACAAAGATTTTTATACCCATGTTGTTCAGAATTTCAAGATCTACAACTTTTGCAAATAAGGTTTTGCTTCAAAATGGCTGTAGATCAAAGAAAATTTGAATTTACTAAATAGGTCAAGTTTGGACAGAATTCACATGCTGACATAAAAATCCCCAAAACTCTTTGCAAACCTCACTGCATGTCAAAGCACCAATTATCAAAGCTGTTCAGTATGAAATTGTTTACAAGTTTGATATATAAAGTTTAGCTTAAATCACAATAGATTTTGAAATACAAACACAGATGTGTTTAGAGGTGTGGTCAAAATGCAGGTTTACTCCATGTAGAGTATTTCTTGTTTCTAACTTTTGAAGCATCAAATAAAGTCAAATCATTTTAAAGTCAGATGCATTTGAAAGGTGATAAGTTTAATTTCATTTCATAAAAAGGAAGATTTTGAAGTTGTATAGTCAAATCGAAAGTAATTTCAGAATGAAATTTGGGAAGGAGTGTCGACCCCAAACTTAGCAACATTTCTTGAGTGTTGTGTAACTGGGCTTGGTTTGAACTTTCGGGCCCCTTAACATCTGATTTTTGATAGTGGTCAAAATAGCATATTTGAAGGCAACTTCTTGAACTAAAACTTTTGTATTTGATGTCTTGCATGAAAATGTATAAATGTCTCAACCAAGCATCGGAGAGTTTTACATGTTCAACTTGAAAATTTTTGACTTAGTGGTTTACTAGCCTAGTTGTTGCTCTTCTCTAAGCATGATTAAGTCCAATCCTTGATTAACGCTAATCTAATCGTGTGTCAAGGCTTTTGAGATGCCGGGGGCACCACAATCTGAGCCGATCCCGCGCCCACGTTCTCCTTCCTTAATCACCCGCTATAAATCCCCCAAAGCTCGCGTCCGTTCTTCCCTTCCTTCACTGCGCCGGCGCAAGCTTTCAAAGCCACGGTCACCTCCCTCACGTCCGCGTCCCTCTGGCTCCCTAAACCTCAATAAAACATGACCCCGATCCTCACAACCGCCTCCGTTTGCCACTACACCGCTCCAATTTCACTCCCACGCTCTACCGTGTTCATAATCCCCTGACAGAGCTCCGCCTTGGTTTGATGCTCTGCCACTTCATTCCTCACCGGCGAGCCTTCTATGCCCTTCTAATTCTCTCTTTCACCTTCGCATGGTCTCCGCGTAGCCGTTCCATGGGCTTTGGAGCAGGAGTACGCGAGCCCGACGCCCTGTCCGCGTTCGCCGTCAGAGCTCATCCGCCGGTCCTCGTCACGAGCTCACTCCGCTGCCTCCCCGACTGTTCACACCACCTTGGTGAGCTTCGCCTTGTCCCTCTCTCGCTTCCGAGCTAGCCATAGGGCTCCGGGAATGACTCCAAGCCTCGGCGCACGCGCAACCGGCTGAGCCGCCGCCGCGCGGGCCGAACTCCGCCATGGAGTTTGGTCGCCGCCGATGCCCCTGTGACCCCTTTCCTCCGCGACCATCTGATCCGTCGCCAATGGCCATGATTAAAACGTCCGATACCCCTTCGTTCACCAATCGCAGAGCGCCACGTCGCACATCATAATCCGACTCAGCACCGGCCCACTTGTCAGGCCTACGTGGCACGCCACGTCGCACACACGTCACCACGCACGTTAGCGCAGACCGAGTCCATCGTGGGGCTTTTGCATAAAAGCCCTCGCGTTTCCCTAGAATCAACCCGCAGTCCGTCTCTGTTGAAAAGTAGTTATGTTTTAGTCCTGTTTTCATCAGTTTAGCCCCTGAGCTTTCTGGGATTTGAACCCGCAGTCCAGGCTCTGGTGGTTTTGCTCTAAAACCCTCGACGGCTATGTTTAATTATGTTAAGGCCCTCGGTTTTGCAAAGTTAGCCCCTGGTTTAGTTTATTTATCACAGTTTTGCCCTTAGTAGCTTATTTTATGCATAACTTTCACGTTTTAGCTCCGATTTGAGTGATTCTTATGCTCACGTGTTCGTAGAAATGCATAGAATGTTTTTATAACAGTTTTATCTTCTGTTTCTATGATATGGTGTACTGTTGCTTATCTTTTGTTATTTGTTTGCATGTATGTGTGTATGGGAATGCTAGTATGTTGCCGTGAATGTGTTTAGACGGTGAACCATTCGTGGGTGAAGAAGAATAGCAGTTTGCAGGTTTTGAACAGTAGCCACAAGAGCAATTTGAGGAAGGCAAGTATAACATGGACAACACCAAATAAACTTAAATCACCTCATATGCATGTGTCTAATTTTGTATGCCTATAAGGATTGTACCGTAGCCTCTTTTATCTATATGTTTACCTATGGGGATGCATGTTGGTTAAGTTTTGCTAGTCGTAGCGCGAACACATGTTCTTTTGTTAATAATTTGATTAATGGATCTATGCAATATAATTGTGAGCTTGACCCTCTGTGCCGAGGCTTGAGTGGTTCATGTCTCCTTAACAATTTGGCTTTTTAGCAACATGGTTTAGGGGGCATGAGCAATGGGCTTAGTGGTTTTGCTCATAGCCACTCTCCATAAGGACCGGTTCGCAAAGCGACAACCTGGGACAAGAGCGCTACCATGAGACTAGGTATGGGACGGTCTTAGCTGATTAATTAGATTGCCTTGGTGTGGGAATAACTTACCTGCGGGGCAAGAGGGGAAGTGAGCCAGGATGGACCTCGGATCTGCTTTGGATTGTGTGTGGTGCATGCTTCACCCCTTGGAGTAGGGCCCCATCTCCACGGAGATTGAAACCTCGGCAGTTACACCTTACCAACATGATCTTTGTAAAGGCTTCGTAGTGTGGCTTGCTAGTCATCTCATCTAAGGCAATGTGATGAACTCCTAGCATAGCTCACGACTTGTGGGTAAAGATGTGCAACCTCTCAAGAGTGTAAAACTAACATGTCAGCCGTGCTCACGGTTATGAGCGGCCCAGATCCTTTATGCTGATTAGTGGGTTCCGGGTTTGGTTTGGGGGTTGTTCCTTATGTTAATAATGCTGTCTAATGTTCTCTATGCAATATCTTGGGATTAATGGTTTATAAACCCACTTGTAGTAACTAGCTGCTTAATAAAACTTGACCAAGTAAAAGCTCATGCATATGTGTCAGCCAGCCTTAGAGCTTCATGGTTCATGTTATGCTTGTTGAGTACAGTTGTGTACTCATGCTTGTTGTTTTCTTTCTTTTGTTGGGTGGACCCAACCGCTGTTCAGTTGATGAAGGCGCAAAAGAATACGTTCAAGGTTATGATGAGTTCTAGGCATGCCAGTCTCCCAGTCGACGTCCCTGTGGCGGCTCGTTTATGTTTTCGTTTACGCTTCCGCTTATGGCTCTATTATAAAGACTTGTGGTCTTGATGTAATAATGTGATGATACGCTATATAACGTTATTTTCCCTTTTATGCACATTCTGTGTTGTCACTATTGTCATGATATATGTGAGACTTGTTCCTAGCACATATATGTTGTCTTGGTTCCGTTGGTTGAGAACTGGACGTGACATGTTTCCTTCCCTCCTAATATAAGTTTGGTGGAGCTCGAAAGGTCATAAGACTATCTCAAAAAGTAAGGTGCTCATTCCTTTGTTCTCAAGATCACCTCTCAATCTCTCAAAGGATGAGAATCCTTGTGTTTCCTTCCCTCCTAATATAAGTTTGGTGGAGCTCGAAAGGTCATAAGACTGTCTCATCATATTTGTATTACCGAGTCAAATCAATTGTCAAAGCAAGAGTATGAATCAACTCGAAGATTTTGGCTATGTGCAAGTGTGGCGGAAAGTTATTTGGCGAGTGTGCTTTTGTATTCCCCTTTTTGATGTGAGGGAGGGCATGGTACTCTCCTTCTTTCTTCTTCTTTTTTGATTCCATGCCTCTTTTCCTCCCTTTTTGCATGATTGATGAGGGGTAATTGGAATTTTGCATAGCACAGCTTGCTGGAACTTTGTGGTATGAACGTGCACGTGATAGCCAAAAATCTTGAATGATTCTAACTCATTATAATGGCACAAAATTTGACAAGGTTCAAAACATTGAAAGATGTCTTTTGATGCATAAGATTTTTCATTTGTGGCACTGGTAGGTCATGTGTCTTGAGAACACTTGGAGTAAAGCACATTTTTAACATTTTAGAAAAATAAAACTCTTTGCCTTAGTGGGAGATCACTACTTATGTATCCATGTAACACATCTCTTATGAATCAACATCTTAAATCAAAGCGGGTGCCTAATCAAAAGGTATCCACAGGCAATTTTACTTCTACATAGGGAGTAAAGTTGGTACAAGCATTGACACAAGTTGACATATGATCATGTAAAGTAGATTTTTATCCAAGTTTCATGTATAGAGTAAAAACAATGAACCATACTTGGTTCGCTGGTGCAAGGCGAAGTGAGGATGGGCCAGCCACCTCCTGCCAGGCCGAGCGGCCATAGGGCCATGCTGGGCGGCCTGGACATGGGCCAGGCGGCCTCTAAAGTGTGCCTTTTTCGACCATCGCAATGTTCAACCGTGTGCCTCTTCACCTCACTACTCTCCTTGATACAAGAGGAACTCTCTCTACAAGCTAAGGGATAACTTCATTTTTCCAACACTATACACTTCACACTTTTAAGTGCTACTCTACCACTAAACCACTATCAAGCCACACTTACAAGTGAACACCTTAAGGGTATTTATGGCTATCCTAAGTTCGGTTGTGGTGGTTAAGTCAGTGCTGGGAGGATAGGTTGCAGGCCGGGCAGCCTCCATAAGGCTGGGCGCCCTAGCTTGTAGGCCGGGCGGCCTGGTCCAAGGCCGGGCGGCCCTTGATTCCACTGACATAGTCCATCCAATGCTGCCTGGCCACTTGGGTAAGGCGTTTGGTAGTTAAAACGGTGTGCTTTTGCATGTATCGTCGGATTTGCCTTGTGTTACTTCCTTAGCCATTGGATCACACTCTCCTGGATTGCTGACTTAACCAATCCGTGGGTTGGATCGATGAGTTGGAGGCCTTCCGAGGTGTTTTGTGTTGATCTCTCGAATTCCAATGTGGAGTTGTGTTTGACACATCATCTCTTGGATGGAGGTCGAAGATGGTCGCATTCCAATCACAGGCCGGGCGGCCTTGAAGGTTGGACGGGCAACCTGGGATTTAGCCCTGGTGGCTGGTACATAGTGCTGAGATGTGGAGGGAGGCCGAGTGGCCTGGTTGACAGGCTGGGCGACTAGGGTTTGTGACCCTTTGTCCCACCTTCCATTGTTGCACCTTATATCATCATGTTTTGCATGTATTTGCTTCATAATGCCATGAGGGCTATCCGCAACGACCATGGCAGAGAATTTTAGAACTCTCAATTCAAAACCTTCTGGGGTGACCTTATACCCCACCTCAGAATGGTGTCGTGGAACGAAATAACTGCACACTTGTTGAGATGGCGTGGACGATGCTCGATGAGCATAGGACTCCGTGACGCTTTTGGGCTGAGGCTATGAATATAGCCAGTTAGATTGCCAACCGCATCTTCAATGAGCTTTCTTAGGGAAGACTTCGTAAGAGCTACCGTTTGGTAAGCAGCCTAGCGTCAAGCACCTGCGTGTGTCTGGCTGCAGATGCTTTGTGCTAAAAAATGGGGGGCATATGGACAAATTTGAATCTCGCTGCTTGGATGGTATTTTCCTTAAGTTTGCCTCTAGCTCTAGGGCATATAGAGTATGGATCCTTGATACCAAACAAGTGGTAGAGACCTGCGAGGTTTCCTTCGATGAATCTATGCCTTGCACAACCCCTGCATTTGACCTTTCAGGTAATGATGAAGAAGGCGCTCCCATCTTTGAAGATGAAGAAGGTTAAGTAGATGCTGGTGATGCAGGAGCCACTGCACCAGCTGCAGCTCCTGCTCCCTCTGCTACAAGTTTTGAAGATGAAGGAGGACCCTTGCCGACAACTTCCTCCTCACTCCCTCGACTGCACGCTCGAGCTGTGGCTGGCCCCACTTAGGATGCAGGGAAGGTGACCTCCGAGATTGTTCCATCTCGGCAGGTCCTAGCGGGATCACCCTCCACAAGGGATCATTGGTGATGTGCATGCGAGGACCTTAAGGTCCCAGACAGGTTCTATCACTTTCTTTGCTCATGCTGCATTTGTTGCCTCCTTTGAGCCCAAGGATGTTGGACACGCTCTTTCTGATGGTAATTGGGTTAATGCCATACATGAGGAGTCAGAAAACTTTGAGAAGAATGAGGTTTGGGTTTTAGTAGAGCCACCACCACAAGGCAATCCTATTGGAACAAAATGGGTTTTCAAAAATAAGCAAGGGGGGATGGCATTGTTGTGCGGAACAAGGCTAGACTAGTGGCTAAGGACTATGAGGAAACATTTGCTCCAGTTGCACGCCTGGAAGCTATACATATTCTCTTAGCTTTTGCAGCTTCCGTGGGTTTTAAGCTCTTTTAAATGGATGTAAAGTCTGCTTTTCTAAATAGTTTTATTCAAGAAGAAGTTTATGTCAAGCAACCCCCTAGATTTGAAAATTCTAAATACCCTAACCATGTTTGCGAATTGCAAAAAGCCTTGTATGGTTTGAAACAAGCCCCTAGAGCCTGGTATGATAGATTGAAAACCTTTTTGCTAAACAAAGGTTTCAAATTGGGGAGTGTTGATAAGACCTTGTTTCTCCTCAAGCATGGTAATGATCTTCTTTTTGTCCAAATATGCGTGGATGAAATCATCTTTGGTGCCTCATCTCACTCTCTTGTTACCAAGTTTTTTGAGCGGATGTCGAAGGAGTTTGAGATGAGCATGATGGGAGAGTTGCAGTTTTTCCTTGGACTGCAAATCAAGAAAGGCCGTGAAGGAACCTTCATCCACCAAGCCAAGTACACGAAGGACATTCTAAAGAAGTTTGATATGGAAGATTCCAAGCCTATGTCAACTCCCATGTCAACACAAACGGCACTTGATGCAAATGAAGAAGGGGAGGTGGTGGACCAAATGGAGTACCGATGGATGATCGGCTCAGTTCTGTACCTGACGGTGACCAGGCCAGACATTCAATTCGCTGTTTGACTTTGTGCACATTTTTAGGCCTCACTGAGAACATCACACCGATAATCGATGAAGCACATTATCAGGTACCTGAAATAAACTCTTGAGCTTGGTCTTTGGTTCTCTTTAGCTTCGTCACTCTCTCTTAGGGTTTTTCTGATGCTGATTTTGTGGGTTGCCGGCTAGAGCGCAAGTCTACTTCCGACACCTACTAGTTTTTTGGTTCCTCTCTTGTCTCTTAGTGCTCACGCAAGCAATCTAGCGTAGCCACTTACACCACAGAAGCCGAATATATTGCTGCTGCTGCTGCTAGTTGCTGCTCCCAGCTACTTCGGATGAAAGCTACACTTAGTGACTTTGGCCTGAGTTTTAGGAAAATCCTTCTCCTTGTAGACACTACTTCTGCTATTTCTATAGCTAAGAACTCCGTCTTGCACTCTAGAACCAAACACATAGACGTGAGGTTTCACTTCCTGAGAGATCACTATGAGAAGGGAGATATAGACTTGATCCATGTGGAAACCGAGAACCAGTTGGCCGATATCTGCACCAAGCTCTTAGAACTTAGAGTCTTTGCTCACTTGCGTGGGGAGCATGGTGTTTGTTACCCCTTTTAGTTTGGGGTAGCTTTGTTGTAGTGTATGTTTTTGACTTGGTTCTTCTCTGCTTTTCTTTGTTTTCCTTGCATTTTGTATCATATCATGCATTGCATTGTATCATATGCATTTTCACTTCACTAGCACTAGAGCTCCTCTGGAATGACTAGTTAGTACTTGCTTGTGCTAGATTGTATAGTTGCTTGCATGATCATGGTAGGCTAAGCTCTATGAATCTGTCTAGTATCATTTGTGAGCTAAGTCACTTTTATTTCTTGAAAATCAAAAACCATGATCACCACTTGACTTGGCTACCTAGCATGTGTAGAAATGTTGAATGCTATGCTATCTTCTCGTGCCTAGATATGCTAGTTGTATGCCTTTGTCAAGTTTATGCCTAAGCATTTGTGACACCTTGCCTAAACCAGAAATATGAACTAACAATATATACAAGTTGTGTCTTATGAGCTAAATTAAAAAGATCTAGGTGGGTTCGCTTGTCACACTGATCTAGTTTGAGATAGATTGCCTTTGCACTTTGGCATGAACTTGGACTTGGCTGTGTATGACCAAAACCGTGTCTTAACCTTCTGACAGTTCTCTGAGCCTACGCATGGCATTGTTTGGTAAGAAGTGGCTAAGACAAGTCAATAACCCCTGGCACATGATCAAACTTGCATGAAGCTACAAGTTGCTAACATCTGAAATATGCAAGTCTCTAAATTACTTATAGCCTGTTGTATATGCCTTGGTTGAGAGTAGCACACCATGTATGTTGTTGCTAGCATCTTGATGTTCATGCCTATCTTGCTAGATGCTATTCATGTTGGTGATGCTTTCTTTTCAACAACCCTGAAAAACATGCTCCTGATCTGTATAAGATAGATTCAATTGATCATGTTTGCATGCTTCCTTGCCCTCACTTGCCCTGTATGCTAGAACTCGTATTTACTAGCTTTTCATCCCTGCTGAGCTCTTCATGGTACATTTCCTGCATTTCATGGCATATTTTTAGGGGGAGTTGTCTAGTGTGGCGGCACCGCCGATTTAATCCAGGCTAAGCACACCTGCCACCTCTGGCTCGCAGTGCGATTAGACCGAACTAAACCCGGTCGTCCGTCGAGAGTCATTCGACCCCCGATATTACCTTTTCCCAGAGGAACCGACATCATACACATCCAGCCCTCAATGGTGCCACAACAGGTACATCATCTCAGGCAGTTGAATATAGCATATATAAGCTTGTTTTACAAACCGATTCGAAATAATAATATAAGTTTCAACATATTACCATACGAAAGTCAAGTTTGAATCAGACAGCGGAAGCGAATTTGAAAACGTCTCACAGCGGAAGAAAATACTTTACTAGTCTTCATGCAACGATGATCGAGACGAGCAGCACCGAGCCCACCGGTACTACCCTCCTCCAAGCAGATGTCCAGATGTCGTCGGTACCTGTTCTCAAAAGGTGGGGGCAAACCCTGAGTACTAATTACTCAGTAGGACTTAATGGATTGGCTTACGGCTGACGCAAAGCTTGCTTACTAACCTTTGGATCCTTAGCCATTGATTTTAAACAGTGGTATATCAATATAAAATATCAAGATTCATCTTTTGCATATAACTCCATAACAACTTGTAGAAATGTAAGCAATACAATACAAACATGTTGTATTTGAAAACATGAGTAACGGACATAATATATTCAAGTAGTTACTACGTTGCCCGACAGTGATATTGGCATTCCCACACCTGGTGGGCATCAGCGATTCGAATCGATTTTTAATTCCCGGGAATAACTATCATGCCAGGGGTATATGCTTACTAGCCATCGCGTTCCCACATATAGCCCCAATCTTAACCTGCCTCGTCCCAAGTTCGATTCACTCCCGCCTAGCCCCCGGGTTGTGCCCCCATGACGAGCCTGCCGACATCTCGGTCTCCCCGTCATGAGTACCAAGCTCCCCCGGGCCACCTTCCTCTCAACCAGCGGGTAGGAATGTGTCTCTGTGCTTCGGACGAGCCCAGGAAAGACTTTTCCGGTCCCATTCCCCGGATAAGCACTTTAGCAATGTTATGCCGATCAGCAGACGAACAGCGGACGGGCCTTAAACGACTCAGGCGGAGCCAAACGCACACCACATAATAAAATTATTCTCCGCCCGGTCTCCATTTAAATCATGAGCATAGTATTACTTTCTCAATAGTAAAAGTTTTGTAACCTTTGAAATCACTTACGTGACGAGTGACTCCTTTCACTCGTGTCTACTCGCACCTAGCAGAGCCTAGGCAACTCGTCCTACGAACTCTATATATAGGTGCTAGGGCCAGGGCGGCCAGGAGATCTAATGCAATTGTTTTCAATCAACTCCTAATGCGGATGCGTAATGAGAAAATCAATTATCACATTAGCTGGGAGAAATCATGGTCCTGCCTACCTTTGCTTATTCTTATCAAGCCAACAAACTAAACTAGGTTAGTTTGCCGGGTTGTGAGGCTTTGCCCCAGGCAACCCCTTGATCACTTGGACAACTCTTCCTTCCAAATACCACTTCAGGGGCTTTCAGGTGGTATTTGGGTCTTAGTTGGTCTTCTGGACACTGTTGCTCGAAGTATCTCCACGCACTTGCTTCTCGATCACGTATCTGCAGTGAGCGTCGCTATATGAATGATATGCATGATGCAGTAAATGAGATGCCTGAATGTCAAGCATCCGTATGAGTAACTATATTCCACATAGCTAACTTAGAAATCCTAGCGTGCATATCTCAACAGTAGTGAAGACCTATATTGCATTCCAGAAACTTCTACCATTTTTAAATTAGAACCAAAGCCTTACATGCACTACCTCCTACTTAAGCAATGAGTTATGGTCATATCCTAGAGCTCACATCAAGCCCTTAAAGTTACTTGGAGCATTTTTCATTATAGTAAACTTTTCTTAAATTAAATACATGCTTAAATATAAGACAAGGGCAAAATAGTAATTAAACAGACAATGCTAGGGCTACCAAAATTTATACAAAGCCTACACATGTTCACAAGGCCTCTGCCCAAATTTCATAGTTTTTGAAGCTCATTTTACCTATATTTTCCATTTATGTTGATTTAATATGCATATACAAAATGGAGATGGTCTATGGACCGGGTGCGCGGGTGAGGAAGGCAGTGGAATGCGCTGGCGCTGGCAGCCCGACAAGTGGGGCCCGCTCATCAGCGACTTAGAAGAAAATAAATTCGGGAAAAAATGAAAAATACTGTTTGACTGCTGAGACATGTTTTAGAAATTGGTGTTTTTGAACATCCTAGGGGCCGAATTTGACAAAACCCAAAATACAAAAGTTGTTCTACTCTTCCAGATCTACAACTTTGTCAAAAAGAGTAATATCAGATTCTAAGTTTAAATATGATTAAATTTGAATTGAACCTGCTGACTCTAGTTTGACCAAGGTTTAATACAACTTAGAAATTCCTAAAGTCTATTTTATGCTCATTTTTAAAGAAAGAGTATTATACCAATGTTGTGTAGTTTTTAATTATCTACAACTTTCTTATATGATGTTTTGCATGATAAGGACTTTTGTTCCTTTGAAATTTGAATTTTCCTTACCGATCAAGTTTAGGCAGATTTCTACTTTTTCATTAATCGACTTAAAACTCCACCTAAACCTTTGTGCATGTTACCACACCCAATAACAAAGTTGATCTACATAAAATCGTCTACAAGTTTGTTATAGAAAGTTTGGTCTAAATCACATTTCATTTTGACTAAGGTCACAAGTGCACTAAGGGTTTTGCATATTTCACTGAAAATTTCTGACTTCGTAAGTTACTAGCCTAGTTGTGGCTCTTCTCTCAACATTATTAAGCCAAAACCTTGACTACCGCCAATCTAATCACGTGTTAAGACTTTCGAGATGCCGGGGGCATCACATCTAGTTCAAGGGGAGTCGGATTCTATGAACCCTTGGTGTGTCCATTGTCAACAAGGAGGAGAGATGTTAACTTATGGGAGAGATTGTTGCTCCCAGGGGGAGTTCATGGACCAAGGGGGAGAATTCTGGAGAGAACTAGTTGAGGGGGAGTTGTGCATTCATCTTGCATTTGTGAGGATGCATTTCAGGGGGAGTTTGAGCTTTGCATGCTTGTGATACCCCGTATCACTAAGTGCATTTTAAGCATTTCATAAGTATTAATGTTTGGTTGAGTTGTTCCTTGAGCCATGATTGCAAGTACATAAAGAAAGAAATATGGATCCTAAAATTCTTATTCCTTCTAAATGCTCCAAATGAGTTTGTAGCTGTCTCTAAAGTCTATTAATTTCTGAGCCGTTTCAAGAAAAACTTTGTGTACCCAAGTTGTAGATCATAAAATTCTAAGCAACTTTGGTATATAAACTTTCTTCAAATTCCATCGTTTTCATTTTCTAATCTTCCAGTTAAACAGAAGGGATTTTCTGCTCGAAAATTCGAAAGGAAATCATTTTCTCCCTACTCTATGACACCTGGGCCCCATCAGCCCCACCCTTTTCTCTCCCTGGCGAATGGGCCTCAGCCCAGAACCTCCCCACGCCCTCTGTTTCTTCTTCCCGAGCGACTCCGCCACCCCTGCCTCCTCTTCCCGATAAAACGCCGCCACCCCTCTCCCTACCGGTGCCGTGCTTGCCTTCTCCTGCTGCATCCTCCCTATGGGGGCAGCAGCTACCGCCTCTCCAGCCATGGCCGGCCCCTGCTCCTTCCTTTGCCCGGCATCCTTCTCTTGCGCCACCCCTTCCCTAAGACGATGCCCAGTAGGAGCAGGCCAAGCTTCCTTCCTGCGCTCCATGTTCGGCATCCTCCTTCATCTGCCATCCACCAAGCCAGCGCCCTACTTCTCCCTGGCTCTCCATGGTGCCCTACCTTGCTCCTCCTCCACAAGCCGGCCACCCCTTCCTGCTTCTCCCTGCCTCACGCCTCCCTCTCCCTGCTGCTTCTCCCACCGAGCTAGCAGCCCCTTGATTCCTCCGGACACTCCTCTGCCGTACGTGCAGCAGCAAGATACCTCAACAGCAGCAACATTTGGTTGTTCCACTTCTGCCTTTTAACTTTGATTGATATGCAATTCTAGGGTTTGAGAAGGAATTTTGGATTGATTATTCAGTTTGATTATGTATATCTGTGCATGATAATACCTGTTGTCTGATGTGTTCAATTAGAAATTTAATATGTGGCAAAGTATTGCAATGTTACCTTTGCTTAAATACTCATATCTTTCACTTTAGTTAGAAGCTGCTAGTGTGCATGAGTTGGGATGTTGAAGTAGTTGTTAAAACCAGTCCTCGTATGCTATCTAATGAGTTAAGTCTACAATTAGTCCTGTTCGACAAATATGAACTGTTGTAGTAGTCTACATCCTATATTAAATTTCAGTAACATGTTTTTATGTGTTGTCAAGTAGAAGCTTGTTCTCTCCGTTCACCCTTGCTTGGTTATTCATGTTTCTGCTTGTACCTGTGTGCTTATTACTCTAGCTGAGTTTGTTCGGGAAATAAAAGGAACCCTTTGGTGCTTGTCTATCTGTGGTTGATGCTCTGATTGAGATATGCTTGTATGCAATGCTGAAATAAAGGTTTCGGTTTTGGTTAGCTAAGTTAGGTTTTATTTACCCTCAAATAATAAGTTGTTCCTTATTAAGGCCTTTTAGCCATTTGGGTAGTTTCATTTGACCTTGATGGGATGGCCAATATATTAATTGTTTCAACGTGCTTATAGTAGTATGTTATCTCTCATAGCTCTATTTATGCTTTAGGTTGCTTTTTGCTGTTGCATCCTGGTTAGACTACAATATCTCTTAATTTGTCTGTCTGTAAAACCTTTGTTTGCGATTGACATATGTTAAACTATCTAGTCTTATAAGTCTCTGCTGGGCACATTTTATCTCCTGAAATCACTCTTGATTTATTGTATAATACTTGGCTTATTGTTTAGAGCAACCCATCTAACTGCTAGTTTAACTATAACCCTCTCCTCTTCTCTTATCATTGTTGGGTGTTGATTGCCTTGTCTATGCCTGTCACTTTTTATTGTTTGGACCCAAGCTTACTCTGTCAACTATGCATCCTCCCTTTCCTAAGTAATTTCTGTCTTTTGCTTCTACACATATTTCTTGCACCTTTGCATGTTTGTTATGCATTCTTGCATTATAATACATTCCTCATTTCATGCATATATAGGTACGCTAGTTAAATCGAGATGTCGTGCGAGAAGAACTTCTGGAGTACCTTACCATGAAATCTTGGTATCTTGGAGTAATTACCTGAAGCCTGAAGTGCTAATTATTTCTGACTACTGCAGTTCTCTAAGTAAACCCAGGCAAGCCCCTGTGCATTACCTATTTTCTTTGAGTCCTTTAAATAAAAAAATGGGTGATGCCTGTGCACTAGAGTTAGGAATTGATTGAAACCCTAGAGCATGATTAATCAGTATCCAGCATAAAAATCCTATACGCAGTAGATGGCTTAGGTGGCATTGGCCTAGAATGGAACACTTTTGCTAAAGTTAATTGGTTAAGAATGAGAAGGATGTTAATAATTTGATAGACACGCGGCGTGATCAGTTTCGCTTCTGATATTACTATGCTATGATTATTGCCATGGACCCTGATCTTGCCTGTGTCGCATAAGGCCATCCGATGTGTGGCCTGGTTGGGCCAAACGTGCCTCATTCGCTTGCCGTCCTTAACATGCTTCGGTAAACCCCTCGTCCTGTTGTACCTAAGTGTGGAACTAGACGAGACCAACTGGAAGGAGGAGGTTGGGCGGGTGTCGAAGGACTGACACCCGGGTTCGGTGAGGATGGTTCCGACTAGGTGGCATGGGATGTTGGGTTGTCGCATGTGGCGTCAGTGTACACGCATATGATGGGTGTCTGAGTATCCCTCTCGAGAGGTTGAAAATCAATTCGAATCGTCTGTGGCTTGCCAGTTGTAAGCTGCCTGATCGTGACCAACACCGTAGTTAAGAAATGGAATGATCTAGTAAATGAATGTTTTCGCAGAGTGTTTGCCTTGATTGCTAATAGCATAGGGGAACTTAGTTTCCGAGGGCAAGTGAAATGAAAAGAAAAGGTTACATTTAAAGCTAAGGATCTACGGATAGACTACAGCAGTGTGTGTTGACCAACCTACCTCGGCTATAGATTAGAGTCGGGTTAGAACCCAGTGGTTGGGTAAGTCTTGCGGAGTACCTAGTACTCAGGGTTTGTTGTTTACGTTTTTCTTTCAGATATAAACTCTTGAGCTTATCCCTCTTGCTTGAAGAAATCGTCTAAAGACGATGTTCTCGTGGTGGTTTTATCCACCTTCAAAGTTGAAGAAATAAAGAATCGTGATATGAAGTTCCATTTCACATCCCTGAAGCTGTTTGATGTGAAGCAACATTGGTGGGCTCGATGTTGGTTTCACATAGGATTTTGTCATGACTAGAAGAGTTCCAGTTGATGGTACTCAATTCCGCTGTAAGTTTTAAACTCTGTTCTATGAAATTTATGGGAATTACTCCCATTTGTATCTTTACTCCATCACAATTGGTTTGTAATAACTAAAGTTTATTTTGTACAATTGCCTGTGTTGGAGTAATTCAATGACTCATTGTGAGTTAACTAGTGTATATTTGAGTCCTAGAAGTAACGGCGTTGTCAGGAGCCTTTAAGGGACCTGACAGACTACCGGAATTAACTTTGGATTGGTGATTTAGTCTAACTAAAGTACTAAGACCAGGTTAATTTGGGCAGTTCTGCCACAGCATGCTCTTGCATCTGTGTGTTGAGCCTTTTGCCTCTTTCTAGAGGAGCTGATGCTTTGCCTAACCATGACTATGTTGAGCAAGTTTGCCTCTTTCTTAAGGGGTCATGCTTTAGTTTGATCGACTGCGTTGAGCGGTTTCACTTATCTTAGGGGGTCGATCTTTGGCTTTGTTTTTGTTATATCAATTTGCCTTCTCTACTTGTGTTTGGCTTTTGGGCATTTTGAGCAACTTTCTTCTTTCTTTTCGGTTTTACCCTTTTCTTCTTTTCATTATTCTATTTCAGGATTACAGGCTGAAGGTGTTGACAATGCACTCATCAAGGGCGAGATGGAGGTCCAATGGACCGGCTCCATTGCCTCTAGAGTGATGAGTGATTATCAACAGAAGTCAAGACCCAGAAGGACTTGGGCACAAGCACTCCGATGGACTAGTGGCCCTCTGATTGACTAGAGGTAGATGGAGAAGGAAGACCTCCGAAGGATTGGAGGCATGTTCGGCATCAGTTGGCCATGGGAGTTTGGTACACAGAGGACCGGAATGGTGACGGCAAGTGTAAGACCTCCAAAGGACTTCGAGGCGACCCTAATGGACAGCGGATGCCGGGTGCCACCGCGGTGCTCCAACCCGAGTGCATGGTGCAAAGACGTGCGAGTGCGAGGGCGATGGCGGATTCGTTCAAATCTGCCACCCTACCACCAAGTTACCAAGACTTGGCGAATGGGCTCAATTCTCGTTGAGATAGACTCAAGTTGGCTGTTCTAGGCCCAAGAAGGAAATAGTAAATTTTCCCGATTTCTGACTTCCAAACCAGGGGTCGATCGATGGATTTGGACTACTGGCCATGTGGACGTCATCCGGAAGTTAGCGTGCAACCGAAGAAGATCAAGACTCCATCGCGGTCATTCGTCCCCGAGAAAGTTGGGTCTCTTCCAGTTTAGCCCCTATGGGCATTTCTGTAATATAGAGGTCTTAGTGTAAACAGAGTCAGCTAGGCCTGGGCTATATATACCTAAGTGGCTGGTCATTTAGGTGACTCTTCCACCTCTAGAAACCCTAGGCTTAGCTTTCCAACTAGCCAAGTGCTTAGAGTGAAAACCGGGTGCTAATCTAGGATTTGGAGTCCTGTAGAGCCAGTACTTTGCATTAGTGGGAGGATGAAGGGTGGAAGGCTGTGAGGAACCTTGTAAGAACTGATTTTCCTCTCTAATACAAGGAAGATTCGTCCCTAATTTGTGCTCATGTGTGCAGCCATCTCCTTCCCCCTTCTCTAGTTTGGTTTTTGGATGAAACTCATAAGCTTTTGGTGATTTGCTTTGCCTACGAGTTAATCCTGTTCTTTTGTCTCTTTTGGACATGCTAGGATGTGGAGATTATGTCTTAGTTCATCTCAATCCCGTAGGATTGCCACGAGCAAGTTGTTCTCAAGCTTCCTCCTTTCTTGCCCAAAGATTGTCTTCTCATGAGATCTGAAATTCCCGCTAATCCCTTGGTCATTTTGAGTTGATCTTTTGGGAATAGCTTTGGAATAGGGTCTAGATAGCATGTGAAAAATCTTGTGAAGGTTGGACAAGATTTGGTCAGATTTGGGGTTTGAAAACTCCTTTCCTGTGACCCCATCGGACTATCTGATAGGGCCACCAGACTCTTCGGTTCCACCGGACTGTCCAGCAAAGCCTACCGGACAGTCTGGCATTGGGCCTGCCTAGGTGACTTGCAATCTTGGTGATCGTTGTGTTGCTTGCTCTTCTGCGCATGGTGTGTATCCTTTCAGTGGATGACACTTTGCACCTGCTAGAGACATATCTGTTTAGTGGACAGTGTCTAGCATCAGCTCTTGAAAGCTTCCCTTAGCACCAGTTTGGAGCTTGTGATTTTGAGTTTTCAAGTGCTCCTATTCACCCCCCTCTAGTCGCACGTCTTGGTCCTACACCCAGAAGCTGGGAGAGTCTTTGGATGTCTTGTTTGGTCATTTTCAATTGATCATCAACAAGCTTCATGTCAACTCTGCCCCCGCTGCTCTCCCATACACTGACCATCAGCAGGCTATCAAGTTGTTGTATTCCTTGGAGAGGAAAGTGTGGGAGATCAAGAAGAACTCCATTCTTGAGACGGCAGTGTGGGGGATGAATATCCCCTGGCTCCTCATGGCGTGGATCCAGGACATGGGCCACCAGTGGGCCTGAGTCGGGTGAATGGCTGGTCTCTTAGGCCGGATACCTAACTCAGGCCCAAATACGGTCAAGAAGACTTGGAGATCAAGACAAAGACATCGTAATCTAGGGGGCAAAGAAGGAAGCTTAGTTCGGATTCAGGGTCCGAGATTTGTGGAGATCAGAGAAGATATGATAGAGACTAAGATTCTGTTTGATCTCATGTAATCTAAACTGACTAGGAGATATAGATGGAACTCAACTTGTAACACAAGAATCCATCAGACTATATAAGGCGGATGAGGGACCCCTACGTAGACCACCCTAACCCATTGTAATCCACCAAACACGCTCTCGAGCAAAGCCCTAGCCCTCCTTGTAATCTTGAGGACTCAAAGCAATACATCTCGCCACAAACAGGACGTAGGGTGTTAAGCATCTCGCGGCCCGAACCTGTATAAATCTCTGTGTCTTGTCACTTTTTCGGCGAACCATCGATCTACGTTGATCTCGCCGAACCTCAAAAGCACCTCGTGACCTATCCCGTGGTGCACTGCCAGTGTAAAACCTCGACAGTTGTCGCGCCACATAGGGGTCTCAGCGACATCGACTTCAAGTTAGTTCCATGGCCAACTTCTCCAATGACATCATCAAGTTTGCTCCCAATGAGATGATCTGCTTTGGATCTATCTCATTCATCGCCGACAAAATCGACGATCTGCACCGACTCATCGGTGCTGCAGAGGAGATGCACAGCTTCAAGGCTGTGACATCAACTCCGATGGTCTCTTTGACCTCACCAATTCCTGGATCTGTCCAGCAGGAGGCTAGCCAGCGGCCGGACGTCGCGTCGATCGGCGTCGAGCCAGCTCGTCCCCAAGCATCGACACATCAGTCCGCCATAAAGACCACTCCGCCTCAATCTGTCCCACCTCCGGGCAAATCATCGAAGTACCCCCTGACTCAATCTGGCTCAAGACCTCGACAGGCAGTCATGGCGCCGACTGGGCGTAGATCTACTTCTGCTTCTTCACCCCGACCGGCGACCATGCCTTGACCGACTCGACGCACTGCACTTTCCACCTCCCTGACTTGGGTCTAGACTCAAATCAGTTAGGGAAGAAACTGCGGCAACCAAAGGCTCGCTGCACGTCCTCAACTCCCACGTTAGCAACCGCTCCACGTTGGGAGGTCTCGACCCCGCTGCCGACCGAAGGCCAAAGCCACGGGGCCACGGTCCGCACATGAGATCAGGCTGCATCCAGGTTTCCTTACGACCTTCGCAACACCGCCTCAACTTATCAATCAAGTTTGTTGCACTTACAGTTCGTCCCTCGCATCACGGCTCTCCTCAAAGACGATGAGGATGTGCGATGGGAAGCCACCAGTCCCCATCGCCAACAGCTACCTCAGCCACCTCGATCCAAAGAGGGGGGTGGGGAAGCACTCGGAGGACCTGTCTCGGGGTCAGCGCCCACGTCACTCGTGAACGACGATGTCTGCTACGCAGTTGAGGAGCCAGTGACCAGCCTTCGCCTGGGCCTCGTCGTCAGCTCTTCTCCAAGCGGCAGAAGCACCATGTGATGCAGCTCACATGTGGTGGCTGAATCAGAAATCGCGCTTCCAAAATCTCTGCGGCAGTTGACTCAGCCACCTCTTCCTCAAGAGGGCAATGAGCATTCCTACCCGCAAATAATCTGCAACCTGGAGTCCCCCACTGCGCTCAGGGACAGGCCAGCCATGACTATGGCAATAGGGTCTATGCCTTCTGACCCTCAGTTTCACTCAGAAGGATCACAAACGCTCCTCGATGATCGGGCGAGCTCGAGGTCACCAACACACTTCTCCGAGATACTCGTCATCAATGGACAACTGGAGGACGAACCTATCTCCAATGATGAGCCCTCTGTGAATGGGGAGACCCCACAGCAACGTGAAAGAAGGTGACATCGCAACTGGCGCCACAATATTCGTCATCATCATCGTGCGGGAAATCAAGACCCGACCCTTCCTGTCTCGCAGGATGAGGCATCAGAGTCAGGGGAGGTACCTAAAGAAGGTGAATTACATTTTCAAAGGAACAGTCACAGACGAGATCGTAGGTGCATGCAGGCTCAGCAGTAGGAACGCGATCATGGGGGGAGGGCGTGTGATGGCGAAGACCACGCTCAGCCCCGAGTAGCTCAACCATGAGAGCCAATGGACCGGCTCCATTGCCTCTGGAGTGATGAGTGATTGTCAACAGTAGCAAGACCCAGAAGGACTTGGGCACAAGACCTCCGATGGACAGGAGGCCCTCCGATGGATTGGAGGTAGAGGGAAGCCCTCTGATGGACTGGAGGCACACTCGGCGTCTGTCGGCCATGGGAGTTTGGTATACGGAGGAGCGGCACGACGACGGTAGGAGTAAGTCCTCCGAAGGACTGTGAGGCTACCTCGATGGACAGGGGATGCCGAGCGCCACCGCAGTGCTCCAACCCGAATGCGCGGCGCGAAGGCGTGCGAGGGAGGCTTTGGCGGCTTCGGCTCCCTCGCACGGGACTTCCTAAAGTTTCCCGGTTTCTGACTTCAAAACCGGGGGCGGATCGCGGATTGGACTACTGGCCACGTGGAGAGCATCCGAGGATTGCGTGGAACTTACGAAGATCAAGATTCCATCGTGGTCGTCCGTCCCGAAATATCCTGTAATCTTTCGTTTGAGTCCTTAGGGTTTGTCTAGCTGTAGGGACCTAAGTGCAAAACTGTCTAAATAGCACTCGGGTATAAATAGGTTGAGTGTAGGTCATTAGAAGGTCTCTTGGCTGCTAGGATTAGTTTTCACTTGGTGATTTTTGTCCTTAAGCTTTGAGCTCCATTGTTAGAGAGGTTAGAGTAGGATTTAGCCTCCAAATCTTGAGGGAAGGTGAGGGTGGTTGCTTGGGACGAATTTCTGCTTGTATGCTGAATCTTTAGACCCATCTTGGGCACTTAATCGAAGCAAATTCGTGCAGCAACCTTGTGTTGTTCTCCTCCCCCTCTTACTTTGGTTTTTGGGTTCAATCCTTGCCTTTTTGGGTGTTTTTGTTGGGCAAGCTTGAATCCCTTTCCTTGCTGATGTTCTGGACTTGCTAGGACGTGGAGATCATGACCTAGTTCATCTCAATCCTATTGGATTGCCACGAGCAAGCCTCTTTTGTGTTTTCCCCTTTCTTGCCCAAGGACGGCTATTTCACAAGATCTGAAATTCCCACTGATTCCGCGGTTACCTTGAGTTGATCTGTCGGGAATAACTTTGAAATAGGGTCCAGATGACCTGTGCTGAATTCGTGAAGTTTGGACATGGTTTGATCAAGTTTGGATTTGAAAACATCTTTTCTGCGACCCTACCGGACCATCCGGCAGAGGCCACCGGACAGTCCGGTTCCACCGGATAGTCCGGCTGCGCCCACCGGACAGTCCGGTGAGTGGCACTGACCAGGCCGTGCCACCGGACAGTCCGGCGTCAGGCACCGGATAGTCCGGTCCCATCGGACAATCCGGTGTTGGCCACCGGACAGTTCGGGAGCTGCTGTGTTCTTCCCAGGTTGGTTTTTCCGCTATGATTTTGCTGCGGATTTTCGTATTCCTCCCTTAAGACCATTCTCTTTGCTTACTGTGAGTCAGTGAGACACACCTAGGTGTGGTGAGTGTCTTGTGGCGGATATTGCAAAATCCGTTGCTCCGTTGTCACTCTTGTTCAGATCTTGAGCTTTCTTGCATTGGTGCGTATCCTCGCAGTGGACGGCACCCTTGCGTTGCTAGGCATGTATCTGTTCAGTGGACGGTGCTTAGTATCTGGTTTCATTTGGGGGTTTGTGTTTTTGTGATTTCAAGTGCTCCTATTCACCCCCCCTCTAGTGGCACGTCTCGGTCCAACAATTGGTATCAGAGCCGGTTAGGTTTCTTCATACCTTTACCGGTGAGAAACCAGTAGCGACTATGACTCACTCTGGGAAGATTCCGGTCCTTGGTTCCGATGGCTACTCCTACTGGAAGGGTAGGATGAGAGCTTTCTTGCTTAGTCAGGGCCAAGACATATGGGATGCTACTCAGAGTGCGAACTTTGTTGTGCTTCCAGTTGCCCAGCGCACTACCCCAGCGATTGTGGCTCAGCATGAGGCGAACGCCAAAGCTGTTAACTTTCTCTTCTGAGGACTTGGTCCAATTGATTATGAGAAAGTGAGCCACCTCGAGACTACCCATCAGATCTGGTCCCTGCTGAGTGCACACCATGAGGGCACTGCTACCATCAAGGGGCGTCTCGTTGAGACTTACAGGTGCGAGTATGAAAATTTCGTTCAGAAGCCTGGTGAGTCCATCGATGACTTGTTTGGTCATTTTCAATCGATCATCAACAAGTTGCGTGTTAACTCTAGCCCTGAGAGGATCCCATACACCGACCATCAGCAGGCTGTCAAGTTGCTGTATGCGTTGGACAGGAAGGTTTGGGAGATCAAGGTTAACTCGATCATCGAGTCTGAGGCCTATGACACAATTGGAGTGGAGACTCTTTACAGCAAGCTCAAGGCCACAGAGGTGGATTACAAGTTGAGAGATTCTCTCGCTTGTACTGGCTCCAAGAGCTTGGCCTTGGCTTCTCCCTCCAGTGAGGCCATTTCTAGCCCCTAGCTTCACAACTATTCGTTTTCTGCTCTTATGTCTGTTACAGAGGAGCAGTTGGCGTCACTTGGGGATGATGAGCTTTGTCTGGTGTCTAGCCGCTTTCATCGCGCCTATGACAACCGGATGAGCAAGAAGAGGGGCGAGAGGCCCAAGTGCTTCGAGTGCGGAGAGGTCGGCCACTTCATTGCCGAATGCCCAAACAAACAGAACGACTACTACAAGAAGGGCAAGAACCACTCCCGCGACTCCAGCAAGTACCACTCCGGCAATCGTGACCACACCAAGCACCGCTCCGGCAAGATCAAGAACTTCCGGAAGGCTTTCCAGAGCTACCAGAAGGACAACCGGAAGCGGGACAAGGCTTTCTTTGCCGAGCATGGTGGTATGTGTGGCGGATCGTCTTCCTCCTCTTCGTCTTCGTCGAGCTCAAGCGATGAGGAGATCGTCACCAAGCGGGACAAGAGGAGGGACCAAGGTGGTCCAGCCGGACTCTGCTTCGTCTCCACCAAGTCCAAGCGCAAGCACAAGATTCACCGGAGATCCTTTTGCTCCATGGCGCTTGAGGACAAGGACGACAAGGGCAACGACAACGACTCCTCCGATGAAGAGGTAACACCTGAGCAAGCTAAAATTCTTGAGATGTTGGAGTCAAATAGTCGTGAGTTGAAAGCCCAGGATAGGTTGTTGGAGAAGGCAGCCAAGAAGCTGCAGAAGCAAAAAGCCAAGTTGGCTGATGCTTTAGCTGAGATAGAGAGGCTGAAGAGTGTGTCAGCCCAGCCTAGTGAGACTGAGTGTCCTACCTGTGAGACTTTGATGAGAGATCTCTATGAGCAGAAGAGCAAGTACGCTTATCAGGTAGAGGAGATGGATAGGCTGAAGGTAGAGTTAGGCAAGCTCCAGTCTAAACTGGATGAGCCTATTTTAAGTGATGTGACTGAGTGTGAGATGTGTCCCCACCTCGCTGTTGACATAGCTGAGCTGAAGGTGAAGTGTGAGGGACAGCTCAAGGAGTTGGAGGAGCTTAGGGCTAGACCCAGGCTTTTGGGTGCGTGCATGGTCTGTCCTACTTTGGAGAGTGAGCTTGTGTAGTTGAGAGCTGACCTTGAGATGCTTTTAGCATCCCCTGACACTTGTGAGAACTGTCTCACTCTGAGGTTGATGTTGGTGGATAGGGATGCCACCATTAAGAAGTTAGAGAAGTCTGCTTTCTGTATTCCCTCTCTACACTGCCCTACTTGTGCTGATCAGACTTCAGTTCTGAAGGATCTGAGAGAGGAGAAACAGATTTTGGTTGATGAGAACAACCGTTTGAGAGAGGTGCTCAGTTGGATGTATGCTAGAGAGCCCCAACTTAGGATGATCTTGGAGAGCACCAAGAGAGCTGAGGGTGATATGAGTGGACTTGGGTTAGGAGAGAGTAGTAGTTCGGGTGAGAAGAAGAGTTCCCCAATTAAGCTTAAGACTGCCTCTCCCCAGCCTAGCCCTACTGTTGATGGGGTTTACCATGACCCTCTTAAGGCTGCCCCAAAGAAGCAGTTCTGGACACCCAAGCCCTCACAGGCTAAGCTGGACAGAGTAGTGACTGAGATTCTCAAGCCTCCAGTGATCAAGGAGAGAGTCCAGCAGCCTGTTCCACCCAAGGCTACTCCACCTAAGCCTAAGGCTCAGCCTAAACCCACTCCCAAGAGGCTTGTCTACCACTGTGACTTTTGCCAGCGGAATGGCCACTTGGAGGAGTTTTGCTTCAGGAGGAAGCGAGTTGAGAGGCAGGAGAGAGCCTGGGGGAACCAGGATCAGTTCTACCGGGGTGGTAGGCAGGATCTTCCCCGTGCTGGTGAGAGAGGAGGCAGTTTTCAGACCCGTGTTCCAAGCGGAGAGAGACGCTTTCCTGGTCGAGCTCCTAGTCATTTTCTGCGCGGCTATGGTTTTTCTGACCGAGGCTTTGGAGGTAGAGGGTTTGAGAGCTCACGCTTTAGAGGTCGTGGGTACCCAGGTAGACATGATGCTTACTTTGATTGTGTTTACCCCACTTTTGAGCAGATGGCTCGGCACTGGTTCAGCGTTTACACTAACCCCAGTGCCGGACCATTTGCTCACTCTCGCTTTCCTTGATTTTGCAGGATCGAGGCCTGGAGGACATATGGATCATGGACTCTGGTTGCTCTAGGCACATGACAGGGCACCGCAGATGGTTCTCTAGCCTCAACCCCGTGAGCACCAAGGAGTACATCACATTCGGGGAAAATGGTCATGGTAAAGTGTTGGGTGTTGGTTCTGTTGCACTTTCTAGCAAGCTTTCCCTGAGAGAAGTTGCTTTGGTGACGAATTTGGGGTTCAATTTGGTCTCCCTCTCGCAACTTCTCAAGGAAGGGTTTGAGGTTCGTTTTAAGGAGGGTTCCTCTTGTGTGCTTGATGCTAAGGAAAACCTTGTTTGTCGGATTTTGCCCTATGGGTAGGTTTTTAAGGTTGACCTTGCATCTGTTTCTGGACCTCCTCGGTGTTTGGTTGCTAGTCCTTCTGCTGATATTTGGAAGTGGCATAGGAGGCTTGGCCATTTGAGTTTTGATCTGCTAGTCAGGTTGAGCTCAATGGATCTGATCCGAGGATTGCCCAATTTGAAAGCAGAAAAGGACTTAGTATGCCACCCCTGTCATCATGGCAAGATGGTTGCCGCTTCTCATGCACCTGTCAATCAGGTGATGACCTCTTACTCGGGTGAGCAGCTACATATGGATACGGTTGGTCCTGCTCGAGTACCGTCGGTCAGTGGGAAGTGGTATGTGCTTGTAGTTGTCGATGACTTTTCTCGCTATTCATGGGTGTTCTTCATGGAATTCAAAGATGAAGCCTTTGGTTTTGTTCAGGATCTGGTCTTGAGGTTAAGGAATGAGAGTCATAAAGCCATGTGGGCTATCCGCAGCGACAATGGCGGAGAATTTCGTAACTCTCGTTTCGAAACCTTTTGTCGTGATCTTGGTCTTGATCACCAATTCTCATCTCCTTATACCCCACCGCAGAACGGTGTTGTGGAACGAAAGAACCGCACACTTGTAGAGATGGCGCGGACGATGCTTGATGAGCATAGGACTCCGCGATGCTTTTGGGCTGAGGCTATGAATACGGCCTGTTACATTGCCAACCGTATCTTTCTACGGGCTTTCTTGGGAAAGACTTCGTATGAGCTACGGTTTGGCAGGCAGCCTAGCGTCAAGCACCTGCGTGCATTTGGCTGCAGATGCTTTGTGGTCAAAAAGGGGGGGGCATTTGGACAAATTTGAATCTCGCTGCTTGGATGGTATTTTTCTTGGGTACGCCTCTAGCTCTAGGGCATATAGAGTGTGGATCCTTGATACTAGACAAGTGGTTGAGACCTGTGAAGTTTCCTTTGATGAATCTATGCCTTGCACAACCCCCGCATTTGAGCTTTCAGGTGATGATGAAGAAGGCGCTCCCATCTTTGAAGATGAGGAAGGCGAAGTAGATGCTGGTGATGCAGGAGCCCCTGCACCGGCTGCAGCTCCTGCCCCCTCTGCTACGAGCTCTGAAGATGAAGGAGGACCCTTGCCTACGTCTTCCTCCTCACTCCCCCGACCACAAGCTCGAGCAGAGGTTGGCCCCGCTGAGGACGTAGGGGAGGTGACCTCTGAGATTGTTCCATCTCGGCAGGTCCAGTGGGATCACCCTCTAGACAGGATGATTGGAGACCTACACCAGCGTGTCACACGTTCTTCGGTTAACTCTCTGGCCTTTTTCTGTCACTCCGCATTTGTTGCTTCTTTCGAACCCCAGGATGTGTCACATGCATTATCTGATCCTAGTTGGGTGAACGCCATGCATGAGGAGTTGGAAAACTTTGAGAGAAACCATGTCTGGGATTTAGTTGAACCTCCACCAAACTGCCACCCTATAGGAACCAAGTGGGTTTTCAAGAACAAATATGGTGAGGATGGGATGGTTGTGAGGAACAAAGCGAGATTGGTAGCCCAGGGTTTCTGTCAGAAGGAGGGGATAGATTATGAGGAAACCTTTGCTCCTGTAGCTCGTTTAGAGGCTATTAGGATTTTGCTTGCCTTTGCTGCCTCTAAAGGCTTCAAATTGCAGCAGATGGATGTCAAGTCAGCCTTTCTAAACGGTTACATAGAGGAGGTTTATGTGAGACAACCTCCTGGCTTTGAGAGTGCCAAGTTTCCAGACCGGGTGTATAAGTTGAGAAAAGCCTTGTATGGTCTGAAGCAAGCCCCAAGAGCTTGGTATGCTAGGTTGAAAGCCTTTCTGCTCAAGTCTGGTTTTGTGATGGGTTCTGTAGACAAGACCTTGTTTCTGTTGAGTCGTGGCGGTGACACCCTTCTAGTTCAGATATATGTTGATGACATTATCTTTAGTGGTTCATCTCACGCTTTGGTGTCTAAGTTTGCTGAACAGATGAGCAGTGAATTCGAGATGAGTCTCATGGGTGAGCTTCAGTTCTTTCTCGGGCTTCAGATTAAGCAAGGCCCAGAAGGAACCTTCGTCCATCAAGCCAAGTACACGAAGGACATTTTGAGGAAGTTTGACAAGGGAGATCTCAAGCCCATGGCAACTCCCATGTCAACACAGACGGCTCTTGATGTAGATGAAGAAGGGGAGGTGGTGGACCAAAGAGAGTATCGAGGGATGATCGGCTCACTTCTGTACCTGACGGCGACCAGGCCGGACATTCAGTTCGCGGTTTGCCTCTGTGCACGTTTTCAGGCCTCACCAAGGCTATCACATCGTCAAGTGGTGAAGCGCATCTTCAGGTACCTGAAATACACTCCTGAACTTGGACTTTGGTTCTCTTCAGCTTCATTGCTCTCTCTTAGAGGGTATTCGGATGCTGACTTTGCGGGTTGTCGGCTGGAGCGTAAGTCTACTTCCGGCACCTGCCAGTTTCTCGGTTCTTCCCTTGTTTCCTGGTCCTCACGCAAACAATCTAGCGTAGCCACTTCCACCACAGAAGCTGAATACATTGCTGCTGCTAGCTGCTGCTCTGAGCTGCTTTGGATGAAGTCCACCTTGAGCGACTTTGGTCTCAGTTTTAGGAAGATCCCTCTCCTAGTTGACTCTACTTCTGCTATTTCTGTAGCTAAGAACCCCATCCTGCACTCCAGAACCAAACACATAGACGTGAGGTTTCACTTCTTGAGAGATCACTATGTGGGAGATATAGACTTGATCCATGTAGACACTGAGAACCAGTTGGCCGATATCTTTACCAAGCCCTTAGACATGAGCAGTTTTGCTCACTTGCGTGGGGAGCTTGGTGTTTGTTATCCCTTTTAGGTTGGGGTAACTTTGGTATAGTTTAGGTTCTGTTTTGCGTTTTCCTTCTTTTCTTTCTTTGTTTCTCTTTGCTTCTCTTGCATTTTGTCCCATACCATGCATTGCATTGTAACATATGCATTTCACTTTCACTAGCACTAGAGCTCTTCTGGTATGCCAAGTTAGTACTTGCTTGTGCTAGATTGTACAGTTGCTTGCATGATCATGGTTGGCTAAGCTCCTTGAATCTGTCTAATATCTTTTGTGAGCTTAGTCACTTTTGCTTCTTCCAAATCAAAAACCATGATCACCACTTGACTTGGCTACCTAGCATGTGTAGGAATGTTGAATGCTATGCTATCTTTTCTTGCTTGGATATGCTAGTTGTATGCCTGGGTTGCACTGATGCCTAAGCATTTATGGCACCTTGTTCATGTCTAATATCTGAATTAATGTGATTTACAAGTGCTGTCCTATGAATTAAATTGAAAAGATTCAGGAGGGTTCACTTGTCACACTGATCTAGTTTGAGATAGCTTGCCTTTGCACCTTGGCTTGAACTTGGACTAGGCTGTGTATGACCAAAACCTTGTCTTAAGCTCCTGATGGTTTTCTGAACCTAGGCTTGGCATTGGTTGGTAAGAAGTGGCAACGACAAGTGAATAACCCCTGGCACATGATCTGATTTGCTTGAAGTTAAAAATTGCTAAATCTGAAATCTGCAAGTTTTTAAATTGCTTATGGCCTGTTGTAGATGCCTTGGTTGAGAGTAGCACACCTTGTATGTTTTGCTAGCATCTTGCTGTTCATGCCTATCTTGCTAGATGCTATTCATGTTGGTGATGCTCTTTTTCTCAACAAATCTGAAAAACATGCTCCTGCTCTGTATAAGATAGATTCAATTGAGCTTGTTTTGCATGCTACCTTGCCCTCACTTGCTCTATATGCTAGAACTTGTATTTACTAGCTTTTCATCCCAGCTGAGCTCTTCATGGTACACTTCCTGCATTTCATGGCATATTTTGAGGGGGAGTTGTCCACTTCAGGGGGAGTTGAGTTCTATGACCCTTGATGTGTCCATTGTCAACAAGGGGGAGAGATTGGACCATGGGGGAGGACTCTGTAGAGGTCTAGTTGAGGGGGAGGTTGAGTTTTTTGCATGCTCTTGCATCGGTGCGTTGAGCCTTTTTGCCTCTTTCTGGAGGAGTCGATGTTTTTGCCTTAGCATGACTGTGTTGAGCCAGTTTGCCTCTTTCTTGAGGGGTCATGCTTTAGTTTGATCGACTGCGTTGAGCGGTTTCCCTTGTCTTAGGGGGTCGATCTTTGGCTTTGTTTTTGTTGTAGTCTCAATTTGCCCTTTTCTGCCAGTATTTGGTTTTTGGGCATATTGAGCAACTTCTTCTTCTTCTTCTTCTTTCTTTTCAGTTTTTCGCTTTTCTTTTGTCTTTGTTCTATTTCAGGTTACAGGTTGAAGGTCTTGACAATGCACTCATCAAGGGGGAGATTGAGAGCCAATGGACCGGCTCCATTTCCTCTAGAGTGATGAGTGATTGTCAACAGTAGCAAGACCCAGAAGGACTTGGGCACAAGACCTCCGATGGACAGGAGGGCCTCCGATGGATTGGAGGTAGAGGGAAGCCCTCCGATGGACTGGAGGCACACTTGGCGTCTGTCGGCCATGGGAGTTCAGTATACGGAGGAGCGGCACGACGACGGCAGGAGTAAGTCCTCCGAAGGACTGTGAGGCTACCCCAATGGACAGGGGATGCCGGGCGCCATCGCAGTGCTCCAACCCGAATGCGTGGCACGAAGGCGTGCGAGGGAGGCTTTGGCGGCTTCGGCTCAAAACCGTCACCCAAGCTACCCAAGCCTTGGTGAGTTGGGCCACGACTCGCGAAGATAGAGAAGATGGGCCAAATCCGGCCCACGCGGAGACTTCCTAAAGTTTCCCAGTTTCTGACTTCAAAACCGGGGGCGGATCGCGGATTGGACTACTGGCCACGTGGAGAGCATCCGAGGATTGCGTGGAACTTACGAAGATCAAGATTCCATCGTGGTCGTCCGTCCCAAAATATCCTGTAATCTTTCGTTTGAGTCCTTAGGGTTTGTCTAGCTGTAGGGACCTAAGTGCAAAACTGTCTAAATAGCACTCGGGTATAAATAGGTTGAGTGTAGGTCATTAGAAGGTCTCTTGGCTGCTAGGATTAGTTTTCACTTGGTGATTTTCGTCCTTAAGCTTTGAGCTCCATTGTTAGAGAGGTTAGAGTAGGATTTAGCCTCCAAATCTTGAGGGAAGGTGAGGGTGGTTGCTTGGGACGAATTTCTGCTTGTATGCTGAATCTTTAGACCCATCTTGGGCACTTAATCGAAGCAAATTCGTGCAGCAACCTTGTGTTGTTCTCCTCCCCCTCTCACTTTGGTTTTTGGGTTCAATCCTTGCCTTTTTGGGTGTTTTTGTTGGGCAAGCTTGAATCCCTTTCCTTGCTGATGTTCTGGACTTGCTAGGACGTGGAGATCATGACCTAGTTCATCTCAATCCTGTTGGATTGCCACGAGCAAGCCTCTTTTGTGTTTTCCCCTTTCTTGCCCAAGGATGGCTATTTCACAAGATCTGAAATTCCCGCTGATTCCGCGGTTACCTTGAGTTGATCTGTCGGGAATAACTTTGAAATAGGATCCAGATAACCTGTGCTGAATTTCGTGAAGTTTGGACAAGGTTTGATCAAGTTTGGATTTGAAAACATCTTTTCTGCGACCCTACCGGACCATCTGGCAGAGGCCACCGGACAGTCCGGTTCCACCGGATAGTACGACAGCGCCCACCGGACAGTCCGGTGAGTGGCACTGACCAGGCCGTGCCACCGGACAGTCCGGCGTCAGGCACCGGATAGTCCGGTCCCATCGGACAATCCGGTGTTGGCCACAGGACAGTCCGGGAGCTGATGTGTTCTTCCCAGGTTGGTTTTTCCGCTGTGATTTTGCTGCGGATTTTCGCATTCCTCCCTTAAGACCATTCTCTTTGCTTACTGTGAGTCAGTGAGACACACCTAGGTGTGGTGAGTGTCTTGTGGCGGATATTGCAAAATCCGTTGCTCCGTTGTCACTCTTGTTCAGATCTTGAGCTTTCTTGCATTGGTGCGTATCCTCGCAGTGGACGGCACCCTTGCGTTGCTAGGCACGTATCTGTTCAGTGGACGGTGCTTAGTATCTGGTTTCATTTGGGGGTTTGGGTTTTTGTGATTTCAAGTGCTCCTATTCACCCCCCCCTCTAGTCGCACGTCTCGGTCCAACAAACCACTAGGGCGTAATCTGCTGCCCGACTTCGCTGCATCAATGGGCACCCTGAGTCAAGCGGGAGGAGTTCTGGTGCGACTGGCAAATACTTTCTCTCGCACCCCTGGATGGGGAAATCTACCCTAAGATCTTCACTCAGGCGGCCAATCATCTCCTTCCCACCAACGCCCCAGCAGTCCTTGATGCCTGTCATGCCCTTAACACGGGGCGCGTCACACGCAATATGTGGCGGAACCGCCGATTTAATCCGGGCTAAGCACACCTGCCACCTCTGGCTTGCAGTGCGATTAGACCGAACTAAACCCGGTCGTCCATCGAGAGTCATTTAACTCTCGATATTACCTTTTCCCAGAGGAACCGACATCATACACATCTGACTCACGATGGAGCCACAACAGATACATCATCACAGGCAGTTGAATAGTAGAAAGTTAAACTTAGTTACAAACCAGTTTTTACATAAAATACAAGTCCAACATAAAGTTATAAGGTAGCAAGTTTGAAAGTTTTCTCGCAGCGGAAAATATAAGTTTAGATCACCATGTTATCACCAAAAGTTTTGCATTGGAGGTACAACATCGAGCCCACCGATGTTGCCCTCGTACCACTCAGCCACCTCATCCTAAATGAGGGCATGCCCCGCCTCCGACACAGGTGCACACCATGAATTCCATACCTGCGCTCAAAATGTGGGGGCAAACCCTGAGTACTAATTACTCAGTAGGTCTTAATGGATTTGGCTTACGGCTGACGCGAAGCAGCTTACTAGCAAGTGGATCCTTAGCTTTTAGTTTTTACAGCAATTTAACTAACACAACATCAAGTTTCATTGTCTGTATGATTGCCAACATAACAGTAAATTTCCGTAATGTAACAACTCAGATCAACCATGTAGTATTCCAAAAACCATGAGTATTAAACATCTGAGAGTTTAAGTAATTACTACGTTGAACGTCAAAGGCATTGGCATTCCCACACCTGGTGGGCATCAGCGATTCGAATCGATTTTTAATTCCCGGGAATAACTATCATGCTAGGGGTATATGCTTACTAGCCATCGCGTTCCCACATATAGCCCCAATCTTAACCTGCCTCGTCCCAAGTTCGATTCACTCCCGCCTAGCCCCCGGGTTGTGCCCTCATGACGAGCCTGCCGACATCTCGGTCTCCCCGTCATGAGTACCAAGCTCCCCCGGGCCACCTTCCTCTCAACCAGCGGATAGGAACGTGTCTCTGTGCTTCGGACGAGCCCAGGAAAGACTTTACCGGTCCCATTTCCCGGTTAAGCACTCTAGCAATGTTATGCCGACCAATAGGCGAACAGCGAACGGGCCTTATGCGACTCGGGCGGAGTCCGGATGCGACAATATGAATAGTGAATGCTGAAATAAAATCTCCGCCCGGTCTCCATTTACTCCATGAGCAACAATTATAAATGATGTAACTGTAAGCTTTTGATTTTGAAAACACCTACGCGACGAGTCCACACACTCGTGTCTACTCGTACCTAGCAATTTCTAGGCATACTCGTCCTACGAACTCTATGTATAGGTGCTAGGGCCAGGGCGGCCAGGAAGTCTAGTGCAATTGGTTCCAAGCAACTCCTAATGCATATGCGTAATCATCAAGAATAACTTATTTGCTGGGTAGAGTATGGTCCTGCCTACCTTCTTCACTAGGGTCAGTAGTTTCCTCCGGAGCGTAGTCTGGTTCCTGCTGCTGGCCCTCTGGTTCCTGGTGCAACTCCTCTTCGGGTTCCTCCGCGACGGGTTGGTTCGGCGGTGGTTCTTCGTCCGTGGAATCTATCTGCATGACATGATGCAGTTGGAGCATGTATTAGTGCAATGCTTGCTTTATGATGCGAGTGTAATGCAGTAAATCAGTGAACTTATGATTTAGGGTATAGAGTTATGCATATTGAGGCGAAAGTTGTTTCATACTAAGAAATCGTACAAGCCATCCTCTACGACAGCTTAGCTTGTCACATAAAATAACGTGGGGTGTGCGTAGTGAGGTAGCATCGCTTCATGTGAAGTGACCGAAGCTTTCATAAAAGCTCATTATTTCTACCAGCTTTCACTTAGAGCCAAAACCTTACATGCATCATCTCCAATTCTAGCAAGTTACTTCATAACCATAGCTTATATCAAACTTAAAGTCATTTTGAAACATTATTCACCATATTACTCTTTTTCTTAAGTTTAATATGTACTTAGTGCAAGACAAGGGCAAAATAGTAATTCAACAGCAAGTGCTAGGGCCAACAATTTTTATACAGAACCTATACATGATAACAAAGTCCCTGCTCAAATTTGGCTATTTTTGGAGATCATTTAGTCCTTATTTCCTATTTATTAGGGTTTTACATGTTTGAGTAGAAACAGGGGCAAAACTGTCCTTTCCTACTCAACCATCATACCCATCCTGTAGATCTATTTATTAGGAACACAATGCACCAAAGTTTGCTATTTTTGGATTTTTATACACTTTATTATGATTTTTCAAAGTTTCAGCCTTTTTAAAAGCATTTTAACCGAAATTAAACAGATCCAGGGCCTATCTGTAATTATTCATAGCTTCTGAGGGTTCGCGTGCAAGATTTACAAGACTCAGTACACAGTGCTCGGTATAGAAATATAAAACCGTCAAACTCGGAGGGCGATAGCGCAAAATGCCCGTCTTCCTCCTCCCGTCGTCTTCCTCCTCGCGACGGGAGGGGAAACTCCGGCGGCGCGCGGTCAATCCCGACCCTGCGGGGCTCGGGAGCTCGCCGCGGAGTGTCGGGGAGAGAGAGAAGAGGACGGGGAACTTTACCCACTACCTCAGACGGCGGGGGAGATCGCGGGGAGGGTCGGCGACGAGTGCCCCTGGCCGGCGAGGTCCGGCGGTGCAATACGCCGGGGTGGAAGGGCTTCGGGCGACGCGGTCTGGGCGGGAAGGTAGAGTCGAGGGCGGCGAAGTTCGGCGTGGTGACGGTTGAGCTCGGGAGCGGCCGGAAGTGGCTGGGGGCGAGCTCGCGGTGCTTCGGGAATGGCGGACGCGCGGGAATGAAAGGGGAAAAAACCAGAGAGCGCGAGCGCGTGGAGGAGAGCTCGAGAAATAGGCTCGGCCTCGCCCTCGCCCCGGTGGCGCGCCGTGCGCGCTGTCCGCGTGCGGCAGTGGCGCGTGGCCGCGGCGGCCGGGAAGGCCGGCGCGTGGCCACGGCCGCTCGGCGCGCAGCGCCGCGTGGGCGCGCACGGGCGGGGAGAGAGGAGGGAGGTGTGTGGGTGAACCGAGTCTATGGACCACTGTGGCTGACAGGTGGGGTCAACCCCGGGAATAGAGAGTACGGTGTATGGACTCGGTGTATCGAGCGAGGGAGCGGGGAAAACCCGTCCGTGCGCTGGCGCGGGCGGCCTGACAGGTGGGTCCCACTGGTCATAGAGACGAGAAATAAAAGAAAAACGAAAAAGATAAAACCCCCTTTGACCAGCTGACCTGGTTTCTGAATTTCGCAAATTTGACCAATTTAGGAGCCGAATTTGAAAAAGACCCAATTGAATGAAACGTTGTACTTTTTGAAATCTACAACTTTGCCAAAAGGACCTATACCAGATTCCAAATATAAAATGATTTAAATTTGAAATTAACTTGCTGACTCCTGTTTGACCATTTGAAACCCCCAACTTGGAAATTATAAAAGTCCATTTTAGGTACAATTTTATGAAAGGTGAAATATACCAATGTTGCATAGAATCTCATGATATACAACTTTGGTATTCATGACATGGCAAGATTTTGAATTTTGTTTCACAAAATTTTGAATTTACCAAACAGGGCTGAATTTGGCAGAAGTCACATTTTCACATAAAATGACCCAAAACTAGATTTCAACATTCATGCATGCCAAAACACAAAATACCAAAGTCATTCCTTATGGAATTGCCTACAAATTTGGTATGTAAGGTTTTATGAAAAACACAATTGTCTTAAAGTTATATCCGCAATACAAACACAGTTTTTCTGAAAACTAAGTTTAGTTGCTCAATTGACCTAGTTTATGCATGCTTTTCAAGATAAAATGCCTCTGAAAAGATGTCATTATACTAATGTTTTTAGTGTAATGCATTTGAGATGCCTAGGGCATCACACAATAACATCGAGAGATCGCGCGTGGAGCGCCACGCAGAAGAAATCCGGCACCGCAATGATTACGATCATGACTACGGGGCACCTCACCAAGAAGACAGGGACAGGGCTAACTCGGCTGGAGCATCCGTCAACAGTCTGACGCCTCGACGTTCAGTTTACGATCAACTGGGAGGAGCTCGCCCTCGGTCTCTGCGACGCCACGATGGGGCTACTCAAGACAGAGGTTGGAATGAACCATCCCATCATGGCATGGACGATATCCCGGCATTCACCGCACGGCTTCGTGGAGTGCATGGCCTCCGAACTTCAAAGTCTCCAACGCCGACAAGTATGAGGCAAAGCTCAACCCTAGCAGCTGGCTGGCTGTATACTCAACTGCAGCTAGCGCTGCAGGGGTGAGCGATGATGTGATGATTGCTTATGTCCCGATCGTGTTGGGATAAGATGCGCTACAATGGCTACATCACCTCAAGCGTGACAATATCGACAACTGGGACGACTTCTGTCGCCGCTTCATCTCCAACTTCAAGTCACTGTCGGATAAGCCGGCGCAGCCCTAGGACCTCAAGTCCATCAAGTGCAAAGATGGCGAGGGACTCTCCTACCTCAAGCGCTTTAAGTCGATGCGGAATTTAATTCCCAACATCACAAACGCTGCGGTGATCGATGATTTCTTCCACGGCTCCAATGATGAGGCTTTCGTGGAGGCCCTTTTGAACAAGGCTCCTGTCACGTCAGAGCAGCTTTTCTGCGATGCTGATCGATACATTACCGTGGACGAGCGGGCTCAGGACCTAGTTGATGCGTGTCGAGAAGATCGGGGGAAGCGTGAAGAGCCCCCACGCCAAGATCGCTGCTGGGACAAGGGACCTCGAGAGGAAGTCTAGGCTATGGGGCCACCGCCCATGCGCCCGCGCATTCCTCCACAGCAAGGGGGTGAGCGGACACTCAACCAACTCCTCGACGCGCCATGTCCCTATGATAAGGAGATGCACCACACCCTGCGTGACTGCAGGGACTTCAAGGCTTCAATCGCCCATGGCATGCCCTTCATACCTCTGCCTCCACCACTACCTCTGCCATGTGATTAGGGACCTCCACCTCAGCAGAATGGAGCCAACGGTGCTAGCTTCCCCAACATCAACCGGCACGTCAATGCCATCATCGGGGGCATGGCTCCCTGGAAAGCAAGAGGCAGCAAAAGCTGGTCGACTGCTGAGTCATGGAAGCTGCTAAAGAGCCTCCAAAGCCATACAACTGGTCAGACATGCCGATCTCGTTCAGTCAGGTGGACCATTGGCTCAACTACGATCACCCAGGCAAATATCCCTTGTTGGTGAGCCCGGTGGTCCATGAGAGCCGACTCATGAGGACGCTGATCGATGGAGGAAGCAGCATCAATGTCATGTTCCTGAAGACTCTGCTCTCTCTTGGGCTCTCCATTAATGATCTAAAAGAATCAGATAGTCCGTTCTTTGGGATCATGCTTGGCGAGGGAGAATATCCGTTGGGGCACATCAGCTTACCCGTCACCTTTGGAATGGAGGACAACTTCTACATAGAGACTCTCCGCTTCGTGGTGGCAACTTTCAACTCTGCCTACAACGCCATCGTTGGGAAGCCTAGGTTAGCCAAGTTCATGGCTGTCCCCCACTATTCGTACCTAGTCCTGGAGATGCCAGCCCCACGTGGAGTTCTCTCCGTGCAGGTGGACTTCAAGGTCTCTGCTCTCTGTGCTCAGGAGGCTTCTAGATGGGCTTTGCTGCAACAACTGTGGCAGCTCAGCGCTGACTCATTGATGATGCGGCTCAGCTCTCAAAGGATGATCTGCCGATCCTGACTCATAAGTTGGTTCCTACTAAGGCTATCCAGGCAATCGTGGCGACCAAGGAAGTGAGCCTCAACCTCCCTGATGCTTCAAAGACGATGACCATCAGTGCAGTCCTCCCTCCCAAATAGGAAGGCGCGCTCATCCGATTCTTGAGGGACAACTGGGACATGTTTGCATGGAAGCTTGCAGATATGCCAGGAGTCCCGAGAGAACTGGCTGAGCACAAACTCAAGGTGTTTCCCAATGCTAAGCCCATCAAGCAGAGACTGTGCGGATTCACCTCGGACAAGAGAGAAGCAATCTGTGTGGAGTTAACCCAGCTCTAAGCTGCCAGGTTTATTAGAGAAGTCATGCATCTCCAGTGGCTTGCAAACCCCGTTCTAGTTCTCAAAAAGAATAAAGTAGACTGGCAGTTGTGTGTTGATTATGCTGATCTCAACAAGCACTGCCCAAAGGATCCCTTTGGGCTGCCTAGGATAGATCAAGTGGTCGACTCTATGGCCGGATGCTCCCTCTTTTGCTTCCTAGACTATTACTCGGGCTACCATCAGATTAGCCTAGCAGTGGAGGATCAGGAGAAGAACGCGTTCATCATGCCCTTTGGGGCATTTTGCTACACCAATATGCCGTTCAGACTGAAAAATGCCGGTGCTACGTACCAGCGTGCAATCTAGACATGTCTGGCTGACCACTGGGGCAAGCGTGTCGAAGCTTACATCGATGACGTGGTAATCAAGATGAAGGACCTGAAAGGCTTCATCAATGACATTCAGCTGGTCTTTAACAGTCTCAGGAGGTTCCGCTAGATGCTTAACCCTGCCAAGTGTGTGTTCAGTGTCCCAGCTGGGTAGTTACTTAGGTTCGTCATCAGCAAGAGGGGAATCGAAGCTAACATAGAGAACATCGATGCAATTCTCTAGATGCAGCCCCCCAAATCACAGAAGAAGGTTCAGAATCTCATAGGGTGCATCACCGCGTTAAGCCGATTCATCTCACGGCTGGGCGAGCGCGGTATGCCATTTTATAAGCTATTGAAGAAGGTGGATAGGTTCCAGTGGACGCTAGAAGCTCAAGAAGCACTCGAGGCCCTCAAGAAATTTTGGACGACTCCCCCAATACTGAAATCACCGAACCGAGCCACGGCAGACCATGCAGCGAAAGATTTGCTGTTGTACCTTTCCTGTACGACTCATGTGGTTAGTACAGCTTTGGTGGTCGAAAGGGTAGAGGAAGGACACATTCAGCCGACTCAACACCAGGTCTATTTCATGAGCGAAGTACTCAGCCCGTCCAAAATAAGGTACCCTCAGGTCCAAAAATTACTGTATGCGATCCTTATCACAGCTCGCAAGCTTCATCATTACTTCGAAGAGCATAAGATCATGGTGGTCACCTTGTTCCCCATCAGTGAGATTCTGCGAAACAGAGAGGCCACAGGAAGAATTGCCAAGTGGGCGTGTGAGCTAGGAGCACATGACATTGAATGCTGCCTACACACCACCATCAAGACCCAAGCATTGGCTAACTTCATCTCCAACTGGATAGAGAACCAGGTACCAGATAACCCAGAGCCTCTGGAACTATAGAAAATGTACTTCGACGGGTCGCTCAAGATAGAAGGAGCTAGGGCAGGTGATGTCTTAACCTCCCCAAAAGGTGAGAAACTCAAGTACGTACTGTAGATCCTCTACACGGTATCCAACAATGCAGCAAAGTATGAAGCTATGCCGCATGGTTTGTGTATTGCGATCTCACTCGGCATCAGCGCCTCATGGTCTATGGGGATTCTCTAGTGGCGATTAGTCAAGTCAACAAGGACTGGGACTGTACCATGGAAGTGATGGACAAATACTATGCCAAAGTTCACAAACTAGAGGACAAGTTCGACGGGCTGGAGTTTCATCATGTGGACCATAACAACAATGCAGACGCCGACTTAGTGTCTAAGCTTGGTTCTTCCTAAGCCAAAATTCCCTAAAGTGTGTTCATCTAGGAGCTGTCTCGTCCATCCATGTAACACCCTAGTTTTAATTTCAGCACTTCATAATAAAAACCAAGCAATTTATTTAATTTTCTAAGGCTTATGTGCTTAGTTTGCATTTATCATGATTTATTTAAATAAAAAAGATGCATAAAAGCAACCATAGGTTTAACCTTTCTTGTGCATACATGTTGGTGCATTATTTTATTGTTTGTATGCATTAAGGGTTCATATTCAAATTTATTTGAATATGTAGATCAGTTGCTTTCTTATTCAAAAGAATTCAAAAGAGAAAAGAAAAAGAGAAAAAAAAGAAATGGGAGAGGCAGCCAGGCCAACGGGCCTAGCCAGCAGCCCACCTCGCCTCCTTCCTCACCCGCCTGGGCCAAGAGCTGGCCCAAAGCTACCAGCCCGCCTCCTTCCCCTCTCTCTCTCTCTCTCTCTACACGCCACTGCCAAGTGGGCCTCGGCCCCGCTCTCTCTAACCGGTGGGACCCGCGCGTCAGCGCCTTCCCCTTCCTTCTGCCGGGGATGCCGCGCTCCCCTTCTTTCCTCTTCGCGCGTCCACGTCGGCGACCACGGAGGCGGAACCCGAGCCAATCCCACGCCCACGTTCTCCTTCCTTAATCACCCGCTATCAATCCCCCAAAGCTCGCGTCCGTTCTCCCCTTGCTTCACTGCCATGACGAGCTCTAAAGCCGCCGGCCTCCACTCCTCACATCCGCGTCCCTCTTGCTCCCTAAACCTCTATAAAATCCGACCCCGAGCTTCGCACTCGCCTCCTTTTGCCTCTACGCCACTCCAATTCCACTCCCTTGCGCCACCGAGCTCTCAATCCACCGCCGGAACACCATCTCGATAAGCTGCTCCGCCGCCAAATTCATTGTTAGTGAGCTCTTTCCGGTCCTCATGGCACCGTATCTTCCTTCTCATGGTCTTAGCGGAGCTTTTCTGTGAGTTTTGGATGCAAGTTCGTGCCTCCGACGCCCTGTCCACAAGCACCGTCTGACCCCGTCCACCGGTCCTCATTGCGAGCTCACTCCACCGCCTCCCCGATGTCCACATCACCTCGGTGAGCTTCGCCGTTGTCTCCTCTCTCTCCCGAGCTAGCCCTAGGGCAGCGGGAGCGCCCCTAGGTTCCAGCGTGCGCCGTTCCAGTGAGCCACCGCCGTGTGGGGTTTACTCCGCCATGGAGTTGGTCACCACCGATAGCCCCTGGGCCCCTTTTTCTCCGTGGCCGTCTGATCCGTCGCCAACGGCCACGATTGAAACGTGAGATACCCCTTCGCGGGCCAATCACAGAGCGACACGTCGCCCTCACTTAACCCAGTTAGCACCGGGTCCGCCTGTCAGCAGTGACGTGGCCACCACCTCACCGCACGCGTCAACACGCGTCAGCACAGACCCAGTCAACCGGGTAGTTTTGCGTTTGAGACCCTGCAGTTTCCTGTAATCAACCCGCGGTACATCCTTGTTGAAAAATAATTAGATTTAGGCCCTGTTTTTAATGTTTTGACCCTGAGCTTTTCGGAGTTTGAACCCACAGTCCAAGCTCTGGTGGTTTTGCTCTAAAACCCTCGACGGCTATGTTTAATTACGTTTAGGCCCTCGGTTTTGCAAAGTTAGCCCCTGGTTTAGTTTATTTATCACAGTTTTGCCCTTAGGAGCCTGTTTTACGCATAACTTTCACATTTTAGCTCCTATTTGAGTGATTCTTGCGCTCACATGTCCGTAGAAATGCGTAGAATGTTTTTTATAACAGTTTTATCTTCTGTTTTTATCATATGGTGTACTGTTGCTTATCCTTTGTTATTTGTTTGCATGTATGCGTGTATGGGAATGCTTGTATGTTGCCGTGAACGTGTTTAGATGGTGAACCGTTCGTGGGTTAAGAAGAACAGTAGGTTGCAAGTTTTGGACAGTAGCCACAAGAGCATTTTGAGGAAGGCAAGTATAACATGGACAACCCCTAATATCCTTAAGTCACCTCATATGCATGTGTCTAATTTTGTATGCCTATAAGGATTGTACCGTAGCCTCCTTTATATGTATGTTTACCTATGGGGATGCATGGTGGTTAAGTTTTGCTAGTCACACCATGAACACATGTCCTTTTGTTAATAATTTGATTAATGGATCTATGCAATATAATTGTGAGCTTGACCCTCTGTGCCGAGCCTTGAGTGCTTCAGGTCTCCTTAATAATTTGGCTTTTTAGCAACTTGGTTTAGGGGGCATGAGCAATGGGTTTAGTGCTTTTGCTCATAGCCACTCTCCATAAAGGACCGGTTCGCAAAGCGACAACCTGGGACAACAGCGCTACCATAAGACTAGTATGGGACGGTCTTAGCTGATTAATTAGATTGCCTTGGTTTGGGAGTAACTTACCTGCGGGGCAAGAGGGGAAGTGAGCCGGGATGGGCCTCGGATCTACTTTGGGTTGTGTGTGCTGTGTGCTTCACCCCTTAGAGTAGGGCCCATCTCCACGGAGCTTGAAACCTCAGCAGTTGCACCTTACCAACATGATCTTTGTAAAGGCTTCGTAGTGTGGCTTGCTAGTCATCTCATCTAAGGCAATGTGATGAACTTCTAGCTTAGCTCACTGACTTGTGGGTAAAGATGTGCAACCTCTCGAGAGTGTAAAACTGACATGTCAGCCGTGCTCATGGTTATGAGCGGCCCAGATCCTTTATGCTGATTAGTGGGTTCCGAGTTTGGTTTGGGAGTGGTTCCTTATGTTTTTAATGCTGTCTAATGTTCCATATGCAATATCTTGGGCTTAATGGTTTATAAACTCACTTTTAGTAATTAGCTGCTTAATAAAACTTGATCAACTAAAAGCTCATGCATATGTGTCAGCCAACCTTAGAGCCTCATGGTTCATGTTATGCTTGTTGAGTACGGTTGTGTACTCATGCTTGTTGTTTTCTTTCTTTTGTTGGGTTGACCCAACCGCTGTTCAGTTGATGAAGGCACAAAAGTATACTGCTCAAGGTTATGATGAGTTCTAGGCATGCCAGTATCCTAGTCGACTTCCCTGTGGTGGCTCGTTTATGTTTTCGTTTACGCTTCCAGCTTATGACTCTGTTATAAAGACTTGTGGTCTTAATGTAATAATGAGATGGTACGCTATGTAACGTTATATCCCTTTTTATGCACGTTCTGTGATGTCACTATTGTCAAGATATATGTGAGACTTGTTCCTAGGACATATATGTCGTCTTGGTTCTGTTGGTTGGAAACTGGGCGTGACAATCCATTGATCATGAATTAGAACCCCCAGAACAGAACGTTCTGAGCTTAGAGGAAGCTTCGGCTGACTGGCACAGTCCCAATCATCAAGTACATCAGAGATGGTGATGAGCCTAATGACAAAGCAAAAGCTGAGCGGCTTGTCCGGCGCGCGGCCAGCTACACATTGATCGGTGATGATCTGTTCAAGCGCGGCGCGGCTGGAGTTCTCTTGAAATGCATTGAGGTGTCTCGGGGTAGGAATTTGTTGATGGAAATCCATGCTGGGCAATGTAGTAATCACGCTGCCTCCAGGATTGGAAAAGCATTCAGGGCCAGATTCTACTGGCCTATCAGTTCTTCGCAAATCAACATCACTTGCTGGCTCAACAGCTATAGAACATTCCTGTCTCATTGCCCTTTGCATGCTGGGGGCTTGACATGATTGGACCGCTCAAGAGAGCTCAGGGTGGCTACACTCATATCTTGGTGGCCATTGACAAGTTCACCAAATGGATCGAGGTCAAACCAATCGCATCTCTGACTTCAGCAAAAGCGGTGGACTTCATTTAGGAGATTGTATTTCGCTTTGGGATTCCAAACAACATTATCACGGATTTGGGTTCCAACTTCACAGGCTCAGAATTCTTCGGCTTTTGCAATGAGAAGTCTATACTTATCAAATATGTCTCGGTAGCGCACCCTTGTGCTAATGGCCAAGTTGAGCGTGCCAATGGGATGATTTTGGATGCCCTGTAGAAAACAGTCTTCGACAAGGATGAGAAGCTGGTGGGCAAATGGATCAGGGAACTCCCATACATAGTCTGGAGTCTTAGAACTGCAGCGAAGTGAAGCTCTCAATGGAAACACACCCTTCTTCATGGTGTATGGCTCAGAGGCAGTGTTGCCCACTGACTTAGTACATGGGGCACCGCGGTTGGCATTCAAAGACATTGCAGTGGCAAAGAGCACTCGGCTTGAGGAAGTCGACTTACTAGAGGAAGAGCGACTCAATTTGGTGATTTAGTCGGCACTTTATCACCAGACTCCGCAGCGCTATCATGAACGTAATATGCGCCCTCATGCTTTTTCAGTCGGGGAATTGGTCCTCCGCAGGGTTCTCAAGAGGACTGGGCATCACAAGCTATCTCCTCCTTGGGAAGGACCTTACATCATCACGGAAGTCACTCAGCTAGGGTCCTACCGCTTGTCTGAGATGGACGGTACTCCAATTGGGAACTCCTGGAACATCGAGCATCTTCGCAAGTTTTATTCTTAGGCCTCCTGCAAACTTTGAAATCATGTACTCTCGTCCGTACTCTTGATTAGTCAGGATTTCAAGTAGACTCGTCCTCACTCATGTACTCGGATAACGAATAAATGCATGATTTCTGTGCATACTTCTCTCTATGGCGTGACTGCCTGGGATTTCTAGTGGTAATGTCTGTGTGCTCGAATAATCAGGCAATCAGTCATGGGTCCTGACCCAACGCATGGCTGGTGTTACATGTCTACTCCTACTCAAGATAGGGTGTAGTCTGACCCTAATTACGGGGAAATCAGACTAGGTCATACGACCGACAGCTCGTGTTACATGCCAACGCTCACTCAGAACAGGGTGCAATCTGACCCTCCTTATGGGGCAATCTGCCTAGGTCGTAAGACCAACAGCTGGTGTTATGTGCCTTTGCATCCTCATAAAAGGGTGCAATCTGGCCCTCTTTATGGGACAATCAGCCTAGGTCATAGACCGACAGCTGGTGTTACATGCCTTCGTGTTCTCATGAAAAGGGTGCAGTCTAACCCTTACTACGGGGCAATTGGCTTAGGTCACGGATCAACAGCCAGTGCTACGTGCCCACGCTTACTCATAGCAGAAGGGTGCAATCCGACCCTACGCATTGCGTGCTCGATAGTTTTCAGTTTGAGTTAATGCAAAAGTTTAAGTTAGATATTCGTTTGCGTTTTTTATCTCGAAATAATACGTGTGCGAACTCTGTGTTTCATGAGAAACTCTGGATTGAAAGGCCAACTCAAGGGCCTATTTTTCTCATAACGTGAACGAACAGTTAATCAGATTTCATACTATCTAAGAGTGCTAATCTTGTTTTCTTACAGATTGACATCCATAGCAGGTATCATTCAGTTACAAAGTTATAGCAAGCAAGGACTTTAGTTTACGGCTCAAATTCTGCGATAAGTTTTTCTGCTATAGATTGAATCTCAGAGGCATAGCTATCGATTGTTGTGTCACTTGGGTCGACCACGACCTTGGCTGTTAGCTCGGTCAAGTTTAGTTCTGGCCGGGTTATCTTCATCAGAAGCAGGACATGTTGTAGAACTGACTTCAACCTCCCACGAAGATGATTCTTGGTGTCTTCCACCAAAGATGACACCCGGTCTGATTCTGGCTGCGAAGCTCCAACTTCTAGGGCGCATATGTTCAGCATGGTGTTCATTGCAGCCATCGCAGACTTCATTAGTTCCTTGTTCTTCTCATAAGCTGCCTTCAGTTTTTCGCAGTTCTTCTTGGCAACCTCATAATTCTGTACCGCGAGATCCAAGTCTTGGCGATGTTTCTCTGTGAGCTGCTAGGATTCTTTGAGAGCCTGCCGTGTAGACTTCAGCACCTTGTCCAAGTCTCTGTTCTTGCTCTGAATTTCAACCCAGATTTTGTTGGCTTCAATTAACTCTGATGTCTTCTTTTCGAGTTCTACCCGGGTTAACTTATGGCTCGTTTCAAGCACTGTCAAGGCACTGGATGTATTTCAGAAAGGCTTCTCAAATCCATCTCATGACTCTCGAAGCTCCTAGATTTCTCTCTTTGATTGCGGTGCCTCATCCTGTGGACTGATTCAACTTATAGGCTTCTGTAAGTAAAGAATATGCTAATTGGGTTTCTTGGCGAGTTACCTCATGCTGTTTCCTCTCTAGTTCAAGCTCGCGCTACAAATTTTGAGCATTGTCTTGAGCTTCATCACGCTCTAGTACGACAATGCGGTATGCGACCTCGCACTGAGTCATTGTGTTTTCCAGATCAGCAATCCTCTTAGCAGCAGCTGCACTCCAATGCATGGGTAAATGAAAATATGTCTGGTGATAGACTGAATGGGAATCTAAGAGGGAAGACACTCACCAGTGGTTTCAGCAGCACAGGCTGCCTCAGACTCAGCCAATTGTTGATGTAGTTTGACCATGTCACTTCCAAGTATTGGAGCAAGTTGTTCCCGCCATCGTGCAGCTTGATCAAGCCAATTCTACAGAAGGGGTTCAGTTCCTTAGTAATATTGATATCAAGGATCGTTTTGCTCAAGATAATGACTTACCTTAAAACCTATGAACAGCCTTGATTCAGTGGGACCAATAGTGAGTTGCAATTCTGGGGCCACCAGATCAAGTGAATGTAGTCCCAGCAGTGATGCTTGTGTCACCTGTTGGCTCCGCACCTTTGTCGTGGGGGCCTTGGCACCGGCACTGAAATATCTAGTGAACTTTCGGCGTTGGTCGGCTTGTCACCGGCAGCTGTCTCATCCTGAATATCTTGTTTCATGTTCATCTACAGCATGCTCTTGGCGGCCGAAAGTGCTTCCTCCTTTGGGGTTGCCGACTGCATCTTGCCAGTTGATCAGAGGCCTCGTATCTATGTCGTCTTGCTGATCACTTGTACTTTTCAGCTCCGTTTTAGTAGGCCGCTCTGGGGCTTCAGGCACAGGGGTTTCGGTCATATCGGACCCAAGCTCAGGCACTTCGGTTGCACCGGACACAAGCTCGGGGGCTTCGGTCGCACTAGATTTGAGCTCGGGGGCTTCTGTTGGGCCAGCACCAGGCCTGGGAGGCACCATATCTTGTTCTGTGGAAGGCCTGCACAAAAATTCGATTCAGTCGGGATATTGATGGTAGGAGTGGGAATAAAGACAACAGTTAAAGGAATCAGGCATACCATGGTGTTGTGAGACCGCTTTCATCTGGGTGTGGGAATGATTTTACAAACTGATCTAACTCAGGATCAATGTCCGATAAGTTCAGCTCTTCTACCATTTGCATGTGTTGTTGAGTCGAGGAGAGGCTTGTGGCTTCAGCATCTTGCATTCTCTTGGACCTCCTCTCACGACGTTGAAGTGGGACTTCTTCTTCTTCCTCTTCTTCATCAATCAGCATATTCCAATAAATATTGCCAAGAGAAGAGCCTTCACTGTTGTCAGTTTTCTCTTGTACCTCAGGTTTCTTGCTAGTTCTCTTGGAGGGTGATGCTAAGTCACGCACGGTGGAAGAGGGTTTCTGAACTTTAAGTTGTTCCCTGATGGTTCTCTTCTTCCAGGGAACTACGGTTTTTGCTGTCGATGCCTTGGCTCGGGTGCGCTTGGGCACCTTTGAGGCAGAGTCGCCTTCTTTCATGGCTATTGTATTCTCGGGGGCTGGGCCTTCAGCGCCAGTGCCTTCATGCTTGGGGGCTTGCTTTTCTTGAACCCCAGTATCCTCTCCAGCGTTGGTGTCCTTGGCTAGGAGTGGGATGACTATGTATGTGGCGGCTTCATTATTGCCTTCACCTTGTGTTGCTGCAACTACGGCTTCCATTTCTTCAGAAGTCAATTCTGACCCTTGTTTCAGCATCCTGTCCGTTTTCTGCTGAGGAAGGTCAGACACTAACTTAGCAATATTGCTCTGCGAAGATAGAATCAGTAAATATATTCAGTGGTGTTTACATTATCAAGATACATAAGTGAGTCGGATAGCCAGTCAAAATACTTACAGATGGAGTAGGGTGCCATGCAGAGTAGGGTCATGGTGATCCTTCATTGTAGATGTCACCCTTCAGCATCAAACTGACTCGAGCTTTGATCTCTTCTGCAGTAATAGCTCGGCTGATCTCACGGGTAGGATCGTTTGGTCCAACATACAGATAGGCCGGATATACTCGGTCTTTCATTGGTTGGATGCTCCGGAAGACGAAATCTATGACTATGGCATGGGCAGTCAATCTGTTTTCCTATAAGTTTGAGATATCTTTGAGTAGGATTTCTACTTCAGCACTCTCTTCTACAGTTGGTGCCTCTTCCCAATTGCTTAGCTTGGAGTTTGGCTGACGGCCTAATCGAGACGGCAAAGAATTTGCATGATTACTCGTGTAGAACCACTCGGAGTGCCATCCTCTGTTGCTGTCCTTGAGTGGGATGTCCAGGTACACTGACCTTTGCCCCCTATGTAGCTCTAAGCTAGCTTCTCCAACTACATACAATACGTTGTCTCGGGTACCGGGTTTGTAGTGGTAAAGGTGTTTCCAAAGACCAAAGTGCGGGGCAATTCCAAAGAAAGCCTCGCACAAATGGATAAAGATTGAGATTTAGAGGATGGAGTTCGGATTGAGATGCGATAGGTCAATCGAATAGAAATTGAGCAAGCCTCGTGCGAAAGAACAGAGAGGTAGTCCTAGTCTGCACACGAAGAAAGAGGCAAAAACCAAGGACTCATGGGTATCTTCCGTGGGGACATTCTCACCATCACAATCTCTCCACCCACCCAACTCCTTGCGAGGGGGAACTTCCATTTCTACAAAATGATCTAGATAAGATTCAGAGATGGAAGACATACGGAAAGCAAGAAATGGCGACGAGATTGGCCGGTTCTCATCGTGTGGGAGCCCCTCGCTGGTGTTCCTGTGTTCACTGATCATCTTCTTCTTTAGAGCCATGGATGAGAAGGATTCTTGTGCAGTTCAGGGAGGTTTTTTGACAAGGGCTTTCAAATTCGTTGGCGCTGGTGGCGGAGTAAATGCGGAAATTAGGGAATGAGGACTCGATTGGAAGGAACCGTTAAGGTATTGGTCCTCTTTAATATCTAATGTCGTTAAGTTGGGAAGTTCTGTTTTTCTTTAAGGAAACTCACGGCGTTGGTATTTTTCTAGTGAATCTGATGAGTTAGCTGTTTTCTTAATGTTAAGTCGACACGATTACAGTTGGTATGGAATTTATAAGGGTTATCTGATTTCAGTCGGACATTGTTCGGTCGGATGAATTGAGTTGGGCATTTTCACTCGGTTCAATGGCATTTAATGGCAGTTATTTTTTGAGCAACTTATTTGACTCGGATGATCATGATTTCAACTAAGTGTTTGGATGATGACGTTTTCATTTGGCAATTTCAATTTTCAGTGGCTAAGTACGGTTTAGTCGTACAGCAAATCTTATGGTGATTATTCATGGAACAAAATAGAATTCTATTTATCACACGGATGAGCTCATGAACAAGAGGAACACAAAGCATTCATTAGTAGATATAGTTCATTACAAGATTACTACTACGGATACAAGGGACTTCACTACGAAACACTACATTACTAATTAACTACTCCTATTCTAATTGTCGACGCGGCGGCGCTTCTTGGGGGGCAGGGCAGCATCCTCGTCGCTGTCGTCGCCATCGTCGTCCTCATCCTTGTCGTCCTCATCCTCGTCACTGTCCTCGTCGTCTGGGCCACTGAGACCAGGGTGGTTGAGGCCCAGGAGCCTCACCTTCTCCTTCCAGTTGTACTGGTCAGAGTCAGTCATAGTAGTCATTGCCAGCCTTCTCTAGCGATTTCTTCCCCTTGTCATCGTCACTGTCGCCGTGGGGCTCGGCGTTGCTGTGCGGGTCCTGTTCGCTGGGGCCACCGGCGAAGATCTTGTCTTCTGAGTCAGAGAACTCAGGGTGGTTCCTGCAGTTGCCGGTCATGGTGTTCGAAGTATCAGAGTGTTTGGCAGTCGGCTCTGATGTGTGCACAAGGCAACGAAGGTGTGATTGATGCATGGGCTCGGACCTTAGTTATATAGCGAGCGAAGCGCTGCTTCAGCTTCTGCAAGTACACACACATGGATGGCGTTTCATATTCCGGATGGACACGTGTCATTGATCTACATGTGAGACGGTTCACGAAAGTTGGATCTGTGACCGGTCGAGTTTTCAAGGTAAAGCATATACGACAAGGAAAGGAATGACTCTTCATATTCTTGGCAGTTTCCCGGTTTACACCCAATGGGTGGGGAATTTTTTCTCGAAATTTTCTGATTGGGACAAAGGCATGGAGACATTCAGTTAGGCAATAACGAGTTGGGAGAGCTCTTTGGGCCTTCAAGCTGATTGTTACTCAAGTCAACTTGAAGCTCGGGGGCTACACCCAGTGGGTGCACCTAGTCAGTGCAACCATTGGAGGGATATGAAAATTGACTCAGGCAGCGTGGTTCACTCGGAGCTAATGCTGGCTTTGGGAGTCTCGTGTCAATTGCCATTTGAATTGACTCAAGCCTCGAGGGCTTGTGGGGGATGAATATCCCTTGGCTCCTCATGGCTTGGATTCAGGACATGAGCCGCCGGTGGGCCTGAGTCGGGTGAACGGCTAGTCTCTTGGGCCAGATACCTAACTTAGGCCCAAATACAGTCGAGAAGACTTGGAGATCATAGACAAAGACGTCGTAATCCAGGGAGCAAAGAAGGAAGCTTAGCTCAGATTCAGGGTCCAAGATTCATGGAGATCAGAGAAGATACTGATAGAAACTAAGATTCTGTTTGATCTTGTGTAATATAAACTGACTAGGAGATATAGATAGAACTCAACTTGTAACACAAGAATCCGTTAGACTATATAAGGCGGATGAGGCAGCCCTACGTAGAACACCCCAACCCATCGCAATCCACCAAACAGCTCTCGAGCAAAGCCCTAGCCCTCTTTGTAACCTCGAGGACTCGAAGCAATACATCTCGCCACAAACAAGACGTAGGGTGTTACGCATCTTGTGGCCCGAACCTGTATAAATATCTGTGCCTTGTCGCTTTTCCGGCGAACCATCGAGCTACGTTGATCTTGCCGACCCTCAAAAGCACCTCGTGACCTATCTCATGGTGCACTACCGGTGTAAAACCCCGACAGGTAGGCTATAGCAAGCTTAAGGCCACAGAGGTAGAGTACTAGATGATATATATTCTTGATGGTACTAGCTTCAAGAGCCTGGCATTGGCTTCTAGCTCCAAGAAAGCTGCTACTAACCCTGCACTTTATGGTTTTTCATTTTTTGCTTTGATGTCTGTGACAGAGGAGCAGTTGGCGTCACTTGGGGATGAAGAGCTCTGTCTGGTGTCTAGTCGCTTTCAGCGCGCCTATGACAACCGGATGACCAAGCAGAGGGGTGAGAGGCCCAAATGCTTTGAGTGCAGGAGAGGTTAGCCAGTTCATTGCCGAGTGCCTCAACAAGCAGAATGACTACAAGAAGAGAAAGAGCCACTCCTGCGACTCCAACAAGTACCATGTGGGCAAGCACGACTACGGCAAGCGCGACCATGTCAAGCACCGCTCTAGCAAGATCAAGAACTTCATGAAGGCTTTCAAGGGCTATTAGATGGACAATCGGAAGCGGGACAAGGCCTTCTTCGCCGAGATTGGTGGTCATTGCAACGGAACGTCCTCCTCCTCGTCCTCATCAAGTTCAAGCGATGAGGAGATCATCACCAAGTAGGACAAGAGGAGGGATCAAGGCGGTCTAGCTAGCCTCCTGCTTTGTCTCCACTAAGTCCAAGCGCAAGCACAAGATGAATCAGAGATCGTTTGCTCTATGGCGCTTGAGGATAAGGATGACAAGGGCAATGACAATGAATCCTCCGATGATGAGGTAATTCCTAAGCAATCTGAGATTCTTGAGATGTTGGAGAAGATTAGTCATGAGTTGAAAGCCTAGGATAAGATGTTGAAGGCAGCCAAGAAGCTGCAGAAGCAGAAAGCCAAGCTTGTTGATGCTTTGGCTGAGTTTGAGAGGCTGAAGAGTGTGCAAGTCTAGCCTAGTGAGTTTGAGTGCCCTACCTGTGAGTCCTTGATGAGTGACCTTTGTTTGCAGAAGAGCAAGTATGCTCATCAGGTAGAAGGAGATGGATAGGCTGAAGGTAGAGATAGGCAAGCTCTAGTCTAAACTGGATGAGCCTACTTTGAGTGAGGAGCCAGAGTATGAGTCTTGCCCCTACCTAGCTGTTGATATAGCTGAGCTGAAGGTGATGTGAGAGGGGTAGCTCAAGGAGTTGGAAGACCTTAGGACTAGACCCATGCTTTTGGGTGCGTGCATGGTCTGTCCTACTTTGAGGAGTGAGCTAGAGCAATTGAGAGCTGACTTTGAGGTACTTTCAGCACCCCCTGACACGTATGAGAACTGTGTCACTTTAAGGTTGTAGTTGGTGGAGAAGGATGCCACCATTAGAAAGCTTGAGAAGTCTGTTCCCATGATTCCCTCTCTAGACTGTAACACTTGTGCTGCCCAGACTTTAGTTCTTGACGACCTGAGAGAGAAGTTGATCCTTGAAGAGTGCAACTATAGGTTGAGAGAGGTGCTGAGCTGGATGTATGCCAGAGAACCTTAGCTTAGGATGATCATAGAGGGAAACAAGTGTGGTGAAGGTGACATGAGTGGACTTGGGTTAGGACAGTGTAGTGCCTCAGGTGAGAAGAAGAGTGCCCCAATCAAGCTTAACACCACCTCTTCCCAGTCTAGCTCTACTGTTGATGGAGTTTACCATGAGCCTCCTGATGCTGCCCCAAGGAAGTCATACTGGACACCCAAGCCACCATAGGCCAAGATGGATAAGATAGTGGAAGAAGTGCTTAAGCCTTCAGGCAAGAAGCAAGTTCAGCAGCCTTCACCACCCATGACCACACGACCACCACACCAGAAGCCTAAGGTTTAGCCCCAACCTATGCCCAGAGGAATGGTCACTTGGAGGGGTTTTGTTTCTGGAGGAAGCGAGTTGAGAGACAGGAGAGAGCTTGGGGGAACCAAGATTAGTTCTACCAAGGTGGTAGGCAGGATCCTCCCTGTCATAGTGAGATGAGAGACCACTTTGCTCTTGGTGTGAGAGGAGGCAGTTTTCAAGCCCGTGCTCCTAGTGGTGAGAGATGCTTTGCCGACCGATTTGTAAGGATCGGATGCCCAAGAGGGGGGTGAATTGGGCTAATTTAAATTTCTAAACGTAAATCCTTAGCCTAACGATTCTACTAATTAGCCTACTTCACCCTCTACATGAAAACAGCCCTAGAACTAGAGAAAAGCACACCTACTCATGCTAGAGGAAATGTAATCCCTATACATGCTAGTAACCACGATGATGATCATATCAAGGGACATACTAGCCAAGAGGAGACTAAGCATGGAGATTACTAGATGCCATTCATGAAAACAAGCAAGGTAGAGAATGGCATCAAGTAGGAGGACAAGGAGTAGAGACAACCAGATTTTTTTCCTAAGGTGTCGGAGGTTTGGCACCCTCCCCTTGTCCACGTCGTGGCATGTCGGGGTTTTACACCGGCAATGAACCACGGGATAGGTCACGAGGTGCTTTTGAGGGCTGGTCAGATCAATGTTGCTCGATGGTTCACCAGGAAAAGTGACAAGACATGGGGATTTATACCGGTTCGGGCCATGACATGCATGACACCCTACGTCCTGTTTGTGGCGAGATGTATTGCTTTGAGTCCTTGAGGTTACAATGAGGGCTAAGGCTTTGCTCGAGAGTGTGTTTGGTGGATTGCGATGGGTTGGGATGTTCTACGTAGGGGTCCCTAATCTGCCTTATATAGTCTGACGGAGTCTTGGGTTACAAGTTGAGTTCCATCTATATCTCCTAGCCGGTTTGGATTACACGAGATCAAACAGAATCTTAGTTTCTATCGTATCATCTTTGATCTCCATGAATCTCGGACCCTGAATCCGAGCTAAGCTTCCTTCTTTGCTCCCTGGATTACGATGTCTTTGCCTTGATATCCAAGTCTTCTCAACCGTATTTGGGCCTGAGTTAGGTACCCGGCACAAGAGATCAGCCGTTCACCCAACTTTGGCCCACCGACAGCCCATGTCCTAGATCCATGCCATAAGGAGCTAGGGGATATTCATCCCCCAGAAGCGCTCGAGGCTCGAGTCAATTCAGAGGGCAATTAACTCGAGACTCCCAAAGCCAGCTTCAGTTTCGAGTAAACCATGCCGCCGAGTTAATTTTCATTTCCCTCCAAGTGGTTGCACCAACTAGGTGCACCGATTGGGTGTAGCCCCCGAGCTTTAAGTTGACTTGAGCAACAATCAACTTAAAGATCCAAAAGAATAACAGATTTCGACAACTCTGCCTCTAGATCAATCGTCCTCTTATTTCATTGGTTGCACCTGACCAGGTGCACCCAATGGGTATAGCCCCCAAGCTTCAAGTTGACTTGCGTAGCAATCAGCTTGAAGGTCCAAATAATCTGAAATTTTCAAAGTATATATTTCCCCCGAGTCAATCAATGCATCTTTTCAATGGTTGCACGTGCACCCATTGGGTGTAGCCCCCGAGCTTCAAGGTTGACTTGAGTAACAATCAGTTTGAAGGTCCAAAGAGCTCTCCCAACTCATTATTGCCCTAATGAATTCTCCATGCCTTTGTCCCAATCAGAAAATTTCGAGAAAAAATTCCCCACCCATTGGGTGTAAACTAGAAAACTGCCAAGAATATGAAGAGCCATTCCTTTCCTTGTCATATATGCTTCACCTCAAAAAACCCAACCGCTCATAGATCCAACTTTCGTGAACCTTCTCACATGTAGATCAACAACACGTGTCCATCCCGAATATGAAATGCCATCCTTGTGCACGTACTTGCAGAAGCTGAAGCGGTGCTTCACCTGCTATATAACTAAGGTCTGAACCCGTGCATCAATCACACCTTCATTGCCTTGTGCACGCATCAGAGCTCACTACCAAACACTCCCATCCTTCGAACACCATGGCCGTCAACCGCAGGAACCGCCCTGAGTTCTCTGACTCAGAAGACGAGATCTTCGCCGGTGGCCCCGGTGAACAGGACACGCCCAGCGACGCCAAGCCCCATGGCAACAGCGATGATGACAAGGGGAAGAAACTGCTAGAGGAGGCTAGCGATGACTCCTTTGACGACTCCAACCAGTACAACTGGAAGGAGAAGGTAATGCTCCAGGGCCTCAAACACCCCGGTCTCAGCGGCCCAAACGATGAGGACAGCGACGAGGAGGAGGACGAGAAGGAGGATGAGGATGAGGACGAGCACGACGATGATGATAGCAATGACAGCGGCGACGATGACGACTGTTGACTGTCATAATGTCATGATTTCAACCGTCAATTGACCACCAAATGAAGCTAAACTTGTGAAATATATGGACTAACCCTTGCTACTAATGAGTTCCACAAGATGTACATGAATATTTGGATGCAGGTACTGAAACGCACACAAAATGGTTGGAAATACTGCAAAAATCAAGGATGAGCAACATTGGGGCAATGGCATGGCCGTCCGGCCAAGAGCCATGGCCCCCCGGCCATAGGGTATGGCCGCCCGGCCACCCCTCAGGCCATGCAGAGCCATGTCACCATATGACAAGGTCTCCCAACTGTCTAGGTTGCCACATCATCGATCCTACGTACAAACAAACACAAAGTGGTGAAGATCCAACCATACATGAGAGCATCCAATGTATCCAAGGGTCAAAAGCCGTTGGGATGAGGATTGGTGATGTCAAGGATCCGAGGGAAGTAACATGCAACAAATCGGGGGCAGACACATGGCTGCCCAACCACGTGCCCAACCACGTGTCATGTGGCGGAACCGCCGATTTAATCCGGGCTAAGCACACCTGCCACCTCTGGCTTGCAGTGCGATTAGACCGAACTAAACCCGGTCGTCCGTCGAGAGTCATTCGACCCCCGATATTACCTTTTTCCCAGAGGAACCGACATCATACACATCCAGCCCACAATGGAGCCACAACAGATACATCATCTCAGGCAGTTGAATATAGCATATATAAACTTATTTTACAAACCGATTCGAAATAATATTATAATTTTCAACATATTACCATATGAAAGGCAAGTTTGAATCAGGTAGCGGAAGCGAATTTGAACACATCTCGCTGCAGAACAAAATACTTTATTAGTCTTCACGCATCGTTGATCGAGGCGAGCAGCACCGAGCCCACCGGTACTACACTCCTCCAAGCAGTTGTCCAGATGTCGCCGGTACCTATTCTCAAAAGGTGGGGGCAAACCCTGAGTACTAATTACTCAGTAGGACTTAATGGATTGGCTTACGGCTGACGCAAAGCTTGCTTACTAACCATTGGATCCTTAGCCATTGATTTTAAACAGTGATATATCATTATAAAATATCAAGATTCATCTTTTGCATATAACTCCATAACAACTTGTAGAAATGTAAGCAATACAATTCAAACATGTTGTATCTGAAAACATGAGTAACGGACATATTATATTCAAGTAGTTACTACGCTGCCCGACAGTGATATAGGCATTCCCACACCTGGTGGGCATCAGCGATTCGAATCGATTTTTAATTCCCGGGAATAACTATCATGCCAGGGGTATATGCTTACTAGCCATCGCGTTCCCACATATAGCCCCCATCTTAACCTACCTCGTCCCAAGTTCGATTCACTCCCGCCTAGCCCCCGGGTTGTGCCCCCATGACGAGCCTGCCGACATCTCGGTCTCCCCATCATGAGTACCAAGCTCCCCCGGGCCACCTTCCTCTCAACCAGCGGGTAGGAACGTGTCTCTGTGCTTCGGACGAGCCCAGGAAAGACTTTTCCGGTCCCATTTCCCGGATAAGCACTCTAGCAATGTTATGCCGATCAGCAGACGAACAGCGGACGGGCCTTATGCGACTCGGGCGGAGCCAAACGCACACCACATAATAAAATTATTCTCCGCCCGGTCTCCATTTAAATCATGAGCATAGCATTACTTTCTTAATAGTAAAAGTTTTGTAACCTTTGATATCACTTACGTGACGAGTGACTCCTTTCACTCGTGTCTACTCGCACCTAGCAGAGCCTAGGCAACTCGTCCTACGAACTCTATATATAGGTGCTAGGGCCAGGGCAGCCAGGGAGTCTAATGCAATTGTTTCCAAGCAACTCCTAATGCATATGCGTAATCAACAAGTATAATTTGTTTGCTGGGTTGAGTATGGTCCTGCCTACCTTTGCTTATTCTTATCAAGCCAACAAACTAAACTAGGTTAGTTTGCCGGGTTGTGAGGCTCTGTCCCAGGCAATCCCTTGATCACTTGGACAGCTCCGCCTTCCAAACACGACTGATGGGCTCTCCAGGTCGTGTCTGGGGCTTACTTGATCTTCTGGAACACCATTGCTTAAAGTAGCTCCCGCACTTGTTTCTCAATCACGTATCTGCAATAAGCGTTGCTATATGAATGCTATGCATGACACAGTGAATGAGATGCACGATCATTAAGCATACAACTTGGTTAAGCAAAATATAAGTCAAACCTCTAGTTACGCAGGTAATAGATTACTAGCTCAACCAAAACCTCCCGACTGGCACTAGTATTGATACTACTTTGATGGACCCGAAGCAATCGTGTATGTGCAATCTCACGAGAACACATATACCAAAAGTCAAGTTGTCAATCGTAAAGCTAACATGGTAAGTGTGGGGGTTTTTATTGAATATACTGGTCTCACATTTTCGATTATTTATGTAAAATTGCATTATTTCTACTATTTTCAAATCAGAGTCACACCCTTACATGCACCACCTCCTATTCTAGCAATGAGTCATGTTCATAACCTAGAGCTCATATCAAGCCCCTAGAGCATTTTTCTCCATAGCAATCTTTTTCTAAATTAATATATGCTTAAATATAAGACAAGGGCAAAATAGTAATTAAACAGTTAATGCTAGGGCTACCAAAATTTAGACAGAGCCTACACATGTTAATAAGGTCTCTGCCCAAATTTCATAATTTTTGAAGCTCATTTTACCTACATTTCCTATTTATTAAGGTTTTTCATGCATGCACATTAACAGGGGCAAAAAGGTCTTTTCCTACTCAACCATCATATCCATTCTATAGATCTACTTAATAGGAGTATATTGCAACAAAGTTTGTATTTTTCTGATTTTTATTTGATTTATTACGAATTTCCAAAGTTTTCAGCCTAATAAAACACATTAAATCGAAAATCATAACAGTCAGGGACCTAAGCGTGATTATCTATTAACATCAGGGGCTGAGTCGTTAGAACCGCAAGACTCAGTGAATAGTGCATGAGATGGAAACGTGAAAGCAGCAAAGTCCAGGGGCTAAATCGAAAAAAGGGCTTCTTCTACCTCCGGTCGACAGAGAGGGCGCACGGTCGCCGGGGTTCCCGCGCGCGGCGCGTCGTGTGGGGGCACGCGCTTGGAGCCGAGCTGGTCCGGGACCATGTTCCCGGCGTAGAGGTTCCTTTCCCCCAAGACGGCGTCGTGAGAGGTCAAGCGAGTGAGCGGGGAACGGCCGTGAACTGGTGGGCGGCGGCGACGCGCAGAGCTCGGTGGTCGGGGCACGATCTCGCGGCACCGGCGTAGGCGGTGGCCACCCTCTACCGCGCGGGCTGTGCGGTGGCGTGGGGAGTCCGGCGATGGCGCTCTTGAGGCGAGAAGGACACCGGAGAGGGGTTCCCCACGGTGAGGCTCGGCGGCTATGGCGGCCGCGGTGGTGGCGCTCGTGAGGAGGGCGCCTGGGGCGGCCGCGGGCTTCGAGGATGGGCGGGTTCGGTAGAGGATAGTGCGGCGAGTGCGGTGCTTGCGCTAGGAGGGGCGGAGGAGACTATGCGGTGTGGTGTGAGCTCAACCCGAGCTCGGCCTCGGGCCGCCGATGGCGGACGCGTTCCGCGCGTGGCAAGCAGGGAGGCAGGGAGCAGAGATAGTGGGCGAGGGCGCGGGGCACGCGGCAGAGGGAAGCGCAAACCGGGCGCGGGCAGGCGGCGCGTGGCCACGGCGGGGCTGCCGGGCGGCACGTGCCCGCGGAGGCGCAGCGGCGCGGGGCCGGCAGCGCCGGGCGCCGGTGCCGCGTGGGCGCGCGAGAGAAGAGAAGGAGAGAGAAGGCGCGCAGTAGACTTGGTCCATGGGCCGGGCGAGACCGACAGGTGGGGTCGGGGTGAGGAGGAGGGTGAGAGGTCTACGGACCGGGTGCACGGAGCAAGTGAGTCGGCGGAATGTGCTGGCGCGGCCAGCCCGACAGTTGGGCCCTACATGTCATAGACTCAGGGGATGAAAAGAAAAAGCGAAAAAAGAAAAACTCTGTTTGACTGCTGAGACGTGTTTTAGAAATTGGTGTTTTTGAACATCCTAGGGGCCAAATTTGGCAAAACCCAAAATACAAAAGTTGTTCTACTCTTCCAGATCTATAACTTTGACAAAAGGAGAAACATCAGATTCCAAGTTTAAATATGATTAAATTTGAATTGAACCTGCTGACTCTAGTTTGACCAAAGTTTAATACCAACTTAGAAATTCCTAAAGTCTATTTTATGCTCATTTTCAGAGAAAGAGTATTATACCAATGTTGTGTAGTTTTTAATTATCTACAACTTTCTTATATGATGTTTTGCATGATAGGGACTTTTGTTCTTTTGAAATTTGAATTTTCCTTACCGATCAAGTTTAGGCAGATTTCTGCTAAATTTTCATTAATCGACTTAAAACTCCACCTAAACCTTTGTGCATGTTATCACACTCAATAACAAAGTTGATCTACATAAAATTGTCTACAAGTTTGTTATAGAGAGTTTGGTCTAAATCACATTTTATTTTGAACTAAGGTCACCAGTGCACTCAGGGGTTTTGCATATTTCACTGAAAATTTTTGACTTCGTGATTTACTAACCTAGTTGTTGCTCTTCTCTAAACATTATTAAGCCAAATCCTTGACTACTACTAATCTAATCGCATTTTAAGACTTTCGAGATGCCGGGGGCATCACATGTCATGTGCAACTAACTGCCTCAACTGCCAACCGACCTAGCGGAGCAATATCAAGCGTTGGATCTTCGAAGTCGGTGCATCAAGTGGCCGCCCGGCCATGTAGGGTGGCCGTCCGGTGACCCACCTTGGCCGCTCGGCCACCAACCTACTCCCTTAACCGACCTAGCGCACCTACAAATACACCCCCTCACTTCTAGGCTATAAATAGACCCCGAGAGCTCATTTGTAAAGGTGTGGAGTGAGTTCAAGTTCTATCTTAGAGTGCTACACTATTATGTTAGTAGTTAGGATAGTCTTGTGAGTTACAGTTGAGTCAAGCTTTGCCTCGGAGTCTTCGGAGTTATCTTCGAGTCTGTGGTAAAACTCTTGTATCTTTTGGATTCAGATTACCTTCAATATAATTTCAGTTATATTTTACTCTAAGTCTATCTCCTGAGAGTGTGGTGTACCTTTATTTTGCACACTTGCTAGGCATAGTTTGTGTTTAACTTTGTCATTCAATTCTTGTTATTCTTGCCAGTGCTATAACTCAACCCTAGACTTAGACACTAGGCTCTGGCTAGATCCTCTCCTCTGATCAAGGACGATCTATCAGTTGTTCAAGCTCCGCTTGAACACGTTTATAGCGTGCCATCCTTTCCATGCAGCTTTGCTTGGTAGCCCCACTCGGTGACAGCGTGTGGTGTGCCTGTGTAGTCCAAGCCCGTCGTTCAGGAGGCCCAGTAGGTGTTTGCCTAGACTCCATTTCCGGACCAACTATCTACCCGTAGTACCCTCGAGACTCTAGAATTTTGCTCGACGCAAGACCCTGGCCGGTTAATTGAATTTCATTAGTTATTCACGGATAGCCTTTGTAGCCGATTAGAATTAGAGTTTGGTGACTTTTTCTCACTCGTTGTCCTCCCAGGCAACTATACCTTTTCTACGGATATCTTTGATAGACTTACCTCTCCGACCATACACCTATCTTTATCACATTTACCCCTGTGTACTACTAGTTGGTATAATTTATCTAAGTTTACAGTTTATTCGATTTGAGTATATTCAATTACACTCTTGAGCCTACCGCTTCCCTGTGGAAATTTACGATACTCGGAATACCCTGAGTGAAAAGGCTACAGTGAATCTACGTGCGCTTGCGGAGTAAAATCTATTACGCTAAGAGACGTCAACAACAACAATGACAACGATGATGACAGCAGCGACGAGGATGCCGCCCTACCCCCCAAGAAGCGCCGCCGCGTCGACAATTAGAATAGGAGTAGTTAATTAGTAATGTATTGTTCCATGATGAAACCGTGGCTAAAGCATGGGAACGTCTGCAAGAGTACATTGCAGCCTGCCCCCACCACGGCATGCAAGAGTTGCTAATTATTCAGAGTTTCTTCCATGGGCTCAACCGCTCAGCACAAGAACACCTAGATGCAGCCGCTGGAGGATCCTTCCTCTCCTTGAGCATCTCGGCGGCCAAGAATCTCATTGAGAAGATGGCCACCAATCAAGGTTGGAGAGAAGAGAGGTCTAGTACCTGTTCCCATGGCGTCCATCAGATCGAGAGCCCCGATATGCTCGCCGCGAAGATGGACTTGCTGCTGAAAAAGCTAAACGACGCCCCAGAAGCCGCTCCGGTGCAAGGCCTCGACTCTCATATGACTTACGAAGTCTATGGGAATACGGGACACTCAGGGAACAGCTGCCTTGAGACGCAACCCAAAGATGCGAACTTCATTGGTAACAGTACCAACGGCTTCAATGGGAATTATCCTCAGCCAGGGTGGAATTCACGACCAAATCTCCCTTTCTCTGGACAAGGTAACTCTTCAAATTCACAGCAATTTTCTAGAAATAATTATAATTTTGATCAAAAAGCTGTGAATGATAGCATTAGTAAAAAGTTTCATGCCAAAGATAGAATGTTTGAATCTATTTCGTTGCAAATGAAACTTTGAATAGTGCTATGAAAAACCAACTTAGCTTCAATAAAATGCTTGAAACTCAAATAGCTCAGTTGGCTGCTGCTCTACCTAACCCAAATGCGGGTAAACTGCCTGGTCAACCTGAAGCTCCTCCTAAGGAGCACATAAATGTAGTAACCACTAGGGGTGGAAAGTTCACACAGGACCCCCCATCTCCTAGTCATGCAGGTAAAGCGCAGGAGAAGAGTGCCGAGTCTGAAGACAAGGTTGCAGATGAAGATACACCTGGGAAGGAGGAAAAGCCAACATCGAAACATCTACCCCATGAGTTCTACGACACAACGGTGCTACCATTTCCTCCAAGAAACAAGAAGGCTACCGCTGACGAACAATATAGTAAGTTCGTTGAGGTCATTAAGAAGCTTTATGTCAACATACCCCTGCTAGATGCTGTGCAGGTACCGACATATGCCAAGTACTTAAAGGATATCCTCAACAACAAGAAACCCATACCGTCAACGGAAATTGTGCACTTAACGGAAGAGTGTAGCGCAGCTATACTCAAGAAAAAGGACCCTGGAAGCCCTACCATCTAATGCTCGATTGGTACCCAGCACTTCGATCAAGCGTTGTGCGACCTTGGAGCCAGTGTCAGTGTAATGCCGAAGGTCATCTTCGACAAGCTGAATCATGACGCACTTGCTCCCACAGCTATGTGTTTACAGCTTGCGAATCAATCCGTCCGTTACCCTGAAGGAGTGGCAGAGAACGTTCCGATAAGAATCCGGAATTTTCTCATACCAGTAGACTTTGTGGTACTGGATATGGAGATTGACTCAAAAACCCCGCTCATCCTTGGGCGGCCGTTTTTGAGCACCGCCAATGCAACAATCGATGTCGGAGCAGGAAAGGTTCACTTGAACATTAATGGCAAGAAGGAAACATTTGCCTTCAAACCAAAAGTGGAACAATGCAACAAGGTGAAAACTTTCAAGTACCACGCCAAGAAAGATGAACCCAAGGTCAAGACTGGGACCAATCAGTCAAACTCAAAAGGAAGACAGTCTTGTGGCATTTATGATTAAGAAATTGAAAATCGAGACTAAGATTCAACAAATGGAGTATGAGAGGGCAATGCAAAGTAGAAGATCGAGGAGCCGAGAGACAAGGTTCGACAGGCCCAGAACTGCACCAGGAGGCAAAGCTCCTGAGGAGAGATACGTTGCTGAAAGCAAATTGACTACGCCAAAGTGGCCAACTCAACCAGCACCCGAGAACAAGGGTGGCGTCGAGGATAATGTGACTAACCTAAGGCGACACAGAAGAAATAGAACACAATGGAAGGCAGCCCCCAGCTACAGTTTCTATGAAACTCCGAAGGGCAAGACATGGGCTCCCCTCGCCAAAAGGTAAAATTGGCACACTACCCATCGATGGCATATTTAATTTTCTCATCAGATTTTAATTCCCGCGTCCCACTGCACGTTTAATTTTGGTTCAGTTAAATTCTTGCATTTAGTCTATTTTCTTGAAAATGCTGCATTGTCAAAAAAAAAATTTGAGCGGCTGATGTGGGCGGCTGGCCACCCCCTGCCTCTCTCCCTTTTTCTCTTTGCGTAGGGCAGCAGCAGCACCTCCCTTTACCTTCTCCCAATGCAAAGCAGGAAAGATGCTCACAAAACACCATCATTTGGCCACCCACTCACTCATTTTGCTGCCCACCGTCCAAAAATTCTGCACCACACACATCCCCTCTGCACTCTACGAGCATGCAGAGCTGTTGGGGCCTTCGGCATGGCCACCCGGCCATTAGTGCTGGCCGCCCTGGCCACCTGCGCTGCACCTTGCTGCTCCCACTCGCCTATAAATACTCCCCTCTGCTTCCTAGCCCAGTGCACCGAGCAGCAAGTTGCAATTTCTCACTTCTCCCTCTCTAATCTCTCTTGCCTAGCGCTAGTTAAGTATAGCTTAGCTAAAATAATGCTCGAATAAAATTTGGTTAGCCAAATAAAATTCCGGCAACACTCTCTCTCAGTTGTGCAAAAATGAGAACGTTTTGTGGAGGCTCTGCCCCACAAGGACGCTGATTTTTTTTTCGAACGACTAACCCACTAACTGCTAATCTTTATTGTCATCTGTCCTTCGGGTATCGTGTGTTGTTTTTGCTCTGTCTTGCAGGATGAAGGGCATGCTCAAGAAGGCAAAGAAGGCCGTTAGCAAGGCAGGACAGCACATTCGCTGGTCGTCTTCTGACGGCTCCGGCCCTCGCTAGCCGGCATGCTGCCTCTGAGAGGATGTCCATCAGCACAGAGGAGCCTAAAGAAATCCAGACATCATCCATCCACCGACCCGTAGTCATCCTTGAGTCGCAACTCATGCCGCGTGGTCAAGAAGAGGCCAAGGCATTAATGCTTTTTAACCAAAAGAATTAGGCCTTGACCAAATACTTCGACGAGGACCTCCTCGTTGACACCAGCATGCGGGAGGAGTTCAACAAGGTGTTCCAGGCTGTGGGCTAGACTAACTTTGCAGAAGTCCTAGAAGGAGGAATCATCCTTCTCACCAAGGAATTTCTCATGACGCTCCGCACCGACACTCGAAGGGAAGGTACATTTGTCTGGTTCCGCCTTTTCAATACTGATTATGAGCATTACACTGGGCCAGTTTAGCAACTTGCTAGACTTCTCACCATAGAGCTCTGTGGCTGAGGATCCTACTGGCTTTAATTCACAAGAGTTTTGGAAAGGGCTAGCTGGTCCTAATCCTCCTAGGAAAAAAAGCATCACTTGCATCACACACCCTACCATGCGGTTTCTTGCCCGCTGGCTGACCATGGTCGTTTTCCCGCAGGAGGATACTCCGCTGTGTCACAGTAGAGGATATTAGGTGTCTTTATGCCATGTGGAAGAAGAAAAAGTTTGCACCTGTTGTTAGAATGATCCGCCATTGGCAAGGCCTTGTTTCCAATGTTTCTACAATTTCTATCACTTCATTTATGACTAGGATTGCCAATGGGTTAGGAGTGCTGACGAATGCAACTATCACTTTCATGCCTCATGATCCCTCACGTGTGGTTAAAGATTCACACTTCATCCATGCACACTTCCTGAGGAAAGACACACAGGGAAAATATTACATGACATATAGATGTTGCGATGTTGAGCTACCGCTCCTAGCACCGCAGTTCAAATTATACTCTGTGAGGACACTAACAGTGCAGCTAGAACCCGCACCTGCACCGGAACCTGAACCAGCAAGAAACAGTGTCGCCGGAGTTATGACTCGCGCCCAACGACGTCAAGCCGAAGAAAGATTCCGCAAGGCCTACGAGGAAGCACAAGAGCCAGGTGCCGAGCCTGCTTGGGCTCATCCAGGTGCTGGACCCTCCTAGTTTAACCCAGGAGGCACACCCGCTTGGGGAAGCCAGGCAGAATCATGGCACAGTTCATGGAACTGCATTGTACCTTCAGTGAACCCGACGCCATCCTACCACGGTGGAGGTGAGCCATCTTATGAACAAAGTGTAGGTCCATCCCACTCTGCCCGTTACACTGGTGATGGGTACACGAGGAACATCAATGCCCTCTTCGGGGCAATGGACCTCCAGGAGCACCGCACCTTGGGGATGATGGACAGCATCAGCCAAATCAAGGAGACACAAGAGGTTGACCACAACATGCTCTTCGAAACAAGAGCAATTGTGGAACGCATGCAAGAGCAGAACTTGAGCTACTACAACTGGACAGGGTTCTACCCCAACTAAGCTTCATTGAAGCTTGGGGGGGAAGAACCGCATAAGCATAAGGTATGTCTCCCATCTCGCCTCTTGTTTGTCTCTATGCTCATCTATAAGCTGTGCCACACCAAACGTCATTTTTGCCCACTTGTGAGAGTAGTGCCTATGTATCTTTTAGTCCTAGTTTTCTAAAAAAAAATTTGTTTGTATCTTAAATAACTCTCATGCTTAATTGTTAAATTCACTTGCTAGCTTCATTTTGGAAATGATGAATAGTTGCTCTATCAAGTGAATGGTTTAATTCTTGCATGACAACTTATGCTTAGATTAGTCCTATGTTGGTAAATAAAGAAAAGCAAGCCTGAGCTTTACTTTGTGGATGCCATTTGTGATAACAAGCCTAAGTTGTTGTGAGATAATGATATGACTTAGCGTGGGATAATTCTTTCAACTTCCTAGTAAGATGAATTTCTCAGGTTTTTATTTTGAAAATGACAAAATAAGCTCCCCATGGTTTAAAATTCCTACCAGAGCCAAATATGCTTTACACGTTCAAAACCAGCTACAAAGAGCTACTTAGATATGTTTTGAGCTTTGTCAAATTTTGAGTCTCATTGAGTAGAAATATCATCTTCTGTTGATAGCTAGAGTACAAAAATCAAATGCAAGTGATCCATTCCGGACTTTGCATCCACCAAAAGTCTCCAATTACTTCTCATAACCCCATAGCCTTCAAATTTCAAGGAGTAAGGGTTATGGAGCCAAAAATAAATAAAAAAAAGCATGCAAAAGCATGTCAAAAGAAAAAAAATGCGTGCAAAAGCACGCCAAAATGAAAAGCATGCAAGTTCAAGCATGGCAAAAATAAATAAAGGCTCCATATCCCCTCCAATTCCATACAAGGCTATAGGGATGAAAATCTAGAGGAGACAATTTATGCCACCACTCATACTCCAGTGATCAAATAGAATAATTGATAAAGTATACTCTTTGGTCTAATCTTTGGCTTAGCAAAATAACCATTCTAAGTGTGCCACATTTATTCCCCACCTAAAGCTCCACAAAGGCTTTAGTGTAGGAAAAATGTTGGCCAAAATCATGGCCATTAGTAAGGAAACACTTTGGAGCGATCGAGAGCACCAAGGGGAAGCTTCTGTCACACCCCAAAATTTCTAATTTTGGGATGTGAATAGATAACAATGAATAAAGCAAAGGTTTTCTTTTTTTTTTCTTCTAAAATTTTCGAACTTGTAAGTTTTGTTGGATTTAAAGAAGGGTATGCTTTTAAAAAGTTTTCTCAATTTCAATTCAGTTGTTTGTTGCATTCATGCCGAAGTGCATAGTGTTTATGTGTGTAAAATGAGGTTTCAAAATATTTCAAAACCGGCTAGGTTTCGATTCCATTTCAATCCATATCTCTAAAAGTTTCAGTCCCTTCAAAACCACAATTTAATCTTATCGATCATCCTCTGTGCCAAGTCATTTATTTCAATTGATCTAAGTCATACTTGAAATCCTAGTCGGTCTAACCTGGACCTCACCTCTCTTTCCTCTTTTGAACACAACGTTTCCAATATCTTGTATTCATGTTTACCTCTTCATGATTTCTTTCCATTGACACAACTACATATCTATGCTATTATGAGATGTCATTGTCAAGCTCAAGATCAATATCAAGTTTAGCTAACAATCTCTTCCCTCTCCGTTCTCCATAGACTCGAGAAAACCGTAATTCTAGTTGAGCCCATGTCGCTAATTTTTTTTTCTGTTTCTTTTATATTCCGTGCACCCTTTCATCACCAATGGGACAACGCCCAAAGTTTCCGCTCATTTTGACCTTGGATCAAGGCCCGAAATCCTTTCTTTTATTTCCCACTTCTGTCCATAGCTTGGGCCAGCCCTGAGCAAGCCCAAAACAGCCCAAATTAACCCTAATCCTTCTATCCCTAGCTGCCCCTCCTCTCCTGGTCGCCCCTACCCTTCCTTGGCCGCCCCTCCCCTTCCTCCTCATGAGAAAACTGAAGGAAGGAGCAGCCATGGCCACCCCTCTCCCCCATGACTGACCCCTCTCATTCCAACACCTCCCCCACCACCAAAACATGAAAACGGAATGCTCTTGTCTCAAGGAAGATGATCCCCTGCTGCGTTCTTCGATCCATGCCCTCAAGCATGCCTTGTAGGTTGTCTCCCTGTTGGTGCCCCTGCTGTCCATGGTGTGGAAACCATGGAGGGCACCACCGACGATCCCCGACACGGAGGCAAGGCTGCAGCCCTACGGGATCATGTGGGCAGTGGCATCACCGCCTTGATGTCGCCCATGTCATCTCTTCCACCACCAAACCCTAGGTGATGACACCCCACATATGTTCCTCTATGTTTCCTTGTTTTCCACTGCAACTCGTAGGCCGTAGATTGATTTCCATCAAGTTCCGATGTAGATTTTTTTTATGAGATGTGTTTCTGCGTTCTTGACAGCACCACTACCGCTGATGACAACCATGTTCTCCACTGATCCAGTGACCTAATGTGGGTAGCATCCTTGAACACACAACTGCAAAATTGTTTGGTCATAGGTACAATAATGAGAGAGTTATGGCCATCGCCATGCTTGTTGCTGCTGCTGCAAAACAGCTGCGGTACCAATGAACTCAATCTGCGTTCTCCCGCTGACCTAACAATCTATGGGACATGCTCTTTCACCAGATAATTCCTTGCATGCCTGCACATGTCCCCATAAAATGGTTTGTCCATAGGTGTAGCGGTGCAAAAGTAACCATCGTCGCCATGCTCGCTGTCTCTGCATTCTAGACAGCAGCGCTGCTGCCACCTTGGTGCATGTTTTCTCAGTGTTCCGGAGGTCCAATCAGCAAGCCCTTCAACGGAGATGTGTATTATATCCTTTAGCATTCTCCTGTAAATTAGTTTGGCCATTGGTGCAGCAATGAGAAAGATATGGCCGTCCTTGTGCTCGTTGTCTGCTGTCTTGGCAGCAGCACTCCTGCCCCTTTGACATACACTCTCACGGCAATCTGGCATTCCAAATGTCGATCCCTTCCAGCACCATATTCCTTATAATCTTTAACATCTCCCTGTAAATTGGATCGGGCATAGTATCTCTTGAGGTTAGGGTTTTGCTGCTCATCATGGTTTCTACCACTGCTGTCCAGACAGCCATGCAGCACAGCCTTATGCTCACGTTCTCCGTTGATGTAGAAGGGTTAAGGCTGACCCCTTTGGCCAACGTGTGCCTTATATACCAGTGCACAATACCCCAAATTGGTGCAGAATTTGGTACAGGTTTAGACCAATTTTGTTAATGGTTTTGTTATCCAGCTGTCCGGCAGATTTCAGCACACACACCTGTTAACAAATGTGCATTTTCTGTTGATCCGGTAGTCCTCATGGTCTATCCCCTTGTCATAAACATGTTCGCATGTGTGTCCAATATCATCTCAGGATATCACTATCAAATATCCCAATAGTGACCAGAACACAAACAATCCATTTGACACCTCCACCAATACCCATCCCATGAACCGTCTCCTTCAACAATTTTCATATGGTCTATCTATTGCCATCAACCACCTTACCAAAGCCTTGCTGCAAGTCTTTGTTCCTTAACCCATGAATTTACACTCATCGGTCATTCGACACATCAAATTCATCACAAACTCACATCAAGCTCTTCATGTTTTTCATACACTACCATATCCTTTCTTCTACCATCAAATCCCTCAATGTGGTACTGTTCTCTCAGTCCCTTCCTTTTCTAACCATCTTTATCTCCTTGTTAGTCGTTTTGTTGTGCTCCCATGTTATTAATAACGACCATTGTTGTTTTTATGTTTTTTTTATAAAATCATTTGTTTGTATGGTGTATTGTTCTTAGTTTCCCTTGTTTGTTGTTTCAGCTGTTTGCGCTGAGGATCAACGTGTATGAGCAGTAGCACCAAGAGTACTTTGAGGAAGGCAAGTATAACATGGACAACACCTAATAACTTTAAATCACCTCATATGCATGTGTCTAACTTGTATGCCTATAAGGACTATACATTAGCCTCTTTACCCTATGTTTTACCTATGGGAATGCATGTTGGATAAGTTTTGCTAGTTGCTGCGCAAACACATGCTCTTTTGTTAATAATCTTGTTAATAGATCTATGCAATATTTTGTGAGCGTGACCCTCTGTGCTGAGGTGCTTGAGTGGTTCATGGCTCTTTAAAATTTGGCTTTTTAGCAACATGGTTTAGGGGGCATGAGCAATGTGCTTAGTGGTTTTGCTCATAGCCACTCTCCATAAGGACCGGTTTCGCAAAGCGACAACCTGGGACAACAGCGCTACCATGAGACTGGAATGGGACGGTCTTAGCTGATTAATTAGATTGCCTTGGTTTGGGAGTAACTTACCTGCAGGGGCAAGAGGGGAAGTGAGCCGGGATGGGCCTCAGATCTGCTTTGGGTTGTGTGTGCTGTGTGCTTCACCCCTTAGAGTAGGGCCCCATCTCCGCGGAGCTTGAAACCTCAGCAGTTACACCTTACCAACGTGATCTTTGTAAAGGCTTCGTAGTGTGGCTTGCTAGTCATCTCATCTAAGGCAATGTGATGAACTTCTAGCGTAGCTCACTGACTTGTGGGCTAAAGATGTGCAACCTCTCGAGAGTGTAAAACTGACATGTCAGCCGTGCTCACGGTTATGAGCGGCCCAGATCCTTTATGCTGATTAGTGGTTCTTGGTTTGGTTTGGGAATTGGTTATGTTTCTAATAATGTTGATTAATTCTTTATGCAATATCTTTTGGGCTAATGGTTTATCTACTCACCTTAGTAAATAGATGATAATAAAACCTGACCAGCTAAAAGCAAATGCTTTCGTGTCAGCCAACCTTAGAGCCTCATGGTTCATGTTATGCTTGTTGAGTACAGTTGGGTACTCACGCTTGTTGCTTTAAATTTTCTTTTTGTTGGGTGAATACCCAACTGCTGCTCAGAAGATGAAGGCCTAAAGGAGTACAAATGAAGGTTCCAGGAGGTCTAGGCGAGCGACCCCCAGTCGGTTTCCCTGTGGAATGGCTTGGAGTTATAGTTACGCTTCCGCTACTCTGTGTTAAAGACTAGATGTCTTAATGTAAATCTTGCTTAAACGGTATGTAATAAAGCATTGTCTATGATATCACTGTTAATTGTCTCTATATGTGTGAGATTAGATCCTGGCACACATATGGTTTTGCTCTGGTTTTGTGTTGAAAACCAGGGTATGACAGCTTCTTTGTTTTGAAAATCTTGAAAACACCTGAGAAGGACATCCAAAAAGAATGAGTTAGAATTTCTCCCACAATAAAGTTGTTCTGTCTCCCAACCGCCCAAGGCAAGATAAACAAAGAGATGCACCATAGGTATTGTATACGATAAGCTTTGATTATTTTACTACTTGGGACAAAAGTTTGAGTATCTAGTTGCATATAAGAATTCTCCTACACTTCGATATTGCAGCAACTCCTGATCCACTTTTAGTCTTAGCTTTGCTCGAGGATGAGCAAAGGTCTAAGCTTGGGGGGTATTGACCGTCATAATCTCACGATTTCAACCGTCAATTTGTCCACCAGATGAATTTAAACTTGTGAAATATACGGACTAACCCATGCTACTAATGAGTTCCACAAGATGTACATGAATATTTGGATGCAGGTACGCAAACGCACACAAAATGGTTGGAAATATAGCAAAAACCAAGGATGAGCAACATTGGTGCAATGGCATGGCTGCCCGGCCATGAGCCATGGCCGCCCGGCCATAGGGTATGGCCACCCGGCCACCCCTCAGGCCCTGCAGAGCCACGTCACTGTGTGACATGGTCTCCCAACTGCCTAGGTTGCCACATCATCGATCCTACGTACAAACAAACACAAAGTGGTGAAGATCCAACCATACATGAGAGCATCCAATGTATCCAAGGGTCAAAAGCCGTTGGGATGAGGATTGGTGATGTCAAGGATCCGAGGGAAGTAACATGCAACAAATCAGGGGGTAGACACATGGCTGCCCAACCACGTGCCATGGCCACCTGACCACTCCTCGGCGTATTTTTCACGTGCAACTAAGTGCCTCAACTGCCAACCGACCTAGCGGAGCAATATCAAGCGTTGGATCTTCGAAGTCGGTGCATCAAGTGGCCGCCCGGCCATGTAGGGTGGCCGCTCGGCGACCCACCTTGGCCGCCCGGCCACCAACCTACTCCCTTAACCGACCTAGCACACCTACAAATACACCCCCTCACTTCTAGGCTATAAATAGACCCCGAGAGCTCATTTGTAAAGGTGTGGAGTGAGTTCAAGTTCTATCTTAGAGTGCTACACTATTCTGTTAGTAGTTAGGATAGTCTTGTGAGTTAGAGTTGAGTCGAGCTTTGCCTCGGAGTCTTCAGAGTTATCTTCGAGTCTGTGGTAAAACTCTTGTATCTTTTGGATTCAGATTACCTTCAATATAATTTTAGTTATATTTTACTCTAAGTCTATCTCCTGAGAGTGTGGGGTACCTTTCTTTTGCACACTTGCTAGGAATAGGTTTGTTTTACTTTGTCATTCAATTCTTGTTATTCTTGCCGGTGCTATAACTCAACACTAGACTTAGATGCTAGGCTCTGGCTAGATCCTCTCCTCTGATCAAGGACGATCTATCGTTGTTCAAGCTCTGCTTGAACACGTTTATAGCGTGCCATCCTCTCCACGCAGCTTTGCTTGGTAGCCCCACTCGGTGACAGCGTGTGGTGTGCCTGTGTAGTCCAAGCCCGTCGTTCGGGTGGCCCGTAGGTGTAAGCTAGACTCTCCTTTGGGACCAACTATCTACCCCTGGTACCCTCGAGACTCTAGAATTTCGCTCGACGCATGACCCTGGCTGGTTAATTGAATTTCTTAGTTATTCACGGATAACCTTTGCAGCCGATTAGAATTAGAGTTTGGTGACTTTTTCTCACTCGTTGTCCTCCCAGGCAACTATACCTTTTCTACGGAGATCTTTGATAGACTTACCTCTCCGACCATACACCTATCTTTATCACATTTACCCCTGTGTACTACTAGTTGGTATAATTTTTCTAAGTTTACAGTTTATTCGATTTGAGTATATTCAATTACACTCTTGAGCCTACCGCTTCCCTGACGATACTCGGAATATTCTGAGTGAAAAGGCTACAACGAATATTCGTGCGCTTGCAGAGTAAAATCTGTTACGCTAAGAGACGTCAACAACGACAACGACAACGACGACGACGACGACAGCAGCGACGAGGATGCCGCCCTGCCCCCCAAGAAGCGCCGCAGCATCGACAATTAGAATAGGAGTAGTTAATTAGTAATGTATTGTTCCATAGTGAAGTCCAATGTATCTGTAGGAGTAATCTTGTAATGAACTATGTCTTCTAATGAATGCCCCATGTTCCTCTTTTTCATTAGCTCATTGGTGTGATAATAGAATCTGTTCACTTCTATGAATAATCACTGTCAGATTTGCTGTACAACTAAACCATTTTTAGCCACTGAAAAACGAAATCACCAGACGAGAATGTCATCATCCAAGCATTTTGTTGGAATCATGATCCTCCGAGTCAGATAAATTGCTCAAAAAATAGCTGCCATTAAATGTCTTTGAACCGAGTGAAGATACCCGACTCCACTCATCCGACCGACCAATGTCCGACTGAAATCCAGATAATCCATATAAATACCACACTGACTGAAATCATGCCGACTTAATATCAGGAGAACTGCTATCTCGTCAGATTCACGGAAAAATAACAACACTGTGAGTTTCCTTAAGGAAAAACAGAACTTCCCAACATGACGTCGTTAGGTATTAAAGAAGACCAATACCCTAACTGGTTCCTTCCAATGGAATCCTCATTCCCCAACTTTCGCATTTACTCTGCCGCTAGCGCCAACGAATTTGAATCCCTTGTCCAAAAACTTCTCAAACTGCACCAGAATCCTTCTCATCCATGGCTTCGAAGAAGAAGACGATCAGTGAACGAGGAAACACCAGCGAGGCGCTCCCACATGACGAGAACCGGCCAATCCCATCGCCATTTCTTAATTTCTGTATGTCTTCCATCTCTGAATCTCATCTAAATCATCTTTTAGAAATGGGAGTTCTCCCTCCCAAGGTGTTGGGTGGGTGGAGAGATTGTGAGGGTGAGAAAGTCCCCACAAAAGATATCCATGAGTCCTTGGTTTTTGCCCCTCTCTTCGTGCGTGGACTTGGATTACCTCTCTGTTCTTTAGCACGAGGCTTGCTCAATTTCTATTCCATTGACTTATCGCATCTGAACCCGAACTCCATCCTCCAAATCTCAATCTTTATCCATTTGTGTGAGGCTTTCCTTGGAATTGCCTCCCACTTTGGTCTTTGGAAATACCTTTATCACTGCAAACCCGGTACTCGAGATAGGATCTTGCAGGTAGTTGGAGGATCTAGCCTAGAGCTGCGTAGGGGGCGTAGGTCAGTGTACCTAGAAATCCCACTTAAGGATAGCAATATAAAATGGCACTCTGAGTGGTTTTACATGTGCAATCGTGCAAATTCTTTGTCGCCATGATCAGGCCGTCAGCTGAAATCCAAGCTAAGTAGTTGGGAAGAGGCGCCAACTGCAGAAGCGAGTGCTGAAGTAGAGATTTTGCTCAAAGATATCTCAGACTTGAAGGATAACGGATTGACTGCCCATGCCATAGTCATAGATTTCGTCTTCCGGAGCATCCCATGAAAGGCCGAGTATATCCGGCCTACATGTATGTTGGAGCAAATGATCCTACTCGTGAGAATAGCTGAGCCATTGCTGCAGAAGAGATCAAAGCTCGACTTGGCTTGATGCTCAGGGGTGACGTCTACAATGAAGGATCACCATGACCCTACTCTGCATGGCACCCCACTCCATCTGTAAGTATTTTAGCTTGCTGACCGACTCACTTGTGTATCTTGATAATGTAAACACCACTAAATATATTTACTGACTCCATCTCCGTAGAGCAATATTACCAAGTTCCTGTCCAATCCTCCTCAGCAAAACACGAACTGAAACAAGGGTCAGAATTGACCTCCGAACAAATGGAAGCTGTAGTTACAGCAACACAAGGCGAAGGCAATAATGAAGCCGCCACATACATAGTCATCCCATGCCCAGTTGAGGATACCAATGCTGAAGAAGATACTGGGGTTCAAGAAAAGCAAGGTCCCGAGCATTAAGGCACTAGCACTGAAGGCCCAGCCCCTGAGCATACAATAGCCATGAAGGAAGGCGACTCTGCCTCAAAGGTGCCCAAGTGCACCCAAGCCAAAGCATCGACAGAAGTTCCCCAGAAAAAGAGAACCATTAGGGAACAAGTTAAAGTTCAGAAAGCCTCTTCCATCGTGCCCAACTTAGCATCACCATCCAAGAGGCCGAGCAAGAAACCTAAGGTTCAAGAGAAAACTGATAACAATAAGGGCTCTTCTCTTGGCCATATTGACTGGAATATGCTGATTGATGAAGATGAGGAAGAAGAAGAAGAAATCCCACTTCAACATCGTGAGAGGAGGTCCAAGAGAAGGCAAGATGCTGAGGCCACAGCCTCCCCTCCGACTCAACAACACATGCAAATGGAAGAAGAGTTGAACTTAGCGGACATTGATCCTAAGTTAGATCAGTTTGTAAAATCATTCCCATACCCAGATGAAAGCGGTCTCACACCACCACGGTATGCCAGATTGCATTAACTGTTGTCTCTTATTCCCACTTCTACCATCTATGTCCCAGCTGAACCAAAATTCTATGCAGGCCTTCCACAGAACAAGATATGGTGCCTCCGAGGCCTGGTACTGGCTCGATAGAAGCCCCCGAGCTTGGGTCTGGTGCGACTGAAGCCCCCAAGCTTGGGTCTGGTGTGACCGAAGCCCCCGAGCTAGGGTCTGGTGCAACTGAAGTGCATGAGCCTGAAGCCCCGGAGTGGCTGATTGAAACGGAGCTGAAAAGTACAAGTGATGAGCAAGATGACATAGATACGAGGCCTCCGATCAGCTGGCAAGATGCACTCAGCAACCTCGAAGGAGGAAATACTTTTGGCCGCCAAGAGTATGCCATAGATGAACATAAAATAAGGCATGAGGATGAGACAACTGCTGGTGACGAGCTGATCGACGCCGAAAGTATACCAGACATTTCAGTGCCGGTGCCAAGCCCCCAAGACAAAGGTGTGGAGCCAACAGGTGACACAAGCATCTCTACTGGGACTACTTGACTTGATCTGGTGGCCCCAGAATTGCAACTCACCGTTGGTCCCTCTGAATCAAGGCCATTCGTAGCCTTTGAGGTAAGTCATTATCTTGAGCGTAACAATCCTTGATATCAATATTGCTAAGGAACTGGACCCCTTCTGTAGAATTGGCTTGATCAAGCTCCACAATGGCATGAACAACTTACTCCAATACTTTGAGGTGAATGTGGTCAAACTACGTCAACAACTAGCCGATTCTGAAATGGCTCGTGCTGTTGAAACCACTGGTGAGTATCTGCCCCCTTAGATTCCCATTCAGCCTACCATCCGACATATTTTCATTCACTCATGCGTTGGAGTGCAGCTACTGCTAAGAGGATTGCTGATCTAGAAAATGCACTAGCTCTGCACGAGGTTGCATAGCGCAATGTCATACTCGAGCGTGACAAAGCGTGAGGCCCGTGACTGATTGCCTGGTTATTCGAGGATGAGGTCATTACCACTAGAAATCCCACGCAGTCACGCCACAAAGAGATGATGTATGCACATAAATCATGCATTTATTCATTATGTGAGTACATCCGACCGAACATGAGTGAGGATGAGTCAACTTGAAATCATAAATAATCAAGAGTACAGATGAGAGTACATGACTTTGAAGCTTGCAGGAGGCCTAAGAATAAAACTTGCATAGATGCTCGATGTTCCAAGGAGTTCCCAGTTGGAGTACCGTCAATCTCAGACAAGCGGTAGGACCCTAGGCGAGTGACTTTTGTGATGATGTAAGGTCCCTGCAAAGGAGAGGATAGCTTGTGACGCCTAGTCCCCTTGAGAACCCTGCGGAGGACCAGTTCCCCGACTAAGAAGGCACGAGGGCGCATATTTCGACTGAATCACCGAATTGAGTTGCTCTTTCTCCTGTAAGTCGACTTCCTCAAGGCGCGTGCTCTCTGCCTCTATAATGTCTTTGAACGCTAGCCGTGGTGCCCCATGTGCTAAATCAGCGGGCAACACCGCCTCCGAGCCATAGACCATGAAGAAGGGTGTGTTTCCATTTGGAGCTTTACTTGTCTGTGTCCTGAGGCTCCAGACTATGTATGGGAGTTCCTTGATCCATTTGCTCGCTAACTTCTCATCCTTGTCGAAGACTCTTTTCTTCAAGGCATCCAGAATCATCCCATTGGCATGCTTGACTTGGCCATTAGCACGAGGGTGTGATACCGAGACATACTTGATAAGTATAGACTTCTCATTGTAAAAGTCGAAGAATTCCGAGCTTGTGAATTTGGAGCCCAAATCTGTGATAATGCTTTTCGAAATCCCAAAGCGAAATATAATCTCCTAGATGAAGTCCACCGCTTTTGCTGAAGTCAGAGATGCGATTTGTTTGACCTCGATCTATTTGGTGAACTTGTCAATGGCCACCAAGACATGAGTGTAGCCACCTTGAGCTCTCTTGAGCGGTCCAATCATGTCAAGCCCCTAGTATGCAAAGGGCCATGAGACGAGAATGTTCTATAGCTGTTGAGCCAGCAAGTGGTGTTGATTTGCGAAGAACTAACAAGCCTCGCACCGCTTGACCAATTCTATAGCATCCTGCTTGGCTATCGGCTAGTAGAATCCGGCCCTGAATGCTTTTATGACCAACATCCTAGAGGCAGCATGATTACTGCATTGGCCAGCATGGATTTCCATCAACAAACTCCTACCCGAGAAACGTCAATTCATTTTAAGAGAACTCCAGCTGCGCCGTGCTGGAACAGACCATCACCAATCAATGTGGAGCTAGCCCTGTGCCGGACGAGTCGCTCGGCTTCTACTTTGTCGTCAGGGCTCATCACCATCCCTGATGTACTTGATGATTGGGACCCGCCAGTCAGCCGGAGCCACCTCTAGCCTCAGAATGCGCTGCCCTGGGGTTCTAATTCACAATCCATGGATGGACGAGATAGCTTCTAAACGGACACACCTAGGGGAATTTTGGCTCGGGAACAACCAAGCTTAGACTAGTAAGTCAGCGTCTGCATTGTTGTTATGGTCCACATGATGAAACTTTAGCCCGTCTGTCCTCCAATTTGCGAACTTCAGCACAATATTTGTCCATCACTTCCATGGTGCAGTCCTCAGTCCTTGTTGACTTGACTAATCGCCACTAGAGAATCTCCATAAACCACGAGGCACCTGATGCCGAGTGAGATCACAATGCGCAAACCATGCAGCATAGCTTCGTACTCCGCTGCATTGTTGGATACTGTGAAGAGGATCTGCAGTACGTACTTGAGTTCCTCGCCTTTTGGGGAGGTTAAGACGACTCCTGCCCTGGCTCCTTCTATCTTGAGCGACCCATCGTAGTACATCTTCCAGAATACCAGAGGCTCCGGGTTATCTGGTACCTGGTTCTCTGTCCCTTTAGAGATGAAGTTAGCCAATGCTTGGGTCTTGATAGCGGTGCGTGGGCAGAATTCAACGTCATGTGCTCCTTGCTCACACGCCCACTTAGCAATTCTTCCTATAGCCTCTCTATTTCGCAGAATCTCACCGATGGGGAACGAGGTGACCACCACAATCTTATGTTCTTCGAAGTAATGACGAGGCTTGCGAGCTGTAATAAGGACCGCAAACAGTAGTTTCTGAACTCGAGGGTACCTTATCTTGGACTGGGCTGTGTACTTCACTGATGTAATAGACCGGATGTTGAGTCAGCTGAATATGTCCTTCCTCTATCCTTTCGACCACCAGAGCTGTACTGACCACATAAGTTGTACAAGAGAGATACAACAACAAATCTTCAGCTGCATGGTCTGCCGTGGCTTGGTTCGGTGACTTCAGTACTGGGGGAGTCCTCAAAAATTTCTTGATGGCTTCGAGTGCTTTTTGAGCCTCTAGCGTCCACTGGAACCTGTCCACCTTCTTCAACAGTTTATAGAACGGCATGCCATGCTAACCTAGCCGTGAGTTGAATCGGCTTAGTGCAGCCATGCACCCTGTGAGCTTCTGAAACTTCTTCTGTGACTTAGGGGGCTGCATCTGAAGAATTTCATCAATCTTCTCCAGGTTAGCTTCGATTCCCCTCTTGCTGACGACGAACCCGAGTAACTGCCCAACTGGGACCCCGAACAGACACTTGGCAGGGTTAAGCTTCCAGCAAAACCTCCTAAGACTGTTGAAGACCAACTGAATGTCATTGATGAAGTCTTCCAGATCCTTCATCTTGATTACCATGTCATCGATGTAAGCTTTGACATGCTTACCCCAGTGCTCAGCCAGACACGTCTAGATTGCACTGCTAGTATGTAGCTCCAGCGTTTTTTCGGCCCAAACGGCATAGAGGTGTAGCAGAATGCCCCAAAGGGCAGTGATGAACGTGGTCTTCTCCTGATTCTCCAGATGGTAGCCCTGAGTAACAGTCTAGGAAGCAAAGGAGGGAGCATCTGGCCGTAGAGTCGACGACTTGATCTATGCTAGGCAGCAGAAAGGGATCCTTCGGGCAGTGCTTGTTGAGTTCAATATAATCAACACACATCCGCCAGTCTACTTTATTCTTTTTGAGAACTAGTACAGGGTTTGCAAGCCACTTGGGATGCATGACTTCTCTAAGAAACCTGGCAGCTTGGAGCCGGGTTAACTCCACACGGATTGCTTCGCTCTTGTCTGGGGTGAATCGACGCAGCCTCTGCTTGATCGGCTTCACGTTGGGAAACACCTTGAGTTTGTGCTCGACTAGTTCTCTCAGGACTCCAGGCATATCTGCAGGCTTCCATGCAAACATGTTCCAGTTGTCCATCAAGAACCGAACGAGCTCGCCTTCCTATTTGGGAGAGACAACTGCACTGATGGTCACCGTCTTTGAAGCATCAGGGAGGTCGAGGCTCACTTCCTTGGTTGCCACGGTCGCCTGGATAGCCGTGGTAGGGACCTACTCATGAGTTGGGATTGGCAGATCATCCTTCGTGAGCTGAGCTGCATCATCGATGAGTCGGTGCTGAGCTGCTGCGGTTGTTCTAGCGAAGGTCGGCTGGAAAGCCTCCCGAGCGCAGAGAGCAGAGCCCTTGAAGTCAGCCCACACGGAGAGAACTCCACGTGGGGCCGGCATCTTCAGGACTAGGTACGAATAGTGGGGGACAGCCATGAACTTGGCTAACTCGAGCTGCCCAATGATGGCATTGTAGGCAGAGTCGAATGTTTCTGTGATGCCCCCGGCATCTCGAAAGTTTTAACACGTGATTAGATTAGCGGTAGTCAAGGTTTTGGCTTAATAGTGTTTAGAGAAGAGCAACAACTAGGCTAGTAAATCACGAAGTCAAAAAATTTTCAGTGAAATATGCAAAACCCCTGACTGCATTTGTGACTATAGTTTAAAATATAATGTGATTGGAACCAAACTCTCTATAACAAACTAGTAGACAATTTTATGTGGATCAACTTTGTTATTGGGTGTGGTAACATGCACAAAGGTTTAGGTGGAGTTTTGAGTCGATTAATGAAAAAGCAGAAATCTGCCTAAACTTGATCGGTAAGGAAAATTCAAATTTCAAAGGAACAAAAGTCCCTATCATGCAAAACATCATATAAGAAAGTTGTAGATAATTAAAAACTACACAACATTGGTATAATACTCTTTCTCTGAAAATGAGCATAAAATAGACTTTAGGAATTTCTAAGTTTGCATTAAACCTTGGTCAAACTGGAGTCAGCAGGTTAAATTCAAATTTAATCATATTTAAACTTGGAATCTGATATTACTCCTTTTGACAAAGTTATAGATTTGGAAGAGTAGAACAACTTTTGTATTTTGGGTTTTGTCAAATTCAGCCCCTAAATCATTCAAAATGGCGAGTTTACATCACATCTCCAGCCGGTCAAACCACCCTTTTCCTTTTTCCGAATTTTCGTTTTTCCCTGAGTCGCTGACGAGCGGGCCCCACCTGTCGGGTCGCCTGCGCCGGTACTCGGGTGGGCCCCACTGCCTTCCTCACCTCATGCACCCGGTCTGTAGACCCCTCACCCTCCTCCTCACCCCGACCCCACCTGTCAGCGACCTCCGGTCCATGGACCGAGTCCACTGCGCGCCTTCTCTCTTCCCCCTCTCCTCCCGCTCGCCCACGCGGCGGGCGAAGGGCGCCGGCACGCCGACGCCATGGGCGCCAGCGCGCCACGCCGCGGCCACGCGCCGCTCGGCCTGCCCTCACCCCTGCAGCGCTGCCCCATACCCCGAACAAGAGCGGAGAGCGCGCCCTCCTCCATTTTCTCCTTCCTCGCACTCGCCATTTCACCCGAGCAGTTTTCCCTCTGTTTCCATTGACGACCTCCATTGGAGCGAGCTTGGAGCTCAAGCTCCGGTGCAGCTCCGTGCCTCACTGCGCCACCAGAGCACCGCGCCGCTCCTCCGCGACCTTCGCTCCACCATTCCGCACCGGCCTAGGCCACCGGTTCCACCTCGACGCCGCCCACCGCGCCGCCGGAGCTCGTCGCCCCTGCTCATCGTCGTCACATCTCCCCGTGCCCTCTCCCGTCGAATAAAGTAGGGGGTAAGATTCCCCAACACCTCCTCTCACTTCCCCGCTACCTCCGGTGAGCCTGCAGGGCTCCGCCCGACCGAGAGGGGCAGCGCCGCCGCCGGCCTTCCTCCCTGGCGCGAGGTAGAAGGAAGCCAGGAAAGAGACAGCCGTTTTTGCATTTAAGCCCTTCGGTTCTCACGGATTCACATTTAAATCCAATGTGTTATTCATTGAGTCATGCAGATCTGACGACCTAGCCCCTGAAAGTTAGGGTTATTCACGTTTAAATCCTATATCTGGGGTTAATATGCATTTTTCGGCTGATAACTTTGAAAAATCATATAAAATCATGGAAAAATCACAAAAATATGAACTCAGTTGCTATGAACTCCTTGTGAGTAGATCTACCAGATGGATATGATGGAAGGGTATGAAAAGACCTTTTTGCCCCTGGTATTGTGCATGCATGAAAAACCTTGATAAATAGGAAATGTGGGTAAAATGAGCTTCAAAAATTGTGAAATTTGGGCAGAGGCCTTGTGAACATGTGTAAGCTCTGTATAAATTTTGGTAGCCCTAGCATTGACTATTTAATTACTATTTTTCCCTTGTCTTGTATATTAAGCATATATTATTTTAGGAAAAGGTTGCTATGGAGAAAAAATGCTCCATGTGACTTTAGGGGCTTGATATGAGCTCTAGGTTATGAACATGACTCATTGCTAGAGTAGGAAGTGGTGCATGTAAGGTTGTGATTCTGATTTGAAAATAGTAGAAATAATGCAATTTTACATAAATAGTCGAAAATGTGAGACCAGTATATCCAATAAAAACCCCCACACTTACTTTAGTAATCTTAATGACTAAATTACTGTTGCATGTTTTATCGACTCACATCACCATATTAGCTTTATGATGGACAACTTAGTTTTTGTATATGTTCTTGTGAGATTGCACATACACGATTGCTTTGGGTCCATAAAAGTAGTTTTAATGCTAGTGTCAGTCGGGAGGTTTTGGTTGAGCTAGTAATCCATTACATGCGTAACTAGATGTTTGCCTTATATTTTGCTTAACCAGTTGTATGCTTGATGATCGTGCATCTCATTCACTGTGTCATGCATAGCATTCATATAGCAACGCTTATTGCAGATACGTGATTGAGAAACAAGTGCGGGAGCTACTTTAAGCAATGGTGATCCAAAAGATCAAGTAAGCCCCAGACACGACCTGGAGAGCCCATCAGTCGTGTTTGGAAGGAGGAGTTGTCCAAGTGATCAAGGGGTTGCCTGGGGCAAAGCCTCACAACCCGGCAAACTAACCTAGTTTAGTTTGTTGGCTTGATAAGAATAAGCAAAGGTAGGCAGGACCATGAATTCTCCCAGCTAATATATGAATGATTGTTTCATTACGCATCCGCATTAGGAGTTGTATGAAAACAATTGCATTAGATCTCCTGGCCGCCCTGGCCCTAGCACCTATATATAGAGTTCGTAGGACGAGTTGCCTAGGCTCTGCTAGGTGCGAGTAGACACGAGTGAAAGGAGTCACTCGTCGCGTAGGTGATTTCAAAGGTTACAAAACTTTTACTATTGAGGAAGTAATACTATGCTCCTGATTTAAATGGAGACCGGGCGGAGAATAATTTTATTATGTGGTGTGCGTTTGGCTCCGCCCGAGTCGCATAAGGCCCGTCCGCTGTTCGCCTATTGGTCGGCATAACATTGCTAGAGTGCTTAACCGGGAAATGGGACCGGTAAAGTCTTTCCTGGGCTTGTCCGAAGCACAGAGACACGTTCCTACCCGCTGGTTGAGAGGAAGGTGGCCCGGGGGAGCTTGGTACTCATGACGGGGAGACCGAGATGTCGGCAGGCTCGTCATGGGGGCACAACCCGGGGGCTAGGCGGGAGTGAATCGAGCTTGGGACGAGACAGGTTAAGATTGGGACTATATGTGGGAACGCGATGGCTAGTAAGCATATATCCCTGGCATGATAGTTATTCCCGGGAATTAAAATCGATTCGAATCGCTGATGCCCACCAGGTGTGGGAATGCCAATGCCTTTGACGTTCAACGTAGTAATTACTTAAACTCTCGGTGTTTAATACTCATGGTTTTTGGAATACCACATGATTGAATTGAACTGTTTACATTACTGCAAGTTACAGTTGTGTTGGAGGTTATACAAATGATGAAAACTTGCTATTTATGTTACACATGTTACTGTTTAAAACTAAAGGCTAAGGACCCACTTACTAGTAAGCCGCTTCGCGTCAGCCGTAAGCCAAATCCATTAAGACCTACTGAGTAATTAGTACTCAGGGTTTGCCCCCACCATTTGAGAACAGGTACCGGCGACATCTGGACAACTGCTTGGAGGAGAGTAGTACCGGTGGGCTCGGTGTTGCTCATCTCGATCAACGTTGCATGAAGACTCGTAAAGTATTTCGTTCCGCTGTGAGATGTTTTCAAACTCGCTTCCGCTATCTGTTTCAAACTTGCCTTTCGTATGGTAATATGATGAAACTTGTGATATTATTTCGAACCGGTTTGAAAAATAAGTTTTTATATGCTATATTCAACTGCCTGAGATGATGTATCTGCTGTGGCTCCATTGTGGGCTGGATGTGTATGATGTCGGTTCCTCTGGGAAAAGGTAACATCGGGAGTCGAATGACTCTCGACGGACGACCGGGTTTAGTTCGGTCTAATCGCACTGCAATGCCAGAGGTGGCAGGTGTGCTTAGCCCGGATTAAATCAGCGGTTCAGCCACAGTTTCCACCTCAAAGCGGAGTCTTTGTGCGGAAGTTGTCCTCCGTTCCAAAGGTGACGGGTAAGCTGATGTGCCCTAGCGGATATTCTCTCTCGCCAGGCATGATCCCGAAGAACGCACTGTTTGATTCTTGCAGATCGTTGATGGAGAGCTCGAGAGATAGCAGGGTGTTGGGGAACATGATGTTGATGCTGCTTCCTCCATCGATCAACGTCCTCACGAGTCAGCTCTCATGGACCACTAGGCTCACCAACAGGGGATATTTGCCCAGATGATCATAGTTGAGCCAATGGTCCACCTGACTGAACTAGATCGGCACATCCGACCAGTTGTCTGGCATTGGAGGTTCTTTAGTGGCCGCCATGACTCAGCGGTCGACCAGCTTCTGCTGCCTCTTGCTTTCCAGGGAACCATGCCCCCCGATGATGACGTTGACATGCCGGTTGACATTGGGGAAGCTGGCACCATTGGCTTTGTTTTGCTGAGGTGGAGGTCCCTGATCATGCAGCAGAGGTGGTGGCGGAGGCAGAGGTATGAAGGGCCTGCCATGGGCAATCGAAGCCTTGAAGTCCCTGCAGTCATGCAGGGTGTGGTGCATCTCCTTGTGATAGGGACACGGCGCGTCGAGGAGTTGGTCGATTGACCGCTTGCCCCCTTACCGTGGAGGGACACGCGGGTGCATGGGCAGTGGCCCCACAGCCTGAACTTCCTCTTGAGGTCTCTTGTCCCAGCGGTTATCTTGGCGCGGGGGCTCTTCGCGCTTCCCCCGATCTTCTCGATGCTCATCGACCAGGTCCCGAGCCCGCTCGTTCACTGGTAATGTATCAATCAGGGTTGTGGAAGAGCTGCTTGGATGTGACTGGACCCTTATGCAAGAGGGCCTTTACGAAAGCCTTATCATCGGAGCCGCGGAAGAAATCATCGATCATCGCCAAGTCAGCGATGTTGGGAATTCGATTCCACATCGACTGAAAGCGCTTGAGGTACGAGCGGAGACCCTCGCCGTTCTTTGTGCTTGATGGACTTGAGGTCCTAGGGCTGCGCCGGCTTATCCGACAGCGATGGAAGTTGGCGATGAAGCGCCGATAGAAGTCATCCCAGTTGTTGATACAGTTGCACCTAAGGTGACGCAGCCATTGTAGCGCATCTTGTCCCAACATGATTGGGACATAAGCAGTCATCACATCTGTGCCAGCTGCTAGGGTCGAGCTTTGCCTCGTACTTGTCGACGTTGAAGACTTTGAAGTTCTGAGGCCATGCCATTCCACGAAGCCGTGCGTTGAAAGCCGAGATACCGACCATGCCACGATAGGCTGGTTTGTTCCAACCTCCATCTTGAGCAGCTCTATCGTAGCGTCGCGAAGACTGAGGGTGAGCTTCGCCGAGTTGATCATAAACTAAAAGTTGGGGTGTTAGACTATTGACGGATGCTCCAGCTAAGTTAGCCCTGCCCTTGTCGTCTTGGTGAGGTGCCCCGTAGTAACGATTGTAGTCATTGCGATGCCGGATTTCTTCTGCGTGCCGGTCCATGCACGATCTCTCGATGTTGTTGCGTGCGTCGCGCCCCATGTTATGGGCATGACGGGCATCAGGGACTGCTGGAGCGTTGATAGGAAGGAGATGATTGGCTGCCAGAGCAAAGATCTGACGGTAGACTTCCCCGTTTGGAGTGTGAGGGAAAGTGTCTGCCAATCGCGCCAGAACTCCTCCCGCTTGACTCGGGGTGCCCATGGCTGCAGCGAAATTGGGCAGCAGTTTACGCCCCTGGTGGTGGAGGTACTCAGGGCTAAGCATGGTCTTCTCCATCATGCGCCCTCCCCCCGTGATCTCACTCGTACTGCAGAGCCTACATGCGCTGGTGATCTCGCCACCGACTGTTCCTTTGACGACAAAACTCAGCTTCTTCAGGCACCTCCCCTGACTCGGACGCTTCATCCTGTGAGACAGGAAGGGTCGGGTCTTGATTCCCCGCACGATGATGACTGACGGATATTGCGGTGCCAGTTGCGATGTCACCTTCTTTCGCACTGCTGTGGGGTCTCCCAGTTCACAGAGGGCTCAACATTGGAGATAGGTTCGTCCTCTAGTTGTCCGTTGATGAAGAGTATCTCAGCGAAGTGCGTTGGTGACCCTGAGCTCGCTCGATCATCGAGGAGCGTTGGTGATCCTTCTGAGTGAAACCCAGGGTCAGAAGGCGTGGATCCTGTTGCCGTAGTTGTGGCTGGCCCATCCCCGAGCACAATGGGAGACTCTAGGTTGTAGATTATTTGCGGGCAGGAAGGCTCACCGCCCTCTTGATGAAGAGGGGGGCGAGTTAACTGCCGCAAAGACTTCGGAAGCGTAATTTCCGACTTAGCCACCACATGTGAGCCGTGCCATCTGGTGGTTCTGCCACTTGGAGAAGAGCTGACGACGAGGCCCAGATGAAGGTGGGTCACCGGCTCCTCAACTACATAGTAGACATCAACATCCATGAGTGATGTGGGGGTTGACCCCAAGACAGGTCCTCCGAGTGCTTCCCCAGTCCCCCTTTGGATCGAGGTGGCTAAGGTAGCTGTTGGTGACGAGGACTAGTGGCCTCCCGTCAGTGCATCCTCATCAGTTTTTAAGGAGAGCCGTGGTGTGAGGGGCGAACTGCAAGTGTGACAAACTTGATTGGTAAGTGGCGGCAGTGTTACAAAGGCTGTAAGGAAACCTAGACTGGTGCCTGATCTCACGTGCGAACCGTGGCCCTGTGGCTTTGGCCTTTGGTTGGCAGTAGGGTTGAGATCTTCCGATGAGGAGTAATTGCTAACATGGGAGCTGAGGATGTACAACGAGCCTCTAGTTGCCATGGTTTCCTCCCCCGACTAATCTGAGTCCAGACCCGGGTCGGGGAGGTAGAAAGTGCAGTGTGTCGAGTCGGTGAAGGCGTGGTTGCCGGTCGGGGCGAAGAACCAGAAGCAGATCCATGCCCAGTTGGCTCCATGATTTCCCGTTGAGGTCCCGAGCCAGATTGAGTCAGGGAGTGGTTCGATGACCTGCCTTGAGGTGGGACAGATTGAGGCGGAGTGGTCTTTACGGCGGACCGATGTGTCGACACTTGAGGGCTGGCCACTGGCAAGTTCGCCCGCCGGACAGATCCAAGAGTTGGTGAAGTCAGAGAGAGCTTTGGAGTTGACGTCGGAGCCTTGAAGCTATGCATCTCCTCCGCAGCACTGATGAGTCGGTGTAGATCGTCAATTTTGTTGGCGATGAAAGAGATAGATCCAAAGCGGGTCATCTCACCGGGGAGTGAACTTGATGACATCATTGGAGAAGTTGGCCATGGAGCTAACTTGAAATCGATGTTCACCGAGTCCCTACCTGGTGCACCAACTGTCGAGGTTTTACATTGGCAGTGCACCACAAGATAGGTCACGAGGTGCTTTTGAGGGCTGGTGAGATCAATGTAGCTCGATGGTTTGCCGGAAAAGCGACAAGACACGGAGATTTATATAGGTTCGGGCCGAGAGATGCGTAACACCCTACGCCCTGTTTGTGGCGAGATGTATTGCTTCGAGTCGTCGAGGTTACAATGAGGGCTAGGGCTTTGCTTGAGAGCGAGTTTGGTGGATTGCGATGTTCTATGTAGGGGTCCCTCATCCGCCTTATATAGTCTGACAGAGTCTTGGGTTACAAGTTGAGTTCCTTCTATATCTCCTAGTCAGTTTGGATTACACGAGATCAAACAGGAATCTTAGTTTCTATCGTATCTTCTCTGATCTCCATGAATCTCGGACCCTGAATTCGAGCTAAGCTTCCTTCTTTGCTCCCTGGATTATGACATCTTTGCCTTGATCTCCAATTCTTCTCGACTATATTTGGGCCTGAGTTAGGTACATGGCCTAAGAGATCAGCCGTTCACCTAACTCAGGCCCACCGACTGGCCCATGTCTTGGATCCATGCCATGAGGAGCTAGGGGATATTCATCCCCTACATGGCACACCCTAGAGTGTTTTGCCACCTCCCATGCTTGTGGGCGCTCACTAAGAGTCTCCGTTCGCCATCCAGGCAAGGTGCAGTTCAAGCCTTATACACCATTGTTCTTCGGGCTTCCACAACTCCTTGGCAAGCTTTGAGAATGCACCCCGGTCACCAAGTCCATTAAGGTGCTGCCAAGCACCAAGAGTATCAAGCCTCTAGCCTTCACTTGATCTTGATCCTCACTAAGATGGATGCACATAAGCCTTGACCTTGATCTTCCCCTCAAAGATGTGAATATGTGAGTGGTTGTTGGAAACATTGAAGCTCAAGTGGCTCTCTGAGTTTATGAAGTGTCTGGAGTGTCAAAGAGCACGAAATGATCCAAAGTGATCATTATATATAGCCCCCAAGCTGATAGAGCCATTGTAAAAGAGGTGGGCTGACACACGGTAGATCATATGGCACGGTCTAGCAATTCTGTGAGGACTGGACCATATGGTCCTCTTACTTTTCCAACGGTCACTGATTTTCTCATGTTACTGTACTATTCTCCGTGACTTGGTACGCTCTTAAGAGACTATACTATACGGTCCATTGTAGACTGTAGAACCTTCCAAAGCCAAACCCTCAAGTTTCTTAGGATAGTCTATGGACGGTTTGGTAGAACCTTACCATCCTTGATCCAGTCAGAGGTTTAGGTACCCTCGGGTTATTTGGTATGGTCTAGGTACAGTCCACAGATGGTTTGTGTATTTTCCATCTTGGTTTCAATTTAGTTAGCTGACTTTCTTGGTACGCAAAATGGTACATTTACACTCGATCAGACCTTCCTGTTATACGGATTTGCAAGGAGATCAAACCATCAAAGAAAGCTCTTGAGGTAAGATGACGCACTCAGTTCAAAGAGCTCCAGACCGGACCATCAGGTCTGTGCAATAATTTTCTGACTTTGTTTTTCTTCAACCATTTCGATGTCTCCTTCATTCTTATTGAGCCTTATGCCTTTCCATATTGTACATTTGATGGTTTTGAGTCTTTTGGCTTGTGTGTGTGCATCCAAGCTTGGCAAATCTCTCGATCAAGCTACTAACCATTGACCACCCTTAATAGTGCGGACACTAGAGAAATAGAAAACCCTATCTACGCAAGGATCCTTCAACACCTTTGATCCTTGTCTCTAGAATAGTCCTTAGCCTTCGAGATACGGATGAAAACAATCTCCACTTCCATAAAATGAGTCCTTTATATTAGGGGCCATCATAGAGACTCAATGAGCAACTAAAATATTCATATTGTTTAACCTGCACTCATGGGCTCTTTAGAATACAATTAAAGCTTGTCATTCAATCACCGAAACTCACCTTAGGGCCTAGATGCTTACAATCTCCCCATTTTTGGTGATTGATGACAAGTAAAAGTTGTCAAGAGTAGAGATGGTAAAAGAATTAAGAGCAACGTCAACTACTCTAGCCTTAGACAAGGAATTAAGTACAAATAAAGCATATGGATCTCGAAGGCTCACCCAGAGTGAATTAGACATGATAAAGAAGCGTGCATACACAGGAACCAAATGTCATGTCCATCCACAAGATCCAAAAGATGCAAATATCATACAAACCAAGACCTAAGAGCATGTCTCTCCCAAAAGCCCACAAAGCAAAAGAACTACCTACCCTAACCCTACCATCTCACTCCCAACCTATATCTCACCCTTTGTCATCAAGGACCAAAGAGTGGATCTAATCGCTCTGAGGAGGTGGAGGAGGGCGATGAGCTATGAACTGGAAGTAGTTATCATCGTAGTCATCGTCACCGTCCACACGGTCCTCAACGTCAGAGTCCACCTAGCTCTGCAGCGACTCTGTCCACCGCACTCAAAGGAGACTCTGGAGTGACCTCTGTCTCTGTGGCCTCAGGTGTCGTGTCTGCCTGTGTATCTATCTACTCCGCAACTGTCGGTGCTGCCTGCTCAAGTACGTCTTGCTTGGAGAGTATAACAGTATCTGTCTGGCTGTAGGACGTCAGAGCAGTGTGTTGACGCGGCTTATGTACGAAAATTATGCATCATTTTATATAGTTTTTCATTGATTTTATGCGTCAACTATATCTTTCACTAACATTTATCACCGATAATTGTGGATTTTGCAATATTGTCTTGGAAATATGCTACATGTGATTTTTACAGGTTTTAGACCAATTTTTCGCGAAATTCACCATGATCCACTTTGAGTAAGAAAAGACCGCTAGATGACATGGATTGAAGATGAGGAACAAGGAAGACTTGGTGTACTCATAACCCCTCTGTGTAGATCAAGGCTCCCTAACCAGAAGATTCAATGAAGTGTCAAGAGCTACAAGAAAATGAAGATATTTATTCATTAAAGATGTCAAATATGTCAAAGGCTAGAAGAATCTGTCAAAGCTCAGCCCATTACGAAGATTCCAGAAGCTCAAGAGTCCGAAAGACCCCGCACAAATATTTCTTAGGCGGCAAGCAACGTCCCCGCAAAAGATAGAAGGAAACGGACGAAGGAAGGGCTGAGGTCGGCCGACCTTAGGCCTTCTGGTCGGCCGACCCCACCCAACCGTAGGTCGGTTTCCGATTCCTTTTCTCCCACGTCTTCTGCAGGGTATAAATAGATAGCATAGGCCTCGAGGTCGGGCATCCAATTCATTATCAAGGCTACAAGATGTAGAGAAGAGGGACAACAACTAGAGGAGAGCTGAGGGTCGAGTCTCTAGTCTAGGATTAGAGTTCTTCTAGTTCATAGAGGTGATTAGAGGCCTTGCATGGTGCTCTAATTACCTAGCTCTAGAGGTCTAATTGTATCATCAAGGGAAGGTATGATCATGGTTGTAAGTATGATACAATTTATTAATGAAGCATTGATCTTGTCTAATTATCATCTTCTTGTTCTAATTATGCTTGTTCTAGCTCTAATTAACTTTATGTCTAGATGCATGTTAATTAGAGCATGTCATTAAGGGTTATATTCTTCTAGCATTCTTGATCGTTGATCTAGCTTACTAATGATATAGTTGTATATCTAGTTCTTGTGATCATGGTGATTAGAGGCTCTAGTTGCGCTAGTTATGTTATTAGACTATGTGAAGTAATTAGAAGCATGTTCTCTAATTATGTATGCCTGTTGAGAGTTTCTCGTCGATTACCTGGTTACTAGTGACAGTAGAGCCCGGGGAAAGGTTAAACTCGATCTAGGGGGTTAGGTTGATTGATCTTCATTTAATCATGCTATGAAGTTTATGCTTGATCATGCTTATTTCTACCTTGAGCTACTAGTTATCTCGTTGTTCTTATCTATTTGTGATGCCCATATCATGCATGTCTTGGATCCAATTAGAGCTTGATTAGACTCTAGTTAATACCCCTTAATTGGTGTTCTAGTTCTGTTCTAATTGCATATCTTATAGTATTAGTATAGTTTAGACGTAGATTAGATGTAGCTTAGGGATAGTTTAGAGGTAGATTATAGTCGTGTTTTATACCCTTAGTTTACCATAAACTCTTGTTAATTAGTTCTCAATTAGTTCGTTTCCTGGATTGACAAAACCCATGGTACTCATCCTGGGAAAAAGCTACACACGATACTATCGCTTGCAGTATAAGGTTTGCCGTGCTTAAGTGCCGTCAACACAGTGGCAGTGACTGTAGTGGTCTAGGACCGGTGACTCAAAAGTGAGTGTTGTCGCAGGCAAAGGAGAGAATACCGGTCTTAGATCCGTCTGCAACAGGTCTGAAAGAGGGAAAGTCCCTGGAGTGGTAGCACCTGTTGGAGGAGGTGGAGTGATCAAGCGGGGTCCTAGAATGGACTGGTAGGGTAGTGGTTGCAACTGTGGCCCTCCAAGTTGTCCCCTGACCTCAGCCCTCAAGGCATCTATCTCGTGCCTGTACTCCTGCCTCTGTTCTCGGAGTGACATTCAGATCTCCTCGAGAATCACCATCTACCTCTCAATCATCTCATGCTAGAGGGATATCTGTGCCTACTAGAGAGCGACTAGCTGTGGAGTCTGCTCATGCTGCGCTCTGGTCTGCTCTGCCTACTGCTGCACTAAACTCTGTAAGATGGCCTGGAGAGCACCTGGCTATGTGACCTGAGACAGTGAGACCTGTGGGGCTGTCACACACCAGTTTTCAAAAGACAAACCAGAGCAAATCTATATGTTTGCCAGGATCTAATCTCACACATATAGAGATAATAAACAGTGATATCACTAGAACATGCTTTATTACATACCAGTTAAACAACATATACATTAAAACATCAAGTGTTTAACACAGAGTAGCGGAAGCGTAACTAAATCTTTGAGCCATCCACAAGGAAACCAACTAGGGGTCGCTCACCTAGAACTCCATGAATCTTCATTTGTACTCCTTTAGGCCATCATCTTTCTGAGCAGCGGTTGGAATTTTCCCCCAACAAAGAATAAATATAAAGAGGCAAGCGTGAGTACACCAACTCGTACTCAACAAGTATAACAAAAACCATGAGGCCATAAGGTTGGCTGATAAGACTGCATTTGCTTTTAGTTGGTTACATTTATTTAAAGCCTAATTACTGCAGTTGAGTAAAGGAACCATTAACCCGAAGATATTGCATAAAGGATTAAATAGTATCGAACAGATATAACCATCACCAAAACCAAATCCAAAACCAAGGTAAACCACTAATCACTGGGAAGGGTCTGGGCCGCTCATAACCATGAGCACGACTGATATGTCAGTTTATACTCTCGAGAGGTTGCACATCTTTACCCACAAGTCGTGAGCTATGCTAGGATTTCATCACATTACCTTAGATGAGATGACTAGCAAGCACACTACGAAGCCTTTCCAAAGATCACATTGGTAAGAAGTAACCATTAGGGATAGGTTTCGCAACGGTGGTGTCTGCCTCACAAAGGGAGAAGAACATACATCACGTAAAGCACACTCAACCTAAGGCAATGCAGGGACCATAGAAGCTCATCCCCCATATGCCCTGCAGGTATGTTACTCCAGACCAAAATGACCTAGTTACTTAGCTAAGACCACCCCATCCCAGTCTTGTGACAGCTCTGTTGTCCCAGGTGGTCACTTTGTGAACCGGTCCTTAATAGAGAAACCCACTAAAAGCACTGCGAGCACATTGCTCAAGCTCCCTAAACCATGTTGCTAAAAAGCATATTATTAAAATGGACATGAACCGTTTAATGGTCAAGCCCAACAATTAAATTGCATAGAACCATTAGTCAAAATTAATTAACAAAAGGACTTGTGGTCACGCAGCACCTAGCACAACGTAACCAATTGCATTCCCAAAAGGTGAATATCATGCTAAATGTATCTAGGTAATATCCTTATAGGCATTCCAAAATTAAATGCACATCCAGTGATTAAAAGAGTTATTGGGTGTTGTTTATGTTATACTTGCCTTCCTTTAAAGAATCGCTGCTCAGAGTCTTCTAGATCTTGATCTTGAGTTGCTCTTGAGATCGTACGAGGAAGATCCACGGCTATACGTTTATTGGAGCACCACACATGCATACAGGTTCACACATGCAAGGCAAACAAGTATACAAACTATAAGAAACTAGTACACCATATCATCAAAAAAGAAAATAAAAGGTTTAATAAATTGTTCTATGCATCACTACGGGCACGTGAGCACGAGAATCACTCTAATCAGGTTTAAAACAAAGAAGTTATGCTCGAAACAGGGTTTCAGGGGCACAACTGCGAAGAAAAACTAAATACAGGGGCAGTTTTGGAAAACCGAGGGCCTAAGTGTAACTTAAACTAAACTGCTGAGGGTTAAAGTGCTAAAACAGAAGGTCTTGGACTGCAGATTCCATTTTTGAAAAGGCTGAGGTCGAAAACATTAAAAACATGACCTTTTCGAATTTATTTTGAACTAGAGCCAATTGTGGGTCGATTCCCGAAGAGTGTAGGGTCATTTTTGCAAAGGTGCGCTAGCAGCGGCGATGTGGCACAACTTGATTGGCTAGATCTGGTGACAGAGAATGGCCTGCGAAGTCGCAGCCACAGAAGATCCCGCGGAACTAGTGCAGAGGTGGGAGACCTGTGCAGGCGGTGAAACGGAGGACACCCGCGCCTAGTGAATGGAGAGGCGACACTGTGGCCCCGTTGAGGCGGACAGACGGGCGCTGTGTGCATCGCTCCTGTGCATGGGAAGCGCGTCGTCCCTCAGGGCAGTAGGTGGGCGCCAGGGTCTACGCAGGTGGGGGGCAGGCGCGGGAGCCAGAGAGCGGCAACAGGGGAGCGGGTAGAGCAGTTCGGTGAGGGAGGGGTGGCAGTCAACACGTGGGCCATGGGGCCCCAGGAGCACGGCGGGGCTAGGGCAGAGGTAGGAGTAGAGCAGGGGGACCCGGTGGGGCTAGGCAGGGCAGCAGGCGGACGCGCGTCTCTGCTCTACGGACGGCGCAGGCGGGCGGCAGCGAGCGTGTCGTACTTTTGCGCGTGGGTGAGGGTAGGCAGGACCCACGTGGGAGCCCACTACAACGCGACGCAGGAGGATGAGGTGCAGGGAAACGAGGTGGCCGGAGTGGAAGAAGGAAGGGAAAACTGCTCACCAGAGAAAAAGAAAAACTTAGATCCGCGGAGTTCCGATGATGTGCTCGCAAAACGGTGACCATCCCGATGAAGATCTCAACGAGAGGAATGCGGTGATGCCTTTGGTGTTCACTGGAGATGACTGTGCATGGAGGAATTTCTCACCGCTGAGTTTGCCAGGCGCTCCAGCTGACAACCCGCAAAATCAGCATCCTGAATTCCCTTTGTGAGAGAGCAACGAAGCTGAAGAGAACCAAAGATCAAGCTCAGGAGTGTATTTCAGGTACCTGAAGATGCGCTTCACCGCTTGACGGTGTGATGTCCTCGGTGAGGCCTGAAATCAGTGCACAAAGGCAGACTGCGAAACTCGGTGTCTGGCCTAGTCGCCATCAGTTACAGAAGTGAGACGATCTCCCCTTCTTCATCCGCATCAAGTGCTGTCTGTGTTGACACGGGAGTCGCCATGGGCTTGAGATCTCCCTTGTCAAACTTTATCAAAATGTCCTTCGTGTACTTGGCTTGATGGACGAAGGTTCCTTCTAGGCCTTGCTTGATCTGTAGTCCGAGGAAGAACTAAAGCTCACCCATGAGACTCATCTCGAACTCACTGCTCATCTGTTCAGCAAACTTAGACACCAAAGCAGTGAGATGAACCACCAAAGATAATGTCATCAACATATATTTGAACTAGAAGGGTGTCACCGCCATGACTTAACAGAAACAAGGTCTTGTCTACTGAACCCATCACAAACCCAGACTTGAGTAGGAAAGCTTTCAGCCTAGCATACCATGCTCTTGGAGCTTGCTTCAGACCATAAAGGGCTTTTCTCAGCTTATACACCCAGTCTGGAAACTTGGCACTCTCAAAGGCAGGAGGTTGTTTCACATATACCTCCTCCTCTATGTAACCGTTTAGGAAGGCTGACTTGACATCCATCTGCTGCAATTTGAAGCCTTTAGAGGCAGTAAAGGCAAGCAGAATCCTAATGGCTTCTAAAGAGCTACAGGAGCAAAGGTCTCTTCATCATCTATCCCCTCCTTCTGACAGAAACCCTGGGCAACCAATCTCGCTTTGTTCCTCACAACCATCCCATCCTCACCCTAGTTTGTTCTCGAAAACTCACTTGGTTCCTATAGGGTGGCAGTTTGGTGGAGGTTCAACTAAATCCCAGACATGGTTTCTCTCAAAGTTCTCCAACTCCTCATGCATGGCGTTCACCCAACTAGGATTAGATAATGCATGTGACACATCCCGGGGTTTGAAAAGAAGCAACAAATTAAGGGTGGCGGAAAAAGGCTAGAGAGTTAACCGAAGAGCGTGTGATACACTGGTGTAGATCTCCAATCATCCTGTCTGGGGGGTGATCTCGCTGGACCTGCCGAGATGGAACAATCTCAGAGGTCACCTCCCCTGCGTCCTTAGTGGGGCCAGCTTTTGCTCGAGCTTGCAGTCTGGGGAGCGAGGAGACAGCCGTAGGCAAGGGTCCTCCTTCATCTTCAGAGCTCGTAGCAGAAGGGGTAGCAGCTGTAGCTAGTGCAGTGGCTCCTACATCACCAGCATCTACTTCACCTTCCTCATCTTCAAAGATGGGAGCGCCTTCTTCATCATCACCTGAAAGCTCAAATGCAGGGGTTGTGCAAGGCATAGATTCATCAAAGGAAACTTCACAGGTCTCAACCACTTGTTTGGTATCGAGGATCCACACTCTATATGCCCTAGAGCTAGAGGCGTACCCAAGGAAAATACCATCCAAGCAGCGTGATTCAAATTTGTCCAAATGCCCCTCCTTTTTGAGGACAAAGCATCTACAGGCAAATGCACGCAGGTGCTTGACACTAGGCTGCCTACCAAACTGTAGCTCAGTACGAAGCCTTCCCTAAGAAAGCTCGTAGGAAGATGCGGTTGGCAATGTAACAGGCACTATTCATAGCCTCAGCCGAAAAGTGTCGCAGAGTCCTGTGCTCATCAAGCATCATCCGCACCATCACAACAAGTGTGCGGTTCTTTCGTTTCACAACACCATTCTGAGGTGGGGGTATAAGGAGACGGGAATTGGTGATCGAGACCTAGGTCACGACAAAAGGTTTCGAAATGAGAGTTACGAAATTCTCTGCCATTATCACTGCGAATAGCCCTCATGGCCTTATGACTCTCATTCCTTAACCTCAAGACCAGATCCTGAACAAAACCGAAAGCCTCATCTTTGAATTCCATGAAGAACACCGACGAAAAGCGAGAAAAGTCATCCACAACTATAAGCACATACCAATTCCCACTGACCGACTGTACCCGAGCAGGACCAACCTTGTCCATATGTAGCAGCTCACCCGGGTAAGAGGTCATCACCTAATTGACAGGTGCATGAGAAGCGGCAACCATCTTGCCATGATGACAGGGGTGGCACACTAAGTCCTTTTCTGCTTTCAAATTGGGCAATCCTCAGATCAGACCCGTCGAGCTCAACCTGGCTAGCAGATCAAAACTCAAATGGCCAAGCCTTCTATGCCACTTCCAAATATCAGCAGAAGGACTAGCAACCAAACATTGAGGAGGGTCAGAAATAGATGCAAGGTCAACCTTAAAAACCTGCCCATAGGGCAAAATCCGACAAACAAGGTTTTCCTTAGCATCAAGCACACAAGAAGAACCATACTTAAAACGAACCTCAAACCCTTCCTTGAGAAGTTGCGAGACAGAAACCAAATTGAACCCCAAATTCCTCACCAAAGCAACTTCCCTCAGGGAAAGGTTGCTAGAAAGAGCAACAGAACCAACACCCAACACTTTACCTAGACCATTATCCCCGAATGTGATGTACTCCTTGGTGCTTATGGGGCTGAGGCTAGAGAACCATCTGCGGTGCCCTGTCAAGTGCCTAGAGCATCCAGAGTCCATGATCCATATGTCCTCCAAGCCTCGATCCTGCAAAATCAAGGAAAGCAAGAGTAAGCAAATGGTCCTGGCACTAGGGTTAGTGAAACTACTGAACCAGTGCCGAGCCATCTGCTCCAAGGTAGGGTAAACACATTCAAAGTAAGCATCATGTCTATCTAGGTACCCATGACCTCCAAAGCGTAAGCTCTCAAACCCTTTTCCACCAAAGCCTCGGTCACGAGGTCCATAGCCGCGCTAAAAACGACTAGGACCTCGGCCGGCAAAGCGTCTCTCTCCACCAGGAGCACGGGCCTGAAGGCCACCTCCTCTCTCACCAGCAAAGCGGCCTCTCATCTCACCGCAATGGGGAGGATCCTGCCTACCACCCTAGTAGAACTGGTCCTAGTTCCCCCAAGCTCTCTCCTGCCTCTTAACTCGTTTCCTCCTGAAGCAAAACTCCTCCAAGTGGCCATTCCGCTGGCAAAAGTCACAGCGGTAGACATGCCTCTTGGGAGTGGGGTTAAGCTGAGCCTTGGGCTTAGGTGGAGTAGCCTTGGGTGGAACAGGCTGCTGGACTCTCTCCTTGCTCACTGGAGGCTTGAGAATCTCAGTCACTACTCTGTCTAGCTTAGCCTGTGAGGCCTTGGGTGTCTATAACTGCTTCTTTGGGGCAGCCTTGGGAGGCTTGTGGTAAACCCATCAACAGTAGGGATAGGCTGAGGAGAGGCAGTCTTAAGCTTAATTGGGGAACTCTTCTTCTCACCCGAAGTACTACACTCTCCTAACCCAATGTCCACTCATATCACCCTCAGCTCTCTTGGTGCTCTCTAAAATCATCCTTAGTTGGGGCTCTCTAGCATACATCCAACTGAGCACCTCTCTTAAATGGTTGTTCTCATCAACCAAAGTCTATTTCTCCTCTCTCAGATCTTCCAGAACTAAAGTCTGGGTAGCACAAGTGGCGCAGGCTAGAGAAGGAACAGAGGGAGCAGACTTCTCTAACTTCTTAATGGTGGCATCCCTATCCACCAACATCAACCTTAAAGTGAGACAGTTCTCACAAGTGCCAGGGGGTGCTGAAAGCACCTCAAGGTCAGCTCTCAACTGCTCAAGTTCACTTTCCAAGGTAGGACAAACCATGCACACACCCAAAAGTGTAGGTCTAGCCCTAAGCTCCTCTAACTCCTTGAGCTTTCCCTCACACCTCACTTTCAGCTCAGCTATGTCAACAGCTAGGTGGGGGCACATCTCACACTCAGGCTCATCACTCAAATAGGCTAATCCAATTTAGACCGAAGCTTGCCTAACTCTACCTTCAGCCTCTCCATCTCCTTTACCTGATGAGCATACTTGCTCTTCTGGTCACAGAGATCTCTCATCAAAGTCTCATAGGTGGGGCACTCACACTGACTAGGCTAGGCTGGCACACTCTTCAGCCTCTCTATCTCAGCTAGAGCATTAGCCAACTTGGCTTTCTGCTTCTGCAGCTTCTTGGCTTCCCTCTCCAACATCTTATCCTGAGCTTTCAACTCACGACTATTTGCCTCCAACATCTCAAGAATTTCAGCTTGCTCAGGAGTTACCTCTTCATCGGAGGAGTCATTGTCATTGCCCTTGTCATTTTTGTCCTCAAGCGCCATGGAGCAAAAGGATCTCCGGTGCATCTTGTGCTTGTGCTTGGACTTGGTGGAGACGAAGCAGAGTCCAGCTGGACCACCTTGGTCCCTCCTCTTGTCCCGCTTGTTGACCATCTCCTCATTGCTTGAGCTTGACGAAGACGAGGAGGCGGAGGACGATCCGCCACACAGACCACCAAGCTCGACGAAGAAAGCCTTGTCCCGCTTCCGGTTGTCCTTCTAGTAGCTCTTGAAAGCCTTTCTGAAGTTCTTGATCTTGCTGGAGCAGTGCTTGGGGTTGTCATGCTTGCTGTAGTCGTGCTTGCCGGAGTGGTACTTGTTGGCGTCACAGGGAGTGGCTCTTGCCCTTCTTGTACCGGTCGTTCTGCTTGTTCGGGCATTCGGCGATGAAGTGGCCGACCTCTCCGCACTCGAAGCACTTGGGCCTCTCGCCCCTCTTCTTTCTCATCCGGTTGTCATAAGCGTGTTGAAAGTGACTAGACACCAGGCAAAGCTCATCTTGCCCAAGTGACGCTAACTGCACCTCTGTAACAGACATAAGAGCAGAAAATGAAAAGTTGTGAAGCTGGGCGTTAGTAGCGGCCTCACTAGAGGGAGAAGCCAAGGCCAGGCTCTTGGAGCTAGTACAAGCGAGAGAATCTCTCAACTTGTAATCCACCCTATGGCCTTGAGTTTGCTGTAAAGAGTCTCCACTCCAATTGTGTCATTGGCCTCAGACTCGATGATCGAGTTAACCTTGATCTCCCAAACCTTCCTGTCCAATGCATACAGCAATTTCACAACCTGCTGATGGTCGGTGTGTGGGATCCTCTTAGGGCTAGAGTTAACGCTCAACTTGTTGATGATCGACTGAAAACGACCAAACAAGTCATCGATGGACTCACCAGGCTTCTGAACGAAATTCTCATATTCGCGCCTGTAAGTCTCAATGAGACGCCCCTTGATAGTAGCAGTGCCCTCATGGTGTGCACTCAGCAAGGACCAGATCTGACGGGCAGTCTCTAGGTGGCTCACTTCTCTCATAATCAACCGGACCAAGTCCTGAGAAGAGAAAGTTAACACCTTTGGCATTGGCCTCATGCTGAGCCACAATCGCTGGGGTAGTGCGCTAAGCAACTGGAAGCACCACAAAGTTCGCACTCTAAGTAGCATCCCATATGTCCTGGCCCTGGCTAAGCAAGAATGCTCTCATCCTACCCTTCCAGTAAGAGTAGCAATCGGAGCCAGGGACCGGAATCTTCCCGGAGTGAGTCATAGTCGCTACTAGTTTCTCACCGGTAAAGGTATGAAGAAACCTAACCGGCTCTGATACCAATTGTAGGACCGAGACATGCGACTAGAGGGGGGTGAATAGGAGCACTTGAAAACTCAAAATCACAACCCCCAAGCAACTGCTTTGAAAAGCTAAAGAGAAACAGAACTAGGCACCGTCCACTGAACAGATACGTGCCTAGCAGCGCAAGGGTGCCAGTCCTCTGAGAGGATATGTACCAAGCAAGCGAAAGCACTCAACTCAACGATCACAAAGACCGCAAGCCAAGCGGAGCAGCAACTCACACCGAAGTGTCTCGCCAGCCACTCAACGCACCAAGATGCATCTCACTGATACACATCAAGCAAAAGAATATAGGCACACAACGACAACCACCAAAGCGAGGTTGAGGCAAAAACACAGAAGCAAACTGAACACAAACCAACCAAAATGAACACGCCTAGTGATCACCAAGATCCCTTAGCAAATGAGGTGCTAAAAACCTTAGGAATGACCTTAGGCGCCCCCAAAACCACCCGGAACAAGCCACAAACCCTAGGAACAACTCAAACCAAATCTACGGCCAAAAACCCTGTCCACACCGGACTATCTGATAGGCTCTATTTGATAGTCCGACATGACTTTTTCAGGTAGACCAGGTTGCAAAGAAAAATGCCAAAATCCAGTCAAACGGACTCCAAAAATCATGAAATTTTAACCACAGGCTAAGGAAAACATGGTGAACAACATACTAAAAATTGAGCTCATTTGGAGACTGTTAATACACCATACTATCCGGTGAAGTTGCACCGGACTGTCCGGTGTGCCTAGAAATCAGCCTCGGACTTTGAGTTTGCAAACCTCAAACTTGACCAAATCTTCTCGGATCTTCACAAAATTTTGCACAAGCTATCCTACCACTATTACAAAGCTATTCCCAAAATATCTACTCAAAAAGATCAAGGGATTAGCGGGAATTTCAGATATCGTGAAGAGGGGAAAATTTGGGGAAGAAAGGGGAAAACCCAAACTATCTTGCTCGTGGCAATCCAATTCGATTGAGATGTTCTAAGACATAATCTCCACGTCATAGCAAGTCCAAAACATCTGCAAGAGAAGGGATTCCAAGCTTGGCGAAAACAAACACCCAAAAGCCAAGGATACCTCAAATAGATGCCCAAGAAAGGTCTAAAGATTCAGCATACAAGCAAGAATTCGTCCCAAGCAACCACCCTCACCTTCCCTCAAGATTAGGAGGCTAAATCCTACTATAAGCTCCCTAACAATGGAGCTCAAGGGTTGAGGATGAAAATCACAAAGCAAAGACTAATCCTAGCAGCCAAGAGTCACTCTAATGACCTGCCTTGGACCTATTTATACCCGAGTGCTGTTTAGACAGTTTTGCACTTAGGTCCCTACAACTAGACAAACCATAAGGACTCAAATGAAAGATTACAGGATATTTCGGGACGGACGACCACGATGAAGTCTTGATCTTCGTAAGTTCCACGCAATCCTCGGATGTTGTCCATGTGGCCAGTAGTCCAATCCGCGATCCGCCCCCGGTTTTGAAGTCAGAAACCGGGAAACTTTAGGAAGTCTCCGCCTGGGCCGGATTTGGCCCATCTTCTCTATCTTGGCCGACAGATGCCGAGCATGCCTCCAGTCCTTCGGAGGACTTTCTTCTCCATCTACCTCCAGTCCATCGAAGGGCCTCCTGTTCATCGGAGGTCTTGTGCCCAAGTCCTTCTGGGTCTTGCTACTATTGACAATCACTCATCACTCCAGAGGCGATGGAGCTGGTCCATTGGCTCTCTGTCGGGCCCCTGTTGCTGGTCTTCCGACTCCTGGTGCTACTCTTCTTCGGGCTCCTTTACTATCGCCTGCTCTGACGGGTGTCCTTCGCTCGCGGGATCTATATGCATGATATAGTGCAATATGAGCGCATGTAAATGCGAATGCTTGCTTATGGTGCAGATGCGATGTAATGAATCGTGACCAATAAGTGGAGCTATGCATTTTTGTGACAAAACTTGTCTAATACTAAGAAATCGTACAAACCATCAGCTAAGGTAACCTATCATATCACATATATCAAAATATGGGCGTGTAGTGACTATAAACATCCCATCTAGTAAAATGACCAAAGTTGAATTAGACATCTATTTTTCATATAAGCTAATCCTGACATGCATTCCAAAACAGTAGCTATGACCTAAGTACCCCTATGTTCATCATGATCTGTCTTAGCACTTACTAAATATACTAGACTCACTTTTTCTATTACTCAATTAAATATGCATTATTTTGGCATTTTCAAATCAGTGCCCATACTTAACATGCACAACCTCCTACTCCAACAGTGAGTCATTTTCATAACTTAGAGCTCACACCAAGTCCATGAAATCACCTAGAGCATTTTTATTATAGCAACCTTTTCTTTTTCTAACAATATGCCTAATTTACTTGGTAAGGGTAAAACAGTAATTAACAGTCAATCCTAGGGCTACCAAAATTTATATAGTGCCTAGATATGCTAGCAAGGCCTCTGTCCAAATTTCATAATTTTTGGAGCTCATTTGTCCTACATTTCCTATTTATTAGGTTTTTACATGCATGCACAAAATCAGGGGTAAAAATGTCATTTCCTACTCATCCATCATACTCAACAGATAGATCTATTAACCAGGGTCACAATGCAACCAAGTTTGCCATTTTTGGATTTTTCCTTGATTTACTATGATTTTTCAAAGATTACTGCCGAATATTAAAGGAATAAATGGAAAATCGTAGATCTAGGGACCTAAACACGATTAACTGTAGACTCTAGGGACTAAAATGCGAGATCTACAAGACACAATACACAGTGCACGTTACGATCTCACGAAATCATGCAAAATCAGGGGCCTAAATGCGAGATCGCCGTCTTCTTCCTCCCTGCTTCGTCTACCTCGCGCAGGGGGGGGGGGAAAGGCGTGGCTGCGCGCGCGACTGGCCGGCCCTGCGAGGCACGGCGGCCCGCCGCGAAGGGTCCAGGAGGGAGAGCGAGCAGTGGGGATTCTTACCCCCAACTCGAATCGACGAATGCGGCGGCGTGGAGGTAGGAATCTGCCGGCGATGAGGCTCGAAGGCGCGGAACTTCGGCGGCGAAATACGGCTTGGTGGCCTAGAGCTACGGGAAGGGGTGGAGCGGGGGTCGGGGATGGATGGCGGAGACGTAGTTGGGCGCAGGAGCGAGCGGAGCGGTGCCGGTGCGAGCTCCTTCGAGCGCCGTCAATGGCGGTCGGGCGGAGAGCGAGAGGGAGAGGCGCGCGGGCGAGCGGAGCGTCTGGAGGGGAAAGAGCGAGAGGGAGGAGCGCGGCGCGGCTTAAGGCGAGGCCGGAGGTCTCGATCTGCGCCGGGGCCATTCCAGCCATATGCTGGCAGCCACGTGGCAGCGGCCAGCTCGGCAGCTCAGCCCGGACGGATCAGAGGGTCCACCTGTCAGCGAGACATATTTCCAAAAATAGAAAACACTGTTTTGCTGTTTTTGTTTAACCTCTGTAAATCGCTATTTTGACCCATTTCTAAGCCGAATTTGAAGAATACCTAATTGGAAGAAATGTTGTACTCTTTTAGATATAAGAGTTTGTCAAAAGGCTCAAGCTCAAATTCTCAGTCAAAATATGATTTAAATTTGAATTTGTCTCAGGATTTCAGATTTGACCTACACAGCCCATTGTAAAGAAAATTCTAAAAGTCCTATTTGTGTCAAAAATAACCTGAAATGTTTTATACAAACTTTGTTCAAAATTTCTAGACCTACAACTTTCTCAATTAGAGTTTTGCATGAAAATGATTGTAGGTCAATGAAAAAGTGGGATTCCTAAACAGTTCAGATTTTGACTGTGTTTGTAGGCTGATAGTAAAAGCCCTAAATCACTAAGCAAACCTTTGTGCATGTCAAAGCTCTAATTATCAAAGTTGGTCATCATGAGATCATCTACAAGTTTGGTATAAAAAGTTCCACCTAAAACTCAATAGAACTAAAGTTATGATCATATTCACAATGTCATTCATGCAGAAAACTGAGTTCACCACTTAGCATTTCTACCAAGTTTGTTCATGGGACTCAAATGCACATCATTATGAGATGAAATGATGCTTATGAGATATGATTAAGAAAATGAGGCACATGAAATGCACTGGAGATGCCTGGAGCATCACAGTGACCAGTATATATAGCCCCCAAGCTGATAGAGCCGTTGTAAAAGAGGTGGGCTGACGTAGGGTAGACCGTATGGTACGGTCTAGAAATTTTGTGAGGACCAGACCATACGGTCCTCTTACTTTTCCAACGGTCACTGATTTTCTCACGTCACTGTACTATTGTCCGTGACTTGGTATGCTCTTAAGAGACCGTACTATACGATCCATTGTAGACTACAGTACCTTCCAAAGCCAAACCCTCGAGTTTCTTAGGACGGTTTGGTAAAACCGTACCATCCTTGATCTAGTCTGAGGTTTAGGTACCCTCGGGTTATTTGGTACGATCTAAGTACTATCCACAGACAGTCTGTTCATTTCGCATCTTGGCTTCAATTTACATAGCTGACTCTCTTGGTACGCAGAATGGTACGTTTACGCTCGATCGGACCTTCCTGTTATATGGATTTGCATGGAGGTCAAACCATCAAAGAAGCTCTTGAGGTAAGATGATACACTCAGTTCAAAGAGCTCCAGACCGGACCATCCAGTCCGTTCAATAATTTTTTGACTTTGTTTTTCTTCAAGCATTTCGATGTCTCCTTCGTTCTTCTTGAGCCTTATTCCTTTCCATATTGTACCTTTGATGGTTTTGAGTCTTTTGGCTTGTGTATGTGCATCCAAGACTTAGCAAATCTCTCAATCAAGCTACTAACCATAGACCCTCCTTAATAGTGCGGATACTAGATGTCATGCCCAGTTCTCAACCAACGGAACTGAAACAACATATATGTGCCAGGAACGAGTCTCACATATATTATGACAAAAATGACATCACAGAACGTGCATAAAGGGAAATAACGTTACATAGCGTATAATCCCATTATTACATCAAGACCACAAGTCTTTATAACAGAGCCATATAGAGAAAGCGTAAATGATAGCAAAACGAGTCGCCACAGGGACGTCAACTGGAAGACTGGCAAGCCTAGAACTCATCATAACCTTAAACATAATCTTACACGCCTTCCTCAACTGAACAACGGTTGGTGATTCACCCAACAAAAGAAATAAAACAACAAGCATGGGTAAACAACCGTACTCAACAAGCATAACATGAACCATGAGGCTCTAAGGTTGGCTGACCTGAATGCATGAACTTTTAATTGATTAAGTTTTATTAAACAACTAATCACTGCAAGTGAGTATGTGAACCATTAACCCAAAGAGATATTGCATAAGATATTAGTCAACATTATTGCTGCCATGTAGTAAGAAGTCGCTAAGTATCCAGATGAGTGAAGATTTGTTGATCTGTGTAGATAATGAATTCTGTATGTTGGAGATAAGAACGCCATTGTTCTACTGCAAGAATGATAGCCATGTATTCTTTCTCATAGGTAGAAAGACCAAGAGTGTGAGGTCCCAAGGCCTTACTGACAAATGCCAAAGGATGGCCTTGTTGAGTGAGGATAGCACCAATACCCAAGTCACAAGCATCTCCCTCAATGCAAAATGGGAGATCAAAATTGGGTAATGCAAGAACTGGGGCATAAATTAATGCTTGTTTTAAGGCCCGAAAGGCAGCTTCTGTTGCAGTGGTCCAAATGAAAGGAACATTCTTCCTGAGAAGATTGGTTAGTGGTTTACTTAAGAGCCCACAATGCTGCACAAACTTACGGTAATAACCTGAAAGGCCCAAGAAACTTCTGAGTTCTTTGACATTTTTAGGTGATGGCCATTTCGCAACAGCTTCAATTTTGGAAGGATCAGTGGACACATGACCAGCTGTGATAATATGGCCAAGATAAGCAATACTCTGTTCAGCAAAGGTGCATTTACTGAGTTTGACCTTCCAATTATCCCTGGATAAAAGCTGGAGAACTTTGTCAATATGAATTAAGTGGTCTTCCAAGGAAGTGCTGTATATAAGAATGTCATCCAAAAAGACTAGAGCACATTTACGAAGAAGGGGTGCCAATGTGATGTTCATTGCTTTTTGGAAGGTACCAGGGCCTCCAGTGACACCAAAAGGAAGAACCAAAAATTCATACTGACCAAGGTGAGTAGAGAAGGCTGTTTTGTACTCCTCACCAGCGTGAAGCAAAATCTGGTGGAACCCTGATCTCAGGTCTAGCTTGGTAAACCAACTAGCTTGAGCAAGTTCATCTAGAAATTCATCAATAATAGGAAGAGGAAACTTGCTTTTAACAGTTAGTGCATTCAAAAATCTGTAGTCAATGCAAAAGCGCCAAGAGCCATCCTTCTTTTTAGTCATGACGATAGAAGAAGAAAAGGGACTATAGCTAGGTCTGATAATACCATGATCTAGCATTTGAGTCACCTGTTTTTCAATTTCAGTTTTGAGGGCAGGGGAGTATTTGCATGGCCTGTTAGCAAATGGCTGTGCACCATCGATGAGAGGAATACAATGATCCACTGATCTAGAAGGAGGTAGGCCATGAGGAACCTCAAAAACAGTAGCATGCTGGTCCAACATGGATTGAATAAAGGGAGGAATGTAAGGTGTGGAAGGGGAGTCCACCAAAACAGACAGTTCAATTGTATGCAATTCATAATCGGTAGGGAGCTGCCCTTGAAGCTGAACCAGTTTCCCCTGGTAGTAAAACTGGAGCCATTTTTGTTTCCAATGAATGTGCATGGGGGACAGGGATTCCAACCAATCCATTCCTAATATCAAATCATATGAAGTGACTGGTAGAATTTTCATGGGTAGAGTAAAGGAATGCCCCTGTATTGTCCAACTGGTGTTAAGCAAATCAGAGGTGCGTGTTATAGTGTTGCCATTGGCCACTTGCACCAGAATGGGAGAGAGCAAGGGTGTAGCTTCAGTTAACTGTGCAGCTAAAGATGCACTGACAAAGGTGTGGGTACTACCTGAATCCACTAAAATGAGGATGTTGTGTCCTGACAAGTTACCTTGGAACTTCAGAGTGGTTGGGGTAGAATGACCAGTAACCGCCTCTTGGGACAGAGTAACATATAACTGTGCAGATGTGGTTGGTGATGAAGGAGTGTCCTCTTCTTCAGCAGACAATTGGAATAATTCCCAAATTTCTTGGACCATTTGTAGTTGAACTGTAGAAGAACATTTGTGACCAGGAGCCCACTTATCGCCACAACAGAAACAAAGGCCTTAAGCTTTGCTGTAAGCTTTTAAGGCTGCCAATTTGTCCTGCACTAGTTGAGGATTAGGCAGTGATGGCTTTTTGTCAGTGAGAAGAGGAAACTTATCATTGCGAGGAGGTAAAGGGAGAGGGTGAGGACCCTTGGCTGACAGTGCTGTATAAGGAGAAAAACCAGACTGTTTCACCTCAGTTACTTGATGAGGAACTGTAACATCTTCCTGTAAAGCCGCCAGAGCGCAAGCAGTGTCCAAATCCTTTGGACGGTGAAGTAAAAAACTAGGGCGAATAGAGCCGTGTAAACCTTGAATGAATTGCATGGTGTAATGTCGGGCTTCAACATCTGGCTCATAAGCTGCAAGCTAATCAACAAGCTCAACGAACTGAGTAATATATTCAGTAACTGTACCATGCTGTCGGAGTTGGAGCAATTGGTGGATAAGAAAATCATGTTCATCTCGACCAAATCGGTCTAGACCTAATGCATTAAATTCAGGCCAACAACATTTAGGGAGTTTGCATTCTATAGGCTAAAGCCAGCAGGCAGCAGAACCCAAGCAATGCATAATAGCGACTCGAACCCACATTGTGGTGTCAACATAGTACAAATCAAAGTAGTTCTCACAACGGGAAAGCCATAACTTAGGATTGTCGCCATCGAATTGTGGAAATTGCAATTTCGTCAGACGACCAAAGGCGTCTGAGCCAGCATGAGAGTGAGAACTACTAAAACGGGGGCCCGTGGTGTCATGATCATTATGCATCCAATGGGGAGAGGGAGGGTTCTGGAAAGGTGGCATAATCTTGGAATAGATATGAGTATGGGTGAATACCCGCCCCATCTCATGATCTTGGTGAGGCGAATAGTGGTGGAGTTTCTTAGCATCTACAGCCATCGCTGCCGCCGCCAGAAAGGGAGGGTTGGGAAGAATATCGGCGGAAGAGGTAGAAGGATCCCGAATCACGCGCTCCAGGTGCTTGCCGAAAGATCCGATCTCAAGCTTGAGGATATCAACGGTGGAGTCGATAGAGGAGTGCCACTTGGTGAAGTTGTTGTGAGCCTCCGTCAGCGATGCCGTGGCCGATTCGATTGACACGAGGCGGGATGCCGTTGCCGATTCAATCGACGTGAGGCGCTCATCGTACTTTCGGACGACGCCGGTGATAGAAGTCTCGAGCTCAGTGAATCCGGCGTCTTGGTTTTGTTGAATCTTCTTCATCTCATCATGAATCAATTGAACACTAGACGAATCCATGGTGGATTGATAGGGTTTGGAGATGGTGGAAAATTGGGGAAAATAGGATCGAAGAATTTGATACCAGATTGTTACGATAGCAGTAAGAAAAGAAGAATTGGATTAACAGAGTAGGTGGGGAAGGCCACAGGTTCATTGTCGGCGGCTGGATAGATAGTAGATAGGAAGTGTCTACAGCAGTATTTCATCCATACCCTGTCACGCAGGACAAGTCTAGGTATATAGCCTTCCTATCCTATTACAAATGGACCCATTCCGGGCCTATATTCCTTGGGTTGGGCCGGATCTTGCGCCTTGTTGGATGTTCTGCTTCTGTTGTTGCCGGTCCAAGTGTAGCAGTACTAGACCCGGTAATAGGCTTGTGCTTGGATCTTGTAGGGGGACTGCGAGCGTGGACGAGAGGCGATGTGGTGAGGTCGAGGTGGTGGCTCCGTAGTGCCATGGGGTTGGGGCGGGGTGAGAGAATGGGCGTTGGAGTGGCACGAGCTGTGGCATGCGAGCAACAACACAGGGGCGCTAGGAGAGAGACCGGCTGGATGATGGGGTGCGGTGACTACAGAGCAACGGGGTGGCAGGGCAGTGGACGGGGGTGCACGGTGAGGCCACGGTGGGCAGACAGTGACATTATGACATGGTCAGATCGCTGGCGCCCAAGCGATAGGACACAGGGGAAGGGAGGCGTTGGGGGTGGACGGTTGGGATTTTGGCAACGTACGTGCGTGTGGGTGTGGCAGCGTGGGGCAGTGGGGCCACACAGAAGTGAAGCCATCGCAGGCGGGTGCTGGGGAGGGGTGGCAGGGGATGGGGCCTACGGGCCTAGGGTTCTCCATGGGAGAAAGGGAGGCTCACGGGTTGGCAGTCGGGGCAGTGCGGCGGCGGCGGGGAGCTCGGATGGGCATGGGGCTCGGTGCAAGGTGGGTTGCATAGCGACGATAGGGTGGCACGAGGCTCATCAGAAACATGAAAGGGATTGGTGAGGTTGGATCAGTGTCACCGGGGAGTGGATATGGGTGTGGAAAACAATGTTTGTGCACTATACATTGAGTGGAAAAAATTGTTTGTGCACTGTAGACAATACGGATGCACTACATGGTGACACTAGTCTTATGGAGGGGAAGAGCAGGCCTCTTACGCCTCTTATGCGGTGTGCGCATCTCGATGCTTGGTCATCTCCCTCCACCCCTTCTCTCTTCTTCCTCCCTTTGTTCCGCGAGTCAATTCCTTCCCCGCCATTACAAAAGATCTCAATCTCCTATCTTGCCATTGAAGTGTTGCTCACTCCTACCAAGCCACTGGTCCCTTTTAGACTGTCCCTCTACCCACTGCCATCACAGCCAGCTCATTCCCTGTCTAGTATGGCCCACTAGCGGTAGCTGAAAGGGGCACCAAATGTCTAGAGTACACCTGTGAAATGGAATTACCTGGGAGAATGGTGGCTGAGCCTAGACCCAGGTTGTTCAGAGACTCCTCGCGTCCCTGTATTGTCCTCTTTCTCGAAGCGTAGGATTTGGAGCGGCGGCAGCGATGGTGGAGAAGGAGTTAGTGAGATCCTCCAAGGCTTGGATGGGGTAGAGAAGAAGGTGGACTAGAAGAACGTTTGGGTGCTCACCTGGGCTTGTGATGGAGGCCGATTTTGAGGGTGGATTCAGTGGGGAAGTGTGATGGCAGGTTCAGTCCCATCTGCACTAGCTTCAAGATGGGTGAGTTACTCTATTCTTGTTGTTCTCTCTCAACCGCTCTCTCATCTTTGAGTTCTCATCTTTATGTGGTATGCATAGCGTCTTGAGTTCATCTCTAGTAATCAGTGATGTAGATCTAACCAAACTTTGGGAGTGTGGATATGTAGGATGGATCCGCTTTCAAGCTACAATATAGAAATTCAGATTATTGCAAACAATACTCGTTTCAAGTCTTGTATAGGCATAGTGAAGTGGTAGACGCTGACGTAACCAACTTCAAGGATCTAGTTGATGATGAACATCTTCCCTTGTAGCTATGGAGATTTAGTCAGGTTGTTGTACAACTGTCATGTGACAAATTCGAATATTGAAATCAGTTCTGACCAGGAGTTGCTTGAAATGTTTGCTAAACAGAAGTCCACTAAAACATGGTATATGTCCTTACTTTATTATTATCCCAACAGTGAGCCTCCTGTTGTGCCATTGTGGGAAGAAGGTGATTTGCCATGCAACCCATCAGCATCAGCTCATCCCCTGGTGCAGTATACCCTAACCAAAACTAAAACCCAAGCTCAACCTGAAGACCTATACTGAAGAACCATGAGCCACAAAATGAGCATGCAGGTGTTGATGAAGAGGGAGAGTTCAACCAAGAACGATCTGACTCTGAAGAGAAAGTGGCCCTATCTAACTCTGAAGGAGGATCTAGCTCTAACTTTGATTATGTGGAAGATGAGGCAGATGGTCTTGTGCAAGACAAAGCTCCAAAATTTGAACCTGAAATAGTTTACGTCAAGGATGAGCCTCCCATGACAGTAGGAAGCAAATATCCAAATATTTCTGCATTTAGATTAGCATTAGCATCCCATGCAATCAATAATGAATTTGAGTTTAACATAGAGAAGAGTGATCTAGGGAAATGCAGGGCGTACTGCTCAAGAAGATTTGATGGCTGCAATTGGAGGATCCATGCATCAACAATGGGTGATAATATAACAGTCAAGGTAATCATGTATAGAATTGCATCAACAATGGCCATTTATCTTTGTCTTATTGTGTTTGCAACGACAGATGATATGTCTTTGTCTTATTTTCTATTGTAGGTGAAAAAGAACCCTCACATCCATAGCTGTCAAAGTAGCAGAAGGAGTGGGAAGTTCAAGGGTGCAACAAAGTATTGGGTCTATGAGAAGGTTATTGACTGGTTGAAAGAGGACCCTAGATTGAAAGCCAAGGAGCTTCAAAGAAGAATAAAGGAACATTTCAAGTTAGTAGTGCACTAAAAGAGAGTCTATAATGGTAAGGAGCTTGCTCTCTTTTTAGTTGTATAGTGATTGGAGGCAAAGTTTTGATGGATTGTATAGATTCAAGAAGCAAATAGAAGAGTCTTACCCTGGTAGTCATGTAGTTATTGATCATCACACCATTGGTGGCAAGATTAGGTTCAATAGAGTATTCTTTGCAATGAAGCCTTGTGTTTATGACTTCCTAAAGTGTTGTAGGCTCTATTTGTCAGTAGATAGTACATTCTTGACTGGAAAATTTAGAGACCAACTTGGTGTAGCATGTGTAGTAGATGGTCATAACTGGATGTATCTAGTAACCTTTTGAGTCCCAGATTCAGAAACAAATGAAAATTGGACACGGTTCATGGAAAGACTGAGAGCTGTAATAGGCAATCCACCAAGTCTTACATTCTGCACTGATTGTGGCACATCAGTAATGGATGGTGTTTGTGAAGTCTTTCCAGATGCGGAGCATAGGTAGTGTATGTGGCACCTTGTACAAAATTTTTAAAAAAATACACAATGGCAGAGTTTTTGATGATCACCTGTGGGCATCAGCCTATTCATGGAATTCTTATGTTTTTGAGAAGCACTGGTCTGCAATGGTAGTAGCAAAGCCATAGGCAATGATATTCCTCTAGGATAACCACTAAAAGCTTTGGATAAGGAGTTAGTTTTCTACACTGTCCAAAGTAGATTATGTAACCAATAATCTTTCAGAAGGTTGCAACAACCGGGTGAAGCCTGAGAAGGGTAGACATCTAGATGACTTACTTGATGCCATCATGTAGAAACTTTCGATAAAATGGAACCACAGGAGGAAAATTGCAAGGTAGATGGAGGGCAAGATCTTGAAGCACATAATTTATGAGCTTAAGGAGAGGAGGCACAAACTAGACATAAATGTGGTCACTAGATCTGATGGCATAGCAGAGGTAGTAGCTAGTGGAGGAACCGGTTTCAGATTTGTTGTGAACCTTGATGAAAGAATGTCCTCACACAGGGCTTGGCAAGTTGCAGGTATACCTTTCAAGCATGCACTGGCATATATTACTAGCATCAGGGGAGAGTAGAAGACCATGTGGATCAGTACTTCTCAGATGAAAAGTTCAAGGCAACTTATGAGGGGACCACTCCTGCTCTACCAGACAAATCAATGTGGCCCAAAGTCTGGCCATGGATTCTTCATGCATCCTCTACTACTGAAGTCCAGAACTAGAAGGAGGAGGAACAATAGGTTCAAATGAGCTCTTGAAGGTGGCACATCAGTCAAAGGCAAGCACCAGTGCCCAATATGCAAGAAGTGTGGCCACCACTGGTACACATGCAAGGATGGAGATCCTTCTGCTATTGCAGCAATGCTAGCTGACAGGTAAGTCCATCTAAGCATAGTACTACTATCATCACAACATTACCAAGCTGCTTTACTAACACATAACTACAATATGCAGGGGTCCACCCAAAAAGAGATAGAAGAAAGTTGCTCAATCTGCTATTCCAACATCAACAGAAACATGCATAGTGCCAGTTGGTCCAACGAGGATGATATTTCTTGTGATTCCTACTTGTGCATAGGCCAAAAGCTCTGGAAAGAGGAGTTCTACATCAACTGGTTCTTATGTGAGGTAATCAGTTCTATGCCCATTATGATTAAGTTGGATATGACAAGTCACTTAAATGCATTGTTATTTCTATTGCATGTAGAAGTTCTGCAATAGGTTCCAATAATGTACATCCCATGCCTATAAGCATGCTATGGCCTGGAGAAGAACTTCTTGGTGAAGATGTGCCTAGAGAAGAACTGACTAGGCAAAATGTGCCTAGTGAAGAAGCCGACAAGACCAAAGCCAAGAGAGGCAAAGGCAAGAGCACAAACAAACAAGAGGAAGGCTACAACAACTGAAGCTATTGGCACTCCTGATAGCCTAGCTATGGGGACAAGAAACAAGAGAACCACTATTGCAACATCTCCAGACAACCCTGTGATGGGGATGAGAAGCAATAGGAAGCTAAACATCTCCTAAATTGGAGCCATGTTTGGTGCTTCTGTTGTTTGCAATGTTGCTGAACATTATTTCCTATGGATAGTTTGTATGAACTTATGTACTCTGCATGTGGGTCTATGTCACCAAACTATCAGATGGTACTGGATTTGGACTAGTTGTATGAACTTAATAAACAGGCTAGTTGGACTAATTGTATGAACTTAATTACTATGCTAGCTAGACAAGCTCTATCAACTAAATTGCTCTTCTATGGTTCTAGCCAAGCTACAATGCTATATGACATGCTAGTTCAGTAATCATTTAGTGCTCTAGGACATTTATTAATTCATTCAACCATGGATACATTCATTCATTGATGCATTGCAACATCCTTGCAAGAAACTAATGGAGAACTCTACTTCCACAACACATACAACATAAGGAGGATATAGACAATCACTGGTTTCTCTACCCTCTTTAGTTGTAGCATGATCCTATCTTCATTCATCCCTTGACCAGCAGCTATAGCTCTAGGAACAATAGCATGGTGAAAGGAACGTGCCAGGGTGTCTGACCCAAGAGGGGGAGGGGGTGAATTGGGTTGCTAATTGCTCTTCTAAAACCTAGGGCAATCTAGTGCATAGAATAAACCTATCACGTCCTACACTTGCTAGTTAAGTCTAAGGTTTATCTATGCGCTCTCTAACTTACCCAAAAGACTTGGAACCTAGAGCCAAATCTAATCAACTAACTAGGAAAGCTAAAGGCACACAAAGAAGATAAATGTGGAAACGCAAATGCGGTCAGTAAAGAGAGTAAGGAAGGAGGATTACAAACTCCCAAGGAGACACGGAGATTTAATGTGGTTCACCACAAAGGGCTACATCCATGGGCTCACCACCAAAGGCAATATATGAGCCGGGCACCATGACTCTTCCGATCACGTCTTGCGCTCACCACACAAGGCTCATGGCAAGCAAAGGCTAAGTGAATCCAAGCCACCAAGGCTTAGCCACCGCCACTGCCTCTCTCAGTCACAAGGCACCGAATGCTTTAGTACTGAAGTTTGTAGGGTCTCCTCATCCCTGCACAAAGTGTCACCACCGCTCCACACCAAGAAGGAGGGTCTAGCAATGAATACAATGTGGCTTGACCGTAGCCAAGGCTTCTCTCTAGCTCATGCAGGAGCTACACTCAGGAAGAACTCACAAGCTCACTCTCTCTAAGCTCTAACCTAGCTTGGATGATGCACTAAGCTCTCATATGGTGGTTGGAGTGGTAGATGTGCTTGGAGTACTCCTCTACACTTGCTCTAGTCTTCAGGTGCTCCAACTCACTTGAAATGGCTAGGTGGGGTCGTTTATATAGCCCCCAAACACAAACTAGTCAGGTGGCCAAAAGGCTGCCAGAAATTGCATAGACAAGATGGTACGGTATATAGACAGTTTGTAGGAGAGTATGGTACGGTCCATTGTACTTGCCAACTAGCCATTGAACTAGCCATTGGAAATGGTACGGTCGATAGTACGGTGTATTGGAGAGTACTATACGGTCCATGTATTCTTGATTTTCCTTCCAATGGGTAACTTGGTACGGTCTATAGTACGTTCTGTAGGAGAGTACTATACGGTCCATGTATTCCTGATTTTCCTTCCAAAATCATAGCCTCGGGTAACTTGGTATGGTCTATAGTACGGTCTGTAGGAGAGTACTATACGGTCTATGTATTCCTAAGTTTCCTTTCAAAATCATAGACTCAGCTAACTTGGTACGGTCTATAGTATGGTCTATAGGTTAGTATGGTACGGTCCATACAAATCTTGGGTGTCGGACCATACGGTCTTCACAACTTGTCAGGCTTCCATTTCTAGGCCCCTTTGGCTATGCCTTTGGTTCTTTTTCTTCCCTTCATCCCTTCAACCTAAAACACCTGTGAATGTGCATCTAGACAAGTTCATTAGTCTAAGTGTTAGTTGTCAATCAATCACCAAACACAACTATGGAAATATGGTGCATGAGGCCATTTTCCTTACACATGGTCCTCTCCAACAGCAGTAGGTGCAACCATATAAACAACAGCTCTAGTGACTGGAGCAATTGCTTGAGCAGAAGCTTGCCCCATCATATCCTCACACTGATAGTACTATCATCCCCTTGCCTAAATAGCAAAATTGAGCAAAACTCAGAAGGGAAAACAACACATAGGAGCAAACAAAACCAAGATACTCATTGAAAAGTATGGACTATTGTAGAACACACGACCAAGATTGCCTGATGTCCCTAATGTGAGGCGGTTAGCAAGCACGCCACAGTTAGGGCAATACACCCTTCTACCAATGCTCATGGATGCTTCAAACATTGTTGGCAAAAAAAGGGGAAGAGAACTCAAAGGGGAGCAGGTGAAGAGAGGCCAACACCCTTTGGGTTCATATAGCAAGCACAGAGAGCTTGTTTTGGCACCAATTCTCCCACCAGAAGCTTTCCTTTCCCACCAAGCGCCTCTACTGGACAATAGTGGCACTGAAGGAAAACTATCAAATTTTATTGGCAACGGTATAACGGTCATTTCAGCGTGGATTTAACATCTGTTATGTTCACATATCATGGCAGTGGCATAGAGGGATAATCCAAAATGGACTAGTCACTTGGTAGGAGCGAGCAACATTTCAGTGATAGATGGGGGATTACGCTCTTTTATAATGGCTGAGAAGGAATTGACTCTTCTTCCACCCCTGGCACCTCCCTACCCCCGCCTCGCCGCCACCACTCAGAGGCCACCAATGCCTCGCTACCCTCAATGTGGCCTCCCTACCCACTGGCCACTACCCTAGCCACCGTGCCGCCACCACCTTCCTCCAGCGCTGCCGCCGCCCTCGCCGACCTAGGAGCTACCCTGCCCAACCCTAGCCCAATCGTCATCCTACCCTACCCAACCGGTGGTGTCCTTGCCACAAGTCTTAGCTGCCGGCCACCCCGCGATGATAGCCATGCTGGCCTGCCTCCCCCAGCCATCCCTCTAAGGCCGGAGGTGGATGAGGTCATGGCCATGGTGGCAACATCAACCCCAAACGCTGAAGGCGAAGGAGGAAGGCCATGGTGGTGGCAGCACGTGGAGGAGGCGGCAGCGGGTATCCTCTCTTCTTCCTCGGTGAGGTAGACAGGCGGTGCATGCATCGCGGCTCCTTTGAGTGTTGCGACATGCGCGCTAGGTAGGGATTTCGGGGGAAGAGGGTCGTGGGTGGGAGCCAGGGACGGCGGTGACTAGCAAGGATCTTGGACGGGGATCATGAAGCATGGGGCCAAGCGAGTCGGGTGTTGGTGGCGGGGGGAGAGGGAGGGGAGACGAGCCGATCGTCGATGCCTACTACTTAATAAGTACAGTAGTAGAGAATTTGGCATCAATTGCTGGAGTATTCTTTCAGCTTAATGATTTTTTTTATTAAAGATCCATTTTCAGTTTTGGTTCGTACAATATTTCGCTTCAGTTCAGTGCACTCAGTATCTAAATTTGTCCACTTGATTATGGTTTTGTTCAAACAAGGTTTGCGCTTGATTCTCATTCTAGTTGGCCTTCTCAATTTCTGAAATAGGACATTGCATATCTCCATTTCTGCAATTGAAGTCTATAGGTTTCTCTCTCTATCTCCCCTCTTCTTTTGAGTAGACCACACTAGATTCCTATAGGTAGAAAAATGAGTCTAATTTAAGACTATTTAAATATCTCTTCTTAATAACATTTACAGTATGCGCATGTTGCATTGTTTCTGGGATTGATACTAACCTATATTTTTAAATAACAAATGTAGTTTAATTAACTTGAATCATTGATGCTGCCTAATTCAATAAAATAACTCATGCATCAAAATTGAATCTTGCAACTACACAGCTATGTTGTAGTTAGAACTATACAGTTCCAAAATGTTAGCTTCAGGCATGACAACACTGTATGGTCCTTTTTCTTTTCAATATAACTGATTTTAAAGGCAACTGCTTTCAACCTTAACGCATATGGCTAATGAAGTTACCATGCTGAAGGTACAATAACCCATATGTTACCATGGTCCCCTTGCGGCTATGGTCACCATAATGACTGCCCGCTCCGGTTCCATAAGATGGACTTTCCGCTCTTTGACGGGAAATCGGATCCACTGCTATTCATCAACAAGAGTGAATCCTTCTTCCACCAGCAACGCACCCTCGAGGAGAAAGTTTGGATAGCATCCTTCAATCGGGAGGGTGCGGCCCAACAATGGTACATGCATCTGCAAAGAGAAAAGGGGACACCATCTTGGTGTTGTTTCTCTAAGCTACTCAGCCTTCAGTTCAGGCCACCCATTCGGGCCAACCCCATGGGCAAGCTGGTCACTAGCCGCCACACTAGGACGGTGGCCGATTACTATGACTACTTCATGGAGCTGTTGGCTCAGGCCGGATGCCTCTCTGAGCCCCAACAGGTCCAGTTCTTCATGGATAGGCTTCAGGAGCCCCTCAGCATCGATGTGCAGCTTTGGAATCCGATGAGCCTAAGACTTACAAAGAAGCTATGATGAGACCTGACTCTGAGAAATGCCTAGAGGCCATGCTGATCCGAGTTGAAATCCATAACTGACAACCAAGTTTGGAACTTAGTCAAGCCACTTGATGAGGTATGACCTATCGAGTGCAAATGGGTTTTCAAGAAAAAGATAGATGCTGATGGAAATGTTCACATCTATAAAGCATAACTTGTGGCAAAAGGGTTTCATCAAATTTAAAGTGTTGATTATGATGAAACATTTTTTCCCGTAGCGATGCGGAAGTCTATCCGGATCCTCCTAGCGATTGCCGCATATCATGACTATGAGGTGTGTCAAATGGATGTCAAAACGGCTTTCCTTAATGGAAATTTAAGTGAGGATGTGTACATGACACAGCCTGATGGTTTTGTCGATCCAGAGAACACTAGGAAGGTATGCAAGCTTTTGAAGTCCATCTATGGCATAAAGATCTATAGAGATAGATCTAAGTGCTTAATTAATTGGATTAAGCCAAAGTACATATATCGACAGGGTCTTGAAATGGTTCAACATGCATGATTCCAAGAAAGGTTTCTTGCCCATGTCACCTAGCACAATCTTGAGCAAGACTCAGTGTCCATTGTCCAGCGACTACTTAAGCAAAAGAGGATGAGTGAGATCCCATATGCCTCCGCAATCGGATCCATCATGTATGCCATGATATGTACTCGCCCAGATGTCTCCTTTGCTCTAAGTGTTACGAGCTGATATCAGTCCTGTCCAAGTGAAGCTCACTAGATTGCTGTAAAGAATATCCTTAAGTACTTGAGAAGGACTAAGGATGTGTTCCTGGTGTTTGGAGGTGAGGAAGAGCTCATTGTAAAGGTTACACCGATGCTGGTTTCCAAACAGACAAAGATGGCAGTAGATCGCAAGCCAGATTCGTATTCTGCCTCAATGGTGGAGTGGTTAGTTCGAAGAGTTCTAAGCAAGATACGGTAGCTGATTCTGCAATAGAAGCTGAGTACATTGCAGCTTCAGAAGCTGCAAAGGAGGCAGTTTGGATCCGAAAGTTTATTTCTGAGTTGGGTGTTGTTCTGAGTGCTTCGTGCCCATTGGACTTTTACTGTGATAATATCAGTGCCATCGCACAAGCTAAGGAACCTATATCACACTAAAAGTCCAAACATATACTTAGGCGATGTCACCTGATCCGAGAGATTATTGATAGAGGTGATGTGAAGATATGTAAAGTGCACATGGATCTAAATGTAGCTGATCCGTTGACGAAGCCTCTCCCACAATCTAAGTTTGAGGCACAGACGAAAGTAGTGGGTATTAGGATACCTGAGTTGAATCTAGTGAACGTGGAATGAGAACTTGTTATGTTTTATTTCGAATAAATGTTATTCACTTTTGTTCCTTGAACATGCTTGCTGTAAACAATGGATCAACGAGTGCTTGACTCGTTCGTGAAACTCTTGTTTAAATGTCGTATTCCAAATGGTCTCTAGCCTATAATCTTTATGTGGGACAGTAATGATTCAAGGGTTTGCACATGGATTGATTGATGATCATGTTTCATAGATCATAGATATTGGATGTCAAATCCAAGATGTGGACAGAAGTTCGAGAACATGGTGCTAGATTCACTCACTACGGGACGTTGCTAGGATTGTTATGCCTGTTTTTGCCATCAAGCGCTCTCGAGTGATATACCCATTAAATTCTTTGACCTGAGATCACCATTGTTTTTCACTATGCGTAGTGGTGTACTTAGGGGTTGCCAAATGCTACTCCGTAACTGGGTAGTTATAAAAGTAACTTTTAGGTTCATTGCAAAACATGTATTGGGTTGTGAGTGGATCAAGATGGAATTTGCCCCTCCTACATAATGGGAGAGATTGCCTCTGGGCCCCTCGAGGTGGCTGGATTAGAAAATGCATGGTAGTCCTATGTGATTAATGGTTAATCACATTTTTGACTAATGGTTAGTCCAGTAATCCTGCATTGACAAGTGAAATTGGTCAGACTATTAAACAATGGTGGCACAAATCTCGCCTTGGGTATGACTTAGCGTCGTGTGGCAAAAGGATATAGGACTTGTTGTATATCAAGGTTCGGTTGATATGATCATTGTGCTTTCGGGGGTCAACATGTGCTGCTGGGCTGTGATGGAACCGACGATTTAATACGAGCTAAACACACCTGCCACCACATGGCTCGCAGTGCACTTAGACCGAACTAAACCCGGTCATCTGTCGAGCTACCCAAAAGGGCACTCAATGTAACCATCACCCAGGGATGCCGACATCATTTACGTTAAGCCCTTGAAGGAGCTACAACAATTACGACAACCCATCATTTTACACAAACATAATTTGAGTTATTACGAAACATTTGCTCAAAACGATGTACAATCATATGGAAAATAGAGTCTCAAATAACTCATGGCAGGAATCATATCACTATATAGAAGCAAAAGTGCAGCGAAAGTGAAACATCAAAGCATGACATCGAGACCACCGTTGTCATCCTTGAACACAAACTGCCATGTACCTAAAAAAATATCAACAAAAATTGATGAGTACGTGGGGTACTTGTAGGACTTACCTGAGTGAGGTATCAACCTGACACATTTGAGAATATGCAAGACTTTTTGTGGACTTAACTTCTAACCCGTATAAGCTTACTAGGATGAGTCCTTACTTTCAAATTTCATTCATTATAAAGTCATAAGCCTCACTTGATTCAACATTGTTATCATCATGATCCATAGTTCACACATCTCAATATTCTCAACACTGTATATCATCATAAAGTAACTTGTAGGAATGTAAACATACAAGTACAAGTATATAATATTAAAAACATAATTAAATAAATAACATATTGAAGTTATTACTACGTTGCCCAACAGTGATATTGGCATTCTCGCACCTGGCTGACTGGTGAGCATCAGCGATTCGAATCGATTTTTAATTCCCAAGAATAACTATCATGCAGAGGGGTATATGCTTAATAGCCATCGCGTTCCACATATATCCCCCATTTCCACTTGTTTCATCCCAAGTTCGATTCCACCCCACCATTCCCCTGGTTTAGCCCTCATGGAGCGATACCATGGCGTACCGGGTCATCTCTCCCATGAGCCAACCACCTCTAGGCCCCATGGTAGGAACAAGTCTCTGTTCTTCAGATGGCACAAGTAAGACTTTCACCGGTCCCACTTTCTAGATAAGCACTCTAGCAATGTTATGCCGATCAGCAGATGAATAGCGAATGGGCCTTAAATGACTCGGGCGGAGTCCACCAAACCATCCACATCATTTTTCATCGTAATATACCCATATCTCTGCTTGGTCTCATCTTTTCATCACATCATATCATATTGCTTTCAAATTTAAATTTTTGCAAAACATTTTTTTGAGCCCTATCATCTCGCGAGTGAATATCTTCACTCGACTTCTACCGTCTAAGCATGGCTAGGCATGGTCATCAACCTATTCATACTACTTAGGATATCAGGGATTTATGCATGTGGGGTTCCATACAACTCCTGAACGTAATGCATAAACAAATATAGGGTGGTGGGACTCTCTAAATAGGTGTAGATTCCTAAGGGGCCTACCTTTGTTGTTGAGTAACTTGAACAAACTAGGTTAGTTTGCTGGGTTGTTAGGCTTTGCCCCAGGCAACCCCTTGATCACTTGGACAACTTCTCCATCCAAGCACGACTGATGGGTCCTCCAGGTCGTGCTTGGGGCTTAGTTGGTATTCTGGACCACCGTTGCTTGAATTAGCTCCACACGGTTGCTTGTTGATCTCGTATCTATAATAAACGTCACTAAATGAATGTTGTGCATGATGCAACGAATGAGATGCATGAATATCAAGCACATAACATATGAGAAATCATTCTAGGGTTAGATACAATATGATTGATAAACTATTTAAACCGGGAGTACTTTCATGTAGACAGAGGAGACATATAGTGATACAATCAGGTATTCACAATGGAACACACATACTTAAAACATGAACAAGTATCAATTTTACATTGTTCTTTATCACACTATGTGCAAGCAAAACATTAGTAAAGCATATATTCACACATGTAATGGACTACTAATACGAAACATCACACGCAACACTAGCGATAATAGTACTTTTATGGACCTAGAGCAAGCATGCAATCATATACATACACTAGCAAATTATTGATTATAAATTAAACATGTTATTGTTGTGATCTGGTAAAACATGCAATAGTGATTTAGTTACTTAAATTACTAATATACAAGCATGGGTGGGGTGATGTTTATTTTCATTCAACAAGTCAAACATATCATGCCGGGTACATAACAGGGATACACAAGCGTATTTCAGGACATTAGCATCCCCATTTTATCCTCTTCATTTTAAGCTTATTAAATAGCCATCTTGAGAACCTCTATATATCAGTCACCAAAATTCATGAAAAATTCCCACAAGGATACTCTTACAGTAATATAGCTACATGAATTTTGGAGGGATTTTTGGAACAAATTAAATGCCACTTTTCTAATTTATTGTTTATATTAGCATAAAAATTACCATTTTCAAATCACGTAGCAAACAACAACCAAAGCATAAGATAATTTGGCACAATACTATATAGAGCTAAGTATACACATTATAATTTATTTAGATTTTTCTGATCAAGTTTTATGTGGTATGCATTTTCACATTCAATAAATATACTAGTTAATAGGAATATGGTAGATCTATAATTAAACAATGAGTGCTAGGATTAATTAACATTACATGTGACCACATATGGTAGAAACAACACCTAGTCCAAGTTTCATGATTTTGGAAGCTCATTTACCCTACTTTATCTAATTAACCACTAAAATAAAGGATGCACAAAAGTAAGGGCAAAACATTCTAGGGACTAGCATGGAAATTCGATTAGACTCACTGCACAACACTAAAATGAATACCAAAAAGGCAAGAATCTAGGAGTTTTTCTGCAAATCCACCTTCTCTTCTTCCCTGCATCTTCTACCTCGGGTCAGGGGGAAAAAGGAGGGCGCGGCCCCGCGTGTAGGGGCGGCGCGGTGGCTGGAGTGCCTCTGCGAAGGCGTTCCTGACCATGGGGGGAGCTTTTACCCTTGTTCTGGTTGCTCAGGGAGGAGGAGATACAAGGGGAACGCGCCTTCAACTGAACATGAACCCGCAGCGAGGCCGCAGCGACGTGAGGGAAATCCGGCCGTGGGGTGGTGGATCGAGGGCGGTGAGGGGTGCCTGGTATGCGCATGACGATGGTGAGGCCCATGGTAGTGGTATTGAGGTGTTGAGGTGCTGGAGGATATCCGTCAATGGCAACCTAGAGTTTGAACCAGGCAACAATGGTGGCCGCGTGTGGAGAGGGTAGACGAGGCAGTGCCGAGTGGCTAGTATTTGGGGGAAGGGCAGAGAACGGAGGGGCGACGCCGGTGCTTGCACTAGATGGATAGGAGGAGGGTGGTGTGGCGAGCTCTGACCTCATTGGCCATGGTGGCCGGTGCAAACAGAGGGAGCTAGGCAGGCGCCTATGTGAGAGGGCAGAGACAAACGAGGAACCAATGGAGGAGGTGAGCATGCGAGCTTGGCATCCACTTGAAGCCAACGCAGGGGAGGGTGCGAGGGAGCTGCTCCACCTATGGACGGGCATAGTGCGCTGGCGGCCATGGCACGGTGCAGTCATGGCGCTCTTGCCACGCGGGTGCGAGGGAGAAGGGAAGAGAGCGCGCGGGAGTGCGTGGACATGGTCCATGAGCTCAGAGCTACTGATAGGTGGGGCCATGGCTGAAGAAGGACATGGTCCATGAACCGAGTGCACGGAGTTGGAAACATGCGGGGCCGATGTGGGACCCACATGTCCCACGCTCTGATTTTTTAGATCGGGAAGCCGAGGGCTCTGCCAAGTGGGGCCCGCACGTCATAGGCACAGAAGAAAACAAAATTGCTGAAAAAATGGAAAGTGCAGCTTGACCATCAGTAGACCCGTTTGAAAATCTTGTTTTTAAACCACTTCAAGGCCGAATTAGCCCAAACCCAAAATACAAGAATTGTCCAAAATGTCATACTATACAACTTATCTATAAACTTTGATTGCATGTTCTTTTGAAATTTTGAGAGAAAATGTGAATTCAAATGACTGACCTCTGTTTGACCAACTGAACCTACCAGTTTGGAAATTCTAAAAGTCCATGTTATGATCATTTTCATACAAGGAGTTTTATACCAAAGTTGTTTAGCTTTTCATGATATATAGTTTTCATATATAAAGTTTTGTATGATAAGCACGTTTGTTGCACGAAATTTGAATTTTCCATACAGGTCAAGTTTTGGCCAATTTCACATGTTGACAAAAATTGACACATAACCCCATTCAATACCTTATGAATGTCACAACACACAATAACAAAGTTGTTCAACATGAAATGATCTACAATTTTTCTATAGAATGTTTTATCTAGATCACATTATATTTTGAACTACAAGCACATACATATTTATGGGTGTGGTCAAACTGTAGCTTCAACTTATGTAAACCCCTTCTTGTTTCAAACTTTTGAACTACCAAATGAAGTCCAAATAATTCAAAGTCAAATGCATATGAAAGGTGATATGTTAGGTAGATTTTGAAGTGCTACAGTGAAATCAAAAGTAATTTCAGATTGAAATTCGGGTAAAAAGCTGAAAATGCAGGTTTAGGAATTTTTCTTAGTATGGATGGTTTTGTCTTAAACTTTTGAACCCCTCACCATGTGATTTCGAAGATGGTCATGATAGCAAAGTTGAAGAACACCTATTGAAAAAAATTTGTAGTTGATGTTTTGCTCAAAAGCTATTATAATTCGAACTACCCAACCAACCAACATCAGGTTTTGTCTTTTGCATAGAAAAAATTTGACTTAGTGATTTCTTTGCCTAGTTTTTGTTCATTTTTAAGCATGATTAAGTCCTAATTCATCATTAGCATTAACCTAACTATGTCTTAGGGATTTTGAGATGCCAGGGGCATCACATAGGCGCCACTATTGATCGATTGGCTTGAGAAAAGGTTTTTCGCCATGGCCGACTGCATGAGAACCTACAGGGTCACAAACTTAAGGGACCAGGACACCAGGATATTGCCTCTAGGCAAGTGGGAGATTGATGGAGATGTGCCTGCGTGGCAATTTCCAGGTCTGACTCCGAGTCATATCGGCTCTGGCATGAGCCGATGCTGAGTCGGATCGGGACATGACCCATCGGGCCTGACTCGGAAGCACGCATGTGGTATGCACAGTTAGACCTCTATCGGGACTCAGATACTTGATCCGCAAGCAATTAGAATCCTAATGGGCCTTTATGTGGCTAAAGCCCATTAGTGGAGACTATATATATGCATGTGAGGGCGCGGCTTAGGGTATCGGTTTTCCGTGAGAGCCATCGCAGAGAAGGTTTCTACGAAACCCTAGCTATGCCCTAGTCTAACCTCTCAAGATCCTCTGCTAAGTTTGTTGTGCTAGCACGCCAGAACTCGGTGTTGCCTTCCTGCACATGTCGATACCGTAGAGGCACTGCTGCGACTGCTACGCTGATCAACCGACCGGTTTCGATTGTGGCCGACTAGTTCTTGATCGAGATCGGTTGAAGGAATCAGCATCGGCTCTCCTCACTGACAACCACTGTGCGTGCACGACTCGGCACTAGGCTGCCTCAACTCGTCTTCCACTGCACTGTGTGTCTAGTAGTAACGATCTATGATATCTTGCTTGTACGTGTTCCTATGTTTTATGCGGTAGATGAAAAACATTTTCATGCTATGGTAGCCTACCTCGTAACCCTACACCAATGCCCATGCCTTAAGGCACAGCTACCTGCAATAACAATTGGTGAGCAACAGCCTCTCCTTTATTTAGTTAACTAATGACAATACAAGTGTCTAGAAAATAATACAAACTAAACCTCATTTGTTGCATAAGGAGGGTGATAGAGAAGTCTATGTTATGAGGAAAGAGATCCACAGTCTCATTGCTTGCCTCGATGTTCTCAAAAGCAGTTGCAGTTTCTAGTAGCAAGGCTATCATTAAGAAGAATGTATCTTATGAGCCACTTAAACAGACTTGAATTTCTGTTTTCCCAAAGATTGCACTATTTATAGAATAGAGAAGAGATTTCGGCCAGCTCCAAGGTCTATAAACACAGGAAATAAGAAATCAAAAGGACAACGAATGTTTGTAATAATATGTAAGTCCAACAGATCTGACGTTAGTTTCAAAATGAATATCCGATGGTTACTACTGTATATTTTTAGCCAATTAACATGTATTTTTACTAACCATCCAGCCAATTCCTCACAATTTTCAACTGAGACGTTCTGTTCTTCTGACCTAGAAAGCCTAACTAATCTGTGGTGAACTGGATGGACCGTGTGGTGAAACGGGGAACCATAGGAACTTTTAAGTATTAGAGATTATTATAGAATGAAAAATCCTATGCACTTCATCTATTCAGATTATACTTCATTTTGTATGGACATTGTAACATCACAGATGAAATTCCTTACTACGAACTCCAGTTAATAAAGTCACAAGCAAAGGAACAAGATTGTGCAACAATTGCTACTAAACAAGATTGTACAACAATTGCTACAAAATGGACAATAGAAGCAAACACATAAATGAATTCAATACTACAAATTAAATGTATTATCATGAATTTTTGTAGAACTGGCACAACAAAAAGATCAGAATTGTTTTGGTAGCGGTGATGGCAGCCTGTGAGCTGAGTGTTGCTGCTATGGATTCATTCTAAATGTCAGAGTATGGGCTAAAACCACCATGGCCCCAGTTGGCCGGTACACAGCACCACCAGTTGGAGTGGGGATAGATCTAGAGAGGAATCAACCACCCGCACCTACGAAGCAGATGAGAGAGTCGATTAGGTTTAAGCAGATGGATTTCTCACCTCAATCCCAAGTCAATGGCGAGGAGGTCGCAGATTAGGTTTTGGCGGATGGATTTGTCACCTCAATCTAGCTCAACAGTCCATCCTCCAAGGTCCAAGTAGGATCCTTTGAGTGTGGAGGCAGGGAAGACCGATGCAGGGGAGAAGGTCACGAACGGGGCTGTAGCTAACAGCGTGGGAGGCCGGGTGGCGCTGGAGGCCATGGCGCATGGGGCGTCAGCCGACAGCGCGGGCGGCGGCGTAGGAGGCTAAGAGCGAGGGAAGGCAACAGAAATGAGGTGAGAGAGGAAAGGAAGGAAGCAGGGAAGGACTTAGGTCATCCGCATGGGCCATTTTGTGGGCCAACGAAACAAATTAGTAGCTTTTCTCACTAACTAACTCAATTGATGAAAAATGATTTAGTTTTCATGATCCCACCACCTGGTCGACGAAAACTAACCTGAGCTTTCGTGAGCTACTATTAGCCGACGATAATTATTTATTTTTCATTGGTTTGTTTTGCAGCCGACAAAAATCAATCGTTTTCTTGTAGTGGCCATCTCTCCATCCTGGCGAGGATTGGCTCCACTTCGCTCGGGTCGTAGCTTTGCTCCTCAATGTGGTTGTTGCTTATTTGGGTTGAAGCTTTGCTCCCCATTGATTTTTTGTTGTGTTATGGTCGTGCCTCGGAGGCAGAGCCTCTACTTCAGTCTGAGTGCTTCATGAGTTTCCAGGGCTACTCGATGTTCTGTTTGACTGCTGTGTTGGAGGTTTTGGGGTTGCCGAGCGAAAGCTCTGCTGATAGCGGCTTCGTCTTAGACGTAGTAACCTAGTTGAGGGCTTTATCGTGGCCACCCTAGCCTCTTGTCTTCTGAAAGCTTTGACCATTGGACTGGTGGTGGCAGCGTCCTAGCATCGTTCTCCTTCATGAAGACATCACCTTGTGTTCTCTCCTTGGTTAAGCGCGAGTTGTCGAGTAGCTCTACGCTTTTTTGTTTTGGATTGTAGTGGACTTCTTGGTTGTGGGGGGCGTTGGGATGTTGAGAGGTTTCTCTGTTTGTGTTTTCTTTCTCCATGGTTTGTAAGTTGTGGCTTACTCCCTGTAGTTGTAATTTGCTATCTTCTTAATGCAAAGACGTGACTTGTATCGTGTTCGACAAAAAAGAAGCATCGGGTGCAACGCTGGGGAGCCTTGGGTGCCATGGTCAGGAGCCTCGGGACCACTTTAGTATTGAGTCGCCTAAAGAGACGGTGCTTATGTTTTTGCATTAGAAGGGGGTCGTTACGCAACTCGGTGCTAATACTATTTGCTCTAGGTGGAACAACAACTCGATACTAATGTACTAAACATTAGTATTGTCTCTTTAGTCGACCCAGTACTAAAGTGATGCCAGGACTTCCAATGGAAGCTCACATGCCCGTTCGCCAATTCCCGCCAATTCTCTGCTCAGTGCTGCAAGCCGTTCCGTTGATGATGATCATATTTGATCGTGGGAAACAAACACTAGAGGTTCTCGGAATTAAAAAGTTTCTATGATTATTTACATACGGAATTAAACACTAGAGGTTCTCGGAATTAAAAAGTTTCTATGATTATTTACCTCAAAAGAAGCGGGTTTAATTTGTTCCCATGCTCTTAAAACTAGGGAGGCTCTGCCTACACCTGCATGCGCTTCGCCGGAGTCTCGTCGTCATCGCCGCCATCGCCGTCACCATTGTCATCATTGTCGTGCCCGTCCTCTTCAACGTTTTCGTCGTCCTCCTCCTCATTGTCGTCCTCCTGCTCCTCCTTGTCGTCATCATCTTCCTTAGAGGAGCTAATAAGCTCCTCCTCCTCCTCCTCTGGGGTCTCGTTATCGGTGCTGACCCAGGAGAAGAGGTCATGGTCACTCATCTAGATCAGCTCCTCATCTAGGAGGAAGGCGAGATAAATCTCCGCTTCCTCCTCTTCAACCGCCGCATTACTAGCTGAAGAGTCTTCATCGGAGTCACTCTAGGTAAAATCCCAAAGTCCCCCAGTCCACTAGCTAGGAAGAAAGGGCAGTGGGTTGAAGATAGGAGGCGTGTACGGGGAAGAAGCAGGGGGATCAGAGGAGGAAGAAGAGCTACTCGCCATTGGCAAAGGAAGGATTTTTTCCAAAGTTTTTAGTTCTACCGACTGTTGTGGAGTAAATAAGCATGCATGGGATGTCACTTCAGTTTTCAAGGCGTGGGAACATGGGGTTAAATTAATTTTTTTTGGTTGATTCAATTTTGGTTTACAATGAAATGTGGTCAAATTAATTTATGGACAAAATTAGGGCTACCTAGCATACTCAGGGCCAACAGTCAGTACTCCTAGTCTCAAATCTTTAACATCACTTCGATCTAGAGACGGTGCTAATGTTTAGAGTCAAACTTGGTCAACACACACCTAGTACTAAAATTCCTTTATCCGTATTGAATCCCATTGATGATGATTTGATCGTGGGAATACCAATCACCACTAATTAAAGTGTACATTGTCTATGTTACCTAAGTAGCTAGGAGTACTAGTATTCTACTCGATCAAGAACAAGAGAAGAGCAATGAAAGCGAGCAGGAAAGAGACGAAAGCATGCGCGATCCACCTTTCTCACCATGGGTCACAGGTCAAGTGATGGCAAGTACACCAGGATCTATGACTCCAATGCGAAGGATAGTGATGCAGTGAACTAGCCACCACTGAAGCGACGGTGACGAGAGTATGAGGAGGAGGATTAGTGGTCCGATGATCTAGAGAAGGAGGTAGAGGACGACGACGATGATGATGATGAGGAGAAGGAGGAGGTGGAGGAAGACGGCGACGAGGGTGACAGCGTTGGTCCCAACAGTTGGGACAACAATGGCGGTGGCTACGACGGTGGCGATGAGGGCGACGACGATGGTCCCGACATAAGGATGGTGGCAGCCTCGACTAGGATGTCGGTGATGGCGGTGCCAATGGCAATGGCTGTGGCGACGAGGACAGTCACGATTTTGGACACTGCGGCGGAGGTTGTCGTCACCGTCCTCGATTAGAATAGTATAGTTATATGTAAAATAATTTAGTTATATGTAGCTTGTGAGAGCCAACGGATTGGCTCCATTGTCTCTGGAGTGATGAGTGATTGTCAACTAAAGTCAAGACCCATAAGGACTTGGGCACAAGCCCTTCGATGGGAGGCATGCTCTGCGTCGGTTGGCCATGGGAGTTTGGTACACGGAGGAGCGGCACAACAACGGCAAGTGTAAGACCTCAGAAGGACTGCGAGGTGACCCCGATGGACAAGGGATGTCGGGTGCCACTGCGATGCTCCAATCCGAGTGCATGGCGCGAAGACGTGCAATGGCGATGGCGGATTTGCTCCAATCTGCCACCCAACCACCAAGTTACAAAGACTCGGCGAATGGGCTCAATTGTCGTCGAGATAGAGTGGAGTGAGCTGTTCCAGGCCTAGGAAGGAAACCCTAAAGTTTCCCAATTTCTGACTTCAAAACCAGGGGTCGATCAGTGGATTTGGACTACTGGCCACATGGACATCATCCGGAAGATTGCGTGCAACTGAAGAAGATCAAGACTCCATCGAGGTCGTCCATCCCCGAGAATGTCGGGTCTTTTCTAGTTTAGCCCCTATGGGCGTTTCTGTAATATAGGGGTCTTAGTGTAAACTGAGTCTATTAGGCCTAGGCTATATATATCTAAGTGGGTGGGCATTTAGGTGACTCTTCCACCTCCATAAACCCTAGGCTTAGCTTTCCAACTAGCCAAGTGCTTAGAGTGAAAATCGGGTGCTAATCTAGGATTTGGAGTCCCCTAAAGCTTGTACTTTGCATTAGTGGGAGGATGAAGGGTGGTAGGATGTGAGGAACCTTGTAAGAACTGATTTCCACCTCTAATACAAGGATGATTCATCCCTAATTCATGTTCATGTGTTCAGCCATCTCCTTCCCCCTTTCTAGTTGGGATTTTGGATGAAACTCAAAGGTTTTTGGTAATTTTCTTTGCCCAATAGTTAATCATGTTCTTTTTGCTCTTTTGGACTTGCTAGGACACGGAGATTATGACTTAGTTCATCTCAATCCCGCAGGATTGCCATGAGCAAGTTGTTCTTGAGTTTTCCCCTTTCTTGCCCAAAGATTGCCTTCTCACGAGATCTGAAGTTCTCGTAATCCCTTGGTCATTTTGAGTTGATATTTTGAGAATAGCTTTGAATAGGGTCTAGATTGCCTGTGTGAAATCTCATGAAGTTTGGACAAGATTTGTTCAGATTTAGGGTTTGAAAACTCATTTTCTACCACTGTAACGGACTATCCGGTACCACCGGACAGTCCGACAACTTGTACCGGGTAGTACGGCTGTAGGTCTACCTAGGGTGTTCCATCGGATAGTCCAGCAGCCACTATCAGACTATCCGATGTCATTGGACAGTCCGGTGAGGCCAAGGCTATAGCCCCATTTTCAGATATTTCATTCTTCCGCTGTGTTTTTGTGTCAATTTTTCTTTTCCCACTGTCTGACCATACTTTTTGCTTACTGTGTTCCTGTGAGTCGCATTTCAGTGTGGTGAGTGTCGAGTGGTGAAGTCACAAGTTTCGGTTCTTGTGGTGACTTGCGATCCGTGTGGTCGTTGAGTTGCTTGCTCTTTCTCGCGTGGTGTGTATCCATTCACTAGGACGGCACCTCGCGCTTGATAGACATGTATTTGTTCAGTGGACGGTGTCTAGCGTGGGTCCTTATGAGGTTTCAGTGCATCAAGTTCGATGGTTGTGATTTTGAGTTTTCAAGTGCTCCTATTCACCCCCTCTAGTCGCACATCTCGGTCCTACAGGTGGTATCAAAGCTAGGTTAGGTTTCTTCATACCTTTACCGGTGAGAAACCAGTAGCGACTATGATGCAGTTCAGGAAGGTTTCGGTCCTCGGCTCAGATGGCTACCCCTACTGGAAGGGTAGGATGAAAGCTTTCTTACTTAGCCAGAGCGAGGACATATGGAATGCTACTCAGAGTACGACTTTTGCGGTGCTCCCCGTTGCCGAGCGTACCACACCGGTGCTCGTTGCTCAGCTCAAGGCGAACTACATGGTGGTGTGATGAGAACATGACCAGCAAACATATGATCAAGGCCCAACAAAAGATAAACTCACAAGCCCAATTGGTGTTTGAGTCCAATTCAATCTCAAGGCCAGTTCGGACTGTAGGAGCAGGCCTCACGAAAACAGATGTCCAGGTCAAATACGGGCTCTGTTTGGAACGTTCTACATATGGACGGAATGCTAAGGAGATAAGATTTCCAACCCAACTGGTCTCACATGAAAATTCGCTAGGAGTCAAAGGCAATCATCAAAATGACATGATGTCCAGAATCTATCACGGCGCTGCGACGTCTATTTTTGGGCCCGCTGGCCTTGTACACCCTAGGGTTGGTTAGCCACCCCCTAGGCCGCCCCTAGCCCTCTCTCTCGTATATATTCGATTGCCGTCATTAGGTTAGGTTTTGGGATTTTCATAGAGTTATTCTGTCTTAGAACAGTTTCGCTGTAGAGAACACTTCGGTTTGTGAGTCCCCAACTTTGTGAGATTAATCATTCATCTGCAAGTTTAGTTGCAATCTTTCTTATTCTTGCTCGTGTTCTTGATTCACTGGCCGGGATTAGCCTTTGTGGCAAGGTCAACCGGGCAGCGCATGGTTGATAACCAGAGGAGACGTGGTGCTGCGATTGCAGGGTTCGAATCGTGTTGATTAGGATCTAGATCGTGTGTGTCATGCCTTCACTGAAATCGATAGTTATCTCCACCTGATAGAAGATCGGGATCCCCCATCCCCATCAAGTGGTTTTTAGAGCGAGGTTTACCCCTTTACCCCATCTTAGATTGATTTCACTTTTATCCCATAGTCCACAAAAAGCCATACAAAAGTTAGGGTTGTAGTTCATCTTGTCCCGTAGCTAAGTTTAGCCTTTGCATAATTTATTTTTGGATTCGGCATCATTGAGTTTGTGTCCATTTTCATGGTTTTGTTGCTGGTTTAGATCATGTTATTAGATTGGTTTGAGTTTTGCATCGTGCCGCCGTGTCCTTTTTCATCACGTCATCGCGTCTGGTTCGGAATTGTCTCTATCCAGTTTGGTATTTCAATCATAAATCCTTCATACTAACTTGGAATTTCGTGTTATACTACTTTCTGAAAAGCTTGAGAAATTATCCACAATTGTTTCAATTGTGATTGTTCCATAAAATGTGGTTATCAGAGCCTAATTTAGGTTGAGAGAAAATCTATTTGTGACCTAGAAATTTTTGAGTTGTTTGTATTTTTGGGTCAATGTTTCCTCCTTCCTTAATCCAAAAGAGGTGTTCCATATATTGGTAGGAAATAGCCAAAGTAGACCTACAACATTGGTATTATAAGCTTTGTCATTTGAGGTCATTAGAAGTGCGAAATCGTCTGTGCAAATTCGGCTACAAAATCTATGAATTACAGACAAAAGTTTTGTGTTAGTTCAAGGTTGTATTTTGCTCCTGTGACACTTTTGAGAAAAAAAAGAATAAATGGCAAGTGCATAAAAAAGAGCCGCACAAAGAAAGAAAAAAAATAATCAGAAGTGCTTGCATCCTTTGTGTCCTTTGTGCTTCGGTATATTTGTTGCAAGCTTGAACTAGTCCTAGGAACACGTTAAGACCAGCAACTTTGATAAGTACTTTGGACACTCTTTCAATTGTACTATCTGATTTCGAATTGTGCTAATCCTTGCTACCATGTAAAGGCTTTCAGAGCTCCACCTACATATACTTCTAATCAGTATAGGTTCGACCTTTGCAATCGCATCGTCACACCCTCACGGTATCACGAACCTGCCATCGGTTGTACCGTCCACTGCTTTGAATCGGTAAGAACACTCGTAAGAGCTTGGTAAGAAGATTGAGATTGTATGATTCCATTACCTATACGTAGTAGTTGATAGGAAAAATATATTTTTTGTGTATTTTCTTGTTTTCTGCTAACAATGACAGGATATAGCACTGCTCGGAAGGGAAATATGAAGACATGTGCGAGCTACACCACATTCCAAACATTCATATCAAAAATTTCAGGTATTAATTGGGAAACAAAGTTTGATAATTTATATTGTGAAATGTCCCTTAGTAGATTGAAGCGAACAAAACAACGAGATAGGACTATCATGTCATATTATAAGAAATTCAAATCTATATTGTTGTGTTGTGATTTAGATGAATCTGATGAAGCCATTGAAATATATTTCTTAAATGGTCTTAGTAAGAAAATTCGAGGCATTATTGTTGATATGGAATATAATTCTCTACATGATTTAATTGTTCTAGCTTGTGAGATTGAGAATCAAATTAAAAATGATACATGTCTTCCTGAAATTGAACATCATGAAATACATATTGCGGACGCTTCGCTTGCTACTAACCGTGGGCAGGACGCATAAATTAATGATAAGAGAGACAATACACTAATGGAGGCTGAACATTGCACCGAGCATGTAAACATAGGTAATAACATGGGTGCAAAGATCACACAAGGTGAGAAAACTTTTGTTGCACCAAATCTGCCCACAGTTCATGCTATTGTAGAGTAATCAATGATGGCATCCATTTCTAATTTGTCTTTGTCACAAGATGATTGTTTTGTTGTTTTTTCTGATAAAGAAGAGTTGTGTGAAGATATTCCTATTATTTCTATGCCACAACTTGTGAATAAACTTGATATTGATGCTCCTGAACCAATCGATTGTGCTGAAAATAATATCTTCCTCCCTATCACTTGTGTGCATGATGAGGTAAAATTGTTATCTTCATTGAATACTTTGGGATATATTGAATTGGATGTTCTATGTAATATAAATAATTTGAAGGAGAAGCTTTCATTTAGTGCTGATTTGCCATGGTTATGTACATATACGTATCATGTCAATGGGAAATATAATCACAAAAGAGAATATATAGTCCATCATGTTTATATTTCATCAAATTTGGACTCCCTTCTTGTTGGTAAACATGATAATCAATTGATGGGCTGTTTTGAAACTAACCTTATCACATCAAGTTTGTTGTGCTATTCTTTGTTTGCATTATCTCAACAGGTTCAATTTCAAGAAGGGGAGCATGGTTGGACAATGTCAAAAACTGCAGCTACTAGTTCTACTTGCATCAGCGACTTTGAGTCAGGGACGACTCAAAACCAAGAAGGGGAGAATGATGAGAACTTGATCAGCAAACATATGACCTGAGGCCCAACAAAAGATAAACACACAAGACCCAATCTCGAGGCTGGTTCAGACTACATGAGCAAGCCTCACAAAAATGGACGCCCAGGCCAACAGAAAGCTAAGGAGATAAGCTTTCCAACCCAACTGGTCTCACGTCAAAATTGGCTAGGAGTGAATGGAAATCATCGAAACAGCATGATGTCCTAGAATCTGTCAGGTCGCTGTGACGTCTATTTTTTGGCCCGCTGGCCTTGTACGCCATAGGGTTGGTCGGCCACCCCCTTGGCCACCCTAGCCATCTCTCTCGTATATATTCTATAGCCATCATTAGGTTAGGTTTAGTGATTTTCTTAGAGTTATTCTGTCTTAGAATAGTTTCACCGTAGAGAACACTCCAGTTTGTGAGTCCCCAACTTTGTGAGATTAATCTTTCTTCTGCAAGTTTGGTAGAAATCTTTCTTGTTCTTGCTCGTGTTCTCGATTCACTAGGCAGGGATTAGTCTTCATGGCGAGGTCAACCGAGCAGTGCACGGTTGATAACCAAAGGACGCGTGGTGTTGCGATTGCAAGGGCTTGATCGTGCCGATCGGGAGCTGAAACGCGAGTGTCTCATGCCGCCAAATCGATTTACCCTCCACGTGACAGAAGATTAGGACCCCCCATCTTTCATCAAGTGAGAGCCCCGACTTTTATCAAGTGGAGGGCAAATCGATTTGGCGGCACGAGACACTCACGATCCGGCACCCGATTGGCACGATCAAGCCCTTGCAATCGCAGCACCACACATCCTCTGGTTATCAACCGTGCGCTACCCGGTTGACCTCGCCACGCAGGCTAATCCCTATCACCGAATTGAAAACACGAGGAAGAACAAGAAAAATTGCAACTAAACTTGCAAATGAATGATTAATCTCACAAAGTTGGGGACTCACAAACCGGAGTGTTCTCTACAGTGAAACTGTTCTAAGATAGAATAACTCTAACAAAATCCGAAAACCTAACCTAATGACGTGTATCGAATATATATGAGAGAGAGGGCTGGGGGTGGCCAACCAACCCTAGGGCGTACAAGGCCAACATGCCCAAAAATAGACGTCGCAGCGCCCTGATAGATTCTAGACATCATGTTGTTTCGATGATTGATGTTGACTCCTAGTGAATTTTGACATGAGGCCAATTGGGTTGGAAAGCTTATCTCCTTAACTTTCCATCCATATGTAGAACATCCTAAATGGAGCCCGTATGTGGTCTGGGCGTCCATTTTTGTGAGGCCTGCTCCTGCAGTCCAAGCCGGCCTCGAGATGGAATTGGACTCTAACACCAATCGGGCTTCTGAGTTTATCTTTTATTGGCCCTTGGTCATATGTTTGTTGGTCATGTTCTCATCACGGTGAAGTTTCTCTTCTCTAGACTTGGTCTGGTGGACTAAGAGAGGGTGAGCCATCTTGACACTGCCCCTGAGATTTGGTCCCTGCTCAGTGCACATCATGAGAGGATGGTGATAGTTAAGGGCCAGTCTTGTGGAGACTTACTGACTGCGAATATGAGAATTTCACCCAAAAGCTAGGAGAGTCTATGGATGCCTTATTTGGTCATTTTTAATCGATCATCAACAAGCTCCATGTCAACTCTGCCCTCACTGCTCTTCCATACACTGACCATCAGCACGCTATGAAGTTGATGTATTCCTTGGGTAGAAAAGTGTGGGAGATCAAGAAGAACTCCATTCTTGAGTCGGCAGGGTATGACACCTTGGGTGTAGAGGAGCTCTATAGCAAGCTTAAGGCTACAAAGGTGTATTACCAGATGACAGATATTCTCGATGGTACAGGCTCCAAGAGCTTAGCCTTGACTTCTAGCTCCAAGGAAGCTGCTACTAACCCCCCACTTCATGGTTTTTCATTTCTACTTTGATGTCTAAGATAGAGGAGCAGTTGGCATCACTTGGGGATGAAGAGCTCTGTCTGGTGTCTAGTCACTTTCAGCACGCCTATGACAACCGGATGAGCAAGAAGAGGGGTGAGAGGCCCAAATGCTTTGAGTGCGAAGAGGTCTGCCACTTCATTGCCGAGTGCCCGAACAAGAAGAACATCAACTACAAGAAGGGCAAGAGCCACTCCCTTGACTCGAACAAGTACCACTCCAGCAAGCACGACTATGGCAACTGTGGGCACGCCAAGCACTGCTCTGGTAAGGTCAAGAACTTCACGAAGGCTTTCAAGAGCTACTAGAAGGACAACCGGAAGTGGGACTAGGGCATCTTCGCCGAGCTTGGTGGTCTTTGCAGCGGAACGTCCTCCTCCTCCTCGTCCTCATCAAGTTCAAGTGATGAGGAGGTCATCATCAAGCAGGACAAAAGGAGGGATCAAGGCAGCCCAGCTGGCCTTTGCTTCATCTCCACTAAGTCCAAGCGCAAGCACAAGATGAACCGGAGATCGTTTTGCTCCATGGCGTTTGAGAACAAGGATGACAAGGGCAACGACAATGACTCCTTAGATGACGAGGCAACTCCTGAGGAAGCTGAGATTCTTGAGATGTTGGAGAAGAGTAGTTGTGAGTTGAAAGCCCAAGATAAGATGTTGGAGAAGGCAGCCAAGAAGCTGCAGAAGCAGAAAGCCAAGATTGCTGATACTTTGGCTAAGATTGAGAGGCTGAAGAGTGTGCAAGTTTAGCCTAGTGAGTTTGAGTACCCTACCTATGAGTCCTTGATGAGTTACCTTTGTGTGCAAAAGAGCAAGTATGCTCATCAGGTAGAAGAGATGGATAGGCTGAAGGTTGAGATAGGCAAGCTCCAGTCTAAACTAGATGAGCCTACTTTGAGTGAGGAGCCTTGTTCGGGGAGTTGTTGTCGAACTACACAATGACAACAGGCCAATCATCAAATATGAAGGATCTTCCTCGTAGGAGTCCTCTAGTGCAACAACACAAACCTAGAAGGAATTGGATCAGCTTGGGAACTCTTTGCCCAAACCGAAGGTCCAAAAATGCGTAAAAGAAGAACACGGAACCTCAAACATGATTGCCATTCAGATCCACCAGTCAAGGAATACAAGGCTAAAGATATCGGAAAATACCTTTTGCCGTTTGAGCTTAAGGGCACACGTCACGTTTCATCTCATGAGTACAAGTGTCAGGGTTGTAATAAAGCCTATCCTCTCTGTCAGTTGTACTTCCCGGTATTTATAGGGGTCAACCGACAGTCCGCTTTATTGTGATTTTACATGTTTACCCTCACACATACCCTTTACACTTCTCTTTTTACAAACAATGCTCATACCATTCAGTATTTTCACACCCGAAGTCAATTGGAGCACGCAACCTTCTTGAGCTTCAGCTTGTAGCCCCATTCTTAGTAATTCGAACTGCATTTGGGCTCCCCAGCTTCGAACACGATGTGTCTTCAGATCCGTTGCTCGCCGAAACAGTAAACTTCGAATCCATGCCCGTGGTTAGATCTTCCCACCTTCGGACATTGGAATCAGAACCTTCGGTCTTATCCTTCTTGACCTGTAACTCAACAACACCAAATAGCATGTCCGAAGCGTGAGGCTCCGGGCCGTCGGCCCAACAATAGCCCCTCGCGGGTTAGTTCATTTTTCCAAGATGAGCTCAAACTGCGAACAACCGAACATGCCAAAGGCAAGATCTCACGCTTTGTGTGTCCGAGCCGCTTCCCTCCGATCTGAGATTATTTCAGGAAAAAGGATCCGAAGAAATTAAAACACACGAGAAATGAACGGACAGGTCTTGCCAAAAAAGGACACGCGTCGGCATCATATTGGTTTGCAACTATTCGTTTCCTGCCTTTTCGATCCTCGCGCCTAGGGGATTATATAAGCCTTGGGGACCAGCAGCGGACCCCCCCTTTTTCTTGCCGACGCGGTTCTGTTGCCCTTTTTTTAGCCTACTCCGAAGCTCCGTTACAATATTTGGTTGTGCACCTTCTGCCCTCGTCGTCCTCCCAATGTTTTATTTGCTGGCATTACACCTATCCAACTTCGTAAGTTGGGACGCTTTTGGATTATTGCTTCATTCAAACATAGGCCTTTATGTAAGTACGAATTTGAACATGTTCAACTCAAATCTTCGATGGCACGCATTCGCACTACGGCCCATGTGGGAACGGACTCCGAAGGTGAGTCCACAAGGGAAACCCATAGTGCTGCTGGAGAGGAGACACGTGTTAACCTATCTCTGATGCACATCGACAAGGACCTTGAAGACGTCGCTAAAGCTTTTGACGAGAAAGATGATGAAGATAAAGATCTCGACGAAGCTGAGAAAAATGAGGAAGAAAAGGATCTCGAAGGAGCTGAGAAGGATGAAGATAAATCGATACTTCGTCCCATCAAACCAAGCCACGTAATCATCAGAGCGTCTTGTATTACAGACTAAGGACTTCAAGACATTTCAGAAACTGGACTTCGTGAAGAATCCCAGTCGCTGCCGAAGCCCAGGGAACTGAAGAAATTCCTACTCCAGAGCTAGGCAAGATTGTTTTATTTCAAAGCTTCTTCGTCGCTAGCCTTCGGCTGCCAATGAACTCGTTTGTGCCTAAGGTTCTTGAGCGCTACGAGATATATTTTCATCAGCTAACCCCCAACGCCTTTGTGCGGTTGGGTGTTTATATATGGATGCTGGCCAGCCAAGGCTTAGAGCCTAATGTCGATCATTTCTGCCGTACTCATGAACTGCACTACCAGACCAAGGTTGACAAGGTGATCGGTCTTCACCAAAACTTCGGATGCTACAACTTTTGAAGCTGCTCTGATTCGCCAAGACCCGTGTTAGCCTACCGAAGCAAATGGTCCAGCGGCTGGATGCAGAAGTGGTTTTACTACAGCGTCAACACCCAAAAGAAACCCGAATTTGGTCTGTGCTTGATAAACCCTTTCAGAGTTTCTTTTAACTTCAAGAGGCCCCTATGTGCCCAATCTGACAAGACTGTATCAATGAACATCGCCTACAATGTCGTATGTTCACATATTCACATGCGATGCCTAGCCCAAGAATTTGCGGCTAACGGCGTGCTCCCCCTTCGGAACAAGTTCTCTATGCCAGCCCTTGACGGTCCGATCGATCCGACCTAGCTTGTCCGGCTGCCATACAAGTTCCAACCCTTTAGAAAATACAAGACCTCGGACGAATCTTGGAGAGCTCGAGTTGAGAAGGTTGTATGTGCTATGCTCGGCAACTATACTACTGCCGAATTGAAACGCCTATATCGCGCTTTCGGCGACAAGCCCAAGCTTCAGCCTGAATCGTGTGTTCAACGCCTTCAAGGTAAACTACCCCGACTATGAGCACTTCGAAGTTGATGTTTCTGCTCTGATGCCCAACACCCAAAAGCAAAAAGCCAAAGATAACGCAGAGACAACAGGCAGCTGAAGACACTCGTGCCAGAAAACGTGTGAAAATTTTCATGAGGAAACCAAATTGCCAGACCTACAGGAAGCCAGGTGTGTTTGATTCGGAGGTTCGTCCTCTGAAAGCACCGTGCACCGAAGGCATTGGGACAACGGGAGACCAGGACCCTAATGCTTCGGAGGCCGCCCTTCATCCCGACGGGTTACTTCTGAGGCCAACAAGGATCTTATCTTCGATGATTGGAAGTTTTGATCCTTGCGTCGCACTGAGCCCCCTTGGCTCACAAGTCATTCGGATTGCCCACAAGGCTTCATCCCTAGTGGCTTCTGCTCTTGAATCAGAAGGTATTCCTAGAATACTCGATCTGTTATGGCTAATGAGGACTCCACTGGTGCGTCACCTAGATACGAAGCACCCGGATACGATAGGGATCAACCCGTTGAAGCTGGCGCTCCGCCTCCTGAGCCCCAATTGGCAACCCAAGCATTAGAGGCTGAAGCAAAGGCTCCCACACCACCTCAGTGATACAGAGGCATCTGCTTCTGAGGGGATTGCTCGAACTCTATCGGACCTTTGGAATGCTCCTGTACACAGCGCCTATTCTGACAGAGGTAAAAGTCCCAAGACTGGGATTGCCTCAGAGACGATGGATATTGGCTTCGTTCGCGTGTATGGCCCCGAAGACATTAGTGGCAAAGAGGTGCTCAGGCTTCGCAATGTTGCCAAAGAGCTTTCTGATGACAAGGACAGCACCATCTTCGGTGGCAACCACTCAAAGTCTGTGCAATGCTTATCATCTGAAGGCGAGATGATCATGGCAGATGGGCTAGGGCGCTCATTCTGTCTTTCGGATGTGGAGAACGAACTGATTTCACTGCCCACTGAAACACTAGCTGGGCAACTTAACACCATCTGTCTAAAGGTACGCTTCATGTTACTTCTTTGACGACGCTTCTTCTTAGGTTACCTACAACGCCTCTGAACTTTTTCTTATATTTTGTAGGGACTTCTCCTCTCTGAAACTTTGTCAAAGAGGCAACTCTTGGAGAGTCAAAGACTGCCCAGATTGATGACCTTCGAACTCGCATCGGCGAGATTGCCGCTGAACATGAAGCAAATGAGAAGGCAAAGAAGGAGTCCCACACCAGGATTGTTCAAGGGCTCACCGATGAAGTCATTCTTCAGTGAACAAACGCTAAGAATCTTAAGGAAAAGAACTCAGAATTGACGGCGGAGCTAGAGAAACGACTTTCGGATCTTTCAAAGGCCAATGATCTTCTAGAGCAAGAAAAGAAAGCTCGGTGGAGCTCCGAAGACATGGTAGAGGTTTTGAGGAAGAGTGCTGAATTGCATGCACGAAAGCTGATAGAACTTCAGAACAACCTCTCTACTAAAGACAAAGAACTTGCACAGCTTCGTGCCAAGCTTGATGATCTTAACCTAAGGAAGACAGAGGAAGAAAGGGCTATCTTTGATAAGGTTTCGTCCTGCGCCTCCACTGTAAAGGCTGTTGTTTCCCACACTGGTGCCCGCCCACAGACACAGAGGTACAAAGAAGGCGACTTCCTCAGGGCTCTGAGGTGGATTGAGAAAGAAATATCCACGATACCAGAGTTGACGACTTCGTTTGGAGGATATTGCATCATGGCCGGTGCTAAAGCCATTTCGTCGTCTCTTGAATCCAAAGGTTGTACCTACATCGACAGAGCCGCCACACTGAGCTTCGGCCTTTGCTCTATGGACGACGTTTTCAAATGCACCCGAGCATGCGAAAACACTGGACGTCGAGTGTACAGCCTATTATGGAAACACGGTCTTGAGGCTAGGGTCTTAGAATAGATCCGTGAATGCCGAAGAGAGGTACACTCTTTATCACCCTCCATTTTATTCTTCTTTGAGTTTACATTGTCTATAGATATGGTGATTTCCCGCCTTAGGCTGAAGAAGCTGGCTTCCAAATGTGCCGAGAAGTGACACCCTGCTCCGACGCTTCAGTACATACCCAGGCCTGAATGATGGCGCTCCAAATGCTGACGAAAGCTAAAGCTATCTCTGATGCTTTGAGGCTTTCTGAGTCTACCGAGGTGAAGCATTTCCCCTGCGCTGAAGCCTCCATCGGATGACCCTCCTAAGCCTCAGCCCAACACTTCAGAGGTCTAACCTTTGAACTAGCTACACAGGCTTGCCTCACGAAGTGCCCTTATTGTTTTTGTTTTCATGGACAGTAGGTGTTAACCGCAGATTCTACCTTCGGCTGCAACAGAACTCTTTCTGTTTGTGTATGCCAAAGCCCCTCTAGATTTGCTCTGAACATTCTTAGCCGGTTTCATGCCGACTGCATTTTATATTCTGTTGTGGATAATATTGTTGATGAGATTGCAACTGATGTAATGATGTCAAGCAACTAGGGGGAACAATCTTTTCTCAAGTGTTATCCTTTTTTGTGTAAATTTGTACGAAGCATGTTTAATTTTAATCTTCGCGAGATCCTCAGCTTCGGGATTAAAAATTTTTAGGTGAGCACCATTGCATGGAAACCTTCCTTCAGACGATGTATTTTTGTCACATCATCTTGCATACCACAACGAAGACTTGCACCAGAGATTTATTAATGGATTGAAGGAAGCTTCGAGTACATCGGCTCAAACGAAGCCATATAATCCATACAACAATAATACGACCTTATGCTCTAGCTGCACAGCCAGCTTTGTGACACCGAAATGCCACCAACTTGGCATGCGTTCATGGCTTGCAAACCCTGTGTGCAGTAGCTAGAGGGTCACACACTGAGACGTTACTGCCAGCGCGTCTAGCCAAGGTTGCCGCCAAAACTTCTGCCACCGTGCTTCAGAACAAACCGAAGCCGGTCGCTCGAAGGGGTGATGAAGCGACCTTCTCAGATCGTGAAGCGCCCCGTTAGGAGTGTCTCATGCCTTGATCTGATGCCAGGAATATCCTAATGAAGGGGGAAACTTAGGAGAATCTCACGACCTGAGCTTCTTCACGACAAAACATAGAGATAGCAATACAAAGATAAGCTTTGGCTTCGGAGTGCTTTATCTTCTATCTCTTATCCTAATGAACTACTGCGGTGCTGGCTCAGTGTGCTATGAGATGTGCTAACTTTAGCTATCTCCTCACACCGAACTTCTTACTTATACTGAACCCTTGTGTGGTTTTGAACTTGCGCTGCGAGATTCACAAAGCGTGCCCGGCCTGCTATTTATAGCCCCACCCTGGTGAGAGAACCAGGCAATCCAATGCTTACTGCCAATTGTGATCAGTATTATCGTTGTTGTGTCTGACTGATGCATGGTTTCTTTAGGGTATCCGATGCCGCACAGTTGTCAACTGTATATTAAACAATTCGAAGCTTTCACATGCGACAAAAATCTGAAAAGCCCCCCATGTTCAGGGAATCCGATGCTTACTTTTATATTAATTTTTTCGTGGCCACTGCGACCTTGGTCGACTTCTGTGGCATGTGCTTTGCTGCATTTTTGCATGACGGGAGTTACTTTAATCAGAGTGCGCCTTTTTGGACGACTTTGAATACACATACACTATCTTTGGCGCACGTGATTTACCTTCTTTATCACATACAACTCGGCGATATCCTTCATGTTGAGTTGAAAACCCAATACGAAGTTTCACCTTGGTAGCACACCACATCATGGGGAACTTTGCTTCTCATTGATTCGAAGCTTGATTACATGCGACTACCCCGTTAAAAAACCTTAACCCCCATTTTGCTTCTGGGGTTTCCCCTGTAAGGAAAAAGGGTGCAGCGCTTTTTGCTATTTCGGATACAAAATGGTAAACAAAAAATCTACTTCTACAAGTAATAGCGCCAAAGGTCTTTTATATTCCACGACCTTGGAACTTCGTTGCCAAACATATCTTGGAACCTCCCTTTACACTTCTTCTTTTACATACAATGCTCATACCCATTCAGTATTTTCACACACGAAGTCAATTGGAGCACGCAACCTTCTTGAGCTTTGGCTTGTCGCTCCATCCTTAGTACTTTGAACTACTTTTGGGCTCCCCAGCTTCGAACACAATGTCTCTTCGGATCCGTTGCTCGCCGAAACAGCAAACTTCGAAGCCATGCCCGTGGTCAGATCTTCCCACCTTCAGACATTGGTATTAGAACCTTCGGTCTTATCCTTCTTGACCTGCAACTCAACAACTCCAAACAGCATGTCTGAAGCATGAGGCTCCGGACCTTCAGCCCAACAAGCCTTAGAGTGACTCTTGCCCCCACCTAGCTATTGACATAGCTGAGCTGAAGGTGAAGTGCGAGGGCAGCTCAAAGAGTTGGAAGAGCTTATGGCTAGACCCACGCTTTTGGGTGCGTTGAGGAGTGAGCTAGAGAAGTTGAGAGTTGACCTTGAGCTGCTTTCATCACCCCCTAACATATGTGAGAACTGTCTCACTTTGAGGTTGCAGTTGGTGGAGAAGGATGACACCATTAGGAAGCTTGAGAAGTCTGCTCCCGTGATTCCCTCTCTAGACTGTAACACTTGTGTTGCCCAGACTTTAGTTCTGGAGGATCTAAGAGAGGAGAAGTTGATCATTGAACATGAAAACTATAGGTTGAGAGAGGTGCTGAGCTGGATGTATGCCAGAGCCCTCAGCTTAGCATGATCATAGAGGGAAACAAGTGTGGTGAAGGTGACACTGAGTGGACTTGGGTTAAGAGAGAGTAGTACCTCAAGTGAGAAGAAGAGTGCCCCAATCAAGCTTAACACTGCCTCTCCCTAGTCTGGTTCTACTATTGATGGGGTTTACTATGAGCCTCCCAAGGCTACTCCAAGGAAGTCATACTAGACACCCAAGCCACCATAGGCCAAGCTGGATAAGACTGTGGAAGAAGTACTTAAGCCTTCAAGCAAGAAGCAAGTCCAACAGCCTGCACCACCCAAGGCCATGCAACCACCACACTAGAAGCCTAAGGTTTAACCCCAACCTATGCCCATGAGACCTGTCTACCACTATGAGTTTTGCCAATGGAATGGTCACTTGGAGGGGTTTTGCTTTAGGAGGAAGCGGGTTGAGAGACAGGAGAGACCCTAGGGGAACAAGAATCAGTTCTACCAGGGTGGTAGGCAGGATCCTCCCCATCTTGGTAAGATGAGAGACCGCTTTGCTCATGGTGAGAGAGGAAGGCGGTTTTCAAGCCTGTCCTACTAGTGGTGAGAGATGCTTTGCCGACTGAGCTCCTAGTCATTTTCAGCGCGGCTATGGACCTTGTGACCGAGGCTTTGGTAGAGTGTTTGTGATTCCACGCTTTGGACGTCATGGTTACCCAAATCATCGTGATTCTTACTTTAATTGTGTTTACCCCACCTTTCAGCAATTGGCTCGGCACTAGTTCAGCAGTTTGACTAACCCCAGTGCCGGAACATTTGCTCACTCTCGCTTTCCTTGATTTTGTAGGACTGAGGCCTGGAGGACATATGGACCATGGACTCCAATTGCTCTAGGCAGATGACAGGGCATCACAGATGGTTCTCCAGCATCAACCCCATGAGCACCAAGTAGTACATCACATTTAGGGATAATGGTCAAGGTAAAGTGTTAGGTGTTGGTGGTGTTTTGCTTTCTGCCAAGCTTTTCCTAAGAGAAGTTGCTTTGGTGAGGAGTTTGGGGTTCAATTTGGTTTCTGTCAAGCAACTTCTCAAGGAAGGGTTTGAGGTTCGCTTTAAGGATGGTTCTTCTTGTGTGCTTGATGCTAAGTAAAACATTGTATGTCAGATTTTGCCCTATGTGCAGGTTTGTAAGGTTGACCTCGCATCTGTTTTTGGCCCTCCTCGGTGTTTGGTAGATGGTCCTTCTGCTGATATCTGAAAGTGGCATAGGAGGCTAGGCCAATTGAGTTTTTATCTGCTAGGCAGGTTGAGCTTGATGGGTCTGATCTGAGGATTGTCCAATTTGAATGCAGAAAAGGACTTAGTGTGCCACCATTATTAGAGCCAATGGACCGGCTCCATTGCCTATTGAGTGATGAGTGATTGTCAATAGTAGCAAGACCTAGAAGGACTTGGGCACAAGATCTCCGATGCATAGGAGGCCCTCTGATGGACTGGAGGTAGATAGAGAAGAAAGCCCTCCGAAGGACTAGAGGCATGCTCGGCGTCTGTCGGCCATGGGAGTTCGGTACACGGAGGAGGGGCACGGCGACGGCGGGAGTAAGTCCTCCGAAGGACTGCGAGGCAGCCCCGATGGACAGGGGATGCCGGGTGCCACCTCGGTGCTCCAACCAGAGTGTGTGGCGTGAAGGCGTGCGAGGGAGGCTTTGGCGGCTTCGACTCAAAACCGCCACCCAAGCTACCCAAGCCTTGGTGAGTTGGGCCACAACTCGCCAAGATAGAGAAGATGGGCCAAATCTGGCCCAGGCGGAGACTTCCTAAAGTTTCCCGGTTTCTGACTTCAGAACCGGGGGCGGATCGCGGATTGGACTACTGGCCATGTGGAGAACATCCGAGGATTGCGTGGAACTTACGAAGATCAAGACTTCATCGTGGTCGTCCGTCCTGAAATATCCTGTAATCTTTCGTTTGAGTCCCTAGGGTTTGTCTAGCTGTAGGGACCTAAGTGCAAAATGATCTAAATAGCACATGGGTATAAATAGGTCCAAGGCAGGTCATTAGATAGACCCTTGGCTACTAGGATTAGTCTTTACTTGGTGATTTTCCTCCTTAAGCTTTGAGCTCCATTGTTAGGGAGGTTAGAGTAGGATTTAGCCTCCTAATCATGAGGGAAGGTGAGGATGGTTGCTTGGGACAAATTTCTACTTGTATGTTGAATCTTTGGACCCATCTTGGGCACTTAATCGAAGCAAATTCGAGCAGCAACCTTGTGTTCTTCTCCTCCCCATCTCTCTTTGGTTTTTGGGTTCAATCCTTGGTTTTTGAGTGTTTGTGTTGGCCAAGCTTGAATCCCTTTCCTTGCTGATGTTTTGGACTTGCCAGGATGTGGAGATCATGAATTAGTTCATCTCAATCCTGTTGGATTGCCACGAGCAAGCATCCTTTGTGTTTTCCCCTTTCTTGCCCAAAGATTCCCATTTCACGAGATTTGAAATTCCCGCTGATTCCGTGGTCACTTTGTGTTGATCTTTCGAGAAAAGCTTTGGAATAGGGTTCAGATAGCCTGTGTAAAATTTCGTGAAGTTTGTACAAGGTTTGGTCAGGTTTGGGGTTGAAAACGCCCTTTCTGCGACTCTACCGGACAATCCGACAGAGGCCACCGGATAGTCCGGTTTGCACCAGGATAGTCCGGCAGTGCCCACCGGACAGTCCCGGCGTGAGCGCTGTCCGGGCTGTGCCACCGGACAGTCCCATAGAAGGCACCGGATAGTCCGGTCCCACGGGACAGTCCGGTGTTGGCCACCGGACAGTCCGGTCCTGCCAGGGAGCTATTGTATTTTTCCCACTTTAGTTTTTCCGATGTGTTTCTGCTCTGGATTTTTGCATTCCCCACTGTAAGACCATTCTCTTTGCTTACTGTGAGTCAGTCAGACGCACCTTGGTGCGGTGAGTGTTGTGTGGAAGGTTTTGCAATGTTTTGTTGCCTCGGTGCCATTCTTGGTTGGATCATATGTTTTCCTGCATTGGTGCGTATCCTCTTAGTGGACGGCACCCTTGCGCTGCTTAGGCACGTATCTGTTCAGTGGACGGTGCATAGTCCTGTTTCTATTGAGCTTTGTAGAGCACTTTCTTGGGGGTTGTGATTTTGAATTTTCAAGTGCTCCTATTCACCCTCCCTCTAGTCGCACGTCTCGGTCCTACAATTGGTATCAGAGCCGGTTAGGTTTCTTCATACCTTTACCGGTGAGAAACCAGTAGCGACTATGACTCACTCCGGGGAAGATTTCGGTCCATGGCTCCGATGGCTACTCCTACTGGAAGGGTAGGATGAGGGCATTCTTGCTCAGCCAAGGTCAGGACATATGGGATGCTACTCAGAGTGCGAACTTTGTGGTGCTTCCAGTTGTTCAGCGCACTACCCTAGCGATTGTGGCTCAGCATGAGGCGAATGCCAAAACTGTTAACTTTCTCTTCTTCAGGACTTGGTCTGGTTGATTATGAGAGACTAAGCCACCTAGAGACTGCCCGTCAGATCTGGTCCCTGCTGAGTGCACACCACGAGGGCACTGCTACTATCAAGGGGTGTCTCATTGAGAATTATAGGCTCGAATATGAGAATTTCGTTAAGAAGCCTGGTGACTCCATCGATGACTTGTTTGCTCGTTTTCAATCGATCATCAACAAGTTGTGCGTTAACTCTAGCCCTGAGAGGATCCCATACACCGACCATCACCAGACTGTCAAATTGCTGTATGCGTTGGACAGGAAGCTATGGGAGATCAAGGTTAACTCGATCATCGAAGTCTGAGGCCTATGACACAATTTTAGTGGAGACTCTTTACAGCAAGCTCAAGGCCACTAGAGGTGGATTACAAGTTGAGAGATTCTCTCGCTTGTACTAGCACCAAGAGCCTGGCCTTGGCTTCTCCCTCCAGTGAGGCCGCTACTAACCCCCAGCTTCACAACTTTTCATTTTCTGCGCTTACATCTGTTACAGAGGAGCAGTTGGCATCACTTGGGTATGAATGAGCTTTGCCTGGTGTCTAGCTGCTTTCAGCGCGCCTATGACAACCAGATGAGCAAGAAGAGGGGTGAGAGGCCCAAGTGCTTCGAGTGTAGATAGGTCGACCACTTCATCGCCGAATGCCCGAACAAGCAGAACGACTACTACAAGAAGGGCAAGAACCACTCCCACAACTCCAACAAGTACCACTCCTGCAAGCATGACTACAGCAAGCGTGACCACACCAAGGACTGCTCTGGCAAGATCAAGAACTTCAGGAAGGCATTCAAGAGCTACCAGAAGGACAACCGAAAGTGGGACAAGGCTTTCTTCGCCAAGCTTGTTGGTTTGTGCGGTGGATCGTCCTCCTCCTCCTCATCTTCGTCAAGATCAAGCGATTAGGAGATCATCACCAAGCGGGACAAGAGGAGGGACCAAGGCGGTCCAGTTGGACTCTGCTTCAGTCTCCACCAAGTCCAAGCACAAGCACAAGATGCACCGGATATCCTTTTGCTCCATGGCGCTTGAGGACAAGGACGACAAGGGCAACGACAACGACTCCTCCGATGAAGAGGTAACTCCTGAGCAAGTTGAAATTCTTGAGTTGTTGGAGGCAAATAGTCATTAGTTGAAAGCCCAGGATAAGATGTTGGAGAGGGTAGCCAAGAAGCTGCAGAAGCAAAAAGCCCAGTTGGCTGATGCTCTAGCTGAGATAGAGAGGCTAAAGAGTGTGTGTGGCGGAACCGCCGATTTAATCCGAGCTAAGCACACCTGCCACCTATGGCTTGCAGTGTGATTAGGCCGAACCAAACCCGGTCGTCCGTCGAGAGTCATTCGGCTCCCGATATTACCTTTTCCCAGAGGAACCGACATCGTACACATCCAGCCCATGATGGAGCCACAACAGATACATCATCTCAGGACAGTTGAATATAGCATATATAAACTTATTTTACAAACCAGTTCGAAATAAAGATATAGGTTTCCAACATAATGCCATACAATAGGCAAGTTTGAATCAGATAGCGGAAGCGAATTCGAAAACATCTCACAGCGGAAACTAAATACTTTAGTAGTCTTCATGCAACGATGATCGAGGCGAGCAGCGCCGAGCCCACCGGTACTACCCCCTCCAAGCACTTGTCCAGATGTCGCCGGTACCTGTTCTCAAAAGGTGGGGGCAAACCCTGAGGACTAATTACTCAGTAGGACTTAATGGAATGGCTTACGGCTGTCGCGAAGCTTGCTTACTATCAAGTGGGTCCTTAGCCATTGATTTTTTTTAAGCAGTGGAATATCAACATAAAGTAACAATTTCATCATTTGCACATAACATCATAATAATATCCTTCAGAAATGTAAACAATACAATACAAACATGTAGTATTTAAAACATGAGTAATAGATATAATATGTTCAAGTAGTTACTACGTTGTCCGACAGGTGTTATTGGCATTCCCACACCTGGTGGGCATCAGCGATTCGAATCGATTTTTAATTCCCAGGAATAACTATCATGCCAGGGGTATATGCTTACTAGCCACCGCGTTCCCACATATAGTCCCTGATCTCCACCTGTCTTGTCCCAAGATTCAAAGCGCCCCCACCTAACCCCCGGGTTGTGCCCCCTCAGTAGCGATACCACAGTTGCCTGGGTCAGCCCTCCCTCGAGTACAAGCACCCCCGGGCCCATCGGCCTCCAGCAAGTGGATGGGCGGAGCCTCGAAAACTCCGGACAAACCCAAGTAAGACTTCACCGGTCCCATTTCCCGGTTAAGCACTCTAGCAATGTTATGCCGAACAGCAGACGAACAGCGGACGGGCCTTAAACGACTCGGGCGGAGCCAAATGATACAACAACGCACACCGCCAAATAAAATTATTCTCTGCCCGGTCTCCAATTAAATCATGAGCATAATAATAACTTTCATAATAGTAAGATTTCTGAAATTTTGAAATTACCTACGCGACGAGTGACTCCTTTCACTCATGTCTACTCGCACTTAGCAATTCTAGGCAACTTGTCCTACGCACTCTAGGTATAGGTGCTAGGGCCAGGGTGGCCAGGGAGTCTAATGCAAGGGTTTTCAATCAACTGCTAATGCAGATGCGTAATCATCAATCAACATAATATTAGCTAGGACATTCATGGTCCTACCTACCTTTGCTTATTTTCAACCGAATCAACAAACTAAACTAATGTTAGTTTGCCGGGTTGTGTGGCTTTGCCTCAGGCAACCCCTTGAATCACGGACAGATTTAATCAGCGACATACCGTCTTCATCTTGAGGGAGAAGCCAAACTCCTGCTCGAGAGGTTACCGTAGTTTGCAATCCTATATGCATGATTAAGTGCAAAATGGGTGCAACAATGCTCATGATGCTAGGGAAATATGAAAAACAATGCCCAACATGTTAATAAGTTGGAACATGCAACATCTATTTTCCAATATATTTATTTTAACCTAATTCTCATGTAGCTCAAAACAGTAGCAATTAATTTCATAGCAATACTTTATGGAACCCAAACTTAACTATTAACCACCATGATTTTTCTCAGAATTTATTTCGCACAATAAAGTCACTTTTTCCTATTATTCATTTTAACATGCAATTATTTATCTTTTTCAAAACAGCCACCAAAACTTACATGCAGAACTTGAAACTTTAAAAAATGGTCTAAATATGTATCATAGATCATCTGCAAATTTCAGTGAAATATTTTGAGTATTTTTTTATGTAGCAAGTATTTTCACTTTTGAAAAATGCCCAAAATGCATGCATGAGGGCAAAACAGGAATTTAACTGTGTGTGCTAGGCTAAACAAAAATCACACACAGCCTACACATAATGGTAAAACTGCTATCCAAGTTTCATAATTTGTGGAGTCCATTTAGCCTAGTTTTGCCATTTATTTAGTTTTAACATGCATGCACAAATCCGAGGGCAAGATGGTCATTTCACCCATCCCTATCAAATCCATTGTGTAGATCTGCTGAAGGGGAGCACAAAGCTAGTGAGTTTGCATTTTTAGCATTTTTTTCGATTTACTAGGGACTTTCAAAGTTTATATAGAAAGAAAATGCATTTAAGCACTAGATCTACACAGCCAGGGGCCTACATGTGATTTTTCCTTACTTTCAGGGGCTAGAACTCAAGTTTTCTAAGACTCACTGTACAACGCTTGAACGGAAACATGAAAAGGCAATATGCAGGGGCCAAATCGCAAAAATGGCCGTCTCCTCCCTGGCTTTCTTCTACCTCGCGCCAAGGAGGGAGGCCGCGCGCAGGGAGGAGAACGACGGCGTGGCCCCGCGCGTAGGGAGCGGCGCGGCGGCCGGAGTGACTCCGCGAAGGCGTTCCCGGCCGTGGAGATTCTTTCCCCCAAGATCTCGTCACGCAGGGAAGTCGGAGCGAGTGAGGAACGCACCGTGAACCGGCGTGAACAGCGGCAGCGAGGTGCGGAGGCGACGTGCGGTGGCGTCCGGGCGTGGAGGTGGGGAACGGCGGAGCGGGCAAGCGCTGCTGGCTCTCTCCCCTTGAAGGTAGGCCGGGGCAGCAAGGCGTGCTGGCGCCCATGGCGTGGCGTGGGCAGCCTTCGCCCGCCGCGTGGGCGCAGGGGAGCGATGGAGGAAGAAGGAGTCGCGCGGGTGGACGCGGTCCGTGGACCGTAGGTCACTGACAGGTGGGGCCGGGGCGAAAAAAAATAGAGATGGCCTATGGACCGTGTGCGGGAAAATGTGGAGCTGTGGGACCCACCCGAGGATGTCAACATCCACCAGCCGTGGGCGACCCGACAGGTGGGACCCGCTTGTCATAGAGACAGCAAAAAAGGAAATTTCGGAAAAAAAAGAAAAGGCCATTTGACCAGCTGGAGACATGTTTTATACTCGCCATTTTGAATGACTTAGGGGCCGAATCTGGGAAAACTCCAAACACAACAAACGTTCTAAATTTAATTATCTACAACTTTGTTATAGACATCTATACCAAGTTCTGTGAAAAACATAGGTTAAATTTGAATTGAATCAACTAACTCTAGTTTGAACCATTTGAAACCCTCAGCTTAGCAATTATAAAAGTCTATTTTAGGTGCATTTTCATGAAAACTTTTCTATACCAATGTTGTTCAAAATTTCATTTTCTACAACTTTCATATTCAAAGTTTTGCATGATCATGTCTTTTGTTTGCTTCAAAATTTGAATTTTCCATTCAGGTCTATTTGGACAGAATTCACTAGAGGACAGAAGATGAGCTAAAACACCTTGCAAACCTTTATGCATGTCAACACACAAAATACCAAAGTTATTAATCATGAAGTTGTCTACAAGTTTGGTATATAAAGTTCTGTCTAATTCACCACAGATTTTGAAATACCATTTCAAAGATACTACAGAGTTTTGGTAAAACAGCAGTTTCCCCTTTTTGTAGAGTCTTTCTTATTTTCAACTTTTGGAGTATCAAATGGAGTCCAATCATATCAAGGTCTAGTGCATTTCAAAGGTGATGAGTTTAATTTCCTTTCATAGACAGGAAGATTTTGAAGTTGTATAGTCAAATTGAAAGTAATTTCAGAATGAAATTTGGGAAGGAGTGTCGACCCTAAACTTAGCAAAATTTCCTGAGTGTAGGTTAACTGGGCTTGGTTCGAACTTTTGTGCCCCCTTAACATCTGATTTTGAAAACGGTCGAAATAGCATATTTGAAGACAACTATCTTGAACTAAAACTTTTGTATTTGATGTCTTGCATGAAAATGTATAAATGTCTAACTGCTCGACCAAGCAACGCAAGGTTTTGCATATTCAATTTGAAAATTTTGATTTAGTGGTTTATTGACCTAGTTATTGTTCTTCCCAAAACTTGATTAAGTCCAAAACCACGGTTATCATTAATCTAATCGTGTGTCAAAGCTTTTGAGATGCCGGGGGCATCACATTGTGCCTGCCCAGCCTAGTGTGTCTAAGTGCCCTACCTGTGAGACTTTGATGAGAGATCTCTATGAGCAGAAGAGCAAGTATGCTCATCAGGTAGAGGAGATGGATAGGCTGATGGTAGAGTTAGGCAAGCTCCAATATAAACTGGATGAGCCTATTTTGAGTGATGAGCCAGAGTGTGAGATGTGCCCTCACCTAGCTGTTGACATAGCTGAGCTGAAAGTGAGGTGTGAGGGACAGCTCAAGGAGTTGAAGGAGCCTTAGGGCTAGACCCACGCTTTTGGGTGCGTGCATGGTCTATCCTACCTTGGAGAGTGAGCTTGAGAAGTTGAGAGCTGACCTTGAGGGGCTTTAAGCACCGCCTGACACTAGTGAGAACTGTCTCACTTTGAGGTTGATGTTGGTGGATAGGGATGCCACCATTAAGAGGTTAGAGAAGTCTGCTCCCTCTATTCCCTCTCTAGACTACCCCACTTGTGCTGCCCAGACCTTAGTTATGGAAGATCTGAGAGAGGAGAAACAAACTTTGGTTGATGAGAACAACCGTTTGAGAGAGGTGCTCAGTTGGATGTATGCTAGAGAGCCCCAACTTAGGATGATCTTGGAGAACACCAAGAGAGCTGAGGGTGATATGAGTGGACTTTGGTTAGGAGAGTGTAGTACTTCGGGTGAGAAGAAGAGTTCCCCAGTTAAACTTAAGACTGCCTCCCCTCAGCCTATTCCTAATGTTGATGGGGTTTACCACGAGCCTCCCAAGGCTGCCCCCAAAGAAGCAGTTCTGGACACCCAAACCCTCACAGGCTAAGCTGGACAGAGTAGTGACTCAGATTCTCAAGCCTCTAGTGAGCAAGGAGAGAGTCTAGCGGCCTGTTCCACCCAAGGCTACTCCACCTAAGCCCAAGGCCCAGCCTAACCCCACTCCCAAGAGGACTGTCTACCACTGTGATTTTTGCCAGCGGAATGGCCACTTGGAGGAGTTCTGCTTCAGGAGGAAGCGAGTTGAGAGGCAGGAGATAGCCTGGGAGAACTAGGATTAGTTCTACCAGGGTGGTAGGCAGGATCCTCCCCACTGCGGTGAGATCAGAGACCACTTTGTTCGTGGTGAGAGAGGAGGCGGCTTTCAGGCCCATGCACCTGGTGGTGAGAGACACTTTGCCGGTCGAGCTCCTGGTAGTTTTTAGCGCGGATATGGACCTCATGACCGAGGCTTTGGTAGAGGGTTTGAGAGCTCACGCTTTGGAGGTCGCGGGTACCCAGATAGTCGTGATGCATACCCTGACTGTGCTTTTCCCACTTTTGAGCAGATGGCTCGGCACTGGTTCAGCAGTTTCACTAAACCCAGTGCCGGACCATTTGCTCACTCTCACTTTCCTTGATTTTGCAGGATCGAGGCCTGGAGGACATATGGATCATGGACTCCGGCTGCTCTAGGCACATGACAGGGCACCACAGATAGTTCTCCAGCCTCAAGCCCGTGAGCACCAAGGAGTACATCACATTCGGGGATAATGGTCAAGGTAAAGTGTTGGGTGTTGGTTCTGTTGCTCTTTCTAGCAAGCTTTCCCTGAGAGAAGTTGCTTTGGTGAGGAATTTGGGGTTCAATTTTGTTTCTGTCTCACAACTTCTCAAGGAAGGGTATGAGGTTCGTTTTAAGGAGGGTTCTTCTTGTGTGCTAGATGCTAAGGAAAACCTTAGTTTGTTGGATTTTGCCCTATGGGCAAGTTTTTAAGGTTGACCTTGCATCTGTTTCTGGTCCTCCTCGGTGTTAGGTTGCTAGTCCTTCTGCTGATATTTGGAAGTGGCATAGGAGACTTGGCCATTTGAGTTTTGATCTGCTAGCCAGGTTGAGCTTGATGGGTCTGATTTGTGGATTGCCCAATTTGAAAGCAGAAAAGGAATTAGTGTGCCACCCCTGTCATCATGGCAAGATGGTTGCCGCTTCTCATGCACCTGTCAATCAGGTGATGACCTCTTACCCGGGTGAGCTGCTGCATATGGACATGGTTGGTCCTGCTCGGGTACAGTCTGTCAGTGGGAAGTGGTATGTGCTTGTAGCTGTGGATGATTTTTCTCGCTTTTCGTGGGTGTTCTTCATGGAATTCAAAGATGAGGCTTTTGGTTTTGTTCGGGATCTGGTCTTGAGGTTAAGGAATGAGAGTCATAAGGCCATGAGGGCTATCCGCAGCGACAATGGCAGAGAATTTCGTAATTCTCGTTTCGAAACCTTTTGTCGTGACCTAGGTCTTGATCATTAATTCTCGTCTGCTTATACCCCACCTCAGAACTGGTGTTGTGGAACGAAAGAACCGCACACTTGTTGAGATGGCGCAGATGATGCTTGATGAGCATAGGACTCCGCGACGCTTTTGGGCTGAGGCTATGAATACGGCCTGTTACATTATCAACTGCATCTTCCAACGAGCTTTCTTAGGGAAGACGTCGTATGAGCTACGGTTTGGTAGGCAGCCTAGCGTCAAGCACCTGCGTGCATTTGGTTGCAGATGCTTTGTGCTCAAAAAGGGGGGGCATTTGGACAAATTTGAATCTCGTTGTTTGGATGGTATTTTCCTTGGGTACGCCTCTAGCTCTAGGGTATATAGAGTGTGGATCCTCGATACCAAACAAGTGGTTGAGACCTGTGAGGTTTCCTTTGATGAATCTATGCCTTGCGCAGCCCTTGCATTTGAGCTTTCAGGTGATGATGAAGAAGGTGCTCCAATCTTTGAAGATGAGGAAGTTCAAGAAGATGCTAGTGTTGCAGGAGCCACTGCACTGGCTGCAGCTCCTACCCCCTTTGCTACGAGCTCTGAAGACGAAGGAGGACCCTTGCCTACAGCTTCCTCCTCGCTCCCCCGACTGCAAGCTCGAGCAGAGGCTGGCCCCGCTGAGGACGCAGGGGAGGTGACCTCTGAGATTGTTCCATCTCGGCAGGTCCAGCGGGATCTCCCTCCAGACAGGATGATTGTAGATCTGCACCAGCGTGTCACACGCTCTTCGGTTAACTCTCTAGCCTTTTTCTGCTACTTTGCATTTGTTGCCTCTTTTGAACCCCAGGATGTGTCTCATGCATTATCTGATCCTAGTTGGGTGAACGCCATGTCTGGGATTTAGTTGAACCTCCACCAAACTGCCACCCTATAGGAACCAAGTGGGTTTTCAAGAACAAACAGGGTGAGGATGGGATGGTTGTGAGGAACAAAGCGAGATAAGTTGCCCAAGGTTTCCGTCAGAAGGAGAGGATAGATTATGAGGAAACCTTTGCTCCTGTAGCTCGTTTAGAGGCCATTAGGATTCTGCTTCCCTTTGCTACCTCTAAAGGCTTCAAACTGCAACAGATGGATGTCAAGTCAGCCTTCCTAAATGGTTACATAGAGGAGGAGGTATATGTGAGACAACCTCCTGGCTTTGAGAGTGCCAAGTTTCCAGACCGGGTGTATATGTTGAGAAAAGCCCTTTATGGTCTGAAGCAAGCTCCAAGAGCTCGGTATGTTAGGTTGAAAGCATTTTTGCTCAAGTCTGGGTTTGTCATGGGTTCAGTAGACAAGACCTTGTTTCTGTTGACTCATGGTGGTGACACCCTTCTAGTTCAGATATATGTTGATGACATTATCTTTGGTGGTTCATCTCATGCTTTGGTGTCTAAGTTTGCTGAACAGATGAGGAGTGACTTTGAGATGAGTCTCATGGGTGAGCTTCAGTTCTTTCTCGGGCTACAGATCAAGCAAGGCCCAGAAGGAACCTTCGTCCATCAAGCCAAGTACACGAAGGACATTCTGAGAAAGTTTGACAAGGGATATCTCAGGCCCATGGCGACTCCCATGTCAACACAGACGGCTCTTGATGCGGATGAAGAAGGGGAGGTGGTGGACCAAAGAGAGTACCGAGGGATGATCAGCTCACTTCTGTACCTGACGGTGACCAGGCCGAACATTCAGTTCGCGGACTGCCTTTGTGCACGTTTTCAGGCCTCACCAAGGCTATCACATCGTCAAGCGGTGAAGTGCATCTTCAGGTACCTAAAATACACTCCTGAGCTTGGACTTTGGTTCTCTTCAGCTTCATTGCTCTCTCTTAGAGGGTATTTGGATGCTGACTTTGCGGGTTGTCGGCTGGAGCGCAAGTCTACTTCCGGCACCTGCCAGTTTCTTGGTTCTTCTCTTGTCTCTTGGTCCTCACACAAGCAATCTAGCGTAGCGACTTCCACCACAAAAGCTGAATACATTGCTGCTGCTAGTTGCTGCTCCCAGCTGCTTTGGATGGAGTCCACCTTGAGCGACTTTGGTCTCAGTTTTAGGAAGATCCCTCTCCTAGTAGACTCTACTTCTGCTATTTCTGTAGCTAAGAACCCCGTCTTGCACTCCAGAACCAAACACATAGATGTGAGGTTTCACTTTTTAAGAGATCACTATGAGAAGGGCGATATAGACTTGATCCATGTAGACACTGAGAACCAGTTGGCCGATATCTTCACCAAGCCCTTAGACCTGAGCATATTTGCTCACTTGTGTGGGGAGCTTGGTGTTTGTTACCCCTTTTAGGTTGGGGTAACTTTGGTATAGTTTAGTTTTTGTTTTGTTTCTTCTTTCTTTGCTTCTCTTTGCTTTTCTTGCATTTTGTCTCATATCATGCTTTGCATGGTAACATATGCATTTTCACTTTCACTAGCACTAGAGCTCTTCTGGTATGACAAGTTAGTACTTGCATGTGCTAGATTGTATAGTTGCTTGCTTGATCATGGTTGGCTAAGCTCCTTGAATCTGCCTAATATCTTTTGTGAGCTGAGTCACTTTTGTTTCATCAAAATCAAAAACCATGATCACCACTTGACTTGGCTACCTAGCATGTGTAGGAATGTTGAATGCTATGCTATCTTTTCATGCTTGGATATGCTAGTCGTATGCCTATGTTACACTGATGCCTAAGCATTTATGACACCTTGTTTTAATCTAAAATCTGAATGAATGTGGCTTACAAGTGGTGTCCTATGCGCTAAATTGAAAAGATCCAGGAGGGTTTACTTGTCACACTGATCTAGTTTGAGATAGCTTGCCTTTGCACTTTGGCTTGAACTTGGACTAGGCTGTGTATGACCAAAACCTTGTCTTAAGCTTCTGATGGTTTTCTGAACCTAGGCTTGGCATTGGTTGGTAAGAAGTGGCAACGACAATTGAATAACCCCTGGCACATGATCTGTTTTGCTTGAGGTTCAAAATTGCTAAATCTGAACTTTGCAAGTCTCTAAACTACTTATGGCCTGTTGTAGATGCCTTGATTGAGAGTAGCACACATTGTATGTTTTGCTAGCATCTTGCTGTTCATGCCTATCTTGCTAGGTGCTATTCATGTTGGTGATGCTCTCTTTTCAACAACCTTGTAAACCATGCTCCTGATTTGTCTAAGATAGATTCAATTGAGCTTTTTTGCATGCTTCCTTGCCCTCACTTGCTCTGTATGCTAGAACTTGTATTTACTAGCTTTTCATCCCTGCTGAGCTCTTCATGGTACATTTCCTGCATTTCATGGCATATTTTGAGGGGGAGTTGTCCATTTCAGGGGGAGTTGAGTTCTATGAACCCTTGATGTGTCCATTGTCAAGAAGGGGGAGAGATGTTGACCCTTGAGGAGCGAGAGATGTTGGACCAAAGGGTGAGGACTCTGTAGAGATCTAGTTCAGGGGGAGTTTGAGCTTTTAGCATGCTCTTGCATCGGTGCGTTGAGCCTTTTGCCTCTTTTTGGAGGAGCCGATGCTGTGCCTTAGCATGACTGTGTTGAGCCAGTTTGCCTCTTTCTTGAGGGGTCATGCGTTGAGCGGTTTCCCTTGTCTTAGGGGGTCGATCTTTGACCTTGTTTTTGTTGTCTCAAATTGCCCTTTTCTGCCAGTATTTGGTCTTTGGGCATCTTGAGCAACTTCTTCTTTTTCTTCTTTCTTTTTGGTTTTACGTTTTTTCTTTTGTCTTTGTTCTATTTCAGGTTACAGGTTGAAGGTGTCGACAATGCACTCATCAAGGGGGAGATTGAGAGCCAATGGACCGGCTCCATTGCCTCTAGAGTGATGAGTGATTGTCAACAGTAGCAAGACCCAGAAGGACTTGGGCACAAGACCTCCGATGGACAGGAGGCCCTCCGATGGACTGGAGGTAGAGGGAAGTCCTCCGAAGGACTGGAGGCACACTAGGCGTCTGTCGGCTATGGGAGCTTGGTATATGGAGGAGCGACATGGCAACGGCAGGAGTAAGTCCTCCAAAGGACTGCGAGGCTGCCTCGATGGACAGGGGATGCCGAGTGTCACCAGGTGCTCCAACCCGAATGCGAGGCGCGAAGGCGTGCGAGGGAGGCTTTGGCGGCTTTAGCTTAAAACCGTCACCCAAGCTACCCAAGCCTTGGTGAGTTGGGCCACAACTCACCAAGATAGAGAAGATGGGCCAAATCCGGCCTAGGCGGAGACTTCCTAAAGTTTCCCGGTTTCTGACTTCAAAACCGGGGGCGTATCGCGGATTGGACTGTTGGCCACGTGGACAGCATCCGAGGATTGCGTGGAACTTACGAAGATCAAGACTTCATCGTGGTCGTCCGTCCCGAAATATCCTGTAATCTTTCGTTTGAGTCCTTAGGGTTTGTCTAGCTGTAGGGACCTAAGTGCAAAACTGTCTAAATAGCACTCGGGTATAAGTAGGTCCAAGGCAGGTCTTTTAGAGGGGCTCTTTTAGGCTGCTAGGATTAGTATTCACTTGGTGATTTTCGTCCTTAAGCTTTGAGCTCCATTGTTAGGGAGGTTAGAGTAGGATTTAGCCTCCTAATCTTGAGGGAAGGTGAGGGTGGTTGCTTGGGACGAATTTCTGCTTGTATGCTGAATCTTTAGACCCATCTTGGGCACTTAATCGAAGCAAATTCATGCGGAAACCTTGTGTTCTTCTCCTCCCCCTCTCTCTTTGGTTTTTGGGTTCAATCCTTGATTTTTGGGTGTTTTGTTGGGCAAGCTTGAATCCCTTTCCTTGCTGATGTTCTGGACTTGCTAGGACGTGGAGATCATGACTTAGTTCATCTCAATCCTGCTGGATTGCCACGAGCAAGCCTCTTTTGTGTTTTCCCCTTTCTTGCCCAAGAATGGCTATTTCACAAGATCTGAAATTCCCGCTGATTCCGCGGTTACCTTGAGTTGATCTGTTGGGAATAACTTTGAAATAGGGTCCAGATAACCTGTGCTAAATTTCGTGAAGTTTGGACAAGGTCTGATCAAGTTAGGATTTGAAATCATCTTTTCTGCGACCCTACCGGACCATCCGACAGAGGCCACCGGATAGTCCAGTTCCACCTGATAGTCCGGCGGTGCCCACCGGACAGTCCGGTGAGAGGCACTGTCCGGGCCGTGCCACCGGACAGTCCGGCTTCAGGCGCCAGATAGTCCGGTGCCACCGGACAATCCGGTGTTGTCCACCGGACAGTCTGGTCCTGCCAGGGAGCTGTTGTGTTCTTTCCAGTTTTGTTTTTCCGCTGTGATTTTGCTACGGATTTTCGCATTCCTCCCTTAAGACCATTCTCTTTGCTTACTGTGAGTCAGTGAGACGCACCTAGGTGCGGTGAGTGTCTTGTGGCGGTTATTGCAAAATCCGTTGCTCCGCTGTCATTCTTGTTCGGATCTTAAGCTTTCTTGCATTGGTGCGTATCCTCAAAGTGGACGGCACCCTTGCGCTGCTAGGCACGTATTTGTTCCGTGGACGGTGCTTAGTTTCGGTTTCCACTTGGGGGTTTGTGATTTTGTGATTTCAAGTGCTCCTATTCACCCCCCCTCTAGTCGCACGTCTCGGTCCTACACCCTCGCCTCTTCATCTTCATCGTCGGAGACCATATGCGAAAAATTGCGGCGGAAAACCCAGTGAACAGGGCTGGTCGGCCGACTAGAACCGTCCTGGTCGGCCGACCAGGACCCCTCTTCCGGCGCCTCGGCCACCTTCTTCACGAGTTGCATCTCCATCGCTTCAGAAAATGTCGTGGCTAGGTCTGGATGTGTTTTGAGTTTGATGTCTCAGGTCTATGGCTTACCCGTGGTTTTATACTTTGGAGGCTAACGACATTTGGAAACTAAACAGCGATTCCATTCCAAACTCTTCCCTAAATACACTTGTTATACTATGCGGACTCTGCTGACAAAACCTAGAAGCAAACTGCCTCGGTAAAACCCCTAGTCGGCCGACCTGGGCCTTTTCTGACTCGAAAAGCCTCCAAGTTTTGTCGGTAACCTTATTTCCTAATTAAAAATAAATCTAGATCTAAATTTTTATAAAAACTGAAATTAAACGTAACTATATACATACAAAGGTAGGAAAATTTATGGAAAACTAGGGATTAACGCCATGGTAATTCATGTGTCAATATAATTGACTTCAAATTTATCTCCTTCAAGGAACACCTTTAGCCTTTGACCATTTACCATAAACTTGTTTCCCTCGAAATCCATAATAGTAACTGCTCCGGCAGGTGACACATCATGAACAATATAAGGTCCATCCCATTTGCTTTGTAACTTTCCTTTTCCAAATAATTTAAACCTTGAATTAAAAAGCAGAACCTTGTCACCTTGCTTAAAATCTTTCTTCAGGATTCTTTTATCGAACCATCTTTTGACCCTTTCTTTATAAATAGTTGCATTATGATAAGCTTGCAATCTTGCCTCATCCAGGGTACTTAGCTAAATCCTACTTTTGACTAGAGCAGCATCTAAATCTAAATTTAGCTCCTTAATTGCCCAATAAGCTTTATGCTCCATCTCAACTAGCAATTGACAAGTCTTTCTATAAATTAATTGATAAGGTGTCATCCCTATAGGGGCTTTAAACGCAGTCCTATATGCCCAAAGAGCATCGCTAAGCTTATTTGACCAATTCTTACCTCCTTTAATTACTGTTTTTTTAAGAATTTCTTTCAATTGTTTATTTGATGTTTCGGCTTGGCCATTCGTTTGTGGGTGATAGGCTGTGGAGACCCTATGCTCAATTCTCATTTTCTCTAGGTAATTAGTAAACTCTTTACCAATAAAATGCGATCCTCATCAGAAATTATGACTCTAGGGACTCCATATCTTGGAAAGATATTATTCTTAATCATTTCTATGGACTCCTATGTAGTCGCTTTTTTACATGGTAAAGCTTCTACCCATTTTGAGACATAATCCACAGTCACCAAAATGTACTCATAACCATGTGAATTTTGAAATGGACCCATAAAATCCATTCCCCAAACATCAAATAAATCAATTTGCAAATTATAAGTGAGAGGCATTGAATTTCTAGACGTGACATTTCCGGTCCTCTGACACTCTGGACAAGAAGCAACAAACTTCCTTGCATCTTCATGCATTCCTGGCCAATAAAACCCACTCCCCCATATCTTAGCTTGAGTTCTGAAATGTCCATGATGTCCTCCATATTCTGCAGCGTGGCATTTTCTCAGAATTTGTTCTCTTTCCTCTGCAGGGACGCATCTCCTAAGGACTCCATCAGATCCAAACCTGTATAGGTAAGGGGCGTTCCAATAAAACTTTTTAGCTTCAGCTAGGACTTTTCTTTTGGAATTATAGTTAAGATGAGTAAGTGGCTCTTTTTTAATGGCTCTTATAACGTCTATCATCCATGAATTTTTATCTAAGACTGCATAAAGGGTATCGTCTCTTAACGCATCTTCTATTGGTGGGCCGCCCTTGTTATGGTTCATCCTAGATAAATGATCTGCCACTACATTCTCAACTCCCTTTTTGTCTCTAATTTCTACATCAAATTCTTGTAACATAAGAATCCATCTAATTAAACGAGGTTTAGCATCTTTTTTAGTGAGAAGGTATTTGATAGCAGCGTGGTCAGTGTAGACTATGACCTTTGAATTAACTATATAAGATCTAAATTTCTCAAAGGAAAAAATTACTGCTAACAATTCCTTTTCTGTAGTAGCGTAATTCACTTGAGCTTCATTAAGAGTTTTGCTGGCATAATAAATGGCATGTACTTTTCCGTCCTTTCTTTGCCCCAGCACAGCTCCTACTGCATAGTCACTTGCATCACACATGATTTCAAAAGGTAGATTCCAGTCTGGTAGTTGAATGATAGGTGCACTAATAAGTAATTCCTTAATTTTTCTGAAAGCAACCTCACATTCCTTAGTGAAATCAAAAGGAATATCCTTTTGAAGCAAGTGAGTGGTTTAGCTATTTTAGAAAAATCTTTTATGAATCTCCTATAAAATCCAGCATGATCGAGAAAGCTTCTTAAAGATTTAATATCAGTAGGTGGTGGTAATTTCTCTACTGTTTCTATTTTGGCTTTATCTACTTCAATTCCTTTCTCAGAAATGATATGTCCCAACACAAGCCCTCTTCTAACCATGAAATGACACTTTTCCCAGTTTAGCACCAAGTCGACCTCTTCACACCTCTTTAACACCTTCTCTAAATTCCTTAGGCAATGGTCAAAACTCGTGCCATGAACTGAGAAATCGTCCATAAAAACTTCCATGATATCTTCAATGAAATCAGAGAATATAGCCATCATACACCTTTGGAAAGAAGCAGGTGCATTACAAAGACCAAAAGGCATTCTCCTATAGGCAAAAGTTCCGTATGGACAAGTGAAGGTAGTCTTGTGTTGATCGTCTGGATGAATAGGGATTTGAAAGAAACCAGAAAATCCGTCTAAATAACAAAAATGGATATTTTTAGCAAGTCTCTCTAACATCTCATCTATAAAAGGTAAAGGGAAATGATCTTTTTTTGTGGCTTTATTTAATTTCCGGTAATCAATGCACATTCTCCAACCAGTCACTGTTCTTTGTGGGATTAATTCATTTTTATCATTTTTAACTACGGTTAATCCTCCTTTCTTAGGTACACAATGAACGGGGCTTACCCACTCGCTAGTTCGTACTAGGTAAATGATTCCGGCGTTTAAGAGTTTGATGACTTCCTTTTTAACTACAGATCTCATTTCATGACTCAACCTCCTTTGATGATCAACCACTGGCTTGTGGTCTTCCTCCATAGGAATGCGGTGAGTACAAAATGCTGGGCTGATTCCTTTTAAATCTACTAGAGAATACCCAATTGCCTTCTTATGTTTCCTCAAGACTTCCAACAGCCTCTCTACTTCTTCTGGACTTAGCTCATCACTAATGACTACTGGGTAGGTTTTATCCTCTCCTAAAAACTCGTATCTAAGTCCATTAGGTAAAGGTTTTAACTCCACATCTGGCGCATCTTTTTGATTAAGGTCACCTAGTGGCTCTACTGGAAAGTCTTGGGTTTCTTCTATGTTTTGTTCTAGTTGATTAGTAGCTTCAGTTGCTTCTTCAGAGAAGAATCCTTCGTCTTCTCCCTCTAAAACTAGATTTAAAGGCTCTCTAAAAGCATTAATGTAGTTGATACTCTCTATCTCCTCTATATCGGGAGTGAGATTAATAGTCACTTTAGATGCCGGTAAGAAATCAAAGTCATATTTTAATCCATTTATATTAATCATGACTTTTCATTTTTCATTATTAACTACGACATTAACTAATTTAAGAAAAGGTCTACCAAAATTAATTTAATATTATCATCATAAACATTAATGACATAAAAATCAGTTGGTATAACTTTTCCAGCAAAGTTAACTTCAACATCCTTTATTAAGCCTACAGGTGTAATTACTTCATTATTAGCAAGTTTAATTCTAAGATTAGTGGAAATTAAACATGGTTTATCACATAATTTAGAATAAACGTCATAGCTCATTGCACTTACATGGGCTTCCATGGCGCAGCAAATGTTGTTGAATACTTCCTTGTTGATGGAGCAAGAAATTCCAGTTGAAGATTCGTCGGCTGGTAGCTGAATGACAACTTCTTCAGTGAGGGATGACTCTAGCTTGATCCCTATTACTTGCTTCACTTCGGAGACAAAGTCACTATCTAGCTCTTCTTCTTGGAATAATTTCTGCAGCACCTCCCCTGTATCTTGACCATCGTCACTCTTCCTTAGTGGAACTTCTGGTGGGAACAGCTCTTCTTCTTGCACTAAGTCTTCTGCCGGGAGTGGTCCTGCACACTGGAGTGTATCTCCAAATTCCATTGGCATCCAGCTCACCTTCTCGAACTCCGTCAAAGACTTTGCACTTGCAAGACTTCTGTAGTCACTCTTGGTCTCCTCTTGAGGTGCAAAAGTTCCAAAATCCTCCTCATCAGAGGCATAGGATACTGTAGCCTTTTTGGCAGGTGGTTGGTCTTTAAAAACAGCAGGTGTAGATGCCATATGGTCTCTTGGCTCTTTCACTCCGTTGTCCTTTCTATCCCTGTTGTATTTGCATGCCATGCAGATGTCTGATAGAATCTTGCTAGCTTCACTTAATGTCTTGCTCAACAATGATCCTCCAGCGGTAATGTTCACCTTCTCGAAGGCTTCTGATGTCAGACCATAGTAGAAAGTGTGAATGTGTACGTCTGGCGTTATCCCAAGTAGTGGTCCTTGTGTAAGCATGTCATCGAGTCTCTCCCAGGCTTCATCGATGTCTTCATTCCATCTTTGCTCGAAGTGGAAAATCTGCTTCCTCAGCTTGTACACCTTTAGTGGCGACAAGAATCTTGCGAGAAATTTCTGCTCAAGAATTTCCCAATCTTCTTTGGCTTCAATCGAGGCAGCTTGATACCACTTGTTGGCTTTGTCCACAGGAGTAAATGGAAAGAGATTCCAGTTAACCCACTCCACTGGGACTCCTTCTTGATAGAAAGTGTGGCACACTCGTTTGAGCTTCTCCAGGTGCTTGTACGGATTCTCGTCATCTTCACCACTGAATGGATCTGCGGCAGCAATCCGGATGATTCCTGGCTTTAGCTCGTATGATCCTGACTCCGTCTTCTTGTTGATTCTTGAAACTTGAGGTCTACGGCTTTTGGAGTCAAGCGTTCTCCGAGTGTCAAGAGCTCCCATTCTCCAGACATTGGAGTCATAACTGAAACTAATTTCAAAAACAAAAATACAAAACGAAAAATCTATGACAGCAAAGTTGCTGGATTAGTAAAAACTAATAAACTTAAAATCAAGAACGAATTAAGCTAAGCAATTAAAAACTGAGATTAACCTAAACTGAATTTTAAAAAAAGATTAAAACACTAAAAAAATTATAAGCAACCTAGTAAAACGAGATTAAACACACAATTAACAAATAAACTAACTATCAAAACTAGTAGTAACAAAGTTAATAAAAGATTTATAATAACTTAAACGATAATTATTATTCCCCAGCAACGGCGCCAGAAAAGCTTGTTGACAGCACTTAAGCATGCCAATCCTTATACTCCAAGCGCACAGTATCGCGGTAGCTTTTTCCTAGGATGAGTATCTTGGGTTTGTCAATCCGGGAATAATTATGTTTAAGAAACTATCTATCTAATATTAACTGAATTACTAACTAATTCTAATAGATCTAAAGCAAGCTTTAAGAGATGATTAAGACTACTCTAATTATATCTTACTTAATAAACTAAATATGTTCTAAACAGGGTTTAAACTATAGCATAAAACGATAGAACCAGGCTTAGGCTAAAAACGTGGAAACGATAGGTTTAACATGGCAAAAGGATCCACAAGAGATATGAGACAAACATCCTTCATACTAAGAACAACCTTGAAACTAGATCTAATCATAAGCATAGGATAAACATGATCATGAATGTCAAGGATCTACTCGAACCTTTCCCCGGGCTCTACTGTCACTAGTAACCAGGTAATCGACGAACTAGCAAACCCTAACCATCCCTAAGCATGAGCAGATTCAATCAACTAATTAAAGTAAAAAGATCTACTAAAAGAACATGAAAACGTTTAATTCGACCGAAAAACCATGTTGGAATTAAGCATTGCAAAGATATGGATCATAAGTCATGTATAAACAACAAGCTAAGTCTAAAAGACAACCTTTATTGATCGATTAACAAGGTTTCATCATAGTATTGAAGAAAGTACAAGGAATTACTCGAGATACATCGTAAACTTTGAAGCATAGTCATCAGGATGAACTCGACGAAGAACATGTCGAAAGATGAACTCGAGGCCTTCTCAGGAAGCGCCTGGTCGGCCGACCGGCCGGCTTCCTGCCTCCTCTTGCTTCCTCCTTTCGCCGAGATGGACTTCTCGCCGAGTTGAATGCTTCTCGCCCCCGACCTCTGCCCTAGACTCTCGACTTGTAATGAATAATGCGGTGGTGCTCTCCCCTCTCCCCTTGGGAGGCTCTATATTTATACCCCGGAGGGAACCCTATACATGGAATCGAATAGGTCGGTTCTAAGAGTCCTAAAACAATTAAAACATCTATTTCCATGTATATCCATGCCTCTAGAAGAGTCCCGGTCGTCCATATCCTTCCTTGCTTGGAGATGAAGTCATCGTTTTGATCCATCTTGAAATAATCCTTCCATATTCTGCAGCTTTTGCTATTTCAACCATAACTTACTCATCTGGAGTCTAATTAATGCAAACTCAGACTGTAAATTGTAGGGCTCAAAGAAATCTACAACTTTGGTTTTCAAACTTTCTCCATTTGAAGTCGTTAAGGTCTCCAAATTGGGCCCACAAGCTGCTACTGTAATGAATTTCGAGAAGATTTCAGGATTTAGTCCTTCAAGCAATCCTTATCTTTTTAAGACTCTTCTCTTGTTGGGCTTCTTCCTCAATTGGGCTTTCAATTAGTCCTTTCTTCAGAGCTTCCCCATAGCATAAATCCTTTCTTCGAGAAATTCTCAAATATCCTCAATTATTCCCTATTTTCCTACAAAAATAAATATTGCACAAAAACAAAGAGCATTCTCGAAAACGGGCTTATTTGTTAGTAAAATAAGAGTAAATGATAAGATTGACTCTCGAAAAGATATAAAATCATATAAAATGATCAATAATTTTAGTATATAACGAGCGTCAACAGACACTAGGCTCTGGCTAGATCCTCTCCTCTGATCAAGGACGATCTATCGTTGTTCAAGCTCCGCTTGAACACGTTTATAGCGTGCCATTCTCTCCACACAGCTTTGCTTGGTAGCCCCACTCGGTGCAGCGCGTGGTGTGCCTGTATAGTCCAAGTCCCTCGTTCGGGAAGCCCGTAAGGGTTACCTAGACTCTCCTTCGGGACCAACTATCTACCCCTGGTACCCTCGAGACTCTAGAATTTTGCTTGACGCAAGAGCGTGGCTGGTTAATTGAATTTCTTAGTTATTCACGAATAGCCTTTGCGGCCGATTAGAATTCGAGTTCGGTGACTTTTTCTCACTCGTTGTCCTCCCAGGCAACTATACCTTTTCTATAAATATCTTTGATAGACTTACCTCACCCACCATACACCTATCTTTATCACATTTACCCCTATGTACTACTAGTTGGTATAATTTATCTAGGTTTACAGTTTATTCGAATTGAGTATATTCAATTACACTCTTGAGCCTACCGCTTCCCTGTGGAAATTTACGATACTCGGAATACTCTGAGTGAAAAGGCTACAGCGAATCTCCGTGCGCTTGCGGAATAAAATCTGTTACGCTAAGAGACGTCAACAAGCTTTTTCTGGCGCCGTTGCCGGGGAAGCAATTGGCCAAGAGATAATTGATACCTCATTTCGAACCTATATACTTGATAAGTTTTACTGCTAGTTGTTAACAGGCTCACTTTGCTCTGTAGTTTTGCTGTTGTTGCAACAGAGAGGTGTATGACCGGTTTTGACCTACCGGAAAACTACGATAATATCCTAGAGTCACTGCTCAGGAGAGTCCGTGCAAAGACTATCCACGGGCAGCGACCTGTACCAAGGGATCTAGAACCAAGAATTTCAACCGGCACTCCAGTTACCACTATGGCTGAAAAGACTATCCGCGAGTTCTCCATCCCCTCGAGCAACAACATCCCTACGGAACCTGAAGTTCAAGTGGGGGAGAATTTCGACCTCAAACCAGGAGTGATTCACATGGTTCAAGCTATCCCTTTTTGCGGACTGGCTACGGAAGATGCCAATAATCATCTGCAACAATTCTTAGAGATCTGTAGCACATTCAACATGAAAGGAGCATCACCGGACGCCGTCAAACTTCATCTCTTCCCATTCTCTCTTGTTGGGAAAGCAAAACAGTGGTTCTACCTCAACCGAGCATCATTGACAACTTGGAACGCATGCTTCGATGCATTTCTTGCGAAGTATTTCCCGCTGGGAAAAACAAACGCATTGAGGAACAAGATATCGAGCTTTCAACAGCTCACTGATGAAACCGTGGATGAAGCATGGGAACATCTGCAAGAGTACATTGCAGCCTGCCTCCACCATGGGATGCAAGAGTGTCTAATCATTCAGAGTTTCTTCCATGGGCTCACACGCTCAGCACAAGAACACCTAGATGCGGCCGCTGGAGGATCCTTCCTCTCCTTGAGCATCTCGGCGGCCAAGAATCTCATTGAGAAGATAGCGACCAATCAAGGTTGGAGAGAAGAGAGGTCTAGTACCCGTTCTTGTGGCGTCCATCAGATCGAGAGCACCGATATGCTCGCCACGAAGATGGACTTGCTGCTAAAGAAGCTAAACGACGCCCAGAAGCCGCTCCGGTGCAAGCCCTCGACACTCATATGACTTGCGAAGTCTGTGGGAATATAGGACACTCAGGGAATAGCTGCCCTGAGACGCAACCCGAAGATGCGAACTTCATCGGTAACAGTACCAACGGCTTCAACGGGAATCGTCCTCAGCCACAAATCTCCCTTTCTCTGGACAAGGTAACTCTTCAAATTCACAGCAGTTTCCTAGAAATAATTATAATTTTAATCAAAAAGCTATGAATGATAGCATTAGTAAAAAGTTCGATGCCAATGATAGATTGTTTGAATCTATTTTGTTGCAAATGGAAACTTTGAATAGTGCTATGAAAAACCAACTTAGCTTCAAAAAAATGCTTGAAACTCAAATAGCTTAGTTGGCTGCTGCTCTACCTAACCCAAAAGCGGTTAAACTGCCTAGTCAACCTGAAGCTCCTCCCAAGGAGCACATAAATGCAGTAACCACTAGGGGTGGAAAGTCCACACAGGACCCCCCATCTCCTAGTCATGCAGGTAAAGCGCAGGAGAAGACTGCCGAGTCTGAAGACAAGGTTGCAGATGAAGATACACCTGGGAAGGAGGAAAAGCCAGCATCGAAACATCTACCCCATGAGTTCTACGACACAACGGTGCTACCATTTCCTCCGAGAAACAAGAAGGCTACCGCTGACGAACAATATAGTAAGTTCGTTGAGGTCATTAAGAAGCTTTATGTCAACATACCCCTGCTAGATGCTATGCAGGTACCGACATATGCCAATTACTTAAAAGGATATCCTCAACAACAAGAAACCCCTACCGTCAACGGAAATTGTGCACTTAACGGAAGAGTGTAGCGTAGCTATACTCAAGAAAAAGGACCATGGAAGCCCTACCATCTCATGCTCGATTGGTACCCAACACTTCGATCAAGCATTGTGCGACCTTGGAGCCAGTGTCTGTGTAATGCCGAAGGTCATCTTTGACAAGCTGAATCATGACGCACTCTCTCCCACAGCTATGTGTTTACAACTTGCGGATCAATCCGTCCGTTACCCTGAAGGAGTGGCAGAGAACGTTTCGGTGAGAATCCAGAATTTTCTCATACCAGTAGACTTTGTGGTACTAGATATGGAGATTGACTCAAAAACCCCGCTCATCCTTGGGTGGCCTTTTTTGAGCACCGCCGATGCAACAATCGATGTCGGAGCAGGAAAGGTTCACCTGAACATTAATGGCAAGAAGGAAACATTTGCCTTCAAACTAAAAGTGGAACAATGCAACATGGTGAAAACTTTCAAGTACTAGGCCAAGAAAGATGAACCCAAGGTCAAGACCGGGACCAATCAGTCAAATTCAAAAGAAGACAGTCTTGTGGCATTTATGCTGAACAAATTGAAAATTGAGACTAAGATTCGACAAATGGAGTATGAGAGGGCAATGCAAAGGAGAAGATCAAGGAGCCGAGAGACGAGGTTCGACAGGCCCAGAACTGCACCAAGAGGCAAAGCTCCTGAGAAGAGATACGGTGCTGAAAGCAAATTGACTACGCCAAAGTGGCCAACTCAACCAGCACCCGAGGACAAGGTCAGCGTCGAGGATAATGTGACTAACCCAAGGCGACGTAGAAGAAATAGAACACAATGGAAGGTAGCCCCAGCTACAGTTTCTATGAAACTCGGAATGGCAAGACATGGGCTCCCCTCGCCAAAAGGTAAATTGGCACACTACCCATCGACGGCATATTTAATTTTCTCGCCAAATTTTAATTCCCACATCCCACTGCACGTTTAATTTTGGTTCACTTAAATTCTTGCATTTAGTCTATTTTCCTAAAAATGCTGCATTGTCGAAAAAAAATTGAGTGGCCACCCGACCACATCATGTGGCCGGCTGACCACACCCCTGCCTCTCTCCCTCTTTCTCTTTGCGCAGGGCAGCAGCTGCACCTCCCTTTTCCTTCTCCCTCTCCTCTCTCTCCTCTTCTCCCCACTCACTTCTCACTCCTCCTTTTTACTCTCTTTTTCGCTTTCTCTTTTGGTCTCCTCTTGCTCTCAAGTGCTCACCCTTGTGTAGCAGAAACCCTGGCCAGCCGATCGGCACAATCAAGTGGCCGGCCGACCGCCCTAGTGGCTGGCCGGACCCCCCTATGTTGCTGCTTTCAGTGCGTAGTACTCCCTCTCCTCACTTAGTCCCTTCTCACGAGCAATGGTGGCCACCCGGCACACTGCCATGGCCGGCCGGCCATGGGCAGTGGACGCCCGGCCACCTTGCTCTCCCCCTGCTATTTCCACTCGCCTATAAATACGTGCACTCACTTCCCATTCGTTGCACCACGCAGCAGCTCACTCCTCCCTCTCAATCTCTCTAGTTAGTGCTTAGTTAAGCTCCCTTGCTTAGTTGAAATAATGGCCGAATAAAAATTTGGTTAGCCAAATAAAATTCTGGCAACACTCTCTCTCAGTTGTGCAAAAATGAGAACGTTTTGTGGAGGCTCTGCCCCACAAGGACGCTGATTTTTTTAGACGACTAACCCGCTAACGCTAATCTTTATTTTCGTCTGTCCTTTGGGTATCGTGTGTTGTTTTTGCTCTGTCTTGTAGGACGAAGGGTGTGCTCAAGAAGTTAAAGAAGGCCGTTAGCAAGGCAGGACAGCACATTCGCTGGTCGTCTTCCTATGGCTCCAGCCCTGCTAGCCGGCATGCTACCTCCGAGAGGATGTCCATCAGCACAGAGGAGCCTGAAGAAATCCAGACGTCATCTGTCCACCGGCCCGTACTCATCCTCGAGTCGCAACTCATGCCGCATGGTCAAGAAGAGGTCAAGGCATTAACACTTTTGAACCAAAAGAATTATGCCTTGACCAAATACTTCGACGAGGACCTCCTCGTTGACACCGCCATGCGGGAGGAGTTCAACGAGGTGTTGCAGACCATGGGCTGGGCTAAGTTTGCAGAAGTCTCAGAAGGAGGAATCAACCTTCTCACCAAGGAATATCTCATGATGCTCCGCACCGACACTCGAAGGGAAGGTATATTTGTCTGGTTCTGCCTTTTCAATACTGATTATGAGCTTACACTGCGCCAGTTTAGCAACTTGCTAGACTTCTCACCACAGTGTTCTGTGGCTGAGATCCTACTGGCTTTAATTCACAAGAGTTTTGGAAAGAGCTAGCCGGTCCTAATCCTCCTAGGAAAAAGAGCATCACTTGCATCACGCATCCTACCATGCGGTTTCTTGCCCACTGGCTTACCATGGTCGTTTTCCACGGGAGGATACCCGTTGTGTCACAGTGGAGGATATTAGGTGTCTTTATGCCATGTGGAAGAAGAAAAAGTTTGCACCTGTTGTTAGCCTGATCCGCCATTGGCAAGGCCTAGTTTCCAATGTTTCTACAATTCCTATCACTTCATTTGTGACTAGGATTACCAATGGGTTAGGAGTGCTAACAAATGCACCTATTACTTTCATGCCTAATGATCCCTCACATGTGGTTAAAGATTCGCACTTCATCCATGCACACTTCCTGAGGAAAGACACACAAGGAAAATATTACATGACATATAGAGGTTGTGATGTTGAGCTGCCGCTCCCAGCACCGCAGTTCAAATTATACTCTGTGAGAACACTAACCATGCAGCTAGAACCTGCACCTGCACCGGAACCTAAACCAGCAAGAAATAGTGTAGCTGGAGTTATGACTCGCGCCCAACGACGTCAAGCCGAAGAAAGACTCCGCAAGGCCTACGAGGAAGCACAGGAGCCAGGTGCCGAGCCTGCTTGGGCTCATCCAGGCGCTGGACCCTCCCAGGTTAACCCAGGAGGCACACCAGCTTGGGGAAGCCAAGCAGAATCATGGCACAGTTCATGGAACTCCATTGTACCTTCAGTGAACCCGACGCCATCCTACCACGGTGGAGGTGAGCCATCTTATGAACAAAGTGTAGGTCCATCCCACTCTGCCCGTTACACTGGTGATGGGTACACGAGGAACATCAAGGCCCTCTTCGGGGCAATGGACCTCTAAGAGCACCGCACCTTGGGGATGATGGACAGCATCAGCCAAATCCAGGAGACACAAGTGATCAACCACAACATGCTCTTGGAAACAAGAGCAACTATGGAATGCATGCAAGAGCAGAACCTGAGCTACTACAACTGGACAGGGTTCTACCTCAACTAAGTTTCATTGAAGCTTTGGGGGGAAGAACCGCATAAGCATAAGGTATGTATCCCATCTCGCCTCTTGTTCTTCTGTATGCTCATCTATAAGCTGTGCCACACCAAACGTCATTTCTGCCCACTTATGATAGTAGTGCCTATGTATCTTTTAGTCCTAGTATTTTAAAGAAAAGTGTTAGTATCTTAAATAACTCCCATGCTTAACTATCAAATTCACTTGCTAGCTTCATTTTGGAAATGATGAATAGTTGCTCTATCAAGTGAATGGTTTAATTCTTGCATGACAACTTATGCTTAGCTTAGTCCTATGTTGGTACATAAAGAAAAGCAAGCTTGAGCTTTACTTTGTGGATGCCATTTGTGATAACAAGCCTAAGTTGTTGTGAGATAATGATATAACTTAGCGTGGGATAATTCTTTCAAGTTCCTAGTAAGATGAATTTCTCAGGTTTTTATTTTGAAAATGACAAAATAAGCTCCCCATGGTTTAAAATTCCTACCAAAGCCAAATATGCTTTACACGTTCAAAACCAGCTACAAAGAGCTACTTAGATATGTTTTGAGCTTGGTCAAATTTTTAGTCTCTTTGAGTAGAAATATCATCTTCTGTTGATAGCTGGAGTACAAAAATCAAATGCAAGCGATCCATTCTGGACTTTGCATCCACCAAAAGTCTCCAATTACTTCTCATAACCCCATAGCCTTCAAATTTCAAGGAGTAAGGGTATGGAGCCAAAAAAAAAAGGCATGCAAAAGCATGTCAAAAGAAAAAAAATGCGTGCAAAAGCACAGCAAAATGAAAAGCATGCAAGTTCAAGCATGGCAAAAATAAATAAAGGCTCCATATCCCCTCCAATTCCATACAAGGCTATAGGGATGAAAATCTAGAGAAGGACACAATTTATGCCACCACTCATACTCCAGTGATCAAATAGAAGAATTGATAAAGTATACTCTTTGGTCCAATCTTTGGCTTAGCAAAATAACCATTCTAAGTGTGCCACATTTATTCCCCACCTAAAGCTCCACAAAGGCTTTAGTGTAGGAAAAATGTCAGCCAAAATCATGGCCATTGGTAAGGAAACACTTCTGAACGATTCAGAGTACGAAGGGGAAGCTTCTTTGTTTTAAAAATCTTGAAAACACCTGAGAAGGACATCCAAAAAGAATGAGTTAGAATTTCTCCCACAATAAAGTTGTTCTGTCTCCCAACCGCCCAAGGCAAGGTAAACAAAGAGATGCACCAGAGGTATTGTATACAGCAAGCTTTGATTATTTTACTACTTAGGACAAAAGTTTGAGTACCTAGTTGCATATAAGAATTCTCCTTCACTTCGATATTGCAGCAACTCCTGATCCACTTTCAGTCTTCTAAGCTTGGGGGGGTGTTGACGGTCGTAATCTCATGATTTCCAGCATCAATTGTCCACCAAATGAAGCTAAACTTGTGAAATATATGGACTAACCCTTGCTACTAATGAGTTCCACAAGATGTACATGAAAATTTGGATGAAGGTACCAAAAATCACTCAAAAAGGTTGGAAACACACCAAATTCCAAAGATGGGCAACAATGGTCGACAAGCCATGGCCGCCCGACCATATACCATGGCCGGCCGACCATGTGTGGTGGCCGCCCGACCACCCTCCATGGTGGATTCAGGTCCACGACCACGTGCAATGGTCCCTTGACCACTTCATGTGCCATGTCATCGATCCGGTGCCAAACAAACACAGAATGGTGAGGATCCAACCATACATGAGAGCATCCAATGTATCCGAGGGTCACAAGCCGTTGGGATGAGGATCGGTGATGTCAAGGATCCGAGGGAAGTATCATGCAACAAATCGGGGGCAGACACGTGGCCACCCGACCACGTGCCATGGCCGCCCGACCACTCCTCGGCGCATTTTTCATGTGCAACTAACCGCCGCAACTGCGAACCGACCTAGGGGAGCAATATCAAGCATTGGATCTTTGAAGTTGGTGCATCAAGTGGCAGCCCGGCCATGGAGGGTGGCCGCCCGGCCACCCACCTTGGCCTCCCGGCCACCGACCTACCCCCTTAACTGACCTAGCACACCTACAAATACCCCCCTCACTTTCTAGGCTATAAATAGACCCCGAGAGCTCATTTGTAAAGGGGTGAAGTTGAGTTCAAGTTCTATCTTGAGAGCCAATGGACCAGCTCCATTGCCTCTGGAGTGATGAGTGATTGTCAACAGTAGCAAGACCCAGAAGGACTTGGGCACAAGACCTCCGATGGACAGGAGGCCCTCCGATGGACTAAAGGTAGAGTGAAGTCCTCCGAAGGACTGGAGGCACACTCGACGTCTGTCGGCCATGGGAGTTCGGTATACGGAGGAGCGGCACGACGACGGCAGGAGTAAGTCCTCCGAAATATCCTGTAATCTTTCATTTGAGTCCTTAGGGTTTGTCTAGCTGTGGGGACCTAAGTGCAAAACTGTCTAAATAGCACTCGGGTATAAATAGGTCCAGGGTAGGTCATTAGAGGTTCTCTTGGCTGCTAGGATTAGTTTTCACTTGGTGATTTTCGTCCTTAAGCTTTGAGCTCCATTGCTAGAGAGGTTAGAGTAGGATTTAGCCTCCTAATCTTGAGGGAAGGTGAGGGTGGTTGCTTGGGACAAATTTCTGCTTGTATGCTGGATCCTTAGACCCATTTTTGGGCACTTAATCGAAGCAAATTCGTGCAGCAACCTTGTGTTCTTCTCCTCCCCCTCTCACTTTGGTTTTTGGGTTCAATCCTTGCCTTTTTGGGTGTTTTTGTTGGGCAAGCTTGAATCCCTTTCCTTGCTGATGTTCTGGACTTGCTAGGACGTGGAGATCATGACTTAGTTCATCTCAATCCAGCTGGATTGCCACGAGCAAGCCTTGTTTGTGTTTTCCCCTTTTCTTGCCCAAGAATGGCTATTTCACAAGATCTGAAATTCCCGCTGATTCCGCGGTTACCTTGAGTTGATCTGTTGGGAATAACTTTGAAATAGGGTCTAGATAACCTGTGCTAAATTTCGTGAAGTTTGGGCAAGGTCTGATCAAGTTATGATTTTAAATCATATTTTCTACGACCCTACCGGACCATCTGGCAAAGGCCACCGGACAGTCCGGTTCCACCGGATAGTCTGGCAGCGCCCACTGGACAGTCCGGCTTGAGGCGTTGTCCGGACAGTGCCACCGGACAGTCCGGCAACAGGTACCGGATAGTCCGGTCCAACCGGACAATCCGGTGTTGGCCAACGGACAGTCCGGTCCTGTCAGGGAGCTGCTGTGCTCTTCCCAGGTTGGTTTTTCCGCTGTGATTTTGCTGCGGATTTTCGCATTCCTCCCTTAAGACCATTCTCTTTGCTTACTGTAAGTCAGTGAGACACACCTAGGTGTGGTGAGTGTCTTGTGGTGGATATTGCAAAATCTGTTGCTCCGCTGTCACTCTTGTTCGGATCTTGAGCTTTCTTGCATTGGTGCGTATCCTCACAGTGGACGGCACCTTTGCGCTACTAGGCACATATCTGTTTAGTGGACAGTGCTTAGTTTCAGGTTTCACTTAGGGGTTTGTGATTTTGTGATTTCAAGTGCTCCTATTCACCCCCCCTCTAGTCGCACGTCTCGGTCCGACAATTGGTATCAGAGCCGGTTAGGTTTCTTCATACCTTTACCGGTGAGAAACCAGTAGCGACTATGACTCACTCTGGGAAGATTCCGGTCCTTGGTTCCGAAGGCTACTCCTACTAGAAGGGTAGGATGAGAGCTTTCTTGCTTAGCCAGGGCTAGGACATATGGGATGCTACTCAGACTGCGAACTTTGTTGTGCTTCCAGTTGCCCAGCGCACTACCCCAGCGATTGTGGCTCAGCATGAGGCGAACGCCAAAGCTGTTAACTTTCTCTTCTTAGGACTTGGTCCAGTTGATTATGAGAAAGTGAGCCACCTCGAGACTACCCGTCAGATCTGGTCCCTGCTGAGTGCACACCATGAGGGCACTGCTACCATCAAGGGGCGTCTCGTTGAGACTTACAGGCGCGAGTATGAAAATTTCGTTCAGAAGCCTGGTGAGTCCATCGATGACTTGTTTGGTCGTTTTCAATCGATCATCAACAAGTTGCGCGTTAACTCTAGCCCTAAGAGGATCCCATACACCGACCATCAGCAGGCTGTCAAGTTGCTGTATGCGTTGGACAGGAAGGTATGGGAGATCAAGGTTAACTCGATCATCGAGTCTGAGGCCTATGACACAATTGGAGTGGAGACTCTTTACAGCAAGCTCAAGGCCACAGAGGTGGATTACAAGTTGAGAGATTCTCTCGCTTGTACTGGCTCCAAGAGCTTGGCCTTGGCTTCTCCCTCCAGTGAGGCCATTTCTAACCCCCAGCTTCACAACTTTTCGTTTTCTACTCTTATGTCTGTTACAGAGGAGCAGTTGGCGTCACTTGGGGATGATGAGCTTTGTCTAGTGTCTAGCCGCTTTCAGCGCGCCTATGACAACCGGATGAGCAAGAAGAGGGGCGAGAGGCCCAAGTGCTTCGAGTGCGGTGAGGTCGGCCACTTCATTGCCGAATGCCCAAACAAGCAGAACGACTACTACAAGAAGGGCAAGAACCACTCCCGCGACTTCAACAAGTACCACTCCGGCAAGCGTGACCACACCAAGCACCGCTCCGGCAAGATCAAGAACTTTCGGAAGGCTTTCAAGAGCTACCAGAAGGACAACCGGAAGCGGGACAAGGCCTTCTTCGCCGAGCTTGGTGGTCTGTGTGGCGGATCGTCTTCCTCCTCTTCGTCTTCGTCGAGCTCAAGCGATGAGGAGATTGTCACCAAGCGGGACAAGAGGAGGGACCAAGGCAGTCCAGCTGGACTCTGCTTCGTCTCCACCAAGTCCAAGCGCAAGCACAAGATGCACCGGAGATCCTTTTGCTCCATGGCGCTTGAGGACAAGGACGACAAGGGCAACGACAACGACTCATCCGATGAAGAGGTAACTCCTGAGCAAGCTGAAATCCTTGAGATGTTGGAGTCAAATAGTCGTGAGGTGAAAGCCCAGGATAGGTTGTTGGAGAAGGCAGCCAAGAAGCTGCAGAAGCAGAAAGCCAAGTTGGCTAATGCTTTAGCTGAGATAGAGAGGCTGAAGAGTGTGTCAGCCCAGCCTAGTGAGACTGAGTGTCCTACATGTGAGACTTTGATGAGAGATCTCTGTGAGCAGAAGAGCAAGTATGCTCATCAGGTAGAGGAGATGGATAGGCTGAAGGTAGAGTTAGGCAAGCTCCATTCTAAACTGGATGAGCCTATTTTAAGTGATGTGACTGAGTGTGAGATGTGTCCCCACCTCGCTGTTGACATAGCTGAGCTGAAGGTGAAGTGTGAGGGACAGCTCAAGGAGTTGGAGGAGCTCAGGGCTAGACCCACGCTTTTGCGTGCGTGCATGGTCTGTCCTACTTTGGAGAGTGAGCTTGTGCAGTTGAGAGCTAACCTTGAGATGCTTTTAGCATCCCCTGACACTTGTGAGAACTGTCTCACTCTGAGGTTGATGTTGGTGGATAGGGATGCCACCATTAAGAAGTTAGAGAAGTCTGCTTACTCTATTCCCTCTCTACACTGCCCTACTTGTGCTGACCAGACTTTAGTTCTAAAGGATCTGAGAGAGGAGAAACAGACTTTGGTTGATGAGAACAACCGGTTGAGAGAGGTGCTCAGTTGGATGTATGCTAGAGAGCCCCAACTTAGGATGATCTTGGAGAGCACCAAGAGAGCTGAGGGTGATATGAGTGGACTTGGGTTAGGAGAGAGTAGTACTTCGGGTGAGAAGAGGAGTTCCTCAATTAAGCTTAAGACTGCCTCTCCTCAGCCTAGCCCTACTGTTGATGGGGTTTACCATGAGCCTCTTAAGGCTGCCCCAAAGAAGCAGTTCTGGACACCCAAGCCCTCACAGGCTAAGCTGGACAGAGTAGTGACTGAGATTCTCAAGCCTCCAGTGAGCAAGGAGAGAGTCCAGCAGCCTGCTCCACCCAAGGCTACTCCACCTAAGCCCAAGGTTCAGCCTAAACCCACTCCCAAGAGGCCTGTCTACCACTGTGACTTTTGCCACCGGAATGGCCACTTGGAGGAGTTTTGCTTCAGAAGGAAGCGAGTTGAGAGGCAGGAGAGAGCCTGGGGGAACCAGGATCAGTTCTACCAGGGTGGTAGGCAGGATCCTCCCCGTCGCGGTGAGATGAGAGACCGCTTTGCTGGTGAGAGAGGAGGCGGCTTTCAGGCCCGTGTTTCTAGTGGAGAGAGGCGCTTTCCCGGTCGAGCTCCTAGTCGTTTTCAGCGCGGCCATGGATCTTCTGACCGAGGCTTTGGAGGTAGGGGGTTTGAGAGCTCACGCTTTAGAGGTCGTGGGTACCCAGGTACATGTGATGCTTACTTTGACTGTGTTTACCCCACTTTTGAGCAGATGGCTCGGCACTGGTTCAGCAGTTACACTAACCCCAGTGCCGGACTATTTGCTCACTCTCGCTTTCCTTGATTTTGCAGGATCGAGGCCTGGAGGACATATGGATCATGGACTCCGGTTGCTCTAGGCACATGACAAGGCACCGGAGATGGTTCTCCAGCCTCAACCCCGTGAGCACCAAGGAGTACATCACATTCGGGGATAATGGTCAAGGTAAAGTGTTCGGTGTTGGTTCTGTTGCTCTTTCTGGCAAGCTTTCCCTAAGAGAAGTTGCTTTTGTGAGGAATTTGGGGTTCAATTTGGTTTCTGTCTCGCAACTTCTCAAGGAAGGGTTTGAGGTTTGTTTTAAGGAGGGTTCCTCTTGTGTGCTTGATGTTAAGGAAAACCTTGTTTGTCGGATTTTGAACTATGGGCAAGTTTTTAAGGTTGACCTTGCATCTGTTTCTGGCCCTCCTCGGTGTTTGGTTGCTAGTCCTTCTGCTGATATTTGGAAGTGGCATAGGAGGCTTGGCCATTTGAGTTTTGATCTGCTAGTCAGGTTGAGCTCAATGGATCTGATCCGAGGATTTCCCAATTTGAAAGCAGAAAAGCACTTAGTACGCCACCCCTGTCATCATGGCAAGATGGTTGCCGCTTCTCATGCACCTGTCAATCAGGTGATGACCTCTTACTCGGGTGAGCTGCTACATATGGACACGATTGGTCCTGCTCGGGTACAATCGGTCAGTGGGAAGTGGTATGTGCTTGTAGTTGTGGATGACTTTTCTCGCTATTCGTGGGTGTTCTTCATGGAATTCAAAGATGAAGCTTTTGGTTTTGTTCGGGATCTGGTCTTGAGGTTAAGGAATGAGAGTCATAAGGCCATGAGGGCTATCCGCAGCGACAATGGCGGAGAATTTTGTAACTCTCGTTTCGAAACCTTCTGTCGTGACCTTGGTCTTGATCACAAATTCTCATCTCCTTTTACCCCACCGCAGAACGGTGTTGTGGAACGAAAGAACCACACACTTGTAGAGATGGCGCGGACGATGCTTGATGAGCATAGGACTCCGCGGCTCTTTTGGGCTGAGGCTATGAATACGGCCTGTTACATTGCCAACCGTATTTTCCCACGGGCTTTCTTGGGAAAGACTTCGTACGAGCTACAGTTTGGTAGGCAGCCTAGCGTCAATCACCTGCGTGCATTTGGCTGCAGATGCTTTGTGCTCAAAAAGAGGGGCATTTGGACAAATTTGAATCTCGCTGGTTGGATGGTATTTTTCTTGGGTACGCATCTAGCTCTAGGGCATATAGAGTCTGGATCCTTGATACTAGACAAGTGGTTGAGACCAGTGAAGTTTCCTTTGATGAATCTATGCCTTGCACAACCCTTGCATTTGAGCTTTCAGGTGATGATGAAGAAGGAGCTCCCATCTTTGAAGATGAGGAAGGCGAAGTAGATGCTGGTGATGCAGGAGCCACTGCACTGGCTGCAGCTCTTGCCCCCTCAGCTACGAGCTCTGAAGATGAAGGAGGACCCTTGCCTACGGCTTCCTCCTCACTCCCCCGACCACAAGCTCGAGCAGAGGTTGGCCCCGCTAAGGACGCAGGGGAGGTGACCTCCGAGATTGTTCCATCTCGGCAGGTCCGGTGGGATCACCCTCCAGACAGGATGATTAGAGATCTACACCAGCGTGTCACACGCTCTTCGGTTAACTGTCTAGCCTTTTTCTGTCACTCCGCATTTGTTGCTTCTTTCGAACCCCGGGATGTGTCACATGCATTATCTGATCCTAGTTGGGTGAACGCCATGCATGAGGAGTTGGAGAACTTTGAGAGAAACCATGTCTGGGATTTAGTTGAACCTCCACCAAACAGCCACCCAATAGGAACCAAGTGGGTTTTCAAGAACAAACATGGTGAGGATGGGATGGTTGTGAGGAACAAAGCGAGATTGGTAGCCCAGGGTTTCTGTCAGAAGGAGGGGATAGATTATGAGGAAACCTTTGCTCCTGTAGCTCGTTTAGAGGCTATTAGGATTCTGCTTGCCTTTGCTGCCTCTAAAGGCTTCAAATTGCAGCAGATGGATGTCAAGTCAGCTTTTCTAAACGGTTATATCGAGGAGGAGGTATATGTGAGACAACCTCCTGGCTTTGAGAGTGCCAAGTTTCCAGACCGGGTGTATAAGTTGAGAAAAGCCTTGTATGGTCTGAAGCAAGCCCCAAGAGCTTGGTATGCTAGGTTGAAAGCCTTTCTGCTCAAGTCTGGTTTTGTGATGGGTTCAGTAGACAAGACCTTGTTTCTGTTGAGTCGTGGCGGTGACACCCTGCTAGTTTAGATATATGTTGATGACATTATCTTTGGTGGTTCATCTCACGCTTTGGTGTCTAAGTTTGCTGAACAGATGAGTAGTGACTTCGAGATGAGTCTCATGGGTGAGCTTCAGTTCTTTCTCGGGCTTCAGATTAAGCAAGGCCCAGAAGGAACCTTCGTCCATCAAGCCCAGTACACGAAGGACATTTTGAGGAAGTTTGACAAGGGAGATCTCAAGCCCATGGCGACTCCCATGTCAACACAGACGGCTCTTGATGCGGATGAAGAAGGGGAGGTGGTGGACCAAAGAGAGTATCGAGGGATGATCGGCTCACTTCTGTACCTGACGGCGACCAGGCCGGACATTCAGTTCGCGGTTTGCCTCTGTGCACGTTTTCAGGCCTCACCAAGGCTATCACATCGTCAAGCGGTGAAGCGCATCTTCAGGTACCTGAAATACACTCCTGAGCTTCGACTTTGGTTCTCTTCAACTTCGTTGCTCTCTCTTAGAGGGTATTCGGATGCTGACTTTGAGGGTTGTCGGCTGGAGTGCAAGTCTACTTCCGGCACCTGCCAGTTTCTCAGTTCTTCCCTTGTTTCTTGGTCCTCACGCAAGCAATCTAGCGTAGCCACTTCCACCACAGAAGATGAATACATTGCTGCTGCTAGCTACTGCTCCCAGCTGCTTTGGATGAAGTCCACCTTGAGCGACTTTGGTCTCAGTTTTAGGAAGATCCCTCTCCTAGTTGACTCTACTTCTGCTATTTCTGTAGCTAAGAACCCCGTCCTGCACTCCAGAACCAAACACATAGACGTGAGGTTTCACTTCTTGAGAGATCACTATGAGAAGGGAGATATAGACTTGATCCATGTAGAGACTGAGAACCAGTTGGCCGATATCTTTACCAAGCCCTTAGACCTGAGCATATTTGCTCACTTGCGTGGGGAGCTTGGTGTTTGTTACCCTTTTTAGGTTGGTGTAACTTTGGTATAGTTTAGGTTTTGCCTTGCTTTTTATTTTTTTTCTTTCTTTTCTTTCTTTGTTTCTCTTTGCTTCTCTTGCATTTTGTCCCATACCATGCATTGCATTGTAACATATGCATTTCACTTTCACTAGCACTAGAGCTCTTCTGGTATGCCAAGTTAGTACTTCCTTGTGCTAGAGTGTACAGTTGCTTGCATGATCATTGTTGGCTAAGCTCCTTGAATCTGTCTAATATCTTTTGTGAGCTCAGTCACTTTTGTTTCTTGAAAATAAAAAACCATGATCACCACTTGGATAGAGAAGATGGGCTGCTAGGATTAGTCTTCACTTGGTGATTTTCGTCCTTAAGCTTTGAGCTCCATTGTTAGGGAGGTTAGAGTAGCATTTAGCCTCCTAATCTTGAGGGAAGGTGAGGGTGGTTGCTTGGGACGAATTTCTGCTTGTATGCTGAATCTTTAGGCCCATCTTGGGCACTTAATCGAAGCAAATTTGTGCAGCAACCTTGTGTTCTTCTCCTCCCCCTCTCTCTTTGGTTTTTGGGTTCAATCCTTGCTTTTTGGTTGTTTTTGTTGGGCAAGCTTGAATCCCTTTCCTTGCTGATGTTCTGGACTTGCTAGGACGTGGAGATCATGACTTAGTTCATCTCAATCCAGCTGGATTGCCATGAGCAAGCCTCTTTTGTGTTTTCCCCTTTCTTGCCCAAGAATGGCCATTTCACAAGATCTGAAATTCCCACTGATTCCGCGGTTACTTTGAGTTGATCTATTGGGAATAACTTTGAAATAGGGTCCAGATGACATGTGCTAAATTTCGTGAAGTTTGAACAAGGTTTGATCAAGTTTGGATTTGAAAACATTTTTTTTGCGACCCTATCGGACCATCCGGCAGAGGCCACCAGACAGTCCGGTTCCACCGGATAGTCTGGCAGCGCCCACCAGACAGTCCGGCGTGAGGCACTGTCCAGGCCGAGCCACCGGACAGTCCGGCGTCAGGCACCAGCTAGTCCGGTCCCACTGGACAATCAGGTATTGGCCACCGGACAGTCCGGTCCTGCCAGGGAGCTGTTGTGTTCTTCTCAGTTTGGTTTTTCTGCTATGATTTTGCTACGGATTTTCGCATTCCTCCTGTAAGTCCATTCTCTTTGCTTACTGAGAGTCAGTGAGACACACCTCGGTGCAGTGAGTGTCTTGTGGTGGTTACTGCAAAATCCGTTGCACCGCTGTCATTCTTGTTCGGATCTTGAGCTTTCTTGCATTGGTGCGTATCCTCATAGTGGACGGCACGCTTGCGCTGCTAGGCACGTATCTGTTCAGTGGACGGTGCTTAGTTTCGGTTACCACTTGGGGGTTTGTGATTTTGTGATTTCAAGTGCTCCTATTCACCCCCCCTCTAGTCGCACGTCTCGGTCCTGCAGGCTTCTCTTCCAAGTTTCGCCGCCTCGCAGAAGCCACAGGGCATCCTGATATCTATGATCCAAAACCATAGATGCCCATGGCTTCAGAATAAATTTTAGTATAGGTGCCCTTTTTGTTTTCCTAGTGCTTAGGTATTGTTTCATTTATTTCTTTCAATTGTATGGACAGCGCCTATCTCTATCTTTGTTTGATTAATGCTTAGTTCAATAAGTGTTGGGGGGAATGCACTTTGGCCCCCCCAAACTCTCGTCACTAACCCTGTAGAAACAAAAGAAGAATCACGATGTACAGGGTTGCATCTCGCTGCACATAAAAACTTGGGATGAACCGAGCCAAAGGCTAGCCGCCTGGCCTAACCCCAGGCCGCCCGGCGCCTACCTAGGCCGCCCGGCCTATCAAGTTAATTAAAAACATACCAAACGCAGAAAATGATGTCCCAAAACACTTCTCCACGCAACACGATCGATGCAAAGGTCGGAAGACCCCAATGTCAAGCCGCCCGGCCCCTGACCAGGCCGCCCGGCCTGGTCCTAGGCTGAGTCAGCCTATCTCCACCTCGACCTTGCTCATGGACCAGGTATTATCGCAAATTTTTCATATATGGTCCTCATATTCCATGCTATAGAGGAAACTTGGATAAAATTTGCTCTACATGATCATACTGACAACCTGTGTCTATGCTTGAACAAACTTTACTCCCTATGTTGAAGTAAAATTGCCCATGGATACTCTTGATTAGGGACCCGCTTTGATTTAAGATGTTGATTCATGAGATATAAGTAACATGTATACACCACAGTAATCTCCCGCTTGAGCAAAGAGATTTTATTTTGCTAAAATATCAAAATGTGTTCTTCTCCAATGTTCTCGAGACATATGTCCTACCAGTGCCACAAATGAAAATTCTTATGCATCAAAAAGGCTTCTCTATATGTTTTGAACCTTGTCAAATTTTGTGCCATCAAATGAGTTAGAATCATTCATAACTTTTGGCTATCACGTGCACGTCCATATCACAAAGCTCCAGTAAGATGTGCTAAACAAACATTCCAATTATCCCTGGTCAATCATGCTAAAAAAGAAGAGAGGAAGAGAGGCATGGAATTGTAATGAAAAAAATGAAAAAAAAAGAAAAAGAAGAAAAAAAAGGAGAAAGAAAGAAAGAGGAAAGAAAATTCCATGCCCGCTCTCTCATCAAAAAGGGGAATACCATGGCACACTTACCAATTAACTTCCCGCCGCACTTGCACAGTAGCCAAAGTTCTTGAGTTGATTCATACTCTTTGCTTGACACATTGATTTGACTTGGAATACAAACATCATGAGATAGTCAGATTACTTCTCAGCTCCACTCAAACTTAGAATAGGAGGAGAGGAAACACAAGGATTCTCATCCCTTTAGTGATCGAGAGGTGATCTTGAGAACAAAGAAAGGAGCACTATACTTTTCAAAAAAGTGAGAAAAACCTCTATTGCTCATAGTTGGGAGAAAACTGTTGTGATACTTGTGGCTCGTTCTTAGTCTCAACATCTCAAAATCATAAGTGTAGCCACCATTGAAATCCAGGGTAAGATGAACCAATTTGGGAGTATCTTTTGTGCCTGTTAAGACTACAGTTGTCATATGCTCCCTACACCATGCTTAACTCTCCTTTGCTTGAGGACGAGCAAAGGTCTAAGTGTGTGTGGGGAGGGGGGTGTTGGCGGTCATTATAACCCATTTTGACCACCAACATTTCATGTTCTAAGGGTGATTTTATGCAAAGTTCATGCATATTAACCGGTTCCTACGAGTTGTGTACAAAACTCTTACAGGAACACATGTCACGATACAAAAACATACAAAACATGGCGAGACATGGTGAACCAAGAAGGAAGGCTGGAAATGGGCTAAGGACCCAGGCCGCCCGGCCTGCCTCTAGCTCTGAATGCCACCATTCTTCACCTGCATGCAAGAGACAACGTGTCAAACACAAGTCCGCCGTGGCAACCGAGAGAAGAAGCACAAACACACCGAAAGGCTTCCACCTCACCAATCCAGCCCATGGACTGGTTAAGTCAGTAATGCAGGGGAGTCCCATCCAATGGCTAATGTAGAAACACAAAGAGAATCCAATGGTTGAGGCAAAAGCACACGAGGATAACCGCCAACCAACCTACAACCGCCTTGGGGAGTCAATATCAACCGAAGGATCATGTAAGGCAGTGGATCCAAGGGCACCCCTAGGCTGCCCGGCCTAGGGTGGGGCCGCCCGGCCTCCTATTAGGCCACCCGGCCTCCCACCAGGCCGCCTGGCCTGGCCCACATCCCTTGTAACCGCCATACCGACCCTACAAGTACCCCCTCACTCCCTTGGCACTATAAATACCTCCTGGTAGCTCATTAGTGAGTGTGTGTGTAGATGTAGTGGCATAGTAGCACTTGGTGTGAAGTGTATAGTGTGGAAAAGTGAAGTAATCACTTAGCTTGTAGAGAGAGTGCCTCTTGTATCAAGGAGAGTAGTGAGGAGAAGAGTGCGGGAGCCGGAAGTTCTCTTGCTCCCATACTTGTATTCTCAACGGTAGGATATTCAATTCCAGGATTGAGTAAAGTTCCTTGTCCTCTGCCTTTGTTAATTCATACTTACTTTGCTTTCATACTTAGTCTTATACTTGTCTGTTTACTGGAACCTTGTGCATGCTTATAGTGTTGGCTATATAGTAGTGCTTGCTTTTCTGGCTCATTACCAGTTAGTAGTAAACTCTCTGAGTGGCACGACGGTGTTCATACTTAGAGTTTACCTTGGTTGGTCGGCTATCCCACGCAGCTCTGGTTGATAGACACATTAGGTGACAGCTTTTGTGTTCTCAGTATTCCAATCCCGTACGTTAGGATAGACTCGCTGACGATATAGCATTATCCTGTAGTACCCGCCTTTCTCGGCTGGGTAATCAGCACTCTGGTGCCTGGCAGTGGTGCTATAGCTTTGGTGTCTATGTTTACATGACAATTATACCTCTTTAAATGGTTAGTATAGTGAGGTGATCTAACATTTGTCGAGAACCTGCTCCCCTATCTTTTATCCTCTACATTGCTTGCTTCACTAGTTCGGTTGGTTCTGTTACGTGTTATTATACTTCTCGTTCTCTGTGGATTCGATACCCTGGAATACTCTTGGGTGAAAGAGCTACAACGCGTTTACCGTGCGCTTGTGGAATTATATCTAAAGGCTATGGAATGCCAACAATGCCCTCCTCCCTCTACCTAGCCACCAGGGCTGAGCCTCCACGGCTCCTCTCGGCCAAGCCACTGCTGTAGGACCGAGACGTGTGACTAGAGGGGGGTGAATAGGAGCACTTGAAAACTCAAAATCACACCCCTCCAAAAACTGGTACTTGAGAAAAGAACTAGACACCATCCACTGAACAAATACGTGTCTAGTAGGGGAAGGTGCCATCCACTGAGAGGATACGCACCAAGCAAACGGAAGCACTCAACTCAATGATCACAAAGACCGCAAGCCAAGCGGGGCAACAACTCACACAGAAGTGTCTCACTAGCCACTCAATGCACCTAGATGCGTCTCACTGATACACAGCAAGCAAAAGAGTATAGGCACACAACAAGAACCACCAAGGCGAGGTTGAGGCAAAAACACGGAAGTAAACGAACACAAACCAACCAAAATGAACACGCCTAGTGATCACCTAGATCTCTTAGCAAATGAGGTGCTAAAGACTTCAGGAATGACCCTAGGCACCCCCAAAACCACCCAGAACAAGCCACAAACCCTAGGAACAACTCAAACAAAATCTAGGGCCAAAAACCCTATCCACACCGGACTATGCGATAGGCTCTATCGGATAGTCCGACATGACTTTTTCAGGCAGACCAGGTTGCAAAGAAAAATGCCAAAATCTAGTCAAACGGACTCCAAAAATCATGAAATTTTAACCACAGGCTAAGGAAAACATGGGAAACAATATACTAAAAATTCAACCCATTTGGAGATGGTTAAGTCCACCGAACTATCCGGTAAAGTTGCACCGAACTATCCGGTGTGCCCAGAAATCAGCCTCGGACTTTGAGTTTGCAAACCTCAAACTTGACCAAATCCTCTCGGATCTTCATGAAATTTTGCACAGGTTATCCTACCACTATTCCAAAGCTATTCCCAAAAGATCTACTCAAAAATATCAAGGAATTAGCAGGAATTTCAGATCTCGTGAAGAGGAAAAATTTCGGCAAGAAAGGGGAGAACTCAAGATTGACTTGCTCGTGGAAATCCAGCAGGATAGAGATGTTCTAAGACATATTCTCCATGCCCTAGCAAGTTCAAAAGAGCCAAAAGAATAGGATTAACTTGCAGGCAAAGCAAATCACCAAAAGCCTTTGAGTTTCATCCATAAACCTACTAGAAAGGGGGAAATGAGACGGCTGCACACATGAGCACGAATTGAGGACGAATCTTGCCTTGATTAGATGAGGAAAACAGTTCTTACAAGGCTCAACTCAGCCTACCACCCTTCATCCTCCCACTAATGCAAAGTACTAGCCTAGGGGACTCTCAAATCCTAATCTAAGCACCCAATTTGCTCTCTACGCACTTGGCTGGTTGGAAACTAGGCCTAGGGTTTACAAATGGTGGAAGAGTCACCTAAATGACTAGCCACTTAGGTATTTATAGCCACGGCCTAACTGACTAATTTTACACTAAGACCCCTATATTACAGAAATGCCCGTAGGGGTCAAACTGAAAAGACTCGACTTTCTCGGGGACGGACTGACCATGATGGAGTCTTGATCTTCTTCGCGTGCAAGCTATCTCTTGGATGACGTCCACGTGACCAATAGTCCAAATCCACCGATCGACCCCCGCTTTTGAAGTCAGAAACCGGGAAACTTTAGGTAGTCTCCACCTTAGGCCAAATTTGGCCCATCTTCTCTATCTTGGCAAGTCGTGGCCCCACTCACCAAGGCTTGGGTAGCTTGGGTGGTAGTTTTGAGCTGAAGCCGCCAAAGCCTTCCTCGCACACCTTCACGCCACGCACTTGGGTTGGAGCACCGCGGTGGCACCCGGCATCCACTGTCCATTGGGGCCGCCTCGCAGTCCTTCGGAGGACTTACTCCTGCCGTCGCCGTGCCGCTCCTCCGTGTACCGAACTCCCATGGCTGATAGACACTGAGCATGCCTGCTGTCCTTCAGAGGACTTTCTTCTCCATCTACTTCCAATCCATCAGAGGGCCACCTATCCATCGGATGTCTTGTGCCTAAGTCCATCTTGGTTTTTGGCTTCTGTTGACAATCACTCATCACTCCAGAGGCAATGGAGCCGGTCCATTGGCTCTCAATCTCCCCCTTGATGAGTGCATTGTCAACACCTTCTACCTGTAACCTGAAATAGAACAAAGACAAGAAGAAAAGTGTAAAACCGAAAAGAAAGAAGAAAAGAAGAAGTTGCTCAAGATGCCCAAAAGCCAAATACACGCAGAAAAGGGCAAATTGAGATAAAAAAAACAAAGCCAAAGATCGACCCCCTAAGACAAGGGAAACTGCTCAACGCAGTCGATCAAACTAAAGCATGACCCCTCAAGACAGAGGCAAACTGGCTCAACACAGTCATGTTTAGGCAAAGCATTGGCTCCTCCAGAAAGAGGCAAATGGCTCAACGCACCGATGCATGAGCATGCTAAAAACTCAACCTCCCCCTCAACTAGATCTCTACAGAGTCCTCCCCCTTGGTCCATGAAATCCCCCTGGGAACATCTCTCCCCCAAGGGTCAACATCTATTCTCTCCCCCTTTGTTGCCAATGGACACATCAAGGGTTCATAGAACTCAACTCCCCCTGAAATGGACAACTCCCCCTCAGAATATGCCATGAAATGCAGGAAGTGTACCATGAAGAGCTCAGCAGGGATGAAAAGCTAGTAAATACAAGTTCTAGCATACAGAGCAAGTGAGGGCAAGGAAGCATGCAAACAAGCTCAATTGAATCTATCTTATACAGATCAGGAGAATGTTTTTCAGGGTTGTTGAAAAGAAAGCATCACCAACATGAATAGCATCTAGCAAGATAGGCATGAACAGCAAGATGCTAGCAAAACATACAAGGTGTGCTACTCTCAACCAAAGCATATACAACAAGCGATAAGCAATTTAGAGACTTGCAGATTTCAGATTTAGCAATTTTTAACTTCAAGCCTAGGGGTTATTCACTTGTTTTTGCCACTTCTTACCAACCAATGCCAAGCCTAGGTTCAGAAAACCATTAGAAGCTTAAGACAAGGTTTTGGACATACATAGCCTAGTCCAACTTCATGCCAAAGTGCAAAGGCAATATATCTCAAACTAGATTAGTGTGACAAGTGAACCCACCTGGATCTTTTCAATTTAGCTCATAGGACACCACTTTGTAAATAAATTTAATTCAGAATTTAGATTTAGGCAAGGTGTCTTAAATGCTTATGCATCAACTTAACAAAGGCATACGATTAGCATATCCATGCATGAAAAGATAGCATAGCATTCAACATTCCTACACATGCTAGGTAGCCAAGTCAAGTGGTGATCATGGTTTTTGATTTTCAAGAAACAAAAGTGACTTAGATCACAGATGATATTAGACAGATTCACGGAGCTTAGCCAACCATGATCATGCAAGCAACTGTACAATCTAGCACAAGCAAGTACTAACTCATCTTACCAAAAGAGCTCTAGTGCTAGTGTAAGTGAAAATGCATATGTTACAATGCAATGCATGCTATGATACAAAATGCAGGAAAAACAAGAAAAAGCAAACCAAGTAACCTAAACTACAACAAAGTTACCCGAACCTATAAGGGGTAACAAACACCAAGCTCCCCATGCAAGCAAGCAAACACGCTAAGGTCTAAGGGCTTGGTGAAGATATCCGCCAACTAGTTCTCAGTCTCCACATGGATCAAGTCTATATCTCCCTTCTCATAGTGATCTCTCAAGAAGTGAATCCTCACGTCTATGTGTTTGGTTCTAGGAGTGCAAGACAGTGTTCTTAGCTATAGAAATAGCAGAAGTAGAGTCTACTAGGAGAGGGATCTTCTTAAAACTGAGACCAAAGTCACTCAAGGTGGACTTCATCCAAAGCAGTTGGGAGCAGCAACTAGCAGCAGCAATGTATTCAGCTTCTGTGGTGGAAGTAGCTACACTAGATTGCTTGCGTGAGGACCAAGAAACAAGAGAAGAACTGAGAAACTGGCAGGTGCCGGAAGTAGACTTGCGCTCCAGCCGACAACGCGCAAAATCAGCATCCGAATAGCCCTTTGAGATAGAGCATCGAAGCTGAAGAGAACCAAAGACCAAGCTCAGGAGTGTATTTCAGGTACCTAAAGATGCGCTTCACCGCTTGACGGTGTGATGTCCTCGGTGAGGCATGAAATCGCGCACAAAGGCAGACTGCGAACTGGATGTCTGGCCTAGTCGCCGTCAATTACAGAAGTGAGTCGATCATCCCTTGGTACTCTCTCTTTGGTCCACCACCTCCCCTTCTTCATCCGCATCAAGTGCCATCTGTGTTGACATGGGAGTCGCCATGGGCTTGAGATCTCCCTTGTCAAACTTTCTCAGAATGTCCTTCGTTTACTTGGCCTGATGGACGAAGGTTCCTTCTGGGCCTTGCTTGATCTGTAGCCCGAGGAAGAACTGAAGCTGACCCATGAGACTCATCTCGAACTCACTACTCATCTGTTAAGCAAACTTAGACACCAAAGTGTGAGATGAACCACCAAAGATAATGTCATCAACATATATCTGAACTAGAAGGGTGTCACTGCCACGACTCAACAGAAATAAGGTCTTGTCTACTGAACCCATCACAAACCCAAACTTGAGTAGGAAAGCTTTCAACCTAGCATACCAAGCTCTTGGAGCTTGCTTCATACCATAAAGGGCTTTTCTACAACTTATATACCCGGTCTGGACACTTGGGACTCTCAAAGCCTGGAGGTTGTTTCACATATACCTCCTCCTTTATGTAACCGTTTAGGAAGGCTGACTTGACATCCATCTGCTGCAGTTTGAAGCCTTTAGAGGCAGCAAAGGCAAGCAGAATCCTAATGGCTTCTGAACGAGCTACAAGAGCAAAGGTCTCCTTATAATCTATCCCCTCCTTCTGACAGAAACCCTGGCAACCAATCTCGCTTTGTTCCTCACAACCATCCCATCCTCACACTGTTTGTTCTTGAAGACCCACTTGGTTCCTATTGGGTGGCAGTTTGGTGGAGGTTGAACTAAATCCCAGACATGGTTTCTCACAAAGTTCTCCAACTCCTCATTCATGGCGAACCCAACTAGGATCAGATAATGCATGTGACACATCCCAAGGTTCGAAAGAAGCAACAAATGCGGAGTGGCAGAAAAAGGCTAGAGCGTTAACCGAAGAGCGTGTGACGCGCTGGTGTAGATCTCCAATTATCCTGTCTGGAGGGTGATCCCACTAGTACCTGCCGAGATGGAACAATCTCGGAGGTCACCTCCCCTGCGTCCTCAATGAGGCCAGCCTCTGCTCGAGCTTGCAGTCAGGGAAGCAAGGAAAAGGCCGTAGGCAAGGGTCCTTCTTCATCTTCAGAGCTCGTAGTAGAGGGGAGCAGGAGCTGCAGCTGGTGCAGTGGCTCTTGCATCACCAGCATCTACTTTGCCTTCCTCATCTTCAAAGATGGGAGCGCCTTCTTCATACGTAACACCCTGAATTTTACTCTCAGCAGTTTATATAAAATTAATATGCTTTATTTAATTTTCTTAGGATTATGCCTAGCCTTGCATGTCATGATTTATTTTATTTGGGCAAGTGATTAAAATATATCATAGGTCAACCTTGGTGGTGCATTCATGCTGGTGCATTGTCTTATTTCTTGTTTGAGCTAAGGACTGAAATTCAGATATTCTTAAGTTTAGTTTTGGTTTTGGGCTTTTAAAAGAAATGGGAAGGAAAAATAAATTAAAAAAAAAGAAAAGATGGGCGAGCAGCTAGCCAGGCCGAGCGGCCCAGCCTGCTCCCCTGTTCCACCTCTCCCTTTCTCTCCCTGACCAACGGGCCCCCCACCCTGAGCCGCTGACGAGCCGGCCCCACTCGTCAGGGCCTTCTTCCTCCCCACTCCTACTCATGGCCCTCTCAAGCCGCCACCTCCTCCTCCCTCTCTGGCGATGGCCCCTGTCTCCCCTCTCTCTACAGCTGCACCGTGCCCGCGCCCTTGGCTTGCCTGTCACCTGGCCACCTCTCCTCCCCCGCTCGGTCTCCACGCGGAGTCGGTGCAACGTGACGAGGCGTGACGTGGACCCTAGTCCGTGTCGAGCTCGAGCCACCCCTCTTCTAGCCCGAACCGAACCTACGCTATGCCCTATAAAGTGCACAGCGTAGCCCCGCCGCTGCACCCTTTTCACTACCGAGCTCTAGCCCAAGCCGCCCCCAATTTCACCATTGAAGCCGCAAGGTAAGCTCCGCCGCCGCTCCAAATTCATAGCCATCGTCGCCTCCCCGGCCCTTTTGACCTTCTCCTCGGCTTCACAGGAGCACCGGAGTAGTTCGCTAGTTCTTGGAGCCCCGGATCCACCCTATGTCTTCATCCACAGTGCTCGAGCCTTCGCCGTCCGCCTCGGCACGTCGCCAGCCCATCTCGCCAGCCACGCGCCATGTTCAAGCCCCTGGTGAGCCTCGCCACATCGCCCTCTTCCTCCTTAGCTAGGCCTAGGCACTGCTAGCCTCTCCCCGTGCCCAGGCACTGCGCACCGGTGAGCCCCGCCACGTCCAGAGCGGGCTCCACCGTCATCTATGGTCGTCGCCGACCATCCCCGTCCCCTTCAACCTATGCTGTCCGATCTTGATCTAGCAGCCCAGAAGCACCGGTGATCGGTCAACTCCGTTCAGACGCCGGTCAGCCTTGCCACTTTTGCAGAATAGCCCCTCCACTTCAGTGAAATTAACCCGCCGTCCAACCAAGTTATAAGCAGGCCTTGATTTTAAAGCTTTAGCCCTGGTTTTCAAAATTTATTTACAAATAGGTCCTGTCAGTATTTAAAAGGCTATATCTTTTTCATTTTAAATCTGTTTTCGACGATTCTTGCGCCCATGTGATCGTGGTAACGCGTAGATTAATTTTAAATATGTTTTATGCCCTATTTTCATGTACTGGTGTATTGTTTCTTATCTTTTGCCTTGGTTGATTGCATGTGTGATTATGTGGATGTTTGTATGGTGCTATGATCGTGCGTAGACGTTGATCCGCCGGTTGAATTCGAAGAACAACCTCCAGAAGCATCTGGTCAGCAGCAAGGAAATTTTGAAGAAGGCAAGTATAACATAAACAAAACCCAATAAGCTCTTGTTAATCATTGCATGTGCATTTAATTTTGTATGACTATAAGGATATTACCTTAGCTACTTCTATCCTGATATTCACCCTCGGGAATGCATTTGGTTATGTTGTGCTAGGTGCAAGCGCTAACTCATGTCCTTTTGGTTAATTAATTTTGACTAATGGTTCTATGCAATTAATTGTTGGGCTTGACCATGAAGCGGTTCATGTCCATTTTAATAATATGCTTTTTAGCAACATGGTTTAGGGATGCTTGAGCAATGTGCTCATGTGCTTTTGCGGCTTCTCTCCTTAAGGACCGGTTCACAAAGCGACCACCTGGGACAACAATGCTACCACAAGGTCGGAATGGGATGGACTTAGCTGATTAATTAGATTGTTTTAGTTTGTTGTAACTTACCTGCGGGGCAAGAGGGGAGGCTAGCTTCTGTGGTCGCTGCTCTACATTAGGTTGAGTGTGCTTTATGTGATGTATGTGCTTCTCCCTTTGTGAGGTGGACACCACCGTTGCGACCCTGAATCCTTAGTGGTTACATCTTACTAAATTGATCTTTGTAAAGGCTTCATAGTGTGCTTGCTAGTCATCTCACCTAAGGTGTGTGATGAACCCCTAGCGTAGCGCATGACTTGTGGGTTATGTACAACCCCTCGAGAGTGTAAAACTGACATGTCAGCCGTGTTCACGATTATGAGCGGCCCAGACCCTTCCCAGTGATTAGCGGTGTTCAAAGGTTTTGGTTATGGTGATGGTTATATCAACTAAATGTTATTTACTTCTTTATGCAATATCTTTGGGTTAATTGTTCCTTAATCAATAATAGTAAACAGGCTTTAAATAAAGATGTTCAATTTAAAAGCTCATGCAGTCTGTCAGCTAGACCTAGGGCCTCATGGATTATGTTATATTTGTTGTGTACGAGTTGCTGTACTCACGCTTGCTTCTTTATATTTATTCCTTGTTGGGGGGCAAAAATCCAACCGCTGCTGAGTTGATGGAGATGCTGAAGATTATGTGCAAGACTATGATGAGTATTAGGTGCTTTGTTCACCGGTCTATGTCCCTGTGGCGCCCTAGTTATATTTTGTTTTACGCTTCCGCAATGCTACGCTATACTCTGAGTTAAAGACTTGTGTCACTATGTAATAATGTGATGTTTTAATGTTATATACGCTTTTATCTTTGACATGTGTTTGTGGTACCTATGTAATTTGTCATGTATATGCGAGACTTGATCCTGGTGCATATATATTTTTGCACGATTTTGTTCGTTGGAAACCGGGCGTGACATCATCATCACCTAAAAGCTCAAATGCTGGGGTTGTGCAAGGCATAGATTCATCAAAGGTAACTTCACAGGTCTCAACCACTTGTTTGGTATCGAGGATCCACACTCTATATGCCCTAGAGCTAGAGGCGTACCCAAGGAAAATACCATCCAAGCAGTAATATTCAAATTTGTCCAAATGCCCCCCCTTTTGAGCACAAAGCATCTACAGCCAAATGCATGCAGGTGCTTGATGCTAGGATGCCTACCAAACCGTAGCTCATACGAAGTCTTCCCTAAGAAAGCTCGTAGGAAGATGTGGTTGGCAATGTAACAGGCCGTATTCATAGCCTAAGCCCAAAAGCAGTCGCAGAGTCCTATGCTCATCAAGCATCGTCCGCGCCATCTCAACAAGTGTGCGGTTCTTTCGTTCCACGACACCATTCTGAGGTGGGGTATAAGGAGACGAGAATTAGTGATCAAGACCTAGGTCACGACAAAAGGTTTCGAAACGACAGTTACGAAATTCTCTGCCATTGTCACTGCGGATAGCCCTCATGGCCTTATGACTCTCATTCCTTAACCTCAAGACCAAATCCCTGAACAAAACCGAAGGCCTCATCTTTGAATTCCATGAAGAACACCCACGAAAAGCGAGAAAAGTAGTCCATAACTACAAGCACATACCACTTCCCACGGACCGACTGTACCCGAGCAGGACCAATCGTGTCCATATGCAGCAGCTCACCCATGTAAGAGGTCATCACCTGATTGACAAGGCGCATGAGAAGCGGCAACCATCTTGCCATGATGACAGGGATGTCATACTAAGTCCTTTTCTGCTTTCAAATTGGGCAATCCTCAGATCAGACCCATCGAGCTCAACCTGGCTAGCAGATCCAAACTCAAATGGCCAAGCCTCCTAGGCCACTTCCAAATATCAGCAGAAGGGCTAGCAACCAAACACCGAGGAGGGCCAGAAACAGATGCAAGGTCAACCTTAAACTCCCGCCCATAAGGCAAAATCTGACAAACAAGGTTTTCCTAGCATCAAGCACACAAGAAGAACCCTCCTTAAAATGAACCTCAAACCCTTCCTTGAGAAGTTGCGAGACAGAAACCAAATTGAACCCCAAATTCCTCACCAAAGCCAACTTCTCTCAGGGAAAGCTTCCCAGAAAGCGCAACAGAACCAACACCCAACACTTTACATTGACCATTATCCCTGAGTGTAATGTACTTCTTGGTGCTCATGGGGTTGAGGCTGGAGAACCATCTGCGGTGCCCTATCATGTGCCTAGAGCAGCCAGAGTCCATGATCCATATGTCATCCAAGCCTCAATCCTACAAAATCAAGGAAAGCGAGAGTGAGCAAATAGTTCGGCACTAGGGCTAGTAAAACTGCTGAACCAATGCCGAGCCATCTGCTCAAAAGTGGGAAAAGCACAGTCAAGGTAAGCATCACTGATTATCTGGGTACCAACAACCTCAAAAGCGTGAGCTCTCAAATCCTCTACCCAAACTTCTGTCACGAGGTCCATAGCCGCTCAGAAAATGACTAGGAGCTCGGCCTGCAAAACGTCCCTCATCACCAGGAGCACAGGCCTGAAAGCTGCCTCCTCACTAGCAAAGAGGTCTCTCATCTCACCGCGACGGGGAGGATCCTGCCTACCACCCTTGTAGAACTAATCCTGGTTCCCCCAGGCTCTCTCCTGCCTCTCGGCTCGCTCCCTCCTGAAGCAAAACTCCTCCAAGTGGCCTTCCGCTGGCAAAAATCATAGTGGTGGACAGTCCTCTTGGGAGTGGGGTTAGACTGGACCTTGGGCTTAGGTGGAGTAGCCATGGGTGGAATAGGCTGCTGGACTCTCTCCTTGCTCACTGGAGGCTTGAGACTCTCAGTCACTACTTTGTCCAGCTTAGCCTGTGAGGGCTTGGGTATCTAGAACTGCTTCTTTGGGGCAGCCTTGGAAGGCTCGTGGTAAACCCCGTCAACAGTAGGGCTAGGCTGAGGAGAGGAAGTCTTAAGCTTAACTGGGGTACTGTTCTTCTTATCCGAGGTACTACCCTCTCCAAACCCAAGTCCACTGGTGTCACCCTCTGCTCTCCTGGTGCTCTCTAAAATCATCCTTAGTTGGGGCTCTCTACCATACATCCAACTGAGCACTTCCCTCAACCGGTTGTTCTCATCAACCAAGGTCAGTTTCTCCTCTCTCAGATCCTCCAAAATCAAAGTTTGGGCAGCACAAGTGGGACAGTCTAGAGAATCACAGGAGCAGACTTCTCAAGCTTCCTAATGGTGGCATCCTTCTCCAACAACTGCAGTCTCAAAATGAGACAATTGTCACACGTATCAGAAGGTGCTGAAAGCACATCAAAGTCAGGTCTTACTCCTCAAGGTAGGACAGACCGTGCACGCACCCAAAAGTATAGGTCTAGCCCTGAGCTCCTCCAACTCCTTGAGCTGCCTCTCACACTTCACCTTCGGCTCAGCTATGTCTACAGCTAGGTGGAGGCACCTGTCACACTCAGGATCATCACTCAAAATAGGCTCATCCATTTTAGAATGGAGCTTGCCTAACTCTACCTTCAGCCTATCCATCTTCTCTACTTGATGAGCGTACTTGCTCTTCTGCTCACAGAGATCTCTCATCAAAGTCTCATGTTGGCGTTCCTTATCCTTCAGATATAATTCCGCAAGCGCATGGTAAACGCATTGTAGCTCTTTCACCCAAGAGTATTCCAAGGTATCGAATCCACAGAGAACGAGAAGTATAATAACACATAACACAACCAACCGAACTAGTGAAGCTAACAATGTAGAGGATAAAAGATAGGGGAGCAGGTTCTCGACAAATGTTAGATCACCTCACTATACTAAGCATGCAAAGAGATATACTTGTCATGTAAACATAGACACCAAAGCTGTAGCACCACTGCTAGGCACCAGAGTGCTGATTACCCAACCGAGAAAGGCGGGTACTACAGGATAAGGCTATATCGTCAGCGAGTCTATCCAAACCTACGGGATTGGAATACTGAGAACACAAAAGCTGTCACCTAATGTGTCTACCAACCAGAGCTGCGTGGCATAGCCGACCAACCAAGGTAAACTCTAAGTATGAACACCGTCGTGCCACTCAGAGAGTCTACTACTAACTGGTAATGAGCCAGAAAAGCAAGCACTACTATATAGCCAACACTATAAGCATGCACAAGGTTCCCGTAAACAGACAAGTATAACACTAAGTATGGAAGCAAAGTAAGTATGAAATAACAAAGGTAGAAGAAAAGGAACTTTACTCAATCCTAGAATTGAATATCATTCTGCTGAGAATACAAGTATGGGAGCAAGAGAAATCTGGCTCCCGCGCTCTTCTCCTCACTACTCTCCTTGATACTAGAGGCACTCTCTCTACAAGGTAAGGGATTACTTCACTTTTCCACACTATACACTTCACACCAAGTGCTACTATGCCACTACATCTACACACACTCACTAATGAGCTACCAGGGGTATTTATAGTGCCAAGGGAGTGAGGGGGTACTTGTAGGGTCGGTATGGCGGTTACAAGGGTGTGGCCCAAGCCGGGCGGCCTGGTAGGAGGCCGGGCGGCCCCACCCTAGGCTGGGTGGCCTGGGGTGCCCTTGGATCCACCGCCTTACTTGATCCTTCGGTTGATATTGACTCCCCAAGGCGGTTGTAGGTCGGTTGGCGGTTATCCTCGTCTGCTTTTGCCTCAACCATTGGATTCTCTTTGTGTTTCTTCCTTAGCCATTGGATGGGACTCCCCTGGATTGCTGACTTAACCAATCTGTGGGCTGGATTGGTGAGGTGTAAGCCTTTTGATGTGTTTGTGCTTCTTCTCTCAGTTGCCATGGTGGATTTGTGTTTGACACATTGTATGTTGCATGCAGGTGAAGAATGGTGGCATTTGGAGCCAGAGGCAGGCCGGGCGGCCTGGTAGGAGGCCGGGCGGCCAGGGTCCTTAGCCCATTTCCAGCCTTCCTTCTTGGTTCACAATGTCTCGCCATGTTTTGTATGTTTTTGTACCATGACATGTGTTCCTGCAAGACTTTTGTACAGAACTCGTGGAACCGGTTAATATGTATGAACTTTGCATAAAATTACCCTTGGAACATGAAATGTTGGTGGTCAAAATGGGTTATAATGACCGCCAACACCCCCCCACACTTAGATCTTTGCTCGTCCTTGTGCAAAGGAGAGTTAAGCATGGTGTAGGGAGCATATGACAACTGTAGTCTTAACAAGCACAAAAGATACTCCCAAATTGGTTCATCTTACCCTTGATTTCAATGGTGGCTACACTTATGATTTTGAGATGTTGATACCAAGAACGAGCCACAAGTACCACAACAGTTTTCTCCCAACTATGAGCAACAGAGGTTTTTCTCACTTTTTTGAAAAGTATAGTGCTCCTTCCTTTGTTCTCAAGATCACCTCTTGATCACTCAAGAGATGAGAATCCTTGTGTTTCCTCTCCTCCTATTCTAAGTTTGAGTGGAGCTGAGAAGTAACCTGACTATCTCATGATGTTTGTATCACCAAGTCAAATCAATGTGTCAAGCAAAGAGTATGAATCAACTCAAGAACTTTGGCTATGTGCAAGTGTGGCAAAAAGTTTATTGGTAAGTGTGCCATGGTATTCCCCTTTTTGATGCGAGAGAGGGCATGGAATTTTCTTTCCTCTTTCTTTCTTTCTCCTTTTTTTTCTTCTTTTTTTTCATTTCAATTCCATGCCTCTCTTGCTCTCTTTTTTTTGCATGATTGACCAGGGATAATTGGAATGTTTGTATAGCACATCTTACTGGAGCCTTGTGATATGGACGTGCACGTGATAGCCAAAAGTTATGAATGATTCTAACTCATTTGATGACACAAAATTTGACAAGGTTCAAAACGTTTAGAGAAGCCTTTTTGATGCATAAAAATTTTCATTTGTGGCACTGGTAGGACGTGTGTCTCGAGAACATTGGAGAAGAACACATTTTGATATTTTAGCAAAATAAAATCTCTTTGCTCAAGTGGGAGATTACTGGGGTGTATACATGTTACACATATCTCATGAATCAACATCTTAAATCAAAGCGGGTCCCTAATCAGGAGTCTCCATGGACAATTTTACTTCAACATAGGGAGTAAAGTTTGTACAAGCATAGACACAGGTTGTCAATATGATCATGTAGAGTAAATTTTATCCAAGTTTCATGTATAGCATGGAATATGAGGACCATATATGAAAATTTTGCGATAATACCTGGTCCATGTGCAAGGTCGAGGTGGAGATAGGCTGACTCAGCCCAAGACTAGGCCGAGCGGCCTGGTCAGGGCCCGAGCGGCCTGACATTGGGGTCTTCCGACCTTTGCATCGATCGTGTTGCGTGGAGAAGTGTTTTGGGACGTCCTTTTCTGTGTTTGGTACGTTTTTAATTAACTTGATAGGCCGGGCGGCTTGGGTAGGCACCGGGCGGCCTGGGCTAGAGGCCGGGTAGCCTGGGGTTAGGCTGGACGGCCAGCCTTTGGCTCGGTTCATCCCAAGTTTTTATGTGCAGCGAGGTGCAACCCTGTACATCGTGATTCTTCATTCGTTTCTGCAGGGTTAGTGACGAGAGTTTGGGGGAGGCTAAGTGCATTCCCTCCCACACTTGAACTCAAAGCAGGGATAGACAAAACATTTATTGAACTAAGCATTAATCAAACAAAGATGAAGATAGGCGATGTCCATACAAAGAAAGAAATAAATGAAACAAAACCTAAGCACTAGGAAAGTAAAAAGGGCGCCTATACTAAAATTTATTGTGAAGCCATGGGCATCTATGGTTTTGGATCATAGATATCAGGATGCCCTGTGGCTTCCGCGAGGCGACGGAACTTGGAAGAGAAGACCTTCCTAAGGGTTTCTAGCTTATCATTAATCTCCCACTTCCAAAGTTCACCTTCCGCGCAACGCTCCTCAAGTCTTAGCAGTGCGTGCTTGAGTGCTTTGATCTCCAATTTGAGAGACTCGATGGTCTCTTTCTCATTCTCCTCCTCCTCTGAATCTTCAAATTGGCTCGATGGAGTGCGGATCGGAGGGAGTTTGGAGATCCTCTTCACGGTCCTCCTAGCGGGAGTGGAGTCGATGGAATCATCAATTGATGTGTCCTCCCTAAGGATGTTCTCCAAGTTCTTAGGGACCAACACCTTCCTGAGAGCCAATGGACCGGCTCCATTGCCTCTGGAGTGATCAGTGATTGTCAACAGTAGCAAGACCCAGAAGGACTTGGGCACAAGACTTCCGATGGACAGGAGGCCCTCCGTTGGACTGGAGGTAGAGGGAACTCCTCCAAAGGACTGGAGGCACACTCGGCGTCTGTCGGCTATGGGAGTTCTGTCTGGAGAGCACCAAGAGAGCTGAGGGTGATATGAGTGGACTTGGGTTAGGAGAGGGCAGTACTTCGAGTGAGAAGAAGAGTTTCCCAATTAAGCTTAAGACTGCCTCTCCTCAGCCTAGCCCTACTGTTGATGGGGTTTACCATGAGCCTCTTAAGGCTGCCCCAAAGAAGCAGTTCTGGACACCCAAGCCCTCACAGTCTAAGCTGGACAGAGTAGTGACTGAGATTCTCAAGCCTCCAGTGAGCAAGGAGAGAGTCCAACAGCCTGCTCCACCCAAGGCTACTCCACCTAAGCCCAAGGTTCAGCCTAAACCCACTCCCAAGAGGCCTGTCTACCACTGTGACTTTTGCCACCGGAATGGCCACTTGGAGGAGTTTTGCTTCAGAAGGAAGCGAGTTGAGAGGCAGGTGAGAGCCTGGGGGAACCAGGATCAGTTCTACCAAGGTGGTAGGCAGGATCCTCCCCGTCGCGGTGAGATGAGAGACTGCTTTGCTGGTGAGAGAGGATGCGGCTTTCAGGCACGTGTTCCTAGTGGACAGAGGCGCTTTCCCGGTCGAGCTACTAGTCATTTTCAGCGCGGCCATGGATCTTCTGACCGAGGCTTTGGAGGTAGAGGGTTTGAGAGCTCACGCTTTAGAGGTCGTGGGTACCTAGGTAGATGTGATGCTTACTTTGACTGTGTTTACCCCACTTTTGAGCAGATAGCTCGGCACTGGTTCAGCAGTTACTCTAACCCCAGTGCCGGACTATTTGCTCACTCTCGCTTTCCTTGATTTTGTAGGATCGAGGCCTGGAGGACATATGGATCATGGACTTCGGTTGCTCTAGGCACATGACAGGGCACCGCAGATGGTTCTCCAGCCTCAACCCTGTGACCACCAAGGAGTACATCACATTCGGGGATAATGGTCAAGGTAAAGTGTTGGGTGTTGGTTCTATTGCTCTTTCTGGCAAGCTTTCCCTGAGAGAAGTTGCTTTTGTGAGGAATTTGGGGTTCAATTTGGTTTCTGTCTCGCAACTTCTCAAGGAATGGTTTGAGGTTCATTTTAAGGAGGGTTCCTCTTGTGTGCTTGATGTTAAGGAAAACCTTGTTTGTCGGATTTTGCCCTATGGGCAAGTTTTTAAGGTTGACCTTGCATCTGTTTCTGGCCCTCCTCGGTGTTTGGTTGCTAGTCCTTCTGCTGATATTTGGAAGTGGCATAGGAGGCTTGGCCATTTGAGTTTTGATCTGCTAGTCAGGTTGAGCTCAATGGATCTGATCCGAGGATTGCCCAATTTGAAAGCAGAAAAGGACTTAGTATGCCACCCCTATCGTCATGGCAAGATGGTTGCCGCTTCTCATGCACCTGTCAATCAGGTGATGACCTCTTACTCGGGTGAGCTACTACATATGGACACGGTTGGTCCTGCTCGGGTACAATCGGTCAGTGGGAAGTGGTATGTGCTTGTAGTTGTGGATGACTTTTCTCGCTATTCGTGGGTGTTCTTCATGGAATTCAAAGATCAAGCTTTTGGTTTTGTTTGGGATCTGGTCTTGAGGTTAAGGAATGAGAGTCATAAGGCCATGAGGGCTATCCGCAGCGACAATGGCGGAGAATTTCGTAACTCTCATTTCGAAACCTTCTGTCGTGACCTTGGTCTTGATCACCAATTCTCATCTCCTTATACCCCACCACAGAATGGTGTTGTGGAACGAAAGAAATGCACACTTGTAGAGATGGCGCGGACGATGCTTGATGAGCATAGGACTCCGCGACACTTTTGGGCTGAGGCTATGAATACGGCCTGTTACATTGCCAACCGTATTTTCCTATGGGCTTTCTTGGGAAAGACTTCGTACGAGCTACGGTATGGTAGGTAGCCTAGTGTCAAGCACCTGCGTGCATTTGGCTGCAGATGCTTTGTGCTAAAAAAGGGGGGCATTTGGACAAATTTGAATCTCGCTGCTTGGATGGTATTTTTCTTAGGTACGCCTCTAGCTCTAGGGCATATAGAGTGTGGATCCTTGATACTAGACAAGTGGTTGAGACTTGTGAAGTTTCCTTTGATGAATCTATGCCTTGCACAACCCCTGCATTTGAGCTTTCAGGTGATGATGAAGAAGGCGCTCCCATCTTTGAAGATGAGGAAGGCGAAGTAGATGCTGGTGATGCAAGAGCCACTACACCGGCTGCAGCTCTTGCCCCCTCTGCTACGAGCTCTGAAGATGAAGGAGGACCCTTGCCTACGGCTTCCTCCACACTCCTCTGACCGCAAGCTCGAGCAGAGGTTGGCCCCGCTGAGGACGCAGGGGAGGTGACCTCCGAGAGTGTTCTATCTCAGCAGGTCCAGTGGGATCACCCTCCAGACAGGATGATTGGAGATCTACACCAGCGTGTCACACGCTCTTCGGTTAACTCTCTAGCCTTTTTCTGTCACTCTGCATTTGTTGCTTCTTTCGAACCCCGGGATGTGTCACATGCATTATCTGATCCTAGTTGGGTGAACGCCATGCATGAGGAGTTGGAGAACTTTGACAGAAACCATGTCTGGGATTTAGTTGAACCTCCACCAAACTGCCACCCTATAGGAACCAAGTGGGTTTTCAAGAACAAACAAGGTGAGGATGGGATGGTTGTGAGGAACAAAGCGAGTTTGGTAGCCCAGGGTTTCTGTTAGAAGGAGGGGATAGATTATGAGGAAATCTTTGCTCCTGTAGCTCGTTTAGAGGCTATTAGGATTTTGCTTGCCTTTGCTACCTCTAAAGGCTTCAAATTGCAGCAGATGGATGTCAAGTCAGCCTTTCTAAACGGTTACATCAAGGAGGAGGTATATGTGAGACAACCTCCTAGCTTTGAGAGTGCCAAGTTTCCAAACCGGGTGTATAAGTTGAGAAAAGCCCTGTATGGTCTGAAACAAGCTCCAAGAGCTTGGTATGCTAGGTTGAAAGCCTTTCTGCTCAAGTCTGGTTTTGTGATGGGTTCAGTAGACAAGACTTTGTTTCTGTTGAGTCGTGGCAGTGACACCCTTCTAGTCCAGATATATGTTGATGACATTATCTTTGGTGGTTCATCTCACGCTTTGGTGTCTAAGTTTGCTGAACAGATGAGCAGTGAATTCGAGATGAGTCTCATGGGTGAGCTTCAGTTCTTTCTCGGGCTTCAGATTAAGCAACGCCCAGAAGGAACCTTCGTCCATCAAGCCAAGTACACAAAGGACATTTTGAGGAAGTTTGATAAGGGAGATCTCAAGCCCATGGCGACTCCCATGTCAACACAGACGGCTCTTGATGCGGATGAAGAAGGGGAGGTGGTGGACCAAAGAGAGTATCGAGGGATGATCGGCTCACTTCTGTACCTGACGGCTACCCGGCAGGACATTCAGTTCACGGTTTGCCTTTGTACGCGTTTTCAGGCCTCACCAAGGCTATCACATCGTCAAGCAGTGAAGCGCATCTTCAGGTATCTGAAATACACTCCTGAGCTCGAACTTTGGTTTTCTTCAGCTTCGTTGCTCTCTCTTAGAGGGTATTCGGATGCTGACTTTGCGGGTTGTCGGCTGGAGCACAAGTCTACTTCTGGCACCTGCCAGTTTCTCAGTTCCTGTCTTGTCTCTTGGTCCTCACACAAGCAATCTAGCGTTGCCACTTCCACCACAGAAGTTGAATACATTGCTGCTGCTAGTTGCTGCTCCCAGCTGCTTTGGATGAAGTCCACCTGGAGCGACTTTGGTCTCAGTTTTAGGAAGATCCCTCTCCTAGTAGATTCTACTTCTGCTATTTCTGTGGCTAAGAACCACGTCTTGCACTCCAGAACCAAACACATAGACGTGAGGTTTCACTTCTTGAGAGATCACTATGAGAAGGGAGATATAGACTTGATCCATGTAGAGACTGAGAACCAGTTGGCCGATATCTTCACCAAGCCCTTAGACCTGAGCATTTTTGCTCACTTGCGTGGGGAACTTGGTGTTTGTTACCCCTTTTAGGTTGGGGTAACTTTGGTATAGTTTAGGTTTTGCTATGCTTTTTCTTTTGTGTCTTTGTTTTTCTTGCATGTTGTCTCATACCATGCATTGCATTGTAACATATGCATTTTCACTTTCACTAGCACTAGAGCTCTTCTGGTATGACAAGTTAGTACTTGCTTGTGCTAGATTGTACAGTTGCTTGCATGATCATGGTTGGCTAAGCTCCTTGAATCTGTCTAATATCTTTTGTGAGCTCAGTCACTTTTGTTTCTTGAAAATAAAAAACCATGATCACCACTTGACTTGGCTACCTAGCATGTGTAGGAATGTTGAATGCTATGCTATCTTTTCATGCTTGGATATGCTAGTCGTATGCCTGTGTTACACTGATGCCTAAGCATTTATGGCACCTTGTTCAAATCTAAAATCTGAATGAATGTGGCTTACAAGTGGTGTCCTATGAGCTAAATTGAAAATATCCAGGAGGGTTCACTTGTCACACTGATCTAGTTTGAGAAAGCTAGCCTTTGCACCTTGGCTTGAACTTGGACTAGGCTGTGTATGACCAAAACCTTGTCTTAAGCTTCTGATGGTTTTCTGAACCTAAGCTTGGCATTGGTTGGTAAGAAGTGGCACCGACAAGTGAATAACCCCTAGCACATGATCTGATTTGCTTAAAGCTCAAAATTGCTAAATCTGAAAATCTGCAAGTCTCTAAACTGCTTATGGCCTGTTGTAGATGCCTTGGTTGAGAGTAGCACACCTTGTATGTTTTGCTAGCATCTTGCTGTTCATGCCTATCTTGCTAGATGCTATTCATGTTGGTGATGCTTTCTTTTCAACAACCCTAGAAAACATGCTCCTGATTTGTATAAGATAGATTCAATTGAGCTTGTTTGCATGCTTCCTTGCCCTCACTTGCTCTGTATGCTAGAACTTGTATTTACTAGCTTTTCGTCCCTGCTGAGCTCATCGTGGTACACTTCCTGCATTTCATGGCATATTTTGAGGGGGAGTTGTCCATTTCAAGGGGAGTTGAGTTCTATGAACCCTTGATGTGTCCATTGTGAACAAGGGGGAGAGATGTTGACCCTTGAGGAGAGAGAGATATCGGACCACGGGGGAGGACTCTGTAGAGATCTAGTTGAGGGGGAGTTTGAGCTTTTAGCATGCTCTTGCATCGGTGCGTTGAGCCTTTTGCCTCTTTCTGGAGGAGCCGATGCTTTGCCTTAGCTTGACTGTGTTGAGCCAGTTTGCCTCTTTCTTGAGGGGTCATGCTTTAGTTTGATCGACTGCGTTGAGCAGTTTCCCTTGTCTTAGGGGGTCGATCTTTGACCTTGTTTTTGTTGTCTCAAATTGCCCCTTTTCTGCCAGTATTCGGCCTTTGGGCATCTTGAGCGACTTCTTCTTTTTCTTCTTTCTTTTCGGTTTTACGCTTTTTCTTTTGTCTTTGTTCTATTTCAGGTTACAGGTTGAAGGTGTTGACAATGGACTCATCAAGGGGGAGATTGAGAGCCAATCGACCGGCTCCATTGCCTTTGGAGTGATCATTGATTGTCAACAATAGCAAGACCCAGAAGGACTTGGGCACAAGACCTCCGATGGACAGGAGGCCCTCCGATGGACTGGAGGTAGAGGGAAGTCCTCCGAAGGACTGGAGGCACAATCGGCGTCTGTCGGCTATGGGAGTTCGGTATACGGAGGAGCGGCATGGCGAGTTCGGTATACGGAGGAGCGGCATGGCGACGGCAGGAGTAAGTCCTCCGAAGGACTGCGAGGTTGCCCCGATGGACACGGGATGTCGGGCGCCACCGCGGTGCTCCAATCCGAATGCGTGGCGCGAAGGCGTGCGAGGGAGGCTTTGGCGGCTTCGGCTCAAAACCGTCACCCAAGCTACCCAAGCCTTGGTGAGTTGGGCCATGACTCGCCAAGATAGAGAAGATGGGCCAAATCCGGCCCAGGCAGAGACTTCCTAAAGTTTCCCGGTTTCTGACTTCAAAACCGAGGGCGGATCGCAGTTTGGACTACTGGCCACGTGGAGAGCATCCGAGGATTGCGTGGAACTTACGAAGATCAAGACTTCATCGTGGTCGTCCGTCCTGAAATATCCTGTAATCTTTCGTTTGACTCCTTAGGGTTTGTCTAGCTATATGGACCTAAGTGCAAAACTGTCTAAATAGCACTCGGGTATAAATAGGTCCAAGGCAGGTCATTAGAGGTTCTCTTGGCTGCTAGGATTAGTCTTCACTTCGTGATTTTCGTCCTTAAGCTTTGAGCTCCATTATTAGGGAGGTTAGAGTAGGATTTAGCCTCCTAATCTTGAGGGAAGGCGAGGGTGGTTGGTTGGGATGAATTTATGCTTGTATGCTGAATCTTTAGACCCATCTTGGGCACTTAATCGAAGCAAATTCGTGCAGCAACCTTGTGTTCTTCTCCTCCCCCTCTCTCTTTGGTTTTTGGGTTCAATCCTTGCTTTTTGGGTGTTTTTGTTGGGCAAGCTTGAATCCCTTTCCTTGCTGATGTTCTGGACTTGCTAGGACGTGGAGATCATGACATAGTTCATCTCAATCCTGCTGGATTTCCACGAGCAAGCCTCTTTTGTGTTTTCCCCTTTCTTGCCCAAGAATGGCTATTTCACAAGATCTGAAATTCCCGCTGATTCTACGGTTACCTTGAGTTGATCTATTGGGAATAACTTTGAAATAGGGTCCAGATAAGCTGTGCTAAATTTCGTGAAGTTTGGACAAGGTCTGATCAAGTTAGGATTTAAAATCATCTTTTCTGCGACCCTATCGGACCATCCGGCAGAGGCCACCGGACAGTCTGGTTCGACTGGATAGTCCGGCAGTGCCCATTGGACAGTCCAGTGAGAGGCACTGTCCCGGCCATACCACCGGACAGTCCGGCGTCAGGCACCGGATAGTCCGGTCCCACCGGACAATCCGGTGTTGGCCACCGGACAGTCCGGTCCTGCCAGGAAGCTATTGTGTTCTTCCCAGTTTGGTTTTTCCGCTGTGATTTTGCAATGGATTTTTGCATTCCTCCCTTAAGACCATTCTCTTTGCTTACTGTGAGTTAGTAAGACGCACCAAGGTGCGATGAGTGTCTTGTGGCGGTTATTGCAAAATCCGTTGGTCCGGTGTCATTCTTGTTCGGATCTTGAGCTTTCTTGCATTGGTGCGTATCCTCACAGTGGACGGCACCCTTGCACTGCTAGGCACGTATCTGTTCAGTGGACGGTGCTTAGTTTCGGTTTCCATTTGGGGGTTTGTGATTTTGTGATTTCAAGTGCTCCTATTCACCCCCCTCTAGTCGCACGTCTCGGTCCTACACTTCCCCCACCTTCTAGAGGGAGTAACCCTACCCCGAATGGTGTAGGTTTGTGATTGTGGCCCCTTGGGCACCTCCTTGCCCGTGCCCTCCACGAAATCTTCCGAGAAGAGTTTCCGGATGGGCACCTTGGGGCTGATTGCCTCGACCTTAGGTCGAGGGTAATCTGCACGGAACACCTTCTTCGCAATGGTACATGCAGGGGATAGGGCACGCACAAGCCTTCCTGCACTGCGTGAGCACACTGGGGAGGCTAGACGGCCTCTCTCTAGGCCAGGCGGCCTGCCCTGAGGCCGGGCGGCCAGTGGTGCCACATCCAGCACCCTCATGGTGCCGTTCCCCATTGCTACGTGGGTGAACTCGTCGTCGGAGGCTGGCGAATAGGTCGCCATGGTGCCAGATGTTAGGGCAAGGCTCTTGGATGGAGTGTTGTTGGAGGCCATGACTTAGTTTTTCGAGTAGAGATGAGATGGGAATGGAGAGAGTGGCTGGAAGTGAAGAAACCCTCGTGTTTAAGTCGTGAAAGCTTGATCTCATCAACTCAACGACGTCCGGTGGCTTTGGGATCAACTCAACTCGAAAAATTTCGAAAAGAGGCGACCGGGCGGCAAGGTGGGAGGCCAGGCGGCCTGCCCTGAGGCCGGGCGGCTTGTATGAGGCTGGGCGGCCTGGTCCTTGGGCCAGGCGGCTTCACCAGGGCGCCGGGCGGCCTGACCTGAGGTCAGCCAGCCTCGCCGACCCTGGTTTGGCAGACCAGGTGTCGGTTTTACCCTTCTAGGTGCTTGACACCCTATTTCATCGTGTTGTGCCATCACTTTGTTGAGATTTGGCGATGTGGAAGCAAAAGGTGAGATAAGACAGAAAAGAGAGGAGCATGGTAGTGTACATGGCTTCGTTTAAGGTCGGAGCTAGACCGTGGCCGTGTGATCATGCCGTTTCTTGTAGCTCGTAGACGTCCACTTCTTCGAGCTGTGGCATTTCGGGCTCTTGAGAAACTTTTAGGCGTTGCCCTTTCGCCTTAAAGACTTTCCCATCATCGCCTGGAGGGTGATGGCACCGTGATCGGCAGCATCAAGGACCAAAAATGGCCCTTCCCACTTACTTCTAAGCTTACCATGACCAAACAAACGAACGCGAGAATTAAAAAGAAGTTCCTTATCGCCTGGTTTGAATGTCTTGATCTTGATATGCTTGTCGTGCCATCTTTGAGTTCGCTCTTTGTATAGCTTAGCACTGTGGTAGGCCTTCTCCCTCCATTCCTCCAATTCGGCGAGTTGAATCTGACGTCAAACTCCCGTTGATTGGAGATCCATGTTCCATTTCCTTATCGCCCAGTGAGACTTGAACTCAAGTTCTACTGGTAGGTGACAAGTATTGCGGTACACCATTTGGTATGGTGTCATGCCAATGGGAGTTTTATATGCTGTGCGATACACCCATAGAGCGTAGGGTAGCTTGGATACCTAGTCTTTTCCCATAGCCTCGACAGTTTTCTGCAGGATGTTCTTGATCTGCTTGTTTGATGTCTCAGCTTGGCCACTTGTCTGCGGGTGATAAGGAGTGACGACACGGTGATCCACACCGAGTTCTGCAAGGTACCTCTTGAATCTTTTATCTATAAAGTGAGGTCCTCCATCGCTGATGATGACCCTTGGCATACCAAATCGAGGAAAGATGGTGTCGTAGAACATTCTGATTGAATGCCTCGAATCTGCTGCGGAGCACGGCAGTGCCTCTACCCATTTTGATACATAGCCCACTGCGATCAGGACATATTCTTTGTTCCACACTTGCGGAAAGGCCCCATGAAGTCTATGCCCCACACATCAAATATGTCGAGTTGAAGGTTGCTTGTGAGTGGCATAGCAACTCTTGGGTTAATGTTTCCTTGGCGCTGACACCGTGAGCATCGTACGAACTCTTTGGCATCATCGTACATATTTGGCCAGTAGAATCCACTTTGCCAAATCTTTGCATGAGTCCAATAGGCTCCATAGTGACCACCATTGGAAGATGAGTGACATCTATTAAGGATTTGAGGTACTTCGCAAGCTGGAATGTAGCGACGTAAGAGTCCGTCTGCGCAGAGTTTGTATAGGTAGGGGTCATCCCAGAGATAGAACCGGCTATCATGGATCAATTTCCTCTTGTCAACTCCTTCAGGTATATTACCCGTGACCAGGTAATTGACCAGATCTGCATACCATGGTTGGGATGTGGTGACCTTTAGGAGGGAGTCATCTCTCATGTAGTCATCTATCGGCAAGGATGATGTCTCTTCAAATTGCATTCATGAGAGATGATCGGCAACTGAATTCTCAACTCCCTTCTTATCTCTGATTTCAATGTCAAATTCTTAGAGTAGTAGGATCCACCGTATCAGTCGTGGCTTTGCATCTTTCTTGGTGAGGAGGTATTTGAGAGCTGCATGATCTGTATATATGATGACCTTGGCTCCCACCAAATATGATCTGAACTTGTCAATGGCAAAGACGACTGCTAACAACTCTTTTTCGGCGGTGGAGTAATTCAGCCATGGGCCAGTGAGCGTCTTGCTTGCATAGGATATGGCATGATGTTTTCTATCCTTGCTCTAGCCTAGGATTGCTCCTACAGCATAATCGCTGGCATCGCACATGATTTCAAAAGGAGCATTCCAGTCTGGTGGTTGGATGATGGGTGCTGTGACTAGAGCCTTCTTGAGTGTATGGAATGCTTCAAGGCAGGCATCATCAAACACAAAGGGTGTGTCCTTGGCTAGGAGATTAGTCAGAGGCCGGCAATAAAGGAGAAGTTTTTGATGAATCTCCTGTAGAACCCAGCATGGCCAAGAAAGCTTCGGAGTGCCTTGATGTTTGCTGGAGGTGGAAGCTGCTCAATGACTTCAATTTTTGCATGGTCCACCTCTATGCCTCTCTCTGAGACTCTGTGTCCTAGCACAATCCCTTCTCTAACCATAAAGTGACACTTTTCCCAGTTTAGGACAAGGTCGACTTCTTTGCACCACTGGAGAACCTTTTCCAAGTTCTCTAGACATCCATCAAAGGTCTTGCCATAAACTGCGAAGTCGTCCATGAAGATTTCCATTATATTTTCTATCAGGCCGGAGAATATGGCCATCATGCAACGCTAGAATGATGCTGGAGCATTGCACAGCCCGAACGACATCCGTCGATATGCAAACGTGCCTGTAAGGACATGTGAAGGTGGTCTTACTCTGGTCATCCGGGTGAATTGGGATCTGGTGATAACCGGAGTAGCCATCGAGATAGCAGAAGAAGGAGTGATTTGCCAGCCTTTCGAGCATCTCATCGATGAAAGGAAGGGGGAAGTGGTCCTTCTGGGTGGCTGAGTTGAGCTTTCTATAGTCGATGCACATTCGCCATCCTGTGATAGTGCGCTGAGGGATTAACTCATTGTTCTGATTCTTCACAACTGTCATTCCTCCCTTCTTGGGTACGACTTGGACAGGACTGACCCATTCACTATCTTGTACTGGGGTAGATAATACCCGTGTGTAGGAGTTTAAGTACCTCCTTCTTAACTACCTCTCTCATCGCATTATTGAGTCTGCATTGTGGTTCTCTTGTAGGCCGATGTTCGGTCTCCATGGGGATGCGATGTGTGCACAGGTTAGGACTGATTCCCTTCAAGTCTTGCAGTGAATACCCAAGCACTGATCTAGTACTTTTCCAAGACTGAGAGTAATCGCCGGCTTTCATTCTCGGTCAGCTTGTCACTGATGATCACCGGTGTGTCCAGATTCCTGTTGAGGAAGGCGTACTTCAGGCCAGGCTGTAGCTGTTTAAGCTCGATTTTTGGGGCGTCGAGCCACAGAGATTCACCAAGTTCTTCGAACTCAAGTGGCTCTTCTACCACACTGAAGTCGCTAGCCTCTTCCTCTAGGCTGTGTTGATCCTCCTCTTCCTCAAGTGAAATACCCATCACTTCTTCTAGGGGGTCAACTTCTGGCTTAGATTCTGTTTTGGTATTCAGTGCCCGACTCATGCCAATTTCGAGCACTTCTTGACCAAACTGAAGTTGTAACTGTCCTAGATTTGTCGTGTTAATCAGGGAAGCAATGGGGAGCCCAATCAATGTGAATGGCATAGGCCCCTCGGGTATGTCGAAGATGTGGAAGTCTACGAATATCAGCTTATCTCGCAAGGTAACTGGTATGACCCAAAAGACTCCATGATTTTCCAATGATTCATTCTTGTTCCACTTCAAGCGAATATTGGATTTTGATCATGGTTGAGTGGGGCAAATGGGTGTCTACAACATATTTGGGAATGATGTTCACCCCAACTCATGGGTCATAGAGAATATCTTGTGGAAGCATTTCGGATACATGGCTAGGGACGAGAGTTGGTTCTGGGTAGAACCTAACAAATTTTGTATCAAGTCTTCTCTCTTCTAGCCATTCCTGATTTATCACAGCTGTAAGCCAGAGTAGGTCCTCTCTCATTTGATGTATTTGATGTGCGAAGAGGTATGCTGGTTGAGATGTCCTTTCGAAGCGTCGGCTCACTTTAGGCACCCGAGATACATTGCCAAAGCTTGTGAATAGTTCGTCGCTGAATGAGAACGGTGGAACCGACGGAGGATTCGTCATGGTTTCACTGACCCTCTCAGTGTCCTGTGACGTGCTTGGTTCAGGGACATCCTCTATCATGAGGGTTTGACGGGATAGTGGAGTTGGTGGATGGGTGTTCTGACTTTCTTCGTGGCAGCTGGGTTCAGGTGGATCTTGTGGATATGAGCATGGTTTCTCGATCTTACTGCCATCAGAGGATTTCTCGAGGATTTTATCAAGGACTTTCCGTCCTTCTGGGGCAGTTAAGTGAGAGAACGATCCTCCCGATGCTAAATCCAAACATAGTCCTGCGCCTGGTGATAGGCCTCGGACAAAGTGCTACATGAGCATGGATTCTTGTATCACCAAGTCAGGGCCAGATGCGACCAGGCTGGTGAAACGTGACCAGGCTGCGGCCAAGTCCTCGTTACTTCCTTGTCAAAAGTTGAGAACTTCTCATCGGATGTCAATGACTCGATGTTGTTGGAAGATGTGTAGACAGAACTTGACTTTAAGTCTTTCCCAACTCCCCTCTACTGCACCAACTGCTCTGTTATACCAAGATTTTGCTGCTCCAGTAAGTGAGAACGGAAAGAGCAGCCATCGAAGAGTTTCTCCTGGCATTCCCTGGAATTACGAGGCAGCTGCATAGCTGCTCGAATTCTCAGAGGTGTATGTAGGGGCTCTCTGAGTCTATTCCCGTGAAACATTGATCTCGAACCATGGCTATCAAGGCGGGACGTAGCTGATAGCCATCTGTTATGATGGTGGCGGATGATGGTGGAGGCTCCAGAAAATCGCACTTCGGAGCAGATAATTCGCAGGTAGGAGTGTGATCCATTGGGTGGAATGGTGATATGATGGTGGTGTGGTGGTGGTAGTGGTGGTATAGTGGGAGATAGGACGGCCTTGTTTCTGTGTTAAAATAGCTACCGCTCCCCGGCAATGGCGCCAAACAAAGCATTGTTGGCGTTCCTTAGCCTTCAGATATAATTCTGCAAGCGCACGGTAAACGCGTTGTAGCTCTTTCACCCAAGAATATTCTAGGGTATCGAATCCATAGAGAACGAGAAGTATAATAACACGTAATACAACCAACCGAACTAGTACAGCTAGCAATGTAGAGGATAAAAGATAGGGGAGCAGGTTCTCAACAAATGTTAGATCATCTCACTATACTAAGCATGCAAAGAGATATACTTGTCATGTAAACATAGAAACCAAAGCTATAGCACCATTGCCAGGCACTAGAGTGCTGATTACCCAGCCGAGAAAGGCAGGTACTACAGGATAAGGCTATATCAGTCAGCGAGTCTATCCGAACGTACGGGATTGGAATACTGAGAACACAAAAGCTGTCACCTAATGTGTCTACCAACCAGAGCTGCGTGGCATAGCCGACCAACCAAGGTAAACTCTAAGTATGAACACCGTCGTGCCACTCAGAGAGTCTACTACTAACTGGTAATGAGCTAGAAAAGCAAGCAATACTATATAGCCAACACTATAAGCATGCACAAGGTTCCCGTAAACAGACAAGTATAACACTAAGTATGGAAGCAAAGTAAGTATGAAATAATAAAGGTAGAATACAAGGAACTTTACTCAATCTTGGAATTGAATATATCCTTCCGCTGAGGATACAAGTATGGGAGCAAGAGAAATCCGGCTCCCGCGCTCTTCTCATCACTACTCTACTTGATACAAGAGGCACTCTCTCTACAAGCTAAGGGAAGACTTCACTTCTCCACACTATACACTTCACACCAAGTGCTACTATCCCACTACATCTACACACACACTCACTATGAGCTACCAGGGGGTATTTATAGTGCCAAGGGAGTGAGGGGGTACTTGTAGGGTCGGTATGGCGGTTACAAGGGTGTGGGCCAGGCCGAGCGGCCTGATAGGAGGCCGAGCAGCCCCACCCTTGGCCGAGCAGGCTTGGGGTGCCCTTGGTCCATCGCCTTCCTTGATCCTTCGGTTGATATTGACTCCCCAAGGAGGTTGTAGGTCGGTTGGTGGTTATCCTCGTGTGCTTTTGCCTCAACCATTGGATTCTCTTTGTGTTTCTTCCTTAGCCATTGGATGGGACTCCCCTAGATTTCTGACTTAACCAATCCGTGGGCTGGATTGGTGAGGTGGAAACCTTTTGACGTGTTTGTGCTTCTTCTCTCAGTTGCCACGATAGATTTGTGTTTGACATGTTGTCTCTTGCATGCAGGTGAAGAATGGTGGCATTCGGAGCCAGAGGCAGGCCGAGCGGCCTAGATATAGGCCGGGTGGCCTGGCACAACAGGCTGGGTGGCCTAGTAGGAGGCCAGGCGGCCTGGGTCCTTAGCCCATTGGCAGCCTTCCTTCTTGGTTCACCATGTCTCGCCATGTTTTGTATGTTTTTGTACCGTGACATGTGTTCCTGCAAAACTTTTGTACACAACTCGTGGAACCAGTTAATATGTATGAACTTTGCATAAAATTACCCTTGGAACTTGAAATGTTGGTGGTCGAAATGGGTTATAATGACTGCCAGCACCTCACAGGTATGGCACTCAGACTCACTAGGTTGGGCTGGCACACTCTTCAGCCTCTCAATCTCAGCTAAAGCATCAGCAAGCTTGCCTTTCTGCTTCTGTAGCTTCTTGGCTGCCTTCTCCAACATCTTATCCTGGGCTTTCAACTCACGCTATTTGCCTCCAACATCTCAAGAATTTTAGCTTGCTTAGGAGTTGCCTCTTCATCGGAGGAGTCATTGTCGTTGCCCTTGTCGTCCTTGTCCTCAAGCGCCATGGAGCAAAAGGATATCCGGTGCATGTTGTGCTTGTGCTTGGACTTGGTGGAGATGAAGCATAGTCCAGCTAGACCACCTTGGTCCCTCCTCTTGTCCCACTTGGTGATGATCTCCTCATCGCTTGAGCTTGACGAAGATGAGAAGGTGGAGGACGATCCGCCGAATAGACCACCAAGCTCTGCGAAGAAAGCCTTGTCCCACTTCCGGTTGTACCTTCTAGTAGCTCTTGAAAGCCTTCCTAAAGTTCTTGATCTTGCTAGAGTGGTGCTTGGTGTGGTCATGCTTGCTGTAGTCATACTTGCTGGAGTGGTACTTGTTGGAGTCGCGGGAGTAGCTCTTGCCCTTCTTGTAGTAGTTGTTCTGCTTGTTCGGGCATTCGTCGATGAAGTGGCCGACCACTCGGCACTCGAAGCACTTGGGCCTCTCGCCCCTCTTCTTGCTCATCCAGTTGTCATAGGCGCGCTGAAAGTGGCTAGACACCAGGCAAAGCTCATCATCCCCAAGTGACGCTAACTGCTCCTCTGTAACAGACATAAGAACATAAAACGAAAAGTTGTGAAGCTGGGGGTTAGTAGCGGCCTCACTGGAGGGAGAAGCCAAGGCCAGGCTCTTAGAGCCAGTCCAAGTGAGAGAATCTCTCAACTTGTAATCCACCTCTGTGGCCTTGAGCTTGCTATAAAGAGCCTCCACTCCAATTGTGTCATAGGCCTCAGCCTCGATGATCGAGTTAACCTTGATCTCCCATATCTTCCTGTCCAACGGATACAACAATTTGACAGCCTGCTGATGGTCGATGTATGGGATCCTCTCAGGGCTGGAGTTAACGCGCAACTTGTTGATGATCGATTGAAAATGACCAAACAAGTCATCAATGGACTCACCAGGCTTCTGAACGAAATTCTCATATTCGCGCCTGTAAGTCTCAACGAGATGCCCCTTGATAGTTGCAGTGCCCTCATGGTGTGCACTTAGCAGGGACCAAATTTGACGGGTAGTCTCGAGGTGGCTCACTCTCTCATAATCAACCGAACCAAGTCCTGAGAAGAGAAAGTTAACAGCTTTGGCATTCGCCTCATGCTGAGCCACAATCGCTGGGGTAGTGCGCTGAGCGACTGGAAGCACCACAAAGTTCGCACTCTGAGTAGCATCCCATATGTCTTGGCCCTGGCTAAGCAAGAATGCTTTCATCCTACCCTTCCAGTAGGAGTAGCCATCGGAGCCAAGGAGTGGAATCTTCCTGGAGTGAGTCATGGTTGCTACTGGTTTCTCATCGGTAAAGGTATGAAGAAACCTAACCGGCTCTGATACCACTTGTAGGACCAAGACATGTGACTAGAGGGGGGTGAATAGGAGCACTTGAAAACTAGAAATCACACCCCTCCAAAAACTGGTGCTTGAAAAAAGAACTAGACACCGTCCACTGAACAGATACGTGTCTAGTAGCGCAAGGTGCCGTCCACTGAGAGGATACGCACCAAGCAAGCAGAAGCACTCAACTCAACGATCACAAAGACCGCAAGCCAAGTGGAGCAACAACTCACACTGAAGTGTCTTGCCAGCCACTGAATGCACCTACATGCGTCTCACTAATACACAGCAAGCAAAAGAGTATAGGCACACAACGAGAACCACCAAAGCGAGGTTGAGGCAAAAACATGGAACCAAACGAACACAAACCTACCAAAATGAACACGCCTAGTGATCACCAAGATCTCTTAGCAAAGGAGGTGCTAAAGACCTTAGGAATGACCCTAGGCACCCCCAAAACCACCCGAAACAAGCCACAAACCCTAGGAACCACACAAACCAAATCCGAGGCCAAAAACCCTGTCAGCATCGGACTATCCGATAGGCTCCGACAGGGCTTTTTCAGGCAGACCAGGTTGCAAAGAAAAATGTCAAAACCCTGTAAAACGGACTCCAAAAATCATGAAATTTTAATCACAGGATAAGGAAAACATAGGGAACAACATACTAAAAATGTAGCCCATTTGAAGACTGTTAAGTCCACCGGACTATCCGGTGAAGATGCACCAGACTGTCCGGTGTGCCCAGAAATCAGCCTCGGACTTTGAGTTTGCAAACCTCAAACTTGACCAAATCTTCTCGGATCTTCACAAAATTTTGCACAGGCTATCCTAGCACTATTCCAAATCTATTCCCAAAATATCTACTCAAAAAGATCAAGGGATTAGTGGGAATTTCAGATCTTGTGAAGAGGGAAGATTTGGGCAAGAAAGGGGAAAACTCAAGATTGACTTGCTCGTGGAAATCCAGTAGGATAGAGATGTTCTAAGACATATTCTCCATGTCCTAGCAAGTTCAAAAGAGCCAAAAGAACAGGATTAACTTGCGGGCAAAGCAAAATCACCAAAAGTCTTTGAGTTTCATCAAAAAACCAACTAGGAATGTGGGAAGGAGATGGCTGCACACATGAGCCTAGGGGACTCTCAAATCCTAAGCTAAGGACCTGATTTGCTTTCTACGCACTTGGCTGGTTGGAAACTAGGCCTAGGGTTATAAATGGTGGAAGGGTCACCTAAATGACCAGCCACTTAGGTATTTATTGCCATGGCCTAACTGAGTCGTTTTACATTAAGACCCCTATATTACAAAAACGCCCATAGGGGCCAAACTGAAAAGACTCGACTTTCTCGGGGATGGACGACCGCGATGGAGTCGTGATCTTCTTCACCTGCAATCTATCTCCCGGATGACGTCCACATGGCCAATAGTCCAAATCCGTCGATCGACCCTCGGTTTTGAAGTCAGAAACCGGGAAACTTTAGGAAGTCTCCACCTGGGCCGGATTTGGCCCATGTTCTCTATCTTGGTGAGTCGTGGCCCAACTCACTAAGGCTTGGGTAGATTGGGTGGCAGTTTTGAGCCGAAGCCGCCAAAGCCTCCCTCGCACGCCTTCGCGCCACGCACTCGGGTTGGAGCACCGCAGTGGCACCCGGCATCCCCTGTCCATCGGGGCTGCCTCGTAGTCCTTCGGAGGACTTACTCCTGTCATCACCGTGCCGCTCCTCCGTGTACCAAACTCCCATGGCCGACAGACAACGAGCATGCCTGCAGTCCTTCGGATGACTTTTTTCTCCATCTACCTCCAATCCATCGAAGGGCCTCGTGTCCATCGGCGGTCTCGTGCCCAAGTCCATCTGGGTCTTTGGCTTCTGTTGACAATCACTTATCACTCTAGAGGCAATGGAACCTGTCCATTGGCTCTCAGCCACGCGACGTCGAGCTCCCTCCTCCTGTTGTGAGGTTGAAGATGACATGAGGTGGAAGACGCTGTTTTGCTTTTAGGCCCCTAAATATCTTCGTTTTTATTGTTCCCCTTGAGCACTGTAACATGAGTCTAAAGATTCTTATGAACCAGTCCCTAGAAATAAGGTTTAATTGCGTTTGAGTCCCTGGATCTACAGATTTCGATTTTAAACTCTTTACTTCAGCTGAAAATTTAGAAATTCATTAAAAATCGCACAAAAATGCTAAAAAAATACAAAATCAATTGCATTATACTCCTAATGAGTAGATCTATCAGATGAGCACGATGGTGTGGTGGTAAAGGATAGTTTTGCCCCTGGAATGTTGCATGTATGCTAAAACTAAATAAATAGCAAAAGTGGGTTAAATGGATTCCAAAAATTATGAAATCTTGTCGGTAGTACATATGTGACATGTGGATCTGTTGAGGAATTTTGTAGCCCTAGCATTGGCTTGTCAAATGGCAGATCTACCCTTAGGGTTCAGTTTTTGCAATAAAAATGCATGGAAAATACTTGTCATGTGAAACTTGCTCTAAATATTATGCTGGATTTTATGGGAATACTTTGTGGTATATTCAGCTGGAAGAAAAAGGTTGAGAGTCTGCATGTAATGTTTAAGGGGTGATTTGGAATTTACAAGATAATGCTTGTTTAAATAGATCATAGGAAAAAGTGACCTTAAATTGCGAAATAAATTCCAGGACAAATCATGGTGCTTTATAGTTAATTTTAGGTTCCAGAAACATTTTTGTGAATTTTATTGCTACTGTTTGCTGTTGCAAGCTAAATAAGCTAAAATAATTATATGGAAAATAGATGTCCTTAGATATTTTGATTGCTGATTTTTGTACATGAAGATTATGCCCTGTTATGCTTGTTGTTAAAATTGGAAGGTCAGAAACAATTCCTACTAATTATAACAAATCTGAGAATTTAATTGCTAACGAAAATTGCTGAAATTTTAGTAATTAATCTACAACACCATTGTGGGCTATGGCTGATATTTGGCCAGTAGCCTTTTACTATAACAGCCTTCATGTCAAAAATTGTTTAATTGCATTTGGAACTGGTTAATATCCAAAATTCAACTTGAGAGATTAAAACTGAGGGTGAATAAAAATTTGCTTAAGTGAAATGAGGTAGACTTGCCATGTATGCTTAGTGTTGCTTAATTAGGGTTTGTCCACTTGCTGCGGGCCCTTATGTTGTCACATGCGATGTGTTAGCCTACTAGGTGATGGTTTGTACCATTTCTCAGTATTGAATAAGATTTGACACGAAAATGCATAACTCTACTTGTTGTTTACGGTTGATTACATTTCATCTGCACCATATGTATGCATTTGCATTTCCTTGCACTCATATTGCATTATGTCATGCATATAGATCCCGCGAGCGAGGAGCACCCGCACGAGTAGCCGATGGTGGAGGAGCCAGAAGAAGAGCAGAACCAGGAGCAAGAAGACCAGCAGCCGGTGCCTGACTTCACTCCGGAGGCAGCTACTGACCCGTGTGAAGAAGGTAGGCAGGACCATGATTCACCCAGCTAATATAATGTTGATTGCTTGATATTTACGCATACGCATTAGGAGTTAAATGAAAACACTTGCATTAGATTCCCTGGCCGCCCTGGCATATGTGGGAACGCGAAGGCTAGTAAGCATATACCCCTGGCATGATAGTTATTCCCGGGAATCAAAATTGATTCGAATCGCTGATGCCCACCAGGTGTGGGAATGCTGATATTGCACATGGGCAACGTAGTAACTATTTGAATATGATCTAACGGTTGCTCATGATTTCAAATATCACATGCTATTGTACTCCTTACATTTCTGCAATTTATTATTATGTTGATGATTATATGCAAATGATGAAAACTAACACTTTATGTTGATTATATCACTGCTTAAAATCAATGGCTAAGAATCCACTTGATAGTAAGCAACCTTCGCGTCAGCCGTAAGGCAATCCATTAAGTCCTACCTGAGTAATTACTACTCAGGGTTTGCCCCCACATTTTGAGCACAGGTATGGAGTTCCTCGTGTGCACTTGCATTGGAGGCAGTGCATGCATGCATCTGGGTTGAAAGTACTCATGTATAGCACTGGAACAACATCGGTGGGCTCGATGTTGTTTCTCTTAATGCTTGTCTTTGGGATGTTATCATGAATTCCTAAATATAAATTTCCGCTGCGAGATACTTTTAAACTTGCCATGCGACGGCTCTATGTTGAAACTTTTATTTTGTTTCAAACTGATTTGTAAACTAAGTCTACTTATGCTATATTCAACTGCTTGTGATGATGTAACTGTTGTGGCTCCATCGAGGGCTAGATGTGCGTGATGTCGGTTCCTCTGGGTTAAGGTAATATCAGGAGCCTTTTGACTCTCGACGGACGACCGGATTTAGTTCGGTCTAATTACACTGCAAAGCCAAAGGTGGCAGGTGTGCTTAGCCCGGATTAAATCGGCGGTTCCGCCACAGTAAGGAGGTAAGGGCAAGGGAAGGCAAACTCCCCAGGAGACGCGGAACCCCCATTGGGGCGGCCCTTCGGGCCTTGCCTTCAGCTTTATTTCCTCTTCATCCCTTGGACCTAAATACCTGAGATGGGGCATCTAGACAAGTTCATTAGTCCCCAAGAGTTGGTTATCAATCAATCACCAAAACACAACCATGGAAATATAGCACATGAGGCCATTTTCCTAACAGGGGAGCAGACTTCTCTAGCTTCCTAATGGTGGCATCCTTCTCCACCAACTGCAACCTCAAAATGAGACATGTTCTCACACGTGTCAGGGTGTGCGGAAAGCACCTCCAGTCAACTCTCACCTGCTTAAGCTCACTCCTCAAAGTAGGACAGACCATGCACGCACCCAAAAGCGTAGGTCTAGCCCTAAGCTCTTCCAACTCCTTGAGCTGCCTCTCACACTTCACTTTTAGCTCAGCTATGTCAACAGCTAGATAGGGGAAAGACTCACACTCAAGGCTCCTTACTCAAAGTAGGCTCTTCCAGTTTAGACTAGAGCTTGCCTATCTAAACCTTCAGCCTATCCATCTCCTCTACCTAATGAGCATATTTCCTCTTCCGCTCACAAAGGTCTCATCAAGGACTCACAGGTAGGGCACTCAATCTCACTTGGCTGGGCTTGCCCACTGTTCAGCCTCTCAATCTCAGCCAAAGCATCAGCAGATTTGGCTTTCTGCTTCTGCAGCTTCTAGGTTGCCTTCTCCAACAACTTGTCTAGAGCTTTCAACTCATGACTATTCTTCTCCAACATCTCATGAATCTCAGCTTGCTCGGAAGTTACCTCATCATTGGAGGAGTCATTGTCATTGCCCCTCGTCATCCTTGTCCTCAAGTGCCATGGAGCAAAAAGATCTGCAGTCCATCTTGTGCTTACACTTGGACCTGGTGGAGACGAAGCAAAGACGAGCTGAACCGCCTTGATCGTTCCTCTTATCCTGCTTGGTGACGATCTCCTCATCACTTGAACTTGACAAGGATGAGGAGGAGGAGGACGTTCCGCTGCAAAGACCACCAAGCTCAGCGAAGAAGGCCTTGTCCCACTTCTGGTTGTCCTTCTGAAAGCCCTCGAAAGCAACTAGACACCAACCAAAGCTCCTCGCCTCCAAGTGACGCCAATTGTTCCTTTGTAATGGACATAAGAGCAAAAAACAAAAAGTTGTGAAGCGGGAGGTTAGTAGCGGCTTCACTAGAGGGAGTAGCCAAGGCTAGGCTCTTGGAGCCAGTACAAGTGAGAGATTCTCTCAACTTGTAATCCACTTCCGTGGCCTTGAGCTTGCTGTAAAGAGCCTCCACTCTGGTCGTGTCATAGGCCTCTGTCAGGGATTCGTACCGGCAGTGCACCATGCGACGGGTCACGTGGAGCTTTTGTGGCCCAGCGGGATCGACGTAGCTCAATGGTTCGCCAGAAAAGCGACAGGGACACGAGGATTTAGACATGTTCGGGCAGCGAGATGCGTAAAACCCTACGTCCTGTGTGCGGCTGATTGTAATGCGTTTAGTTCTTAGGGTTACAATGAAGGCTATGGCTAGATTGCGATGGGAATTGATGTTCTACGTAGGGGTCCCTCATCTGCCTTATATAGCCTGACGGAATCTTGGGTTACAAGTTGAGTTCCTTCTATATCACCTAGTCGGTTTAGATTACAAGAGATTAAACAGAATCTAAGTTTCCATCGTATCTTCATAAATCTCCTCAAATCGCGAAACTAGAATCTGAGCTAAGCTTCCTTGGTTGTTCTCCAGATCCTGTCGTTGCTGCCTTAAACTCCAAGCCATTACGACCATATTTGGGTCTGAGTTAAGAGTTTGGCCCATGAAATCAGCTGCTCGCCTGACTCAGGCCCACTGTTGGCCCATGTCCTGAATCCACGCCATGAGGAGCTAGGGGATATCTATCCCCCACAAGCCACCGAGGCTCGAGTCAATTCAAAAGTCAATTGACTCGAGACTCCCACAACCAACTGTAGCTCCGAGTAAAACATCTTGCTGAATCAACTTTCATAATTCTCCAATGGTTGTACCGACTAGGTGCACCCATTGGGTGTAGCCCCCGAGCTTTAAGCTAACCTGAGGAACAATCAGCTTAAAGATCCAAAAAGAAACAACTGGCTTTGACAATTCCATCTCCAGATCATTCGTCTTCTGAAATCATTGGTTGCACCGACTAGGTGTACCCAATGGGTATAGCCCCCGAGCGTCAAGTTGACTTGAGTAACAATCAAGCTTAAAGGTCCAAATAATCTAAATTTTTGAAAGTACACATTTCCTCCCGAGTCAATTACTGCGTCGTTTCAATGGTTGGACCGACAAGGTGCACCCATTGGGTGTAGGCCCCGAGCTTCAAGTTGACTTGAGTAACAATCAACTTGAAGGTCCAAAGAGCTCTCCCGACTCATCACCACCCGACTGAAGTCTTCAGGCCTTTGTCCCAACCATAAAAACATTACAGAAAAAATTCCCCACCCATTGGGTGTAAACCGGGAAACTGTTGATAATATGAAGAGCCATTCCTTTCTTTGTCGCATACGCTTTCCCCTGAAAACCCAACCGTTCATGGATCCAACTCTCTTGAACCATCTCACATATGGATCACCGACGCGTGTCCCTCTGAATACCAAATGCTATCATTATACGCGGACTTGCAGAAATCGAAGCGGCGCTTCGCCCGCTATATAACTGAAGCCAGAGCTCGTCCATCAATCACACTCCATTGCCTCGCATACGCATAAGATTCCATTGCACCAAACCCTATTTCTTGCAAACACCATGGCCGACCCTCACAAGAACCGCCCCGAGTTCTCCGACTCGGAGGATGAGATCTTCGTCGGCGATTTCAGCGAAGAAGACCCTCCCAGCGACGCCAAGCCCTTCAACTGATAGCGACGATGGCGGCGACGTCAAGGGAAGACGCCACCAGATGAAGCGAGCGAAGACTCCACCGCCGACTCCGACCAGTACAACTGGAAGAAGAAGGCAATGCTCTAGGGTCTCAACCACCCCAGGCCTCGGCGGTCCTGATGATGAGGACGACGACGAGGGGGAGGAGGATGAAGACACCGAAGGCAAAGACGAAGACGATGACGACGACGATGACGACGACGACGATGACGGTGACGACGACGGCGACGACAGCGGTGATGACGATGCTGCTCTGCCCCCCAAGAAGCGCCACCGTGTTGGCTGTTAGACTAGGATTAGTCTAATTAGCAAATTAGTACGGTAGGAAGATCCCATGTATCCGTATGTTTATCTCTGTAATGAATCCCATCTTTTTAATTAATGCCTTATGTTTCACTTGTTCATGAGTTCATTCTCATTTAATGATGTTCATCTCTTCTATAACCAGCCTCTGTCAGATTTATTAAAGATAGTTTAACCACTAAAAACCAGATCATAAAATGAAAACCATGAGCCCCCAGCCAAACGAATCATCCGGAATATAACTGCCACCAAGTACTGACAGATCGATAATAACTAACTCAACTTATCCGACTGAACGATGTCCGACTGAATTCTAGGTGACCCAGGAAAAATCCAGGCTGAGTGAAGTCATGCCGACTGAACCACTTAAGAAATCCGCTATCCCGTCAGACTCACGGAGAAGACATTGATGCCATAAGTGTCCTTAAAGAAAACAAATCTCCCCGAACTTAACGCCGTTGAGTATTAAAGAAGACCAATACCCCAACGGTTCCTTCCACTCAAATCCTCATTCTGAACAACTGCATTTACTCCTCCACCAACGCCACCAGATTCGAAATTCCTATCCCAAAACTTCCAATCCAGCGCCAGAATTCCTCACATCCATGGCTCCGAAGAAGAAGACGATCAGCGAGCGTGGAAACACTAGCGAAGGGCTTCCACACGATGAAAACCGGCCAATCCCATCGCCATTTCTGGTGTTCCGTATGTCATCTATCTCTGAATCTCACCTGAATCATCTTGTGAGAATAGGAGTTCTTCCTCCCAAGGAGTTGGGTGGGTGGAGGGATTGTGAGGGTGAAAAAGTTTCCACAGAGAATACCCATGAGTCCTTAGTCTGTGCCCATTTTTTTGTCCGCAGCTTAGGATTACCCCTCTGCTCTTTTTCCCTGCGGCTTACTGAACTTCTATTGCATTGATGTATCTCACTTGAATCCCAATTCGATTATCCAAATTTCAATCTTTATTCACTTGTGCGAGGCTTTCCTCAGGATTGCTCCACATTTCGGTCTTTGGAAATATCTTTACCATTGCAAACCCGGCACTCGAGACAAAGTTATGCAAGTAGTTGGAGGAGCTAGCCTAGAACTAGCGTAGAGGACGCAAATCAGTGTACCTAAACATCCCTCTCAAGGACAGCAATAGAGGATGGCACTCCGAGTGGTTCTACATGACCAACCATGCTAACTCTCGACCAGCCCGATCAGGATGCCAACTGAACTCCAAGCTCGGCAGTTGGTTAGAGGCACCAACTGCAGAAGAAATGGCGGAGGTGGAAATTCTGCTCAATGACATCTCGGATTTGAAGGACAATGGCTTAACTGCTCACTGCCATAGTTATAGACTTTATCTTTCGAAGCATTCAACCGATGAAGGATCGAGTGTATCCAGCCCATCTGTATGTCGGAGCCAACGATCCCACTCGAGAGATCAGCAGATCCATTACTACAGAAGAAATCAAGGCCCAAGTTGGCCTGATGCTAAGAGGTGACGTCCACAATGAAGGATCACCACAGCCTTACTCTGCATGGCATCCTTTGCCAACTGTAAGTATTACAGCTCACTGAGCGACTCCCTGATGTATCCTGATAATGTATTCACCACTGAACAGATTTGTTGATTTCATCTTTGCAGAGCAATATTGCTAAGTTCCTATCTGACCCTCCTCAGCACAATGCAGACAAGATGTTGAAGCGAGAGTCCCAGTTAACTACTGAGGAGATGGAAGCTGTAGTTGCAGTGACACAAGGGAAAGACAATAATGAAGCTGCAACATTTATCATCATCCCCCATCCGGCTAACGAAGCAGATGCCGAAGACGACGCCGAGGCTCAAGAAGAACAAGCCCCTGAGCTTGCAATAGGCTCAAGGGAGGGCGATGCCACCCCAAGGGTGTCAAGACGTACCCGAGCCAAGACGTCTATAGAACAAACTGATGTTCCCTGGAGAAAGAGGTCCATCAGGGAACAAATCAATAGCCAGAAGACCTCTCCTACCAAGCCTGATCCGATGTCCCATTCCAAGAGACCGAGCAAGAAATCCAGAGTGTAGGAGACGACTGACAACAGTAAAGGCTCATCTCTTGGCGGTACTGACTGGAGTTCTCTGAATCGACGAAGAGGAGGAAGAGGAAGAAATCCCATTGCAACGTCATGAGAGGAGGTCCAAACGAGCGCAAGAACCTAAAGTCACATCCTCCCCTCCAACTCACCTAGATATGCTAGTAGAGAAGGAATTGGATTTATCAGACATTGACCCAGAGTTAGCACAGTTCGTGAAGTAATTCCCTCTCCCAAGTGACAGCAGCTTCACGCCACCACGGTACGACTGAATGCTTTAGCCATCGTCCCTTTATTTCTGTTTTGCAACACCTTGATTGATTCAAATTTCTATGCAGACCTTTTGCAGAACAAAGCACAGTGCCTTCCGAGCGCGATGCTAACCTAGAGAAAGCCCTCGAGCTTGAGTCGAATGAAGCCAGATCTCCCAAGCTCGGGACTGAAGCAACCGAAGCCCCTGAGCTTGGGTCTGATGCAGATGAAGCCCCCGAGCTTGAGGCTCCAGAGCGTATGACTGAAGCACCTGAAATTGAAGCCCCAGAATGACCGATTGAAGCGTAGCTGAAGAGTGCAGAAGACCATCAAGATGACACTAGCGCGAGGCCCCTCTTCAACTGGCAAGACGCGCTCAGCAATCCTGGAGGAAGAGGCACTTCGGGCTGCCAAGAGCATGCCATGGATGAGATTAACCCTCAACCTGAGAACGAGGCAACTATTGGCAATGAGATAACCAATGCCAAAAATATTCTAGATATTTCTGTGCCAACGTCAAGCCCCCGAGATGAAGGTCCCAGGTCGACAGATGACACTGTCATGACTGAAGAGGCAACTTCACTCGACCTGGTGACCCCAGATCTACAACTTGCCATAGGCCTGACTGAAACAAGGCCGTTTGCAACTTTTGAGGTAAGTCGCTATTCTAATTGCAATGATTTTTGAAGTCAGCATCGATATCACTAATGAATTGAATTCCTTTTTGCAGAACTGGCTTGATCAGGCTGCACAGTGGTGTGAACAGCTTGCTCCAGTGATTAGGAGCGATGTAATCGTGCTGCGCCAACAACTGGCTGAGTTAGAAGCCAACCGTGCTGCTGAGAGCGCTGGTGAGTGCCTACTGTCTTGGTTGCCCATATAACCTAGCATCCGACATATCTTGATATACTCATGCCTAGACATGCAGTTGCGGCTAAAAGGATTGCTGATCTGGAAACCGCCTTAGCTCAGCACGATGCTGCACACCGTAACATTATCCTCGTGCGTGATGAAGCTCGAGACAACACTCGGAATCTGCAGCGCAAACTTGAACTGGAGCGAAAACAGCATGAGGTAACTCGTCAGGAAACCTAGTTAGAATATTCTTTACTTACAGAGGCCTAGAAGTTGAATCGGTCCACAGGATGAGGCACTGCGGCTCAAAAGAGAAATCCAGGAGCTTCGAGAATCACAAGATGGATTTGATAAGTCATTCCAAAACACATCCAGTGCCTTGACAGTACTTCAGATAAGCCACCAGCTGACTCAGATAGAGCTCGAACGGAAGACAACCGAGCTGATGGAAGCTGATAAGGTCCGAGTTGATATTCAAAGCAAAAACAGGGACTTGGACAAGGTGCTGAAAGCAACAAGGCAAGCTCTCAAGGAATCCCGGCAGCTGTGAGAGAGACAACAGCATGACTTGGAACTTTCAGTGCGAAATTATGAAGTTGTCAAGGAGAACTGCGACAAACTGAAGGCGGCGTATGAAAAGAACAAGGAGCTGACGAAGTCAGCAACAACTGCACTGAACACCATGCTGAACATATGCGCCCCAGAAGTTGGCTCGTCGAGACCAATATCAGATTGGGTGGCAACCTTGGTTGAAGATACCAAGAAACATCTCCGAGGACGATTGAAATCAATTCTCCAACACGTGCTGCTAATAATGAAGATAACACGGCCAGAGCTAGACTTAGCCGAGGTCATAGCCAAAGTTGGAGCTGACCCAAGTGATACTACCATTGACCAATACGCCTCGGAGATTCAGTCCATAGTAGAGAAACTGATTTCTGAATTCCAACTGTAAATTCAAACCCTTTGCTTGCTGTGACTTTGTATCTTAATTGCACCTGCTATAAATGTTAGTCTATAAGAAAATGGTATCAGAATTCTTAAATGATTTGAAATCTTTACTGACTGCTTATCCTCATATACGATTTTGTGAAAGGAAAATGGGCCCTTGAGTCGGCCTTAACACAGAGTTTTAGATGCGTACTTTTTTCGAAATCGAAAATGCGCAAACGAGTACCAGACTTAAACATTCGAACTGAAAACTGATCGAGTACGCAAGACGCAAGGCCAGACCGTGCCTTGTGGGCATGTAGCACTGACTTTAGGTCCACGACCTAAGCCAATTGCCCAGTAGCAAGGGTCGGATTGAACCCTTTTCATGAGAACGCGAAGGCATGTAACACCAGCTGTCGGTCTACGACCTAGGCTGATTGCCCCGTAAGGAGGGTCAGACTGCACCCTTTTCATGAAAACATGAAGGCATGTAACACCAGCTGTCGGTCTATGACCTAGGCTGATTGCCCCATAAGGAGGGTCAAATTGCACCCTATTCTGAGTAAGCGTAGGCATGTAACACCAGCTATCGTTCGTACGACCTTGGCTGATTGCCCCATGATTACGGTCGCACTGCACCCTAGCTTGAGTAGGAGTAGGCATGTAACACCACCCATGAGTCAGGTCAGGACTCATGATTGATTGCCTGATTATCTGAGGACGAGGACATGATCATCAGAAGTCATACACACTCACACTACGAGAAGAAGGGATATGCACAGAGATCATGCATTCATTTATTATCTGAGTACATTCGACTGAACATGACTGAGGACGAGTCTACTGGAAATCAGGACTAAGCATGAGTACAGATTAGAGTACATGACTGCCGAGGTCACATGATGCCTAAGGGTAGAACTTGCGCAGATGCTCGATGTTCCACCAATTCCCGACCGGAGTGCCATCCATCTCAGATAAGTGATAGGATCCTGGATGAGTGACCTCTATGATGATGTAAGGCCCCTCCCTAAGGTGGGGACAGCTTGTGGCGCCTGACCCCCATAAGGACTCTCCGGAGGACCAGATCCCCGATGAGAAAAGCACGAGGATGCATGTTACACTCATGATAACGGCGTAGAGTCTGCTGATATCGTGCTGACTGAATCACTGAGTTAAGCTGCTCTTCTTCCAGCAGATCGACCTCCTCAAGCCGTGTGCTTTCTGCCTCTAGCGATATCCTTGAATGCCAACCGCGGTGCCCCGTGTGCCAAATCAGTAGGTAACATCCACCTCTGAGCCATACACCATGAAGAAGGGTGTGTTCCCATTGAGAGCTTTGCTTGGCTACATTCTGAGGCTCCAAACTGATGTATGGGAGTTCTCTGATCCACTTGCCTACCAGTTTTTCATCCTTATCGAAGACTCTCTTCTTCAGGGCCTCCAGAGTCATCCCGTTAGCACACTCAACCTGGCCATTGGCATGAGGGTGCGACACCGAGACATACTTGATGAGTATAGACTTCTCGCTGCAAAAGTCAAAGAATTCCGAGCCCGTGAAGTTGGAGCCCAAATCCGTGATGATGCTGTTCGAAATCCCAAAGCGGAATATAATCTCTTGAATGAAATCCACTGCTTTTGCTGAAGTCAGAGATGCGATAGGCTTGACCTCGATCCACATGGTGAACTTGTCAATAGCCACCAAGACATGAGTGTAACCACCTTGAGCCCTCTTAAGCGGACCGATCATGTCGAGCCCCCAGCATGCAAAGGGCCATGAGACAGGGATGTTCTGCAACTGTTGAGCTGGCAAATGATGTTGATTTGTGAAGAACTGGCATGCCTCGCATCGCTTGACAATTTGTGCAGCGTCTTGCTTAGCTGTCAGCCAGTAGAATCCAGCCCTGAATGCCTTCCCGACCAATGTCCTGGACGCAGCGTGATTACTGCACTGCCCTGTATGGATCTCCATCAGTAGACTTCTGCCCCGAGACTCGTCGATGCATTTTAACAGAGCTCCGGCTGCGCCGCGCTTAAACAGATTGTTGCCGATCAATGCATAGTTGGCCGCACGCCGGACGAGTTGCTCAGCTTCTGCTTTGTTGTCAGGCTCGTCACCATCCCTAATGTACTTGATGATTGGGACCCGCCAGTCAGACGGAGCACCCTCTAAGCTCAAAACATGCTGCTCTGGGGGTTCTAAGTCACGATCAATGGATGGACGAGACAACTCCTAGACGAACACTCCTGGGGGAAGTTTGGCCCCAGACGAACCAGCTTGGACAGTAAGTCGGCGTCAGTGTTACCGTTGTGATCCACATGATGAAATTCTAGCCCGTCGAACTTGTCTTCCAGCTTCCGAACTTCAACACAGTATTTGTCCATGACTTCTGTGGAACAGTCCCAATCCTTGTTAACCTGACTGATCGCCACTAGAGAGTCCCTGTAGACCATGAGGTGCCTGATGCCCAGTGAAATCGCGATGCGCAGGCTGGGTAGCATAGCTTGCACTCTGCCGCATTGTTGGAAACTGTGAAGAGAATCTAAAGCACGTACTTGAGTTTTTCGCCCTTCGGGGAGGTTAAGGCGACACCTGCCCCGGCTCCATCTATCTTCAATGACCCATCAAAATACATCTTCTAGAATTCCAGAGGCTCTGGGTTATTAGGCACCCGGTTCTTTGTCCATTCGGCGATGAAGTCAGCCAAAGCCTGGGTCTTGGTAGCAGTTCGTGGGCGAAACTCAAAGTCATGTGCTCCCAGCTCACATGCCCACTTAGCGATTCTTCCTGTAGCCTCTCTATTTCGTAGGATCTCACCGATGGGAAACGAAGTGACCACCACCACCTTATGCTCTTTGAAGTAATTGCGGAGCTTGCGAGCTGTGATGAGGACCTCATATAGTAACTTCTAAACCTGAGAATACCTGATCTTGGATGTGCTGAGCACCTCGCTGATGAAGTAGACCAGGTGTTGAGTTGGCTGAACATGCCCTTCTTCCACCCTTTTGACCACCAATGCAGAGCTGACCACATGAGTCATGCAAGAGAGGTACAACAACAGATCCTCGGTAGGGGAGTCCACCGTGGCTCGGTTTGGCGACTTCAATACTGGAGGATTCGTCAAGAACTTCCTGAGGGCCTCAAGCGCTTCCTAAGCTTCTGGTGTCCATTGAAACCTGTCCACCTTCTTTAGGAGCTTGTACTTGAGTTTTTTGCACTTCAGGGAGGTTAAGACGACACCTGCCCCAGCTCCATCTATTTTCAGCGACCCATCGAAATACATCTTCCAGAATTCCAGAGGCTCTAGGTTATCAGGCACCTGGTTCTCTGTCCACTCGGCGATGAAGTCAGCCAAAGCCTGGGTATTGATAGCAGTTCGTGGGCGGAAATCAAAGTCATGTGCTCCCAGCTCACATGCCCACTTAGCGATTCTTCCTGTAGCCTCTCTGTTTCGTAGGATCTCGCCGATGGGAACGAAGTGACCACTACCACCTTATGCTCTTCGAAGTAATGGCGGAGCTTGCGAGCTGTGATGAGGACCTCATATAGTAACTTCTGAACCTAAGGATACCTAATCTTGGATGTGCTGAGCACCTCGCTGATGAAGTAGACCAGGTCTTGAGTCGGCTGAACATGCCCTTCTTCCACCCTTTTTGACCACCAATGCAGAGCTAACCCCATGAGTCGTGCAAGAGAGGTACAACAATAGATCCTCGGCAGGGGAGTCTACCGTGGCTCGGTTTGGCGACTTCAATACTGAAGGATTCGTCAAGAACTTATTGAGGGCCTCAAGCGCTTCCTGAGCTTCTAGTGTCCACTGAAACCTGTCCACCTTCTTCAGGAGCATGTAGAATGCCATGCCATGCTCGCCCAGCTGCGAGATGAATTGGCTCAGTGCAGCCATGCACCCAGTGAGCTTTTGGACGATCTTCTGCAACATGGGAGGCTGCATCCTGAGAATCACATCGATCTTCTCTGAATTTGCCTTGATCCCCCTCTTGCTAACGACGAAACCGAGTAATTGTCCAGCTAGAACCCCGAATACGCACTTAGTTGGGTTAAGCTTCCAACGGAACCTTCTCAGGCTATTGAAGACCTGCTGGATGTCGTCGATGAAATCTTCTGAGTTCTTCGTCTTGATCACCACATCGTCGATGTAAGCTTCAACATGCTTGCCCCAGTGTTCAGTCAAGCATGTCTAGATCGCGCGCTGGTACGTGGCCCCAGCGTTCTTCAACCCGAAAGGCATAGATGTGTAGCAGAATGCCCTGAATGGCGTGATGAAGGCCATCTTCTCTTGATCCTCCAAGGCTAAGCTGATCTGATGATAGCTCGAGTAGCAGTCGAGGAAGCACAAGAGAGAGCATCTGGCCGTAGAGTCGACTACTTGATCTATCCTAGGCAGTCCAAAGGGATCCTTCGGGCAATGTTTGTTGAGATCAGTATAATCAACACACATCCGCTAGTCTACTTTATTCTTTTTCAAAACAAGTACAGGGTTTGCAAGCCACTCGGGATGCATGACTTCTCTAATAAACCCGGCAGCTTGGAGCCGGGTTAACTCCGCATGGATCGCCTCCCTTTTATCCAAAGTGAAGCGACATAGCCTCTGCTTGATCGGCTTGGCGTTGGGGAACACCTTGAGTTTGTGCTCGGCCAGTTCTCTCGGGACTCCGGGCATATCAGCGGGCTTCTAGGCGAACATGTCCCAGTTGTCCCTCAAGAACCGGATGAGCGCACTTTCCTATTTGGGAGATAGGATTGCACTGATGGTCACCATCTTCGAGGCGTTGGGGAGGTCGAGGCTCACTTCCTTGGTCACCACGGTCACCTGGATCGCCGTGGTGAGAATCGGCTCATGAGTTGGGATCACCTGATCTTCCTTCGAGAGCTTGTTCGCGTCGTCGATGAGTCGGCGCTAAGCCGCCGCAGTGGTCGTGGCGTAGGCCACCTGGAAGGCCTCCTGAGCGCAGAGAGCAGAGGCCTTGAAGTCCGCCTGCACGGAGAGAACTCCACGTGGGGTCGGCATCTTCAGGACCAGGTATGAGTAGTGGGGGACAGCCATGAACTTGGCTAACCCAGGCCGCCCAATGATGGCATTGTAGGCGGAGTCAAAAGTGGCCACCTCGAAGTGCAGGTTCTCGGTGTGGAAATTTTCCTCCATTCCGAAGGTGACGGGCAGACTGATATGCCCCAGCGGGTACTCCCCCTCACCAGGCATGATTCCGAAGAATGGACTATTCGACTCCTCAGATCGTCGATGGAAAGGCCGAGAGACAGCAGGATCTTGGGGAACATGACATTGATGCTGCTCCCGCCGTCGATCAGGGTCCTCATGAGTTGGCTCTCATGGATCACTGGGCTCACCAGCAGGGGGTACTTGCCCGAGTGATCGTACTTGAGCCACTGGTCCACCCGACTAAAGGAAATCATAATGTTCGACCAGCTGTTCCTTGGTGGCTACCAGGACTTTGCGGTCGTCGAGCTTCTGCTGCCGCTTGCTTTCCAGGGAGCCATGCCCCCCGATGATGACGTTAACGTGCTGGTTGATGTTGGGGAAGCTGGCACCGTTGCCCCTATTCTACTGAGGTGGAGGTCCCTGATCACGTGGCAGTGGCGGTGGGGGAGGCAGAGCCACGAAAGGCTTGCTGTGAGCAATCGAAGCTTTGAAGTCTCTGCAGTCGCGCAGGGTGTGGTGCATCTCCTTGTGGTAGGGACACGGCGCGTCGAGGAGCTGGTTGAGTGACCTCTACACCCTTGCCATGGCGGAACACGTGGGCGCGTGGCCGACGGCCCCACAGTTTGGACTTCCTCCCGTGGTCTCTTCTCTCAACGGCGATCTTGCCGCGAGGACTCTTCACGCTTCCCCCGATCTTCTCGCCGTGCGTCAACCAAGTACCGAGCTCACTCGTCCGCAGTGATGTATCAGTCGGCATCGTGGAAGAGTTGCTCAGACATGACCGGAGACTTTTGCAGGAGGGCCTTCATGAAAGCTTCATCCCTGGAGCCTCGGAAGAAGTCGTCGATTACTGCCGCATCAGCGATGTTGGGAATTCGATTTCGCATCGACTGAAACTACTTGAGGTACAAACAGAGACCCTCGCCATCCTTGCGCTTGATAGATTTCAGGTCCCAACGCTGTGTCGGCTTGTCCGACAGCGACTGGAAGTTGGCGATGAAGCGCCTACAGAAGTCATCCCAGTTGGTGATGCAGTCGCACCTGAGGTGACGTAGCCACTGTAGCGCATCTTGTCCTAGGACGATCGAGACGTAGGCGGTCATCACATCTTCACTTGCACCAGCCGCGCTAGCTGCTGTCGAATATACAGCCAGCCAGCCGGTGGGGTTGAGCTTCTCCTCGTACTTGTCGACATTGGAGACCTTGAAGTTCTGGGCCACGCTACTCCACGAAGCTGAGTGGTGAAAGCCGAGATTCCCACCATGCCATGATGGGCTGGTTCATACCGACCTCTGTCTTGAGCTGCTACGTCATGGGGTTGAGGGGACCGAGGGCGTTTCCTCCCCAACCGGTCGTGGACTGACCGTCGGGCCGTCAGACTGTTTGATGGATGCCCTGGCCGAGTTAGCTCTACCCCGATCTTCTTGGTGTGGAGCCCTAAAATCATGGTCGTACTCATTACGACATCGGAGCTCCCCTGCGTGCTGGAGGGTCAGGGGACTGTTGGAGGGTTGGCCGGAAGGAGGTGATGAGCTGCTTGAGAGAAGATCTGGTGGTATGCTTCCCCCTTAGGAGAATGGGGAAGAGTGTCCGCCAACCACGCTAGGACTCCCCCCGCTTGACTCAGGGTGCCCATGGCCGCAGCGAAGTCGGGCAGCAAGTTACGCCCTGGTGGTGGAGGCGGTTAAGGTTGAGCGTGGTTCTCTGCGTCGTGCGTCCTTCCCCCGTGATCTCACTGGTACTGCTAGGCCTGCATGTGCTGACGGTCGCATCGCTGACTGTTTCTCTATCGGCGGAACTCAGCTTGCTTAGGCGTCTCACCTGAGTCGGTCGTCTCATCCTATGAGACGGGTAGGGTCGGGTCTTGATTCCCTGCGTTGTGGTGGCGACGGATGTTGCGGCACTAGTTACGACGTTGCCGCTGCTCACGCTGCTGAGGTGTTTCCCTGTTGACGGAAGGTTCGTCACCAAAAACAGGGTCGTCCTCCATCGGTACGTTGATGATGAGTACCTCGAAAAGGTGCGTTGGCACCCCCGAGCTTGCCCAATCGTCGAGGAGTGTCAGTGACCCCTCTGAGTGAAGCCCAGAGTCAGGAAGCGTGGATCCCGATGCCGTAGTTGTTGGAGGTTGCCTGCTTCCGGACTCGAGGGGAGACTCCAGGTTGCAGACCATCTTGACGCATGAAGGCTCGCCGCCATCTCGAGGGAGAGGTGGCCAAGTCAACTGCTGTGGAGGCTTCGGAGGCACAATCTCCGACTTCACCACTGTGAGTGCGCTGCACCACGTGGCGGTCCTGCCACTCGGGGTGGAGTTGATGACGAGGCCCAAGCGGAATCCAGTCACTGGTTCCTCGACCGCGTGATAGATGTCGTCGTCCACGAGTGGCATGGATGTTGATCCTGAGGAAGGTCTTGTCGGCTTATCCCCGCCCCCCTCCTTGAGTCAAGGTGGCTGAGGCTGCAGTTGATGATGAGGGCTGGCAGTCTCCCGCCGCGCATCCTCATCGTGTTTGAGGAGAACCGTGGTGCGAGGAATGAATCGTAGATGTGACGAAGTCGATTGATGGGTTACCGCAGAGTTACGGAGGCCATGGGGAAGCTTGGAGGAAGCCTGACCTTGCATGTGATCTGTGGCTTTGCTGCTTTGGCCATCAGTCGGGAGCAAAATCAAGGTCTTCTAGTGATGTGGGGTTGCCGGTGCGGGAGTCGAGGACGTGCGGCGAGCCTCCGGTCACCGTAGTTTCTTCTCTCGATTGATCTGAGTCCAGATCCAAGTTGGGGAAGTGGAGAGCGCAGGGTGTCGGGTTGGCGAAGACAGGGTCATCGGTTGGGGTGGAGTGCGAGCAGATCTACCCCCGACTGATGCCTCGACCGCCTATCGAGGTCCTGACCCAAATTGGATCGAGAAGTGGCACGACGCCTTGCACCGAGGTAGGACGAACTGAGGCCGAGTGGCCCTGATAGGCTAGTGCGTCGATGCTCGAGGACAAGTTGGCTCGATGCTGGAGGTGGCTGATCGCTAGCCTGCCGCCCGCTGAGCAGATCCAGGTGCTGGTGAGGTTGGAGGAAGCTTCGGAGTTGGCTACGGTGCTTTGCAGCTATGCGTCTCCCCCATGGCACCGACCAGACAGTGCAGATCGCCGGATTGATCGGCGATGAACGAGATGGATCCAAAGCAGATCATCTTGGCCAGAGCGAACTTGCTGACATTGTTGATGGGGTTGGCCATGGAGCTAGCTCGATGACGATGTCACCGGGCCCCTACTTGGCGCACCAACTGTCGGGGTTTAGTACCGGCAGTGCACCATGGGACGGGTCACGTGGAGCTTTTGTGGCCTGATGGGATCGAAGTAGCTCAATGGTTCGTGGGAAAAGTGACAGGGACACGAGGATTTAGACAGGTTCGGGCCGCGAGATGCATAAAACCCTACGTCCTATGTGCGGCTGATTGTATTGCGTCGAGTTCTCAGGGTTACAATGAAGGCTATGGCTAGATTGCAAAGGGAGTTGATGTTCTACGTAGGGGTCCCTCATCCGCTTTATATAGCCTGACAGAATCTTGGGTTACAAGTTGAGTTCCTTCTATATCTCCTAGTTGGTTTAGATTACATGAGATCAAACAGAATCTAAGTTTCCATCGTATCTTCATCAATCTCCTCAAATCTCGGAACCAGAATCTGAGCTAAGCTTCCTTGGTTGTTCTCCAGATCACGTCATTGCTGCCTTGAACTCCAAGCCGTTACGACAATATTTGGGTCTGAGTTAAGCATTCGGCCCATCAAATCAGCCGATCGCCTGACTCAGGCCCATGTCCTAGATCCACACCATGAGGAGCCAGGGGATATTGCTCTGGGGCCTCTGACTCGATGATTGAGTCAGCATTGATCTCCCATATTTTCCTATCCAACGCATCCAACATCTTAATGGCCTGCTGATGGTCGGAGTATGGGATTGCCTAAGGGCTGGAGTTGACATGTAGCTTGTTGAGGATCGATTGGAACTGACCAAACAAGTTATCGATTGACTCACCAGGCTTCTAGATGAAATTCTCATATTCGCGCCTGTAAGTCTCAATGAGATAGCCCTTGATAGTACCAATACCCTCATGGTGTGCACTCAGTAGGGACCAAATCTCATGAGCAATCTTAAGGTGGCGTACTTTCTCAAAATCAATTGGACCAAGTCTTGAGAAGAGAAAGTTCACGGCCTTGGCGTTAGCCTCGTGCTGAGCAATGAGCGCCGAAGTAGTCGCTCGGCAACTGGAAGGAACCTGAAAGTCATATTCTGAGTAGAGTCGCGCAGCTACTAGTTTTCACTAGTAAAGGTATGTAGAAACCTAACAGGCTCTAATACCACTTGTAGGACTGAGACATGCGACTAGAGGGGGTCAATAATAGGAGCACCTAAAAACTCAAAATGATGACCCCCCAAACTTGGTGTACTAAAAACTCACAAGAACCCATGCTAAACATCGTCCACTTAACAGATACGTGTCCTGCAATCGTAAGGTGTCATCCACTGAATGGATATGCACCAGGTGAGAAAGAGCATGCAACTCAATGACGACAAAGATCGCAAGTCATAGCGAGCAACGAAACTTGCGAGTTCACCACCTGACACTCACCGCAATGAAATGCGACTTACTAGAACACAGCAAGCAAAGAGTATGGTTAGTAGTGGGAAAACACAAGGTCAAAGAAAAAATATAGCGGAAGAACAAAATAGCGGAAATGGGACAGCAGCCCTGGCCACACCGGACTGCCCAGTAGCAGGTGCTAGATTGTCTGGTACAGCCCTAGGACAGACCCGACGCCGGACTATCCGGTACAAGCTGCCGGACTGTATGGTAGAACCGAATGGTCCGGTGGTTGTACCGGATAGTCCAATACAACCGCAGAACTTGAGTTCCCAAACTCAAAACATATGCAAATTTCACGAGATTTGCACAGGCTATATATTTCCTATTCCAAAACTATTCCCAAAAGATCAACTCAAAATGACCAAGGGATTAGCAGGAATTTCAGATCTCGTGGGAAGGCAATCTTTGGGCAAGAAAGAGGAAAACACAAGAACAACTTGCTCATGGCAATCCTGTGGGATTGATATGAACTAAGTCATAATCTCCATATCCTAGCAAGTCCAAAAGAGCCAAAAGAATAGGATTAGCTCGCAGGCAAAGCAAATCACCAAAAACCCTTTAGTTTTATCCAAAATCCAAACTACAAAGGGGGAAGGAGATGGCTGCACACATGCACTCAAATTGGGGATGAATCTTCCTTGGATTAGAGAGAGAAAACAGTTCTTACAAGGTTCCTCATAGCCTACCACCCTTCATCCTCCCACCAATGCAACGTACTAGCCCTAGGGGACTCCAAATCCAAGATTAGCACCCAGTTTTCACTTAAACACTTGGCTGGTTGGAAAGCTAAGCCTAGGGTTTCTAGAGGTGGAAGAGTCATCTAAATGACCAGCCACTTTGGAATTTATAGCCCAGGCCCAACTGGCTATGTTTACCCTAAGACCCCTATATTAAAAAAATGCCTGTAGGAGCTAAATTGGAAAAGACCCAACATTCTCGGGGATGGACGTCCACGATGGAGTCTTGATCTTCTTCGGTTGCACGCAATCTTCAGGATGACATCCATGTGGTGAGTAGTCCAAATCCACCGATCGACCCACAGTTTTAAAGTCAGAAACCGGTAAAATTTAGGATTTCCTTTCTAGGCCTCGAACAGCCCACTCTACTCTATCTCGATGAGAATTTAGCCCATTCACCGAGTCTTGGTAACTTAGTGATAGGGTGGTGGATTTGAGCGAATCCGCCAACACCCTCACATGTCTTTGTGCCATCCACTCGGGTTGGAGCACAACTGTGGCACCAGGAATCCCCTATCCATCAGGGACGCCTTGCAGTCCTTCGGTGGTCTTACACTTGCGGTTGTTGAGCCGCTCCTTCGTGTACCAAACTCCCATGGCCGACCGACACTGAGCATGCCTCCTGTCCTTCTGAGGTCTTTCTTCTCCATCTACCTCTAGTCCATCGGTGGGCCTCCAATGCATCAGAGGGCTTCTGCCCAAGTCCTTCTAGGTCTTGACTTCCGTTGACAATCACTCATCACTCTAGAGGCAATGGGGCCAGTCCATTAGCTCTCAAACCTGAGTGCATGGCATGAAGGCGTGTCGAGAGAGCTTTGGCAGCTTTAGCTCAAAACTGCCACCCAAGCAATTCAAGCCTTGGTGAGTTGGGCCACGACTCGCCAAGATAGAAGACATGGGCCAAATCTGGCCTAGGCGGAGACTTCATAAAGTTTCCTGGTTTCTGACTTCAAAACAGGGGGTGGATCACAGATTGTACTACTGGCCATGTGGAGCACATCCGAGGATTGCGTGGAAATTACGATCAAGTCTTCATCTTGGTTGTCCAACCCAAAATATCTTATACCTCTTTGGTTTAGCCCCTTAGGGCGTTTCTAGTGTTAGGGGTCTATATGTAAAATAACCAAAACTGAGTCTAGGTATAAATAGCTCAAGGGCTAGTCATTAGAACTGAGTCTAGGTTTGTCATGTCTTGTAATTTTCATCCTCAAGCCTTGAGTTTCATTTCTTAAGAGTAGTAAGATTTAGCCTCCAAATCAAGAGGGAAGGTGAGGGTGGTTGCTTAGGATGAGGTCCTTGGTTGTAATCGGAATCTTGAGACCCTATTGGGCCATCTAATCCAAGTGATTTCGTGCAGCAACCTTATGTTCTTCTCCTCCCCTTTTTCCTTTTGTTTTTGGCTCCAATCCTTGGCTTTTTGGGTCCTTGCTTTGACCAAGCTTGGATCAATTCTATTTCTGGTGTTTTGGACTTGCTAGGATGTGGAGATTATTTCTTAGAACGTCTCAATCCCGCAGGATTGACACAAGCAAGTTTTTCTTGCCCAAAAGTTCCCAATTCATGAAATATGAAATTTCTGCTAATCCATTGATCTTTTTTCATAGATATTTGTGTAATATCTTTGGAATGAGGATAGGATAGTGTGTCTTAAATTTCGTGAAGTTTAGAGTCCATTTGGTCAAGTTTTGGATCTTTTTGAGTGAGATTTTCTGTTGTCTAGTTTTCGTATAGTTTCTATCTGGTTTCAAGCACCGAACGTTTTGGTGCCAAACCTTCGAATTTCTAGCTGCAATTTTGTGGAGCTCTTTTTTGTGTATCATAAAGCTCCCATAAACATTCCAAAATTTTTGGAGGTGTTTTGACAAGGTTTTGGTTTTTTTGTTGGGTCCGGCTATTTCCGAGCACCGGACGGTCCAGTGTGCAAACCACCGGAAGGTCCGGTGCATGTTAGAATTTTAATTCATTTCCAATTGAGTTAAAAATTTGTGGAGTAGTTCCTTGACCTCTTCCCAACCTCAAAAGAGGTTTGCCACTGGACTTGTGGGTCCACATGGTTCAAGGTGATTTAGCCCTCACATTTTTCATACTACTACTAGGTTCTACCCTCATAGCTCCAACATCAAAACCATTTTGTTCCAAATCAAACCAATCATTCTAGTATATGAAATTCTACTAATTGAAGAACCACGCCGTAACTCATCCATACCAGTGGACTCAAACTATTCAAATAGGTTTTACTCTAATCGGAGGTTGTACTAATTCCCACAAGTTGGACTCAGTGACTGCTTATGGCCAAATAAGCGTCCGAATTCCAAACCAAACCTTCACCTTTGTTTCATCACCAAGCAGTGCTTTAGGGATTCGGGAAAAACCGAGTCACTCCAGTACCCCATGGAACTCCCGTGACACACATCCCCTTCCTTAGCCCCTTGTGCGTCAACACGGCAGCCACTAGGCTATCCAATCTGGCTCAGGCCTAGCTAATGCCTCATACAGAGCGACTGGTTGTACTAAAAGAGTTAGGCAAGATGAAAATGAACTCAGTCCTTATAGGGTGCATAGGAGAACCATTCCACCTTTCCATTACTCCACACCGCAAGCATCCACATACTTGGTCTTCTCCACGAAGTCGGAGACTTGGGGTAACAACGAATTGCTAAGTTACCCGTTCAAACCCTACCCTTTAAATGGTTGAACCCAACTGGGTCGTTTGCCAGGGTTCTTCCGCCTTTTATTTAAATGCCAAGAAACTAAGCTTCAATATTGCTTGACATTGCCTCCCCCATGCTTGCTTCCTCCCTGGGTGACGACGATGCTGCTTGACTTCTGTTTATACTCACCTATATTAGGCAAATTTCCACTCTACTCTTGTTTTGCCTCCTCTAGGCAATTTTGAAATGAGTGTTTTGAGGCTTTCCGTCCTATCTCCAATGCTGCTATGTGGACCATCTTCATGGTGTTGGGAGTAGACACATCAGATCTAACGATACTAGTCCCTTATGGTGAATGTCTACTTGTTTTTTATGTTGGGTCTCCCACTCCAACTTTTCATTTGCCTTCATCTAACATTCTTTTCCCAGTGACACTGTGGGCCGCGTTGCTCCATACTTGTCACGTGAAATGGAAGACTGCCAAGGATCCTTTTTGAACCATCGGAAAGCAGGTGATGATTCTACTTTGGGGATTCCCCCTCAAGTGAACCATCATAAAATTGATCTGATGTTGACCTTATGGACTCAATTCCTTGGGTTTAGGCCAATCTTCCACTTGACAGGACAAGTAATGTACTTCTCGAGAGGTGCTCCTCTGCCCCTGCTACTGGCACATCACAAGCTGTTGAGGCCTGAGACCCAGTTTCACGGAGCTTTGGTCTTTCCGAGAATGTGTACTTGAGTAGGCTTCCAAGTGATGACTACGGCTTCGCACAGATCACTTGCTTTTGTTCAGAAATAGATTGAGTGCGAAAGATGGAGATGGATGTTGTTGGGATTGACTCCACTATCATTTGCACTTGCCAACAATCTCCGGTAGATGGCCTTTCACATCCGATGGGTAAGTAGATCCTTCCTGACCTTTGGCAAATCTTGTTGCACAACTGGGCAGGCGAAAGAAAATTAAGGAACGCTCTCTCGTCGTATTCCTCCATACTTGGGGTGATACCTCTCCATACAACTCATCTTATCCAAAGCCATTTGTTGCCTTTAGTGAAGTAGTGATCAATGGTCTTCTGATTGTAACCTCATGACACTGACATTCGCTTCCCAATTGATTCTGAGGATAGTTGAATTCTTGCAGCGATAAGCTACTGTGGGTTGAATATCGAGGTGCTTCCTCTCAGGGGTTGGGTTAGAGGATGTATGCCACTTGGCATATCCTCTCCCAACCATGATTCTTGTGGTATGATGAAACAAACCTTCTATGATTAAGAGCACATCTTCGTCTCTGTTTGATGAAGTTTTTCTTTGTTCCGCTTAGACTTTTTTTGTGTTTCCAGTGGAAGGCTTGTCCAATCATGGTGTGAAGAGACACCTAGGATGTCGAGAATGGATTTCTTCATGATAGCCTTTTTGTTCTTCCTCTTGAATATCATAAAAACCTCCTTCTACCTTTCCCTACATGTTAGGAATCGACATGTGCAATGTCTACCTAGCATTCTCCCTTATCTTCAATTATCTGAGATTTTCCCAAGGTTAGGGAAGGTAGAGAGATAGCTACCTGTTTGTGGAGCTGCTGGCTTAAGATAGCACTATTGGAAGATCTTAACGCCTTAGAATCCCGCAAGGAAGAAGCTTGGTTTCAAGTGCTACCACTAACAGGGTTTCGATTTAAAGCAACCTCTCAAAAAAAGGAATGCTGAAAATAGTTGTTAAAGAGGTTTACCTTCATTGATACTGTTGAAGGAAGTATCGATGCTAAATCTCCATCTCAACTGAGGATGTACCTGCAAAGGGGTCCATCATGTTTGGGTGTCACGGAGCATGTGAGAAAATTCTGCTCCCCATTCTTGTTCCATGGCTGGTCAATGGAATGTTGTAGTAGCGGATACATTTGAGCCCTGCTTTGTTGGCTCGGCAATGTGGGTTGTTTCTCATTGCTGCAATTTGCTTGTCAAATGCAGACAATTTTCTCCCCCAAGCTTGGATTCTGCATTGAATGTTGATTCCAAACTTGCTCCCTATTTTGCTCACTGCTCTTCTTCTTGGGCTCGACGCTTGTCGAACATGACATGTGCCACCAACCATTGACTGCCCATGACGTCATTGATGTTCTCACCCGGCTTATGGACGTTGATTTTGGGATGTACCCCAAGTCATCTACATGTCATCTACCATTTTTGGGATCTACATCACAACTCTATCGGGTACACAGATTTCCCATGGTGCAGTAGACCAAAGGCCTACTGGCTGCAAATTTGAGCATAGGAGATAGCAAAGTGTAATATGGACTTGCATGTCACCTTGGAATGATGCTGATTCTTGTGTGGTGTTGAAGATAATCTTGTGACGTCGATATCAATATCGACCACCACAACTTCTTCAGGCATGGTGGTATCATTTTCCCAAGAAGAGCGGAATAGATCGAAAGAGGTCTTGAGCACGAGAATGTCGAGAACAAGGTCTCTCTTCTCGTGTGGGGATGAATGCCTCCTACAACGGGTTAGTGTACAACATATACATGGGTCCGATATATAGAGAGAGCATTAACACCTGGCGTACACAGCATGCTAACAAAAGGTTTCTCATTAAAACATAGCACAGACCATGTTGCTAAACCATGACTTCCATCTTCCAGCTTTTTACTCAAATCGACGGTCCTGAAAAAAAACGGGTTGAATTTTTGAAACATAAGCGGGATTTCACGTCTCCATTGAACTTGTGAGATCCGACTTGCCCAAAATTGCAACTTATGAACTAGAAATGGAACATCACTACCAAAGTCTACGCATAGCTCATTTATCATACATGTCGTGCATCGTTCTGATAAAAAGAGGCTGAATCCAACCTAAGCACAAAGCTTAATTTGGAAACTAGTCTCTAGATCAGTCCTTAGATTCTGATACAAGCTATGCATTCATAGTAAACTTTGTATCATGAACAAGCATGATCAAGATTTACTCAAAGGACAGAGCAAAAGAGTGAAGGATGGTTTTTTATATTTATATTTTTTGTTTTTAAAGGAATAAAAAAGGTAGCAATAACCAGAGAAATGATAAAATAGTATTCTGACTCACTACTTCCCCGGCAACGATGCCAGAAAGCTTGTTGGCGATTCTTAGCCTAACAGATTTTACTCCTCAAGCGCACGGAGACTGCTGTAGCTTTCGCCCGAGATTATTCCAAGGTGTCGTATCTATCCACAGGGAAGCATTGAGAAATAATACAACTTCATCGATTATCTAGCTACTACCAACTCATATATTACAGAAGGTAACAAGAAAAGGTAAAGACCAAACACCATGGGATACAAACCAAACACCGTTGGCGTGAACTCATGTTTAAGCTAGGAGGACAACGAGTTGAGGGCTATGGTTCGCTCTTCCATCTCTACAAGCATATAAGAGCCATCCGTACTAAGGTCAAAAGGATCTAGATTGAACTATGGTCTTGCGCCGAGCAAGATTCTAGACTACACCGAGGTGGCATGGGGGTAGATACTTGGCTAATCGAACAACAACTGGCTAACGCCTATGGGCTTACCGAACGACAGGATCCGAATACAGAGGCTCCCTAATGCTGTCATCAAGAGGGGCTACCGACTAGAGCTGTGTGGGTAAGATGGCATGCTATACTAGTGCTCAAGCGACATGTTACATCTGTTGCCATAAGAGAGCTTGAGCACTAAAGCTCACCCTTAGCTAGAGGGTGAGAACTAACTAGACTCCTTGATCTAAGTATAGGAGAGGATTATAGCACTGACAAGTATAACAAAGCTCAATCAATTCTAACTTAGCACAACTCTGGTCTCGAACTTGGCATGCCCAAATGGAAAAGGTGCTAGCAAATAAATGCAGCCGCATACATGCCAACTCTGAGTAACTAACTAGAGACGAAGATAAGTGCATAAAGTAGAAAGAAAGCTAAAGCACTTGCACTTCTCATATATCAAAAAGTAATGCATAAGAAAAGAAGTACAAAATACATTACCGAAGATTCTGATTGACTCCGAAACAGCATAGCTTGCTCTAACATCTAGCTAAACAACGAATTCAGAGTGGAGGCACCATTCGAGGTGCAGGACCGAGACGTGCGACTACAGGGGGGTGAATAGGAGCACTTAAAAACTCAAAAACACAACCCCCAAGCAGGTGCTCTGCAAAGCTCAAGAGAAACAGATCTAGGCATTGTCCACTGAACAGATACGTGCCTAGCAGCGCAAGGGTACCGTCCACTAAGAGAATACGTACCAATGCAAGAAAAATCAAGATCCGACCAAGAATGGCACCGAGGCAACGATCTTTGCAAAAATCGCCACACGACACTCACCGCACCGAGGTGCATCTCACTGACTCACAGCAAGCAAAGAAAATTGTCTGAAAGTGGGAAATGCAAAAATCTGAAGCACAAACACAATGGAAAAACCAAAACGGGAAAATCACCGTGGCTCCCTGGCAGGACCGGATTGTCCGGTGGCCAACACCAGACTGTCTAGGTGGAACCGGACTATCCGGTGCCTGCTGCCAGACTATCCGATGGCACAGCCCAGACAGTACCACACACCGGACTAGCCGGTGGGCGCTGCCGTACTATCTGGTGGAATCAGATTGTCCGGTGGCCTCTGCCGGATTGTTCCGGTAGAGTCGCAGACAGGGGGTTTTCCAACCCAAACCAGACCAAATCTTGTCCAATCTTCATGAAATTTTGCACAGGCTATCTAGACCCTATTCCAAAGCTTTTCCCTAAAGATCAATGCAGGGTGACCAAGGAATCAGAGGGAATTTCATATGTCATGAGATGGCAATCTTTGGGCAAGAAAGGGGAAAACACAAAGGAAGCTTGCTCGTGGCAATCCAGTAGGATTGAGATGAACTAAGTCATGATCTCCTACGTCCTAGCAAGTCCAAAACATCAGCAAGGGAAGGGATTCCAAACTTGGCCAAAACAAACACCCAAAAGCCAAGGATTGGACCCAAAAACCAAAGAGAGAGGGGGAGGAGAAGAACACAAGGTTGCTGCATGAATTTGCTTCAAATAGATGCCCAAGATGGGTCTAAAGATTCAGCATACAAGCCAGGAATCCGTCCCAAGCAACCACCCTCACCTTCCCTCAAGATTAGGAGGCTAAATCCTAAACTAATGTCCCTAACAAAGGAGCTCAAAGCTTGAGGACGAAAATCACAAAGCTAAACCTAATCCTAGACGCCAAGAGCCACTCTAATGACCTGCCTTGGACCTATTTATACCCGAGTGCTGTTTAGACAGTTTTGCAATTAGGTCCCTACAACAAGACAAACCCTAAGGACTCAAACGAAAGATTACCGGATATTTCGGGATGGACAACCACGATGAAGTGTTGATCTTCGTAAGTTCCACACAATCCTCGGATGTTCTCCACGTGGCCAGTAGTCCAATCCGCGATACCCCCTGGTTTTGAAGTCAGAAACCGGGAAACTTTAGGAAGTCTCTGCTTGGGCCGGATTTGGCCCATCTTCTCTATCTTGGCGAGTCAAGGCCCAACTCGCCAAGGCTTGGGTAGTTTGGTTGACGGTTTTGAGCTGAAGCCGCCAAAGCCTCCTCGCACGTCTTCGGGCCACGCACTCAGGTTGGAGCACTGCGGTGGCGTCCGGCATCCCCTATCCATCGGGGCAGCCTCGCAGTCCTTCGGAGGACTTACTCCTGCCGTCGTTGTGCCGCTCCTCCACAGTACCGAACTCCCGTGGTCGATAGATGCCGAGCATGCCTCTAGTCCTTCAGAGGAATTTCTTCTCCATCTACCTCCAGTCCATCGGAAGGTCTTGTGCCCAAGTCCATCTGGGTCTTTGGCTTCTGTGGACAATCACTCATCACTCCAGAGGCAATGGAGCCGGTCCATAGGCTCTCAATCTCCCCCTTGATGAGTGCATTGTCAACACCTTCTACCTGTAACCTGAAATAGAACAAAGACAAGAAAAAAAGTGTAAAACCGAAAAGAAAGAAGAAACGAAGAAGTTGCTCAAGATGCCCAAAAGCCAAACACAAGCAATGAAGGGCAAAATGAGGCAACAAAAAGAAAACCAAATGATCGACCCCCTAAGACAAGGGAAACCGCTCAACGCACTTGATCAAACTAAAGCATGACCCCTTAAGAAAGAGGCAAACTGGTTCAACACAGTCATGCTAAGGCAAAGCATCGGCTCCTCCAGAAAGAGGCAAAAGGCTCAACGCAACGATGCAACAAACTCCCCCTCAACTAGATCTCTATAGAGTTCTCCCCCTACGCAGTCGATCAAACTAAAGCATGACCCCTCAAGAAAGAGGCAAACTGGCTCAACACAGTCATGCTAAGGCAAAGCATCGGTTCCACCAGAAAGAGGCAAAAGGCTCAACGCACCGATGCAACAAACTCACCCTCAACTAGATCTCTACAGAGTTCTCCCCCTTGGTCCATGAATTCCCCCTGGGAACATCTCTCCCCTCAAGGGTCAACATCTATTCTCTCCCCCTTGTTGACAATGGACACATCAAGGGTTCATAGAACTCAACTCCCCCCTGAAAATGGAGAACTCCCCCTCAAAATATTCCATGAAATGCAGGAAGTGTACCATGAAGAGCTCAGCAGGGATGAAAAGCTACTAAATACAAGTTCTAGGATACAGAGTAAGTGAGGGCAAGGAAGCATGCAAACAAGCTCAATTGAATCTATCTTATACAGATCAGGAGCATGTTTTTCAGAGTTGTTGAAAAGAAAGCATCACCAACATGAATAGCATCTAGCAAGATAGGCATGAACAGGAAGACGCTAGCAAAACATACAACGGTGTGCTACTCTCAACCAAAGCATATACAACAAGCGATAAGCAATTTAGAGACTTGCAGATTTCAGATTTAGGAATTTTTAACTTTAAGCAAATCAGATCATATGCTAGGGGTTATTCACTTGTTTTTGTCACTTCTTACCAACCAATGCCAAGCCTAGGTTCAGAAAACTATCAGAAGCTTAAGACAAGGTTTTGGTCATACACAGCCTAGTCCAAGTTCATGGCAAAGTGCAAAGACAAGCTATCTCAAACTAGATCAGTGTGACAAGTGAACCCACCTAGATCTTTTCAATTTAGCTCATAGGACACCACTTTGTAAACAAGATCAATTCAAAATTCAGATATAGGCAAGGTGTCTTAAATGCTTAGGCATCAACTTAACAAAGGCATACGATTAGCATATCCAAGCATGAGAAGATAGCATAGCATTCAACATTCCTACAAATGCTAGGTAGCCAACTCAAGTGGTGATCATGGTTTTTGATTTTCAAGAAACAAAAGTGACTTAGCTCACAGATGATATTAGACAGATTCAAGGAGCTTAGCCAACCACAATCATGCAAGCAACTGTACAATCTAGCACAAGCAAGTACTAACTCATCATACCAGAAGAGCTCTAGTGCTAGTGTAAGTGAAAATGCATATGTTACAATGCAATGCATGGTATGATACAAAATGCAAGAAAAACAAGGAAAAGCAAGGAAAAGGCAAACCATAACCCTAAACTACAACAAAGTTACCCCAACCTAAAAGGGGTAACAAACACCAAGCTCCCCACGCAAGCGAGCAAACACGCTAAGATCTAAGGGCTTGGTGAATATATCAGCCAACTGGTTCTCAGACTCTACATGGATCAAGTCTATAGCTCCCTTCTCATAGTGATCTCTCAAGAAGTGAAACCTCACATCTATGTGTTTGGTTCTGGAGTGCAAGACGGGGTTCTTAGCTACAGAAATAGCAGAAGTAGAGTCTACTAGGAGAGGGATCTTCTTAAAACTGAGACCAAAGTCACTCAAGGTGGACTTCATCCAAAGCAGCTGGGAGCAGCAACTACCAGCAGCAATGTATTCAGGCTTCTGTTCTGGAAGTGGCTACGCTAGATTGCTTGCGTGAGGACCAAGAGACAAGAGAAGAACTGAGGAACTGGTAGGTGCCGGAGGTAGACTTGCGCTCCAGCCGACAACCAGCAAAGTCAGCATCCGAATACCGCATTGAGAGAGAGCATAGAAGCTGAAGAGAACCAAACACCAAGCCTCAGGAGTGTATTTCAGGTACCTGAAGATGCGCTTCACCGCTTGACGGTGTGATGTCCTCGGTGAGGCCTGAAATCAAGCACAAAGGCAGACTGTGAACTGGATGTCTGGTCCTAGTCGCCGTCAGGTACAAAAGTGAGTCGATCATCCCTTGGTACTCTCTCTAGTCCACAACCTCCCCTTCTTCATCTGCATCAAGCGCCGTTTGTGTTGACATGGGAGTAGCCATAGGCTTGAGGTCTCCCTTGTCAAACTTCTTCAGAATATCCTTCATGTACTTGCCTTGATGGATGAAGGTTCCTTCTAGGCCTTGCATGATCTGTATCCCAAGGAAGAACTGGAGCTCACCCATGAGACTCATCTCAAACTCACTGCTCATCTGTTCGGCAAACTTAGACACCAAAATGTGAGATGAACCACCAAAGATAATGTCATCAACATATATCTGAACTAGAAGAGGTGTCACTGCCACGACTCAACAGAAACAAGGTCTTGTCTACTAAACCCATCACAAACCCAGACTTGAGCATAAAAGCTTTCAACCTAGCATACCAAGCTCTTGGAGCTTGCTTCAGACCATAATGGACTTTTCTCAACTTATACACCCGGCCTAGAAACTTGGCACTCTCAAAGCCAGGAGGTTGTCTCACATATACCTCTACCTCTATGTAACCATTTAGGAAGGCTGACTTGACATCCATCTGCTACAGTTTGAAGCCTTTAGAGGCAGCAAAGGCAAGCAGAATCCTAATGGCTTCTAAACGAGCTACAGGAGCAAAGGTCTCCTCATAATCTATCCCCTCCTTCTGACAGAAATCCTAGGCAACCAATCTCGCTTTGTTCCTCACAACCATCCCATCCTCACCCTATTTATTCACGAAGACCCACTTGGTTCCTATAGGGTGCAGTTTGGTGGAGGTTCAACTAAATTCCAGACATGGTTTCTCTCAAGGTTCTCCAACTCCTCATGCATGGCGTTCACCCAACTAGGATCAGATAATGCATGTGACACATCCCAGGGTTCGAAAGAAGCAACAAATGCGAAATGGCAGAAAAAGGCTAGAGAGTTAACTGAAGAGCGTGTGACACGCTGGTGTAAATCTCCAATCATCCTGTCTAGAGGGTGATCCCGCTAGAACTGCCGAGATGGAACAATCTCAGAGGTCACCTCCCCTGTGTCCTCTGTGGGGCCAGCCTCTGCTCGAGCTTGCAGTCAGGGGAGCGAGGAGGAAGCCATAGGCAAGGGTCCTCCTTCTTCTTCAGAGCTCATAGCAGAGGGGGCAGGAGCTACAGCCGGTGCAGTGGCTCCTGCATCACCAGCATCTACTTCGACTTCCTCATCTTCAAAGATGGGAGCACCTTCTTCATCATTGTTGACGGTCGTAATCTCACGATTTCCACCGTCAATTGTCCACCAAATACCATATACCATATACCATGGCTGGCCGACCATGTGTGGTGGCCGCCCGACCACCCTCCAAGATGGATTCAGGTCCACGACCACGTGGAATGGTCCCTTGACCACTTCATGTGCCATGTCATCGATCCGGTGCCAAACAAACACAGAATGGTGAAGATCCAACCATACATGAGAGCATCCAATGTATCCAAGGGTCACAAGCCGTTGGGATGAGGATTGGTGATGTCAAGGATCCGAGGGAAGTAACATGCAACAAATCGGGACAGACACGTGGCCACCCGACCACGTGCCATGGCCGCCCGACCACGTGCCATGGCCGCCCGACCACTCCTCGGCGCATTTTTCACGTGCAACTAATCGCCTCAACTACCAATGGACCTAGGGGAGCAATATCAAGCATTGGATCTTTGAAGTCGGTGCATTAAGTGGCCACCCGACCATGTAGGGTAGCCGCCCAGCCACCCACCTTGGCCGCCCGGCCACCGACCTACCCCCTTAACCGACCTAGCACACCTACAAATAACCCCCTCACTTTCTAGGCTATAAATAGACCCCGAGAGCTCATTTGTAGAGGGTGGAATTGAGTAGAGAGTTCTATCTTAGAGCGCCACATTCTGTCCTTAGTAGTTAGGATAGTCCTGGGAGTTAGAGTTGAGTGGAGCTTTGCCTCGGAGTCTCCGGAGTTATCTTCAAGTCTGTGATAAAACTCTTGTATCTTTTGGATTCAGATTACCTTCAATATAATTTCAGTTATATTTTACTCTAAGTCTATTTCCTGAGAGTGTGGTGTACCTTTCTTTTGCACACTTGCTAGGCATAGGTTGTGTTTAACTTTGTTATTCAATTCTTGTTATTCTTGCCTGTGCTATAACTCAACCCTAGACTTAGACGCTAGGCTCTGGCTAGATCCTCTCCTCTGATCAAGGATGATCTATCATTGTTCAAGCTCCGCTAGAACACGTTTATAGCGTGCCATTCTCTCCACGCAGCTTTGCTTGGTAGCCCCAGTCGGTGACAGCGTGTGGTGTGCCTGTGTAGTCCAAGCCCCTCGTTCGGGAGGCCCGTAGGTGTTAGCTAGACTCTCCTTTGGGACCAACTATCTACCCCTGGTACCCTCGAGACTCTAGAATTTTGCTCGACGCAAGACCCTGGCTGGTTAATTGAATTTCTTAGTTATTCACGGATAGCCTTTGCAGCTGATTAGAATTAGAGTTTGGTGACTTTTTCTCACTCGTTGTCCTCCCAGGAAACTATACCTTTTCTACGGATATCTTTGATAGACTTACCTCTCCCACCATACACCTACCTTTATCACATTTACCCCTATGTACTACTAGCTGGTATAATTTATCTAAGTTTACAATTTATTCGATTTGAGTATATTCAATTACACTCTTGAGCCTACCGCATTCCCTGTGGAAATTTACGATACTCGGAATACTCTAAGTGAAAAGGCTACAGCGAATCTCCGTGTGCTTGCGGAGTAAAATCTGTTACGCTAAGAGACATTAACAAGCTTTTTCTGGCGCCGTTGCCGGGAAGCAATTGGCCAAGAGATAATTGATACCTCATTTCGAACCTGTATACTTGATAAGTTTTACCGCTAGTTGTTAACAGGCTCACTTTGCTCTGTTGTTTTTCTGTGGTTGCAACAGAGAGGTGTATGACCGGTTTCGACCTGTCGAAAAACTACCACAATAACCCAGAGTCACTGCTCAGGAGAGTCCGTGCAAAGACTATCCACAGGCAGCGACCTATACCAAGGGATCTAGAACCAAGCATTTCAACCAGCACTCTAGTCACCACTATGGCTGAAAAGACTATCCGCGAGTTCTCCATCCCCTCGAGGCAACAACATCCCTACGGGACCTGAAGTTCAAGTGGGGGAGAACTTCGATCTCAAACCAGGAGTGATTCACATGGTTCAAGCTATCCCTTTTTGCGGACTGGCTACGGAAGATGCCAATAATCATCTGCAGCAATTCTTAGAGATCTACAGCACATTCAACATGAAAGGAGCATCACCGGATGCCGTCAAACTTCGTCTCTTCCCATTCTCTCTTGTTGGGAAAGAAAAACAGTGGTTCTACCTCAACCGAGTAGCACTGACATCGTGGAACGCATGCTCCGATGCATTTCTTGCGAAGTATTTCCCACTGGGAAAAACTAACGCATTGAGGAACATGATATCGAGTTTTCAACAGCTCACTGATGAAACCGTGGCTGAAGCATGGGAACATCTGCAAGAGTACATTGCAGCCTGCCCCCACCACAGGATGCAAGAGTGGCTAATCATTCAGAGTTTCTTCCATGGGCTCAACCACTCAGCACAAGAACACCTGGATGCAGTCCGCTGGAGGATCCTTCCTCTCCTTGAGCATCTCGGCGGCCAAGATTCTCATTGAGAAGATGGCCACCAATCAAGGTTGGAGAGAAGAGAGGTCTAGTACCCGTTCCCGTGGCGTCCATCAGATCGAGAGCACTGATATGCTCGCCGCGAAAATGGACTTGCTGCTGAAGAAGCTAAATGATGCCCCAGAAGTCGCTCCGGTGCAAGCCCTCGACTCTCATATGACTTGCAAAGTCTGTGGGAATACAGGACACTCAGGGAACAGCTGCCCTGAGATGCAACCCGAAGATGCAAACTTCATTGGTAACAGTACCAACGGCTTCAACGGGAATCGTCCTCAGCCAGGGTGGAATTCACGACCAAATCTCCCTTTCTCTAGACAAGGTAACTCTTCAAATTCACAGCAATTTTCTAGAAATTATTATAATTTTGATTAAAAAGCTGTGAATGATAGCATTAGTAAAAAGTTCCATGCCAATGATAGAATGTTTGAGTCTATTGCAAATGGAAACTTTGAATAGTGCTATGAAAAACCAAGTTAGCTTCAATAAAATGCTTGAAACTCAAATAGCTCAGTTGGCTGCTGCTCTACCTAACCCAAATGCGGGTAAACTACCTGGTCAACCTGAAGCTCCTCCCAAGGAGCACATAAATGCAGTAAGCACTAGGGGTAGAAAGTCCACACAAGACCCCCCCGTCTCCTAGTCATGCAGGTAAAGCGCAGGAGAAGACTGTCGAGTCTGAAGACAAGGTTGCAGATGAAGATACACCTAGGAAGGAGGAAAAGCCAGCATCGAAACATCTACCTCATGAATTCTATGACACGACGGTGCTACCTTTTCCTCCAAGAAACAAGAAGGCTGCCGCTGACGAACAATATAGTAAGTTCGTTGAGATCATTAAGAAGTTATATGTCAACATACCCTTGCTAGATGCTATGCAGGTACCGACATATGCCAAGTACTTAAAGGATATCCTCAACAACAAGAAACCCCTACCGTCAACGGAAATTGTGCACTTAATGGAAGAGTGTAGCGCAGCTATACTCAAGAAAAAGGACCCTAGAAGCCCTACCATCTCATGCTCGATTGGTACCCAGCACTTCGATCAAGCGTTGTGCAACCTTGGAGCCAGTGTTAGTGTAATGCCGAAGGTCATCTTTGACAAGCTGAATCATGACGCACTCGCTCCCACAGCTATGTGTTTATAGCTTGCGGATCAATCCGTCCGTTACCCTGAAGGAGTGGCAGAGAACGTTCCGGGGAGAATCCAGAATTTTCTCATACTAGTAGACTTTGTGGTACTGGATATGGAGACTGATTCAAAAACCCCGCTCATCCTTAGGCAGTCGTTTTTGAGCACCGCCGATGCAACAATCGATGTCGGAGCAGGAAAGGTTCACCTAAACATTAATGGGAAGAAGGAAACATTTGCCTTCAAACCAAAAGTGGAACAATGCAACAAGGTGAAAACTTTCAAGTGACAGGCCAAGAAAGATGAACCCAAGGTCAAGATCAGGACCAATCAGTCAAATTCTAAAGAAGACAGTCTCGTGGCATTTATGCTGAAGAAATTGAAAATCGAGACTGAGATTCAACAAATGGAGTATGAGAGGGCAATGCAAAGGAGAAGATCGAGGAGCCGAGAGATGAGGTACGACAGGCCCAGAACTGCACCAGGAGGCAAAGCTCCTGAGAAGAGATACGGTGCTGAAAGCAAATTTACTACGCCAAAGTGGCCAACTCAACCAGCACCCGAGAACAAGGTCGGCGTCGAGGATAATGTGACTAACCCAAAGTGACGCAAAAGAAATAGAACACAATGGAAGGCAGCCCCCAGCTACAGTTTCTATGAAACTCCGAATGGCAAGACATGGGCTCCCCTCGCCAAAAGGTAAATTGGCACACTACCCATCGACGGCATATTTAATTTTCTCTCCAAATTTTAATTCCCGCATCCCACTGCACGTTTAATTTTGGTTCAGTTAAATTCTTGCATTTAGTCTATTTTCCTGAAAATGCTGCATACGAAAAAAAAATTGGGTGGCCGCCCGAGCACATCATGTGGCCGGCCGACCACCCCCTGCCTCTCTCCCTTTTTATCTTTGCGTAGGGTAGCAGCTGCACCTCCATTTACCTTCTCCCAATGCAAAGCTGGAAAGATGCTCACAAAACACCATCATTTGGCCACCCGCTCACTCATTTTGCTGCCCACCGTCCAAAAATTTTGCACCACACACATCCCCTCTGCACTCTACGAGCATGCAGGGCTGTTGGGGCCTTAGGCATGGCTGCCCGGCCATTAGTGCTGGCCGCCCGGCCACCTAGCCTCGCCGCTCGGCCACCTGCGCTGCCCCTTGCTGCTCCCACTCGCCTATAAATACTCCCCTTCGCTTCTTAGCTCAAATGCACCAACCAGCAACGCAGTTGCACTCTCCTCTCCCTCTATTAGTCTCCCATTTAGTGTTTAACTAAGTGTCCGTGCTTAGTAAAATAATGCCCGAATAAAATTTGGTTAGCCAAATAAAATTCTGGCAACACTCTCTCTTAGTTGTGCAAAAATGAGAATGATTTGTGGAGGCTCTGACCCACAAGGACGCTGATTTTTTTCGGACGACTAACCCGCTAACGCTAATCTTTATTGTCGTCTGTCCTTCGGGTATCATGTGTTGTTTTTGCTCTGTCTTGCAGGATGAAGGGCGTGCTCAAGAAGGCAAAGAAGGCCGTTAGCAAGGCAGGACAGCACATTTGCTGGTCGTCTTCCGACTCCTTCGGGTACCGTGTGTTGTTTTTGCTCTGTCTTGCAGGATGAAGGGCATGCTCAAGAAGGCAAAAAAGGCCGTTAGCAAGGCAGGACAGCACATTCGCTGGTCGTCTTCCGACGGCTCCGGCCCCGCTAGCTGGCATGCTACCTCTGAGAGGATGTCCATCCGCACAGAGGAGCCTGAAGAAATCCAGATGTCATCCATCCACCGGCCCGTACTCATCCTCGATTCGCAACTCGTGTCACGTGGTCAAGAAGAGGCCAAGGCATTAAGGCTTTTGAACCAAAAGAATTATGCCTTGACCAAATACTTCGACGAGGACCTCCTCATTGACACCGGCATGCGGGAGGAGTTCAACGAGGTGTTCCAAGCCGTGGGCTGGACCAACTTTGCAGAAGTCTTAGAAGAAGGAATCATCCTTCTCACCAAGGAATTTCTCATGACGCTACGCACCGACACTCGTAGGGAAGGTACATTTGTCTGGTACCACCTTTTCAATACTAATTATGAGCTTACACTGTGCCAGTTTAGCAATTTGCTAGACTTCTCACCACAGTGCTCTGTGGCTGAGGATCCTACTGGCTTTAATTCACAAGAGTTTTGGAAAGAGCTAGCCGGTCTTAATCCTTCCAAGAAAAAGAGCATCACTTGCATCACACACTCTACCATGCGGTTTCTTGCCCGCTAGCTTACCATGGTTGTTTTCCCGTGGGAGGATACCCAGTTGTGTCACAGTAGAGGATATTAGGTGTCTTTATGCCATGTGGAAGAAGAAAAAGTTTGCACCTGTTGTTAGCATGATCCGCCATTGGCAAGGCCTACTTTCCAATGTTTCTACAATTTCTATCACTTCATTTGTGACTAGGATTGCCAATGGGTTAGGAGTGCTAACAAATGCAACTGTTACTTTCATGCCTAATGATCCCTCATGTGTGGTTAAAGATTCGCATTTCATCCATGCACACTTCCTGAGGAAAGACACACAGGGAAAATATTACATGACATATAGAGGTTTCGAGGTTGAGCTGCCGCTCCTAGCACCGTAGTTCAAATTGTACTCTGTGAGGACACTAACCGTGCAGCTAGAACCTGCACCTACACCGGAACCTGAACCAGCAAGAAACAGTGTCGCCAGAGTTATGACTCGTGCCCAACGACGTCAAGCCAAAGAAAGACTCCACAAGGCCTACGAGGAAGCACAGGAGCCAGGTGCCAAGCCTGCTTGGGCTCATCCAAGCGCTGGACCCTCCCAGGTTAACCCAGGAGGCACACCCGCTTGGGGAAGCCAGGCAGAATCATGGCACAGTTCATGGAACTCCATTGTACCTTCAGTGAACCTGACGCCATCCTACCACGGTGGAGGTGAGCCATCTTATGAACAAAGTGTAGGTCCATCCCACTCTGCCCGTTACACTGGTGATGGGTACACGAGGAACATCAATGCCCTCTTCGGGGCAATGGACCTCCAAGAGCACCGCACCTTGGGGATGATGGACAGCATCAGCCAAATCCAAGAGACACAAGAGGTCGACCACAACAAGCTCTTGGAAACAAGAACAACTGTGGAACGCATGCAAGAGCAGAACTTGAGCTACTACAACTAGACAGGGTTCTACCCCAACTAAGCTTCATTGAAGCTTGGGGGGAAGAACCGCATAAGCATAAGGTATGTATCCCATCTCGCCTCCTGTTCGTCTCTATGCTCATCTATAAGCTGTGCCACACCAAACGTCATTTCTGCCCACTTATGAGAGTAGTGCCTATGTATCTTTTAGTCCTAGTTTTCTAAAAAAAATGTTTGTATCTTAAATAACTCCCATGCTTAACTGTTAAATTCACTTGCTAGCTTCATTTTGGAAATGATGAATAGTTGCTCTATCAAGTGAATGGTTTAATTCTTGCATGACAACTTATTCTTAGCTTAGTCCTATGTTGGTAAATAAAGAAAAGCAAGCCTGAGCTTTACTTTATGGATGCCATTTGTGATAACAAGCCTAAGTTGTTGTGAGATAATGATATAACTTAGCGTGGGATAATTCTTTCAAGTTCCTAGTAAGATGAATTTCTCAAGTTCTTATTTTGAAAATGACAAAATAAGCTCCCCATGGTTTAAAATTCCTACCAGAGCCAAATATGCTTTACACGTTCAAAACCAGCTACAAAGAGCTACTTAGATATGTTTTGAGCTTTGTCAAATTTTGAGTCTCTTTGAGTAGAAATATCATCTTCTGTTGATAGCTGGAGTACAAAAATCAAATGCAAATGATCCATTCCGGACTTTGCATCCACCAAAAGTCTCCAATTACTTCTCAGTAATCCCATAGCCTTCAAATTTCAAGGTGTAAGGGTATGGAGCCAAAAATAAAAAGCATGCAAAAGCATGTCAAAAGAAAAAAAATGCGTGCAAAAGCATGGCAAAATGAAAAACATGCAAGTTCAAGCAAGGCAAAAATAAATAAAGGCTCCATATCCCCTCCAATTCCATACAAGGCTATTGGGATGAAAATCTAGAGAAGGAGACAATTTATGCCACCACTCATACTCCAGTGATCAAACAGAAGAATTGATAAAGTATACTCTTTGGTCCCAATCTTTGGCTTAGCAAAATAAACATTCTAAGTGTGCCACATTTATTCCCCACCTAAAACTCCACAAAGGCTTTAGTGTAGGAAAAATGTCAGCCAAAATCATGGCCATTGGTAAGGAAACACTTCTGAGCGATCGAGAGTACCAAGGGGAAGCTTCTTTGTTTTGAAAATCTTGAAAACACCTGAGAAGGACATCCAAAAAGAATGAGTTAGAATTTCTTCCACAATAAAGTTGTTCTGTCTCCTAACCGCCCAAGGCAAGGTAAATAAAGAGATGCACCACAGGTATTGTATACGGTAAGCTTTGATTATTTTACTACTTGGGACAAAAGTTTGAGTATCTAGTTGCATATAAGAATTCTCCTTCACTTCGATATTGCAGCAACTCCTGATCCACTTTTAGTCTTAAGCTTTGCTCGAGGACGAGCAAAGGTCTAAGCTTGGGGGGTTGTTGACGGTCGTAATCTCACGATTTCAACCGTCAATTGTCCACCAAATGAAGCTAAACTTGTGAAATATATGGACTAACCCTTGCTACTAATGAGTTCCACAAGATGTACATGAATATTTGGATGCAGGTACCAAAAATCAGTCAAAAAGGTTGGAAACACACCAAATTCCAAAGATGGGCAACAATGGTCGACAGGCCATGGCCGCCCGACCATAGTACCATAGCTGGCCGACCATGTGTGGTGGCCGCCCAACCACCCTCCAGGGTGGATTCAGGTCCACGACCACGTGGAATGGTCCCTTGACCACTTCATGTGCCATGTCATCGATCCGGTGCCAAACAAACACAGAATGGTGAAGATCCAACCATACATGAGAGCATCCAATGTATCCAAGGGTCACAAGCCGTTGGGATAAGGATTGGTGATGTCAAGGATCCGAGGGAAGTAACATGAAACAAATCGGGGACAGACACGTGGTCGCCCGACCACGTGCCATGGCCGCCCGACCACTCCTCGACGCATTTTTCACGTGCAACTAACCGCCTCAACTGCCAACCGACCTAGAGGAGCAATATCAAGCAGTTGGATCTTTGAAGTCAGTGCATCAAGTGGCCACCCGACCATGTAGGGTGGCCGCCCGGCCACCCACCTTGGCCGCCCAGCCACTGACCTACCCCCTTAACGGACCTAGCACACCTACAAATCCCCCCTGACTTTCTAGGCTATAAATAGACCCCGAGAGCTCATTTGTAGAAGGGTGGAGTTGAGTAGAAAGTTCTATCTTAGAGCGCCACATTCTGTCCTTAGTAGTTAGGATAGTCCTGGGAGTTAGAGTTGAGTCGAGCTTTGCCTCTGAGTCTCTGGAGTTATCTTCGAGTCTGTGGTAAAACTCTTGTATCTTTTGGATTCAGATTACCTTCAATATAATTTCAGTTGTATTTTACTCTAAGTCTATCTCCTGAGAGTGTGGTGTACCTTTCTTTTGCACACTTGCTAGGCATAGGTCGTGTTTAACTTTGTTATTCAATTCTTGTTATTCTTGCCGGTGCTATAAATCAACCCTAGACTTAGACGGTAGGCTCTGGCTCGATCCTCTCCTCAGATCAAGGATGATCTATCGTTGTTCAAGCTCCGCTTGAACATGTTTATAGTGTGCCATCCTGTCCACGCAGCTTTCCTCGGTAGCCCCACTCGGTGACAGCGTGTGGTTTCGCCTGTGTAGTCCAAGCCCGTCGTTCGAGAGGCCCATTGGTGTTAGCTAGACTCTCCTTCGGGACCAACTATCTACCCCTGGTACCCTCGAGACTCTAAAATTTCGCTCGACGCAAGACCCTGGCTGGTTAATTGAATTTCTTAGTTATTCACGGATAGCCTTTGCAGGTGATTAGAATTAGAGTTTGGTGACTTTTTCTCACTCGTTGTCCTCCCAGGCAACTATACCTTGTCTACGGATATCTTTGATAGACATACCTCTCCCACCATACACCTATCTTTATCACATTTACCCATATGTACTACTAGTTGGTATAATTTATCTAAGTTTACAGTTTATTCGATTTGAGTATATTCAATTACACTCTTGAGCCTACCGCTTCCCTAGCGGAAATTTACGATACTCGGAATACTCTGAGTGAAAAGGCTACAGCGAATCTCCGTGCGCTTACGGAGTAAAATCTGTTACGCTAAGAGACGTTAACATTCATCACCTGAAAGCTCAAATGCAGGGGTTGTGCAAGGCATAGATTCATTAAAGGAAACTTCACAGGTCTCAACCACTTGTTTGGTATCGAGGATCCACACTCTATATGCTCTAGAGCTAGAGGCGTACCTAAGGAAAATACCGTCCAAGCAGCGAGATTCAAACTTGTCCAAATGCCCCCCCTTTTTGAGCACAAAACATCTGCAGCCAAATGCACGCAGGTGCTTGACGCTCGGCTGCCTACCAAACCATAGCTCATACGATGTCTTCCCTAAGAAAGCTCATAGGAAGATGTGGTTGGCAATGTAACAGGCCGTATTCATAGCCTCAGCCCAAAAGCGTCGCAGAGTCCTATGCTCATCAAGCATCCTCTGCGCCGTCTCAACAAGTGTGCGGTTCTTTCGTTCCACGACACCGTTCCACGTCCGCGCCATACATGGATCACCTACGTGCTGTTTTTAACGCTTTACGTGATGCACGTTTGTTTAGTAACCTTGAGAAGTGCATCTTTTGCACGGATCGAGTCTCTTTCCTTGGCTATGTTGTTACTCCACAGGGAATTGAGGTGGATGAGACAAAAATTGAAGCAATCAAGGGCTGGCCGGTTCCCCAAACCATCACACAGGTGAGGAGTTTTCTTGGTCTTGCACTATTCTACCGCCATTTAGTCAAAGATTTCAGCACCATTGCAGGCCCCTTGCATGCTTTGATGCTTTGAAGGGTAAGCTTACACACGCACCATTGCTGCAACTTCCGAACTTTGGTAAGACTTTTGAACTTGAATGTGATGCTAGCGGAGTTGGCATTGGGGCTGTTTTAATGCAAGATGGTAAACCCGTTGCATACTTTAGTGAAAAACTGCATGGCCCTATTTTAAATTACTCCACATATGATAAGCAATTGTATGCTCTTGTACGTTCTTTAGAAACGTGCGTCATTATTTGTGGCCTAAGGAGTTTGATATCCATTCCGATCATGAATCGCTTAAGTATCTTCGCTCTCAAAATAATTTGAACTGTCGACATGCAAAGTGGGTAGAGCTGATTGAATCTTTCCCTTATGTTATCAAACACAAGAAAGGGAAGGATAATGTGATTGCGGATGCCTTGTCTAGGTGATATACCCTGTTGTCCCAACTTGATTGTCGTCTCTTTGGACTTGAATCGATAAAAGAACAATATGCATTGATCTTGATTTTAAAGATGTGTTGCTGAATTGTAGAGAGGGACGTACATGGAACAAGTTTGTGATCAATGATGGGCTATTGTTTAGAGCTAACCGCCAATGCATTCCAGTTGGTTCCGTTCATCACTTGTTGTTACAGGAAGCACATGGAGGAGGGCTGATGGGACATTTCGGTGCTAAGAAGACGAAGGATGTTTTGGCCTCACATTTCTTTTGGCCAAAGATGAGAAGAGATGTTGAGCGTTTCGTGGCACGCTGCACCACATGTCAAAAAGCTAAGTCACGCTTGAATCCACATGGTTTATACATGCCTCTTCCCGTTCCTTCTATTCCTTGGACAGACATTTCGATGGACTTTGTTTTGGGATTGCCTCGGACTAAGAGGGGGAGGGATAGCATTTTTGTGGTGGTGGATCGTTTTTCCAAGATGGCACACTTCATACCATGTCATAAGAGTGATGATGCTGTTCATATTGCTGACCTCTTTTTCAAAGAGATTGTTCGTTTGCATGGTATGCCTTCAACTATTGTTTCAGATCATGATGCTAAGTTCTTGAGTCACTTTTGGTGCACTCTGTGGAACAAGTTGGGGACAAAGCTGCTGTTCTCTACAACATGTCACCCACAAACCGATGGACAAATAGAGGTGGTGAACCTCACCTTGGGCACCATGTTGAGGGCTGTTTTGAAGAAAAATTTGAAGGTGTGGGAAGAATGTTTGCCTCTTGTGGAGTTTGCATACAATCGGGCAACACACTCTACCACCAAGGTAAGTCCCTTTCAGGTAGTGTATGGTTTCAATCCCCTTGCTCCAATTGATATATTGTCTTTACCTACTAGTGAGAGGATTCATAGTGATGCCAAGAAATGTGCTGAATTTATTTTGCAAATGCATAAGACAACTAAGCACAACATTGAGAAGATGAATGAAAAGTATAGAATCACTGGTAGTAAAGGTAAACAAGAAATTAAACTTCAACTAGGAGATTTAGCTTGGTTACACCTTAGAAAGGATAGATTTCCAGAATTCCGAAAGTCTAAGTTGATGCCCAGGGCTGATGGTCCTTTCAAAATAATTGAGAAAATAAATGACAATGCATATAAGCTTGAGTTGCCTCCCGAGTTTGGGGTTAGTCCCACCTTTAACATTTCAGATTTAAAGCCATACTTGGGAGAAGAAGATGAGCTTGAGTCGAGAACGACTCCAATTCAAGAGGGGGAGGATGATGAGGACATCAGTCCTTTGGATACAAACAACAATCCTCCGCTGAATGTTCAAGGTCCAATCACTAGAGCTCGAGCACGACAATTGAATCTAGAGGTGAGCTCGTTCCTAAACTCCTCTTCATATGATTATGAGAATAGATTGCTACCGAATGATTATATTGTGATTAGGAACTATGGAGAAGGCCAAGGAATACTTGGAGAAGGGCTTGGAGGCGTGGAGGACCAGCAAGGACATACAAGTCAAGAGGGAGGCCCAAACCAACTGACCTCGGGTCTGTTTTTGGGCTACAGGAGCCGTCTGCGCTAAAATGGCCGCCCAGGTCACATACAGACTCGGATTTGGGTGATATTTATATGGATGGAAAGCAAAGAAGATAACCTTTCAAATGGCACTGGTCCCAGGACCAAATTCATCAGGAGTCGACAGGGAAAATATTCCACAAGTCGGTGTCCAGAATCTGTCTCAGTGCTGCGCCACTGTCTTTGGTCCTTTGGGCCAGTGTATCTTGTCTTGGCCCACTAGGGTTGCGTCCAGGGGGTCTTGGCCGCCCCAAACTCCTCTTATCCAGCCAGCACCCCCCTCCTCTAGGGTTGGGTTTTGCTTAGTTTCATTCTGTCAAGAACAGGACATCGATTCTTCGGTTGTGGAACCCCATTCGTGAGTTGAATCGAATTCTTTCTGTGATTTGGTTTCTTCTTCGTGCACTTGTTTGTGTTCTTCGATTTCGCAGGCAAGAGTAAGCCTTCTTGGTGAGGTCAATCAAGCTATAGCTTGGTTGATAACCAGAGGATTCGTGGTGCTAAGGTTGCAGGGTTCATTTCTTTGGATTTGAAGCCGGATCAGGTGTGTCTCGAATCCGCCCAAATCGATAGTTATCTGAACCTTTCGGAAGATCGGGAATCCAAGTCCTATCAAATTCCATGAAGAACACCCATGAAAAACTGAGAAAAGTTGTCTACTACCACAAGCACATACCACTTCCCACTGACCAACTGTACCCAAGCAGGACCAACCATGTCCATATGCAGCAACTCACCCGGGTAAGAGGTCATCACCTGATTGATAGGTGCATGAGAAGCGGCAATCATCTTGCCATGATGACAGGGGTGGCACACTAAGTCCTTTTCTGCTTTCAAATTGGGCAATCCTCGGATCAGACCCATCGAGCTCAACCTGCCTAGTAGATCAAAACTCAAATGGCCAAGCCTCCTATGCCACTTCCAAATATCAGCAGAAGGACCACCTACCAAACATCGAGGAGGGCCAGAAACAGATGTAAAATCAAGCTTAAAAACTTACCCATAGTAAAAAATCGGACAAACAAGGTTTTCCTTAGCATCAAGCACACAAGAAGAACCCTCCCTAAAGGGAACCTCAAACCCTTCCTTGAGAAGTTGGGAGACAAAAACCAAATTGAACCCCAAATTCCACACCAAAGCAACTTCTCTCAGGGAAAGCTTGCCAAAAAGCGCAACAGAACCAACACCCAACACTTTACCTTGACCATTATCCCCGAATGTGATGTACTCCTTGGTGCTCACTGGGTTGAGGCTGGAGTACCATCTACGGTGCCCTATCATGTGCCTAGAGCAGCCGGAGTCCATGATCCATATGTCCTCCAGGCCTCGATCCTACAAACTCAAGGAAAGCGAGAGTGAGCAAATGGTCCAGCACTGGTGTTAGTGAAACTGCTGAACCAGTGCCAAGCCATCTGCTCAAAAGTGGGGTAAGCACAGTCAAAGTAAGCATCAAATCTATCTGGGTACCCACAACCTCCAAAGAGTGAGCTCTCAAACCCTCTACCTCCAAAACCTCGATCACGAGGTTCATAGCCGCGCTGAAAATGACTAGGAGCTCAGCCGGCAAAGCGTCTCTCACCACCAGGAGCGCGGGCCTAAAAGTTGCCTCCTCTCTCACCACGAACAAAGCGGTCTCTCATCTCACCATGGTGGGGAGGATTCTGCCTACCACCCTGGTAGAACTGATCCTGGTTCCCTCAGGCTCTCTCCTGCCTCTCAGCTCGCTTCCTCCTAAAGCAAAACTCCTCCAAGTGGCCATTCCACTGGCAAAAGTCACAGTGGTAGACAGGCCTCTTGGTAGTGGGGTTAGGCTGGGCCTTGGGCTTAGGTGGAGTAGCCTTGGGTGGAACAGGCTGCTGAACTCTCTCCTTGCTCACTGGAAGCTTGAGAATCTCAATCACTACTCTATCCAGCTTAGCTTGTGAGGGCTTGGGTGTCCAGAACTGCTTCTTTGGGCAGCCTTGGGAGGCTCGTGGTAAACCCCAACAACAGTAGGATTAGGCTGAGGAGAGGCAGTCTTAAGCTTAATTGGGGAACTCTACTTCTCACCCGAAGTGCTACACTCTCCTAACCCAAGTCCACACATATCCCCCTCAGCTCCCTTGGTCGCGCTTGCCATAGTCGTGCTTGCCGGAGTGGTACTTGTTGGAGTCGCGGGAGTGGCTCTTGCCCTTCTTGTAGTAGTCGTTCTGCTTGTTCGGGCATTCGGCAATGAAGTGGCCGACCTCTCCGCACTCATAGCACTTCGGCCTCTCGCCCCTCTTCTTGCTCATCCGGTTGTCATATGCGCGCTGAAAGTGGCCAGACACCAGGGAAAGCTCATCATCCCCAAGTGACGCCAACTGCTCCTCTATAACCGACATAAGAGCAAAAAATGAAAAGTTGTGAAGTTGGGGGTTAGGAGCGGCCTCACTGGAGGGAGAAGCCAAGGCCAGGCTCTTGGAGCCAGTACAAGAGAGAGAATCTCTCAACTTGTAATGCACCTCTGTGGCCTTGAGCTTGCTGTAAAGAGTCTCCACTCCAATTGTGTCATAGGCCTCAGAGTCGATGATCGAGTTAACCTTGATCTCCCATACCTTCCTGTCCAATGCATACAGCAATTTGACAGCTTGCTAATGGTCGGTGTATGGGATCCTCTCAGGGCTGGAGTTAACGCGCAACTTGTTGATGATCGATTGAAAATGACCAAACAAGTCATCGATGGACTGCACCAAGCTTCTGAACGAAATTTTTATATTCGCGCCGGTAAGTCCCAACAGGACGCCCCTTGATAGTAGCAATGCCCTCATGGTGTGCACTCAGCAGGGACCAGATCTGACGGGTAGTCTCAAGGTGGCTCACTTTCTCATAATCAACTAGGACCAAGTCCTGAGAAGAGAAAGCTAACAGCTTTGGCATTCGCCTCATGTTGAGCCACAATTGCTGGGGTAGTGCGCTGAGCAACTGGAAGCACCACCAAGTTCGCACTCTGAGTAGCATCCCATATGTCCTGGCCCTGGCTAAGCAAGAAAGCTCTCATCCTACCCTTCCAGTAGGAGTAGCCATCGAAACCAAGGACCCGAATCTTCCCGGAGTGAGTCATAGTCGCTACTGGTTTCTCACCGGTAAAGGTATGAAGAAACCTAACCGGCTCTGATACCAATTGTAGGACCGAGACGTGCGACTAGAGGGGGGGGTTAATAGGAGCACTTGAAATCTCAAAATCACAACCCCAAGAAGGTGCTAAGCAAAGCTCAAGAGAAATAGAACTAGGCACCGTCCACTAAACAGATACGGGCCAAGCAGCACAAGGGTGCCATCCACTGAAAGGATACGCACCAAAATGGTAAAACTCGAGATCCAACCAAGAATGGCACACAAACAACGAGACTTTGCAACAAACCGGCACACAACACTCACCACACCGAGGTGTGTCTCACTGACTCTCAGCAAGCAAAGAGAATGGTCTAACAGTGGGGAATGCAAAAATCCAGAGCTGAAACACAGCGGAAAAACCAAACTGGAAAGAACACAGCAGCTCTTGGCAAGACCGGACTGTCCGGTGGCCAACACCGGACTATCGGGTGGGACCGGACTATCCGGTGCCTGCTGCCGGACTGTTCGGAGGCATGGCCCGGGCAGAGCTCACACCGGACTATCTGGTGGAACCGGACTGTCCGGTGGCGCCTGCCGGATTGTCCGGTAGAGTCACAGAAAAGGGTGTTTCAAACCCAAACTTGACCAAACCTTGACCAAACTTCACGAAATTTTGCACACTCTATCTGGACCCTAATCCAAAGCTTTTTCAAAAGATCAACTCAAGATGACCACGGAATCAGCGAGAATTTCAGATCACGTGAAATGGCAATCTTTGGGCAAGAAAGGGGAAAACACAAAAGAGGCTTGCTCGTGGCAATCCAGCAGGATTGAGATGAACTAAGTCATGATCTCCACATCCTAGCAAGTCCAGAACATCAACAAGGAAAGGGATTCAAGCTTGGCCAACAAAAACAGCCAAAAGCCAAGGATTGTACTCAAAAACGAAAGAGAGAGGGGGAGGAGAAGAACACAAGGTTGCTGCACGAATTTGCTTCGATTAAGTGCCCAAGAAGGGTCTAAAGATTCAGCATACAAGCAGAAATTCGTCCCAAGCAACCACCCTCACCTTCCCTCAAGATTAGGAGGCTAAATCCTACTCTAACCTCCCTAACAATGGAGCTCAAAGCTTAAGGATGAAAATCACCAAGTGAAGACTAATCCTAGCAGCCAAGCCACCTTTTAATGACCTGCCTTCGACCTATTTATACCCGAGTGCTACTTAGACAGTTTTGTACTTAGGTCCCTACAGCTAGACAAACCCTAAGGACTCAAATGAAAGATTACAGGATATTTCGGGACGGACGACCACGATGAAGTCTTGATCTTTGTAAGTTCCACGCAATCCTCAGATGTTCTCCACGTGGCCAGTAGTCCAATCCGTGATCCGCCCCCGGTTTTGAAGTCAGAAACCGGGAAACTTTAGGATGTCTCCGCCAGGGCCGGATTTGGCCCATCTTCTCTATCTTGGCGAGTCGTGGACCAACTCACCAAGGCTTGGGTAGCTTGGGTGGCGGTTTTGAGGCGAAGCCGCCAAAGCCTCCCTCGCACGCCTTCTCGCCACGCATTCGAGTGTGAGCACCACGGTGGTGCCCGGCATCCCCTGTCCATCAGGGCAGCCTCACAGTCCTTCAGAGGACTTACTCCTGCCATCGCTGTGCCGCTCCTCCGTGTACCGAACTCCCATGGCCGACAGACGCTGAGCATGCCTCCAGTCCTTCGGAGGACTTTCCTCTACCTCTAGTCCATCAGAGGGCCTCCTGTCCATCGGAGGTCTTGTGCCCAAGTCCTTCTGGGTCTTGCTATTGTTGACAATCACTCATCACTCCAGGGGCAATGGAGCCGATCCATTGGCTCTCACTTGCCCTTCTTGTAGTAGTCGTTCTGCTTGTTCGGGCATTCGGCGATGAAGTGGCCGACCTCTCCGCACTCGAAGCACTTGGGCCTCTCGCCCCTCTTCTTGCTCATCCGGTTGTCATAGGTGCGCTGAAGGCGGCTAGACACCAGGCAAAGGTCATCATCCCCAAGTGACGCTAACTGCTCCTCTGTAATGGACATAAGAGCAGAAAATGAAAAGTTGTGAAGCTAGGGGTTAGTAACGGCCTCACTCGAGGGAGAAGCCAAGGGCAGGCTCTTGGAGCCAGTACAAGCGAGAGAATCCCTCAACTTGTAATCCACCTCTGTGGCCTTGAGATTTCTGTAAAGAGCCTCCACTCCAATCATGTCATATGCCTCAGACTCGATGATCGAGTTAACCTTGATCTCCCATATCTTCCTGTCCAACGCATACAGCAATTTGACAGCCTGCTGATGGTCGATGTATGGGATTCTCTTAGGGCTGGAGTTAACGCGCAACTGGTTGATGCTCGATTGAAAATGACCAAACAAGTCATTGATGGACTCACCAGGCTTCTGAACAAAATTCTCATATTTGCGCCTATAAGTCTCAATGAGACGCCCCTTGATAGTAGCAGTGCCCTCATGGTGTGTACTCAGCAGGGACCAGATCTTGCAGGCAGTCTCGAGGTGGCTCACTCTCTCATAATCAACCGAACCAAGTCTTGAGAAGTGAAAGTTAACAGCTTTGGCATTCGCCTCATGCTGAGCCACAATCGTTGGGGTAGTGCGCTGAGCAACTGGAAGCACCACAAAGTTCGCACTCTGAGTAGCATCTCATATGTCCTAGTCCTGGCTAAGCAAAATGCTCTCATCCTACCCTTCCAGTACGAGTAGCCATCGAAGCCAAGGACCGGAATCTTCCTGGAGTGAGTCATAGTCGCTACTGGTTTCTCACCGGTAAAGGTATGAAGAAACCTAACCGGCTCTGATACCAATTGTAGGACCGAGATGTGCAACTAGAGGGGAGGTGAATTGGAGCACTTAAAAACTCAAAAACACAACCCCCAAGCAGGTGCTCCACAAAGCTCAAGAGATACAGAACTAGGCACCGTCCACTGAACAGATACGTGCCTAGCAGCGCAAGGGTGCCGTCCACTGAGAGGATACGCACCAATGCAAGAGAAATCAAGATCCGACCAAGAATGGCACTGAGGCAACGAACTTTGCAAAAACCGCCACACGACACTCACCGCACCAAGGTGCGTCTCACTGACTCACAGCAAGCAAAGAAAATAGTCTGAAAGTGGGAAATGCAAAAATCTAAAGCAGAAACATAGTGGAAAAACTAAAATGGGAAAATCACCGTGGCTCCCTAGCAGGATCGGATTGTCCGGTGGCCAACACCGGACTGTCCGGTGGAACCGGACTATCCGGTGCCTGCTGCCAGACTATCCGGTGGCACGGCCCGGACTGTGCCACACATCGGACAATCCGGTGGGCACTGCCAGACTATTCGATGGAATCGGATTGTCCGGTGGCCTCTGCCGGATTGACCGGTACAGTCGCAGACAGGGGGTTTTCCAACCCAAACCAGACCCAATCTTCACGAAATTTTGCACAGGCTATCTCGACCCTATTCCAAAGCTTTTCCCAAAAGATCAACATAGGGTGACCAAGCAATCAGCGGGGATTTCAGATCATGTGAGATGGCAATCTTTTGGCAAGAAAGGGGAAAACACAAAGAAAGCTTGCTCGTTGCAATCCAGTAGGATTGAGATGAACTAACTCATGATCTCCACATCCTAGCAAGTCCAAAACATCAGCAAGGGAAGGGATTCCAAACTTGGCCAAAACAAACACCCAAAAGCCAAGGATTAGACCCAAAAACCAAAGAGAGAGGGGGAGGAGAAGAACACAAGGTTGCTGCACGAATTTGCTTCAAATAGATGCCCAAGATGGGTCTAAAGATTCAGCACATAAGCAGGAATTCATCCCAAGCAACCACCCTCACCTTCCCTCAAGATTAGGAGGCTAAATCCTACACTAACCTCCCTAACAATGGAGCTCAAAGCTTGAGGACTAAAATCACAAAGCTAAACCTAATCCTAGTAGCCAAGAGCCACTCTAATGACCTGCCTTGGACCTATTTATACCCAAGTGCTGTTTAGATAGTTTTGCACTTAGGTCCCTACAACTAGACAAACCCTAAGGACTCAAACGAAAGATTACAGGATATTTCGGGACGAACGACCATGATGAAGTCTTGATCTTCGTAAGTTCCACGCAATCCTCGGATGTTCTCCACGTGGCCAGTAGTCCAATCTGCGATCCCCCCTGGTTTTGAAGTCAGAAACCGGGAAACTTTAGGAAGTCTCTGCCTGGGCTGGATTGGGCCCATCTTCTCTATCTTGGCTAGTCAAGGCCCAAATCACCAAAGCTTGGGTAGTTTGGTTGACGGTTTTGAGCTGAAGCCACCAAAGCCTCCCTCGCACGTCTTCGCGCCATGCACTCGGGTTGGAGCACTATGGTGGCGTCCGGCATCCCCTGTCCATCAGGGCAGCCTCGCAGCCCTTCGGAGGACTTACTCCTACAGTTGCCGTGCCGCTTCTCCGTGTACCGAACTCCTGTGGCCGACAGATGCTGAGCATGCCTCCAGTGCTTCTAAGGACTTTCTTCTCCATCTACCTCCAGTTCATCGGAGGGCCTCCTATCCATCGGAGGTCTTGTGCCCAAGTCCATCTGGGTCTTTCGCTTCTGTTGACAATCACTCATCACTCCAAAGGCAATGGAGCCGGTCCATTGGCACTCACGAGGGGCACCTCTTAGATAGGGAGAGAGTGTGTTACATGGTGACGTGCAAGTGTGAGAGTGGGGTGTGCCCCACTATTTATAGTGTGAGGAGGAGGGAATATTCTATGGCACCCTCTGCAAGATTCCTCCCCAAACTCCTCCTTGGGTGCCACCTGGACTAGGAACCGACCTCTAAAGGTTGACGGAAGCATTATCCACGTGATGGTATCAAAAAACAGGCAAGAACCAGATCCTAAGGGGTTGAACCAGCCGTTGGAAGCTTGAACCCGCTATTAACAGTCAATATGGGTCAGAAACCTGAACTTCGGGTGACTGGACCATGAAAACTAGGCAACCTAGGCAGCAGGACCGCTGAACCGGCCACTGAACCCGTCGAAAAGAGCACGAACTGCACCCTAGTGCCTGCACTGGCTGCCACCTATCCTTGGCCAGCACCGAGCCATGCCCTACCTTGCTCCCTACGGGCCACATGGCTTTGGCGAGCGAACCGGCTGCCTCCGCGCGGGAGCACGCACGTCCCCTAGTGCTAGCCACGTGTCGTAGGCTGGTTGGCTGCGCCACCACGGCATGGATTGCGATTTGTGGGCGCACGGGCGCGCCAATCCGGTCTAGTTCCAGCCCACGTGTCGTACGGAGCCACAGTGTTGACGTGACCACTGCTTTTTAATTTGATTTCTTTGTATCTTCTTCGTACGAACTGTAAACGAGACAAATAATATATCTATTTTGATCATCTCGATGAGCTCTCCGCAATGGTGTCCTCCTTGAGGGCATTTGAGATACTTTTTAGAGATGATATTTGTGATTCTTTATCAAGCCCTTTTATGCGCAAATCCTCTCTTGCATCAGATGCTATTGTTTTGCATGGAATTTTAGCATCTCTCTGTGGAACATTGAAATCCATCAAAACTCGTGGAATTCGTTAGTTCAAGATAGGTAATGCATAGAGTTTGGCCTATACCCAATTTATTCACGAAGGAATTGGCGATCAGAATAGGTGAATGACGACCGCCAACAAAGCACATGCTAGATTGTTTATCCCTAGTTAATATTATTGTACCCAATATAAACAACCATTGAACAAATATATAAGTAAACTAGATATATATACTTTTGGCTTATTTTGAGTTATCGTTATCTACCTACATTCAAACCATATAATACTTTCATGACTAAGGATTTGTAACCTAGGCATATGAGAATAGAATATGCATGTGAAGCATATAGAGTTATCCATCTTGCAATGTTTCATATACTAACTGGAGTTCACAAGAGCAATCATGAGTTCATATGAGTACATTGACATCCCATTTTTATTCCCCTTACCTCTAAGCTTACTAAAGTAACTATTAGGGGACCCCTAAATAAAGGCACCTAAAAATGCATCAAAACTCACATAATAATACCTGTATAGTAACATGGCTGCACGAATTCTTGTGGGATTTTTAGAACAAATAAAATAGCACTTTTCTATTTTATTGTTTAAATGACCATATCATCTGTCATTTTCAAAACACATAGCAAACAGAAAGCAAAACATATGGAACTTTATTTATAGGCTTCATTGGACCAAATGAGTACAACATAATTTCCATGGATTTTTCTGGACATGTTTTATGTAGCATGCATTTCCATATACATAAAATGTACTAATTAATCGAACTAGGGGTAGATCTAGTAATTAATAGTGAGTGCTGGGGTTAAAGAAATACATATGAACAAATATAGTTAAACATGGTCACTGCCCAAATTTCACGATTTTTGGAGCTCATTTGGCGACTTTTGATAATTAAATTCTAAACTAAAATGCATGCTCAAAACAAAGGGCAAAACAGTCATCTCACAGATCCATACCTAGTCCAATGCATAGATATACTCACAAGCAATCCAACAAAAGTGGTTTCATATTTTTACCAATTTTATTGGATTTGTTAGGGGCCTTTCAAATTTAAAATTCGATTTAAACTCAAATATACCAAACTTCTACTGTCAAGGACGAAACTCTAAGTTTCCATAGATTCCAAGGGCACAAAAATGTAGCATACCAAAATAGAAAATAACAGGGGGGTTTCGGCAAAACTGGCCTCTCCTTCTTCATCCTCTGGCTAGGGGCAGACGGGGCATGCGACAGTATGGGAAGGTGTTCCCGCCCGTGGGTGTTCTTGTCCCCCAAATCTTGTAGTGTGGGAAGGTCTGGATGGCCGAAGAACTGCATGTGAACCGAGCACTGGTCGTGGCGCACGGAGGTGGTGGTGTCGGTGTCATTCTGGCGTTGTTGGCAAAGATGGGGGCACAGTGGAGCGTGGAGGCTGTGCGAGGAAGAGGCGAGCTAAGCGGAGGTGGATTGGAGGCCCCATAGAGAGGCACCAGTGAATGTGCTCGGTAGGCGATGGCACTCGATGCAAATGGGAAGGTGCCTCGTGGAACTCAAAGGAGGCGGGGGAATGGTGGAGCGGGGTTGTTATCGCCAGAATGTAGCCGATCTTAGCATTGGGCCGGAATGGCTGATGGGCCAAGAGAGGCTGCTCAAGGCAAAAGCAGCCGATGTCATAGTTAGGGCCGATGGGCCACGTATCATAGAAATCGAGTCAGATCGGTCCAGGTAGATTAGGGTTTTTTGTTTTCTAGAAAGAGTTAGACTTGTTGTCCAAGTCTACAACTATAAATATGTACCCATACTTACGAAATAAAGTTGACGACATATGTTTCCTAGTAGTGCTTGTCTCTGTATTCCCTCGATGCATCGCCACCCCTAAGCAATTAGGGATTTTCAAGGTAATTATCATGCCGCCCTAATGCTTCTTTCATAGGGTTATTAGGGCTTTAGTGCATGAGCCTTATGGTGAATCTTGTACTGAAGCATTTTTGATGGCAAGGTTCGCTAGTTATCTAGATGAATCTCATGTTGAGCTTTGCTCAGCACGAGATCCAATATTTACCTCGCATGCTTATCGATCTGTTTATGTATCCGTGCTTCACGTAGTAGATCGGTTTTCATGTAGTTCGATACCCATTGCCCAATCATTTGTTACAATCCACGACGTGAACTGCAACACGTGCATGTGACATGCCGATAGATTAATGTGTACCGAGCACCCTATCTTTACATGTCTTAGATGCATCTGTCTATCTAGATGAACTTCCTTGGAGGTTTTGGTTGGAAGCTCATCTGGCTATGCAGGTCTTTTATATCATGTATTAGCTAGGTCTTTATTTGTTTTTTATCCTGGATGCAGTTTGCTTTTATATCTTTATAAATATATACATATATATGCATCCTCTACTAACCATCTGCCATCCACATACCTGACGATGGAGTCACACAAACCACGTGGTGCCAATCCGAGTGAACAGGCAGGAATTTAACATTTACATCTGTTGTATACGCTTTTCAGGGAGAACTGAAGGCAATCACCGCATCCACTGACATACTGGCGATGGCAAGGAGAAGACCACTAACCATGAGCTGAGTGATTGGCATGCCAAGTATGGGTTAGGGTGGGTTTTCAGGAGATGATGAGGGATATGTATGGCCTCAACCTACAGAGTGGCATGATCTCATACGTGATGCCATATCCTGAGACTTATGATCATCTCCCTCCTCCACCCATGTTTAAAGTGCCAGAGTTCTCCAAGTTCAATGGCAAGCCGATACACGGCTCAGTTGGGGATTGCAGCATTTGCTGAACATATGAAAATTCGGCTTTTCTTGTTATCACTATCTGGACTAGCATTTGGCTGGTATACTTCTCTGGCACCTAGATCCATCAAAACCTTGAAACTGCTAGAGGAGAAATTCCACGCCCAGTTCTTCTCTAGCTCTGATGAAGCTACATTCTCAGATCTAATCTCTGTGCGTCAATGCCCCGAAGAGCCCGTCAACCAATACATACAACATTTTCGAGAGGTGATACATAGTTGCTACTCGTTCCACTTACTAGAGAAAAGCTTGGCAGAGATCGCCTACAACGGCTTGTTATGCGCCACTAGGGGTAACTATGGGCTGAATGACTTTGACTCGATCGGCCAGCTAGTTACTAAAATATCAGGTTATGAACGCTTACACCGAGAGTCATATCAGGAGAAGCCCCACAGACCCATTACGTACATACAAACCCAGGAGGAGGAATCAGCCGACGACGAGGCCAAGGTGGCTGCCGTACTATGGTCAAAGGAAAACCAACCGTTGCCTTGCCAATGGCTCAAACATCCCAAAGCCCTAGAAGGATACGACTTTGATGTGTCCAAGAAGGTGCAAATTTTCAATCTGCTGCTCAAGGAGAAGCATTTGGAGTTGATGCCCGGCCATAAGATCATCCCTGCTGAGGAGCTGAAGGGCGCAAATATTGCAAGTGGCATAATACACTCGATTCCCACACTACAGCCTAATACAAAGCACCACACCAACAGATCCAGACCACCATCGAGCAGGGGAAACTGATCTACTCCAAAAGCCCCATGAAGGTCGAAAACAACCCATTCCCGCACGTCAACATGCTTGATGTGATGTGGTCAAGACAAGCGAACTGCATCGGGTTGTGGTCAAATCAAGACAGTCTCTACGACTAAATCTTCAGAGTTCCTCTACTGAGTCTGGGGCAATGTCGAGATGGTAAGGTCATTACAAAAAGCCAACCCTACCAGACTAGCCCTTTCTTCTTACCAGCCATCAATAATGGTAGACATTGCATCTAGATCAAAGAGGAAAGGCAAGGGTAAGTCCGATCCAGATCAGGATCGGCCGCTACAGTTCTGACAAGAAGAATATATCTCTACTAAGCAGATCACTTGGAACCATCATTCCCACCTTGATTATGAAGTGTTGATCGGCATATACGCCCACTGAGAGCCAATGGACTTGTTCCATTACCTCTAGAGTGATGAGTGATTGTCAATGGAAGTCAAGACAGGAGGCATGCTCGGCGTCGGTCGGTCATGGGAGTTTGGTACATGGAGGAGCGGCATGGCAATGGCAAGTGTAAGATCTCCGAAGGACTATGAGGTGACCCCGATTGACAGAGGATGATGGGTGCCACTGTGGTGCTCCAACCCGAGTGCATGGCGCGAAGACATGCGAGGGCGTTGGCAGAATCGATCAAATCTGCCAATCTACCACCAACTTACCAAAACTCGGCGAATGGGCTAAATTCTCGTCGAGATAGAGTGGAGTGGGCTGTTCTAGGCCTAGGAAGCAAATCCAAAAGTTTCCTGGTTTCTAACTTCAAAACCGGGGGTCGATCGATGGATTTGGACTTATGGCCACATGGACGTCATCCTGAAGATTATGTGCAACCAAAGAAGATTAAGACTCCATCGCAGTCGTCCGTCCCCTAGAAAGTTGGGTCTTTTCCAGTTTAACCCCTACGGGGGTTTTTGTAATATAGGGAGTTTACTGTAAATTGAGTTAGTTAGGTCTAGGCTATAAATACCTAAGTGTCTAGTCATTTAGGTGACTCTTCCACCTCTAGAAACCCTAGGCTTAGCTTTCCAACCAGCCAAGTGCTTAGAGTGAAAATCGGGTACTAATCTAGGATTTAGAGTCCCCTAGAGCTACTTATTTGCATTAGTGGGAGGATGATGGGTGATAGGATGTGAGGAACCTTGTAAGAACTATTTTCCCTCTCTAACCTAAAGAAGATGCATCCCTAATTCGAGTTCATGTGTGCAGCCATCTCCTTCCCCACTTTCTAGTTTGCATTTGGATGAAACTCAAGGGCTTTTGGTGATTTGCTTTGCCCACGAGCTAATCCTGTTCTTTTGGCTCTTTTGGACTTGCTAGGACATGGAGATTATGACTTAGTTCATCTCAACCCTGCAGGATTGCCCAAGCAAGTTGTTCTTGAGTTTTCCCCTTTCTTGCCCAGAGATTGCCTTCTCACGAGATATGAAATTCCCGCTAATCCCTTTATCATTTTGAGTTGATCTTTTAGGAGTAGCTTTGGAATAGGCTCTAGATAGCCTGTGTAAAATCTCGTGAAGTTTGGACAAGTTTTGGTCAAATTTTGGGTCTAGGAACTTATGTTGCTCGGTTTCACTAGACTATCCAACTCAGCCACCGGACTATCTGGTAACCTACCGGACAGTCCAACGGCTTGCACCAGACAGTGCGGCATCGAACCTTGTCCAACCTCTATCAGATAGACCAGCATGTCCTATCGGATAGTCTAATGCCACTGGACTTTTGCACCAGACAGTCCTGTGCCACCGGACTTTACTATCGGGCTGTCCTATAGCTCCTACTGGGTAGTCCGGCAGCTTCTACCGGACAGTCCGGTGTGGCCAGGGCTGCTGCCCCATTTTTGCTATTTCATTCTCCCACTGTGTTTTTGCATCAGCTTTGCTTTTTCCACTGTCTGACCATACTCTTTGCTTGCCGTGTTTTAGTAAGTCGCATTTCAGTGCGATGAGTATTGAATGGTGAAATTGCAAGTTTTGTTCCTTGCGGTGACTTGCGATCTTGGTGGTCATTGAGTTGCTTGCTCTTTCTCACCTGGTGCATATCCTTTCAGTGGACAACACCTTGTGCTTGCTAGACACGTATCCGTTCAATGGACAGTGTCTAGCATGGGTTCTTGTGAGCATTCAAGTGCTCCTATTCACCCCCTCCAGTCGCACATCTTAGTCCTACAAGTGGTATCAGAGCCGGTTAGGTTTCTTCATGTCTTTACAGGTGAGAAACCAGTAGTGACTAAGACTCACTCTAGGAAGATTCCGGTTCTCAGCTCTGATGGCTACTCCTACTGGAAGGGTAGGATGAAAGCTTTCTTGATTAGCCAGAGTCAGGACATATGGGACTCTACTCAGAGAACAACTTTCAAGGTGCTTCCTGTTGCCGAGCATACTACTCTGGAGCTCATTGCCCAGCACGAGGCTAACGCGAAGGCGATAAACTTTGTCTTCTCAGGACATGGTACAGTTGATTATGAGAAAGTGAACCACCTCAAGACTGCTCATGAGATATGGTCCCTACTGAGTGCATACCATGAGGGTACTGCTACTATCAAGGGCCGTCTCGTTGACACTTACAGGCGTGAATATGAGAATTTCTTCCAGGAGCTTGGTGAGTCCATCGAGGACTTGTTTAGTCGGTTCTAATGGATCATCAACAACTTACTCATCAACTCCAGCCCTCAGGCGATCCCATACTTTGATCATCAGCAGGCCATTAAGTTGATGTATGCGTTGGATAGGAAAATATGGGAGATTAAGGCTAACTCGATCATCGAGTCAGAGGCCTATGACACAATTGGAGTGGAGGCTCTTTACAGTAAGCTCATGGCCACAAAGGTGGATTACAAGATGAGAGAACCTCTCAAAGGAACTGGCTCCAAGAGCCTGACCTTGGCTACTCCCTCCAGAGAGGCCGCTACTAACCCCTACTTCACAACTTCTCATTTTCTGCTCTTATGTCTGTTGCAGAGGAGCAGTTGGCGTCACTTGGTGATAAATAGCTTTGTCTGGTGTCTAGTCGCTCTCTGCGTGCCTATGAAAACATTATGAGCAAGAAGAGGGGTGAGAGGTCCAAATGCTTCCAGTGCGGAGAGGTCGGCCACTTCATCGCCGAGTGCCACAACATGAACAATGACTACTACAAGAAGGGCAAGGACCACTCCCGCAACTCCAACATGTACCACTCCGGCAAGCATAGCTACAGCAAGCGCGACCACTCCAAGCACCACTCCAGCAAGATCAAGAACTTCAGGAAGGCTTTCAATAGCTACCAAAAGGACAACCGGAAGTAGGACTAGGCCTTCTTCACCGAGCTTGGTGGACTTTGCAGCAGAACATCCACGTCCTCCTTGTCCTCATCAACTTCAAGCGATGAGGAGATCATGACCAATGGGACAAGAGGAGGGATCAAGGCTGTCTAGCTGGGCTTTGCTTCATATCCAACAAGTTCATGTGCAAGCACAAGATGGACTGGGGATCTTTTTGCTTCATGGCGCTTGGGGACAAGGATGACAAAGGCGACGACAATGACTCCTCTGATGACAAGGTAACTCCTGAGCAAGAATAGTCATGAGTTGAGAGCCTAGGACAAGTTGTTGGAGAAGGCAGCCAAGAAGCTACATAAGCAAAAAGCCAAGCTTGGTGATGCTTTAGCTGAGATTGAGAGGTTGAAGAGTGTGCAAGTCCAGCCTAGTGAGATTGAGTGCCCTACCTGTGAGTCCTTGATGAGTGACCTTTGTGAGTAGAAGAGCAATTATGCTCATTAGGTAGAGGAGATGGATAGGCTGAAGGTTGAGATAGGCAAGCTCTAGTCTAAACTGGATGAGCCTACTATCAGTGAGGAGCCTGAGTGTGAGTCTTACCCCCACCTAGCGGTTAACATAGTTGAGTTGAAGGTGAAGTATGAGGGGCAGCTCAAGGAGTTCAAGGAGATTAGGGCTAGACCCAGGCTTTGGGGTGCTTGCATGGTCTGTCATACTTTGAGAAGTGAGCTTGAGTGCATGAGAGCTGACCTTGAGGTGCTTTTAGCACCCCCTAACACTTGTGAGAATTGTCTCACTTTGAGGTTGTAGTTGGTGGAGAAGGATGCCACCATTAAGAAGCAAGAGAAGTCTGATGCTCTGATTCCCTCTCTAGACTGTGACACTTGTGTTGCCTATACTTTAGTTCTAGAGGATCTAAGAGAGGAGAAGTTGATCCTTGAAGAGGACGACTGTAGGTTGAGAGAGGTGCTTGAGAGCCAATGGACCGGCTCCATTGGCTCTGGAATGATGAGTGATTGTCAACAGTAGCAAGACCCAGAAGGACTTGGGCACAAGACCTCCGATGGACAAGAGGCCCTCTGATGGACTGGAGGTAGAGGTAAGTCCTTCGGAGGACTGGAGCCACACTCGGCGTCTGTCGGCTATGGGAGTTCGGTATACGGAGGAGCGGCATGGCGATGGCAGGAGTAAGTCCTCCGAAGGACAGCGAGGCTGCCCCGATGGACAGGGGATGCCGGGAGCCACCTGCGGTGCTCCAAAACGAATGCGTGGCGCGAAGGCGTGCGAGGGAGGCTTTGGCGGCTTCGGCTCAAAACCGTCACCCAAGCTACCCAAGCCTTGGTGAGTTTGGCCACGACTTGCCAAGATAGAGAAGATGGGCCAAATCCGGCCCAGGCGGAGACTTCCTAAAGTTTCCCGGTTTCTGACTTCAAAACCGGGGGTGGATCGCGGATTGGACTACTGGCCACGTGGAGAGCATCCGAGGATTCTGTGGAACTTACGAATATCAAGACTTCATCGTGGTCGTCCATCTCGAAATATCCTGTAATCTTTCGTTTGAGTCCTTAGGGTTTGTCTAGCTGTAGGGACCTAAGTGCAAAACTGTCTAAATAGCACTCGGGTATAAATAGGTCCAAGGCAGGTCATTAGAGGTCCTCTTGGCTGCTAGGATTAGTCTTCACTTGGTGATTTTCGTCCTTAAGCTTTGAGCTCCATTGTTAGGGAGGTTAGAGTAGGATTTAGCCTCCTAATCTTGAGGGAAGGTGAGGGTGGTTGCTTGGGACGAATTTCTGCTTGTATGCTGAATCTTTAGACCCATCTTGGGCACTTAATCGAAGCAAATTCGTGCAGCAACCTTGTGTTCTTCTCCTCTCCCTCTCTCTTTGGTTTTTGGGTTCAATCTTTGCTTTTTGGGTGTTTTTGTTAGGCAAGCTTGAATCCCTTTCCTTGCTGATGTTCTGGACTTGCTAGGACGTGGAGATCATGACATAGTTCATCTCAATCCTACTGGATTGCCACGAGCAAGCCTCTTTTGTGTTTTCCCCTTTCTTGCCCAAGAATGGCTATTTCACAAGATCTGAAATTCCTGCTGATTCCGCGGTTACCTTGAGTTGATATGTTGGGAATAACTTTGAAATAGGGTCCAGATAACCTGTGCTAAATTTTGTGAAGTTTGGACAAGGTCTGATCAAGGTAGGATTTGAAATCATCTTTTCTGCGACCCTACCGGACCATCCGGCAAGAGGCCATCGGACAGTCTGGTTCCACCGGATAGTCCGGCAGTGCCCTCCGGACAGTCCGGTGAGAGGCACTGTCCAGGCCGTGCCACCAGACAGTCCGGCGTCAGGCACCGCATAGTCCGGTCCCACCGGACAATCCGGTGTTGGCCACCGGACAGTCCGGTCCTGCCAGGAAGCTGCTGTGTTCTTCCCAGTTTGGTTTTTCCGCTGTGATTTTGCTGACGGATTTTCGCATTCCTCCCTTAAGACCATTCTCTTTGATTACTGTGAGTCAGTAAGACACACCTAGGTGCGGTGAGTGTCTTGTGGCGGTTATTGCAAAATCCGTTGCTCCGGTGTCATTCTTGTTCGGATCTTGAGCTTTCTTGCATTGGTGCGTATCCTCACAGTGGACGGCACCTCTTGCGCTGCTAGGCACGTATCTATTCAGTGGACGGTGCTTAGTTTCGGTTTCCACTTGGGGGTTTGTGATTTTGTGATTTCAAGTGCTCCTATTCACCCCCCTCTAGTCGCACGTCTCGGTCCTACAGTGCTAAGTTGGATGTATGTGAGAGAACTCCAACTAAGGATGATCCTAGAGAGCACCAAGAGTAGCTGAGGGTGATGTGAGCGGACTTGGGTTAGGTGAGTGCAGTACTTCGGGTGAGAAGAAGTGTGCCCCAGTGAAGCTTAAGACTGCCTCTCCCCAGCCTACTGTCCATGGGGTTTTCCACAAGCCACCTAGGGCTGCCCCAAAGAAGTAGTTTTGGACACCTAAGCCATCATAGGCTAAGCTGGACAAGATAGTGATGGAGATCCTTAAGCCTCCCAGCAATGAGAGGATCTAGCAGCCTGCACCACCCCAGACCACACAACCACCTTACCAAAAGCACAAGACACAGCCCCAACCTATGTCCAAGATACCTGTCTACCACTGTTAGTTTTGCCAGTGGAATGGTGACTAGAGGAGTTTTGCTTTAGAAGGAAGTGGGTTGAGAGGCAGGAGAGAGCTAGGCAGAACCAAGATCAGTTCTACCAGGGTGTTAGATAGGATCCTTCCAATTGCAGTGAGATGAGAGACCGCTCTGCTGGTGGTGAGAGAGGAGGCGGCTTTCAAGCCCGTGCTCCTGGTGTTGAGAAACACTTTGCAGGTCAAGCTCCTAGTCATTTTCAGTGCAGCTATGGACCTCGTGACTAAGGCTTTGGAGGTAGAGGGTTTATGAGTCCATGCTTTGGTGGTCATGGTTACCTAGATCGTCGTGATGCTTACTATGATTGTGCTTACCGCACATTTAAGCTAATGGCTCGACACTGGTTCAGCAATTTTACTAACCCTAGTGTCGGACCATTTGCTCACTCTTGCTTTCCTTGATTTTGCAGGATCAAGGCTTGGAGAACATTTGGTCATGGACTCTGGTTGCTCTAGGCACATGATAGGGCACCGCAAATGGTTCTCTAGCGTCAACCCTATGAGCACCAAGGAGTACATCACATTAGAGGATAATGGTTAAGGTGAAGTGTTGGGTGTTGGTGGTCTTTCGCTTTCTGCCAAGCTTTCCCTGAGAGAAGTTGTTTTTGTGAGGAGTTTGGGTTCAATTTGGTTTCTATCTTGCAACTTATCAAGGTAGGGTTCAAGGTTCGCTTTAAGGAGGGTTCTTCTTGTGTGCATGATGCTAAGGAAAACCTTGTTTGTCGGATTTGCCCTATGGGCAGGTCTTTAAGGTTTACCTTGCATCTATTTCTGGCCCTCCTTGGTGTTTAGAGCTGGTCCTTCTGCTGATATCTAGAAGTGGCATAGGAGGCTAGGCCATTTGAGTTTTGATCTGCTAGTCAGGTTGTGCTCAATGGATCTGATCTGAGGATTGCCCAAATTGAAAGTAGAAAAGGACTTAGTGTGCCACTGTTGTCATCGTGGCAAGATGGCTGCCAGCTTCTCGTGCTCCTGTTAATCAGGGTACGACCTGTTACCCTGGGCGAGTTATTTCATATGACATGGTTGGTCCTGCTTGGGTGTAGTCGATCAGTTGGAAGTGGCATGTGCTTTTCGTAGTAGATGATTTTTCTCGCTTTTCATGGGTGTTTTTCAAGGAGTTCAAAGATGAGGCTTTCAGTTTTGTTTGGGATCTAGACTTGAGGTTGAGAAATGAGAGTCATAAGGCCATGAGGGCCATGCGCAGCGTTAAGAGCGGAGAATTTTGAAATTCTCCATTCGAAACCTTCTGTCGTGACCTAGGTCTCGAACACCAATTCTCATCTCCTTATACGCCACCTCAGAATGGTATTTCGGAACACAAGAACCACACACTTGCTGAGATGGCTCGGACGATGCTCGATGAGCATAGGACTCCATGAAGTTTTTGGGCTGAGGCTATGAATACAGCCTGTTACATTGCCAACCGCATTTTCCTATGAGCTTTCTTAGGGAAGACTTCATATGAGCTTCGGTTTGGTAGGCAGCCCAGCATCAAGCACCTATGAGAGTTTGGCTGCAGATGCTTTGTGCTTAAGAAAGGGGGGATTTGGACAAATTTGAATCTCACTACTTGGATGGTATTTTCCTTGTGTATGCCTCTAGCTCTAGAGCATTTAGAGTGTGCATCCTTGATACCAAACAAGTGGTAGAGTTCTCTAAGGCTTCCTTTGAAGAATCTTGGCCTTGCACAGTCCCTGCATTTGAGCTTTCAGGTGATGATGAGGAAGGTGCCCCCATCTTTGAAGATGATGAAGGTGAAGTAGATGCTGGTGATGCAGGAGTCACTGCACCTGCTATAGCTCTTGGTCCCTCTGCTATGAGCTCTGAAGATGAAGAAGGACCCTTGCCTATGGCTTCCTTCTCACTCCCTCCATTGCAAGCTCGAGCAGAGGCTGGCCCCGCTGAGGACCCAGGGGAGGTGACCTCTGAGATTGTTCCATCTCGGTATGTCCAGTAGGATTTGCATGCGAGGACTTTGAGGTCCCAGACAGGTTCTATCGTTGTTGACGTCTCTTAGCATAACTGATTTTACTCCGCAAGCACACTAGAGATTCGATGTAGCTTTTTCACTCAGAGTATTCTGAGTGTCGTAAAAATCCACAGGGAAGCAAGGGCGAATAGGTGGACTGAAATGTTGAACTTTTAATGGTACTATATAACTTAGATAGTTAGTTGGCCAACTGAATGGCAACTGGAAAACGCCTATGGGCTTACCGAATGACTAGGGTCGGATTATAGAGGCTCCCTAATGCTGTCACGAATAGGGGCTGCCAACCAGATCTGTGTGGGTAAGATGGCACACTAAACTAGTGATCAATCACTAAAGCTCATCCTTGATCAGAGGGTGAGAGCTAACTTAACCTTCAATAAGAACCTAAGGCAAGTTTATAGCAGCAGCAAGTCAAGCAAGATTCAAAGAACTTAAAGAACAACACAAACATAAGCTTGTTCTCGTATGCAAAAAGGTACACCACACTATGCAAGTGTAAGACATAAAGTAAAGTATAACTGAAAGATAGGGCAATCACTTGTATTTATACTGAAGTAGCAAGAGTACAAAAGATAGAAAGATACAAGAGCTTTACCAAGTCTCGAAGCTAACTCCGGAATGCCTGAGGCGAAAGCTCAGACTCAACTCTAACTCTCAGGACTAACATATTGCTATGAGACTAAGACAATGGTATGCTCCACTCAACTTCCACACTTCACAAGTGAGGCCTAGGGACCTATTTATACCCAAAACTGAGTGAGGGTATTTATACATGAGGTAGGTTAGTTTGGGCAGGTAAGACGGTTGGAAGGAGACACGTGGTAGGCCAGGCATCCTAGTAGGGAGGCCGGGCAGCCCCACCCAAGGCCTGGCAGCTAGCTCCTCCCTTGGATCCACTGCCTCTCCGCATCCAATGCTCCATATTGCCTCCCTAAGTCGGTTAGAGGTCAGTTGACGGTTACAATCTTGCGCTTTCTTCTGGTTCATTGGATCCGCCTTGTGTTTCTTCCTTAGCCGCAGAATTGAAGTGCCCTAAATCGCTGACTTCACCATTGGATCGATGAGGTGGTGGGTCTTCCGGTACATGGCATGTTGGCTTTGCGGTTTACACCATGGAATTGTGTTGACATGGCATTGTTGTGCATGCAGGTTGAAGATGAGGTGGTTTGGCCATTTTCACTGGTCGGGCGCCAAGGAGGGAGGCCGAGCGGCTAGGGTCATTCCTGACTTAGCCATATTTTGCCTGTTTTCAGCTGTTCTTGCACCTACAATGAAATATTCAACACAACTCCTGGAGATATGTCAGTACTAAGGGTTTTGTCTTTACTCTGATACATTTTCCTTCATGATCATGGATGGTTGATGGTTGAAGATAGTGCAATAACGACTGTCAACACCCCCTCCCCCAAGCTTAGACCTTTGCTCATCCTCGAGTAAAGCCAAGATGTGTTATGGATCAGGAGTTGCTGCAATATCGATGTTCAAGAGATGGAGCTATGCATAACCGACACTCATGCTTCTATTTCAAACCATAGCGTATGTATCGATCACCCTTTTCTCATACATGTGGTGCGTCTTTTTCAGTTACCATGTATTGAGCGGTTGAGAGAAAGAACGACTTCGTTGTAGGCTTCAGCTCAAAACATTTCTTTTTGGACTCCAATTTCAGGTATTTTTGGAATATTTTCGAAATAAATGCAAGTTTCCCCACAGGTACTCTCGATCTCTCAAAAGTGTATCCTCACCAAAAAGGGCCAAGAGCACAGCCAAGATTTTTCCTAGACTAAAGCTTTTGTGAAGCTCAGGGTGATCGAAAACTTAGCTTGCTTAGGTTGTTTCTTTTGCAAAGCCAAAGATTGGACCAAAGAAATGTATTACATCAGCAAATCTTGTTTACGATTGGAGCTTATTTGGTGGATGGATGGGTGGATCTCCTTTTTTTTCTTCCCCTTCTCCTTTTGTGATGGGTATGAATATGGTGCCTTTTATATTTTCTCTCTTTTTGCCATGCTTTGATTAGCATGCTTTTATTTTTCATACTTTTGCCATGCTTTGACTAGCATGCTTTTATTTTTCTTTTTGATGGCTCCATATCCTCCCTCATTTTGATTTGAAAGGAGTAAGGTCGAAGGTATTTTTGTGGAGATGTATGGATGCATACCTAGAGTAGTAAATGCATGTGGGATGGTGAGAATTTTTGCTTCAAAGATTCACAAGGTGGTGATGATTCCATTCAATGAGACTCAAAATTTGACAAAGCTCAAAACAACACTAAGTAGCTGATAAGCTAGGCTCAGATACTTCATTGTATTTGGCTCTGGTAGGTGTTTGAAACGAAAGGGGGAACTTTATTCATTTTTCAAAAGAATATCCTGAGATGTTCATCCTACTAAAAAATGTAGAGCTGATCTAATACTTAGTCATGTTATTTCTCGCAACAACTTAGACAAGGTTTATGCAAATGGCAACCACAAGATAAAAGATTAGGTTCACAACTTTATACACATGGGCTCGAAATTAAGCAAAGTTTGGTATGTGCATCAACAACTAATCAAGAGCATGATAGAGCAACTATTCATCATTTCCATATGAAGGCAATATATCAAACGTGGGAGTTGTTTTTATTGACTCTTTTTTATAGCAATAAATAAACAAAGAAAACATTATTAGTAGTACTTACTCTTCGTGTCGGTGGGACTGGTGTTGCCGTCGGGCTGCTGCTACTAGGTAGGACTGGTCGGACTGGTAGGACTGCTGATATTGGTACTACTGCAGGGAGAACGAGGTCAAGGATCGGGAGACTTACTCTGAGACGGGTGGCGAAGGAAGCATCGAGGAAGCATGCTCATGTCGTATCCATTTACCATCCCCCCAAGCTTCAATGAAGCTAGGGGTGCTAGTATTAGTAGTGACTGAAGAAGTCATGAGCTTCGTTGATGCTGGTTTCCACTTGTTCTCTGATTTCACAGAGAACATTGGTGTTGGTGCGAAGCTGGTCATCTATCACCGCGGTATGTTGGGCAATGTCATTAACCTGCCGGTACAGCTTGGGGTCGTATTGACCTCCTAGGTTCATCTTCTCCATGGCGGAATTGATTCCTGCCATGTTGTCGGAGGCGAACGTGGCTGATGCAGAAGGTCCTACGTTCCTGTCAAAAGTTTGGATGTACCTGGCGCACAGCTCCTTGGAGCATACGTGGGTTGGTGGAATGGACCTATACCACTACTACGATACCACGGTTCTGAGTTGCCATACCGTCAGAAGTCTGATAGTTTTGGGTCTGCACTTTATGGTATTGCCATGTGGGGCGCCCATGATGGGTCAGCTGATGCTTCCTCCTCAACTTCTCACTAGCGTTGCTCGGCTCTTCATTGTTGGGCTCTTGTCATGACACCGGCAAAGCTTCGGCGTGGTTCCTCCATGTCGAGCTACATGGTTAGGCTAGCTACTTTGTACAAGTCAAACTGAGGTGCTGCAAGCGGTAGTTCAAAACTGTGGCCAAAGTAGGTCATGATCAATTGACCCCCTTCTTTCTACATAAAGTGCCCTTTTATAAAGTGTTGTTCCCCCGCTAAGTGTGATAGGTCATCGGGAATGTAGTCGAGCTAGGCATTTTCTAAGGCACCCAGTCCGGATGCAATTCATGTGATGGCTGAGGTGGTAGTGATAGGGGTGCTGTTCTGCCATAGTTCCATCTAGTGATGGACCATGTCTATGATAGGGGCATATGCCTTTTTCTTACACACCGCGTAGAGGCATTTCAAATCCTCGTTAGTGGTGCAGTGAGCCTTGCTATGTGGAAAGACGATGAGAGAAACCCAACGAGCCAGGATTCTCATAGTAGGATTGTGGATTTTTGTGGCGCTGTGCTTCCCCGAAACATCCTCACCACAGATTTCCCACCAAAAGGTTGTTTGGTCATACCCCGAAGGTGCATTGGCTAGGGAATAGTTTGAGGAGAACCCTAGGAGATCGCTAAGCCTTCTTGGGGAAATGGCAAACTCTGAATTGAAAAGGCGAAAAATGGATGGTTGTACCTGTGGCGAGTCGCTCGATGCTGTCACACCCGGATCGACAGAACAAACCGCGTAAACTATATATGCTCCAGGAATGAGTCTTGCAGATATAGGACAAAATTACAATAGCACCATAGTCACATGTCAAAGATAAAACGTTACACATCGTTCAACCATCTTTATTACATAGAGACATAAATCTTAACATAAACATAGCGGAAGCACAAAACTAAAGATAACTGGGCACCACAGGGACGTCAACTGGTGGGCGAAGCGCCTAGAAGTCATCAAAGTCCTGAGCATACTCCTCCACATCTCCATCCACTGAGCAGCAGTTGGATATATCCCTCAACAAGGAAAATTTAAAGAAGACAAGCGTGAGTACCTCAACTTGTACTCAACAAGCATAACACAAACGATGAGGCTTTAAGGTTGGCTGACTCGACAGTGTTTGCTTTTAGTGTTGATCCAATTTTATTAGCAACTATTTACTACAGGTGAATAGATAAAACCATTATCCCAGAGATATTACATAGGAAATTAATCAACGTTAATGATATCATAATCACAACCAACATAACCAAAGCCAAAAACCACCAATCCATAGGAGGGTCTGGGCTGTTCATAACCATGAGCATGACTGATATATCAGTTTTACACTCTCGAGAGGTTGCACATCTTTACCCATCAAGTCGTGAGCTACGCTAGTTGTTCATCACATTGCCTTAGATGAGATGACTAGCAAGCACACTACGAGACCGTTACAAAGATCACGTTGGTAAAAGGTAACCACAAGGAATCAAGCGCCGCAACGGTGGGGCCCACCTCCAAAGGGAGTAGCACTCAACACACTCAACCTAAGGTAGCGCAGGGACCACAGAAGCTTACTCCCCCTCTTGCCCCGCAGGTAAGTTACCCTAAACCAAGATGACCTAATTAGTAGGTCAAGACTGCCCCATCCTAGTCTTGTGGTAGAGCGGTTGACCCTAGGTGGTCACTCGATGAACCGGTCCTTGCAGAGAGAGCCGCAAAAGCAAAGAGCACATTGCTCAAACACCCTAAACCATGTAGCTAAAAAGCAAGTTTTAACGAGACATGAACCACTCAAGCACATCGGCACAGATGGCCAAGCTCCAGATTTAAATTGCATAGATCCATTAACCAAATTAATTAACAAAGGATTATGAGTTTGCGCAGCACCTAGCACAACCTAATCCATATGCAACCCAGAAGGTGAATACAAGATAAAAGTAGCTATGGTATAGTCCTTGTGGGCATACAAGATTAACACATGCACATGAAGTGAGTTAAAAAGGTTATTATGCTGTTTGTGTTACATGTGCCTTCTTCAAAGGGTTCCTGCTGCTACTGATCAGGGGCTTCAGGAAATTGGTCACCGGCTTCCTCGGACGGATTAACGCCTAATCACGATGACGGCAACATACAACATCCACGGCACACATACATGCAAGCAATGTGTAAAAAGGACAAGTAATAGTACTTCATTACATAAAAACAGATCTGAAAATTGGTGAAAAACTAATCTACGTACTGCTACGATCATGTGGGCGCAAGAATCACTCAAATCGGAGTTAAAACATGGTTTTTATGCCCAAAACAAGCCCCTAGGGTCAAATCTGTGATAAATAAACTGAACCAGAGGCTAACTTTGCAAAACCGAGGGCATATACATAAATAAATCTAGTCATCGAGGGTTTCAAGGCAAAATCACCAGAGCCTGGACTGTAGATTCAAATCCCAAAAAGCTCAGGGATCAAACCGATAAAAATAGGGCCTAGTCCTAATTATTTTTCAAAGGCGAGGGACTGCGGGTTCATTGCTGACAAACGTGAGGGCTTTTCTGAAAAAGTCCCATGGTTGACAAGGTCAGCGCGGTGTGGCGATGATGTGGCTGGTGAGGGGGCGGCCACGTTAGCCTGACAGATGGGCCCGAGCTGACTAGGATTAAGGGTGGGCGACGTGTCGTGCTGTGAATGGCCCGCGAAGGGGTATGGCTCATTCTAATCATGGCCGTTGATGATAGATCGGACGGCCTAGGGTTCTGAGGGGTAGGGTGGCACCGGCAGCTGACCAAACCCCACTGCGGAGTCCACCTCCCTGTGGTGGCGGCTCGACGGAGCGGCGTGCGCCCAGGCCTAGAGGCGGTCTCGCCGTCCTAGACCTAGCTCGGGAGGGAGCGGGGGCGATGGCGATTCTCACCGGGGAAGTGAAGAGGGCGGACGGGTGGTGGTGAAGCCTGTCGATGGGAGACGGCGGGTGAAGGTGGATGGCGCTCGCGTCCAAAGTCCCTGGGGAGCTCCGGGAACAACCTGCGAACAGCGATGATGGGGGTTAGAGGGCCAGAAGGGCTTCACCGACGACGAATTGGGTGGCGGAGCGACTTACCCGCGACGAGCTCCAGCGGCGGAGTGTGTGCTCTATGGTGCAAGGGAGTGCAATTGGTGTGGTGCAGTGGTAAAGGGAGTGAAGGCGAGTCTCGGGGTGAGCTTTATAGGAGTAGAGCGGCTGCGACGGTAAGGGCGCGGCGATCCCGTTCGGCTCGCGTCAAGGCACAGGGAAGGAAGGGGCAGGGAAGGAAACTGGCACGGATTGTGGGGTTTGATGGCGGGCTATGAGAGAAGGGGAGGCGTGGTCCTAGATTTGATATCCCCCTCTTGAACGGGGCGCCGACACGGCGGAGCGAGATGGAAGGAAGGCATGGATTCACCAGCGGGAGGTGAAGGACAGGCATGACAGGTTGGACCGGGCAGTCAGAGAGTGGTGGGGCGTGGCCCACCTGCCGGTGATGCACAGAGAGGGGGAGAGGGGCTGGCGCGAGTTGGGCCAGCTCTTGGCCCATGTGGGTGAGGGTTGGGCGAGCTGGGCCGCTGGTCAGGCCGGCCTGTGGGGTTTCCCCCCTTTTGCCCTTTTCTTTTTTTTTTTGAATTCTTTTGAATAGGGGTGATAGTTCTATAATTCAAATAAATTTGAATTTGGATCCTTAATTCATAAAAACAAGGAAAATATGCTCCAGCATGTATGCATGAGAAAGTGAGGCCTATGGTTACTTTTATGCATTAATTTAATTCTAATAAATCATGGTAAATGTAATCTAAACACATAAGCCTTAGAAAATTGCATATATTGTTTAGAATTTATTATAAAACATTGGAATTAAAACTAGGGTGTGACAAACCTATCCCCCTCAACAGGAATCTCGTCTCGAGATTCACATAGGTTAGCTAGCAAAGAGATCGGGATAAGCTGCTCTCAGGTCTTCCTCTCTTTCCCAAGTGGTCTCATCCTCAGAATGATGTTTCCACTGCACTCTGCACATTTTGATCCTTTTGTTCCGTGTGACCCTCTCTGACGTTTCTAGAATCTTCACTGGGTGTTCAGTGTATGTCAGGTCCTCTTGCATATCTAAGCCTTGCAGCGGTGTTTGTTCCTCTGGTACTCTCAGGCACTTCTTTAGCTGTGAAACATGAAACATGTCATGTATACCTGCTAGGCTAGGTGGTAACTCCAACTTGTAAGCCACTTCACCTTTCTTCTCAAGCACCTTGAACGGACCTATGTACCTAGGTGCAAACTTTCCTTTTATGTTAAATCTCTGAATCCCCCTCATGGGTGATACCTTCAAGTACACAAAGTCATCAACCTGAAAGGTCAAATCCCTACGTCGCACATCTGCATAACTCTTTTGTCTGGACTGAGCAACCCGCAAATTCTCATGTACCATCTTTACTTGCTGTTCTGCATCCTTGATAATGTCGGGCCCAAAAACTAGCTGTTGTTATAAGAGAATTTGGCATAGGGCAGACTCTTATCCCAACTAGTACCATACTGGATAGCACATGCCCACAACATATGTTCTAGAATCTGGTTGGTCCTTTCAGTCTGACCATCAGTCTGTGGGTGGTAAGATGTACTGAACTAAAGCTTAGTATCCAATGAATCATGTAATTGCTCCCAAAAACGAGACGTGAACTGTGAACCTCTGTTAGATATAATCCTTTTAGGCACACCGTGTAAGCAAACAATTCTGGAATTGTATAACTCTGCTAGCTTGGCGCTAGAATAAGTTGTATTCACTGGTATAAAGTGAGCTACCTTGGTCACACGGTCCACGACTACCCAAATGGAGTTATACCCTTTATGTGTTCTAGGCAACCCAACAATGAAATCCATGCTTATCTCTTCCTATTTCCATTCTGGAATCTTCAGTGGTTGCAACAAACCTGCAGGCCTCTGATATTCTGCCTTCACGCACTGACAAGTGTCACACACTGCAACATATTTCAGCCACTGCTCTTTTCATACCATGCCACCAAAATCTCTCCTTCAAATCATAATACATCTTTGTGCTCCTAGGATGGATAGAGTAGGCTGTATCATGAGCCTCACTGAGTATCAACTTCCTTATACTATCCACATCCAGCACACAGATACGGTTATTGTACCATACCGTACCTTGCTCATCCTCACGAAAGTGTGGCGCCTTGCCCAACTTGATCTGTTTACAGATGTCCTAGATTTACTCATCAGTATTCTGATGTTTCCTTTTTTCTTGCTCTAGTGTGGGCTCTGCTTCAAAAGTTGTGCCTACTGTGTGATGCACAAATCCCAAACTCAAGCTCTCAAACTCCTCACACAACTCAGGTGGCATCTGAAAAGCAACAGCCATGTTGACATAACTCTTCCGGCTTAGAGCATCTACAACTACGTTAGCCTTATCTGGATGGTAGTGTATTTCCATGTCATAATCTTTTATCAACTCCAACCATCTTCTCTGCCTCATGTTCAGCTCATTCCGGGTGAAAATGTATTGAAGGCTCTTATGATCAGTATATATCTCACATTGAGTCCCGAACAAATAATGCCTCCAAATTTTCGAAGCATGTACAACTGCTGCCAACTCCAGGTCATGGGTAAGGTAGTTCACCTCATGCTTCCTCAGCTATCATGAAGCGTAAGCAATTACTTTACCCTCCTACATCAGCACACATCCCAGTCCATCTCTCGATGCATCGCAGTACACTGTGAACCTCTTCTGTTGATTGGGTAGAGTTAGTACGAGTGCCGTGGTAAGTCTCTTCTTCAACTCATCAAAGGATGCCTGCCTCTCATCTGTCCACTTGAATTCCGCATCCTTCTCAAGCAGGGATGTCATTGGCTTCACGATCTTGGAGAAGTTCTCGATGAACCTCCGGTAATAGCCAGCTAAGCCCAGAAATCCTCTGACCTCCTTTACTGTCTGTGGGGGCATCCAATTCAACACGTCAGTGACTTTGCTTGAATCCATGGCGATTGCTCCCTTGGAGATGATATGACCTAGAAAAGGCACCTTGTCTATCCAGAACTCACACTTGCTCAGCTTTGCATACAATTTGTGTTCCCTCAGTCGTTGCAGTGCTAATCTCAAGTGTTGCTCATGTTCCCCTTCAGTTTTGGAATAGACCAGAATGTCATCAATGAAAACCACCACAAACTTATCCAGATAATCCATAAATACCCTGTTCATGAGTTGCATAAAGAAAGCAGGGGCATTAGTCAGACCAAAGGACATCACCGTATACTCAAACAACCCATACTTAGAGATGAAGGCAGTCTTGGGGATATCTGAAGGATGGATCTTCATCTGATGATAACCCAACCTTAGATCCACCTTAGAGAACACACAGGCACCTTGTAGTTGATCGAACAAGTCATCGATGCATGGCAGGGGATACTTGTTCTTGATTGTGACCTCATTCAGTGCCCGATAATCCACACACATCCTCTTAGAACCATCTTTCTTCTCAACTAGTAGAACGGGGAAAGCCCAAGGAGAGGACCTGGGATGGATATACCCCTTGGCTAGCAGTTCATCTATGTTTTTCTTAACCTCTTCTTGCTCTATAGGTGCCATCCTATATTGCCTCTTGGCAATGGGTGCTGTGCTAGGTAAGAGCTCAATGGAAAATTCAACTTCTCGGTCAGGCGGCATACCTATCAACTCATCTGGAAAGACATCTGGAAATTCACAAACCACTCTAATCCCATCGGTAGGTCTAGCCTCCATCTCATGCAAAAATCCAAAAGGACTTGTTGCACTGATACCGACCCCCTGACCATCTGGAGCTGCTAAGTGAACTATACGTTGAGGACAATCAATCTTGACTCCCCATTTAACCAAAGTCTCCATACCCAGGATGATATCTATGCCCATTGAGTCTATGACCATCAGATTAGTGCTGAACCCTACCCCTCTTATGATTATGTTAACTTGTGGACAGATGGTGTTGGTTCTTAACTCCCCTCCCAGTGAGGTTACTAGCAGGTACCTCTTTAAAGTAGTTGTAGGCAATTTATGCCGTTCAACATATCGCTTGGTGATAAAAGAATGGGTAGCACCGGTATCAAAAAGCACTGTTGCAGGATGGGAGTTAATGAGGAACGTACCAAGCACTACATTAGGAGCTTCAGCTGCAGTCTCGGTGGTGACGTGGTTCATTTTTCCTTGCCATGACGCCTTAGTTGGTTGGTTAGGATGCCCCTGTTGCTGTTGTTGTGGAGGGTTCGTCTTCTGACCTTGCTGATTGAGTGGGGCTTTGTGAGGGCAGACATTGGCATAGTGCCCTAGATCGCCACACTTGTAGCAACTACGAACCGTGGAAGCTGGAGTCTGAGTAGTTGCAGGAGGATTGGGATTGCCCTGATGTGGAGCTTGATATGCAGGGTGGGACTACTGGTTTGAGTACTGCGGACCTTCGACTACCTGCTGCGGGAGTTACTGGTATCCCTGTTGCTGTTGGTAGCGGGGCCATGTGTTGCTACTAGAGGACCCAGGAGTGAAACTTCCTCTTCTTCTCCTCCATCTCCTGCCGCTTCCACTCAGTGATGAGCGCACGATCAACCAAGTGATTGAAGTTATTGAAGTTGAGGTTCATAAGTGAGTACTCAAGTTGGTCATTGAGACCCTCCAAGAATAGCTCTTGCTTGTCGCTATCTTCAGCGACCTCATCTGGGGCATAGCGGGTAAGTTACAAGAACTTGTCACGGTATTCCATCACTGACATATTCCCCAGCTTGAGCGAGAGGAATTCCTTTTTCTTCATCTTTATAGTGCCAGCAGGCACGAGATGGCTTCTGAAATGCTCTCGGAACTGGGCCCAGGTAAAGGCCTCTGTATCCTGCTACCAGTAGGACTCCCACCAGTCTAGGGAAGCTCCTCTCAGCTGTCTTGCTCCATACAACACCCACTCACGATCATCGCATTAGGCGATGTCCAATTGGCGCTCCACTGCCCGGAGCCAGTCATCAGCTTAGAGAGGGTCGACTGCATGGGAGAAGGTTGGTGGATGTCCCCTCAGGAAGTCTGCACGCCTATCATGTGGCTGTGGTGGTGGTGGAGCTGGGTTAGCATGAACTTGCTGTAGTGCTTGCACATCGTTTTTTACAGTTGCCATCATCTACATTTGGAGCTGATAGAACTGCTCGGGTGTTAGTGGTGGCGGGTTGGGCAGTGGGTGACCACCATTGCCTTGGTAGTTCTCAAGTCCATTGCTAGCACCTCTCCTAGTGTTCACCATCTGGTTATCATAAAAACAGTATAAGAATATGTGTGCTGTACAAACTCAAGGTGACGAGGAATGACAAGATAAAGTGGAGAAAGAGCAATAGAGTAGATAGCTTTATTCGCAAACGATCTAAATTATTTTTTGTTTTTGATTCAAACTTGTTCATACTATGGACAATCCCCACAGTTGGACTGCTCACTCAATCAAAAATCCAAATCACACAGAGTTCAAAATAACAAGCATCCAGGCATTAAACATTGACCAAGGTTTAACACAACCGACTCGACACAACGACTCGACACAAACGTGCTATCGTGATACATAAGGATAACTAGTCATCCTGGGGAAGTATCCTAGTAGAACTACCTAGCTCTTCGGGGCGAGTCCTCTTTGCGAGAGGGAGACTGAGCTGGGTCCAATGCTGGCACCTGAGGTGGCAGTCCTGCCACCCTGTCCAACAGAGCCTGAAGGTGAAACACATCACCGTTCCTGTTTTGGAGCTCCTCTGGCACCCTGACATAGGTAGTAGTAAGAGCCGACACGTACTAAACTAGCTTCATTAGCTGTCGGTTTTCTTCACCCCGAATCGAAGCTATCCCATGTCTCGTTTCTCCGGACTTGCGGCGCGAGAAGTAACGGTACTAAGTCTGGCAGAGTGGTGTGTGGTAGCCATGGCAGAGAGCCCCTAGAGCCTATTGCGCGATGTCCTCAAGTGCAGTCTCCATGGTCTCATGCTCAGCAAAACTGTTGTTCCTATGGAACACAGTATGCCCTCCATGGTTGGGGTTGGGTTCCAAGATCTGTAGACTGGCCATCCAGGTGTCGGTGTGGTCGGGGTGCGTACGCTGTCGGGCTTGGTAGACGACTTCATAGGTGGTGTAGCCCAGGTCATACAGGTAGTCGCGGAGAAGCTAAGGGAACTCCAGATCGGCACCGTCACGAGGGTGCACCACGTCCACCCAAGAAGAAACCTCCTTCTGACCTCCGTCGTCCGAGGGGACAACCACGCGGAACGGCCACAGTAGGTACTGCAGGTGGTGGCGGTGGAGGAGCTAGAGACGACTAAGCTGCAGGTGGCGGAGGACCTATGGGTGGAATTGGCGCTGTCGGGGGAGTTGGTGGTGTAGAAGGCACAGGTGGTGAAAGAGACGTCGGCGACGGTAGGGGCATTGGTGGAGCATCATCTTCGTCCGAGCTGATGTAGATGATCTCATCATCTGGGTCCTCCTCCGAGTCCTCTGGGTTGGGGTACACCGGAATCACCCCATTCTCCTCAAGGGGATGTGGCACCTGGTCCATAGGCTGGTACTCGAACGGCTGTGGCGGCAAAGGCTCTGGCAGCTCTGGTAACTGGGGCTCGATCGGCTGTGGCGGCCGAGGTACAGGGGCGCGCTGCGGAACTGGTGGTGCAACACGACGAAGGTAACCCTTGGTACTCTTGTGGGCAGTCTGCTTGGTATGAGCCATCGCCAGCTGCAACGCAAGAGGAAGATCAGTTCTACATGGAAAAAAGGAAATAACAAAAGTTTTCGAACGTAATGTGTGAACATAAGCATTGGGGAAGTAAAGGAAGAAAAATTAAAAAAAAATCAACAAGTAGATCAAGGAGAAGTGATTTACTTAAAATCGACCATTTCTATCTAGGCTCTCCTCCTACAGTCGACATGGCTCTGATACCAATTTTGTCACACCCGGATCGACAGAACGAACCACGTAAACTATATAAGCTTCCTGGAACGAGTCTTGCATATATAGGACAAAATCACAATAGCAGCATAGTCACATGTCAAAGATAAAACATTACACATCGTTCAACCATCATTATTACATAGAGACATAAGTCTTAACATAAACATAGCGGAAGCACAAAACTAAAGATAACTGGGATCCACAGGGACGTCAACTGGTGGGCGAAGCGCCTAGAAGTCATCAAAGTCCTGAGCATACTCCTCCACATCTCCATCCACTGAGCAGCAGTTGGGTATATCCCCCAACAAGGAAAGTTTAAAGAAGACAAGCGTGAGTACCTCAACTTGTACTCAACAAGCATAACACAATCGATGAGGCTTTAAGGTTGGCTGACTCGACAGCGTTTGCTTTTAGTGTTGATCCAATTTTATTAGCAACTATTTACTACAGGTCAATAGATAAAACCATTATCCCAGAGATATTACATAGGAAATTAATCAAGGTTAATGATATCATAATCACAACCCAACATAACAAAGGCCAAGAACCACCGATCAATAGGAGGGTTTGGGATGCTCATAACTGTGAGCACGGCTGATATATCAGTTTTACACTCTCGAGAGGTTGCACATCTTTACCCACAAGTCGTGAGCTGCGCTAGTTGTTCATCACATTGCCTTAGATGAGATGACTAGCAAGCACACTATGAGACCGTTACAAAGATCACATTGGTAAAAGGTAACCACAAGGAATCAGGCGCCGCAACGGTGGGGCCCACCTCCAAAGGGAGTAGCACTCAGCACACTCAACCTAAGGTAGCGCAGGGACCACAGAAGCTTACTCCCCCTCTTGCCTCGCAGGTAAGTTGCCCTAAACCAAGATGACCTAATTAGTAGGTCAAGACTGCCCCATCCCAGTCTTGTGGTAGAGCAGTTGTCCTAGGCGGTCACTCGATGAACCGGTCCTTGTGGACAGAGACGCAAAAGCACAGAGCACATTGCTCAAACGCCCTAAACCATGATGCTAAAAAGCAAGTTTTAACGAGACAAGAACCACTCAAGCACATCGGCACAGAGGGCCAAGCTCCAGATTTAAATTGCATAGATCCATTAACCAAATTAATTAACAAAGGATTATGAGTTTGCGCAGCACCTAGCACAACCTAACCATATGCAACCCAGAAGGTGAATACAAGATAAAAGTAGCTATGGTATAGTCCTTGTGGGCATACAAGATTAACACATGCACATGATGTGAGTTAAAAAAGGTTATTAGGATGTTTTTGTTACACGTGCCTTCTTCAAAGGGTTCCTGCTACTGCTGATCAGGGGCTTCAGGAAATTGGTCACCGGCTTCCTCGGACGGATCAATGCCTAATCACGATCACGGCAACATACAACATCCACGGCACACTTACATGCAAGCAATGAGTAAAAAGGATAAGCAACAGTACATCGTTACATAAAAATAGATCTGAGAATTGGTGAAAAACTAATCTACGTACTGCTACGATCATGTGGGTGCGAGAATCACTCAAATCGGAGTTAAAACGTGGTTTTTATGCCCAAAACAAGCCCCTAGAGTCAAATCTGTGATAAATCAACTGAACTAGGGGCTAACTTTGCAAAACTGAGGGCATATATGTAAATAAATCTAGTCACTGAGGTTTTCAAGGCAAAACCACTAGAGCCTGGACTGCGGTTCAAATCCCAGAAAGCTCAGGGGTCAAACCGAGAAAAACAGGGCCCAATCCTAATTATTTTTCAAAGGCGAGGGACTGCGGGTTCATTCCTGACAAACGCGAGGGCTTTTCTGAAAAAGTCCTACTACTGACAGGGTTAGCACGGCGTGGAGATGACGTGGCCAGAGATGTGGTGGCCACGTTGGCCTAACAGATGGGCCCGAGCTGACTAGGATTAAGGGTGGGCGACGTGTCGCACTGTGAATGGCCCGCGAAGGGGTATGGCTTGTTCTAATCGTGGCCGTTGACGATAGATCGGACGGGCTAGGGTTCCGAGGGGCAGGGTGGTGCTGCCGGTGACCAAACCCCACGACGGAGTCCGCCTCCCGTGGTGGCAACTCGCCGGAGCGGCGTGCGCCTGGGCCTAGATGCAGTCTCGCCGTCCTAGACCTAGCTCAAGAGGGAGCGGGGGCGATGGCGATTCTCATCGGGTAAGTGAAGAGGGCGGAGGGGTGGCGGTGAAGCCTATCGACAGGAGACGGTAGGCAGAGGTGGACAACGCTCATGGGTAGGGGCGTTAGAGGTGCACGCTCGTGTCCAAAGTCCCTAGGGAGCTCCGCGAACAACCTGCGAACGCGATGATGGGGGTTAGAGGGCCGGAAGGGCTTCACCGACGACGAAATGGGCGGTGGAGCGACTTACCCGCGATGAGCTCCAGCAGCGAAGTGTGTGCTCTGTGGTGCGAGGGAGTGCAATTGGTGTGGCACAGTGGTAAAGGGAGTGGCGGCCTGTGGTTACTTTTATGCATTTATTTAATTCTAATAAATCATGGTAAATGTAATCTAAACACATAAGCCTTAGAAAATTGCATATATTTTTTAGAATTTATTACAAAACATTGGAATTAAAACTAGGGTGTGACACATGCGGAGGGTCATTAGGAACTCTATGGTCAGAAGGATGGATCTTTCTTCATCAATGTTCCTAAAACCACTCCACCCTGTGTACTCGAACTCTTGTGTGAATCGGTACAGCATGTCGATGTTGGTGAGGAAGAAGGCATCGAAATACCTTGTTCTCCCAAAGTGCTTGGGATCAAGGTGTTCCAATATCTCTGCCTCGCCATCATTGCATGGCACATTGTCATTGATGGTTAGAAGCGTACACTATGGCTGGGGTTGCGATGATGTTGCCTCGTCCTGGTGGTGGCTGGCGCTGATGGACATCCTGTTGGACACTGTTGGAGTCCTCGAACTTCCACTCTGAGAGTGGTAGCACAATGGAAACTTGAGGTGTATGCCCTTCCCCATGTTGCTCAAGGCCTTCTTGGCTTTCTTGAAAAATGAAGACATCATACAAAACAGACACAAGAAAACACCCAAGGGAAACAACAGATAAAGTATAGCGTTAGCGGTTAGCAGTCCAAAAGTCAACCGTCCGAAGGTTAGTCATCCTTGTGGGGCAGAGCCTCCACAAACCGTCTAATAGATCGAGAGTCTAGCACTAATTTTATTCAGCAAATTTTCCTAAGTGCTGAAATTAGCTAAGTGCTTAAATTAAGAGAGTGATTAGAGGGAGAGAGAGAGCTCGCGTATTTATACGAGGGGGAAGTGCATGCATGCACTCGTATTTATAGGTGCGTGAGAGCAGGCATGGAGCAGCAAGGGGGCTGGGTGGCCTAGGGGGCTATGCCCCTAGCCTAGACGGTGCGCGCATGTGAGGATAGGATAGGAGCGGCTCGCGGGCGCCTGGTAGCGTCGGTGCACAGGAGTCAGGCGGCCGCGGCCTAAGTGCCGTTCTCGCACGAGTGCAGGGAGCAGGGGCCGGGCGGCCACTTTCAAGGGCCCTGGCAGCCTGTCAACGCACACCGAGCTAAGGGGCAGGCAAAGGAGAGGGGTCAGGCGGCTCCAAAAATCATTTTTTTTTTGAAATATGGATATGAGAATAAACAAACTAATGCAAAACTTGAAATTTAAACATTTAGTGGCCAAATTCAAAGGACTGAATGCAAGATAAAAAGCAAATGCGTGGGAAATTAAATATGTAGTGGAGGATAATGCCAGTTTACCTCCTAGTGAGGGCAAGTCATAACTTTTTTTGGAGTCAATGCTTGACGGAGACTTCGCAGTCGTCTGCGCTGCAACTTTTGCTCTCCAAATTTTCTTTGTTGCCATAGCCTTCTAATTCTGAGTGTTTCTTTTCACCTTTTCTTCTGGTTTGGCTTTTGGCGTTTCTTCTGCTTTCTTAAACCATTCCTTGGATGTGTTTGTTGTTTTGGCAGTGACCTTTGTGACAGGAGCTTTGCCTCCTGCTTGCTTTGTTGGCAGGCTTAGCCATCGAGGCACGTCTTAGTAACTCGGCTTTGCGATCGGATTTGAGCTTGCAAGCTTCTCCATCTAGTAGGACTTTCTCCATTGCTAGGATGATACGATCCACTTTCAACTGGCTTGGTGAGAGCTCGATCTTGGGTCTCAGTGTGTCCCTAGGTGCCTGACATTTGACTGTTTTCACCTGTCGGCATTGTTCGACCTTCGGCTTGAAGACGAATGTTTCCCTTCTGCCATTGATGTTGAGGTAGACTTCTCCAACTCCGACACCAATGTTGGTCTCAGTGGTGCTTTAAAACGGTCACCCGAGGATGAGTGGCGTTTTGCTATCCATTTCCATATCTAGCACCACAAAGTCCACCGGGATGAGAAAGTTCTGGATTTTGACCGGAATATCCTCAGCGATCCCGACGGGGTAGCGAATCGACTGATCTGCCAGCTGCAGGCACATGGCAGTAGGGGCAAGTGTGGCATGTGTTAGTTTATCAAAAACTACCTTTGGCATGACGCTCACACTTGCTCCCTGGTCACAGAGAGCTTGATCGAAGTGTTGGGTCCCGATTGAGTATGAGATGGTTGGGTTCCATAGATCCTTTTTCTTTTGTGGCGGCTTGCTGAGTATAGCATCGCTACACTCTTCCATGAGGTGCATGCATTCTGTGGATGGCAGCGGCTTCTTGTTGTTGAGGATGCCCTTCAGGTACTTAGCATACGCAGGCACCTGCATCGCATCTAGAAGTGGGATGTTGACATATAATTTCTTAATTACCTTAACAAACTTGCTGAACTGGTCATCAATGGAGGTCTTCTTCTGCCAGTTGAGGAAAAGGGAGCACGGTAGTGTCATAGAACCCATGTGGAGCTGACATTGGGTTCTTCCTTCACCGGTTGTGGCTCACTAGCCACTTCTTCTTCCTCAGGTTCGGTGGGTTTTGTCTGCTCCTTTCTTGCATTCCTAGGATGTGGGGGGTCTTGTGTCGACCTTCCACCCCAGTGGTTACAACATTGATATGTTCCTTCGGGGGTGGCACGGGCTATGCCGGAAGCTTGCCCGAAGTAGGACTAGGCAGAGCGGCAGCAAGCTGGGGTATTTTTGTTTCTAGCATTTTATTAAAGCTCAATTGGTTCTTCATGGCACTATTAAGAGTTTCCACTTGCAAGGACAAAGATTCAATAACTCTAGTGTTGGCATGGAATTTCTTGCTTATCCTATCGTTCACAGCTTTTTGATCGAAAGGATTTTTATTGAACTGCTGAGAACTACCAGAAGACGTACCTTGCCTAGAGAAAGGTAGATGTGGGCGTTAATTCCAACCTGGTTGAGGACGAGGCCTATTGTTGAAGCTATTGTTGTTGATGAAGTTAACATTGTCCGATCCATTTCTAGGCCAGCTGTTCCCCGTATGGCTAGTATTCCGACAGTGCTTGCAAGTCATGCAAGAATCTAGTGCCTAGACTGGCACCGCTTTAGGAGAATCCTCCAACTTCTTTAGCATGAGGTGTCGGTGTTTAGTACTAGCGATGCACCACAGGATGTATCACACAATGCTTTTGTGGTTGGCGAGATCGACCACAGCTCGATGGTTCGCATGAAACACGATGGGAACAAGATTTATACAGGTTCGGACCGTGGAAAGTGTGGCGGAACCGCTAATTTAATCCAAGCTAAGCACACATGCCACCACATGGCTCGCAGTGCATTTAGACCGAACTAAATCCGGTCGTCCGTCGAGAGTCATTCGGCTCTCGATATTACCCTATCACAGAGAAACCGACATCATACACATCCAGCCCTCGATGGTGCCACAACAGTTACATCATCACAAGCAATTGAATATAGCATAAGTAGACTTAGTTTACAAACTAGTTTGAAATAAAATACAAGTTCCAACATAGTGCCATCACGAGGCAAGTTCCAAAGTATCTTGCAGCGGAATTCAAAAGTTCAAAATTCATAACAACATCAAAAGACTTGCATCAAATGAAACAACATCGTGCCCACTGATGTTGCTCCTATGCCACACATAGTGATCGTCAGCCTTGATGGAGGCATGCACCTCCACCGACGCAAGTGCAAACAAAGAACTCCATACCTACGCTCAAAATGTGTGGGCAAACCCTGAGTACTAATTACTCAGTAGGACTTAATGGAATGGTTTACGGCTGATGCAAAGCTTGCTTACTAACAAGTGGATCCTTAGCCATAAATTTTAAACAGTGACATATTAACATAAAGTAACAAGATTTAACAGTTGCATATATCATCATGATAATAAATTGTAGAAATGTAACATACAAGTACAAACACGTGGAATTTGAAAACAATGAATATTAGATACAACATATTCAAGTAGTTACAGTGTTGCCCGACAGTGACATTGTCATTCTCACACCTGGTGAGCATCAGCAATTCGAATCGATTTTAATTCCCGGGAATAATTATCATGCAAAGGGTATATGCTTACTAACCGCAGCGTTCCCACATATATCCCCCATCTTAACCTGTCTCGTCCCAAGATTCAAAGCGCCCCCACCTAACCCCCAGGTTGTGCCCCCATGGTGAGCCTACCGACATCTCGGTCTCCCCGCCACGAGTACAAAACTCCCCCAGGCATTCTGCCTCCATCTAGTGGATGGGCGGCACCTCGAAAACTTTGAATGAGCTTAGGAAAGACTTTCACCAGTTCCACGACCCAGATAAGAATTCTAGCAATGTTACACCAATCAGCAGACGAACAGCGAACGGGCATTATGCGGCTCAGGCGGAGCCTAATAGTACAACAACACACACCACAAAATAAAATTATTCTCCGCCCGGTCTCCATTTAAATCATGAGCATAATAATAATTTTCCAACAGTAAAAGTTCTATGATATTTGAATCCACCTACGTGACGAGTGACTCCATTCACTCGCGTCTACTCACACCTAGCAATTCTAGGCAACTCATCCTATAAACTCTAGGTATATGTGCTAGGCCATGGCAGCCAAGGAATCTAATGCACTTGTTTTCAATCAACTCCTAATGCAGATGCATAATCATCAAGCAATCAACATTATATTAGCTGGGAGAATCATGGTCCTGCCTACCTTCCTCACTATGCTCAGTAGTTGCTTCCAGAATGAAATTGGGGATGGACTGTGGATCCTCCTGGTACTGGTCTAACGGCTCCTAGTGTGGGGGCTCGCCGTCTGGCTCCTCGATCACCAGCTGATCTTGCGTGGGTCCTTCATTAGCGGGGTCTATATGCATGATATGATATGCAAGGAGTCCAAAGGAATGCATAAACTATTCATTTTCTTGGTTAATCCTGACCAATACTAAGAAATCAAACAAACCATCACCTAGTCTAGGTCAATCCATCATATATGTTAACATAAGGTAACTTGCAACAAGTGAACGAGTTTAAACATTCCAATTTATTTGTTTGTAGGAAAGAACCCTAATTGTACTATGTGTTTTGTGTATTTATTGAATTAAAGTACTCAGGTTGAGTTCAGGTTGTTAGATAGTTCTAAATGAGCCTTGATAATTATGTGATGTAGATAAATATGATATAACACCATTGACAAAAATCCAGCCATAAAAGGAGTTATAATTTAATTACTGAAATTCTAACAATTTACCTAGCATTTTAATTCTCAGATTTATTATAAATCATAGAAATGGTTTCTGATTGTGAAATTTTACAGCCAGCCTATCATGTCATGTTCAGCATGCATAAAATCCAGCAAGCAAAATAACTAAAGTTTGACAGGACAACTATTTTCCACATATTTAATTTAGCTTATTTTGCATGCAGCTTAAACAGTAGCAATAAAATTCACAAAAATGTTTTTTGGAACCTAAAACTAACTATAAAGCACCATGATTTTTCTCAAAATTTATTTCGTAACATAAGGTACTTTTTTCCTATTATTTACTTTAAAAAGCAATAAATTGTCATTTTCAAATCACCATTAAAACTTGACATGCACAGTCCCATACTTTATTAGTGAGATATACATGTAGCAAGGAATGCATACAAATTGCATGAGATTATTTTGAGCACATTTTATGTAGAAAACATTTTTATGTTCATAAAGCACACATAATACATGTATAAGGGCAAAACAGTAATAAAACAGCGAGTGCTAGGGCTACCAAAAATCACACAGAGCCTAAAAATTATGGTAAAGCTAATTTCCAAGTTTCAAAATTTTTAGAACCCATTTAACCCACTTTTGCCTATTTAATCATTTAAGAATGCATGCTCAAAACCAAGGGCAAAATGATACTTTCACAGATCCACATCATACCCATCCTGTAGATCTACTAGGGAGGAGTCCATGGAAACTGAGTTTGCATTTTTACCATTTTTGTGTGATTTTTAATGAATTTCAAAATTTTCAGCCGAAATGAAATGTTTAAAAAGGAAAAACCCCAGATCTGAGGACCTACACGTAATTAAACGTAGATCTCAGGGGGTAGCTTGCAAGATCTGTAAGAAACATCGCAAAGTACAATGGATTTAAATGGAAAACGATTAAACTCCAAGGGCTAATTTGGAAAACAGTCGTCTTCCTCCCTGGGCTTCTTCAACCTCGCGCCTAAGGACGGACAGGGCGGTGGCATGCGGCCATCCCGGCCTGTGGGGTCGTGGGGACCGAGGAAGCTCACCCCAGTACCTGCTTCATTGGCGAACGGCAGAAACATCGCGGTGACGGAGCTCTTGGACGCGGAGACTTCAGCGCGCAATGCGGCACGGCGGAGCAGCTCCAGCGGCCAAGGGCGAGAGGGAACGGTGGAGCGGAGGGCGGGGAAGGCCGGCGCGGTGCTGGGGAGGCGCGGGAGCAGCTGTAGGTGGCCGGCCAAGCTCGGCTCGAGCTCCAGCAATGGTGACGGGAGAAGGAAACAAGAGGGAGAGAGAGGGAGAGGGTCTATGGTGAAACAGAGCAGAGGAAGAATGGAGCAGGGGGGCGCCTCCACATAAGGCGAGGGAGCGCGGTCGGGGAGACCACCGCCCGTGGCGCCCATACGCCGGTGGCTGCGTGGCGCCCGACTGCTGGCGCAGCGTGTGTCCGGTCAGGGCGGCCCCATGCGTTCCTGGAACAAAAAGAAAGAAGAAAGTGAAAAATGTTGACCCCTGTTTGACTACTGAGACATTTGTTTGAATTTTGAGTTTTTTAACAACCTAGAGGCCAATTTAGATGAAACTCAAAATACAAGAAGTGCTCTAAACATGGTGATCTACAACTTTGTTATAAACTTTAACACCATGTTTTATTTAAGTTTGAGCAGAAATTTGAATCCAAAAATTTTGACCACAGTTTGACTAACATCATCTACCAATTTAGAAATTCTAAAAGTTCATTTTAGGGCCACTTTCACACAAGGATTTATATACCAATGTTGTTCAGAATTTCATGATCTACAATGTTTCTATATAAAGTTTTGCATGATCATGAATGTTGTTTCACAGAAATTTGAATTTACCAAGCAGGTCTGTTTTTGACAGATTTCACACATTGGCAGAAAATGACTCAAAACAATATGCAAACCTTCATGGATGTAAAAGCACAAAATATCAAAGTTGTTCAGGATGGAATGGGCCACAAGTTTGGTATGCAATGTTTCATCTAATTCATGACAGATGCAAAGTTATAACCGCAAATGTTGTAGCAAAATGCTGAAAACAAAGTTCAAAATGCATTATTTCAATCAAGTTTGCTAATGAGGTTCAAATGCATGCCATTATATGCTGAAATGCTAAATGTATAATAAAATTAAGCAAGTGATGCCAATGATATGCACTTCAGATGCTAGGGCCATCACAGAAAGCATAACACCCTACGTCCTATTTGTGGCTGATTGTATTGATCTGAGTTCTCGATATTACAGTGAGAGCGCGGTTGGCAAGGGCTTTGGTGAGCGATGGCATGATGTGTTTTATGTTGATCTCTATGTAGGAGTCCCTCACCCGCCTTATATAGGCTGACGAGTTCTTGGGTTACAAGTCAGGTTCCTTCTATATCTCCTAGAAGGTTTAGATTACAAAAGATCATAGAGTCCGCGATCAACATCCTTTCCATCTTTGAGTCCCGTACTCTTTTGGAATAGAGTCTGAGGCTCGTACTCTCTTTACACTTTCCCAAATTGCATCATCCTTGCCTTGATCACCAAGTTCTGCTCATCCTTTGCTGTTTATAAGCCTAAGCCAATTAGACGACCCATGAAATCTGCCATCTGGCCTTGTGAGGTCCATCAACGACCCATGCCTTCAATCCATGGCATGAGGACCTAGGGGATATCTATCCCCCACAAGCACCTAAGGGTCGAATTAATTATGAAAGCAATTAAATCTAGACTCCAAAGAAAGCCACCAATGCTTGTGCATTCTACCAAGTCAACAAAATTTCTTTTGTGTCAAGATTTCTCTATTGGTTGCACTGCATAGGTGCACCCAAATGGTATAGCCCCCGAGCTTCAAATTGACTTGAGTAACAATCAGTTCGTAGATCCATAAATTTAAAAATCCCATTCATAATCTTTCTGAATCATTTAAGGCCATGTCCTAGTAAAATTCCCAAATTTTAACTTGGCGGAATTTTCGATAAAATTCCCCACCCAATGGGTATAAGCAGATAAAACTTTGCTATAATACCCCACACTTGATTTCACCAGTTGCCATGACAACAACACCTCTTCGAAAAACCCAACCGCCATCATATCCAACTTTTTCAAACCGTCACCGCATTTTAGAATTCTTACGCGTGTACTGTTTGGAATACAAAGCGCCTTCCTTGCACGCGTACTGCCAGGAACACGAAGTGACGTGCTTTGCAGTATATAAGAAAACCCTAAGATCCATCTTCCAGACATTGCCATTCCTGCAAACACGCTTCCCCTCCAGAAAACAACCCTAATACCAGTTGCACGCTCCTAATCATCACCGATGCCATGGCTAGTGGCAGTGGCAAAGGCAAGGAGCCTGCTAGCCCCGTGAGGCCACCAAGGGAAGATACCTTCAAAGATGACTTCGACGAGGATGACGAGGAATACTTCGGGGATTATGGCGATGGTGATTCACTGGCCATCCCCGACAGCGACGACGAAGACGTGTCGCAGCACGAGGACCTAGCCCCCTCTGACTCCGACAGCGAGGGGTACAACGAGAAGGAGAACACCATGCTTAGGGGCTTTAACCACCCTAGGCTCACTAGTCTAGATGACAGTGAGGAGGATGAGGCTGAAGACATCGACGATGAAGATGACGATGATGACGACGACGACGATGATGATGGCAACGATGATGACAGCGAGGATGACAGTGCCTGCCCATTAAAGCGTCGCCGCATTGCCCTCTAGATAGTAGTAGTTAGGGGTAGGAGTAGCATGTAGTAGACCTACGATGCTTCACTTGTAATTCCCCAATGTATCCAGTGCTTTTTTGATCAATGAATCCTCGCTTTTGTTTCTGAATTGAGTTCTTGAATGTTAATTGCTTCACTTTTGAGTTTTGTGGTAGCCTCCTATGATTTTTGCATGAACGATGTCTGCTTCTTGAACATATGAATATATGATCATCAAAATCCAAGTAAAATCCTTGAACGATTGAAGTGAACCAAACTGCACATTTGTCTTGATCAAGGTTTGACGCATAATTTTGGACCGAGTGAACAAAGCCCGACTCAAATATAAGAAAACCGGACTAGCGCTTGATGAAATACAAGAAATCTTGAGCCAACTGAAAATTAAAAGAGCAACCAGACTGCCCTAGTCAAAGTCATGTCTGACTGAACTATGAATCTGCCATCACGATACTTAACGACGTTGTGGTAGTAAGAAAGAGCAACGTCTCTTTACTTGGACGTCGTTAGGGTTATAAGAGGACTAATACCCTAACAGTTCCTTCCACTCGAATCATTATTCCCCAACTGCTTCATTAACTCCACTGCCGCCGTTCGTAACCTAAAACTCCTCAATCCAATCTCCCCAAACTTCACCATAATTCTTCCCTTTAGCATTGATGGCGCCCAAGAAGAACATTGTGAGCGAGCGCAGAAACACCACTGATGGCCTCCCGCGCAACGATAATGCTCCAATTTCATCCCCATTCATCGCATTTCGTAAGTCCACCATTTCTGAATCTGATCTCCTCCGGTTACTAAAGATGAATGCTCTACCCACAAAAGAAGTAGTAGGGTGGAAAAGTTGCAAGGGGGAAAGAGCTCCCACTAAGGATACGCATGAAGCAGTTGTCTTTACCCCTTTCTTTGTCTGTGGGTTGGGATTGCCCACCTATTCTTTCGTTCGAGGACTTCTTAATTTCTATGCCATTGATCTTACTCACATGAATCTCAACTCCATTCTGCAAATTACTGTCTTTATCCATCTGTGTGAGGCCTTCCTGGGGATTGTCCCACATTTTGGTCAATGGAAATACCCGTGTCATTGCAAACCTAGCACCAGAGACGGAGTCTTGCAAGATGTAGGGGGTGCGAGTTTGGAACTGCGCCATGGTCAAAATCACTGTATCTTGATATTCCCCTAAAAGACAGTAATAGGGGTTGGCACACCGAGTGGTTCATCATGGAAAATCATGGAAACTCGCTGCCAAGTCAGTCAGGACGGCAGCCCAACACAAAATAGACCAATTGGGAAGGGGCACCAACTCAAGAAGAAACTGCTGAAGTTGACATACTACTGAAAGAAATAACCGACTTAAAAGAGAAAGGTCTAACTGCCCAAGCTGTGGTAATTGACTTTGTCTTCCACAACATTCAACCCTTGAAGGATCGAGTTTATCCAGCATATCTATATGCCGAGGCAAGCGATCCCACCAGAGAGACCAGCCATGTGAATACTAAAGAAGAAGTCCAAGCACGAGTCGATGCAATGTTGAGGGGTGACATATATAATGAAGGAACTCCACAGCCGTACTCTGCCTAGAATCCATCCCCTTCTGTAAGTATCCTGTTGCATGAATGAAGCAGCTGCACAACTCAATAATATCGACTGAGCTAATAATTCTCTTATTTTGTTGGTGCAGTCTGACATCTCCAAATTTCTGTCCGACCCACCACAGCAAGGTGGTGACCAAGTCTTGAAGCAAAAGTCAGAATTGTCTCCTCAAGACATGGAAGTTGTTGTGGCAGCTACGCAAAGTGTCATTGTCATTCTGTAGGCAACAATGAAGCAGCAACATTCATTGTCATTCTGTGTCCGACCCAAGATGAGGTGACCCCACCAGGGGCTGACACAAAGGAGGACCAAGCCCGCGACCATGAGAGTGCTAATCCGACTGACCTAGCCCCTGAGCATACAGATGTTGCCAGGGAAAAACTGCAAGCTCATCTAGTCCCAAAATGGACTCGCACCAAGGTAGGTGCTATGAAACCCAAGCCATCGCCCATTAAGAAAACCACCAAACAACAGCTATCAAACGAAAAATCTACCTTTGACATTAATTGGGGGTCTTTGATCGACGAAGAAGAAGAAGAGAACCCACTCAAGCATCATGACAAGAGATCAAAGATACAGCATGACCTTGGCACCTCCTCCTCTCTAGTTAAAGAACAGATATCCAGAGTAGGGGAACTGGATTGTCAATGTTAAATGACGACGTTGATAGATGCATACAGGTAGCTCTACAACGTCCATACACTCTAGTGGCCAATGAAAAAACTGAACCACTGAGGTGTGTATACTAGTATTCATATCGATTTTCCCATAATGCCATTGCTTGCATTCACTCTGCATGACTAATTTGCAGGGCATCGCCAACGCAGCCTTTGAATGTAGCTGGTGAGAAACCAACTAACCCATTTGAAGCTGAGACTCTCTTGGAACAAGACCGTGACAGCTCGAGCCCCCAAGCCTCTCCATGCTCTATAGGCGAGCAAGAAAAAAGATCCTCAGTCAATGAAGGAGCCAAAGAGAGTGAGTCCAGGCATGATGCAGTCGAAACCCCCAAGACTAACACGATGGATGCTAGGAAAGAGACCACACAGAATGATAACCAGAATGCCAAAGGAGGTGAATCAGTAGACTGGCATGATGTCCTATCCAACACAGGGGTCAATACTGCTCAAGTTGATGAGGTTCATTCGGGCAGCGCCAATGTTGATACTGCCCAGCAAAATCTATCAGGAGAGAACATGCAACATCATGGAAGAGAAATTACTAATGAAGCTAATCTGGTTGACTCAGTCGCTGAACAAGAAATTCCTGTGACCTGATCTGGCCGCCATGCATCTGCCATGATATCCTCTCATACCATGATAGCCAACAGCAGCAATCTGACTCTTGACACTGTTAATGAGAATTAGCAATTAACCCTAGTTCCTCCCAGTTCGAGTCCACTGGCGATTTTTTAGGTAACCTGACTTCTCAGCTATGTTGCTGTTGCACTCAAATACAGGTGGACAGTGTGGTTTGGACGCAAAGCACATGGGAGACAAGGATCGCGCTGCTGCCTCACTCGTCTCCCTATCGTGCAGCTCCGATTGGCTCACAGTGGGGGCACCGATCCTGGTTGTTCGTGGTGGTGCGGGCGTGCCACCTGGCTCGACCTTGGAGCTAGGAAGGTGGGTTGGTCGCATTAATTGGCTCCTGTTCTCCCTGTAAAGCTTACTCACAATAGATCTAAACGTTAAATTCCTGCCGGATACCTAGGATCGGCAAAAACGAGATGTCGTGTACTCCAGTCGGCTAATGCGAGAGCATCGAGTTTTCCATCGGGTATGAATGATCAGAGTGAAAAGCCAAAACCGCATTCCAATATAAGAAAGCCCTAACTAAAAACATGATATAACATATCCACATAATCAAATCAGCTTTCAACCAGGACCTCCAAAGAAGTCCATCTAACTAGACAGATACAAATTAAGACATGCATAGCTAGGGTGCTCGAACTACGGTAATCTATCGGCAGGTCACGTGCACACACTGCAGCGGCATGTCGTGGATTGTAACAAGCGATTAGGTAGTGCAGAACGAACTACATGAAGATGGATCTACTACATGAAGCATAGGTGCATAACATATCGATAGACATGCAAAGGTAAAGATGGATCTCATGCCGAGCTAAGCTCATCATGAGATTTATCGAGGTAGCTGATGGATCTTGTGACAAGCTAGGCTTGGCACAAGATTCATTAGGATAACTAGCGAACTGTGCCTTCAAAAATGCTTCAGTACACGGTTCACCATTTGGCTCATGCCGTAATGCACTAAGGGATCTAAGAACCATTAGAGAAGCATGATGATTACCTTGAAAACCCTAGTTGTTAGGGGTGGCGATGAGCTAAGAGAAGTTGGAGACATGAGCTGTAGGAAGCGTATTATCATCGTTCTTATTAATCAATAAAGATTACACTTTTGTAGTCTGATGACTAATCCATCTATCTAAATAAGCCGTAACATGATTTTTCTATCCAAAATACATGCTACTGATCTTAAGCATGTAGTACAAATACAAAAGTAGATCAATAACATGTAGGATAACTAGTGTATCTTGCCACCAGCGAAGCTAGGTATGAGATCTACCGAGATAACCAGTAAACCTTGCCATCAAAAATGCTTCAGTACATGGTTCGCTATTCATCCAGTAAACGCTTCGCTGCCCTAGCCGACCTAGATGAACTTGCTAGGGCAGCATGATGGTTACATGGAGAGAATAAACCTAGGAGCCTGGGTGGTGTGCTGAGAGTTGATGAATGAAGTACGAGTTGCTTGGGAGCGTAATACTATCGTTGGTTTATTCATGAATAGAAGATACATGTTTATAGTCCGGAGACTTAGCCCTCAAGGCAAACCATTTCCTAAATAGACTCAAACTCTTTCCTAAATAATAGATTACAACTTAGCTAGGACTCTATGACTTGATAACATGATCTGGACTCTTCCCTCTATCGGTCCAGATCTTCATGAGGCTTCCAAATATCAGCTAAAACATGCCGTATAAATCTTGGCAGATTCTGGTCGTCCTATTGTTTTGTCAATTCCTGTCGACTTTGAGCATATTTGAACATGATTCTGATTGCATTGGAAAGCTTATGTCCTTAGCTTTATATCCATATGTAGAACGTAAAAAATGGAGTCTGTATGTGGCATGGGCGCCCGTTTTAGTGCAGCCTATTCCTGCAGTCCGAACCAGTTTCGCGAATAAATTGGTCTTCCACAAGAGGTGGGCCTGTGACTCCACCTTCACTTGGGCCTTAAGCATAAAACCACTATATTTAGCCAAAATTGAATAAATATATTAAATTGATGCTAATTGTCCAAATTATGGTAATAATAGTTGTATTGCTTCTAAATATCAGCACTAATAAATTATGATGTCATAAAGGATCGGCTAAACCAAGGTGCCCTGGTTTGAGAGAAGCTCGCTCCATTGCTTGGAGCAGATATTGTCAAATTGCAGCAACAATTAGCTGATTCAGAAGCCACTTGTAGCACCGAGGCTGCTGATGTGTTTTGATATTACTAGCTCCATATTACTTGAATTACTGCATACCCATGCAAAATTTATTTTGAATGATTACTATCTTGTAGCCACTGCCAAGAAAATTGCTGAACTCCAGTTGTTGTTTCACAACACGATACTGGAGTGTGATGAAGCTAGAGATTCTACTGCCAACTTGGAAAGGCAACTTAATAGCAAGAAGAAAGGGCATGAGGTAACCCGCCAAGAAACCCAACATGCATACTCTTTACTTACAGAGGCCTATAAGTTACACCGATCTGCAGTATGAGACACTTCACCACAAACAAGAGTGCTCCACATTGAGGGAAAAATCCAGAAGCTTTGTGAATCCCATGATGGTTTTGAGAAATCATTCTGCGAGACTACCAGTACTTTGAGATCACTTGAGTCAAGCCATAAACTGACCCTAGAGGATCTTGAGAAGAAAACACCAAGTTAACCGCTGCTAAGAAGGCCCGAGTGAAAATTCAAAAGAACAACTTGGAGCTAGAGAAAATATTGATTTCAACAAAAGAGGCCCTCAAGGATTCACAGCGACAACTAAAAGAACTAGACATCTTCAAGGAAAATTATGATGCTACCAAGAAGAATTGCGAGACACTGAAGGCTGCTTATGAAAGGGCAAAAGATGTCATTAAGTCTATGGTAGAATCCACGTCAGTTGTCCTAGACATCTGCGCTCCACAAATAGGAACCTCTCGATCATTGGCAAACCGGTTATCATCAGTGGCTGAAGATGTCAAGATTCATCTTTGGGGCGAGCTTAAGTCAATCCTAAAATGAGTGCTGATAATGCTTAAGGTAACCAAACTAGATATGAACTTATCTAACTTAACCATAGAAGCCACCTTCGAGCAAGATGACGCCGAGTTTGCTGCATATGCTGCAAAAGCCCAAAGTGTAGCTGAACAACTTATTTCTGAACTTGAGCTGTAACTGAACACCCCTTAAGTCGGGTATTGTCGTGGTTCGATCTTTTGTTTTTTTCTCAAGCTGACCAACTGAACGCCCTGTATGCATAAAGTTTCTATTGGTCAATTGACTGAAACACTCTGTTTTAGCTGAATATGTAGTCCAAACTTTTTGTAATAATTTCAAATCTGACTTCATGTATTCAAAGCTTGAGCATTGTGCACCAACAACCCGACTGTGTGTACTAAGAACTGCTTGAAAAGGTAAGAAACAATGTATGCCCATGAATTGCTTGTATCCGCAAACTGACAAGCACTTTTATCAAGCGCTCCTTTTCTGCACCTAGACTATTTATTGGTTCCATCTTTAGCTGTAGCGACTCATGAACCTTGGGCCTGACTATACGCCCATGATCCTAGAAAAATGACCAAGAATTACTGTCATCCTGTGACCATCCAATACTCCTCGAGCCTAGAAAAGGCGAGGGTGATGAGCTAAAACACAGCAACCGGCAAATATCTCTTCTTTCACCACCGAAACTCATAACAAAAATGGAGAAGTCCGATCTCTGCCTAGCCGTTGTTCTTCATTCTTGTTCTTGCCCCGGGATATGAGAATACCCAAAGCTACCACTGTGTGAAATCCATGTGTGGTGGACGCTAGGATAGGAGAAGTCCCTAAGGTCTTTGCCTTATCCTGCCATCTAGAGCAGGACCACTTGCCATGCTGATGTGAAGGGTAGGATCTTCCATGAAGGCTGGAGCCATTTGTGTTTCCGATGCCAAGGGGAGATCTCAAATTGGCATGGTTTTGTGTCATGCTCCAAGAACCTCCAGATGAGGCGACCAAAAGGTCCTAATGACGAGAAAGGTGAAGCTCCCTTTTTAGGTAATGCCTTGTCTGCCTCACCCAGAATGGCTGTTCCTCTCCTGTGCTTTTGAGAAGCCTGGAGGTACATCTGTTGCTGTGCTTCCGCACCTAATCTGTATCGCCTGTATTCCGTAGGTGCAGATGGGTGGTTATCTTTTTCTCGTCTTGAGTCATATTCTTGAGACAAACATGCTCTCCCTGTAATGTCAGATGCACGCAACCAAGCTCTTCTTGTAATGTCTGATGTGAATCCTTTGTAATGAGGCCTTGCCGAATGAAGAATAAAAAAAATCTCATCTGTGTTCCCTTTTAACAAGTCATCGCTAGCACGTAACACCGGTTATAGTCTAGGAGACGACTTAAATTGATTGGCCTATTGTGAGGATTTTAAGTTCATCCAGTTGCTGACTGAATCGAAGCATGCAATACTGCCACTGAGTCAGAATACCGATTAAATCAGTTATCGCGAGAGAGAGGGTTAGAAGTCACCATTTTGAGATTAAGCGAGAGCATGTAACACTGGTTTTAAGTCGGATTACGACCTAAATCGATTGCCCCGTGAAGAGGGCTTAGAGGTTACCCTTTGAGATTAAGCGAGAGCATGTAACACCGGAGATAGGTCAAACTATGACCTAGGCCAATTGCCCTTTGAGGACGGTTTAGAGGTTACCATTTATGATTAAGCAAGAGCACATAACACCAGCGATATGTCAGACTACGACCTAGGCTGATTGCCCCATGAAAAGGGTTTAGAGGTTACCCTTTATGATTATGTGAGAGCATGTAACACCGGCGATAGGTCGGACCACGATCTAGGCCGATTGCCCCGTGAAGGATACTGAGTACAAGAGAATCTGCACGAGATGCAATGCAAAAGTAAGACTACGAAGTTATTGCATAGAGTCATGCATTCTTTATTCCTTGAGTACTACGAGTAAGAGTACAGTTTGAGAACTGGTCGCTTTGAGGTCATGGCATTTATTACATCAACCATGACTATGAACCGCGGCACATTGTTCTGACGACACGACGATGTATGCGTAATATTTGCGGAGGTGCTCTATGTTCCATGAATTCCCGACTAGAGTCCGATCTATTTGCGACAACCGATATGATCTTGGGAGTGACTTCTGTGACAATATATGGGCCTTCCCATGGAGGGGACAACTTATGACGCCCTTCCCCCTTGAGGACTCGTTGAAGAATCAGTTCGCCGACTGAGAATGCCCTTGGGCGCAAGTTGTGTTCGTGATATCGCCGCAGGGTTTACTGATAGCGAGCTGATTGAATCATTGTGTTGAGGCATTCCTCTTCTAGTACGTCAACTTCTTCAAGTCGAGTTGCTTCTACCTCAGCTATATCCTTGAACATGAGTCGAGGTGGTCCGAATGCCCCAAATCAGCAGGACCATAAACCAAAAAATGGTGTGTTTCCATTAAGCCCCCGACTAGGTTGAGTTCTGAGGCTCTAGACGATGTACAGGAGTTCTCCGATCCATTTGCTAGCAAACTTCTCATTCTTGTCGAAAATCTTCTTCTTCAATGCATCAAGGATCATGTAGTTAGCCCACTCGACCTGACCATTAGCTCTTGGGTGCGCTACTAAGACATATTTGACTAGGATAAACTTGTCTTAGCAGAAGTCAAAGAATTCCATGCCTATGAAGTTGGAGCCCAGATCGGTGATGATGTTGTTGGGGATCCCGAATTGAAAGATTTCCTGAATGAATTCAGCTTCCTTGGTAGCTGTCAATGAAGTGATTGGCTTGTACTCAATCCACTTTGTGAACTTGTTGATGGCCACAAAGACATGGGTGTATCCTCCTTAGGCTTTCTTGAATGGCCTAATCATATCCAGCCCCCAGCATACAAAAGGCTAGGAAACAGGGATATTCTGCAACTATTGAGCTGGGAGATGATGCTGCTTAGCAAGGAACTGACACGCTTCACAATGCCTGACCAGGTCCACTGCATCTTGCTTTGCTGTTGGCCAATAGAATCTAGCTCTAAAAGCCTTTTCGACCAATGTTCTTGGCGCAGCATGATTGCCACATCGCCCAGCATGGATTTCCAGCAGCAATCTTTTGCCACGGGATGTATTGATGCATTTTATAAGAACACCGGCCGCGCCGTGCTTATACAGATCATTACTGATCAAGGTATAGATGGTTGTGTGCTGGACTAGTCATTCAGCCGCTGCCTTGTCCTCTGGCTCATCTCCATCTTTGATATATTTGATTATTGGGACCCTCCAGTCAGTCAGAGCCTCTTCAAGGCTCAGGACGCATTGCTCTGGGAGTACATCTTCCTTATCTTGAGGAATAGACAGATGAGACAACTCCTGAATAAAGATGCCCAGGGGTATTTTGGCTCGAGATGAACCAAGCTTTGACAAGAGATTAGCATCTGAGTTGCGATCATGATCCACAAGGTGAAATTCGATCCCCTGAAATTTGTCTTCCTGCTTTTGAACCTCTGCACAATACTTGTCCATTGCTTCTGTGGAACAATACCAGTTATTGTTGACCTGATTGACTATGACTAGAGAATCCCCATAAGCCATCAGGTGCTTGATTCTGAGTGAAATAGCTATCAGCAACCCGTGCAGTAGAGCTTCATATTTAGCCGCATTGTTGGAGGGGAAAATAATCTACAGCACGTACTTGAGCTTTTCGCCTTTGGACGAGGTTAGAACAACTCTTGCTCCTGCTCCTTCAAGCTTCAGAGATCCATCAAAGTACATCTTCCAGATTTCCATAGGCTCTAGATTTTCTGGAACTTGGTTTCAAGTCCACTCTGAGACAAAATCTATCAAAGCTTGTGTCCTGATTGCGGTTCGCAGGCAGAAATTGATGTCATGCGCCCCCAACTCACATGCCCACTTGGCTATCCTCCCTGTGGCTTCTGTATTGTGGAGTATATCGCCAATTGGAAACTCAGTGACCACCACAACTTTATTCTCCTTGAAGTAGTGATGCAGCTTGTGAGCAGTTATAAGGACCGCATAAACTAATTTCTGAACTTGCGGGTACCTTGTTATTGATGGATGTTCGTGGTTCTTAGCCTATCAGATTCTACTCTGCAAGCGCACAGAGGCCGCTGTAGCCTTTCACCCGAGAGTATTCTAAGGTATCGTATTTATCCACAGGGAAGCATTGATATAGAGATATCAAACTATCATTCATCCACCTGTTACTGCTCATTCATGTCAATCGATAGCTAAGAACGATTAACACCAAGCACCATAGGATACATGCCAAGCACCGTTGGCAAGAAAGCAGGTAGAGCTAGGAGGACAATGAGGTAAGGGCACAGATTCTTGACGAGGACTTCCTATACTAGGGTGAGCCGGACAGACTAAGCTACACCAACATGTTGCTCTGACTGAGCTAATGATTTATCTAGTTGTCTATGATACTTACTTCGTCACTGAATTTGCTAACCACTTCCGGGCACTAAAGTGCTGATAATCCAGATGAGAAAGGCTGGTGCTATAGAAACTCAACTATGCGGCTACAAGCGACCTGAACGACGGGGGTGGACTACATAGGGTACACTCCCGCTGTGACCAAGAGGACCTACCAAAGCCAGGTGCACCTAGTCTACATGCACACCCGACTACCCAAAATTGTGTGGTGTCTGAGAACTTCTGAAACCAAGGTAACCGCAATTCTAGACACCATGTCTACACTTGTGGACACAACTTCTACTAGTATCCCAGACAGAAGCATACAAAACCGTATAATCAAGTGCTGAAAAGAGCATACGGGGAATCTATAAGCACGACAAACTAAATATTCATTATCCCTCAGAGCAACTCTAGCTATCGTCTAAAAGACATTACTATACTAAGGCATGATTAATACAAGAAGCAAGAGTAAAGTAAATGCTCACAAAAGTAAAGAAAGATAAATATATAAAATAGCTCAAGTCTTATAGGAAAATAAAGATAGAAAAGAATTCATACCGAGCTCCTGAAGACGGCTCTGGAATGATGGAGCCTTACCTCTAACTCCTAACCAAACACTAGTTTCAAAGTGGAGGCACCACCTGTAGGGCACCTCCTAGAGAGGGAGAGAGCGTTCACATGGGAATGGTACTTGAAAGCACCGAACTAGTACATTTTAGAGTGGGGGGAGTGCCCCTTTATTTATAGGACGAAGAAGGTCAGTGGGGGCAGCAAGTCAGTTGGCCGGGTGGCCACGAGGGTGGCTGGCCAGCCATCATGAAGGCTAGGTGGCCATGTTCCTTGGCCGGGCAGCCACCCTCTGAGGCCGGGCAGCCATCCTCTGAGGCCGGGCGGTGGTCCGATGCTCCGCCTCATTTCACCAACGCGTAGGATGCCTTTTAGAAATCGGTTTCCATTGATACATGTGTTGAACATGTTTGGGCAGCCAACTGGCTAGCCAGCCAAGTAATGTGCTGGCAGCCTTTTGGGGTGGTCAGCCGGCCATGTGAGGTGGCTGGCCGACCATAGGAATGGCCAGCCAGCCATCATTCAAGTCTTTCAGCCATTCCTTGGCCCATGTGATGGCCTTCCGATGTTGGGTTTGGTTTGGGCTTGTTCCTCCACATGTCTTTGGGCTCTTAGTAGCTTCCTTAGATGAATGAGATGAGGGACAACGCATTTTGGGAGAGTGCACGACCGGCCAACCATGGCTTTGGCCGCCCGGCCATCTCTCACAACCCCTGCACGTTATCGATCTTGCGACGGCCATAAATTTTGCGTTTGGACTCCAAATTGAGTGAACCAGAACTCTATTTATATTATCTCGGTGATCATTTTGCAATGGTTTGGTCCATTTGGGCATTTGAGATAATTCATATTGATGTTATTTGCAATTCATTCTCAAGCCCTTTTGTGTGCATTCTCTCTTGCTCCAAATGATGTTGTCTTGCATGGAACATGAGCATCTCCCTGTGATACATCAAGAACCACCAAACTTGTGGAATTCGTCAATGTTAGGTAAATAATGCATAGAATCTTGTGCATACCCCATTTATTCACCGATGACATGGCGGTGGAACCCATTAAATAACGACTGCCATTACGCCCCCAAGCTTGAACTTTTGCTCATCCTCGAGCAAAGCTAAGACTTAGCTCAACAGATTAGGATTTGCATCAATATCAATGTCTTGCAAGTATTAAGTGCACAACCCACCATTCTACCTTTATAATTGAGCAAACTGGCATAAGGGTACCCCAACCGTTTTTTCATACCTGTGGGACTTCTGGCTTTTCTCACCATGTCTTTGGTGATGAGGGATGGAACAATCGTAGTAGAGTGTCACTAAACTCTATCTCTTTTCTAGATTCAAGCTCGGAGGGTTTTGAAAATTTTTGAAATAAAAGCATTAAGTTCCTCAAATGGTACCCTCAATCACTCAAGTGGTATTAGATTCCTCACCAGGCCATTGGCCAGACTTTTCCCTATCAACTAAAGGCTTATGTGGAGCTCAAGGCAGGGATAAAGTTAGCTACCTATGTCATATATTTTGTTGAGTCAAAAATTGGTCCTAGCGAAGTTTGTGATACTTCTCATCCCGATCAAAGGATAGTGGATTTGTTTTGTGGATGGATATGGTCTATGGATCGAAGCTCCTTATTTGATGAATCCCCTCTTGAAATTTTGAAGCTTTTGAGTGCATGGAGCTATCGTTTTTCTTTTCTCCTCCTTTTTCTTTCTCCTTTTTGTTCACTTTTTTTCTTTTTTTTCTTCTCTTTTTTTCTATAGCTCCCTATATCCTCTTGCAAGAGAACTTTGGGGGTGTTGCTAGAATATGACTGGAGTATTTATTTGTAAGACCATATTTGTGGATAGGTAAGTGGATGATGGATATGGTGGAGAAATGTCTAGTGAAGGTGGATGCTTGAACCCAGTGTAGATTTAAGCATAACCAGACAGAGAAATGCTAGCAAATGAAGGTGGGTGTGAGGGATTTTGATCGGGGCTCGAAGTGCCACTACTTCATAGAACTCTGGATAAGTAGAGGTTTCATCATGTAAGCATTTGGCTCTGGATAGGCATTTCAAACCACTGAGGAACTTTCTCATTTTAATTTTCAAAAAATAAAACTCCAAGAATTCAGCTTACTTAGATTAAGACGGGTTAAACTTCTACTTTGGTTATATAACATCTCACAACAACTTAGATATGGTTTTGAAAGCACTAGCTCCCACAAGGTTAAAGATTAAAGGTAGGATCACGACAAATGCCAATAAGTTCAAAATTTTAGGAGAGTGTCAAGTTGTATACTAAATACTTAGAAGAAATTAACAGAGCAACTATTCATCATTTCCTTTAAGTAAGGATATAGACAAAGTTCTAGCATTATAACAGTTAGTTTATTCATGGTAAAAAGCAAATCTTTTTGTTGTTTTTAGATTATGCAAATTTTTATAGGTGTTTTTTTATTTGGGATAACAAAAGGTAAATATTTTTTTGGTGTCATGGCAATTTTTAGGATTTGAGATATTCAATTCAGTACAGAGCATTTGGGGTACTCACCTGGTGATCTTCCCCTAAGCTTAGTTCTTGCAAGTGATTGCCAAGAAATTGAGCTTCAATATTACCTGGCATTGCCTTCCCCAAGCTTGCTTACACCCTGGGTGACGTCGATGCTGCTTGTGTTTGCACACTTATGTTAGGCCAACCTCTCTCTACTCTTGTTCAGTTATATCTCCGATGCTGCCTTTTGGACCATCTGCATAGTGTCTGAAGTGTCGATAAATTCAATCTCATGGTATTGCTCCCTTTTGGTAAATGTCTCATGCCTTGAGGTTGGATCTCCTGCTCCAGCATCATGTTTGCCTGTAGTCTAACATTCTTCCCAAGTGACACAATGATCGCAGCTAGGTACTTTTAAAGAGGCTCTTCTGCTACTGCTACTATCATATCACAGGCTATTGAGGCTCGGGATCATGTTTTGTAGAGCCTTAGTCCCTCCCAGAGAGTACTCGAGCTTCTGTGGTGGAAGTGGCTACGCAAGCGAGCAAACATGCTAAGATCTCACGATTTTAACCGTCAATTGTCCACCAAATGAAGCTAAACTTGTGAAATATATGGACTAACCCTTGTTACTAATGAGTCCCACAAGAAGTACATGAATATTTGGATGCAGGTACCGAAAATCACTCAAAAAGGTTGGAAACACACCAAATTCCAAAGATGGGCAACAATGGTCAACAGGCCATGGCCGCCCGACCATATACCATGGCTGGCCGACCATGTGTGGTGGCCGCCCGACCACCCTCCAAGATGGATTCAGGTCCACGACCACGTGGAATGGTCCCTTGACCACTTCATGTGCCATGTCATCGATACGGTGCCAAGCAAACACAGAATGGTGAAGATCCAACCATACATGAGAGCATCCAATGTATCCAAGGGTCACAAGCCGTTGGGATGAGGATTCGTGATGTCAAGGATCCGAGGGAAGTAACATGCAACAAATCAGGGACAGACACGTGGCCACCTGACCACGTGCCACGGCCGCCCGACCACTCCTCAGCACATTTTTCACGTGCAACTAACTGCCTCAACTGCCAACCGACCTAGGGGAGCAATATCAAACATTGGATCTTTGAAGTCGGTGCAATAAGTGGACACCCGGCCATGTAGGGTGGCCGCCCGGCCACCCACCTTCGCCGCCCGGCCACCGACCTACCCCCTTAACCGACCTAGCACACCTACAAATACGCCCCTCACTTTCTTGGCTATAAATAGACCCCGAGAGCTCATTTGTAAAGGGGTGGAGTTGAGTTCAAGTTCTATCTTAGAGTGCTACACTATTCTCTTAGTAGTTAGTATAGTCCTGGGAGTTAGAGTTCAGTCGAGCTTTGCCTTGGAGTCTCCAGAGTTATCTTCGAGTCTGTGGTAAAACTCTTGTATCTTTTGGATTCAGATTTCCTTCAATATAATTTCAGTTATATATTACTCTAGTCTATCTCCTGTGAGTGTGGTGTACCTTTCTTTTGCACACTTGCTAGGCATAGGTTGTGTTTAACTTTGTCATTCAATTCTTGTTATTCTTGCCGGTGCTATAACTCAACCCTAGACTTAGACGCTAGGCTCTAGCTAGATCCTCTCCTCTGATCAAGGACGATCTATCGTTGTTCAAGCTCCGCTTGAACACGTTTATAGCGTGCCATCCTCTCCACGTAGCTTTGCTTGGTAGCCCCACTCGGTGACAGCGTGTGGTGTGCCTGTGTAGTCCAAGCTCGTCGTTTGGGAGGCCCGTAGGTGTTAGCTAGACTCTCCTTCGGGACCAACTATCTACCCCTGCTACCCTCGAGACTCTAGAATTTCGCTCGACGCAAGACCCTGGCTGGTTAATTGAATTTCTTAGTTATTCACGGATAGCTTTTGCAGCCGATTAGAATTAGAGTTTGGTGAATTTTTCTCACTCATTGTCCTCCCAGGCAACTATACCTTTTCTACGGATATCTTTGATAGACATACCTCTCCCACCATACACCTATCTTTATCACATTTACCCCTATGTACTACTAGTTGGTATAATTTATCTAAGTTTACAGTTTATTCGATTTGAGTATATTCAATTACACTCTTGAGCCTACCGCTTCCCTGTGGAAATTTACGATACTCGGAATACTCTGAGTGAAAAGGCTATAGCGAATCTCCGTGCGCTTGCGGAGTAAAATCTGTTACGCTAAGAGACGTCAACAAGCTTTTTCTTGCGCCGTTGCCGGGGAAGCAATTGGCCAAGCGATAATTGATACCTCATTTCGAACCTGTATACTTGATAAGTTTTACCGCTAGTTGTTAACAGGCTCACTTTGCTCTATTGTTTTGTTGTGGTTGCAACAGAGAGGTGTATGACCGGTTTCGACCTACCAGAAAACTACCACAATAACCAGAGTCACTGCTCAGGAGAGTCCGTCTAAAGGCTATTCACAGGCAGAGACCTGTACCAAGGTATCTAGAACCAAGCATTTCAACCAGCACTCCAGTCACCACTATGGCTAAAAAGACTATCCGCGAGTTCTCCATCCCCTCGAGCAACAACATCCCTACGGAACCTGAAGTTCAAGTGGGGGAGAACTTTGAGCTCAAACCAGGAGTGATTAACATGGTTCAAGCTATCCCTTTTTGCAGACTGGCTACGGAAGATGCCAATAATCATCTGCAGCAATTCTTAGAGATCTGCAGCACATTCAACATGAAAGGAGCATCACCGAACGCCGTCAAATTTTGTCTCTTCCCATTCTCTCTTATTGGGAAAGCAAAGTAGTGGTTCTACCTCAACCGAGCATCACTGACATCGTGGAACGCATACTCCGATGCATTTCTTGCGAAGTATTTCCCGCTGGGAAAAACTAACGCATTGAGGAACAAGATATCGAGCTTTCAACAGCTCACTGATGAAACCGTGGTGGAGGCCTAGGAAAGACTCCAGGAGTACATCACAGCCTGCCCCCACCACGGCATGCAAGAGTGGCTCATCATCCAGAGTTTCTTCCATGGGCTCAACCGCTCAACACAAGAACACCTGGATGCAGCCGCTGGAGGATCCTTCCTCTCCTTGAGCATCTCGACGGCCAAGAATCTCATTGAGAAGATGGCAACCAATCAAAGTTGGAGAGAAGAGAGGTCTAGTACCCGTTCCCGTGGCGTCCATCACATCGAGACCACTAATATGCTTGCCGCAAAGATGGACTTGCTGCTGAAGAAGCTAAACGACGCTCCAGAAGCCGCTCCGGTGCAAGCCCTTGACTCTCATATGACTTGCGAAGTCTGTGGGAATACAGGACACTCAGGGAACAGCTGCCCTAAGACGCAACCCGAAGATGCGAACTTCATTGGTAACAGTACCAACGGCTTCAACAAGAATTGTCCTCAGCCAGGGTGGAATTCACGACCAAATCTCCCTTTCTCTGGATAAGGTAACTCTTCAAATTCACAGCAATTTTCTAGAAATAATTATAATTTTGATCAAAAAACTGTGAATGATAGCATTAGTAAAAAGTTCCATGCCAATGATAGAATGTTTGAATCTATTTCGTTGCAAATGGAAACTTTGAATAGTGCTATGAAAAACCAACTTAGCTTCAATAAAATGCTTGAAACTCAAATAGCTCAGTTAGCTGCTACTCTACCTAACCCAAATGCCGGTAAACTGCCTGGTCAACCTGAAGCTCCTCCCAAGGAGCACATAAATGCAATAACCACTAGGGGTGGAAAGTCCACACAGGACTCCCCATCTCCTAGTCATGCAGGTAAAGCGTAGGAGAAACCTGCCGAGTCTGAAGATAAGGTCGCAGAGGAAGATACACCTGGGAAGGAGGAAAAGCCAGCATCGAAACATCTACCTCATGAATTCTACGACACAACGGTGCTACCATTTCCTCCAAGAAACAAGAAGGCTACCGCTGACGAACAATATAGTAAGTTCGTTGAGATCATTAAGAAGTTATATGTCAACATACCCCTGCTAGATGCTATGCAGGTACCGACATATGCCAAGTACTTAAAGGATATCCTCAACAATAAGAAACCCCTACCATCAATGGAAATTGTGCACTTAACGGAAGAGTGTAGCGCAGCTATATTCAAGAAAAAGGACCCTGGAAGCCCTACCATCTCATGCTCGATTGGTACCCAGCACTTCGATCAAGCGTTGTGCGATCTTGGAGCCAGTGTCAGTGTAATGCCGAAGGTCATCTTCAACAAGCTGAATCATGACGCACTCGCTCCCACAGCTATGTGTTCACAACTTGCGGATCAATCCGTCCGTTGCCCTGAAGGAGTGGCAGAGAACGTTCCGGTGAGATCCAGAATTTTCTCATACCAGTAGACTTTGTGGTACCGGATATGGAGATTGACTCAAAAACCCCGCTCATCCTTGGGCGGCCGTTTTTGAGCACCGCCGATGCAACAATCGACGTTGGAGCAGGAAAGGTTCACCTAAACATCAATGTCAAGAAGGAAACATTTGCCTTCAAACCAAAAGTGGAACAATGCAACAAGGTGAAAACTTTCAAGTGCCAAGCCAAGAAAGATGAACCCAAGGTCAAGATCAGGACCAATCAGTCAAATTCAAAAGAAGACAGTCTCGTGGCATTTATGCTGAAGAAATTGAAAATCGAGACTGAGATTCAACAAATGGAGTATGAGAGGGCAATGCAAAGGAGAAGATCGAGTAGCCGAGAGACGAGGTACGACAGGCCCAGAACTGCACTAGGAGGCAAAGCTCCTGAGAACAGATACGGTGCTGAAAGCAAATTGACTACGCCAAAGTGGCCAACTCAACCAGCACCCGAGAACAAGGTCAGCGTCGAGGATAATGTGACTAAACCAAGGCGAGGCAGAAGAAATAGAACACAATGGAAGGCAGCCCCCACCTACAGTTTCTATGAAAATCCGAATGGCAAGGCATGGGCTCCCCTCGCCAAAAGGTAAATTGGCACACTACCCATCGACGGCACATTTAATTTTCTCACCAAATTTTAATTCCCGCATCCCACTGCACGTTTAATTTTGGTTCAGTTAAATTCTTGCATTAAGTCTATTTTCCTGAAAATTCTGCATTTTCGAAAAAAAAAATTTTGAGTGGCCGGCCGACCACCCCCTTGCCTCTCTCCCTCTTTCTCTTTGCGCAGGGCAATAGCTGCACCTCCCTTTTTCTTCTCCCCACTCACTTCTCACTCCTCCTCTTTACTCTCTTTTTCGCTTTCTCTTTTGGTCTCCTCTTGCTCTCAAGTGCTCACCCTTGCGCAGCAGAAACCCTGGCCAGCCGATCGGCACAATCAAGTGGTCGGCTGACCGCCCTAGTGGCCGCCTGGCCCCCCCTATGTCACTGCTTTCGGCGCACAGTACTCCCTCTCCTCACTCCCTTCTCACGAGCAATGATGGCCACCCGGCACCCTGCCATGGCTAGCCGGCCATGGGCAGTGGACGCCCGGCCACCTTGCTCTCCCCCTACTGTTTCCACTCGCCTATAAATACGTGCACTCACTTCCCAGTTCGATGCACCACGCAGCAGCTCACTTCCCCCTCTCAATCTCTCTAGGTAGTGCTTAGTTAAGCTCCCTTGCTTAGTTGAAATAATGGCCGAATAAAAATTTTGTTAGCCAAATAAAATTCTGGCAACACTCTCTCTCAGTTGTGCAAAAATGAGAACGTTTTGTTGAGGCTCTGCCCCACAAGGACGCTGATTTTTTTAGACGACTAACCCGCTAACGCTAATCTTTATTGTCGTTTGTCCTTTGGGTATCCTGTGTTGTTTTTGCTCTGTCTTGCAGGATGAAGGGCGTGCTCAAGAAGGCAAAGAAGGCCGTTAGCAAGGCAGGACAGCACATTCGCTGGTCGTCTTCCGACGGCTCTAGCCCCGCTAGCTGGCATACTGCCTCCAAGAGGATGCCCATCAGCACAGAGGAGCCTGAAGAAATCCAGACGTCATCCATCCACCGGCCCATACTCATCCTCGAGTCGCAACTCGTGCCGCGTGGTCAAGAAGAGGCCATGGCATTAAGGCTTTTGAACCAAAAGAATTATGCCTTGACCAAATACTTCGACGAGGACCTCCTCATTGACACCAGCATGTGGGAGGAGTTCAACGAGGTGTTCCAGGCCATGGGCTGGACTAACTTTGCAGAAGTCCCATAAGGAGGAATCATCCTTCTCACCAAGGAATTTCTCATGACGCTCCGCACTGACACTCGAAGGGAAGGTACATTTGTCTGGTTCCGCCTTTTCAATACTAATTATGAGCTTACACTCCGCTACTTTAGCAACTTGCTAGACTTCTCACCACAGTGCTCTGTGGCTGAGGATCCTACTGGCTTTAATTCACAAGAGTTTTGGAAAGAGCTAGCTGGTCCTAATCCTCCTAGGAAAAAGAGCATCACTTGCATCACGCACCCTACCATGCCGTTTCTTGCCCGCTGGCTTACCATGGTCATTTTCCCGCGGGAGGATACTCGCTGTGTCACAGTAGAGGATATTAGGTGTCTTTATGCCACTGTGGAAGAAGAAAAAGTTTGCACCTGTTGTTAGCATGATCCGCCATTGGCAAGGCCTAGTTTCCAATGTTTCTACAATTTCTATCACTTCATTTGTGACTAGGATTGCCAATGGGTTAGGAGTGCTAACAAATGCAACTATTACTTTCATGCCTAATAATCCCTCACATGTGGTTAAAGATTCGCACTTCATCCATGAACACTTCCTGAGGAAAGACACACAGGGAAAATATTACATGACATATAGAGGTTGCGATGTTGAGCTGCCGCTCCCAGCACCGCAGTTCAAATTATACTCTGTGAGGACACTAACCATGCAGCTAGAACCTGCACCCGCACCGGAACCTGAACCAGCAAGAAACAGTGTCGCGGGAGTTATGATTCGCGCCCAACGACGTCAAGCCGAAGAAAGACTCCGCAAGGCCTACGTGGAAGCACAAGAGCCAGGTGCCGAGCCTGCTTGGGCTCATCCAGGCGCTACACCCTCCTAGGTTAACCCAGGAGGCACACCCGCTTGGGGAAGCTAGGCAGAATCATGATACAGTTCATGGAACTCCATTGTACCTTCAGTGAACCCGACGCCATCCTACCACAGTGGAGGTGAGCCATCTTATGAACAAAGTGTAGGTCCATCCCACTCTGCCCGTTACACTGCTGATGGGTACACGAGGAACATCAATGCCCTCTTCGGGGCAATGGACCTCCAAGAGCACCGCACCTTGGGGATGATGGACAACATCAGCCAAATCCAGGAGACACAAGAGATCGACCACAACATGCTCTTGGAAACAAGAGCAACTGTGGAATGCATGCAAGAGCAGAACCTGAGCTACTACAACTGGACAGGGTTATATCCCAACTAAGCTTCATTGAAGCTTGGGGGGGGGGGGGAAGAACCGCATAAGCATAAGGAATGTATCCCATCTCGCCTCTTGTTCGTCTCTGTGCTCATCTATAAGCTATGCCACACCAAACGTCATTTCTGCCCACTTATGAAGTAGTGCCTATGTATCTTTTAGTTCTAGTATTTTTTTTAAAAAAATGTTTGTATCTTAAATAACTCCCATACTTAACTATTAAATTCACTTGCTAGCTTCATTATGGAAATGATAAATAGTTGCTCTATCAAGTGAATGGTTTAATTCTTGCATGACAACTTATGCTTAGCTTAGTCCTATGTTGGTAAATAAAGAAAAGCAAGCGTGAGCTTTACTTTGTGGATGCCATTTGTGATAACAAGCCTAAGTTGTTGTGAGATAATGATATAACTTAGCGTGGGATAATTCTTTCAAGTTCCTAGTAAGATGAATTTCTTAGGTTTTTATTTTGAAAATGACAAAATAAGCTCCCCATGGTTTAAAATTCCTACCAGAGCCAAATATGCTTTACACGTTCAAAACCAGCTACAAAGAGCTGCTTAGATATGTTTTAAGCTTTGTCAAATTTTGAGTCTCTTTGAGTAGAAATATCATCTTTTGTAGATAGCTGGAGTACAAAAATCAAATGCAAATGATCCATTCCAGGACTTTGCATCCACCAAAAGTCTCCAATTACTTCTCATAATCCCATAGCCTTCAAATTTCAAGGAGTAAGGGTATGGAGCCAAAAATAAAAAAAGCATGCAAAAGCATGTCAAAATGAAAAAGAAAAAAAATGCGTGCAAAAGCACGGCAAAATGAAAAGCATGCAAGTTCAAGCATGGCAAAAATAAATAAAGGCTCCATATCCCCTCCAATTCCATACAAGGCTATAGGGATGAAAATCTAGAGAAGGAGACAATTTATGCCACCACGCATACTCCAGTGATCAAATAGAAGAATTGATAAAGTATACTCTTTGGTCCAATCTTTGGCCTAGCAAAATAAACATTCTAAGTGTGCCACATTTCTTCCCCACCTAAAGCTCCACAAAGGCTTTAGTGTAGGGAAAATGTCAGCCAAAATCATGGCCATTAGTAAGGAAACACTTCTGAGCGATCGAGAGTACCAAGGGGAAGCTTCTTTGTTTTGAAAATCTTGAAAACACCTGAGAAGGACATCAAAAAAGAATGAGTTAGAATTTCTCCCACAATAAAGTTGTTCTGTCTCCCAACCGCCCATAGCAAGGTAAACAAAGAGATGCACTACAGGTACTGTATACGGTAAGCTTTGATTATTTTACTACTTGGGACAAAAGTTTGAGTATCCAGTTGCATATAAGAATTCTCCTTCACTTCAATATTGCAGCAACTCCTGATCCACTTTCAGTCTTAGCTTTGCTCGAGGACAAGCAAAGGTCTAAGCTTGGGGCGGTGTTGACGGCCGTAATCTCACGATTTCAATCATCAATTGCCCACCAAATGAAGCTAAACTTGTGAAATATATGGACTAACCCTTGTTACTAATGAGTTCCACAAGATGTACATGAATATTTGGATGCAGGTACCAAAAATCACTCAAAAAGGTTGGAAACACACCAAATTACAAAGATGGGCAACAATGGTCGCCAGGCCGTGGCCGCCCGACCATATACCGTGGCAGGCCAACCATGTGTGGTGGCCGCCCGACCACCCTCCAAGATGGATTCAGGTCCATGACCACGTGGAATGGTCCCTTGACTCCTTCATGTGCCATGTCATCGATCTGGTGCCAAACAAACACAGAATGGTGATCCAACCATACATGAGAGCATCCAATGTATCCAAGGGTCACAAGCCGTTGGAATGAGGATTGGTGATGTCAAGGATCCGAGGGAAGTAACATGCAACAAATCGAGGGCAGACACTGTGGCCGCCCGACCACGTGCCATGGTCGCCCAACCACTCATCGGCTCATTTTTCACGTGCAACTCACCACCTCAACTGCCAACCGACCAAGGGGAGCAATATCAAGCATTGGATCTTTGAAGTCGGTGCAGCAAGTGGTCGTCCGGCCATGTAGGGTGGCCTCCCGGCCACCGACCTACCCCCTTAACCAACCTAGCACACCTACAAATACCCCCCTAACTTTCTAGGCTATAAATAGACCCTGAGAGCCTGATTTTTAAAGGGGTGGAGTTGAGTTCAAGTTCTATCTTAGAGTGCTACACTATTCTCTTAGTTGTTAGGACAGTCCTGGGAGTTAGAGTTGAGTCGAGCTTTGCCTCAGAGTCTCCGGAGTTATCTTCGAGTTTGTGGTAAAACTCTTGTATCTTTTGGATTCAGATTTCCTTCAATATAATTTCAGTTATATTTTACTCTAGTCTATCTCCTGTGAGTGTGGTGTACCTTTCTTTTGCACACTTGCTAGGCATAGGTTGTGTTTAACTTTGTCATTCAATTCTTGTTATTCTTGCCGGTGCTATAACTCAACCCTAGACTTAGACGCTAGGCTCTGGCTAGATCCTCTCCTCTCATCAAGGACGATCTATCATTGTTCAAGCTTCGCTTGAACACGTTTATAGCCTGCCATCCTCTCCACGCAGCTTTGCTTGGTAGCCCCACTCGGTGACAGCGTGTGGTGTGCCTGTGTAGTCCAAGCCCGTCATTCGGGAGGCCCATAGGTGTTAGCTAGACTCTCCTTCGGGACCAACTATCTAGCCCTGGTACCCTCGAGACTCTAGAATTTCGCTCGACGCAAGACCCTGGCTGGTTAATTGAATTTCTTAGTTATTCACGGATAGCCTTTGCAGCCGATTAGAATTAGAGTTTGGTGACTTTTTCTCACTCTTTGTCCTCTCAGGCAACTATACCTTTTCTACGGATATCGTCGATAGACTTACCTCTCCCACCATACACCTATATTTATCGCATTTACCCCTGTGTACTACTAGTTGGTATAATTTATCTAAGTTTACAGTTTATTCGATTTGAGTCTGTTCAATTACACTCTTGAGCCTACCGCTTCCCTGTGGAAATTTACGATACTCGGAATACTCTGAGTGAAAAGGCTACAGCGAATCTCAGTGCGCTTGCGGAGTAAAATCCGTTACGCTAAGAGACGTAAAATCTCGGTGAGGCCTAAAATCGCGCACAGAGACAGACCGCGAACTGAATGTTCGGCCTGGTCGCCGTCAGGTACAGAAGTGAGCCGATCATCCCTCGGTAGTCTCTTTGGTCCACCACTTCTCCTTCTTCATCAGCATCAAGTGCCGTCTGTGTTGACATCGGAGTCGCCATGGGCCTGAGATCTCCCTTGTCAAACTTCCTCAGAATATCCTTTGTGTACTTGGCTTGATGGACGAAGGTTCCTTCTGGGCCTTGCTTGATCTGTAGCCCGAGGAAGAACTGAAGCTCACCCATGAGACTCATCTCGAACTCACTGCTCATCTGTTCAGCAAACTGAGACACCAAAGCGTGAGATGAACCACAAAAGATAATGTCATCAACATATATCTGAACTAGAAGGGTGTCACCGCCATGACTCAACAGAAACAAGGTCTTGTCTACTGAACCCATCACAAACCTAGACTTGAGCAGAAAAGCTTTCAACCTAGCATTCCAAGCTCTTGGAGCTTGCTTCAGACCGTAAAGGGCTTTTCTGAGCTTATACACCTGGTCTGGATACTTGGCACTCTCAAAGCTAGGAGGTTGTCTCACATATACCTCCTCCTCTATGTAACAATTTAGGAAGGCTGACTTGACATCCATCTATTGCAATTTGAAGCCTTTAGAGGCAACAAAGGCAAGCAGATTCCTAATGGCTTCTAAACGAGCTATAGGAGCAAAGGTCTCCTCATAATCTATTCCCTCCTTCTGATAGAAACCCTAGGCAACCAATCTCGCTTTGTTCCTCACAACCATCCCATCCTTGCCCTATTTGTTCTCAAAAAACCCACTTGGTTCCTATAGGGTGGCAGTTTGGTGGAGGTTCAACTAAATCCCAGACATGGTTTCTCTCAAAGTTCTCCAACTCCTCATGCATGGCGTTCACCCAACTAGGATCAGATAATGCATGTGACACATCCCGGGGTTCAAAAGAAGCAACAAATGCGGAGTGGCAGAAAAAGGCTAGAGAGATAACCGAAGAGCGTGTGACACGCTGGTGTAGATCTCCAATCATCCTGTCTAGAGGGTGATCCCGCTAGACCTGCCGAGATGGAACAATCTCAGAGGTCACCTCCCCTGCGTCCTCAGCGGGGCTAGCCTCTGCTCGAGCTTGCAGTCGGGATAGCGAGGAGGAAGACGTAGGCAAGGGTCCTCCTTCATCTTCAGAGCTCATTGCAGAGGGGGAAGGAGCTGCAGCCGATGCAGTGGCTCCTGCATCACCAGCATCTACATCGCCTTCCTCATCTTCAAAGATAGGAGCTCCTTCTTCATCATCACTTGAAAGCTCAAATGCAGGGGTTGTGCAAGGCATAGATTCATCGAAGGAAACTTCACAGATCTCAACCACTTGTTTGGTATTGAGGATCCACACTATATATGCCCTAGAGCTAGAGGCGTACCCAAGGAAAATACCATCCAAGCAGCGAGATTCAAATTTGTCCAAATGCCCCCCTTTTTGAGCACAAAGCATCTGCAGCCAAATGCACGCAGGTGCTTGATGCTAGGCTGCCTACCAAACCGTAGCTCATACGAAGTGTTCCCTAAGAAATCTCGTAGAAAGATGCGGTTGGCAATGTAACAGGCCGTATTCATAGCCTCAGCCCAAAAGCGTCGCGCAGTCCTATGCTCATCAAGCATCGTCCGCGCCATCTCAACAAGTGTGCGGTTCTTTCGTTCCACAACACCATTCTGAGGTGGATTATAAGGAGAAGAGAATTGGTGATCAAGACCTAGGTCATGACAAAAGGTTTCAAAATGAGAGTTACGAAATTCTCCGCCATTGTCACTGCGGATAGCCCTCATGGCCTTATGACTCTCATTCCTTAACCTCAAGACCAAATCCCGAACAAAACCAAAAGCCTCATTTGCCCACTGACCCACGAAAAATGAGAAAAGTCGTCCACAACTACAAGCACATACCACTTCCCACTGACCAACTGTACCCGAGCAGGACCAACCGTGTCCATTTGCAGAAGCTCACCCCGGTAAGAGGTCATCACCTGATTGACAGGTGCATGAGAAGCGGCAACCATCTTGCAATGACGACAAGGGTGGCACACTAAGTGCTTTTCTGCTTTCAAATTGGGCAATCCTCGAATCAGACCCATCGAGCTCAACCTGGCTAGCAGATCAAAACTCAAATGGCCAAGCCTCCTATGCCACTTTGAAATATCAGAAGAAGGACTAGCAACCAAACACCGAGGAGGGCCAGAAACAGATGCAAGGTCAACCTTAAAAACTTGCACATAGGGGAAAATCCGACAAACAAGGTTTTCCTTAGCATCAAGCACACAAGAAGAACCCTCCTTAAAACGAACCTCAAACCCTTCCTTGAGAAGTTGCGAGACAGAAACCAAATTGAACCCCAAATTCCTCACCAAGGCATCTTCTCTCAGGGAAAGCTTGCTAGAAAGAGCAACAGAACCAACACCCAACACTTTACCTTGACCATTATCCTCGAATGTGATGTACTCCTTGGTGCTCACGGGGTTGAGGCCGGAGAACCATCTGTAGTGCCCTGTCATGTGCCTAGAGCAGCCGGAGTCCTTGATCCATATGTCCTCCAGGCCTCGATCCTGCAAAATCAAGGAAAGCAAGAGTGAGCAAATGATCCGGCACTGGGGTTAGTGAAACTACTGAACCAGTGCTGAGCCATCTGCTCAAAAGTGGGGTAAGCACAGTCAAAGTAAGCATCACGACTATCTGGGTACCCACGACCTCCAAAGCATGAGCTCTCAAACCCTCTACCTCCAAAGCCTCGGTCACGAGGTCCATAGCCGCGCTGAAAACGACTAGGAGCTCGGCCGGTAAAACGTCTCTCACCACGAACAAAGCGGTCTCTCATCTCACCGTGGTAGGGAGGATCCTGCCTACCACCCTAGTAGAACTGATCCTGGTTCCCCCAGCCTCTCTCCTACCTCTCAACTCGCTTCCTCCTGAAGCAGAACTCCTCCAAGTGGCCATTCTGCTGGCAAAAGTCACAGTGGTAGACCGGCCTCTTGGGAGTGGGGTTAGGCTGGGCCTTGGGCTTAGGTGGAGCAGGCTTGGGTGGAAAAGGCTGCTGGACTCTCTCCTTAGCTCACTGGAGACTTGAGAATCTCAGTCACTACTCTGTCCAGCTTAGTCTGTGAGGGCTTGGGTGTCCAAAACTGCTTCTTTGGGGCAGCCTTGGGAGGCTCGTGGTAAACCCCATCAACAGTAGGAACAGGCTGAGGGGAGGCAGTCTTAAGCTTAATTGGGGAACTCTTCTTCTCACCCAAAGTGCTGCACTCTCCTAACCCATGTCCACTCATATCACCCTCAGCTCCCTTGGTGCACTCTAAAATCATCCTTAGTTGGGGCTCTCTAACATACATCCAACTGAGCACCTCTCACAAATGGTTGTTCTCATCAACCAAAGTCTGTTTCTCCTCTCTCAGATTTTCCAGAACTAAAGTCTAGGCAGCACAAGTGGGGCAGTCTAGAGAGGGAATAGAGGGAGCAGAGTTCTCTAACTTCTTAATGGTGGCCTCCCTATCCACCAACATCAACATCAAAGTGAGACAGTTCTCACAAGTGTCAGGGGGTGCTGAAAGCACCTCAAAGTCAACTCTCAACTGCTCAAGCTCACTCTCTAAGGTAGGACAGACCATGCACGCACCCAAAAGCGTGGGTCTAGCCCTAAGCTCCTCCAACTCCTTGAGCTGTCCCTCACACCTCACTTTCAGCTTAGCTATGTCAACTGCTAGTTGGGGGCGCATCTCACACTTAGGCTCATCACTCAAAATAGGCTCATCCAGTTTAGACTGGAGCTTGCCTAACTCTACCTTCAGCCTATCCATCTCCTCCACCTGATGAGCATATTTGCTCTTCTGCTCACAAAGATCTCTCATCAAAGTCTCACAGATAGGGCACTCAGACTCACTAGGGTGGGCTGGCACACTCTTCAGCCTCTCTATCTCAGCTAAAGCATCAGCCAACTTAGCTTTCTGTTTCTGCAGCTTCTTGGTGCCTTCTCCAACATTTTATCTTGGGCTTTCAACTCATGACTATTTGCCTCCAACATCTCAAGAATTTCAGCTTGCTCAGGAGTTACCTCTTCATCGGAGGAGTCATTGTCGTTGCCCTTGTCGTCCTTGTCCTCAAGCGCCATGGAGCAAAAGGATCTCCGGTGCATCTTATGCTTGCGCTTGGACTTGGTGGAGACGAAGCAGAGTCTAGCTGGACCGCCTTGGTCCCTTCTCTTGTCCCGCTTGGTGACGATCTCCTCATCGCTTGAGCTTGACAAAGACAAGGAGGACAAGGACGATCCGCCACACAGACCACAAAGCTCGGCGAAGAAAGCCTTGTCCCACTTCCTCTGGTAGCTCTTGAAAGCCTTCCTGAAGTTCTTGATCTTGCCGGAGCGGTGCTTGGGGTGGTCATGCTTGCACCTCTTCTTGCTCATCCAGTTGTCATAGGCGCGCTAAAAGCGACTAGACACCAGGCAAAGCTCATCATCCCCAAGTGACGCTAACTGCTCCTCTGCAACAGACATAAGAGTAGCAAATGAAAAGTTGTGAAGCTGGGGGTTAGTAGCGGCCTCACTAGAGGGAGAAGCCAAGGCTAGGCTCTTGGAGCCAGTACGAGCGAGAGAATCTCTCAACTTGTAATCCACCTTAGTGGCCTTGAGCTTGCTATAAAGAGGCTCCACTCCAATTGTGTCATAGGCCTCAGACTCGATGATCGAGTTAACCTTGATCGCGCATACCTTCCTATCCAACACATATAGCAATTTGACAGCTTGCTGATGGTCAGTGTGTGGGATCCTCTCAGGGCTGGAGTTAATGCGCAACTTGTTGATGATCGACTGAAAATGACCAAACAAGTCATCGATGGACTCACCAGGCTTCTGAACAAAATTCTCATACTCGCGCCTATAAGTCTCAACGAGACGCCCCTTGATAGTCGCAGTGCCCTCATGGTGTGCACTCAGCAGGGACCAAATCTGACGGGCAGTCTCGAGGTGGCTCACTCTCTCATAATCAACTGGACCAAGTCGTGAGAAGAGAAAGTTAACAGCTTTGGCAATTGCCTCATGCTGAGCCACAATCGCTAGGGTAGTGCGCTGAGCAACTGGAAGCACCACAAAGTTTGCACTCTGAGTAGCATCCCATATGTCCTGGCCCTGGCTATGCAAGAATGCTCTCATCCTACCCTTCCAGTAGGAGTAGCCATCGGAGCCAAGGACCAGAATCTTCCCAGAGTGAGTCATAGTCGCTATGGTTTCTCTCCGGTAAAGGTATGAAGAAACCAATTGTAGGACCGAGACGTGCGACTAGAGGGGGGTGAATAGGAGCGCTTAAAATCTCAAAATAACAACCCCCAAGAAACTGCTCTGCAAAGCTCAAAAGAATCAGAACTAGGCACCGTCCGCTGAATAGATATGTGCCTAGCAGCGCAAGGGTGCCGTCCACTGAAAGCATACGCACTAATGAAAGAAAACTCAAGATCCGACCAAGAATGGCACCACGGCAATGAAACTTTGCAAAAATCGCCACACGACACTCACCACACCGAGGTGCGTCTCACTGACTCATAGCAAGCAAAGAGAATAGTCTAACAGTGGGGAATGCAAAAATCTAAAACAGAAACACAGCGGAAAAACCAAAGAGGGAAAAACACAACAGCTCCCTGGCAGGACTGGATTGTCCGATGGCCAACACCGGACTGTCCGGTGGAACTGGACTATCCGGTGCCTACTGCCGGACTGTCCGGTGGCACGCCCCGGATAGCGCCACTCACCGGACTATCCAATGGGTGCTGCCGGACTATCTGGTGGAACCGGATTGTCCGGTAGAGTCGCAAAAAGGGCATTTTCAAACCCAAACCTTGTCCAAACTTCACGAGATTTCGCACAGGCTATCTAGACCCTATTCCAAAACTTTTCCAAAAAGATCAACACAAAGTGACCATGGAATCAGTGGGAATTTCAGATCTCATGAAATGGCAATCTTTGGGTAAGAAAGGGGAAAACACAAAGGAGGCTTGCTCGTGGCAATCCAGTAGGATTTAGATGAACTAAGTCATGATCTCCACATGATAGCAAGTCCAAAACATCAGCAAGGAAAGTGATTCAAGCTTGGCCAACACAAACACCCAAAAGCCAAGGATTGTACCCAAAAACCAAAGAAAGAGGGGGAGGAGAAGAACACAAGGTTGCTGCACGAAATTGCTTCGATTAAGTGTCCAAGATGGTTCTAAGGATTCAGCATACAAGCAGAAATTCATCCCAAGCAACCACCCTCACCTTCCCTCAAGATTCGGAGGCTAAATCCAACTCTAACCTCCCTAACAATGGAGCTCAAGACTTGAGGACGAAAATCACAAGGCAAAGACTAATCCTAACAGCCAAGAGAATCTCTAATGACCTGGCTTGGACCTATTTATACCTGAGTGATGTTTAGACAGTTTTGCACTTAGGTCCCTACAACTAGACAAACCCTAAGGACTCAAACAAAAGATTACAGGATATTTCGGGACGGACGACCACGATGAAATCTTGATCTTCGTAAGTTCCACGCAATCCTCAGATGTTCTCCACGTGGCCAGTAGTCAAATCCGTGATCTGCCCCCGGTTTTGAAGTCAGAAACCGGAAAACTTTAGGAAGTCTCCGCTTGGGCCGGATTTTGCCCATCTTCTTTATCTTGGCGAGTGGTGGCCCAACTCACCAAGGCTTGGGTAGCTTGGGTGGCGGTTTTGAGCCGAAGCCGCCAAAGCCTCCCTCGCACGCCTTCGCACCACGCACTCAAGTTGGAGCACCGCGGTGGCACCCGGCATCCCCTGTCCATCGGGGCCGCTTCGCAGTCCTTCGGAGGACTTACTCCTACTGTTGCCGTGCCGCTCCTCCGTGTACCGAACTCCCATGGCTGACAGACGCCGAGCATGCCTCCAGTCCTTCGAAGGACTTTCTTCTACCTCCAGTCCATCAGAGGGCCTCCTGTCCATCAGAGGTCTTGTGCCCAAGTCCTTCTGGGTCTTGCTACTGTTGAAATCACTCATCACTCCAGAGGCAATGGAGCCGGTCCATTGGCTCTCACCAATGGCCTACTAGCTTGCAAATTTAAGCATGGACGATAGTATAATGCGATATGCCTTTGAATGTTACCCTGATAGTGTAGAAGTTATCAAGATTTCTCCATTGCTCACCACGACCATTTACTCTGGTATACATATCACGATGCTTCCATTATCCAAAAAGGGACTAGACAGCCCACAGGAGGTTGAGCATGAGAGTGTCAGCCATGGGGCCTTTCCTCTCATGTGGGGACTGAATGCCTCCTCCAACAGGTCAGTGGACAACATATATAGGCGTCCAAAATATGTATAAAGAGTATTAACCACCGGGCCTGTTGTTCACACAGTGCTAGCAAAATATTCTCAATCAAAACCTAGCACAAACCATGTTGCTAAACCATGACTTCCATTTCTTCAACTTTTGCTCAAATCCATGGCAAAAATGTGTATATTTCAGAACATCACCGGGATTTTATGTCTCCATTGAAACTTGAGAGATCCAGCTAGTTCAAGAATTGCAGCTCATGAACTAACAACGGAACGATCACTACCAAAGATCATCCATAGCTTATCTACCAAACTCGACATTATATCAAAATTGATAGAAAGCGACTAATCCCAACCTAAGCACCATGCTTAATTTGGAAAATTAGCCTCTGGGCACACGTTAGGATTTGGCCCAAGCTATGTTGCACTACAAATATAGTCTCACAGATTAGGCATCCCATGACTTTGGATAGCATGAAAAGGGTTCAAGAACCATACATGATCAAGAATTACACAACGGATAGAGCATCATTGATGAAAAGTGGGTTTTTTATATATAATTTTTTGGGTTTTCAAATAAAAATGAAGGAGCAACAACAAAAGGATAAATAACACAATGATTTTCTAACTTGGCGCTTCCCCGAGAACGGCGCCAGAAAAGCTTGTTGGCGGTTCTTAGCCTACCAGATTTTACTCAGCCAGCGCACGGAGACCGCTGTAGCCTTTCACTCGAGTGTATTCCAAGGTATCGTATTTATCCATAGCGAAGCATTGAGATAGAGATATCAAACTATCATTTATCCACCTGTTACTACTCATTCACATCAACCGATAGCTAAGAACGATTGACACCAAGCACCATGGGATTCATGCCAAGCACCGTTGGCAAGAAAGTAGGTAGAGCTAGGAGGACAATTATGTAATGGCTCAGATTCCTGATGAGGACTTCCTATACTGGGGTGAGCCGGACAGACTAAGCTAGACCGACATGTTGCTCTGACTGAGGTAATGATTTATCTAGTTGTCTAGGATACTTACCTCGCCACCGAGCCTGCTAACAACTTCCGGGCACCAGTGTGCTGATAACCCAAACGAAAAAGGCGGGTGTCACAGTGACTCAGCTATGTGGCTACAAGCGACCCGAACGATGCGGCTGGACTACATAGGGTACACTCCCACTATCACCAAGAGGACCTACCAAAGCCAGGTGCGCTTAGTCTACATGCACATCCGACTACCCCAAAACTGTGTGGGGTCTGAGAACTTGCGAAACCAAGGTGACCGCGATTCTAGACACCACATCTATGCTTGCAGGCACAACTTCTATTTGTATCCTAGACAGAAGCATACACAACCGTATTATCAAGTGCTATAATGAGCGTACGAGGAATCTATAAGCATGACAAACTAAATATTCATTACCTCTCAGAGCAACTCTAGCTATAGTTTAAAAGACATTACTATGCTAAGGCATGATTAATACCAAAAGCAAGAGTAAAGTAAATGGTCACAAAAGTAAAGAAAGATAAATATATTAAATAGCTCAAGTCTTATAGGAAAATAAAGATAGAAAAGAATTCATACCGAACTCCTGAAGATGGCTCTGGAATGATGGAGCCCTACCTCTAACTCCTAACCAAACACTACTTTCAAAGTGGGTGGTGCCGGACTATCTGGTGGAACCGGATTGTCCGGTAGAGTCGCAAAAAGGGCATTTTCAAACCCAAACCTTGTCCAAACTTCACGAGATTTCGCACAGGCTATCTAGACCCTATTCCAAAACTTTTCCCAAAAGATCAACACAAAGTGACCATGGAATCAGTGGGAATTTCAGATCTCATGAAATGGCAATCTTTGGGTAAGAAAGGGGAAAACACAAAGGAGGCTTGCTCGTGGCAATCCAGTAGGATTTAGATGAACTAAGTCATGATCTCCACATGATAGCAAGTCCAAAACATCAGCAAGGAAAGTGATTCAAGCTTGGCCAACACAAACACCCAAAAGCCAAGGATTGTACCCAAAAACCGAAGAAAGAGGGGGAGGAGAAGAACACAAGGTTGCTGCACGAAATTGCTTCGATTAAGTGTCCAAGATGGTTCTAAGGATTCAGCATACAAGCAGAAATTCATCCCAAGCAACCACCCTCACCTTCCCTCAAGATTCGGAGGCTAAATCCAACTCTAACCTCCCTAACAATGGAGCTCAAGACTTGAGGACGAAAATCACAAGGCAAAGACTAATCCTAACAGCCAAGAGAATCTCTAATGACCTGGCTTGGACCTATTTATACCTGAGTGATGTTTAGACAGTTTTGCACTTAGGTCCCTACAACTAGACAAACCCTAAGGACTCAAACAAAAGATTACAGGATATTTCGGGACGGACGACCACGATGAAATCTTGATCTTCGTAAGTTCCACGCAATCCTCAGATGTTCTCCACGTGGCCAGTAGTCAAATCCGTGATCCGCCCCCGGTTTTGAAGTCAGAAACCGGAAAACTTTAGGAAGTCTCCGCTTGGGCCGGATTTTGCCCATCTTCTTTATCTTGGCGAGTGGTGGCCCAACTCACCAAGGCTTGGGTAGCTTGGGTGGCGGTTTTGAGCCGAAGCCGCCAAAGCCTCCCTCGCACGCCTTCGCACCACGCACTCAAGTTGGAGCACCGCGGTGGCACCCGGCATCCCCTGTCCATCGGGGCCGCTTCGCAGTCCTCCGGAGGACTTACTCCTACTGTTGCCGTGCCGCTCCTCCGTGTACCGAACTCCCATGGCTGACAGACGCCGAGCATGCCTCCAGTCCTTCGAAGGACTTTCTTCTACCTCCAGTCCATCAGAGGGCCTCCTGTCCATCAGAGGTCTTGTGCCCAAGTCCTTCTGGGTCTTGCTACTGTTGAAATCACTCATCACTCCAGAGGCAATGGAGCCGGTCCATTGGCTCTCACCAATGGCCTACTAGCTTGCAAATTTAAGCATGGACGATAGTATAATGCGATATGCCTTTGAATGTTACCCTGATAGTGTAGAAGTTATCAAGATTTCTCCATTGCTCACCACGACCATTTACTCTGGTATACATATCACGATGCTTCCATTATCCAAAAAGGCACTAGACAGCCCACAAGAGGTTGACCATGAGAGTGTCAGCCATGGGGCCTTTCCTCTCATGTGGGGACTGAATGCCTCCTGCAACAGGTTAGTGGACAACATATACAGGCGTCCAAAATATGTATAAAGAGTATTAACCACCGGGCCTATTGTTCACACAGTGCTAGCAAAATATTCTCAATCAAAACCTAGCACAAACCATGTTGCTAAACCATGACTTCCATTTCTTCAACTTTTGCTCAAATCCATGGCAAAAAATGGGTATATTTCAGAACATCACCGGGATTTTATGTCTCCATTGAAACTTGAGAGATCCAGCTAGTTCAAGAATTGCAGCTCATGAACTAACAACGGAACGATCACTACCAAAGATCATCCATAGCTTATCTACCAAACTCGACATTATATCAAAATTGATAGAAAGCGACTAATCCCAACCTAAGCACCATGCTTAATTTGGAAAATTAGCCTCTGGGCCATGTGAGGTGGTCGGCTGGCCATAGGCATGGCCGACCGGCCATCATTCCAGCCTTTCAGCCATTCATTGGCCCAAGTGATGGCCTTCCAACGTTGGGTTCGATTTGGGCTTGTTCCTCCACATGTTTTTGGGCTCTTGGTAGCTTCCTTGGATGAATAAGATGAAGGACAAGGCATTTTGGGAGAGTGAATGGCCGACCAGCCATGCCTTTGGCCACCCGGCCAAAGTCATGGCCGCCCAGCCAAAGTCATGGCCGCCCGGCCGTCTCTCACAGCCCTTGCACGTTATGGATCTTTCCACGGCCATAAATTTTGCGTTCGGACTCCAAATTGAGTGAACCAAAACACCATTTTGATTATCTCGATGAGATCTTTGCAATGGTTTGGTCCATGAGGGCATTTGAGATACTTAATATTGATGTTATTTGCAATTTATTCTCAAGCCCTTTTGTGAGAATTCTCTCTTGCTCCAAATGATGTTGTTTTGCATGGAATTTGAGCATCTCCTAGTGATACATCGTGATGGGGACCACGGGTTCTTGATCTTCTGTCAGGTGGAGGGTAAATAGATTTGGCAGCACGAGACACCCATGATCTAGCTCCGGATAGGCACGATCAAGCCCTTGCTATCGCAGCACCACGCGTCCTCTGGTTATCAACCATGCGCACCCGGTTGACCTCACCACGAAGGCTAATCACTGCCAATGAATCGAGAACATGAGCAAGAATAAGAAATATTGCAACTAAACTTGCAAATGAATGATTAATCTCACAGAGTTGGGGACTCACAAACCGCAGTGTTCTCTACGTCGAAACTGTTCTAATACATAATAACTCTAAGCAAATCCTGAAACCCTAAGTTGGGCAGTGACTAAGTCTTTATAGACCTTAGGGTCATTCAAGGACTCCTAGATGTGAACTCAAAAGACTCACATGATACATGGCCCAATGGCCCAAAGGGGTGGAGCAGCACCCTGGACATATTCTGTCTATTGAATTCCAACGTGATTTACTGTCATTTTTGAACTCCAATTAGGCCTGAAACTAGTGGCATTGGAAATCTTATGTTTTTATCTTTCCAGGCATATGTGGGTCACCGAAAACGGAGCTCATTTGTGGCCTGGGCGACGATTTTGGTGCAGACTATCCCTGGAGGTCTAGACGGCCTACTTCAAGATGAATTGGGCTCCAACTTGACTTGGACGCCCCTCTTGCTTCCTCCCTCGCCCTTGCTAGTTTACAAGGCCTTCATGTTCCTCTCCAAAGTTACTAAGTTCAATATAGTCAATAGAAACATTAGGTAGCATACTATCCTCACAAGTATATGCACGTGCACAAAGAAACGAGCTCACCTGTTGATCCAATTGCTGTGCGCGTGCTCTTGTGATAGGTCTTTGCATCACCACTGGAGGAGTATCATCAAGTGTATGAATAGGAGAGATGTCCTCAACATCCTCCCCCTCTTGAAGTGGAGTCGTCCTTGACTCAGGCTCATCTTCTTCTCCCAAGTACATCTTCAAATCTGCAATGTTAAATGTGGGACTAACCCCAAACTCGGGAGGCAACCCAAGCATATATGCATTGTCATTTATTTTCTCAATTATCTTGAAAGGACCATCAGCTCTAGGCATCAATTTAGACTTCCTCAAATCTAGAAAATGATCCTTTCACAAATTCAACCACACTAAGTCACCCGGTTCAAGTTTTGTTTCCTTTCTACCTTTACTACCAGCAGCCTTATACCTTTCATTCATCCTTTCAAAATTTTCTTTGGTAGTTTCATGCAATTTCAGAATAAATTCAGCACGCTTCTTAGCATCATCATGAACCCTCTTAGTAGTAGGTAAAGGTAAAAAATCAATAGGAGCCCGGGGGTTGATGCCATACACTACCTGGAAAGGACTTACCTTGGTGGTGGAGTGCACCGCCCTATTATATGCAAACTCAACATGCGGCAAACACTCTTCCCACATCTTCAAATTTTTCTTCAAAATAGCCCTCAACATGGTAGATAAAGTTCGATTTACTACCTCAGTTTGACCATCGGTTTGAGGATGACAGGTTGTAGAAAACAACTTTGTCCCCAATTTATTCCATAGCGTTCTCTAAAAGTGGCTCAAAAATTTGGCATCATGATCTGAAACAATAGTAGAAGGCATACCATGCAAGCGAATTATTTCTTGAAAGAATAAGTTAGCAATATTAATGGCATCGTCACTTTTATGACAACGAATAAAGCGAGCCATCTTAGAAAATCTATCAAGCACCACAAAAATACTATCCCTCCCTCTCTTTGTCCTAGGCAATCCTAAAACAAAGTCCATAGATATATCCTCCCATGGGGTACTAGGAGCAGGAAGAGGCATATATAAACCATGTGGGTTCCATCGTGACTTAGCCTTTTGACATGTAGTGCATCGGGATACAAACCTCTCAACATCTCGCCTCATCTTTGGCCCAAAGAAATGCGTGGATAGTACAGCTTCAGTTTTCTTAGCACCGAAATGACCCATTAATCTACCTCCATGAGCCAACTGTAACAAAACAAGACGAACGGATCCAACTGGAATGCATAGGCGGTTAGCTCTAAACACAAATCCATCATTTATGACATATTTGTCCCATGTTCTTCCCTGTTTGCACTGCAACATGACATCTTTAAAATCTTCATCATTAACATATTGTTCTTTAATCGATTCCAATCCAAAAATACGACAATCAAGTTGGGACAACATAGCATATCTCCTAGACAAGGCATCAGCAATCACATTATCCTTCCCTTTCTTGTGTTTAATAAGAAAAGGAAAAGATTCAATAAATTCAACCCACTTAGCATGTCTACGGTTTAGTTTCACTTGGCTTCTAATATGAGTTAGTGATTCATGGTCGGAATGAATAACAAATTCTTTGGGCCATAGAAAATGTTGCCACGTTTCTAAAGATCGAACAAGAGCATACAATTCTTTATCATACATGGAATAATTCATAACAGGACAACTCAATTTTTCGCTAAAGTAAGTAACGGGTTTATTTTCTTGCATCAAAACACCACTAATGCCTACTCCACTAGCATCACATTTGAGCACAAAGGTCTTACCAAAATCAGGAAGTTGCAGTTATGGAGCATGAGTAAGTTTGTCTTCCAGAAGATTAAAGGCACCCTCCTGTGGCTTACCCCAATGGAACGCTACACCCTTCTTTGTCAACTCATTTAATGGGGCAGCGATGGTGCTGAAATTTGGCACAAAGTGACGGTAAAATCCAGCAAGTCCATGGAAGCTTCGCACTTGTGAGACCGTCGTGGGCGTAGGCCAACTTCTAATAGCTTGCGCCTTGGCTTCATCTACCTCAATTCCATGCGGTGTCACAACATAGCCAAGAAAAGAGACTCGATCGATGCAAAAGGTGCACTTCTCGATGTTACCAAATAAGCGCGCAGCCCACAAGGCATCAAAAACATCACGTAGATGATCCATATGTTTAGGTAAAGACTTGCTATAAATAAATATATCATCAAAGTATACCACCACAAACTTTCCAATAAAAGCCCGTAAAACCACATTCATTAATCGCATGAAGGTGCTAGGTGCATTAGTTAACCCAAAAGGCTTGACTAACCACTCATATAACCCTAACTTGGTTTTAAAAGCTTTTTTTCAGTCATCTCCCAGTTTCATTCTTATTTGATGGTATCCACTACGCAAGTCAGCGTTAGAAAAAATTATAGAACCACATAACTCATCAAGCATGTCGTCCAGCCTAGGAATCGAATGGCGGTACCTTATGGTAATGTTGTTAATGGCTCTACAATCTACGCAGATGTGCCAACTACCATCTTTCTTTGGAACCAAAATAACAGGAATGGCACAAGGACTAAGGCTTTCACATACATACCTGCGGTCCAAAAGATCTTGGACTTGGCACTGAATTTCCTTTAGTCTCCTCCGGATTGGTCCTATAAGCAGCTCGGTTTGGCAAACTCGCTCCAGGTATCAAATCAATTTGGTGCTAAATCCCTCGAATAGGTGGCAACCCTAGAGGTATGTCAGCAGGAAAAACATCCGCATACTACTGCAAAAGGTTAGTGACCGCAGGAGGCAAAGTATGGTGCATATCTTCCAAAGAAAACAAAGCATATTTGCATATGAAAGCATAGCACGCAGCAGCATCATTAATTTCAGCAAGGTCGCATTTTGTAGCAAGCAAGACAGGACTCAATTTTATTTGGTTTGTGACATGCTGAATTTCATATTTAGTTTCAACAGTTTTGTTATTAGTAGCAGGCCTCTCTCTATCAAACTTAATAATTTCAGCAGGGGTCAAAGGTAGAAGCGTAATTTTCTTTCCCTTATGCATGAAGGTATATTTATTACTTCTATCATGGTGAAGTGCATTAGTGTCATATTACCATGGTCGACCCAATAAAAGAGAGCAAGCTTGCATAGGTACCACATCACAATCGGCAAAATCAGCATAAGAACCAATGGAAAAATGAACCCGAATTGTTTGTGTTAGCTTAGCTTTGCCGGAATTGTTCAACCACTGAATATGATACAGATGTGGATGCAGCCGTGTGGTCAAGCCAAGCTTCTTGACCAAATCAGTACTCACCAAATTATTGCAGCTGCCAGAATCAATAATCACACGCGCTCGTTGGTTGTTGATGACGAAGAAAATCTGAAACAAGTTGTGGCGCTGCTGCTGCTCGGCTTGCTCCATCTGTGCACTAAGAACGCGCTAGACAATAATGAACTGGTATGTAGTAGTGTCCTTGGAACTAGAGGTGGCGCCCTCAATGTCTTCGTCATGATTGTTGGCTTCAGTGTCGTCGATATCTTCCTCGACCTTGGAGGCGCTGATGTAGCCACCGTCTTCAGTTGCAATGTATGTCCATTTGCTGGGGCACTCCCTCTAGACGTGCTCAATACCTAGGCATTTGTGGCAGCAAATCTCTGTCGATGTACAGCCTATGGAAGCGACGGAGGAGGACCTCTTGGCAGGCGCGGGCAACAACACTTTGCTGCTGCCCGGGGCATGTGCGGAGGGTGTTGTTGTTGCTGGTCATGCGGTCGCTGAAGGAGGCGGTGCAGCCGGTCGAACGGTGGAAGAAGGTGATGTCCTTGCTTGCCCCATCGACGTCCGGGGCATGAAGGTGGGGCCGGCGTTGCCCCTACTCCTGGATTGGCATCCCTGCAACTCCTTTTCTGCTAACATGGCAAGATGAAACAAGCGATTGACAGTAGAAAATTCTTTATAGTTAACAATGTCTTCAATTTCACGCTGTAGCCCACCATAAAAACGGCAAATTTTATCCTCAATGTCTTCAATTTCACGCCGTAGCCCACCATAAAAATGGCAAATTTTATCCTCAATTTCCTCTTTAACCCCACATCGAATCAAACCCTTTTGCAATTCGACATAATATTCCTGAACGGTCAAGTCTCCTTGTTCTAAGCGTTGTACTTTCTTACGCAAGTCATGTTTATATGAGGAAGGAACAAACCATTCATGCATAGCCTCTTTTAACCTATCCCATGTATCAGGTTGTAAGCGAAGGGTGCCTTATTCAGTCCACCAAATAATAGCAAAATCTTTAAATTCACTAGTGGCTTGCCTAACCTGATGTTGTTCTAGAACAAGATGGGAATTAAATTTTTGTTCAATGGTCATTTCCCAATGTAAATAAGCCTCGGCATCATAAGCTCCAGAAAAAGGAGGGATGCTGAATTTGACCTTGGCAAAGGGATCATCCTTGTTGCTATGGTTACCTCCGTTCTTACCTCCCATCTTACCTCTCATACCTTTCCTGTTGCGATGAAGACGGTTACGTAGTCGATGTTGCATCTCAGTTTCATTTTCCTCGTTCTCCTCTTCTTCCTCAAAATCATCGTCTTCATCATCTCCATCATTGGCATCGTTGTCCTGGTCAATGCCTTTGTCGTTATCATTGACAAAACTTTTGGCGAAGGCATCTCCCTTGGAAATAGCTTTAGGACGACGTTCTCGATGGCATCCACCCTCTACGTGAGGGAGGATACGCTACGATCCAGGGTGTTGAGGGACTTGTTCATCTCTTTATTGCCCTCTGTGATCATTTTTGTGATCTTGGCTACCATGTCTACCAATTTAGAATGTAGAACACAATCTTCGAAGGAAATATCGTCATCACCCATATTGCCTTTCTTGCCACCTACCATGATCAGCACAGGAAAGCAAAAAGAAAACAAGCACAAGTGTTATGAGCCTGATGAACTACTAGGTAGGTGGTGTCTCATGCTCTCAAGCAAACTTACCAAGTTATTACCTGGTTCTTACCAACACAGCAAAGGACGGTGCAACCGGTGGCTCGTTCGTGACACCGTGAGGGCGTGATGAAGTGATTGCAAGGGCCCAAACCTGTACTAATCAACAGATAGTATTTGTGGAGCTGTAGGAAGCCTATATGTATTTGTCAGTGGTACACAATTCAGTAACAGATAGTAATGTTGAATAAATGTTCAAAGATCTTGCCCACATTGCTGGTCTAAATGTGTCCTTGTTCTTGTTGCAAAGCACGCAAGTAAGAAAGGTGGAGATAGATAACCAAGGCTATAAAGGAGGACCAGATATCGGCTCAGCACCACATCAAAACAAACACCTTTGCTTCCTGTTTTGCACTTTTTTCTCTCTTTTTTTTGCTCGCCGTTTTTTTCTTTTTTTCACACCTTTTTTCCATTATATTTTTTAACTCAAACACACACCAGGAAGTGTCACAAAATTTCAAGACAAAAGGAAACAAGACGTGGTCGGTGGAGCAGAAACTGTGGAAGGGAGCACATTTGACACAAGGGTGTAGAAACTTCAAGGCCCGATATCTCGATCTTTCCAACTGATTTTCACAAAAATAGCTTTGTCGAACCCGGTGAAGCGGGGGACAACAAGACCCAAAATTTTCTATAGATTTCCAAAATGTATATTTTTGCCCTATTTTGAGTTCCGAGTGAAAAGTTACTGCCGTTTTACTCTAGGGGTCCCGAATTAGGGTTTTCTAGGTGACACCTCTTTGGAAACAATGATGTGTGGCGTGGATATGGATGGCAAAGGTTGATAGTGGGTATTTGTATGGCTAGGAAAGGCAGTATGAAAGGTGGAAAGGTGGCGGCTTAGGGTCTGATGAGGGGAAAAAACCCTAAACAATTGTAACGAAGACTAACCCTAACTTGAGTAGGACTCAAACGGTGATCTGGATCGTTGTAGGGTGTGAGATGCAGTGGAGATGGAACAAAACTAAAAGAAAAACACAATCTAAACCCGCAACATGACTCGACCTTGGACACAAACTCAGAACTACGGACTCTGAAACCAAAATTGTGCAAAGGCTAACGTCGTGGTTGTAGGTGTGCATTTTTTTGGCTTTTTCGTGGACTATGGCACAAAATGAAACTAATCTACTAAGGATAAATGCAGGCAAACCGAGACACTCATGATCTGGCTCCCGATCGGCACGATCAAGCCCTTGCTATCGCAGCATCACGCGTCCTCTGGTTATCAACCATGTGCTACCAGGTTGACCTCACCACGAAGGCTAATTCCTACCAGTGAATCGAGAACACTGAGCAAGAACAAGAAATATTGCAACTAAACTTGCAGATGAATGATTAATCTCACAAAGTTGGGGACTCACAAACCGGAGTGTTCTCTACGGCGAAACAGTTCTAAGACAGAGTAACTCTAAGCAAATCCTGAAACCCTAACTTGGGTGGCGGCGAAGGTTTAATAGACCTTAGGGTCATCCAAGGACTCCTACACACGAACTCAAAAGACTCTCACATGATGCATGGCCCAATGGCCCAAAGGGGTGGAGCAGCACCATGGACAGATTTTGTCCGTTGAGTTCAAATGCGATTTCTTGTCGTCTCCAAACTCCAATAGGCTTGAAACTGGTGCCATTGGAAAGCTTATGTTTTTATGTTTCTAGGCATATATGGATTGCAAAAAACGGAGCTCATTTGTATCCTGGGCGATGATTTTGGTTCAGACTGTCCCTGGAGGTCGAGATGGCTTACTTTGAGATGAATTGAGCCTCCAACTTGACTTGAACGCCCCTCTTGCTTTCTCCCTCACCCTTGCTGGTTCCCAAGGACTTCGCGTTCCTCTCCAAAGTTCCTAAGTTCAATATAATCAATAGAAACATTAGGTAGGATACTATCATCACAAGTATATGCACGTGCACAAAGAAACGAGCTCACTTGTTGATCCAATTGCCATGAGCGTGCTCTTATGATAGGTCCTTGCATCACCGCTGGTGGAGTATCATCAAGTGTATGAATAGGAGAGATGTCCTCATCACATCGAGAACCACCAAAACTCGTGGAATTCATCAGTGTTAGGTAAATAATGCATAGAATCTTTTGTATACCCCATTTATTCACTGAGGACTTGGTGGTCGAACCCATGAAATAACGACCGCCAACAATGGACTAAGAACCTCGCTGATGAAATAGATTAGGTGTTGAATCGGCTGCAGTGTGCCCCTTCTCTAGCCTCTCGACTACTAAAGCGGTGCTAACCATGTGAGCTATGCAGGAGAGATAAAGAAGCAGGTCTTCAGCTCGGTTTGGAGACTTTAGCACTGGCGGTGTCGTCAGAAACTTCTTGAGAGCATCGAAAGCTTCCTGTCCATATGGTGTCCATTGAAATATGTCCACCTTTTTAAGCAACTTAAAAAATGGCATGCATCTTTCACCCAGTCGCGAGATGAATCGGCTTAAGGCTGCCATGCATCCTGTCAGCTTCTGAACCTTCTTCTTTGATTTAGGTGGCTCCATCCTGAGGATAGGATCTTCTTAGGATTAGCCTCGATTCCCCTCTTACTGACCATGAAGCCAAGTAATTGCCCAGCTGGAACCTGAATACACATTTGTCAGGGTTAAGCTTCTAGCGGAACCTTCTGAGGCTGTTGAAGTCTTGTTGCATGTCGTTGATGAAGTCGTCTGATTCCTTTGTCTTAATTATGACATCATCGATGTAAGCTTCTATGTGCTTGCCCCAATGCTCAGCTAAACATGTCTAGATGGCACGCTAATATGTTACTCCAGCATTCTTCAGGCCCAAAGGGAATGGAGGTGTAGTAGAATGCCCCAAATGGCGTGATGAATGCCGTCTTCTCTTGATCTTCCTCCACCAGACTAATTTGATGATAGCCCGAGTAGCAATCTAGGAAGCAGAGCAAGGAGCATCTTGCCATGGAGTCTATGACTTGATCTATCCTTGGCAGCCCAAAGGGATAATTGGGCAGTGTTTGTTGAGATCAGTATAATCGACACACATACGCCGGTCTTTTTTATTCTTTTTGAGGATGAGTATAGGATTTGCAGGCCACTCAGGATGCATGAGTTCTCTGACAAACCCATTAGCTTGGAGCCGGGCCAGCTCCACGCAGATTGCCTCTCTTTTGTCAGGGGTGAACTGATGCAGCCTCTGCTTGATTGGCTTCAGTGTTAGGGTAGACTTTGAGCTTGTGCTGGACCAGCTCCTTTGGGACTCCTGGCATGTCAGCAGGCTTCCACGCGAACATGTCCTAGTTGTCCCACAGGAACCAGACGAGTGCATCTTCCTATTTTGGAGTAAGGGTAGAGCTGATGGTCATGGTCTTCGATGCATCAGGGAGATTGAGGCTGATCTCCTTGGTCACGACAGTCGCTTGGATGGTTGTGGTGGGGATCGACTCGTTAGTCGGGATTGGTAGATCATCCTTCGAGAGTTAGGCTGCATCCACCGTGAGCCACTGTTGAGCTAGATTGCTTGCGGTGAGGGCCATCTAGAGCGCTTCCCTGGTGCAGTCTATCACGCCCTTGAAGTCAGCCCTCACGGTGAGGACACCTCGTGGGTCTGGCATCTTAAGGACTAGATACGAGTAGTGTGGGATGGCCATGAACCTGGCTAGTCTTGGTCGCTCGATAATGGCGTTGTAAGTGTGATGCCCCTGGCATCTCAAGAGCCTTGACACACAATTAGATTAGTGTTAATGATGGATTTGGACTTAATCATGCTTAGAGAAGAACACTAATAGGCCGATAAATCACTAAGTCCAAAATTTTGAAGTTGAATATGCAAAACCTTGCATTGTTTGGTTGAGTAGTTAAAATTTTATACGTTTTCCTACAAGGCATCAATTACAAAAGTTTTAGTTCAAGATGTTGCGTTCAACTTTACTATTTTGACCATTTTCAAGACCGGATGCTAAGATGTTCAAAAGTTCAAACCAAACCAAGTCAGGCTATACTTCGAAAAATTCCTAAGTCTAGATTTTCAGCCTTTCCCCAAACTTTGTTCTAAAATTACTTTTGATTTCATTATAGAACTTCAAAATCTACCTGACTAGGAACTGAAATTAAACTTATCATCTTTCAAATGCACCTGATATCAAAGTTATTAGACTTCGTTTGATACTTCAAAAATTTGAAACAAGAAAGACCGTACATAAATTGAAGTTGCAGTTTTGCAAAACCCTTGATACACTTGTGCCTATAGTTCAAAATATAATGTGTTTTAGGACCAAACTCTCTATAACAAACTTGTAGACAATTTCATGAGGATCAACTTTAGTATTGAGTGTGATAACATGCACAAAGGTTTAGGTGGAGTATTGAGTCGATTAATGCAAAAAGCAAAAATCTGCCTAAACTTGACCTGAATGGTAAATTCAAAACTTTTTAAACCAAGAGTCCATATCATACAAAACATTATATATAAAAATTGTATATAATGAAATTATAAACAACATTGGTATTATACACTTTACATGAAAATGCTCCTAAATGGTTGTTTCATATTTTTGAACTTCAAGTCATAACCTGGTCAAAGCTAAGGTCAGCAACTTAAATTTGAATTTGCACCGAAAACATCCACATAACTTGGTATTCATGTTTATAACAAAGATGTATAATACGAAATTTTGAACATTTCTTGTATTGTGATCTTCCCGTAAATCGGCCAATTCGGTGAACAAATAGGCAAATTTCAGAAACTCATTTCCTTGTTCAAACAGCATTTTTCTATTTTAGGCATTTTTCGTTTTCTCTTGGTCTCCATGACGAGTGGGCCCCACACGTCAAGTTCACCTCGAATTCTCACTTTGAAAAATCAGAGCGCGGGACATGTGGGTCCCACGTCGGCCCCGCACTTTTCCAACTCCGTGAACTTAGTCCATGCACCGTAGTCTCTTGTGTTCACCTGGTCCCACCTGTCATAGACCCACGGTCCACAGACCAAGTCCACGCGCTGCTCACCCCTCCTTCGCAGCTCCAGCGCACCCACGCGGCGGCCACCACATGCCCGTGCGCCATGCCACTGGTGGAAGTTGCCTCCACCGCGCCCTCATCCTTTCGGTGGAAGCCGAGCCCGGCCCCGCTCTCTCCATTCCTCTCCGCACTCGCACCTCTGGCCTCCCTCTCCTGCGCTTCCTGCTCACGCAAGCAGAGCGCGTCTGCCATGGGAGCTCGTGGCGAGCTCGCGCCGCCTCACCTCTCCACAGATCCTCTGCCCTGCGTAGCTCGAGCACTAGCCCCGCTGCTCCATCCCCTTCAGTTTCTCCTAGGTCCTGGGGCCCGTTTCCGCCACGAGCGCCCTCTACACGCGGCGCCCGGTCCCCACCACCATGGCTGCCATTTGCCGCAGCGGAGGGCCACCCTCTGGCGCCTACATCGCCTAAATCCCTCCACCGACGGATTCGTCTTCTCCCCGTGCAGCTCCCGAGCGCCTCCGCAGCTCCCCACCTCGCCTACGCTGGCAGATCGAGCCGGCACCACCACCGAGCCCGCACACTGCTGCCACCCGGTTCACGCTCCTCGGTATGCCTGCTCGCTCCACCCCGCGCGACGAGAGCTTGGGGGAAAGGTTCCCCGCAGCCGGGAACACGCTCTCAGACCACCGCGGCTTCAAGTCCGGCCCCGGCGCCGCCGGTGGAGTGTCACCTTTCCTCCCTGCGTGCGCGGTGTCCTTGGCCAAAGGTAGAAGACGAGGTGGTTTACAAAAAACCCCTCCCCCTTTTCTATATTTGCGTCCTTGCTTTCTATGAGTAGTAGATCTTATAAACAACCCCCTGGATTTGTGACTGTTTCGCATATTGACCCGAGCCCTAAACTTTTGCAGATCTAGCCCTTTGCTTTCCTACATTCACACGCACTGTTGGATGAGTCTGCGAATATTTATGTGCTACTCCCTATGATCTAGACTTAATTACATATAGGTCCAGATAACAGTAAAATATTAGACTATCTTCCGGATTTGGCATATGACTTGGCGGTGCTCTAAAAATTAGTAGAAAAATGGTAAAAATGTAAAACTTGTTTTGTCAGATTTCTTGTGAATAAATCTACGCAGTGGAGTAGGTCTGGGTCTATGAAATGTCGGTTTTGCCCTTTGTTTCTTGCATGCATAATAAATTAAAATAGATAGCAAAAGTGATGTAAATGAACTCCAAAAATCATAAAACTTGGACATTAGCTTTTGCATGATATTAGGCTCTGTCAAGAGTTTTTACAACCCTAGCATGCACTACAAAATTATAGTTTTACCCCTGTGAAGTGAATTTAGTGTATTTTAGAAGTATGAAAATATATGCTACATAAAACTTGTTCAGAAAAATCCGTAGAAATTATATTGTGCTCAATTGGTCCAGTGTAGCCTAGAAATAAAGTTTCATGTGCTTTGCTTACTGTTTACTATGTGTTTTGAAAATGACAAATGCTACGTTGGTATAAGCTCCACTCGGTATATTTAATTTTTGTTATGTCAAAATGAAACCTTGAGTATAGTTCACATGCATGTTTCAATCCTTATATGCCTAGGTTGCAAATCCCTTGCCACAAAAGTATTGCAATGTCGAAGTATAGATAACAATAACTCAAATAAGTCAAAATATACGTAACTGGTTCACTGTATACTTGATTCAATGCTTGTTTATATTTGGTTTGATAAGAGTGAATTGGAGTTAGCAACCTATCAGGTGTTCCTCTCTTATACCATGCATGATATGTTGATTAGCTGAACTGGAATAAATGCAACAAGTTATGCATGTATTTTGGTAATCTAAGGAACCAAATAACTATTGCTTCTCTTCCTAGGATCAAAACATTAACATGCCATCCTTCGGATTAGCAATGTGCTAGTTGTATGTGTATGATTCTTTGCATTTATGATTGCTCTATGTCCACAATAGAACTTCTTTCTAATAGTTTACCAATCACCTTTCTTTCTGGCCCTGAAATGGTTGTTCATACGTGTGCTTGATATTTAGGCATCTCATTCGCTGCATCATGCATACCTTTCATATAGCGACGCTCACTGCAGATACGTGATCAAGAAGCAAGTGCGTGGAGCTACTTCAAGCAACGGTGTCCAAAAGACCAACTAAGACCCAAATACCACCTTGAGGCCCCTGAAGTGGTATTTGGAAGGAGGAGCTGTCCAAGTGATCAAGGGGTTGCCTGGGGCAAAGCCTCACAACCCGGCAAACTAACTTTAGTTTTGTTTGTTCAAGTTATCAACAACAAAGGTAGGCCCCATAGGCATATACACCTACTTAGGGAGTCTCACCACCCTTTATTTGATTGTGCATTTACGTTCAGGAGTTGTTTGAAACCCCACCTGCATAAATACCTGATATCCTACGTAGAATGGATAGATCGAAGTCTATGCTTAGCCATGCTTAGACAGTAGAAGAAGAGTGAAGATATTCACTCGCGAGATGATAGGACTCAAAACTATTTTACAAAAATTTAAGTGCTAAAGCAATATGATATGATTTGATGGAAAGATGAGACCGGGCCGAGATAGGGGTATAATATGATGAAAAATGATGTGAATGGTTTGGTGGACTCCACCCGAGTCGTTTAAGGCCCGTCCGTTGTTCGTCTATTGGTCGGCATAACATTGCTAGAAAGCTTATCTGGGATATGGGACCAGGAAAAGTCTTTCCTGGGCTCGTCCGAAGCACAAAGACACGTTCCTACCCGTTGGTTGAGAGGAAGGTGGCCCGGGGGAGCTTGGTACTCATGGCGGGGAGACCGAGATGTCAGCAGGCTTGCCATGGGGGCACAACCCGGGGGCTAGGCCGGAGTGAATCGAACTTGGGACGAGACAGGTTAAGATTGGGACTATATGTGGGAACGCGATGGCTAGTAAGCATATACCCCTGGCATGATAGTTATTCCCAGGAATTAAAATCGATTCGAATAGCTGATGCCCACCAGGTGTGGGAATGCCAATGCCACTGACGTTCTAACGTACTGATAACTTTAATATCTTATTTATTTAATCATGCATTTTACATTACATGTTTGTACTTGTATGTTTACATTTCTACAAGCTACTTTATGATGACGTATATGTGGAGATGATGAGATATATGAATTATGGATCATGATGATAATTATAATGAATCAAATGAGGCTTATGCTTTAAAAATGGATGATACTTGGAAGTAAGGACTCACTTTTAGTAAGCTTACGCGGGTTAGAGTCAAGTCCACAAAAAGCCTTGCATACTCTCAAATGTGTCGGGTTGAAACCGCCCATGGGTAAGTCCTACGAGTACCTCACGTACTCACCCCTACGTTGTTGATATTTTTATTTCAGGAACTTCATGATCGAGAATGACAATGGTGGGCTCAATGTCATAGCTCGATGTTTTATTTCCGCTGCAAGAGTATATCGGTATTACGTTACGATTTTCGCTGCGAGATTATTTTGGAATTCTATTTTAGTATGATTGTACCTCATTTTTCGAGCAAATATTTTGTAACAAATCATTCTATGTTTGTATGAAATGATGAGTTGTTGTAATTGTTGTGGCACTTTCGAGAGCTTAACGTGTGCGATGTCGGCATCACTGGGTGATGGTTACATCGAGTGCCCTTTTTGGATAGCTCGACGGATGACCGGGTTTAGTTCGGTTTAATTACACCATATGCCAGAGGTGGCAGGTGTGCTTAGCCCGAATTAAAACGGCGGTTCCGCCACAGTAAGCACAGTCAAAGTTTGCAACCTCAAAGCGAAGAGTCTCAGTGCGGAAGTTCTTTGATGTGCCAAAGGTGATCGGCAGGTAGAAGTGCCCCAATGGGTATTCTCCCTCACTTGTCATGATCCCAAAGAAAGGGCTGTCTAACTCTTGAAGATCATCGAATTGGATTCCCAATTCTAGCAGAGTTCTTGGGAATAGCACATTGACGCTTCTCCCGTCGTCAATCAGCACCCTCTTGAGTTGGCCTTCACATATCACCGGGCTTATGAGCAATGGGTACTTGCCCAGGTGATCGAAGTTGAGCCACTGGTCTTCTCGACGGAAGGAGATTGGGACCTCAGACCATCTGTATGGCATTGGAGGTTCCAACTGTTGGCACCATGACTTGGTGATCTGTCAGCTTCTGTTGCCTCTTTCTCTCTAGGGAGCCATGCCCGCCGAAGATGATGTTAATTTCCCTGTTGATGCTAGGGAAGGTCGGGGCCCTGCCCCTATTTTGCTATTGTGGCGGACGCTGATCTCGTTATAGAGGTGGTGGCGGAGGCAGTAGCTGGAAAAGTCAACCATGGCTGATCGAGCTCTTGAAGTCTCGGCACTGGCGTAGGGTGTGATGCATGTCCTTGTGATTAGGGAATGGTCCATCAAGGATGTCTTCAAGTGATCGCACATCGCCACCAAGAGAGGGAGCGCGTGGCCAAGCGAGCGGTGGTCCCATAGCGTGAACCTCCTCGTCCCAAGGCCGTTTGTCCCAGCAACGGTCCTGCCGCGGAACTTCATCGCGTCTCTCCTACTTGTCCAACTTGTGGGAATTAGTACAACCTCCGATCAGAGTAAAACCTATTCGAATAGTCCGTGTCCACTGGTATGGATGAGTTACGGCTTACTTCTTCATTTAGCAGTTTTTCATAAAATAAAATGAAATTGGTTTGGGATCTGTATAAAAATGGTTTTTGGTTTAACAGAGGATGCTGGATGTATGGAAAATGTGTTGGCTAGAAAGCCATGGGCCACTTTGGACCGAAAAGTCCAGTGACAAACCTTTTGGGAAAAACTCAGTTTTCAAAAAGATTAAAACTTGACAACTATCACAAACCCTGCATACGAGTATTTTTCTGCAAAATTATCCTAAGCTCCAGATATATCCTTGCATACAGTGTTAGCTTTCCCCAAATTCCTTTGGAGGAAGGTGGGCTGCTGAGTACGTATGTACTCACCCTTGCCTTGTTGTTGTTTTTTTTTCTCAGTGCTATGGGCATATACTGGTCCGAGAACGAGTAAGGGTTACGACCTGCTTCCCAACTGTGGCGTGAGGAAGATGGGCCTACATTTTAAATTCCTCTACTTAGATTTTCTGGGCTGCGCCCCTTGTTGTCCGACCCAGTTTAGGACAGATCTGTATCACTCTGATGTAAGAATGTGATTACCAAACCCTGGGATGGTAATAAAGCACATTTTAGTCCCATTATGGAAATTGGGGCGCTTCAGGTGGTATCAGAGTCGTAGTTGGCCGTAGGACGTAACCCTAAGGTTGGAAAAAATGTTTTGAGTCCAAGATCAACTTGAAAAACACTTCTGCACCTCATCTTACTCTATTTTCAAAAAGTTTTGGCCTCTTCTTACCCCAACGGCCATCATCAGGGAGTCAAGGTTCGAACAGATGAAAACTAGTAGTTTGAATGACACATGAATAAAGCTAGGATACATGGATGGACGTGATGGATCGATGTTAATGTAACCAGTACCCGCCGTAAGACACATCACCATCACAAAGACACCTGGCTCAATCTCAAAATATGGACCACCCAGGTCAAGAACATGACCCGATGAATAGCCTGAAGGCGTGCAACATAAAACAAAGAAATAGTATCCACAGTTAATCCTGCCCCCTTCGCCATAAGTGGCTGCTCAGTATGGCACAGTCAACAAGAGAGCTATCAATGGCGTCAGGCACTAAAGGACGCGCCAACCAAGCTATTTAAAGGGGATGTCATAGGGCTCAAAGGACCCAGGACCGCTTCATTGTAAAGCAGCAATGGCAAAAGAAAAGCCAATCCTAGACGGTCGCCCCGTGCCCCTTAAAAAGAGAAAGCGCATGGACCTCTCAATGGAAGTTCCAGTGTTAGAAGGCATACCAGTCATCTTCCCCGGGGCTGAGAGCTAGCCAAACCCTCCAGAGACCCTCCTAGGTCCTCCACTAGAGCTAACAGAAGCCTTGAGAAGTATCCCCATACGAGATCTCCAGTGCTTGGAAGAAGAGCTACCCAGAGCCCCACCTCCAAGTCCTATTTTCTTGAGCAAACCAAAGGCTCCACCAACGACCTCGCTAACAGAAGCAGGCCTAGAACCCTCGGGTATTGACTCACTCTGGGGACTGACCGAGGAAGACGACCCAATCATCGCAACTCAGCCACCACCAGAGGACATCATCGACATCAGCTCAGATGAGTCAGAATGAGATCTCCAAGCTTGGCATGGAATGAAGCTGCGTGGTCCGGAGTTAGTTGTATCCAGTGTCACTCTTACACTTGGGTAGTGAAGCTTTTCCTTCACTTTGGTTAGCACCCTTGTAAGAGTTACCCATATAGATTGCGTGTGTTGTAGACGTTGTCTTGCTTGTTCGTGTGTTGAGTGGTAGTCTCAGTCTAGGTCGAGTCCTACGAGTCTCATTCAGAGCTCCTATGTGAGGATGTAAAAGGTTTTCCAGAGCTCCTAAGGGATACCATAAGATACCTTCGGATTTCCAGATACCCTGAGTACCTAGGCAGAGAAATCATCGGGAGTGGAGAATAGAAATGGATGGTCTCGCTGTACATCAAGGACAACTGTGCCCTCGCAAGAGGGCACTCAACAGCTACCAGTCATCGGTTTGTGGATGCGTGTCACAATACAGCGCATGACACAATTAGAAAGTTGTGCTCAACCTATCATAGGGCAATCCAGGACACCCCAATGAGGTTCTTCCTACCCTTCAACAAGTTGACCACAAGCTGGGCAAAAAGGGTTGAAGCCCTGAAGCTAATGAAGGAAACTGAGGATCCCGTCATAGCCTACCTTGCTCTTCATCTACAAGCCTTGGATGATGAGTACGACAAGCTAAGCCTCATGTACGATAGGTTGGAAGCTCGCAACCGGATAACAGAAGACCTTTTGTCCTAGTACAGAGCTAGGTCACTGCGCCAAAGGCAAGAAACTAACCCAGATCCAAGCAGCACGATAGCACGGAGTTTGTTTTACCTCCGTTACCCATTGGGAATGTTGTACGGAGGAATATCAAACCCTCCTAGGCAGTCGAAGCCAAGTCACGAAGCTAGTTTCCAGTATTCTCTGCTTGAGCAACTAGCAGAATTAGGGAAAAGCCCCAGCAACCATCCACCAAGAGGAAGATAGAAAAAGTGTGCGCACCCTCCTACCACTCTCGCTTTAATGAAAGGGATCCAGTGTCCAGGAACCATCACCAAACGGAGCCTCCGGCAGTCAGAAATTGAAGTCGGTTATGCGGGAGTAGTCGCGTTAGTGTGTTTGTTTTCGATCTTGTGTTTTGTTGTTGTGGCTTGTCTTCTGCTATGTCAGCAGAAACAAGCATTACATTGTTTGAAGTGCTAATAAAATCGCCATTAGAACTAGCTCTCACCTCTGCTATCTCTTCTCACCTTAAAACCTGTCAGTTTGAAGAGTATGTGCCCGTTAAAAGGAGCGATCAGAACAAGCCCTAGTCAAAATAAAGGACGGTCCGGCAGCTAACAAAGCTCTGCCTAAGGAAAACACAGCTAAAGGAAACAACGCCTGGATCGGAGGAAACATCCTGTACCATAGCCCCTGCAAACAGTATCCACCAGAGTCCCCCGCCGCTCACATCTTTCCTTTTCCACCGCACCCGCTGCATCCGATGTCCCAGCCCTCACCACCTACTCACCCCTGCCGCCGCGTGCACGCCGCCTGCCACAACCTGCTGCCTTTGGCAACACACCCACTGCCGGCCAAAGATGGCCCCTACACCGCCATCCCCGTCCGGCTGCCATGTGTCCCCAATCCGCCGTCCAGTGATGCCACTCCGCCATGCTTGGTCAGCCCCGCTCCATCCTTCCTTACAAGCCACCCCGTATCCCCACTCCACCTCCACCACTTGTGTCACCTCGGTGCACAGTACATCGCACTCCAACCACCGCCCTCGCGTGCCGATAAAACCCCCTTCTTTGAGCTCAGTTCCTCACTCAGCTCACAAGAGAAAACCTACCACCACTCCTCTCCCACCAGCTAAACCAGCCACAACTCCTCCCATGTTATGTGATTCTTGGGTAGGACAGTTCCTCCTAAGTTACTACACTATCGCCACTGTCACTCTCCCACTTTGCCTCCTTTTCCTCTAGGAAATCCACCGCCCTCTCCCCTGGGAAGAATGACTCAGAAACCCACCCAAGCCGCCTGCCAACTCCACCGCCAGATGATAAACATAGCAATCCTTCTACTCTTCCTTATCCATTGCGTACTCCTCTCTAAAATCCTAAAAGTCCTCATCCACTTTGCGAGAAAAGGAATCATCTGTGAGATCCACATTCCACCCCCACCCAGAATATGAACCTAGAACCGAGAGTCTGCATTCCCGTCCACTACATATTCTTTGCCATACTTCTTGTCCTATGCCTCCTAATCACTCTCCAATTGATCACCCTTCCCCGGGCCGCGCCAAAGCAAGTAGGAGCTTCCTGCTAGCAAAGCTGTGCCAAATTCAAGAATCCCAAAGTAGGGCAGAAGGCCAGCAAAAAGAAAGAAGGAGAAGTGCTTGGGGCAACAAGAAGTGTAACGGGAAGAAGGCTATCATAGATGGCCGTTTCTTCTCCAGCCTGCCCTCCGTCTGCTGATACCGCAACAACAGTTGGAAAACACAGCAGCTCCTCGCTTCCAGAAGAGTGCCTAACCTACTCAAGTATTGGCAACCGCCGTATTTAAGTGGGGTAGCCTCCCTTCTGTTAGCACTGGCACAGGATAATCTAGATTCCATATGTTGATGGATCCATCCCATTGGACAAACCGCCCAGATTATGCCACCATCTAGAGAGCAGAAAGTGCATTGCTGAATTTCTGCCGCTCTCTAGAAAAGCCCCTGCCTGAAGCCGCTAGGCAATCGAACAACCTTCCAAGTTCATGAAGTGAATGATCCTGCTTGCATGTGGAAGTCTTGTATGAATAGCACCAACAAAGAAGAAAAATGAAGAAAAAGAGGAATCGAGTTGGACATGTAGTTGTTATTAAAATTCTACCTTCCATTCCGTGTGAAGAATCAGAAAGTAGCTAGCTAAAGTAAAGCAAACCCTGTAAACCTTCTAAGCCGAATCTCGAGGATGAGATTCATTTTAAGTGCAGTAGATTTGTAACGCCCCAAAATTTAGCACCCGGAATTTTCTTCTAATCCCTCCCTAATTCAAAATCAAATTTTAGAAAAACTTTGGATGCTGCTTATTTGTTTTGGGTGTGTTAATATGGGCTCAACAAAATTCAAAATATCGCAAATACTCTCCACCAAAATTCTTTCCAAAATTCCTTTCCAAAAATTCAATTCCAAAAAAATATCCCCGCGCCACTTGGACCCCCATCTCCACGCCATGTGGACCTTCCATCTCTGCGCCACTTGGACCCCCATCTCCGCGCCATGTGGACCTCTCATCTCCGCGACACTTGGACCCCCATCTCCGTGCCATGTGGACCTCTCATCTCCGCGACACATCATCGGCCTCCTCCTCCATCGGCTATAAATAGCCCTCCACCCCCATGCCTCCATCCACACCAAGCTCACCACCGCAGCAATATCAGCCCCTGGTTCAACCCGGGTGTTGTGCGCCGCGAACGCCATCCCCCTCCCCCTCCCTTGCCGTGTTCATGCACGGGTCTGCGTTCTTCGGCGAGAGGCCACCATAGCTCGATTGCTCCGACTGTGAGCAACTCGTCACATCCCTCCACCATCCCTAAGCCGCGCTCCCACCTTCTCCCTGCCTATATCGAGCTCCCCACAAGCTCCTAGGCCACCACCAATGGCTGCCCACAGTGAGCACCTCCACGTCCACCACCTCCTCCGCGCTGAGAACCACCAGAGCTGAACCCCGGTGAGTCCCTACCCGTTGCTCACGGTGGTGCGAGGCAACCAGCCGAGCAGAGGCGGTGCTCGTGCCCCTCTGCCTGTTATAACAGCCCCCCTCTCCTCTGAATGACAGGTGAATCCACCCATTATTTTTCCCACGCCAACCACCACCACCGGTGATTAGCCCATCACTAATCACGTGTCATTCGAGCTAGCAGGTCCAATCTTGTACCATTCTCTTCTTCTATTTATTTATTTCCGAATTAATCTCTTGACCATACGAGCTCCGATTCCATCGATTCTTCTTTCTAAATTCATGAAAAATCAAATCTACCATCCACATTAATTTCATGATTTTAGGAGTTTCTAGAGCCGCCAACAAGCCGGTGCCACATTCGACACTGTAGGCATGGACGTTGACACCTGCCTAAAACTCTGCTCGCAAGCAGTCTAGAAATATTTTCTGTTCCTCCAAAATCCAAAAACACGATTTTATTCTCCAGTGTCTAAATATTCGGATTTTGGAATATTCCAGAAATATCCCTTTTCCCTTTTCTTTTTTCCGAAATATACGAAATTTGTATCTTCTCCGTTCCAACTCCAATTTGGGTGATTCTTTCTCTAAATTCATCTAAAATCAAGCTCTACCTACCCATACACTCCACATAATCTTTTGTCCTGGCCGGAAGCCGCCATCAGGCCACCATGACGCCATCCTACGCCCAGTTAGTGCTTCGCACCGGTCGCACAAACATTATGAGCTTCGTGATCGATGCCGTTAATCTCCTATTCCACATAAATCTTAAAGGTTCCTGTCTTAGCCTGTCTGAGCCCTGAATTCACATGATGACGATACCGAAAATCATCTGAACATCATTGCTCTCTCCACCACTCCACAAAAAGATCTTCTCCAAAACACCAACATGGGACCGCCACCCCTTCAGCGTTGTCGACCTCGCATCTTGCGTCCACCACCCCTACCTTGGCATCTCTGTAACTGTCGTTACTGAGCCCGCCAACTCACCCGAAAACTCACTACACCCCAACCACTTGCAGTAATACCACCAGTAAGAACCCAGCAGACTCTCATCTCCACAATCCAAGCTCTACACCACCAAACCTGTTGAGCTTATATTATGCTTCGATTTGTGTGTTTTCCTTGTTTGTGCACTAGGCTTTACCGGAGAGTCTATTCGGCCTGCCCCTCGTGTTATACTACGCAATGGTCTGCACCCAATATGTCCAGCAACTGTTATATCAACCGCCTCCGCAAAGTGAAAGGCAAGCCACAGGAATCCCCACTTGATGCATAAATTTTCTATGTTTTGCAAACACAACCCTTGGCCTGTTAATCACATAAAACTTGCATGTTTTGCTTGCTAAGGTAACCCAGCAAAATATACAACCACCTAACCTTATTTTAGATATAATGCGCATAGGTGGGATCGCACATTTAATTATCTATCATAATCTTGATGCTAATAATGTGGAATATGAAGGGTATGGGAAAGTGGATGTGTGTGTGGTTTTAAAATAAAATGGGAAAGAGTCCCGGCAACCGACCTTGTCGGAATACGGCTACACTCCGAAACAGCCATAAGGGCAGGGTATGAACGGGTAACTTAGCTACCTGCGGTTACCCTTTTCCCGGGATTCGTGGAGATTACCAGGTAGGTGGATTGCTCGCGCTGTCGAGCATTGAAAAGTTGGAATGGTTCTACCTGAGCTCTCCGTAAGGACCATTATGATTTTCATCTTGCCTAACTCTTTTAGTACAACCACTCGCTCTGTATGAGGCATTGGCCAGGCCCGAGCCAGAGTGGATAGCCTAGTAGCTTCTGTGCTGGCACACAAGGGGCTAGGGAATGGGTGGTGTGCCAATGGGAGTACCACGAGGTACTGGAGTGGCTCGGATGCCCGAACCCCTAAAGTTCTGCTAGGTGATGAAACAAAGGCAACGGCTTGGTTTGGAATTCGGGCAGTTACGACGGTAACGTGCCGCTGAGTCCAACTTGTGGGAATTAGTACAACCTCTGATCAGAGTAAAACCTATTCGAATAGTCTGTGTCCACTGGTATGGATGAGTTACGGCTTGGTTCTTCAGTTAGCAGTTTTTCATAAAATAAAATGGAATTGGTTTGGGATTGGATAAAAATGGTTTTTGGTTCAGCAGAGGATGTTGGATGTATGGAAAATGTGTTGGCTGGAAAGCCAAGGGCCACTTTGGACCGGAAAGTCCAGTGGCAAACCTTTTGGGAAAAACTCAGTTTTCAGAAAGATTAAAACTTGGCAACTATCACAAACCCTGCATACAAGTATTTTTCTGCAAAATTATCCTAAGCTCCAGATATATCCTTGCATACAGTGTTAGCCTTCCCCAAATTCCTTTGGAGGATGGTGGGCTACTGAGTACGTATGTACTCACCCTTGCCTTGTTGTTGTTTTTTTTCTCAGTGCTATGGGCATATACTGGTCCGAGAACGAGTAAGGGTTACGACCTGCTTCCCAACTGTGGCATGAGGAAGATGGGCCTACGTTTTAAATTCCGCTACTTAGATTTTCAGGGCTGCGCCCCTTGTTGTCCGACCCGTTTAGGGCAGATCTGTATCACTCTGATGTAAGAATGTGATTACCAACCCCTGGGATGGTAATAAAGCACATTTTTGTCTCATTATGGAAATTGGGGCGCTTCAAGTCCATGATGAAGCGACGGTATTAGCTCGCTAAACCAAGGAAACTCCAAATCTCAGTCACCGTCTCAGGTTGCTTCCAATTCAGAACATCCTCTACTATGCTAGGGTCAACTGCTACCCCCTTTTCAGACAGAATGTGACCTAGGAAACCCACTTCCTTCAGCTAAAATGCACATTTGCTAAACTTAGCATAGAGCTTGTGTTCTCTAAGCCGAGTGACTACAATCCTTAAGTGCTCTTCGTCTCCTTAAGTGCCCTTTGTGTTCGTTCCCAATTTTGGAGTAGATTAGTATGTCATCAATGAACACCACCACAAACTTGTCAAGTTCGTTCATGAACACTGAGTTCATCATATACATGAAGAAAGACGGTGCATTGGTTAACCCAAAAGACATGACCAATTACTCATATAAGCCGTATCTGGTCAAGAATGATGTCTTTGGTATATCCTCTTCTCTGATTTTTATTTGATAGTAGCCAGATCTTAGGTCAATCTTTGATAAGACCTTAGCTCCAGCTAGCTGATCAAACAAAATGTCCATGTGTGGTAATGGGTACTTGTTTTCAACGGTCATTGCATTTAGCGGCTAATAATCAACACATAGTCTTTTACCACCATAGTCCTTCTCAACAAAGAGGGCTGGGCAACCCCATGGTGATAGTCTAGGTCAAATGAACCCTTTGTCTAACTATTCTTGCAGTTGTGTTTTCAATTCTTTCAATTCATCGGGCGGCATTCTGTACGGCCTCCTAGATATGGGTGTTGTGCCTGGAACAAGATCAATGGCAAACTCCACATCCCTATCTGGGGGAAGACCAAGGAGCTCCTCCAAGAATACATCCGGGAATTCACACACTACAGGTATGTTTTTAATCTCTTGCGATTCAGTTGCATTTACTGTAGGTGACATGTGCTTCTGATTTGGTATGTGTATTCTCATAACCTTATTATTGACACTAGATCTCAACTGCAACATCCTGTTGCTAATGTCTAGGGCTGCATTGTTTTCTATCATCCAATTCATTTCTAAGATGATATCAATCCCTTGGTGTGGTAGCACCACAGATAAATTCCTCCCCTCCTATGCTCAAACGCAACCTCATCACTATCAGATTTGTATTGATGGGGTTCCTTGGTGCAGTGATATGATATCTCTCTTTTATGCATGAAGACTTTATCCCATATCTAGATGCATAGGACTGACTAATAAACGTATGAGTGGCTCCTGAATCAAATAACACGACGATCGAGTGACCGTTGACCATGAACGTACCAGCAAGTACCGGCTCTCCAGCGGGGATCTGCTCCATGTGAACGTCATGCACACAACCTGTCTTAGGTGTGAGTCCCTTCTACTTGCCCCACTAACTGCCACCTGCAAGAGTAGGACCTCGAATCTTGCAAGGTGCCCTACAGCCCCTACTGAAATGCCCAATCCTGCCACAGTTGAGGCAAGGAGCACCGGGCCCTGGAACAGTGGGAGCACGAGGAGCAGGCAACTATACTGGTGCTCTATAGGTGGAGTACTGCTGCTACTGTGGTGCTCAGTGAATCCAACCCGACTGACCAAGTCAGATCATAAAGCGAGGCTTGTTGGTAGTTCTGCTATTGTGGGGGCCTGTATGCTGTCTTCTACCTCTGAGAAGAACTGGCTGTTGCAGTGGTGGCTGTTGACGGTCGTTATCTCACGGTATCAACCGTCAATTATCCACCAAACGAAGCAAAACAAGCGAATAATAATGGACCAACCTTGCTACTAATGAGTTCCACAAAATGTACTTGAATATTTGGATGCAGGTACCAAAATGCACACAAAATGGTTGAAAATACAGCAAGGATCAAAGATGAGCAATAATGGCCATGTGCCATGGCCGCCCGGGCATAGGGTGTGGCCGCCCGGCCACCCCTTAGGCCATGCAAGGCCACCTCAACATGTGCCACGTCCCTAAGAGTGCCCAACTTGCCACATCATCGATCCTACGTACAAACAAACACAAAGTGGTGAAGATCCAACCATACATGAGAGCATCCAATATATCCAAGGGTCAAAATGTGTTAGCACAAGGATCGATGACGTCAAGGATCCGAGGGGAACAACATGCATCCAATTGGAGGAAAACACGTGGCCGTCCGGCCACATTCCTTGGCGGCCCGGCCACCCCTCGGCGCATTTTCCACGTGCAACAACTGTTTCAACCACCAACCGACCTAGGGTGGCAATATCAAGCGTTGGATCGTCGAAGTCCGTGTATCAAGTGGCCGCCCGGCCACCGACTTTGGCCGCTCGGCCACCAACCTACCCCCTTTACCGACCTAGTGCACCTACAAATACCCCCCCCTCACTTTCTAGGCTATAAATAGACCCCGAGAGCTCATTTGTAAGGTGTGGAGAAAGTGAGAGAGCTACATTCTACCTTAGAGAGTCCCATTTCCACATCTTAGTAGTTAGGATAGTGCTAGGAGTTAGAGTGAGTCCAGCTTTGCCTCGGAGTTCTCGGAGATTCCTCTGAGTTTGTGGTAAAGTTCTTGTATCTTTGTACTCTTTTTACCTCCAGTATAATTTATTTACTTTACTTTATTTCTATCTCCTGCATGTGTGGTGTACCTTTCTTTGCATACTTGCAAGGCTTAGACTGTGGTTACCTTCGTTATCCAAGTCTTGTTATTCATGCCAGTGCTATAATCCAACCTGTACGCCAGGCTCTGGTTAGCTCTCACCCTCTAATTAAGGGCGAGCTTTAGTGCTCAATCACTTTCGTGGTGAAAGTGTTTGAGCACTAGTATAGCGTGCCATCCCACCCACGCAGATTTGCTTAGTAGCCCCACTCGGTGACAGTGTGTGGTGTGCCTGTGTAGTCCAGGCCCGTTCATTCGGTAGGCCCGTAGGTGATAGCCGGGTTCTCTTTCGGTGGTCTACTATCTACCCCCTGACCCCTCGAGGGCGCCGAAATTTCACTCGACGTGAGACCCTGACTTGTTTACTTGAGTTTCTTTAGTTAACCACGACATAGTCTTTGCAGCCGAATAGAATAGAGTTTGGGAACTTTATCTCACTCATTGTCCTCCCAGGCAACTATACCTTTCTACATGTATCTTAGGTAGTTTATTTTACTTTTCCACCATACACCTATCTTTATTTGATTTACCCCTGTCTAGTTACTAGTCGGTACTTTTATTTAAGTTTACGGATCTTTCGGTTTGAGTTTATCCAATAATACTCTCTTGCCCTGCCGCTTCCCTGTGGACAAATACGATACTCGGAATACTCTGGGTGAAAGGCTACAGCGGTCTCCGTGCGCTTGCAGAGTAAAACCTGTTAAGGCTAAGAGACTCCAACAAGCTTTTCTGGCGCCGTTGCCGGGGAAGCAATAGGCAAAGATATAATTGATAATCTCATTTCGAACCCCGTGTACTTTATAAATTTACCACTAGTTTTTAGCAGGCTTACTTTGCTCTGTTGTTTTTGTTGTGGATGCAACAGAGAGGTGTATGACCGGTTTCCACCTACCGGTAAACTTCCACAATAATCCAGAGTCTCTGCTTAGGAGAGTCTGTTCAAAGACTATTCACGGGCAGATACCTGTACCGACGGAACTTGAATCAACTGCATCAACAAGTCGCACTTCGTTTATCAACATCATGGCTGAAAAGTCCATCTGTGAGTTCTCCGTCCCATCTAGCAACAATGTCCCAACAGAACCGGAAGTGCAAGTAGGAGAGAACTTTGAGCTCAAACCCAGAGTCATCCATATGGTTCATGCTATCCCTTTTTGTGGGCTAGCAATGGAGGATGCCAATAGTCACCTGTAGCAATTCCTAGAAATCTGCAGCACATTCACAATAAAAGGCGTGTCCGCTGATGCCGTCAAACTACGCCTCTTTCCATTTTCACTTCTTGAAAAGGCGAAGCAGTGGTTCTACCTCAACCGTGCAACATTCAATACATGGGATGCGTGCTCCAACGCATTCCTTGCCAAGTACTTCCCTCTGGGAAAGACCAATGCATTGAGGAACAAGATCTCAAGCTTCCAACAGCTCACAGATGAAACGGTGGCGGAGGCTTGGGAAAGACTACAAGAGTATATCGCGGCCTGTCCCCACCATGGAATGGAACCATTGGCTCATCATCCAGAATTTCTTTCATGGCTTAAATCATGCTGCACAAGAGCACCTAGATGCAGCCGCAGGAGGATCCTTCTTATCCTTGAGTGTGAGAGCTACCAAGGAACTCATTGACAAGATGACCACTAATCAAGGATGGAAAGAAGAGAGGTCTAGCACCCGATCCCATGGTGTCCATCACATCGACAGCACCGACATGCTTAACGCCAAGATGGACCTTATATTGAAAAAGTTAGGAGATACTCTAGAGACCACACCGGTTCAGGCTCTCGACTCTCGCTTAGTCTGCGAGAGCATGGGGCATTCAGGGAACAGCCGCTCTGAAACTCAACCGGAGGACGCAAACTTCATCGGCAATAATCCTAATTTCAACAACGGGAATCGTCCTCAACCAGGCTAGAATTCAAGGCCACACATCCCTTTCTCCGGACAAGGTAACCCTTCTAGTAGTTCACAGCAATTTGATAAATTTAATCAGTTTGACCAAAGAGCTGTGAATGATAGCATTAGCAAAAAGCTCCATGCGAATGACAAGCTTTTTGAAACAATTTATATTCAAATGGAAACTTTTAATAATGCTATAAAAAACCAACTGAGTTTTAACAAAATGCTTGAGACTCAAATAGCTCAGTTGACTACCTCTTTACCTAATGTTAATGCGGGTAAACTGTCGGGACAGCCTGAACCTCCTCCTAAGGAGCACATAAACACAGTCACCACTAGGGGTGGGAAATCCACACAGGACCCCCCACATCCTCTTAGTACCCCTAACAATGCAGGAAAAGAGCAGAAGAAGAAGACTACCGAACCCGAAGAGAAGGATGACACTGAGAGTAGACCTGGAACAATGGAGAAAACAGCACCAGAGACGCTTCCGCATGAGTTCTATGACACTACGGTGCTGCCTTTTCCTCCTCGCAACAAGAAGGCTGCCGCTGATGAACAATACTGTAAGTTTGTTGAGGTTATAAAGAAATTATATGTCAACATACCTCTGCTAGATGCTATGCAGGTACCGACATATGCAAAATACTTGAAAGATATCCTCAACAACAAGAAGCCCTTACCATCAACGGAAATTGTGCACATGATGCAAGAGTGTAGCGCAGCTATACTCAACCAGCCCCCACAAAAGAAAAAGGACCCTGGAAGTCCTACCATTCCATGTTCAATTGGGAACCAAGTCTTCAGTCAAGCCTTATGTGATCTCGGAGCAAGCGTCAGTGTTATGCCCAAAATGGTCTTTGACAAACTCAATCACGCTGCACTCACTCCCACTACCATGTGCCTGCAGCTCATGGATCAATCCATACGACGCCCCGCAGGGATCGCTGAGGATGTCCCGGTGAAAATCCGGAATTTCCTCATACCGGTGGACTTCATGGTGTTGGATATGGACATAGATGCAAAGACGCCGCTCATCCTTGGGCGGCCATTCCTGAGTACTGCAGACGCAAGTATTGATGTCGGGGCTGGAGAAGTCCACCTCAACATCAATGGCATGAAGGAGACATTCACCTTCAAGCCGAAAGTGGAGAAGTGCAACCAAGTGAAGACATTCCGATGTCAACCATAGAAATATATGCCAAAGACCTATACCCATGAAGACATTTCCGAGCAAAAGATGGACAGTCTCGTCATACATTTGAAATCTAACAATGAGACTGCCATCCGGCAAAAAGAAGAATCTGAACGGCGAGAGGCGAATCTCAAAAAGGCTAGTTCCAAGCCCTAGGAAACAGGAGGCAAAGCTCCTGGAAAGATGGTCGACGCCGGTATACAAGTCCTGACAATAGAAGAACGGCGTGCAAAATACTACGAAAGAAATCCCACCTACCTGCATCCTCTTGATATCCCGAAAGGTAGAGTGTAGAAGACCCTTGCTAACAGGTAAATTGGCATTATCTTTCGACGACATATTTATTTTCCACCATAGCTTTAACTACCCCATTGCATATCTAAGGTTTTGTTTTGTACAAATTTTAATTTTTGCAAACAGTTTACTTCCTTACTGCAATAAAAAAAAAGAAAAAAAAACTCTGCAAGGTCGGCCGACCACCACACCTGGCCGGCCGACAAACCCCATTTCTTTTTCCATCTCTCATTTTCAGCAGAACCGTCAGCTCTTGAACTATCAAAGGTTTTATTCTGACTGAGCTTCATTGAAGCTTGGGGGGAGAAACCCGGCTAATGTGATGCCCTAGGCATCTCAAATGCATTGCACTAAAAACATTAGCATAATGATATCTTTTCAGAGGCCTTTTATCTGGAAAAGTATGCATAAACTAGGTCAATTGAGCAACTAAACTTAGTTTTCAGAAAAACTATGTTTGTATTGTGGATATAACTTTAAGGCCATTGTGTTTTTCATAAAACCTTACATACCAAACTTGTAGGTAATCCTATAAGGAATGACTTTGGTATTTTGTGTTTTGGTATGCATGAATGTTGAAATCTAGTTTTGGGTCATTTTATGTGAAAATGTGACTTTTGCCAAATTCAGCCCTGTTTGGTAAATTCAAAATTTTGTGAAACAAAATTCAAAATCTTGCCATGTCATGAATACCAAAGTTGTAGATCATGAGATTCTATGCAACTTTGGTATATTTCACCTTTTATGAAAATGCACCTAAAATGGACTTTTATAATTTCCAAGTTGGGGCTTTCAAATGGTCAAACAGGAGTCAGCAAGTAAATTTCAAATTTAAATCATTTTATATTTGGAATCTGGTATAGGTCCTTTTGACAAAGTTGTAGATTTCAAAAAGTACAACATTTCATTCAATTGGGTCTTTTTCAAATTCGACTCCTAAATTGGTCAAATTTACGAAATTCAGAAACCTGTTCAGCAGGTCAAAGGGGATTTATCTTTTCCGTTTTTCTTTTATTTTCTAGTCTCTATGACAGGGGGGACCCACCTATCAGGCCCGCCGCGCCAGCGCACCGACGGCTTTTCCCCGCTCCCTCGCTCGATGCACCGAGTCCATACACCGTACTCACTGTTCCTGGGAATGGCCCCACCTGTCAGCCACAGTGGTCCATAGACCCGGTTCACCCGCGCGCGCTCCCTTCTCTCTCCCCGCCCGCGCGCGCCCACGCGGCGCTGCGCGCCGAGCGGCTGTGGCCACGCGCCGGCCTTCCCGGCCGCCGCGGCCACGCGCCACTGCAGCGCGCGGACAGCGCGCGCGACGCGCCACCGGGGCGAGGGCGAGGCCGACCCTATATCTCGAGTTCTCCTCCCCGAGCTCGAGTTTTCTGCTTTTCCCTCCCGACCTCGCGCGTCCGCCATTGCCGGAGCTCGCGCAAGCTCGCCCCCAGCCATCTCCGCCCGCTCCCGAGCTCAACCGTCACCACACCGAGCTTCGCCGCCCTCGACTCTACCTTCCCGCCCAGACCGCGTCGCCCGAGACCCTTTTCCCCCGGCGTATTGCACCGCCGGACCTCGCCGGCCAGGGGCGCTCGTCGCCGTCCCTCCCCGCGAACTTCCCCGTCGTCTGAGGTAGTGGATAAGACTCCCCATACTCCTCTCTCTCTCCCCGGCACTCCGCGGCGAGCTTCCGAGCCCCGCAGGGCCGAGATTGGCCGCGCGTCGCCGGAGTTCCCCTCCCGTCGCGAGGAAGAAGACGACGGGAGGAGGAAGACGCACGTTTTGCGCTATCGCCCTCCGGTTTTAACAGTTTTACGTTTCCATACCGAGCACTGTACACTGAGTCTTGTAGATCTTGCGTACTAGCCCCTGGGGTTTTGAAATAATCACAATCTAGCCCCTGGTTCTGTTGAATTTTATTTTAAATTGTTTATTTCGACAGAAATCTTTGAAAAATCCTAGAAAATTCAATAAAAATCAGAAAAATACAAAATTAGTTGCTTTGTGCTCCTTATAAATAGATCTACAGAATGGATATGATGGTTGAGAAGGAAAAGACAGTTTTGCCCCTGTTTTTGAGCAAGCATGAAAAACCTTGATAAATAGGAAATATGGGTAAAATGAACTTCAAAAATTGTGAAATTTGGACAGAGGTCTTATTATTCTGTATAGGCTCTGTATAAATTTTGGTAGCTCAAATATTCACTGTTAATTACCATTTTACCCCTACATATGAGTTTAGCATAGAAATAAGTGAGAAAATGTTGTTTATATAGAAAATTAGGCTCTAAATAGTTGTATGTATTTTATTTGTGCTCCTTATGGCATAAAGAGCTCACTTTTGATATGGAATGCCATGCATGCCAGAGGTAGTTAGTGATTTGATATTGTTAAGTACATGCAGGATTAAAATTAGTAAATATAAAATATGGGCTAAATGAGGGTCAAAACTTCTGAATTTAGGGCAGCAACCTTGCTAGTATAACCTAGGCTTAGTATAAGAGTTGGTAGTTTGAATGCTTGCTATATTGTCCCTACCTAGTAGTTAAAACTATAGTGAACCATGAAAAGAGTTCTGAATGGTAGTAGGCACCGGTCTTTTCACTTAAGCCAATGCGATTCCGTCACACCCCCACGCTGTTTTATGTGACAAGCTAAGCTATTATAGATGATGGCTGGTACGATTTCTTAGTATGAAACGACTTTCGCCTCGATATGCGTAACTCTGTACCATGAATCATAAGTCCACTGATCTACTGCATCACACTCGCATAATAAAGCAAGCATTGCACTAATACATACTTCAACTGCATCATGTCATACATATAGATTCCACGGACGAAGAACCACCGCCGAACCAAACCGTCGCGGAGGAACCCGAAGAGAAGTTGCACCAGGAACCAGAGGGCCAGCAGCAGGAACCCGACTATGCTCCGGAGGAAGCTACTGATCCTAGTGAAGAAGGTAGGCAGGACCATACTCTACCCAGCAAACAAGTTATACTTGATGATTACGCATATGCATTAGGAGTTGTTTGGAACCAATTGCATTAGACTTCCTGGCCGCCCTGGCCTTAGCACCTATACATAGAGTTCGTAGGACGAGTATGCCTAGAAATTGCTAGGTACGGGTAGACACGAGTGTGTGTACTCGTCACGTAGGTGTTTTCAAAGTTACAAAAAGCTTACAGTCATATCACTTATTACTGTTGCTCATGAAGTTAAATAGAGACCGGGCGGAAATTTATTTCAGTATTTCCTTTATCATGATGTCGCACCCGGACTCCGCCCGAGTCGTTTAAGGCCCGTTCGCTGTTCGCCTGCTGATTGGCATAACATTGCTAGAGTGCTTAACCGGGAAATGGGACCGGTGAAGTCTTACCTGGGTTTGTCCGAAGTTTTCGAGGCTCCGCTCATCCACTTGCTGGAGGCCAATGGGCCCGAGGGCGCTTGTACTCGAGGGAGGGCTGACCCGGTGCGGCCGTGGTATCGCTCCTAAGGGAGGGCTGACCCGGTGCGGCCGTGGTATCGCTCCTGAGGGGGCACAACCCTGGGGTTAGGTGAGGGCGCTTTTAATCTTGGGACAAGACAGGTGGAGATGGGGGCTATATGTGGGAACGCGATGGCTAGTAAGCATATACCCCTGGCATGATAGTTATTCCCGGGAATTTAAAATCGATTCGAATCGCTGTTGCCCACCAGGTGTGGGAATGCTGATAGTGCACACGGGCAACGTAGTAATTACTTAAACTCTCGGTGCCTTAATACTTATGGTTTTTGGAATACTACATGTTTGAGCTGAGTTGTTATCTTGCAAAGACTTACTTTTATGTTGGTAATCATGCAGACAATGAAACTTGTTGTTTATGTTAATTAAGTAGCTGTTAAAAACTAAAGGCTAAGGATCAACTTGCTAGTAAGCTGCTTCGCGTCAGCCGTAAACCAAGTCCATTAAGACCTACTGAGTAATTAGTACTCAGGGTTTGCCCCCACCTTTTGAGCGCAGGTATGGAATTCATGGTGTGCACCTGTGTTGGAGGCGGGGCATGCCCTCATGTAGGATGAAGTGACTAAGTGGCACGAGGACAACATCGGTGGGCTCGATGTTGTACCTCCAATGCAAAACTTTTGGTGATAACATGGTGACCTAAACTTATATTTTTCCGCTGCGAGAAACTTTCAAACTTGCTACCGTATAATATTATGTTGGACTGGTATTTTATGTAAAAACTGGTTTGTAAATAAATCTTCTTTTATGCTATTTAACTGCCTGTGATGATGTTTCTGTTGTGGCTCCATTGTGAGTCGGATGTGTATGATGTCGGTTCCTCTGGGAAAAGGTAATATCGGGAGTCGAATGACTCTCGACGGACGACCGGGTTTAGTTCGGTCTAATCGCACTGCAAGCCAGAGGTGGCAGGTGTGCTTAGCCCGGATTAAATCGGCGATTCCGCCACAGCTAATGAACAGGTATGTGCGACGAGAAGTTTAGAAAGCTGTATTTTTTTAGTTTAGTTTAAGTTAGTTACCAAAAAAAAGTTAGTTACCAATAAAAAAAGTGTGTATCCTAATAAATAACTCCCATGCTTAATTGTTAAATTCACTTGTTAGCTTCATTTTGGAAAAGATGAATAGTTGCTCTATCAAGTGAATGGTTTCATTCTTGCATGACAACTTATGCTTAGCTTAGTCCTATGTTGGTGAATAAAGAAAAGTGAACCTAAGCTTTACCTTGTGGATGCCATTTGTGACAACAAGCCTAAGTTGTTGGGAGATGATGATATGACTTAAGTGGGATGATTCTTTCATGTCCCTAGTAAGATGAATATCTCAGGTCTTTATCTTTTAAAATATCAAAATAAAGCTCCCCTTGGTTAAAAATTCCTACCAGAGCCAAAAATGCTTCAAATATTTGAAACTGCTAGAAAAGAGCTGCTTAGAGATGTTTTGAGCTTTGTCAAATTTTGAGTCTCTTGGAGTAGAAATATTATCTACTACTGATAGCTGGAGTACAATAACGCAAGTGATCCATCCCGGACCTTGCATCCACCAAAAAGTCTCCAAATACTTCTCATATTCCTTAAGACTTCAAAATTCAAGGAGTAAGGGTATGGAGCAAAAAAAACTACATGCAAAAGCATGGCAAAAAGAAAGAAAAAAAATGCGTGCAAATGCACGGCAAAATGAAAAGCATGCAAGTTCAAGCAAGGTAAAAACAAATAAAGGCTCCATAACCCCTCCAATCCACAAAAGGCTACAAAGGATGAAAATCAAGAGAAGGAGACATTCTATGCCACCACTTATACTCCAGTGTTCAATTAGAAGAAATGATAGAGTATACTCTTTGGTCCAATCTTTGGCTTAGCAAAATAAACATTCTAAGTGTGCCACATTCTCCCCCGCCTAAAGCTCCACAAAGGCCTTATGTAGGAATGTGTTGGCCAACTCATGGCCCTTGGTGAGGAAACACTTCTGAGCGATTAAGAGTATCCTTGGGGAAGCTTCTTTTGTTTAGAATTACTCCTGCAATAAAGTTGTTCTATCTCTCAACCGCCCAAGGCAAGGTAAGCAAAAAGATGCACCACAGGTATTGCATATGGTGAGCTTCGATTATTTCACTACTTTGGGCAAGAGTTTGAGTATTGAGTTGCATATAAGACTTTTCCTTCATCTTCGATATTGCAGCAACTCCTGATCTACTTTCAGTCTTAGCTTTGCTCGAGGACGAGCAAAAGTTTAAGCTTGGGGGGGGGTGTTGACGGTCGTTACATCACGATATCAACCGTCAATTACCACCAAATGAAGCAAAACAAGTGAATAATAATGGACTAACCTTGCTACTAATGAGTTCCACAAGATGTACATGAATATTTGGATGCAGGTACCAAAATGCACACAAAATGATTGAAAATACAGCAAGGATCAAAGATGAGCAATAATGGTGCAAGGGCATGGCCGCCCGGCCATGTGCCATGGCCGCCTGGCCATAGGGTGTGGCCGCCCGGCCACCCCTCAGGCCATGCAAGGCCACCTCAGCATGTGCCACGTCCCTAAGAGTGCCCAACTTGCCACATCATCGATCCGACGTACAAACAAACACAAAGTGGTGAAGATCCAACCATACATGAGAGCATCCAATATATCCAAGGGTCAAAATGTGTTAGCACAAGGATTGATGATGTCAGGGATCCGAGGGGAACAACATGCATCCAATCGGAGGAAAACACGTGGCCGCCCGGCCACCCCTCGGCGCATTTTCCACGTGCAACAACTGTTTCAACCGCCAACCGACCTAGGGGAGCAATATCAAGCGTTGGATCGTCGAAGTCGGTGTATCAAGTGGCCGCCCGGCCACCGACTTTGGCCGCTCGGCCACCAACCTACCCCCTTTACCGACCTAGTGCACCTACAAATACCCCCCTCACTTTCTAGGCTATAAATAGACCCCGAGAGCTCATTTGTAAGGTGTGGAGAAAGTGAGAGAGCTACATTCTACCTTAGAGAGTCCCATTTCCACATCTTAGTAGTTAGGATAGTCCTAGGAGTTAGAGTGAGTTGAGCTTTGCCTCGGAGTTCTCGGAGATCCCTCTGAGTTTGTGGTAAAGTTCTTGTATCTTTGTACTCTTTTTATCTCTAGTATAATTTATTTACTTTACTTTATTTCTATCTCCTGCATGTGTGGTGTACCTTTCTTTGCAAACTTGCTAGGCTTAGACTATGGTTACCTTAGTTATCCAAGTCTTGTTATTCTTGCCGGTGCTATAATCCAACCTGTACGCTAGGCTCTAGTTAGCTCTCACCCTCTAATTAAGGGCGAGCTTTAGTGCTCAATCACTTTCGTGGTGAAAGTGTTTTAGCACTAGTATAGCGTGCCATCCTACCCACGCAGATTTGCTTGGTAGCCCCACTTGGTGACAGCGTGTGGCATGCCTGTGTAGTCTAGGCCCGTTCTTTCGGTAGGCCCATAGGTGATAGCCGGGTTTTCTTTCGGTGGTCTACTATCTACCCCCTGACCCCTCGAGGGCGCCGGAATTTCGCTCGACGTGAGACCCTTACTTGTTTACTTGAGTTTCTTTAGTTAACCACGACATAGTCTTTGCAGCCGAATAGAATAGAGTTTGGGAACTTTATCTCACTCTTTGTCCTCCCAAGCAACTATACATTTCTACGTGTATCTTAGGTAGTTTATTTTACTTTTCCACCATACACCTATCTTTATTTGATTTACCCCTAGTTACTAGTCGGTACTTTTATTTAAGTTTACGGATCTTTCGGTTTGAGTTTATCCAATTATTCTCTCTTGCCCGCCGCTTCCCTGTGGACAAATACGATACTCGGAATACTCTGGGTGAAAGGCTACAGCGGTCTCTGTGCGCTTGCGGAGTAAAACCTATTAAGGCTAAGACACGCTAACAGTGGCCAACCTCTTGCGCTCCTGGTCCTCGTTGGCGGTACAGAGGTGATTCTCCATGTCAAGAGCCATGTCCACCAAGTCTGTGAAGCTCTCATAACGGTTCCCCAAGTGTGTATGGAGGGTGGGGTCAAAGCCGTCCAAGAGCCTAGCTGCTCGATGAGGATCAATGGTGACGTATTTCGGCAAGTAACAAATGGATAAAAGACTGCACATGCTGCATCACAATCTTATTGCCCTGCTTGAGGTCCCAGAACTCCCGTTGCTTCTACTACATCAAGCTTGTCCAGATGTAGTGAGCCCAGAAAGCCTGGCAGACTCCTCCCAGGTGGGCTCATGCCCCTGAGGCTGCATAGCAAGGAATGTGGCATCCCATGCTCCTGTCGCTCCCTGCAGCAAATGTGCAGCGAACCGAGCCTTCTCTTGCTTGGTAAGGCCTAAAAGAAGTGTGAACTTTGACTGGATGGTGCGGAGCCAGTCATCCACAGCAAGGGGCTCATGACATGTCGTGAAGTTGGGAGGCCGCAACCCCTCGAACTCCTAATAGGAGATACTACGGGGCTGATGCTCCCATGGCTGCTGCTGCCCATGAGCCTGACGCTCCTCCGCAAGCATGCGGATCAGCTCAGCCTGTTGCACAACTAGGGTGGCTAGCTCCGGTGGAGGTGGTGCGTCATGCCGTGGCTGCCATGACGACTGACCGTGGTGTGTGTTCTCCATCTGCAAGAACGAGGCCAACCGTGTTTAGTCCAATCACTTTAGTGCAATTCGATGTGGCGATGAAATATCATAGCATCAAAGATACGCCAAGCATACATGAAAGCATGTAAGTAACCGGAATCACTTAATTGCACATAAAGTGTTAGCCTCCATCTCATAGTGGTTATCAATCATGTATACTAGCGGAAAGTAAGTGTGCAGTTTTGATGTGCACCGACAGGGCTGCTAAATTTGACAATCTGTGTGCCAAAACGATCGATCTAGGTGAAAGTCAATATACAAGAGCTATTTAAAATTTAGTTCCCTACATCTTTCTTATAGACCATTTTGAGTGATCAGATTGGGACAATGCATAAAAATTCAATTTCCTAACTGTTCCCAGGTTTTCAGCCCAAACCTGGGGCAACGATCAGTTTAAACACTGAACTATACATATTTCGTGCATTTTTACACCATGAAACCTTAGAAAAGTCTTTCCTTATATTGTGCTCTATAACTTTGTTATACAAAGTTTTGATCAATTACCTTTGCAATTTGGTCATATCCCTCTGTTTGTCAGTTCATATCGAACCTGCCCAGATTTTGAATTTAAATATTTTCGATCAATTTCACAAACGAAACACTTTTAGAAGAACCTTAGTATAGAAAAGTTGTTCTACACCTTGCACACTACAAGTTTGGTATATAAATCCTAGATCAAATCCTTCTCTAACTTGGTGAATTATGCATTTCTCCGTCAAGTGCTGCTCCAAATTCAGAATTCAGGTTCAAAATAACCTGGCCATAACTTTGAAACAGAACACATTCAGAAGAAACCCCAATTATCAAAGTTGTGCAACCAGAAGTGCTCAACAAGATTGGTATACAAAATTCAACCCAGATCCTTCCAAATTTCAAGTTATACCCAATTCAAGCTGATGTAGTCCAGAATTTCAGACTGCAAGCCGAAAGCAAGTTTGAAGTGCAGCTTCAATTTCGATGCCAAAGCACGCATTTCAGATTGCTCCACATTAGGCAATACATTCCAGATGCATATTTGGAGGTTCTTAACAACACTAAAGTATTCCTATTACATTAGGGAAAGTTGAGCTCATCAACCAACCATCTTAACAACACTAAAGTCCTCCTATTACATTAGGGAAAGTTGAGCTCATCAACCAACCATTTAAGCGACACACCACATAGCGTTCGATCCAATTACTTAGAGGGTGTACACAAATGAGTTCTCTTGATCTCATTATTGTTTAGTACAGCCATAGTAAAGCACGGAGCGGCATATTACAAAACATCGCTCTAAAACATGCTACATATACAAAATAGTCATCATCTACTCATGTCACTCTCCTCCACCCTAAGCCGTAGAGTGGGAGTCAGGAACTGCAGTGTCTCCCACCTGTGACACAGAGAGCATGACCGGAGGGTTTTGCCCTAGGGGAGGGTGCTGCAGCTCAAACTCTGCAATGCGCTACTGGAGCTGGCCAGTAAACTGCCCTACGGCCCCCAACAAGCCCTAGAGCTCGTGAAGGTGCGCCTGGTGTGCCTGCACGTCCTGCTGCAAGTCCCCAACCTACTGAGCATGAGCAAGAGTGTGCTGACGCTCCTAGTCCTTAGCGGCATGGGCAGCCAGGTGCTGCTCCAACTCCTGAACACAACCCTGTGACTCAAGGTGCAGGTCAAGGTAGTGCTGGGCACGGTCCTCAGAGCGGATGTACATCATGTGCACGCTGTGGGAGAACTCCATGGTCGCAGCACGTGGCCTGGTGTCGATCCGCTCCTTCAACCTCTCGTAATGATGGACCCACTCATCATTGTAGTCATTGGTGGGGAGGTAGTGCAGCACCGAAACACCTGCCGTACCCGTCAGCTCAGTGATAGCCATCAAGGCTACCTTCTGGAGAGCCTTCTCCTCGTTGGCCCCGTAGATGGAGAGCCTTTGCTCCCCCGAAAAAGGGCCCCGAGAGATGATGATGCGGGCCAGGCAACTCCCCTCCTTGTGCACTATCTGCACAGAGTAAAAGGGATAGGGTCGGCACCTCATCTCCCACAGAGCCCTGCACTGGATCTGCGAGAGGCTGCACTCGTCACGGCTGCGGGTGTGAAGCCACCCATCCTCCTCATGAGGGTGAGTGTGAACCAGCGGCGGGAGGGGGACTGCCTTGTGCCCAACCTACCTACTGGAACGACTTCTACCGGTGGCCTTGCGCATGGTCTGCTTCATCCTAGCCATCTATTTTAATAAAAGACTTTTAATCAGTGAGTTGTATTAATACCATATAATCATCATGGGTGAACTTGCAAAGTGTGCAAGAAACACATTTAAAGCTTACAACTTATTTCGTTTGACTTTTAATGATACCCCAAAATGAATAAGAAATCTGAACAGCATGATGCGTGATTCGTCCTATTCGATCTCACATCAAACATCCTATGCATATTATATATAACTAGCGAATATCCGGCGACATATATGCACGTCTCTCCCTAATGCAACAAGTCATTATCTAGTCGCCCTTAATTTTGCACGTAGTTAGTGTACCTGCAGAAAAATGCATGCTCACTGCATCGACGCTATTTGCATTGCGTGGAAAACGCATCTGTAGGGCCGTCGGCTAGACCGGGCTAATACCCATGCAAGCAAATTGAATCTTGCCGCGTCAAGATAGAAGAATGATCACAAACACCTGTGACCACTCCCCATAAATTTCTATCCTGCCAGCATGAATGCAAGGTTCGCAGCAGTTCGCAAATCCCAAAAGCGTTCCTCCAGTACTGGAGATAGCTATGGCCGAAAAGCTGTTTCCCAAAGCGCCGAATATGCATATGGGTTCTATCTAGGTTAGAATGTTAGCGATGTTACTTGGTATATGCAAACATCCTTAATACGGGCATATCGTATACTCTCATTTTCAATTACTTGAAAGGGGTTTTTGGAAATAGGTTCGTAAATCAAAACCCGATGATATGATTGTTGTCTGTACATAATCGGCTCTGATACCAGTTGTGGTGGAACCGCCAATTTGATCTGAGCTAAGCATGCCTGCCACCTCTGGCTCACAGCGTACTTAGATCAAATTAAATCCGGTAGTCCGTCAAGAGTCCTTTGGCTCTCAATAACACCAAACCCAGAGGAACTGATGTCATACACATCCAACTCTCGATGGAGCCACAACAGTTACATCATCACAGACAGTTGAAATAGAGAATAAGTAGACTTAGTTTTACAAACTAGTTCCAAATAAAATATTGTTCCAACATAGTGTCATACGATAAGCAAGTTTAAAAATATCTCGCAGCGGAATTAAAGTTCGAAGTTCATGATAACATTCAAAATATTTGCATCAAGTGAAACAACATCGAGCCCACTCATATTGCTCCAGTGCCACACATTCTGACCCTCAACCCTGATGGAGACATGCACCTCCACCAACACAAGCGCAAACGAAGAACTCCATACCTGCGATCAAAATGTGGAGGCCCGGAGTACTAATTACTCAGTACGACTTAATGGAAAGTCTTACGGCTGACATGAAGCTTGCTTACTAACAAGTGGATCATTAGCCATTGATTTTAAACAGTGACATATTAACATAAAGTAACCAGATTAAATAGTTACATATATCATCATAGTAATAGACTGCAGAAAAGTAAATACAATACAAGCATATAGTATTTGAAAACATGACTAATAGATACAACATATTCAAGTAGTTACTACATTGCCCGACAGTGATATTGGCATTCTCACACCTAGTGAGCTTCAGCGATTCGAATCGATTTTTAATTCCTAGGAATAACTATCACACCAGGGGTATATGCTTACTAGCAATCGCATTCGCTCATATATCCCCCATCTTAACATGTCTCATCCCCACCAAACCCCTGGGTTGTGCCCCCATGGTGAGCCTGCCGACATCTCGGTCTCCCTGCCATGAGTAGAAAGCTCCCCCAGGCCTTCTGCCTCCATCTAGTGGATGGGCGGCACCTCGAAAACTTCAGACGAGCCCAGGAAAAACTTTCACTGATCCCACTGCCCGGATAAGCATTCTAGTAATGTTATGCCAATCCCAAGCGAACAGTGGCAGGCCATATACGACTCGGGCGGAGTCCATAGCATGACAGCATGAAAAGTAAATATTGAAATATAATCTTCACTAGGTCTCCATTAAACCATAAGCATAATAATAACTTCCATAATAGTAAGATTTATGTGCTTTTGAGGTCTCCATTTAAACCATAAACATAATAATAACTTCTGCTTTTGAAATCACCTATGCGACAAGTGACTCCATTGACTCGTATCTACTCATACCTAGCAAATTCTAGGCAACTCGTCCTATGAACCCTATATACATAGGTGCTAGGGATAGGGCGGCCAAGTGGTCCAATGCAAAAATTTTCAATCAACTCCTAATGCGGACGCGTAATCATCAATAAAGCGAGTTTATATTAGCTGGAAGAAATCATGGTCCTGCCTACCTTCCTCGCTAGGGTCAATGGGTGCCACCAGGTCCTCCTGCTGCTGATCCACCTGGTCTTGATGTGAGACCTCGCCGTCCGGCTCTTCGATCAGTGGCTGCTCCCACAGGGGTCCTATGCTCGCGGGGTCTATATGCATGATATAATGCAAATGAGTGTCAATGAATGCAAATGCATGCATGGGGTGCAAGTAAAATATGTGGAACATCATGCAGCAAGTGAACGAGTTGAAATAGGCATCATTATGCACTCACCTGGCATACCCAATCCACATTATGCAATATGTTTATCTAATGCATTAAACCACCCATGTTGAGTTCAAGTTGTTAGATAGTTTCAAATGATATCAAATATTTGTGACATGAAGATAAGTACTGTATAATGCTACCACCCAAATTTGAGTAGCAAAGGAGCTATAGAATAATTATAGTAATTCCAGCAACTTATTTGGCAATTAAGTTCTCTGATTTATTATAAATTACAGAAAATGTTTCTGACTATGAAATTTTAGCAGCAAGCATAACATGTAATGAGAATCATGTATAAAATCAAGTGAGCAAAGTAACCATGGTTTGGTAGAACATCTATTTTCCATATATTTATATTAACCTATTTCTCAAGAAGTTCAAAACATTGACAAGAAAATTAACAAAAATACTTTCTGGCACCTAAACTTAACTATTAAGCACCATGATTTTTAACAGAATTTACTTTGCACAATAAAGTCACTTTTTCCTATTATTCATTTTATCATGCAAGTGTTTGTCTATTTCAGATCACCCACAAAACATGACATGCAGAGCCTCCCATATTTACAGTAGGCTACATATATGTCCAAGGCCATGTAAAATTTATGGTAAATTATTTGGAACACATTTCATTAAGCAACTATTTTTCTACTCCTTTTTAGCTCAAAAATCAAATACAAGGGTACATCTGGCATTTTGACAGTAGTTCTATGGCTACAAAAAATATCATAGATCCTAGATGTGATACTAAAGTTACTATCCAACTTCCATAACTTTTGGAGTCATTTAGACTACTTTTGGCATTTATTTTGTTTTTTAAATTCATGCAAAATCCAAGGGCAAAAAGGTCATTTCACTCATCTACATCATATACATTCTGTAGATCTACTTAAGAGAAGTCCATAGACACCAATTTTACATTTTTAGCATTTGTTTGTGATTTTTATGAATTGTCAAAGTTTGAAGATCTAGAAAATGTTTTAAAACCAAAATCCCAAACATCCAGGACTTATACGCAATTAACCCTAGACATCAGGGGCTAGCATGCAGGATTCACAAGACACAGTGAACTGGGCCTAGGAATTTAACGTAAAATCGAAAGTTCTAGGGGTCGGATCTAAAGATTGTCGGCCCCTTCTTCTTCCTTGCGCCGGCCGCTGCCGCGCGGGAAGACACGTGCGCGCCGCAGAGCTCCGGTTCACCGCGGCCGCGATGCGGGTCGGGGAAGGCGTTCCCAGCCCCACGTTACTACCATGGCGTGATGGAAGTGGCTAGAGGTAGTGTGGACGAGGCACACAGTGGTGGTGTACCTAGGCGAGGACGTGAACTGACTTTGTGACTCGGTGGCACGGCGGCTTGATCCAGTGAACGGAGCTCGAGGAGGAGGCCGCGTCACGTGAGTCATGTGCGGGGGCTTGCTGTGAGGTCGGCGGTGGTGGTCTAGGGCACGAGGAGAGACGAACTACGGTGGTAGATGCTCGAGCTCGAGCTCGACCCGCCAATGGCGGCCACGGATAGAGAGAGGGAGAGGGGCGAGTGGGAGGCGGTCTCGACGGTAGTGGAAGAGGGAAATGGGAGAGGAGAGCGTCCTCCACTTGAGGACGAGGTCGGGGAGGCCGATCCGTGGACGGGGTGCACTGCCTATACACCAGCTGCCGCGTGGCATGCGTCGGCTCGGCCATGGCTGTGCCCCAAATCATAGGGCCCACCTGTCAGCGGGACAGAAAAAAGGAAAAAAAATGGAGAAAAGAAGAAGGCACAATTTGACTGGCCTTTCTCGCTTCTAAATTTCGCTTATTTGACCAATTTAGAGGCCGAAGTTGACAAAACTCAAATTAGAAGAAATGTTGTACCATTTGTGATCTACAACTTTGTAAAAATCCTTGATACCATGTTCTATTGAAATTTGAGGAGAAATTTTAATTCAAACATTCTGACTTTAGTTTGACCAACAGAACTCACCAGTCTAGAAATTTCTAAAGTCTATTTTCTGATCATTTTATCAAAGGGAGTTTTATACCATTGTTGTTCAGATTTTCATGATCTACAACTTTCCTATATAATGTTTTGCATGATCATGAGTTTTGGTTCAGTGAAATTTCAATTTATTAGATAGGTACATATTTGGCAGATTTCACAGTTCATTAGAAAAAGGCCCTAAACCCTATGCAAACATTTATGCATTTCAACACAAACAATACCAAAGTTGTTCAGCATGAAATTTCCTACAACTCTGGTATAAGAAGTTTCACCCAATTCACAACAAATTTAAAGTTTTGGCCACAATTAATGTTGCATATTGCAGGAAATATGAGTTCAAAGTGCATCATTTCAATCAAGTTTGCTCATGAGGTTGAAATGATTGCCATTATATAATGAAATGCTACATGTATGATGAAATTAAGCAAATGATGCCAATGTAATGTACTTGAGATGCTAGGGGCATCACACCTGGCGGCCGACGTAACAAGCCGGGCGGCCTGAGTACTAGGCCGAGCGGCCAAGCCCCTCCAGCACCTAGTCATTTCTTGGTCCATATGGTGGCCTTCCAACCTTTATCTTCACTTGGGCTTGATCCCTTAGGTGTATGTGGGTCCTTGGTGAGTTACTTGATTGATTCCAATGAAGATTGAGGTATTTGGAGGGAGTGCTTGGACGTCCATCCTCCCCTTGGGCCATCCGACCTAAGTGCTGGCCGCCCTGTCCTCGCAGCTAGTGTTATTGAACTTGCTACGGCCATACCTTTCACATCCAGGACTCCACATTGAGTGAACCAAAACTCCATTTCGATTATTTTGAAGAGATATTTGCAAAGGTTTGGTTCTTCAAGGCATTTGAGATACTTCATAATGATGGTATTTGTAATCTATTCTTAGGCCATTTTGCGTCCACTCTATGCTTGCTCCATATGATGTTATTTTGCATGGAATTTGAGCATCTCCTTGTAAACATCGAAAACCACCAAAACTCATGGAATTCGTTAGTTCAAGGTAAATAATGCATAGAACTTTGTATATGCCCTATTTATTAATCGAGGAATCGGCGGTCAAAATAGTGAAATAATGACTGCCAACACGTCAGTTGGAGTTTAATAACCCCTAACAAGCCTTCCCATCTCGATCGAGCTTATGGAGAGACTCTCTAAGGAGTCCACAGATTACAATATTTCACAGAAGAAGAAAAAAAGAGTTATTACAAGTTTTATATAAGTCATTACAACTTGGTTCTCAATAATTATACATAAAAGGGTTAGTACAAATATTAGCCTTACGGAAGTTTCTTACTTTTACAATCCAACAAAAGTAGTCTTTATTCGAATAAACATCACATCAGGCCTAGCGATGGAGTTTCATCAAACAAAATATTACTGCGGAACAAAGGAGGAAGGATCAAACTCGAAGAGGATGAATTCAGCACCTGAAGAAAGGAAAGGAAAGGAAGCTTGAGTAATAATTACTCTGCAAGACTTACCTATGAGCTTAAACCCGATTTTCTAATCTATAACTGAAGTGGTTAGGTCAAGCTGCAGCTAGCCTATAAGTGGGTCCTTAGCTTTTGAGTTCCATCATCTTTTAGTTGATCCCTATTGTGCTAAGTCACACCAATTCTATTGTCAAGCAAGAGCAAACACTCTGGTAAATCATTACTTAATAAAAGCATTACTCTTCTTAACTACGATTGGTGATGATTTAGCTCTTACACCTGGTAAGCCCAGCGATTCGAATCAATTTTACACTCTTGAGAGTAATACTCAAACACCCATCATATGCCTGTACGTAGACCCCACATATGATAACCCGACATCCCCATTGCCACCTAGTATGAACTGTCCTCACCTAACCCAGGTGTACGTCAACACCCGCCTGTCTCCCACCTTCCAGTTGGTCTCACCACAGTTCAACTGTAGGTATAAGTGATGAGGGTTTATCGGAGCCCATGAATAGGAGGGCAAATGAATGAGGCACGTTTGAACTTTAATGCACATACATAACTCTAGCTAATCATGCACTAGGGTTTCAATCAATTCTTAACTCTAATGCACATACATAACATTGATTATGACTCACTCCTTGATTAAGACTCAAATGAAAAAGGGGAAATGCACCGGAGCTTGCCTGGATATAAGATGTTGGGATCTATGGTGGCATCAAAAGACTCCTCTTCAGGAATAACAGGAGGCTCCTGAATTCTGGCCTCAAGGACTTCTACAGTGATAGCTTCTAAGGGTTCTCCGATAGAGGTTGTAGGGGTTAAGGTACCTAGATGAATGATATTCATGAGTTTTAAAATTATGAGGATGATCAACCTGTAATAAAATGAAGGATCAAAGTTTCTAAACGAAAGATGGGGCATGGACATAATTATCCAAGCCTCAAATTAGAATTTCTAAATGTTTCTATGTAATTGAAATAATAAATTTCTAAAATAAATTAATAATAAATTTAACATAAAAGAATTTACTCAATTAACATAAGTAAAATAAAAGTTTAATAATTATAAATTGAAATTGGAAATTAAATTTAAATTCAGTTTATTCTAAGTGGAAAAGTAATAATTCTAAAATAAGAAAAATAAAAAGAAGCCCAAAAGCACAAAATAAATTTTTAGCCTAAGTTGTTTTTCTCTCCTTATTCTTCTTGGCAAAATTCTATTTTTCCACTCCTTTTCAGCCCAGCCTAGCAAAAGCCAGACCAGCCCAACTCTCTCTGTCTTCCTCTCCCTTCCAGCCCAACAGCCAAATGGCACACTTTCCTCTCTCTTTTTCCTTCGGCCCAATTGGTCAGGCCTGTTGGCGTTTCTTAGCCTACTGAAATAAATCTATAAATCTGCACGCGCACTGGAAACACGTTGTAGCTTTTCATCCAAGAGTATTCCAGGGTATCAAAATCCATAAGGAACGAGGAGCAACTCAACGTAAAACGGATAGGACCGAATAGTAAAACCAGCAATTGTAAAGATAATTAACAGAGCAGAGCAGAATCACTACTTTAGATAAAACAACTTAACTTTACTAAACAAACCAAAACTCTACTCAGTAGGTTTACTTGGATACCAAGACTATAGAACCACTTCGGGCACCAGAGTGCTGATAACCTAGACGAGAAAGGCGGACGCTATAGGACTCAGCTATGCGTCGATGACTACTTATCCGAACGACAGGGTTGGACTACACAGGACACACACCCGCTGTCACCAGGTGGGACTACCAACCAAAACTGCGTGGGACAAAACACTTTCCAAGGCAAACTGTAGTCTAGACACCACGTCTACACAACCGAGTTTATTACTACACTGGTTCGAAGCCAGAGAGCAAGCACAACTGTATAGCTAAACTACACAGAGCACACTTGGCACCCGTAAACTACTAAGCGGGGACTAAGTATGTAAGTAAAGTAAGTATGAAATAAATAAAGCAGAGGAGCAAAAAACTTTAATGATTTCTGGAAATAGAGTAATATTTCCTCTAAGAATAAGAGCTCGGGAACAAAATACCAAAGAGAAATCCGACTCCTTCACTCTACAACTCACTACTCACGCTTGATACAATTGGCTCTCTCTACAATGCCAAGGGTAGCCTTACTACTATACTCTACACTCAAGTACACAACCACACTATGCTTCTATTGATCCACCACACTCTACAAGTGACCTCCCGGGGTATTTACAGTCTAGGAGCCGAGGGCGTACTTATAGAGATACTAGGTAAGTAGTTGGGGTTCGGCCACGTGGAAGGCCGGACGGCCATGTAGGTGGCCGGGCGGCCATCCGATCCACCGCCTTGCTTGATCCATCGGTTGATTTTGCTTCTCCAAGGTCGGTGGCAGTTACGTCGATTGTTGCACATGTAAAATGAGTCTGGTACATGACCAGGTGGCCATGTTCTTTGGCCGAGCGTCCATGTGTCACATGGGCATTGGTTGCACTGTTGGTTGGTATGGATCCTTCACATCACCAACCCATGTGCGGCAGCCTTCCGGTGCTTTATTTCATTGGATACTTGATCCCACGGTTGGAGTTGACTCATGTTGTGTTTCCTTGCATGTAGGTTGAAGGGAGGATACGTGTGTCATGGTCGGGCGACCACTACACTTGGGCTAAAAAGTTGCGTGGGCTGCCTGGGCCTTTCTGGTGACCGGGTAGCCAAGGGCTATGGCTGGCCAGCCATGGTGGGTGGCCGGGAGGCCATGGTGATGGCCAGCCGGCTAGGCCCTCCTGCCTGGCTGCCTTTACATTGCTTCTTTGCCTCTATTTTGTGCATTCCGTCACTATTTTGAACGTGTCAAGCTCCTGAGTCCAGCTTTTGTACACAACTTGTGGAACCAGTTAGTAATACATGAAAACTTTAAATTATGCCCTCAAACATGAAATGTTGGTGGTCGAAATGGGTTTTATCGACCGCCAACACGGCCCACCTGGGCTTTGCCTAAGGTGTGTGTAACACCCCAAAAATCAGCGCCAGAAAATTTCTTCTAATCTCTCCCTAGTTCAAAATCAAAACCCTGGTTGTTGCTTGTTTTGAGTGTATTAGTATGAGCTCAACAAGATATCCAAATATTCTCAAAATATTTCCCCACCAAATCCACTCAAAAATACCCTCTCCAAATTCCTTCCAAATTCAAATTCATAAAACCAGAAAATGAAAAAGCTCCTTGGGCCGAAATCAGCCCTACCCCCTCCCTTTTCCTCTCCTCCTGGGCCATCGCCACTCACCCCCGGCCCACTCACCGCCTCGGCCCGACTGCCCCCGCCTCCTCTCTCTGCCAAGCAGTCCACGCCCCATCTCCCGCTGACCGGTGGGCTCCGGCCGTCAGCACCCCCTGCTCCCCTTCTCCCTCCTCCAACGCCTGCGCACGCCGCACACTGGCCCCTCCCCGTCGTGCCCGGCATCGGTCTCCTAGCCCCAACCACACCGCGCCAGGCCCTGCTGCGACGCCGCGCCACGCGCGCCGCAACCGCCCCCAGCTCCGCCCACCGTGTCTCGGACCCAGCTGCACCACGCATAAGCCCCTACCCTCCCCCCACCGGCTACCGCTCCCCACCACCACATCGCTCCGCCGCATGTGCCGCGCATCTCCGCGCCACGGCACCGCACCAAGCTCAGCCCCGCTCCCTGCTCGCCTATAAAAGGGCCTCACCGGCGAGCTCCCCTCGCCATCCTCACCTTTATATACGCCGCGCAACTGCACCGCCGCCCAAATTCCCCGCTCCCCAGCCTCTAGAGCTCGAGCCCCCTCGCCAACAGCTCCACCACCCCCCTACGCCATCACTGGCCCCCATCGCCTTCACCTCACCCCCACCTGAGCTGCCGCGCGAGCGCCTCTCGCCGCCGGTGCTCACCCCGTGCCACCACACCGTGGAGACCCCACCCCCCCGACCACCCACTCATGCGCCAACGGCGTCACCCAACTCACCCCGCCTCCCAGTGCTAGCCCCACCGGGCCATTCGCCGGAACCGCCCCCACCGGCGAGGACCGCCGGTGAACCGAGCTCCCGGCCACGCCCCGGTTCACCCCCAAACCAACCGACGCCATCACCGTTCCCCTGACGCCGTCCCCCTCCACCACCTAAAGCCACTGATGCGTGGGCCCTGCGCCCACGGCATTAGTCACGACGTCCTCGCCTTTGCGGTCCGGCCCAGTTGGCCGCCGCGCCGCGTGCGCCCGTGTGGGCCAAGTAGGCCACCTCGGGCCGAAAGCCACCCCAGCCCAGGCCCCTCTGCTCGTAGGCCGAGCTGGCCATTTGGGCCAAATCCCCACCCCCTCAGCCCAGGTTGTCTCGCTTGTGGGCTGAAAACCAAAGTTCACGCTGAATAAAGTCCAAAACTACCCCTCCAACTTATCAAAAAAAAGTCTAAATCTACCCCTAGCCACTATATACTTCATATTTTCTCCGTTTTAACTCCGATTTGGGTGATTCTTTCGCCTAAATTCATCTAAAATAAAGCTCTATCCATCCATACACTCCACATAATCTTTTCCCCTGGCCGAAAGCCGCCGTCATGCCACCATGACGCCGTCCTACGCCCAGTCAGTGCTTCACACCGGTCGCACAAACATTGTGTGCCTAGTGATCGATGCCATTGATCTCCCATTCTTCATAAAACCTCAAGGTCCCTGTCTTGGTCTATCCGAGCCTTGAATTCAGATGATGACGATACCGAAAATCATTTGAACATCATTGCATCTCTCCACCACTCCATAAAAAGATCTTCTCCAAAACACCAACATGCGACCACCACCCCTTCGGCGTTGTCGACCCCGCATCTCGCGTCCACCACCCCTACCTTGGCATCTCCGTAACTGTCATTACCGAGTCCGCCAACTCGCCTGAAACCTCGCTACACTCCAACCACTTGCAGTAATATCACCAGTAAGAACCCAGTAGACTCTCATCTCCGCAATCCAAGCTCTACACCACCAAACCCGTTGAGCTCATATTATGCTTCCATTTGTGTGTTTTCCTTGTTTGTGCACATAGGAGTCCCCAGAGAGGCCAAGGAGTCCAATCGTTGGGACATTCGACCAGGAAACCGGAGAAAGCACACTGATCATACGTCAGCCCCTCACCCTTCGAGTTGTAAGGCAAGCCCACTGGAATCCTCACTTAATGCATAAATTTCCTTTGTTTTACAAACACAACTCTTGGCCTGATGATCACATAAAACTTGCATGTTTTGCTTGCTAAGGTAACACCAGCAAAATATACAGCCACCTAAGCCTACTTTAGACATAGCGCACATAGGTGGGATCGCTCATTTAATTATCTATCATAACCTGGACGTTATGTTGGATTATGGATATGGAATGTGAAGGGTATGGGAAAGTGGATGTGGGTGTGGTTTTGAAATAAAATGGGGAAGAACCCCAGCAACCGACCTTGTTGGAATACGGCTATGCCCCGAAATAGCCATAAGGGCAGGGTAAGAACGGGTAACTTAGCTACCTGCGGTTACCCCTTGTCCCAGGATTCGTGGAGAATACCGGGTAGGTGGATTGCTTGCGTTGTCGAGCATTGAAAAGTTTGAATGGTTCTACCTGAGCTCTCCGTAAAGACCGTTATGATTTTCATCTTACCTAACTCTTTTAGTACAACCACTCGCTCTGTATGAGGCATTGGCAGGCCCGAGCGGAAGTGGATAGCCTAGTAGCTTCTGTGTAGGCGCACAAGGGGCTAGGGGTTGGGTGGTGTGCCAACGGCAGTACCGCGGGGTACTGGAGTGGCTCGGAGGCCCAAATCCCTAAAGTTTTGCTAGGTGATGAAACAAAGGCAACGGCTTGGTGTGGAATTTGGACGTTTATGATGGTAAACTGTCGCTGAGTCCACCTTGTGGGTCATAGTACAACCTCTGATTAGAGTAAAACCTATTCGAATAGTCCGTGTCTAGTGGTATGGATGAGTTACAGCTTGGTTCTTCAGTTAGCAGTTTTCATAAAATAAAATGGAATTGGTTTGGGATTGGATAAAAATGGTTTTTGGTTCAGTAGTGGATGCTGGATGTACGGAAAATGTGTTGACTGGAAAGCCATGGGCCACTTTAGACCGGAAAGTCCAGTGGCAAACCTTTTTGGGGAAAAACTCAGTTTTCAAAAAGATTAAAACTTGACAACTATCACAAACCCTTCATACAAGTATTTTTCTGCAAAATTATCCTAAGCTCAAGATATATCCTTGCATACAGTGTTAGCCTTCCCCAAATTCCTTTGGAGGAAGGTGGGCTACTGAGTACGTATGTACTCACCCTTGCTTTGTTGTTGTTTTTCTCAATGCTATGGACATATATTGGTCCGAGAACGAGTAAGGGTTACGACCTGCTTCCCAACTGTGGCGTAAGGAAGATGGGCCTACATTTTAAATTACGCTGCTTAGATTTTCAAGGCTGCACCCCTTGTTGTCCGACCCATTTAGGGCGAATCTGTATCACTCTGATGTAATAATGTGATTACCAAACTCTGGGATGGTAATAAAGCACATGTTAGTCCCATTATTGAAACTAGGGGCGCTTCAGGTGGTATCAGAGCCGTAGTAGGCCAGTAGGACATAACCCTAAGGTTGGAAAAATGTTTTGAGTCCAAAACTGTTTGAAAAACATCTCTGCCCCCCATCTCACTTTATTTCAAAAAGTTTTGGCCATTTCTTACCCCAACGGCCGTCACCAAGGAGCCAAGCTTCTAGCAGAAGAAAGCTGGTAGCTTGAACAACACATCAATAAAGCCAGGATACATGGACGGACATGATGGATCAATCTTAAAGGAACCAGTACCCGCCGTAAGACACATCGCCATCACAAAGACACATGGCTCAATCTCTAGATATGGACCACCCTGGTCAAGCACATGGCCTGATGAATAGCCAGAAGGTGTGCAACATAAAACAAGGAAATAGTATCCACAATTAACCCTATCCCCTTCACCATAAGTGGCTGCTCAGTATGGCACAGTCGACAAGAGACCTATCAATGGCGTCAGGCACTAAAGAACGCGCCAACCAAGCTATTTAAAGGGGATGTCATAGGGATCAAAGGACCTAGGACCGCTCCATTGCAAAGCAACAATGGTAGAAGAAAAGCCCATCCTCGACGGTCGCCCCGTGCTCCTTAAAAAGAGAAAGCACCTAGACCTCTCGATGGAAGTCCCAGTGTTGGAAGGCATACCAGTTATTTTCCCCGAGCTTGAGAGCCAGCCAAATCCAAAGCCCCTCCCAAATCCTCCACCAGGGCTGACAGAACCCCTCACCTTGAGGAAGATCCCAGCACTCGAGCTAGAGTTCCCAGAGTGTCTGGAAGAGGAGCTACCCAGAGCCCCACATCCAAGTCATGTCTCCTCGAGCAAACCAAAGGCTCCACCAACAACCTCGCCAGCAGAAGCAAGGCTAGAACCCTCGGGCATTGCCTCGCCTAGGGGACTAACCGAAGAAGATGACCCAGTCATTGCAACTCAGCCACCGCCAGAGGACATCATCGACATCAGCTCAGATGAGTCAGAATGAGGTCCCCGAGCCTGACATGGAATGAAGTCGCATGGTCTGAAGTTAGTTGTGTCTAGTGTCCCTCTTACAATTGGGTAGTGAAGTTTTTCCTTCACTTTAGTTAGCACCCTTGTAAGAGTTAACCGTATAGATCGCATGCGTTGTAGACGTTGCCTTGCTTGTTTCTCGTGTACTGTAAAGTAGTCTTGTTCTACAACCGAGTCCTGCGAGTCTCGTTCAGATGGCAACTGCCAGACGTGTCAGCCTATGTGAGGATGTAAAAGGTTTTCCAGAGCTCCTAAGGGATACCATAAGGTACCTCCGGATTTTCGGATACCCTAAGTACCTAGGTAGAGAAATCATCGAGAGTGGAGAACAGAAATGGATGGTCCAGCTGTACATCAAGGACAACCGCGCCCTTGAAGGATGGCATTCCACAGCTACTAGACATCGGTTTGTGGATCCGTGTCATGTCACCGCTCGTCATGCAATAAGAAAGTTGTGCTCAACCTACCATAGAGCAATCCAGGACACCCCTATGAGATTCTTCCCACCCTTCAACAAGATGACCACAAGCTGGGCCAAGAAAGTGGAAGTCTTGAAGATCATGAAGGAATCCGAGGATCCCGTCATAGCCTATCTTGCTCTTCATCTGCATGCCTTGGATGATGAGTACGACAAGCAGAGCCTCATGCGCGATAGGTTGGAAGCTCGCAACCGCATAACCGAAGACCTTCTGTCCCGGTACAGAGCCAGGCCGCTGCGCCAAAGGCAAGAAACCAACCCAGATCCAACCAGCACGACAACACGGAGTTTGTTTGACCTCCGTTACCCGTTGGGAATGCAGTACAGATCCTAAATGCTAGTGTCTCCAATGCTGAAGACCAAGATGTTTGGGTCCTGCGTAGAGATGCAACAAATTTTTCACTAGCTGCTTACTACAAACATAGACACCAAGACATTCAGGTTTAGTGTATTTGCCAAGCTATGGAAGTGCAAATGTACAATGCCAACTAAGTTCTTTTGGCTCCTGCTGGTTGAGAGACTTAACACAAAATGTATGTTGGTAAGAAGACACCTAATGGAACCTCAGGATGTGGCTTGTGTTATGTGTTCTGCGCATACAGAAGATGTTGAACATTTGTTCTTTCAATGCCCATTTGCTTGCAGATGTTGGCAAGCCCTGAGCATACAATGGCACTCCTCGCTCCACCTACAAGAAAGAAGTCTACAGGCCAAAAGCGCTTCAAGGCTACCATTCTTCATGGAGATTTGTATCATTGCCGTGTGGAAGATGTGGAAGCGTCAGAATAGAAAGATTTTCAATGGACAGAGAGCATCATTACGTGTCTTGGTTGCATGGAAATATATAATTTATAGGCTTCCGGAGAAAAGATACCATAAAAAGAGATTGAAGGCTTTCATTACATGTCTTGTGCTTGAGGGGTCTGTTTGAGTGTTATCAATAAACAAAATTTGAACTGTGCAAGCAATGTTTTTCTCACTGCCCATAATCTTACTCGACTGATATTTGATATCCTACCAGAGAGCACGATATAAGATGCTTTGATGCAAGTAAAGTCAATATTCTACTTTTTGTGCTTATATTCATATGTGCTACTGAGGTTCACAAGCATATAAGTGCTAATTTTGTTTAGTGCCACAGTGTGCTTGACATGATTCACACATTCGGTTTACAGGGATCCTTTTGGGTGTTTCTTCTACACATGAAGGATCTACTAGCCAACAAGACAAGTGGGATACGAAAAATTCAGCATTAGGGCCTCTAAAGGCTAATGAACGAAAAGACCTTAACTGTGCTGTAAAATAATACTTGCTTTTGGCCGGGTATCGAATTGCTGCCATGACACTCATTGAGGAGGTCTGTATTAACATTACTTGTTCCCTTACTGTTGTAACTTCCTTCAATGTGGGAGCTTGTATTTTTTTCCCTTAAATCTTTCTTGGACATTTATATTTCACACTGTTATACTCATATCTTCTATAACAAATACAGTCAGAAATGATACTATTCGATGGGACCAATCAAAATATTTCTATGTATATTGGCTGTCAAGCCAATGAAAATATTATCTCTTTAGTTTAAAGTCACAAAATATTTTTGGACAGATGGAGTATTTCAGTCATCTTAATTACAGGTTCCTGATCAAGACCTTGATGTTTGGCCAAACAGTTCAGCTTGTGTCCGTGATGCCCTTGGTCGTTATTACTATCAGTACCTTTCATCTACTGCAGAGGCTGCAGAGGTAATTGTGAACAACAATTTGAGTTTTTTTGAAGCATAGTTTAGGAGCCAAGAAAAATTATAATTAAAGCATTGGAAATTCTCTTTTCTATCTCCTGAGCTTGGCACAGTGGTAAGGCTGTTGCCTTGTGACTAGGATGTCACAGATTCAAGTTATGGACTCTTATAGAAATGCATTGAAAGGCTACGTATTATAGACGCTAAGTAGGTCCGACCCTTCCCCATACCCTGCGCAAGCAGGAATGCAGGATCACATGCACCAGGCTGCCCTATCTCTAGAAACATTATGCTTTAGTCTTAGTCACCGGAAAGGAGGTGGAAATGGGATTTAAAACTATGACATGCATTACACATTCCATTACTTAAGAAGTAAAGTGCCTTCTCTGTATTAATTACATCCCATTGTGGCAAGATACATCCTATTGCATCAAGCACTTGATGCATTTTGTGAAATATGTAGAGCAGACAGTTCTAACAATAAAAAGACGAGTTGAAATTTTCTGCATAAACCCTGAGCCAATAGGGATCCTTGATCCTTTATCATAGATATTAAATAAAACTGATACGGTGCCACCTGGATGGAGTACGCAGGGGAGAAAATCGAAGATGACGAGAGACAGGGAGAGAACAGAGTGGGTAGTGAGGTGGTGATTCACCTCCATCGCTGGCCGAAGAAGGATTCCTCGCCAACACCGAAAGAGAAACCCCACACCGTAATGACTGGAAAGTTTATTCCTTCGATGCCCTAGATACAAAAATCGTGAACCTTATATAGATGAAGCAGGTAACAACCCGCCAATGCTAAGGCCCAATTACCTAACTCTAATTATCCATCCTTAAGTCTCTTCACGTCTTAGCCCAATATAGATCGGCAATCTAGCCACTTTTGGTCCTTCGGCACCTGTACACACGACCCACAAAGGCGTTGATAGCAAAAACAGTTAAGAGCTGATTATCGTAAAAATTTACCATTTGATTACTTAGGTGTTGTAGAGAATGGGGGAAACACCTCACCCATATATAAGCTGGTATCGCTTGGAGTACAAGTAAAATCAGTACAAGTCAACGTACAAATATACAGCCTATACATATCTCTAACACCTGCCTGCAGTGGCAGCGGGAGGGTCCCGAACGCAAAGATTGGACCTAAACTCAGTAAACAACTGAGTAGGCAAGCCCTTCATCATGATGTCTGCGTACTGGTTCGAACAAGGAATGTGAAGAACCCAAACCTCTTCGAGAGACGGCTTGGGCAACAACATGATACTTGGCCTTAGCACTGGACCGGGAGACCGTGGTTTGCCGCTTGGACAACCCAGAGGCAAGATTGTCGCCAAGATATATGCAGTAGCTAGAAGCAGACCACCTGGAGTGTGGATAATCCATCCAGTCAGCATATGAGTAATGCTGTTAGAGCATCGACAAAGCCAGGGCCGATGTGTAGACCGAAGGAGAGAGTGCCCTTCACATAGCAGAGAATCCGCTTGATCTGTGCGAGAAGAGGTTCACGGGGATCATGCATGAAGAGGCAGACTTGCTAAACTACGTATGCCAAGTCACGGCAGGTCAGAGTCAGGTACTAGAGAGCACCGGCGAGACTCCTGTAGAGCGAAGCATTGAGAACAGGGGCACCATCCAAAGCAGAGAGCTTGGCACAGGTGTCGCTGTTGAGTGACACTCAGCCATGCTAGCACGTTGGAGAAGATCCTGTGCATACTGTCGTTGAGACAGAAACAGGCCATTGGAGAAGCGCGTGACGGAGATGCCGAGGAAGTGGTGGAGGGTGCCGAGGTCGGTCATGGCGAACTCAGAGTGCAAGCGGCCCATGATGTCGTGAAGTAGAGCTGGCGAGGAGGCGGTGAGGACGATGTCATCGACGTACAACAAGAGATATGATGTGGCAACGCCTTCCTTGTAAACAAAGAGGGAGGTGTCGAAGGTGGCGGAGACGAAGCTGATGCATCGAATGTAGTTGGGGAACCGCTGGTACCATGCCCGAGGTGCTTGCTTCAAACCATAGAGAGACTTTTGCATGGAATTTATGCTTGATGATCCACATGCTCGACACAATATTGGCACCTGGTGGGCGAGGAATGAGGCACCAGGTGTTGTTGGCGCGAGAGCCTCATACTCGTCAGCCATCGCAATGCGCCAATTGGTGCTGGCAAGGGTGCTGTGATAGTTGGACGGTATAGGTGAGATGGCTGTCGAGGAGGATGATGAAGAAGCAACATGAAGCACCAGTCTCAGGCCCATAGCCGCAGCCCGCGCACGAGTCAGCATAGGGTGTGATGGAGGCAGCGGAGGCGGCTGTGAGCGGCGTGTGCCACCAAGCCGACATGTCGGTGGAGGGCCTTGCATAGGCCGCGGAGGAGGAACCGGAGGCTGAAGCGGGCCGACAGCTGCGAGGTGGGCTGGGGACCATGGATCGTGGCAGGGTGTGGATGACGACCGTAGGCGATGCCGAAGTGTTGCGGTGTGGGAGTCAAGGGCGGTGGAGGAGGCCGACACTGATACGTTAGCCGAAGCGGCCGACAGCTCCATGAGCCACAGCAGCCCCGTCACCAGCAGGGGCCAACCAGCCAGCTAGCTTTGCGCTAGCCGCAGGCTGAACCGGCCACGGCTGGTGATTCGGAACTACAGGAGCCGGTAGTTATGCTGCGGCGTGGCGTACAACAGGGCCACGCAACAAGATCACCAGATCGTCAAATGGAGGAGGCTCATGTGGCTGCCGGCCCCCAAAGGCGGGACGACTGAAGGCAAAGTGTCTGTGACAGAAAATCAAAAGCCGACGCAAGCGACACCGTGATGGTGTGTCCAAGGGGAAGGAGGACTCATCAAATATGACGTGCCTGGATATGATGACGCGGTTAGTAGAAAGCTCAGGACACCTATAACATTTGTGGGATGTGAGGCATCCGATGAAGGCTCAAGGTGTGGAGCAAGGCGCCAGCTTATGAGAGGCTGTGGCTGTGACATTGGGGTAGCAGAGACAACCGAACACCCGAAGAGAGCTATAATCAAGTAGTCGGTGAAAGAGGCGCTCAAAGGGGATGGAATTGCCCATGGCCGAGCATGGTTGCCTATGGAGAAGATACGCAGCCATGAGAGCAGCTTCTGCCCAATACTGAGGTGGCATGTGGGCGTGGAACAGAAGGGTGCGGTAGACATTATTAATGGTGCAAATCGCACGTTCAGCCTTGCTGTTCTGTGGTGATGTGTACGGGCAAGAGAGGCGAAGAAGAATGCCAGAGGAATCAAGAACGGAGGTAAGAGCATGGTTGAGAAACACGCGCCCATTGTCGGCCTGAATAGCTTTGACAGAAAGCTGGAATTGGTTCTTAGTGTAGGCGACGAAGTTGACTATGTGGTGACGGACATCAGATTTATATTTAAGTGGGAAAGGCCAACAATAGTGTGAAAAATCATCGATGAGCACCAAATAGTAACGACAGCCAAAGACACTATCGCCGGAACTATTGCAGCGAAGAATCACGCGCCGGGTCCTGATATCCTTAACAGAAAAACCAAAAGCATCAAACTCTACGGAAACGGAATTATCTCGTGTAAATTGACGAACTGAAAGGAGGTTATGAATAAGAGAGGGAGCAATTAGAACATTGTTTAGGTGGAAGGTAGAAGTCCTTAACAGAGAAAAAAAAAGGCATCAAACTCTATGGAAACGGAATTATCGCGTGTAAATTGATGAACTAAAAGGAGGTTATGAATAAGAGAGGGAGCAACTAGAACATTGTTTAGGCGGAAGGTAGAAGAATCTATAAGTAGAGTGGAGGAGCCACGGGTGGTGACAGGTAGAGAGGCGCCATTACCAACAATGATGGAAGGATGAGAGGGTAAGCGACGGGAAAGAAGTATACCATCATCAGACGTCATGTGGCTGGCGGCATCAGAATCCATCACCCATGGTCCAGGGTTCTGGAGGGAGAGCTGGTTTTGGGCAGCAACCAGCCCCACCTGATCCCATGCCTGAGAAGGTTGGGAAACCTGTAGTGGTGCGAAGGCGGTGTGAGCCTGAGGACAAGGCCCTAGGAGGCCAACGGAGGATGTGAAGGAGGGGCAGCAAGAGCAATATAGGGCGACGGGCTTTTTAGGGGTGGAGGTGCTGCAGCACCTGCCCGAGCTGGTACAGCTAGTGGCAATGAGGGCAGTGCTGGCAGCAACCTTGTCGTCATTGGCGATGCGTAGCTCCTTGAGAGTAAGCATGTCGCGTGCCGCGGCGAAGGTTGGAAGGGGAACGTTGTTGGCGATGATGTCAGCCGTGTTGGAGAAGCAAGGGTTGAGGCTGCGAAGGAGGTTGAGGATGAGCTCGGAGTCCTTCACGGGGTGGCTCACATCATGGAGGGCGTCGGCGATGGTCTTCAGACCCTGGTAGTAGGAGGCGATGCTGGAGTCGCCTTGCTACATGGAGTGGAACTCGTGGTTGAGCAAGATCACCCGAGGCTCCTTGTTAGCGCAGAAGATGTTCTCAATGGAGACCCATAGATCATGAGCAGATTGGTTCTCATCTTCCATGGCGAGGTCGAGGACGGAGTCGTCAACGGAGCCGATGCAGCAATCCGCCTGGTTCCAACTGGGATCGGTTGGGGCGGCAGCAAGTGTGCCGTCGATGTGAGGCTTGGGGCCAAACTTGCCACACAAGGACTTGAAGTGGGACACCCACTTGCTGTAGGGGGAAGACCGGCAATGAGAGAGGCGGGGAGAGCCGCGGTGCCCTAAGAGGAGTAGGGACGGCGGCGGTGCTCTAGGGTTATGGTTCGGTGGGGTGGGGCTGTAGAAGGGATAAGAGCCAGGGTTAGGCCTGGACTCGTGATACCATGTAGAGAATAGGGGAAACACCTTACACCCATTGCGGAGGGGTGACCTTTCATTATATAGGCCAGTATGGCTTGGAGTACAATTAAAGTCAGTACAAGTCAATGTACAAATATACAGCCCATACATATCTCTAACTGGTGTAACCTGTTTAAGCATCGGATCAGGTCGAGTTGGCCCGCTCACTCCCCACAGACGTGTTGGGTCAGGTTTTTTTCGGGTTGCATCGGTTTTTGGGTCAAAAATCATGGTCTGTGCCTGGCCCGTTGATTGTTGAGGGTAAAAATAAGAGCCCACACCCACCCAGTGCGTTGTTTGTGTCAATGTTTTTTCAGATGGGGCGGGTCCGCGGGTAGGGTCGGGTCGGGTGCCCCATGATCTGGTCTACTTGGGTCACAATGAAGTTCATGGCATGGTTCTATTTATTGTTTTCCTAAGCAATTTAAAAGTTCAAATTTTACTTGTGCTTTCTCAGGGATGCCTAGAAATTCTAAACATCTTTTTTCATTTTTGTAACAAATTACAGGAAAAAATATCCATACTTTGGGAAAAATGAAACATTAGTTAAGGACAATGAAAGGCTCAAGTCTTAAAAGGGCTCCTTGACAAAGAGCAGGGAAGCTGCTAATAGTCAGGTTGCTGCTTTAAGAAAGTCTTTGGAAACAGCATACAAAGATATAAAAGAGAAGGAAAAAATGGTAATATTCTTTTAAATGACTTTATACCCTTTATAGAGATCGGAAATAAAAATATGGGTACCAGTCCCACCATTTTTTGGTACCGGACCCTCATATTTGGTACCAAACCGTCTGGTACCGGTGCCGTGGTACCGTCTATTTTTAAACCGATACACCTCGTCTGATGAACGGCTCCTATTTTTTCAAACCATCATAAAATTTGTAAATATTATAAGGTCAGACACATTTATACTTAGAATCAGTAATGAGTAGACATTTTATTTTGTAGAATTTGCTAATATAAGTTTTGTGGCTGGATAGAAAATTTTGTTTAGTTCTGCGTTGAGATCCTTGAGTGCTTACCAACAACTCAAGATTTATCATTTATATGTCCTCTTAGTTTTGTTATTTCTTTGGTAGGTAGAGGAACTAATGTTCCAATTGGTCTGTCATCCCTCTGGGGTGGTTGTGGAAGTCGCACTCAAGAAACTTGTTCATGCTGTAGTAAGATGGGGACGTAAACTAGATCAGATATTAAGAGTGCTATTGGCTCATATCCTGGCATCTGCGCAGGTATGCATGCTCGTGAACATGGGAATTGTCTATTCTCCATTAATGCCACCTGTTCTTATAACCTGTTATGTTTTCAGCGTTGTCCACCTATTTCAGGGGTTGAAGGTACAATAGACTCTCATCTTCGTGTTTTAGGAGAACAAGAGCGCTGGAACATTGAGGTCCTCCTTCGAATGTTGACTGAGTTGCTACCATTTGTTCATCAGAAAGCTATAGAGACTTGCCCCTTTGCATCAGTTGATCAGGCAAGCTCTACACCAGAAAACTTATTGTCAGCATACGGCATGAAACTGCATGCAACGTAAGTCATCTATTTTTACCTTATCTTTTAAGTACTCTATAATCTAAACAATAATTATTGGATAGACTGTTTGTGAACAATAAAAAACGTCTTGCACTGAGTTACCCCATCTTGGGAGCTTGACAGAGGTGACTCTGAGTGGCCAGCATTTGAGTGGATGCACACTGATTGCCTGCCGGATTTGATCAAGCTTGCCTGCTTGTTGCCTGTGAAAGAAGATAACCTAAGAATCATTATGGCGAAGGTAAAATCTAGAAACCACATCTCCCATACACATCGGACCATCTTAAGATATACTTATTATCAATCATATCTGGATAATTTTAGTACCTCTTGGAAGTATCTGGGCACTATGGCAAACATTATTTGGAGCACATTATGCTACCAGTGTTTCTTATAGCAGCTGGTGATATTGATAGTGGTGATTTTATCTATTTTCCTTTGTCAATCTAGCAAAAAGTCTGTGGCGGAACCGCCGATTTAATCTGGGCTAACCACATCTGACACCTCTGACTTACAGTGTAATTAGACCGAACTAAACCCGATCATCTGTCGAGAGTCAAAAAACTCCAAATATTACCTTTCCCAGAAGAACCGACATCATATACATCCAGCTCTCAATGTAGCCACAACAGTTACATCATCACATGCAGTTGAATATAGTATAAGTAAATTTTATTTTACAAACCAGTTTGAAATAGAAATATAAGTTCTAATATAATGTTATACGAAAGGCAAGTTCAAAACAAATAGCGGAAGCAATTTTCAAAAACATCTCGCAGCAGAATCAAAATACATTATTAGTTTTCATGCAATGATGAATGAGACGAGCAGCACCGAGCCCACCGGTACTACCCTTCTCCAAGAAATTGTCCAGATGTCATCGGTATTTGCACTCAAAAGGGGGGGCAAACCCTGAGTACTAACTACTCAGTAGGACTTAATGGAGTGGCTTACGGCTGATGCAATGCTGGCTTACTAACCAGTGGATCCTTAGCCTCTCATTTTTAAGCAATGGTATAATATTACAAAGTAACAGGTTCCATCATTTGCATATAACAATATAACAATAACTTGCAGAAATATAAACAACACAGTAATACACGCATGTAGTATTTGAAAACATGAGTGATAGATATAATATATTCAAGTAGTTACTACGTTGGCCGACAGTGATATTGGCATTCCCACACCTGGTGGGCATCAGCGATTCGAATCGTTTTTAATTCCCGGGCTTATTAGCCATCGCGTTCCCACATATAGTCCCCATTTCCACCTATTTTGTCCTAAGATTCAAAGCGCCCCCACCTAACCCCCGGTTTGTGCCCTCTCAGGAGCGTTATCACAGCGCACTGGGTCAGCCCTCCCTCGAGTACAAGCACCCTTGGGCCCATCAGCTTCCTACAAGTGGATAGGCAGCACCTCGAAAACTTCGGACGAGCCCAGGTAAGACTTTCACCGGTCCCATATCCAGGTTAAGCATTCTAGCAATGTTATGCCGATCAGCAGACGAACAGCGAACGGGCCTTAAACGACTCGGGCGGAGCCAAATGATACAACAATGCACACCACAAAATAAAATTATTCTCCGCCCGGTCTTCATTTAAATCATGAACATAATATTAGTTTATCAATAGTAAAAGTTTCTGTGATCTTTTAAAACCACCTACTTAACGAGTGATTCCTTTCACTCGTGTCTACTCGCACCTAGCAATTCTAGATAACTCGTCCTATGAACTCTAGATATAGATATAGGTGCTAGGGACAGGGCGGCCAAGGAGTCTAATGCAATTGTTTTCAATCAACTCCTAATGCGGATGCGTAATCATTAATCAATCAAGTTTATATTAGCTAGGAGTGTCAAGGTCCTGTCTACCTTTGCTTATTTTCAACCAACCAACAAACTAAGCTAATGTTAGTTTACCGGGTTGTGGGGCTTTGCCTCAGGCAACCCCTTGATCATTTGGACAACTCCACCTTCCAAATACCACTTCAGGGGCTTCCAGGTGGTATTTGGGTCTTAGTTGATCTTTTGGACACCGTTGCTTGAAGTAGCTCCACGTATTTGCTTCTAGGTCACGTATCTGCAATATACACCACTGTATGAATGCTATGTATGATGCAGGGAATGAGATGCATGAATATCAAGCATACATTCGGACAAAATTTTATGGATAGACAGAAAGGTGATTGATAAACTACCTAAACATGAAACACTATCAAAGAAACACACAACCGTAAGGTCACTCTCATACAAGCTACTGATCATATTGACATTGTATTAATGAAGCGATTCCGATAAAAGCAGGCGATAGTTGTTTGGATTACTAGGATAGGGGTGATGGTGTTTATTTTCGTTCAATAAATCATACATATCAAATAAATTTCATGAGAGAAATACACGACGGATTTCTAATTCCGAGTCACTCTTGTCGTATCAGGCAATTTATTGGTTTATTGGTTGCCCCATACTATCCATGATAAGTTCAAGGTGTTATACAGTTCAAAATGAGCTTAAATATTTATGAAATGTAGATAGATACTGAGAAAGGCCCACACCCAAGGTTGAGCATTAATTGGAGCTACAAGTTAATTATAGAAATTCTAGCTAGATTACATAGCATCTATGTTCTCAGATTTACTCCTAAATTGTAGAAAATGTTGCTAATTTTGAAACTTTAACAGTAGCTTTGTCATGTCATGTTTAGCATGTACAAAATCCAATAGGCAATATAACTAAGTTTTGATAGGACATCTATTTTCAATATTTTTATTTTAGCTTATTTAGCTTGCAATAGCAAACAGTAGCAATAAAATTCAAAAAAATATTTTCTGGAACCTAAAATTAACTACAAAGTACCAAGATTTTTCCCAGAATTTATTTTGCTGTTTAAGCCACTTTTTCCTATTATCTGTTTAAATAGGCATTAACTTGTAAATTCCAAATCACACTTCAAATCTTACATGCAGACTCTTAAACTTTGTCTACCATCTAAATATACCACAAAGTGTTCCCATAAAATCCACCTTAATTTTTAGAGCAAGTTTCATATGGTAAGTATTACCCATGCATATTTATTGCACAAATTTAACCCTAGGGGTAGATCTGGTATTTGCCAGTCAATGCTAGGGCAACAAAAATTATCAACAGATCCAAAATGTCACATATGCACTACCATCAAGATATCATAATTTTTGGAGGTTGTTTACTCTACTTTTATCATTTATTCCTTTTTAACATGCATGCACAAAAATAGTAGCAAATCAGTCATTTCATGGATCACCCTCTTTTCCATTCTGTAGATCTGCTACATAGGAGTCCAAAGAAACTGAGTTTGCATTTTTAGGATTTTCGTTTGATTTACTATGATTTTTCAAAGTTTACAACTCATGGAAATTCAATAAACTCAAAAATCACCATAGCCAGGGACATAAACGTGATTATCCATAGACGTCAGGGGCTAGCTCGTAAGAGATACAAGACTCATTACACAACACTTGGACGAAATCGAGAAAAGGAAAAACCTCAGGGGCTAAAAGGCGAATCGGGCGTCTTCCTCCTCCTGTCATCTTCAACCTCACGACAGGAGGAGGGGGTCCGACGGCGCGCTTGTAGGACCGAGATGTGCGACTAGAGGGGGGTGAATAGGAGCACTTGAAAACTCAAAATCTCACCCCCTCTAAAAACTGGTACTTGAGAAAAGAACTAGACACCGTCCACTGAACAGATATGTGTCTAGTAGCGCAATGTGTCGTTCACTGAGAGGATACGCACCAAGCAAGCGGAAGCACTCAACTCAACTATCACAAAGGCCGCAAGCCAAGCGGAGCAACAACTCACGCTGAAGTGTCTCGCCAGCCACTCAATGCACCTAGATGTGTCTCACTGATACACAACAAGCAAAAGAGTATAGGCACACAAAGAGAACCACCAAAGCGAGGTTGAGACAAAAACACGGAAGCAAACGAACACAAACCAACCAAAACGAACACGCCTAGTGATCACAAAGATCTCTTAGCAAATGAGGTGCTAAAGACCTTAGAAATGACCCTACGCAACCCCAAAACCACCCGGAACAAGCCACAAACCCTAGGAACAACTCAAACCAAATCCGGGGCCAAAAATCCTGTCCACACCGGATTATCCGATAGGCTCTATCGGATAGTCCGACAGGACTTTTTCAGGCAGACCAGGTTGTAAAGAAAAATACCAAAATCTAGTCAAACGGACTCCAAAAATCATGAAATTTTAACCATAGGCTAAGGAAAACATGCAGAACAACATACCAAAAATTCAGCCCATTTAGAGACTGTTAAGTCTACCAGACTATCCGGTGAAGTTGCTTCGGACTGTCCGGTGTGCCTAGAAATCAGCCTCGGACTTTGAGTTTGCAAACCTCAAACTTGACCAAATCTTCTCAGATCTTCACGAAATTTTGCACAGGCTATCCTAGCACTATTCCAAAGACATTATCAAAAGATCTACTCAAAAAGATCAAGGAATTAGTGGGAATTTCAGATCTCGTGAAGAGGGAAAAATTTGGGCAAGAAAGGGGAAAACCCAAACTGACTTGCTCGTGGCAATCCAACTTGATTGAGATGTTCTAAGACATAATCTCCATGTCATAGCAAGTCGAAAACATCAGCAAGAGAAGCGATTCCAAGCTTGGCCAAAACAAACACCCAAAAGCCAAGGATTGGAGCCAAAATCCAAAGAGAGAGGGGGAGGAGAAGAACACTGCACGAATTCACCTTAAATAGATGCCCAAGAAGGGTCTAAAGATTCAGCATACAAGCAGAAATTCGTCCCAAGCAACCACCCTCACCTTTCCTCAAGATTAGGAGGCTAAATCCTACTCTGACCTCCCTAACAATGGAGCTCAAGGCTTGAGGACAAAAATCACAAAGCAAAACCAAATCCTAGCAGCCAAGAGTCACTCGAATGACCTGCCTTGGACCTATTTATACCCGAGTGCTGTTTAGACAGTTTTGCACTTAGGTCCCTACAAATAAACAAACCTTAAGGACTCAAACGAAAGATTACAAGATATTTCGAGACGGACGACCACGATGAAGTCTTGATCTTTGTAAGTTCTACGCAATCCTCGGATGTTCTCCACATGGCCAGTAGTCCAATCCGCGATCCGCCCCCGGTTTTGAAGTCAGAAACCAGGAAACTTTAAGAAATCTCCGCCTAGGCCGGATTTGGCCCATCTTCTCTATCTTGGCAAGTCAAGGCCCAACTCACCAAGGCTTGGGTACCTTGGTTGATGGTTTTGAGCTGAAGCCGCCAACACCTCCCTTGCACGTCTTCGCGCCACACACTCGGGTTGGAGCACTGCGGTGGCGCCCGGCATCCCCTGTCCATCGGGGCAGCCTCGCAGTCCTTCAGACGACTTACTCCTGCCGTCTCCGTGCCGCTCCTCCGTGTACCGAACTCCCATGGCCGACAGACGCCGAGCATGCCTCTAGTCCTTTGGAGGACTTTCCTCTACCTCCAGTCCATCGGAGGGCCTCCTGTCCATCGGAGGTCTTGTGCCCAAGTCCTTCTGGGTCTTGCTACTGTTGACAATCACTCATCACTCCAGAGGCAATGGAGCCGGTCCATTGGCTCTCAGCGCTCACCGGTCGGGCCAAGCGGAGCCTGGGGTCTCGCCGGCGGTTGTCAGGGAGGAAAAGGGAAGGCCGGGGGGTGCTTACCCACTACCTGGATTCGATCGGGAGCGGGCGGTGGAGGCCGGCGATGGTGGGGCACGGACGGCGAACTTCAGAGGCGAGGTGTGCACGGGTGGAGGGAGTTCGGTGGTCTAGACCGGTGTGGGCTGGTGGCGCGGAGGGAGGCGCACCCCGACGTGAAGCTCTTGTGGAGTGGGGAAGGCTGAAGGCGGTGGACCGAGGTCGCCCAAAGCTTCCAATGGCGGTCGGTGCTCTGCACTTCGGATGGGAGATGCAGAGAGGGAGCGAGGGATAGGCAGCGGGGCGCGCGTGCGGGAGCGGAGGGCAAGGAGCGTGGGAGGCACATCTGCTTCCTTCGTCTTGAATGGAGAGGAGAATGGGAGGCCGGCCGGTGGCAGAAGCCAGGCGCCGTGTGGTGTCCACGTCCGACCGGTGGCGGTCGCGGGTTGGGGAAGAGAGGGAGAAAGAGTGCAGGGAACGAGTCCATAAGCCAACCGTCACTGACAAGTGGGACCGGGTGAGGGAAACAGGAACCGGAGCGCGTGAGCCGGGTGCGCGAAGATGTGGGAGGGTGGGGCCCGCAGCGAGTCCGTCCCCAGCGCGCGGATCTGATGCCCGACAAGTGGGGCCCGGCTATCGATGACTCAGGGAGGAAAAATAAAATTCGAAAAATGAAAAACCCTTGTTGACCGGAAGAAGGCCTGTTTGAAACTCGAGTTTTTGAGTAACCTAGAGGCCGAATTTGGTAGAACTCAAATTATAAGAAGTGATCTAAACTTTGTGTTCTACAACTTTCTTATAAACTTTGTGGTGAGGTTCTATTTAAATATTTAGAGAAATTTTGAATCCAAATGTTTGATCCAGGTTTGACCAACTCAATTCCCCAACTTAGAAATTCTAAAAGTCTATTTTAGGTTCACTTTGATACAAGGAGTTTTATACCAATGTTGTTTAGAATTTCATAATATACAACTTTCTTATACGAAGTTTTGTATGATAAAAACTTCTGTTTCACAAAAATTTGAATTTACGCAGCAGGTCAAACATTGGCAGATTTGTTAGTTTAAAAAAATCAACCCAAAACACTATGGAAACCTTTATACATGTCAACATACAAAATACCAAAGTTGTTCCGCATCAAATTGTCAACAAGTTTGGTATAGAAAGTTTGGGCTAGATCACATTATGTTTTGAACTACAAGCACAATTGTATTCAAAGGTTTGGTAAAACTGCAGTTTCAATTTATGTGGAGTATTTATTGTTTTCAACCTTTGTGCTACCAAATGAAGCCCAATTAATTCAAGGTCTGATGCATTTGAAAGGTAATGAACCCAATTTCATTTTATAGAAAGGAATATTCTGAAGTTGTTTAGTGAATATGAAAGTAATTTCAAAATGAAATTTAGGAAAGAGTGTCAACCCTAAACTTAGCCAAATTTTCTGAGTGTAGCCTAACTTGGTTTGGTTTGAACTTTTGGGCCTCTTAACATCTGATTTTGAAATTGGTCAAAATAGTAAATTTGAAGGTAACGTCTTGAACTAAAATTTTTTTATTCGATGTCTTGCATGAAAACTTATAAATTTTTTAATTACTTACCCAAACAACGCAAGGTTTTGCATATTAAACTTGAAAATTTTGACTTAGTGATTTATTGGTCTAGTTATTGTTCTTCTCTAAGCATAATTAAGTCCAAATCTATCATCAAAACTAATATAATTGTGTGTCAAGGCTCTTGAGATGCCGGGGGCATCACAAAGTACGTGGTAAGAATGCATCTACCAAAATGGTGAGGCTATTTTCTATAGTTGTGTTTGTCATACCGTTGTATTGATTGTGCTACAGGCTTGCGTCCGAAAACTTCAACTGCTGAAAAACTTGCGATCATGTGTCTTTCCATTGTTGTTATCTAGTATTTTGGGTTCTCCTTCCAGTTGTCAACGGTTAGAAGAATATATGAGAAAAGTACTTATCCCAAACACCAAGGATGGTTCATTTTCTATGCATCATACAACTGAGATCATTAACGCAGTTCGGTTTCTCTGGTGAGTAATTAGCTAACTGAACACATGGTGCTGCACATCCGCCATTATCAGGGATCTGACTTCTTATGATTGTCGCTTATTTGTGGAGAACCGTGGAGTCATCTTCAATATTTTGTGGGAGATGGTTGTGAGTTCAGATACCAGTCTGAAAATAAATGCTGCTGTTCTACTGGAAGCACTTGTAAGTGTACTGTACTTTCTGTACATGAAAAATCCAGCGATCTTCTATGTTTTTTATGATATTCTTATTTACTTTAACACACAGGTACCCGACATTGATGTGAAAATAGCATCAGCTCATATTTTGCCAGCACTTATTACTCTTGGCTCTGATCAAAACATGACAGTAAAATGTGCTAGTATTGATGCATTTGGAGCTGTTGCTCAGCACTTCAAAACTGGCATGGTAAATTATTCTGATTCTGTTTGCTTGAAGTTTTACATACTTTGTGTATTGACTTTGGTCCTAACTATTCTCTGTTAGGTTGTTGACAAGATATGCATTCAAATGGATGCTTTTCTTGAAGATGGATCACATGAAGCTACTATTTCTGTTATACGTGCTCTTGCAGTGGCTGTGCCTCATTCCACAAATAGGCTACATGGATATATCCAGCTCATTGAATTCCATATGTACATCCTGACTCAAGTTTCCACGATCTTTAGCTTGGCTCTGAATCCATCATTTTGTCCATTTGCCTTTTGTTTTCTTTGACATGACATACATCTTTTAACCAAAATATTTATGCTGACAAGCATTACACTTACTGGCCATGATATTCAACGGCGCCATGAAAGAGCAAATGTACTATGTGAAGCGCTCCGGGCTTTGGATGCTACAGGTTAGTCTGACCTCAAATCAGCACTCATTCACCTTAATATATACTCCATCTCAAAATATAAGGCACATTTTGTTTCATTAGGACAAGGCTTTGATTAATAATTGCTTCACTAGTATATCCGCTATGTGATTAAAACCATATCATAAGGAAATACCTCGCAATATGAATCTAATAATTTCAATCTTTTGTCACTTATAACTCAATAGAGTAATTGTTGGTCAAAATAGTAGTCGTTCCATCCAATAATAACTGTTGTTTTAGCAAAACTTCAGACTTAGTGGGGATGGATAAAGACACATGTACCACCCCTCGTTAACAGATTTATCTTGTCTGTTATATGCATGCATGCAAAGATTGGATTTTCTTTTTAGTTGATAAATATCTGAAACACTACTTATTGTGGGATAACTTTTGAAATCTAAAACATTAGTTATTATGGGACAGAGAGAGTACATCTTATATTTTGAGATAGGGAGTAATCGTTATTGCACGACTGCCAATCAAGACTAATCTTTATATTAGCGTTGTTTTCCAGGACTTGCATATTGTTTTGGGGCTACAACCCAGAACCTGTTTGGTTCCGGTTTCATCCTAGATATTACATGACTCAGAAATAACTCTTACCAAGGAAAGCTGGGCCAATTTATGGCACTGAAAAGAAGTCATCGTTGTCTCAGATTCAATTATCAGTTATTTTTCATGTTCGAAGTTAGGAATATAAGAAAAACACTTTTCTGAACCTTGAAAAGTGCATGTTGAAAAAACAGAAACCCTGAACCTCTGGTTTATGTGTATCCTCCATTTATGTTTTTGGGCTTGTTCATTGCAGATCTTCCTGCTACAAGTGTACGCGACCAGCTTCTGCCATCAATACAGAACTTGTTAAAAGATCTGGATGCTCTAGACCCTGCCCACAAGGAGGCATTAGAAATTATTGGCCGGGAAAGGTCAGGAGGTACTCTGGAAAGCCTCAGCAAGGTAATGGGAGCACATCTTGGGATTGCATCATCTGTCAGCAGCTTCTTTGGTGAAAGCAGCCTCCTTGCGAAGAAAGAAGGCATCGAGCAACATGACCCTGCTGGTCCCACCAACACTGAGCCCAACCAACAGACTCAACCAGAAAGCACGAGGTTTGGTCGCATAATGAGGGGTGGGTTCGGGGACATTTTACGAGGGCAAAGCAAAGGACAGTGATGCACCCGGCATGAAATGATCAATTGCATAAGTACCTGTTAGTACAACATTCTTTGTTCATTGTTGTAGTAAGGTTACAGCATTTCTCGAGGATTGTATTCTCCATGCAGAGAGAAACCGATGTGACTTATTGCAGTAATCTAAAGGCTTGAGCTCTGCTCCCGGATTTTCTTGCTATGGGAGCTCATTCTCTGGTGGAGTAATTTTCTAGAAATCTGTTTGATTAAGTATTTGGTTTGTTTTTTGAAATAATTTTAGATGTGCATTTATAACGTGGATGTTATGACCGGGATCCATTATAGGAGGCTGCCTTTGCTGCGCTCAAGATAGCGCTCTCGACGGCGCCGGTCTTGCAGCTTCCCGTCTTCGACAACCTGTTCATCGTCGAGTGCGATGCGTCCTGCACGGGCTTCGGCGCTGTCCTCCACCAGGGCACCGGACCGGTGGCGTTCTTCAGTCGGCCGTTCGCGCTGCGCCACTTGAAGGTGGCAGCCTACGAGCGCGAACTCATCGGCTTGGTTCAGGCCGTCCGGCATTGACGTCCGTACCTCTGGGGGCGCCCCTTCCTCATCCGCACAGATCACTTCAGCCTCAAGTTCCTCCTCGACTAGCGTCTCTCGACCATTCCGCAGCACCATTGGATGAGCAAACTCTTCGGCTACGACTTCAAGGTAGAGCACCGGCCGGGCCGCCTCAATACGGTGGCCGATGCTCTCTCCCGACGCAACGCGGACACCCTGGACGTGTCCCCGGAGAGCGCCAGCGATGTCCTCGAGCACGCCAGGGTCACAGCCATATCAGGGCCCTCCTTTCAGCTCTACGCCGACCTGGATGAGGAGGCGGGCCAGGACCCGACGTGCTTGCGCTTCCACGACCAGCTGGCGAGCGGCGACCTGGGCGCACCGTGGCGCGAGCACGCGGGCCTCCTTCTCCATGGCTCGTGCGTGTTCGTCCCACCATCTTCAGCCCTGCTTCCCAAGGTGCTCCAGCTCGCGCACACGGCACATGAGGGCATCCAGAACACTCTGCATCGGCTGCGAGCGTCGTTCCACATCGAGCACGATCGCACACTCGTTCGCGACTTCGTCCGTGCCTGCACGACTTGTCAGCGCAACAAGACGGAAGCTCTGCACCCAGCTGGCCTGTTACAGCCGTTGGCTGTTCCCTCTCAGGTCTGGGCCGACATTGCCATGGATTTCGTGCACGGCAAATCGGTGATCCTGACGGTGGTGGATCGCTTCTCCAAGTACGCCCACTTCATCGCGCTCGGCCACCCCTACACGGCGACCTCTGTCGCCTGAGCATTCTTCACCGACATCGTCCGTCTGCATGGCTTTCCAACCTCCATCGTCAGCGACCGCGACCCGGTGTTCACAAGCGCGGTTTGGCGGGACCTCTTCAAAATGGCCGGCGTCAAGCTCCGCATGAGCACTGCGTTCCACCCACAAACCGATGGCCGGTCGGAAGTGACCAACAAGACCATCGCGATGTACCTACGCTGCATCACCGGGGACCGGCCTCGCGCCTGGGTGGACCGGCTCCCATGGGCAAAATACTGCTACAACTCCTCTTTCCACTCCACGTTGCGTGCCACTCCTTTTCAGGTGGTGTACGGCAGGGAGCCGCCGCCTCTGGCAGCTGTGGCGGAACCGCCGATTTAATCCGAACTAAACACACCTGCCACCTCTGGCTTGCAGTGTGGTTAGGCCGAACTAAACCCGGTCGTCCGTCGAGATACCCAAAAAGGGCACTCGATGCAACCATCACCCAGGGATACCGACATCACACACGTTAAGCTCTCGAAAGAGCCACAACAATTACAACAACCCATCATTTCATACAAACATAGATTGATTTGTTTAAGAATATTTACTCAAAATGGGGTACAATCATACTGAATTAGAATTCCAAAATAGCCGCGCAGCGGAAACCGTAACGTAAAACTGATATACTCTTGCAGCGGAAAATAAAATATCGAGCCATGACATTGAGCCCACCATTGTCATTCTCGATTATGATACTCCTGAGAAGAAAACATCAACAACGTAGGGGTGAGTACGTGAGGTACTCGTAGGACTTACCCGTGGGCGGTTTCAACCCGACACGTTTGAGATTATGCAAGGCTTTTTGTGGACTGGACTCTAACCCGCGCAAGCTTACTAGAAGTGAGTCCTTACTTTCAAGTAGCATTTATTTCTAAAGTATAAGCCTCATTAGGTTCATTATAGTTATTGTCATCATCCATAGCTCATATATATCATCATAAAAAAAGCTTGCGGAATTGTAGCATACAAGTACAAACATGTAATATAAAATCATGCTTAAATGATCAAGATATTAAAGTTATTACTACGTTGCCCGTGTGCGATACTGGCATTCTCACACCTGGTGAGCATCAGCGATTCGAATCGATTTTTAATTCCCGGGAATAACTATCATGCCAGGGGTATATGCTTACTAGCCATCGCGTTCCCACATATAGCCCCAATCTCCACTCGTCCCATCCCAAGTTCGATTCAATCCCGCCATTCCCCTAGGTTTTGCCCTCTCAGGAGCGATACCACGGCCGCACCGGGTCAGCCCTCCCTTAGGAGCGATACCACGGCCGCTCCGGGTCAGCCCTCCCTCGAGTACAAGCTCCCCCAGGCCTAACTCCCTCCAACAAGAATGGTAGGAACCTGTCTCTGTTCTTCGGATGGCACGAGTAAGACTTTCACCGGTCCATTATCCCGGTTAGGCACTCTAGCAATATTATGCCGATCAGCAGGCGAACAGCGAATCGGGCCTTAAACGACTCGGGCGGAGTCCACCAAACCATCCTCATCATTTTTCATCGTAGTATACCCATATCTCCGCCCGGTCTCATCTTTTCATCACATCATATCATATTTCTCTCGTATTAAACTTTTGTAAAGTATTTTGAGTCCTATCATCTCGCGAGTGAATATCTTCACTCGACTTCTACCGTCTAAGCATGGCTAAGCATCGACTTCGGCCTAACCATTCTAATTAGGGTGTCAGGTATTTATGCAGGTGGGGTTTCAAACAACTCCTGAACGTAAATGCACAATCAAATAAAGGATGGTGAGATTCCCTAGGTAGGTGTATATGCCTAAGGGGCCTACCTTTTGTTGTTGATACTTGAACAAACTAAACTAAAGTTAGTTTGCCGGGTTGTGAGGCTCTGCCCCAGGCAACCCCTTGATCACTTGGACAGCTCCTCCTTCCAAATACCACTTCAGGGGTCTCCAGGTGGTATCTGGGTCTTAGTTGGTCTTCTGGACACCGTTGCTCGAGGTAACTTCACGCTCTTACTTCCCGATCACGTATCTGTAATAGGCGTCACTATATGAATAATATGCATGATGCAGTGCATGAGATACATGAAGATCAAGCACTCATTTGAGCAAACATTTCAAGGATAGGGACAGGGACAAGGACAATATCGAAAGATGTTTGATTTCACTACTTAAGCAAGAATTACTTTTAGCGCTAGTGGCATTAGTACTTTTATGGACCTAGAGCAAGAATTCATTCATGCAGGTTATATATATAAGCTTATCAAGTTGCGAATCATAGGGGAGACATGTTAAATAGCACTTTCCTATTTTTGTTTAAATGACCCTAACATTTGCTATTTTCAAAATACATAGCACTCAGCAAGCAAACCCATAAAACTTTATTGTTGGGCTACATTGAGTCATATGGGTACAATATAATTTTTGTGGATTTTTCAGGATGAGTTTTATGTAGTATGTATTTTCATATTCTAATAATACACTAAATACATACATAGGGGTAAAACAGGAATTAAGCATTGCGTGCTAGGGTTTCCAAAAATCATCATAGATCTTAATCATCATTTAAAAGCTACTGTCCAAGTTTAGTAATTTTTGAAAGTGTTTAATTTTAGTTTTGCTAATTATTCAAGAAATCATAACATGCAAGCAATCAGGGGCAAAACAGTCTTTTCCTACTCAACCATCATACCTAGCAGATAGATCTTTTAACAAGGATCAAAATGCAACTTAGTTTGTATTTTTCTGATTTTTATTTGATTTATTACGAATTTCCAAAGTTTAAACCGAGAGAAAAAGAATTTAAATGGAAAAGTCCACTGGCGGGGACTAGATCGGAAATATCCGTAGCTTCCAGGGTCCTGCGTGGAATATGTCTAAGACTCAGTGAATAGTGCAATTAACGGAAACATAAATCGGCGAAAACTCAGGGGCTAAATAGCAAATTTACGTCTTTCTTCAACCTCCGGTCGACAGAGGGGGCGCGCGGCCGCCGGGGTTCCCGCGCGCGGCGCGCCGCGTGCGAGGGCGCGCTTGGAGCCGAGCTGGTCCGGGAGCGCGTTCCCGGCGTAGATGCTCCTTTCCCCCAAGACGGCGTCGCGAGAGGAGCTCGGAGCGGGCGGGGAACGCCGGTGAACCGATGGGCGGCGGAGCACCGTCCGGCGGCACACTTCGGCCCGATTCGGCGTCGTTGGTGGGGAGTGGAGGCCACGGATGGGCGTGCGAGCTGCGCGGTGTCGAAGCGAATCCGGCGCGGGTGATTAGGGCTATGGGGAGGCACCGGAGCGACCCGTCCACGGTGAGGTCGGCCGTGTTTCGGCGCGCCTCGGTGGCACACGCGTGGGGGAAAGGCCGGAGGTGGCAGCGGCTTCACGGACACGGGGAAACGGTGGAGGAGAATGGGAGGAAACCCAGGCTCGCGTTAGCACTGAGAAAGGGGTGTAGAGGGCGGAGGCGCGAGCTCGCGGATGAGCTCCGGCCGGGGCAGCCATGGCGGCAGTGTGCTGAGGCGTGGGCAGGGAGAGCGGGGAGAAGGCTGGGGATGGTTCGCGGGCGCGCAGGCGGGGTCGACGAGCCGCGGCGTGCTCTTCCAGATGGCGGGCCGGGGCACAGGCTGGGCGGCGTGTGGCCGCGGCGTGGCGAGCTGACGCTCGCGACGCGGCGTGCGCTGCCGCGTGCACGCGAGGGAGGGAGAAAGAAGAGAGAGGGCGGCCAGCGTGGACTGAGTCCGGTGAACCGGAGACACTGACTGGTGGGGCCAAGGCGAAAGAAAATGGAGATGGTCTATGGACCGGGTGCGCGGGTGGGATGGCCTGGTGGGGCCCACAACTGAAGCCGTCCACGCCCGGGTCCAGAGCCTGACGGGTGGGTCCCACGCGTCATACACACAAAAGGGAAAAACTCGGAAATGGAAAATAAATTCGGGAAAAAGAAAAATGCTGTTTGACTGCTGAGACATGTTTTAGAAATTGTTGTTTTTGAACATCCTAGGGGCCGAATTTGACAAAACCCAAAATACAAAAGTTGTTCTACTCTTCCAGATCTATAACTTTGTCAAAAGGCGAAACATCAGATTCTAAGTTGAAATATGATTAAATTTGAATTCAACCAGCTGTCTCTAGTTTGACCAAGGTTTAGTACAAACTTAGAAATTCCTAAAGTCTATTTTATGCTCATTTTCAGAGAAAGAGAATTATACCAATGTTGTGTGGTTTTTAATTATCTACAACTTTATTATATGATGTTTTGCATGATAGGGACTTTTGATTGCTCAAAATTTGAATTTTCCATTCAGGTCTATTTGGACAGAATTCACTAGAAGATAGAAAAGGAGCTAAAACATCTTGCAAACCTTTATGCATGTCACCACACCCAAAAACAAAGTTGATCTACCTAAAATTGTCTACAAGTTTGTTATAGAGAGTTTGGTCCAAAACACATCATATTTTTAAACTATAGTCACAAATGCACTCAGGGGTTTTTCATATTTTACTGAAAATTTTTGACTTCGTGATTTACTAACCTAGTTGTTGCTCTTCTCTAAACATTATTAAGCCAAATCTTTGACTACCGCTAATCTAATCACGTGTTAAGATTTTCGAGATGCCGGGGGCATCACAGCAGCCTACAACGCCGGGATGGCCCGGACCCAGACGGTCGACGACTTGCTTCAAGAGCGGGACCACTTCCTCCAGGAGGTTCGCGATCGGCTGCTCCAAGCCCAGCACTACGCCAAGCAGCAGTACGACAGCAAGCATCGGCCCCTGGAGTTCCAGGTGGGCGATTGGGTGTGGCTTCGTTTGCTCCATCGACAGGCGGCTTCCTTGGTGCACCGCCCCAACCTCAAGCTCGGTCCACGGTACGCCAGGCCGTTCCGGGTCACAGAACGCCCGGGGGCTGTGCCCTATCGTCTACGGCCGCTAGACGGTGCCCGTATCCACGACGTGTTCCATGTGGGCGTCCTCAAACCGTTCCACGGCGAGCCGCTTGAAGGACCACCCCCGCTGCCACCGATGGAGCACGGTCACCTCCTTCCAGTATCGGCGAAAATTCTGAAGGCCAGCCTGCGTCGCGATGTGCGGCATGTCCTGGTGCACTGGACCGGTGATGATGAAGCCAACGCCACTTGGGAGCCTCTGGAGCAGTTTCAAGCGTCCTATCCCGATGTACAGCTCGCGGACGACCTGTTTTTGCAGGCCGGGAGAGATGTTATGACCGGGATCCATTATAGGAGGCGCAAGAACAATAGTGGCTAAGAGGTTTAGGGGGTTTTATTAGCGTTTGGGCTATTTTCTATCAATTGGGCTGTTTAGATAAACTCGTGTGTTTTGGGCCAAAGCCCGTTATGTAGGGATTATATATGAACTCAAGTCATAATAAAGGAACCAAGCAGGCAATTATCTTGCCGGTGCTTCCCTAACCCTAGCTGCCACCTCCCCTCGGTAGCCACGGCGTCAAACGGACGCTAGGGATACCGACCTCGACCAGCCACCTCTCACTCCTACGATCTGCGCAGCGGAAGCTCCAACAGTGGAGCAGGTTGGGAGTTGGAGGGTAGGGTTTTTTTTTTGCTCTCACTCTATATTACAAATTGAAGAATAGATTCACTCCGCTCCCTCCGTAGAGCTGATTGGTTTTTTTTTTTTGCCGTTTGGTTATTTGGGAGTGGTTCTCGCTGGGACCTGAGTCGCACGGGCTCCGCCAAACACCCCTTAACACCAAGCTGCTTCTAGAGAAAAGATACAATATATTGTATGTGTTTAGTTAGCTGCTTTTTGACGGTCCCTCAATTTGTCCATCGTGTCGTGTCATCTAGTTCTCTCAACTTGCAAAATGTATTTTTTGCCCCTATGTGGTGGAACCGTTCAATTTAATCTAGTTTAAGCACATAAAACAAATTTTCGCACATAAACTGGATTAAGCTCGGTAGTTCGTCAAGTCCACAAAGGGTCCTAACTGCGCCAACCAGGATCACATGTACACCAAGTGACCCATGAAGAGCCTTTGGATTTCTCCAATACAAGAAGTCTATGAAATAAACTTTAAGGAAGATAAAACAGGTAAGAACTAGAACATAAAAGCTTTTATAAAATGTATAGCGGAAATATAGAACTTACAGCGGATGCGAGAACCAGTTGATGGAACTCTATTATATAGAATGTAATAATATGCGAAATCAATATCGAGCCCATCGATATCATTTCAGATCAAACAACTGTAAAACAGAAGGAGAGCTTCAACATCTGGTTTCTTTATTTCTTCAACTTTGTTTCTTTATTTCCTAACTTTTCAACTTTAAGGGGTAAAAGAAAACCACCCGAAGGGCATCCAGCTTCAACACCTTTTTGAAGAAGAAAGATGAACTAGAGACTCTATACCTGAAAAAGTTAAAGCCACAACCCTGAGTACTAAATACTCACCAAGATTTACCCCACCATTGGGTCTAAACCCGACTTTCTAGCCTAAGGTTGATCTGGTTAGGTCAGCTCACACTGCAGCTGGCCTTTAATTGGATCCTTAGCATTAACGTTTCATCTTCTTTTAGTTATTTTCTATAAATACGAAGTTATACCTATTCTATCAAACAAAGGGAAGCACTCTGCGATATCATTCTTAACAAAAGCATTATTCTTCTTAACTATGTGTTGGTCGTGATTCAACTCTTACACCTAGTAAGCCCATTGATTCGAATCGATTTTACATTCTCGAGAGGAATACTCAAACGCCAGTCATATGCGTGTACGATGACCCCACGTATGACAACCTAACAATCTTTTGCCACTTAGTTTAAACTGTCATCACCAAACCCGAGTGTACAGTCCGTTGACACCCGCCTATCTCACACCTTCCACATTCCAGTTGGTCTCACTATAGTTCAACACTAGGTTCAAAGGATGAGAGGTTTATCGGAGCCCGTGATGAAGACGACAAGTGAATGAGACGCGTTCGAAAGCCGAAAACATGGGCCAACATCGGACAGCCTTATGCGACATAGGTAGGGTTATTTAACAACATTTTCGAAATACCAAACCATCCAAATGTCCCCAATTCATTATCTTAAGAAACCTTTTTGTTTAGATTCAAGTTCCATTGGAAATAAACTCGGCCTAAGATTGAGCTTGGCTAAGCATTGTAATCTACTGCGCATAGGATTAATCATGTTGGATTTAGGAGCTAATTATGCACTAGGGTTTCAAGCAAACTCTAATGCACATACATAACTCATTAATTAAGACTCAAATGAAAAAGGGGAAATGTGTTGTGGCTTGCCTGGATTACTCAGAAGGTTGAGGCATAGAAAGTTGAGAGCCAATGGACCGGCTCCATTGCCTCTAGAGTGATGAGTGATTGTCAACGGAAGCTAAGACCCAGAAGGACTTGGGCACAAGACCTCCGATGGACAGGAGGCCCTCTGATGGACTGGAGGTAGATGGAGAAGAAAGTCCTCCGAAGGACAGGAGGCATGCTTGGCGTCAGTCAGCCATGGGAGTTCGGTACACGGAGGAGCGACACAGCGACAGCAAGTGTAAGGCCTCTGAAAGACTGCGAGGCGACCCCGATGGACAAGGGATGCCGGGCGCCACCGCGGTGCTCCAACCCGAGTGCATGGCGCGAGGACGTGCGAGGGAGATGGCGGATTCGCTCAAATCCGCCACCCTACCACCAAGTTAGCAAGAGTCGGTGAATGGGCTCAATTCTCGCTGAGATAGAGTGGAGTGGGCTGTTCTAGGTCTAGGAAGAAAATCCTAAAGTTTCCTAGTTTCTGACTTCAAAACCGGGGGTCAATCAGCGGATTTGGACTACTGGCCACGTGGACGTCATCCGAAAGTTAGCGTGCAACCGAAGAAGATCAAGACTCCACCGCGGTCATCCGTCCCTGAGAAAGTTGGGTTACAAGTTCAAGGCCACTAAGGTGAATTACAAGTTGAGAGATTCTCTCGACGGATCTGGCTCCAAGAGCCTCGCCTTGGCTACTCCCTCATGAGAGGTTGTTGCTACCCCCTAACCCATAACTACTCATTTTGTGCTTTTATATCTATGACAGAGGAGTAGTTAGCGCTTCTAGGGGATGATGAGCTTTGTGTTGTGTCTAGTTGCTTTCAGCGTGCCTATAACAAATCACATGAGTAAGAGAAGAGACGAGGGGCCCAAGTGCTTTGAGTGTAGAGAGACCGGCCACTTCATCACTGAGTGCCCTCAATAAGAACAACGACTACTACAAGAAGGGTAAGAACTACTCCTGTGACTCCAGCAAGCACGACTCCAACAAGTACCACTCAGGCAAGCATGACTCTGGCAAGTTCCGCTCTGGCAAGAAGATGAAGATCTTTAAGGAAGCCTTTAAGAGCTACCAGAAGGACAACCGCAAGTAGGACAAAGCCTTAGTGACCGAGATCGGACTTTGCAGCAGAAGCGACGAGGAGATCACCAACAAGAGAGGGTGGAGGAAAGAACAAGAAGGTCTAGCTGGTCTTTGCTTCGTCTACATCAAGTCCAAGCACAAGCACAAGAAGAACCGGAGACCTGTCTTCTCCATGGTGCTTTAGGACATGGATGATGAGGGTGACAATGACTCTTCCTCTAATGATGAGGTAACTCCTGATCAAGATGAAATCCTTAAGATGCTAGAGGAGAATAGTCAAGCGCTGAAAGCTAAGGATAAGATGCTGGAGAAGGAAGATAAGAAGCTACATAAGTTGAAAGCCAAGCTGTTGATGCTTTGGCTGAGAATGAGAATTTAAGGAGTGTGCAAGCCCAGCCTAGTGAGATTGAGTTCTCTATCTGCGAGTCTTTTGATGATTGACCTGAGTGAGCACAAGAGCAAGTATGCTTGTCAGATAGAGGAGATGGATAAGCTGAAGCTTGACCTAGGCAAACTCTAGGCTAAGCTGGATGAGCTTCTTGCGAGTGAGGAGCTTGAGTGTGAGACCTGCCTCCACCTAGATGTAGACACATCTAAGCTGAAGGTGAAATGTGATGGGCAACTCAAGGAGTTGGAAGAGCTTAGGGCTAGACCTATGCTTTTGGGTGCGTGTATGGTATGTCCTACTTTGAGAGCTGATTTGAGCATTTGAGAGCTGACCTTGAGGTGCTTTCCACACCTTCTGAAACATGTGAGAACTATCTCACTTTGAGACTGCTGCTGATGGAGAAGAATGGCACCATTAGGAAGTTGGAGAAGTCATCTATCCCATGCCTTCTTTTGGACTATGAGTTTTGTGTTGCTCAGACTGTGATGATAAAGGGACCGAGGGGGGACAAGATAGACTTGGAGGATGATCACCTGCATGAGGTTTTCAGCTGGGTATATGCTAGACAACCCTAGTTGAAGATGATCATAAAGATCACTAAGCAGGGTGAGGGTGACACGAGTGGTATCGGGTTTGAAGGGAGGAGTACCTCAGGTGAGAAGAGAGCCTCAATCAAGCTTAAGAATGTGAGGGAATCAAGTGTAACGAGTCTGGTCTTTTTATCCTGACTGTGATGAGTGCTTGCCAACACTGAAGACCTATTAAGGAACAAACGGGCAAAAGACCTCTCGAGTGGACTGAGAGGCAGGGCCAAAGTGGACTTGGCATGACAAAATCCCTACCAAGTGGACCGGTAGGTGGCTTGGGCTGCGGTCCAAGTTAGACTTGATTAGAGCCAATGGACCAGCCTTATTGCTCTCGTAGTGTGATGAGTGATTGTCAACAAGCTACAAGTCCTCTGATTGACTAGAGGTAGGAGATGAATACATGGATGGACTCACACAGAAGCAATGTACAAAATAGCGCGCTATAGAATTTAGCGTCAGGCTTCCAAAAATGCTATTAGCGCACAATAACGCGCTATAGCGCACAATAGCGCACTATTTTATACCGCAATAGTGTTAGCGTCATGTCTATAGAAACGCTATAGCGGTGCTAGTGCTCTATTTTGTACTGTGGACAGAAGACATCAATGGATAGAGTCAAAAGTCCTCCATTGTATCAGAGGCAAGGCTCGGTGTCGGTCGTTCACAAGAGCTCAGTACACGGATGTGTGGAGTAGTGACGGTGGTGTAAGACCTCTGATGGACCGCGAGGCAGCTCCGATGGACAGAAGAAGCCGAGCGCATCTATGGTGCTCCAATCCGAGTGCGTGGCATGAAGACATGTGTTGACGGTCGTTATTCCACCATTTCGACCATCAACAATCCATGGTTTCGAAGGAAAATATACCAAACTAAAGACTAAACCTTTGCTACTAACAACTTCCATGAGTTTTATTGAATATTTGAATGCAAGTGTGGAATACACTGAAAATACAAGGAAAGGAGCCAAACCAAGGTGGGAGGCTGGCCGCCTAGCCAACCACCTTGGCACTCCAAGGTGGGGTGCCTCTATATCCCAATCCCGATGTTCGGTAACCCCATAGGCGTTAGCTAGTTGTCATTCGGTTGGCCAACTATCTATCCTCGTGCCACCTCAGTGAAGTCTGGAATTTCACTCTGCGCAAGATCCTAGTTAGTATTTGAATAGTTTAGCTCAACCGCGAATAATCCTTTGCAGCAATCAAGACTTAGTGTTTTGAATTGTCCTCCCAGATTGCTATACCTATTTGCTGACTACTTTGGTCATTGTTGTCATCCCACCGTACACTATCGAAACTTACCCTGACTTAAGAATAGTTGGTGATTATCCAGTTTATAGTACTACTTAGTTCGAACATATCATTCTATCTATTCGCCACTGCTTCCCTGTGAATTTTACAATACTCGGAATACTCTGAGTGAAAAAACTACATCGAATCTCTGTGCGCTTACAGAGTAAAATCTGTTACGCTAAGAGACGCCAACACCTCCCTCACACGCCTTTGCGCCACCTATCTAGGTTGGAGCACCAAGGTCACGCCCATCATCTTCAGTCCAATGGAGTCGCCTCACAGTTCATCGAAGGACTTACATAGCCGTCGCTATTCCGCCCCTCTATATACTGGACTCATGCAGCCAACCAATGCCTAATCTTGCCTCCTGTCCATCAGAGGACTTTTACTGAAGTCCATCTGGGTCTTCTCTATCTTCTACCTCGAGTCCATCAGAGGACCTCTAGTCCATCGGAGGACTTGACACCGTTGACAATCACTCATCACCAGGAGCAGTGAGGCCAGACCAATGGTTTTCATGTTTGTCCTAGACCCACTAGTGACATTAGAATGGGTCTGGGCTTGTCACGCACGTGAGAGAAAATGAAAAGGAAGAAAATTTGCCGACATCAACTAGATCCAAGTTATGAATTTCTCTGGTCTATGGAAAGAGAGATGAAAGAGATCTCAGTTGAACTTGAGATTGAGAATGACACTGAGTTATACCATAGAGAGAGAATGATGGCAATGGAAAGAAACGATGAAAATGTAAACACAGTGATGATATGTCGAAGATGTTGACTTCAAAAGAGGGAAAGAGAGTGAGGGTTCTGAGAATTTGACTTGGATCAATCGAAATAATGGACTTGGTACAGAGAATGATCAACATGATTGGATTAGGGTTTTGAGTTGATGAAACTTAAAAGACAGATCCAATGTTTCAATGGTTGAGTTTGAGTTGGCGAGAAAGAATAAGCTTAGGCTTTTAGAGATTTGGTTTGAGATGGACTTGAAACCTAGACAATTTTGAAATATTTTGAAACTCATTTTACACAACACTATGTATTTCGGCATCAATGCAACAAACAAATGCATTCTAATTAGGAAAACATTACAGAAACAAATCTTTATTTTCATCCCAAACAACTTTCAAGTTAGAAATTTTTAGAAAATTAAGAAATCCTTCATTTTATTCATCGTTATCTATTCACATCATAAATTTAGGAATTTTGGGGTTATCGTTATCTATTCACATCCAAAATTAGGAATTTTGGGGTACGACATCTATATCCAACTTTCTGTCTGACATTTTATTTTAAATTATATTATACAAACAATGTATTTAGAATGCTCCGCACACCTAAATGTAGGGCTTTGATGGATGTTTATTTGGGTAGTGTTTGGTTGGTGAGATGGAACTGCTTATCAAGATAACATTCTCGCTAAATTCGTGATGGGCTCGTCGCAAAAAATTTCTACGATGGTTTCATTTCGAACGTGAGACCGATAATGAGCCCGAGTTCGAAATCTGAGATGGAACTATTCCATCCATTCCGTTTCTAAAATCAACCATTCTAGGCTAAAATTTAAAACGTCCACGCTAAACTATAAATATAAAACTATTTCATTTTATCTCGCTTTTCGACAAACGCTGCCTCTCAATCCCCCGCGATGCTAGTCCCTTCCGTTCATTTCCTCCGAACCGTCCGAATCGGCTGTTCGCTCGCGTCTCCCTTACTAATCACCGTTTCCTTCCTTCTTCCTTCCCATTCCACTTCCCAGCCCTTGAGTCGCCCGCCCGAGATCTGCTTTACGCCGCAGCCTCATGCCATCCGACGACGCCGGCGAACTCCGCCGCGATAGAGGTAGGTCCGCCGGATTCCGACTAGGATGGAAGCAGCGGGCGGAGGCCCGGCGGACGAGCGGTGGGCATCGTTGTGCAACTGCGTGGTGAACTTCCTGCTAGAGGAGCGGTACCACCTCACGGCGCTCGAGCTGCTGCAGGAGCTGCAGGATGACGGCCGCCACGCGCACGCGCTCCGCCTCCGCGCCTTCTTCTCCGACCCAGTGCTCTTTCCGCCCGACCTAGTCGGACGCGCGACATCCGCGCCGCCCGGTACGTTCTACGGTCCCCATTTCCCCGTTTCGTACCTCGCTTGGCGTCACGCTGCGGATCGCTATGGTCTCTGACGCACGACCCCACCCAGCTCTGCTTCGCAGCAATCCGTTTTGAAATGAATTCTGTTCCTTTTCCTTTGCGCGGTGTTGCATTGGTGATCGTACAGCTCTGTTGTCTGTTCAGTTGGTGTATGTATTGTCGCGCTCAACTGGCATTTTCATGTACCTTTTGTTGGAATATGCACGGCTGTTATCTGCAGTGCTGTATTTATGCGTATTAACTTGTACTTATTTCTATTGAAAGGTGAACGATGAACCTTCATGTGAAGGGAGGCTGCTCAAACAAAACATTTTTTTGGGGGGTGTTGGTTTCTTCCTCTTAAAAGCACATGCACCATTTTTTTTGTGCGTGTTCTGATGACAGGCACATCCAACTTGCTGGCCTGTTATTTAAGTAGACCTGATGGCATCTCCGAGTCGAATCCATGGGGATGTTAATAAACTGTCAGGCCGGCTATGGCAAGATAGTAGTTGCATGTGTAAAATGGTGTAAGCGTGTTCAGTTTCGAGAAACGTATCTTGGCTGTAGGCGTCAAGTATGTGTGGGACCAGCTGTCGGATGGGTGATTGTCTTATAGGCCATGTAATGTTGTGTGTAAGGAGCAACAACCTTCTATTTTCCAGAAATACCAAATACTATGGCATCAGGGTTCATGGCTTGGCCAGAGGTTTGATCAAAGTCCTTTTATGTTTTCTCACGTAGTTACGTTGCGAGTTGATCAACTGTAGCCAAGGAGGCATTATAGGTGGTATTAGAGACTGTTCCTCGGTATGTGGAGGCGGCGTTGGGCAGTTGTTGATTGGCTTTCGGTGGCATTGGTGGTAGTAGATTGTTGCTGGCGGAGACTGGTGGCGGAAGCCCTTTTTTGTGGGATCTGGAGGCGTGTGGTGGTGGTAGACTTCATTGACTTGAGATACCGACGTTGTGGCAGCGGTGGCCTCGAAGGAGTCTGGTGGCGTGGCGGTGGTTTTCTGGTTTTCTTTCTTTGACAAGAGGAGCAGTTGGCGGGTCAACATTGCGCCACCCAAACCTTCTCCGCAGACTTGTTTCGTGTTGCAACAGATGGTCTCAGGTCAGCAGTGGATGGAGGACAAGATGGATTGTATTCTGGCTGCGATGGAGTTCCTGTCTATTCATGATGTCAAGCTCTCGACCGCTTAGCACCAGATGCAAGCCCAGATAAATTTGGACACCAAAGCTGTCCATCAAGCAATTCAGGAATCAGGATCAGCAGCAACTTGCTGCTGAAGTGGATGCAATGGGCAAGGCAATTGCATGGATCACGCATTCACGCTGGAGCGCTTGGCTCAGGATATGGAGGAGTCAGAGACTTTCCACCTCCTCAGACTGATCCCAGTCGCAACGGTGAGCCATCCACCAACCGTTCAATGTTTAGTCAAACTAGGGCTGTTGAGGATAAGGGTCATCATGGTCATTCTCCTTTGCCCAAGTTGAATTTTCCTAAGTTTGAGGGTGCTAATCCTAAGATTTGGATCGATAAGTCTGAGGAGTATTTTTGTATCATCAATATCAGAGAGGCTATGTGGGTTACTTTTGCTTCCTTGCATATGTAAGGCAATGCTGCAAAATGGTTTCAGGTGCATAAGGTTCAACTACAGGTTACTAATTGGAAGGCTTTTGTATCTGCTGTCACTGAGAAGTTTGGGGTTTAGGAGTATCGTCATGCTATTGCTGATCTCTTGGATCTAAAGCAAACGGGGGCAGTTAAATAGTATGTGGATGCTTTTTGAGACCTTGCAGTATCAGGTTCGTTGCATAATGGGAACATGGGTGAGATCTATTTTGTTTCACAGTTCATCCGTAGTTTGAAGCATGAGCTTAAGAATGGTGTTCAGGCACAAGTTCTTGATACTATGGAACGTGCCATCATGTTGGTTAAAATTCAACAGCAACTCATTGAGACAACTAAACGGAAGTTTCCTAAGTTTGCTGCTTCTTTCATGGCGCCTGGGTTTGTGGATACAAAAGTCGACCTGAAGCCTTAGTTCAATCCTGTTTTATCTAAGGAGCGCTAGTTGTGGGATTTCATGCAGGCCAATATGGGGTGGGTCAAAAGGCCATTTGGACTTGGTGGTTTAGGAATGCTAGATATCGAAATCTTGGGTTGGGCTTTGAGGAAGGGATGGCTGTGGTTGAAATTGAAGAAGAGCCAGCCAGACTGGCCTTGGGCTGATCTTGACATACAAGGTCCACCCCGATTCAGTGTACATGTTCTCAATATGGTAGGTGATGGCAGCAGAACCCTTTTTTGGAGTAATAAATAGCTCCATGGTAAATCCTTTGCTGATCTTGCCCCATCACTGTGTCCACATGTGGCTAACAGAACCATTAAAAGAAGAACGGTGCAGGTTAATAATGCATGGGCAAGAGATATAAAAGGGAGTCTTTCGGCTGCAGCCTTGATAGAATATTTACAACTCTGGGATATTCTTGTAGAAGTAGAACTCAGTCCTGGAGTTGAAGAGGAGAATGTGCAGCACTTGCTCACCAACCAGATCAGCCTATGGACGTTTCTTTGAACCTTGGAAGGAAATTTGGAAGGCTTGGGCTCCACGTAGATGCAGAGTTTTTGTATGGCTAGCTACTCTGAACCGCTGCTGGGCTGCTGATCGGTTAGCTCGCCGGGGGCTTTAGCATCCTGAATGTTGTCCCTCATTCCGAAGAGGAGAATGTGCAGCACTTGCTCACTTCTTGCGTGTTTGAGGAGTATGTGGTTTTCTGTCCTGGATTTGATCAGGCTGCAGTAGGTTGCTCCAGGTTTGAATGACAAAAAATTTGCAGATTGGTGGTGTCATACTGTGCAACAGGTTCCAAGTCAATCTAATAAGGGAACTACTTAACAGTGCTGGTGGCTTGGTGGCTATGGAAGCATAGGAATGGCTGTGTCTTTGAGGGAGCCTCACCTAGGTTTGATGTCATTATGCAGGATATAAGAGAAGAGGCTTCTATGGTGTATGACGGGAGGCAAAGGGCATCGTACCATATGGCCATGATGCTCCCTCTTCTTGGTCGTTGGTCGTGTCTTAGTGTTGAGTGGCAAGTCTTTTTGTTCTACCTTTGCCCCATTAGAGGTTGTACAAGTCTTCTAGACTCCTTTCTATTCTTCTTAATATAATGATAGGCAACTCTTCTGCGTGGTCGAGAAAAAAAAAGAAAAAAGAGACTACGCCCCATAAATATATTTTTTTAGAGAAATTTTGTCAGTAACTTACAAGATATATCGACTTCATGGTTAATGCTTTTAGAGTATTTCATGAAAGGAGCCAGTTGGCTAATAAATGCTAGATAAGTTCATATTAGTTGCTTGACTGGGCTCTTAGTAAAGTTCAACAATCCTATTTACTTGACTTAAGCAGTTAAGTTTATTTTTGGTAATCCAGGCACCCAAATTTTGTTTCTGATATTTCCAAGGTACCTGCTTTATTACTGCACCATTGAGATGATTCACTCTTATGATTTTATAAACAGGTGCCGATCCACAAAGTTTGCTAGAAGAGAAAATAGCAGCACAAGAAAAGATGGCACTTGCAGAGTATGATCTGCGACTAGCCAAAGAAGACCTTTCACAATTGAAGCTTGAGTTACAAAAGCAAAAAGAATCATCTGCTGAAGATTTAAATGGTTTGTGACCTTGAAATTATGGATATTAATGCAACACTTTTGTTATGACCGCTATTGTGTACAGATGCAAAAATGAGCCTTCGAATAATTAAATTCAGTTAGTTTAGATTCATATCCTAGTCTTAAGATGTCTCCTGTTTTTGGGAGTTCGGTTTAGATTGCAAGGCTATAAGGTCTGAACTCTTGTTAGGATGGGATTTTAAGCAAGATCAATATATTCTATTGATCCCTTGCCTCACATCTCTTGACCACACGGCCACGCTGTGTGACAGCATGATGCCTCCTTGATTGTGTACAGACGCAAAAATAAGCCTTCGAATAATTAAATTCAGTTAGTTTAGATTGATATCCTAGTCTTAAAATATCTCCTGTTTTTGGGAGTTCAGTTTAGATTGCAAGGCTATAAGGTCTGAAATCTTGTTAGGATGGGATTTTAAGCAAGATCAGCATATTCTATTGATCCCTTGCCTCACATCTCTTGCCCACACGGCCACGCTGTGTGACAGCATGATGCCTCCTTGTTGCTGGGCCTTCAAGCCCAGGCCAGCCACTTCCTTCCACTAAACCTTCACAGCAGATCAAGGATCCATCAATCTGGTACCAGCTATGCTAGGCTCCACCAATGGCGATAGTTCGGCCTTTGCGAACAGCCATGCTCAAGCTCTAGAGTCGCTCAACAAGGTGGTGGGCGATCTGGCCTCATCTGCCACCAACAATGCACAGGTATTGGCATTGATCACTTGAATCATGGACGATCTTCAATGCCAGCTCAGCGACATCGCCAAGATGACCGCCATCTCATCTCATGTGGGCGTGGAATTGCTCGGGCACCTCTACATCACCCAACCCGCTGAGTGGCATTCTTGCCTTGTCTATGCCTACCCCAAGCTCCTTTATGCTGCCTTCACCATCGTCGCTGCTCACTTCCGCCTCCGTCTTTCTGCCCTCATATTCAACCACTGTCACCACACCTCCTCTGCCTATCTACAAAAATCCCTTTTCCTCACCTTCCCCCATCCCAACGGCAGTGATAGTGCCACCACCAGCGGTGACCAGCATGTCCATCATGGATGCTAGTGTTCCACGCTTTCGCAAGTTGGAATTTCCATCTTTCATTGGTAAGGATGATCCGCTTCTTTGGTTGAATTGCTGCGAACAGTTCTTTAAGGTCCACCATATGTTTGAGATTGATAAAGTCTGGTTGGCCTTCTACCACCTCACTAGCGACGCTCAACAGTTCTTCATGCTAGAGCGAGGCAACTGCGAACTATCTTGTGTGGACTTTAAGAAACTATGCAATCAACGCTTTGGGCAGCGGCTCCATTATAATCCACTGGGTGAACTTGCACAGCTCGCATTCCGGTCAACCGTGGATCATTACTAGAGCGCTTCTTGGCTCTTCTCTGCCACACGACGCTAGCCTATCGTATTGGATCTGCATCGATGTGGAGCTGGTGGATCACATTGAGCTGCAAATGGCTCTCAACTTGGCTCGGGCATATGCGCGATGCTCCTAGATGCTTGATGTCGTGCTGCCTCCAACCACGAGTGGCAACAAAAGGCCGCGCCACGACCACCGCCCATAGTGCTAGCGCACCCGCCTTGGCGCCTGTTCCAACCACACCATGTGCCCCTTCAGTCGTCTCATACCTGGTGAGATGGCAATTGCGACGAGCCATAGTCTGGGGGCACAAGTGCCCTCAACACTTCTATTTGGAGGTTGCAAACTTCGACGACGACGGTGCCACTGAGCTTGGCGCGGCACCGTTAACGGCCACCAGCTGACGACCATGCTTGATACAGGCTCCACGTAGGGCCTTCACATCACAATGGCAACAAGGTTACCTGTCGCGGTTTCACGCGCGGCATGTGCTTTTCCATTGGCTCGGAGGACTTCGTCGTGGGCTACTATGCTATTCCTCTTGAAACATTTGACGTCACCTTGGGCATCGAGTTCCTCTGCACCTTGGAGCTGATCCGTTGGGACATGGAGACTTATGCATGGCCTTCAAGCGTGGTAACCGTCGCATACTTTAGAAGGGCGTCGGTTCGCCCCAAGGTACCAGCCGTCCATACTCCACTGTTGCTGTATCGTCTCTTGGCATCATACGTCGACGTCTTTGCTGAGCCACAAAGCCTGCCACCTACCAGTCCATGTGATCATCGGATCCACCTCTTGTCAGGCACATCACTAGTCGTCGTCCTTGTAAAAAAGGCTTACAACTCCTGACGCTTTTGTATTGACTACAAGGCCTCAAGCTTTTGTATTGACTACAAGGCCCTCAATGAGCAGACCGTCAAGGAAAAATATCCCAAAAAATATCCCATACACATGGTGGACGAACTTCTAGATGAGTTGCACAGTGCTCGGTTCTTCACTAAGTTGGACCTTCGCTTGGGGTATCACTAGGTCCACGTACATTCCAATAATGTGGAGAAGACAACCTTTCGCACACACCATGGTCATTTTGAATTCTTGGTGACGCCCTTCGGCAACATTCTAGAGCTTGATGAAAGCTGTGCTCCGTCCCTTTCTCTGTCGCTTTGTCTTGGTCTTCTCCGATGATATATTGATCTAGAACTCGTTGTGGTCAGAGCACCTTCAACATGTCAAGGCAGTTCTTGAGGTCATGCATACCGACAGATTGTTTGCCAAGCATTCCAAGTGCACCTTCGGTTCCACCTCCACAACCTACCTTGGCCATGTTAATTCTGCTGATGGCGTTGCCACGGATAGCGAGAAAGTGGCTGCAGTGGCGTTCTGGCTGATCCCACACTTCGCGTGTTGTCTCCGTGGGTTTCTAGGCCTAGCCGGATACTACTGGAAATTCAAGGCTTTGGCAGCATCGCAGCCCCCTTACCGGCCTGCTCAAGAAAGATACATTCCAATGGTCGATGCAGGCCATGCAACATTCTAGACTTTGAAGACAACCCTCTCCATAGCGCCAGTTCTTCAGGTACTGGCGTTTGTGTTGCCGCTGGATCTTAGACGATTGGGCTCAAAGCGGGAATCGGCCAATTGGGCCTTATGGGCTGCCTGAGTAGAGGCGAGGCGGCGTGTCTGTATCAGTCGATCATGGAGGATCGTGTATCTTAGTTTAGGTAACTAAAATTAGGGTTTGTTTAGCTGAATGAACTTGTCGTCCAAGTCTCCGGACTATAAATATGTACCCATATTTTTCTAATAAACTAATGACGCCATACGTTCCCAAGCAGCACGTCTCGTTCACCTCAATCTCGGCGCATCGCCATCCCTGGCTCCCAGGCTTTTCCAAATAAGCGCCATGCGGCTCTAATCCTTCTCTTGTAGTCGTTTTAGGGCATGTTTAGTGTTTGCTTACCCGGTAGACTTCGTACTGAAGTGTTTTTTATGGCGAAATCTGCTAGTTATCCCGATGAATATCGCGTCAAGCTATGCTCGGTGCGAGATCCATTAGTTATCACGTACACTGCCGATATATCTATCTGTTTATGCTTCACGTAACAAATCAGCAGCGTACGGCCAAGCGTACATAGCTCGCTCGGTTGCTACATACCACGACATGTGCTGCAACATGTGCATACGACGACTCGAGAGATTGATGTGCCCTTAGCACCCTGTTTTACATGTTTTAGATTTGTATCTGCTTTCTTGGGTGAATCCCCTTGGGGGTTCTGATCTATGTTCATGCATGTGATTAATTGGTTCAGTTAGGTTCTTCTTAGCAAATCCATCTGGTTATATGCATAGCAAATCAACTTAGGAAAGTTGCATCGACTAAGCAATGCTTTATGCAAGGTTTCTATCTCCTTGTTTATGCTTTATCGACACACTAACCCATCAAAGAAGCAAGGAGGCGATCCACGGAGATGCCTTGAGCTGATCCCAGCAATCCGGAATTTAATGCCGATATGTTGTTTTTTTTATCTGCATGGCGATTCTCCGACTACGTGCTCACAACCTTCACCGCACCCAACCTCCCTGGCTAGCAGGTTAAGCCAAGTGGCACACCCGGAACCCCTCTTACCGCCCTCGCGACGCTTGGGGATGGTCGGAATCACTGCTAGGAGTGATCTACCGCAGCGGCAGCGTACCTCTCGGTTCCTTGGTGCGTCGGCTGCCTAGGCCGTCGGCTTTTGGTGATGACAGTTTAACAAGCCATTTATTGTTGATTGTGATGCGTTCGGATTGGGTTTTGCGTTGTCTTCCACAAGGCACAATGCCTCTAGCGTTGTTCAGCCCACCGTTTGCTGCACGACATTTGAAGCTCACTGCTTACAACCACGCAAGTTTGTGGTGTGCATGGATCATTTTAGTCCAAAGTTCATGCTCGATTAGTGCCTCTCCACCATTCCCACCATCAGTGAGTTAGGCTATCTCCAAGGGGGATTCTCATCCTCATTCTTCAAATCTCGTTCCACTCTGTGTGTCATGTGCAGAACAGTGCGAAACAGTGCCAAAATCTTCATTTTGGCAGCCCCCCTTGGAGATAACCTTAGTAAGCTTTTTAGATTTGATTTCTTTGTGGAATGTGGAATATCATCCTGGCCGGTTCAATACGGTGGCCGATGGTCTGTCCTTTCGTGGCGTGGACTCAATCTCTACGGCAGTACTCTCGAGCCTGTCCTTCCAATTGTTTGAGGAGCTTTTGCTAAGAGGGCTATCTGACCCTACATGCATGACTGTTCATGATTAGATCACCACTGGCACCCTCACAAATCCATGGTGCATTCCTGACAGCTTGATCATGTTCGCCGCGTCTACATTCCGACGTCCTCACCCTTGCTACAGACAATGTTGTGTTCAAGGTTAATATGTGTGCTCTTGTCTGCTTGAAGAAGCAACTGCAGGAGCTTGGGCTCCTTGTATCCTAGGTGGCCTGTTGGCTGTAGCTAGTGAAGTAGTGGAGGCATGACTATGCAGCCATTTGTACCTGCCTCACCTAACTAGGAACTGACTATAGTGCCATGTATTTAACTGCCAAGTAGTGGTAGCAGTATTAGTTGGCTTTGAGCCATACTGTACAGTACATCTACCTTTCCAAGAATGTAAAGGACTCCAAGGAAGTAATGCAAGCTCAGTTCATTACCTGAACTCATTTTCTCTCTTCTTCCTCACCGTGCTCTCCAGTGCATTGTATGTGTGGTTGTGCAGGAGTGTGAGGTGGAAGTGCTAACAGTGGCATCAGAGCCTTGGTTAGAGCTTTGGTTCCTGAGGCATGTCGCGCGTGACGAGGTCCCAGTCTCCTGGATGCTAGGAGCGGCGAGGCTCCAACTCACCATAGTGCAACCACGTTGGCGGAGGCGGCACCCTGGTGATCCTGAAGACGGTGCGGGATGTCGGAGTCAGTGCACCCTACCTGATGCTCACCAGCACCAACTACGACAACTGGGTGGTGATGATGAAGGTCGTGACGGACACTCGCGGGCTGCGGGAGGCGGTCAACACTAGCAACGCTAAGCGCCACGCGGATGTTTGGGCGATGGAGGCGATTCTTCGAGCGGTACCTCTGTTAATGCACCAGTCCTTGGGGGCAGGCGACGGCGAAGGAGGCTTGTGACAACCCGAAGAAGATGCGAGCCGGCTCTGGGCTGGTGAAGCGAGCGAGGATCCAGCAGCTGCAGCGGGAGTTTGAGCTCCTAGAGTTCAAGGAAGGGGAATGAGTTGAGGACTTCTCGTTCCGCCTGATAACTTTGGTGACACGACTGAATGAACTCAGCTAGGCGGTGGAGGACGTGGACGTCATCGACAAGTTCGTGCATGTTGTCCCAGTGAAGTTCTCTCAATTGCCGCAGTCGATCGAGACGTTGATCGACTTGGACACCCTCACGATTGAGGATGTCGTAGGCCGATTCAATGTCCTGGAGGGCCGGTAGGCTGTTGCGCGAGAAAGGTGCCAGCGGCTTTACTTGGTGGAGGATGAGTGCAGAGGCTCCTCTGCTCCGCGCTGTGGTGGCGGCCAAAGTCGTGGCCGCGGAAAGGCGTGGAGGAAGGGGGACAGCGACGGCAGTGTGGACGTGCTTCATGGCACAACGGATGTGCGCGACAGGAAGCCGGACACGCGACGCATCTCCTACCACGACTAGTGCCGCAAGTGCGGCGAGAAGGGGAGATTGCAAAGCCCCGAGACGCTAGGAGTGGGTGCATCTGGTGTAGAAGGAGGACGACGGTCCTAGGCTTCTCATGGTGCAGGTGTCCGCTCTCCAGGAGGCAGAGGAAGAGGCTCAGGGGAAGCAGCTCGATCTCCACGAGCTGCACGCGCAAGTGCTCCTAGGAGAGAAGGTGACGAAGGCGGAATAGAGGAGGTGGTACCTTGACTCTAGGGCAGCAACCACATGACGGGGCGGCGAGAGGACTTTGCTGAGCTGGACTCCTTCGTCACCGGCTCGGTGAAGTTCGGGGATGGGTCGACGGTGACCATCCGCGGGCGCGGCACAATGCTTTTCAAGTGCCAAAACGGAGACCACTGTGCGCTCACGGACGTTTACTATATCTGACAGCTGTGCACAAGCATCGCGAGCCTCGACCAGCTGGATGAGAGGGGCTGCGAAGTCCTGATCAGACATGGCGTGCTCACCGTCTGCGATAGGGTGCTCCAACTACTCACCAGGTTGCAACGGTCTGCTAATCGCTTGTATCTCTTGAATTTGAGCATTGTGCAATCGGTGTGCTTGGCGCCGATGAAGGAGGGTGAAGCTTGGCTGTGGCATGCCCGGTTCGGGCACCTCAACTTTGAGGCTTTGGCAAGGATGTTGCGGGAAGGGATAGCCCGAGGATTGTTGTGCATTGAGCACATAAACGAGCTCTGCGACAGCTGTCTAGCTTGGGAGCAGAGGAGTCCGTTCGCGAAGAAGGCCAAGTACTGTGCCGGGGATCGGCTGGAGCTCGTAAATGGCGATATGTGCAGGCCAATCTCACCGGTGACACGGTGGGAGGAAGTATTTCCTCCTGTTGGTGGACAACTGCATGCGGTTCATGTGGCTGCGCTTGCTGACAAGTAAGGATGAGGCAACGGAGGCGATCTAGCACTTCCAAGCCAAGGTGGAAACCGAGACGGGGAACAAATTGAAGGCGTTGAGAACATATCGTGGCAGTGAATTCACCTTGATGGAATTTGGCCGGTACTGTGTGGAGAGGCGTATTCACCACAACAAAACGACGTCGTGGAGAGGGGCAACCAGACTATCGTTGGAATGGCGAGTAGTATGCTCAAGGCCAAGAAGATGCCGACGGAGTTCTGGGGAGAGGCTGTGAGCATGGCAGTGTTCATCCTTAAACGCGCACCGATAAAGGGCTTCAAAGGGATGACACCCTTTGAGGCGTGGCACGGGAGGAAATCGGATGTGGCATTCTTGCGCAAGTTCAGGTGCATCGGTCTCGTGATGAACGTTAAGCCATATCTAAGCTAGGTGGAAGACAGGAGCAAGGCGTACAAGATGTACGACCCGTGGACGGAACGCTTACACATCTCGCGGGATGTGGTGTTCGACGAGGGCGCAAGCTGGGAAGCGTCAGATGCAGGGGAAGATGGGCGCGGCTTGGTGGAGATCAAACAAGAGCACCCACATTAAGGGGTGTTAAGGTTAATGTGTGTGCTCTTGTCTGCTTGAAGAGGCAGCTGCAGGAGCTTAGGCTCCTTGTATCCTAGGTGGCCTGTTGGCCCTAGCTAGTGAAGTAGTGGAGGCATGGCTATGCAGCCATTTGTACCTACCTCACCTAACTTGGAATGGCTATAGTGCTGTGTATTTGACTGCCAAGTAGTGGCAGCAATAGTAGTTGGCTCTGAGCTATACTGTACGGTACATTTACCTTTCCAAGTATGGAAAGGACTCCAAGGAAGTAATGCAAGCTCAGTTCATTCCCTGAACTTATTTTCTCTCTTCTTCCTCACCGTGCTCTCCAGTGCAGTGTGTGTGGTTGTGCAGCGGACTGTGTGGCACTGGAAGTGCTAACATGCTGCACCTTGCGCACTCTCGGACCATGACGACGTCCAAAAGACATCAAAAGACATTACAGTTCCTGCTGTGCGATTTCTACATCAAGCACGACCACACTCGTCCGCGATTATTTGCGTGTGTGCACCGTGTGCCAGTGGAACAAGACCAAGGCCCTGCATCCGATCAGACTCCTACAACCTCTTGAGGTATTATCCTAGGTGTGGGCTGACATCTCCCTCAATTTCGTTGAAGTGCTCCTACAACCCTTCGAGGTACATGGCGAGATGGTTATCCTCACGGTGTTCGACTGCTTCTCCATGGGTGCACACTTCGTCGCGCTTAGTCACTCGTACATAGCCGCCACAGTCGCAAAGGCATTCTCCGACCTCCATCCAGCATCAAGCTGCGCATGAGCATGATGTTCCACCACCTAACAGATGGCTAGTCGGAGGTGGTGAACAGAATGATCGCCATGTATCTTCGGTGCATCGTAGACGACAAGCCTTGTGCATGGGCTGACTGTTTGCCATGGGCTATTGCTACAACACTGCCTTCCACTTGGGCCATGGACTATTGCTATAGAACCGCCTTCCACTTGGCCCTGTGTACCACGCTAGTCCAGGATGTCTATGGGTGCACCCTGTGGGCCTGCTGCCCTGTGCGCGCTAGGAACTGCTACCACCTCCATGGTCAATGACATGTTTAAGGAACACTATGCCTTCCATGACGAGGTTCGCGACTGACTTCTGCAGCAACATGCCAAGCGCTATTACGATGGCCGCACTCATGAATTGGAGTTCGTCATCACGAACTGAGTTTGGTTGCACCTCCTCCACTGCCAAGCTCGCTCCTTAGGTTTGGCTCTGTGCCAAAGGCGGTGGCACACTCGGCCCTCGGTTTGCTAGACCATTACATGTGACAGAACGCGTGGGCTCGTTGGCCTACCGGCAAGTTCGCTTCTTAGGGGACCATGCTTAGGCAAACTCGGCCCTCAGTTTTCTCGACCCCACAACGTCGACGTGAGCCTCTTGAAACCATTTCTTGGTACCCCACGTCCCCACCAGCCTTACCTGCTTTGGAGCATGGGCATTTAGATGAGGGACATCACATAGATGGTTCATGAGCATTCAAGTGTCAAAACTCAAACTCAATTTTGATATAGAGTGTTAGAAGACAAATCTGGTTTTGATACTAAGAATGAGAAGTCAATTTGAGTTTGACCTCTATTAAATACTTCACGAAGGGTTGCCTTAGCCTATAAGATTGTGATGTCATGACATATGTCATTATACTACTAGAATGTACTTGGCTGTCCTACAAGTTGTGTCTTAGTTGTTGTTGAGTTATGTGTGAGTTGTATCCTTAGTTGTCATATGGTTGTCATCTAGTTGGCTATTAGTTGTCTTCTTAGTTGTATAAGGCTTTGGAGCCTATATAGAGGCAATGCCCTCTAGTTTTGTAACTTGACATGTATCCCAATACCATATGAATAGAACATGTGTGCTTCTTTGGATCTTGGATGTGATGCAAGTGGAGTGGGTATTGGAGCTATTTTTATCTTAATAGAGAAAGTCCATTGCCTTTTTTAGTGAAAAATTAAGTGACGCAAGGTAGAAATGGAGTACCTATCAGCAGGAACTATATGCAATTTTTAGAGCTTTAAAGACTTAGGAAGTATATTTATTACCTAAAGAGTTTATTGTATACATTGACCATCAATCCTTGAAGCATTTTAGAAATCAAAAGCATATGGATCACATGTTAGCAAGATGGGCAGCATATCTAGAAAGATTTAGTTATCTCATTGTTCACAAGTCTGGGGCAACAAATAGAGTGGCTGATGCTTTGAGTCGGCGTGCTTGTCTCCTAACTTCATTTGAAGCTGAACTTCCAAGTATGGAGCAAATAAAGGACTTGTATGAGAATGATGATGATTTTGGCCAAGTCTGGTTTAAGCATCTACAAGGTCAACTATTAGGTGAAGAATATGTGGTAATTGATGGATATGTCTTCAAGAAAGATAGATTGTGTATCCCAAGAAGTTCTCTATGTGACAAGCTAATTAGAAAACTACATTCAAGTGATCTTAGTGGCCATGTTGGGCGTGATAAGACCATAGCCAACCTGCCAGCAGGTTATTATTGGCCACAACTCAAAAGTGATGCTGGAAAGTTTGTACAAAGGTGTCCTGTATGTCAAACCTACAAAGGATAAGTTCAGAACACTGGATTATATATGCCTCTAGCAATACCATGTGCACCATGGGAGGATCTATCAATGGACTTTGTACTTGGGTTACCAAGAACAAGGTGTGGGAATGATGCAGTACATGTTGTAGTAGATAGATTTTCTAAGATGGCTCATTTCATTCCTTGTCGAAAGATGACAAGTGCTCATTATGTGGCTAACCTTTTCTTTAGGGAAATCGTTAGAATACACAGTGTTCCAAGATCAATGGTGTCAGACCGTGACAGTAAGTTTCTAGCTGCATTTTGGCTCACATTATGGAAGCAATTCAACACCGAATCGAAATTTTCAAGTACAGCACATCCACAAACAAATGGCCAAATAGAAGTGGAGAACAAGTTCATGGGTAACTTAATTCGTTGCATATGTGGTAACAAAAAGGGACAGTGGATTTAGCCTTATCTCTTGCTGAATTTGCTTACAATAATTCCGAACATAGATCTACTGGCAAGAGTCCATTCTCTATTGTTTACACAAAAGTTTCAAGGCATGTAGTTGATTTATTAAAGCTACCCTCGAGAGAATTCAAGGTCAGCAGCAAACTTTTCTAATAACTATTTTGATTTGTTTAAAGAACTTCATGATGTCCTTGAAGCCTCAAATTAGAAATACAAACAGCTAGGAGACAAGAGAAGGAGACCAATGTCATTTGAAGTTGGTGATAGGGTCATGGTGTATCTCAGAAAGGAGAGACTACCAGCAGGAGTTCATGGAAAACTAAGGCAAAGAAAATTTGGACCATTTTCTATTTTGAAGAAGATAAATGATAATGCTTATGTAGTTGATCTACCAAGAGAAATGAATATTTCAAATACTTTTAGTGTGGCTCATCTATCACTCTATCATTGAGAACAAGCACTCTATGAAGAAAAACTTGAGGCCGAGTTTCAATGAAGTAGGGGAGAATGATGAGGGACATCACATAGATGGTTCATGAGCATTCAAGTGTCAAAACTCAAACTCAACTTTGATATAAAGTGTTTTTTTCGAACGACGCAGGAGAGCTGTTTGTCATTTCATTAAACAAGGAGAAGAAAACATACAAGTGGGGGGCCGAGGCCAACACCCACACATGACTCACAGACACAGGCGCGCAACACACACAGGAGGAAAAAAACAACCTAACACAAAGGGGGGCAGGTTGCTCAAGAGCCCAGCCCCACCAACCTCGCGCACAGCAAGCTAAGCGCTGAATTACCAGCGAGAGACCACAGGTTGCCTTCCTGCACAACCTTACGGCAGACTATATCAACACTAGGCCTGATCCCCTCAAACACACAATTGTTCTTGTGCTTCCAGGTCTCCCAGGCTACCAAAATGATCAAGGAGTTAAGGCCCTCCTTGACCTCCTTAGGAACTTGATTGACGGCCCGGACCACCAGCCTGAAAAACTCTTACTAACAGGTTGCGGAATAAGAGCTGACATCCCTAGGCCACTGAACACTATGGTCCAAACTTCGCGAGAGAAAACACAGGAGATAAGGAGATGCTGCATGATCTCCTGCTCTTGGTCACAAAGAGGGCAAACATTGGGATGTGGGAGCCCTCGCTTAGCCAAGTGATCTGCCATCCAACATCTATTCTTCAAAGCCAACCAGACGAAGAATTTGCACCGGATGGGGGCCCAACTCTTCCATATCCTTTTCCAAGGTCCAAATTTAATGGTCCCCAAGAAAAAAGCATGATAAGCATATTGACAGGAATACAGCCCGGATTGAGTAAACCTCCAAAGGAACTGATCAGGAACCCCTGGCTGCAGAGATACCCCATCAACCAACTCCCAAACTCTCAAATATTTGACCAGCACTTGGACAGTAAGAGCCCCACGGATGTCTGTAACCCATCTACGATTGGACAGGGCTTGAGATACTGTGCACTGCTTCCTTGCTTTCTTGGATACCACCAAAACAAGGTTGGGAGCTAATTCAGCCACAGAATTCCCATGCAGCCACCGATCTGTCCAAAATTGAACATCCTCCCCATCACCTATGTTGATTTGAATGGCTGCAGCAAAAAAGGCTTGAGCAGTTCTTGGAACATGGACAGGAAGGCCCTCCCAAGGGCGATCTGAAACAATTTTTTGAATCCATAACCAACGAATGCGCAAAGCCCATCCCATGATTTCAAGATTAAGAATCCCGAAACCACCAAATTGCAGGTGTCGCTGAACGTTCTCCCATGAGACAAGACAGTTACCTCCATTTGCCTTTTCTTGACCAGACCACAGAAAACCCCTCCAATGTTTAGAAGACAAATCTGGTTTTGATACTAAGAATGAGAAGTCAATTTGAGTTTGATCTCTATTAAATACTTCATGAAGGGTTGCCTTAGCCTATAAGATTGTGATGTCATGGGTCGTGGCATATGTCATTATACTGCTAGGATGTACTTGGCTGTCCTACAAGTTGGGTCTTAGTTGTTTGTTGAGCTATGTGTGAGTTGTATCCTTATTTCTCATGTGGTTGTCATCTAGTTGGCTATTAGTTGTCTTCTTAGTTGTATATGAGTTGTATGAGGCTTTGGAGCCTATAAATAGAGGCAATGCCCTCTAGTTTTGTAATTTGAGATGTACCCCAATACCATATGAATAGAACATGATGTTCTTCTTTAGATCTTGGATTAGATCTTTGCTTTGAGCTTTGGATTAAGCTTTTGTTGTCTGTGGATTCAGACTAGCCTTAGGGCTTTACCTACTAGCACATTGAAGTTGTTCCTTCAACAATTTATGCTATTTTTACTGCGTGGGGCAAGCGAACAGCAAAAGGGAGGGAACCTTGCTGCCTGGGAGATGGTGATGAAACCAAAGAAACAGGGTTGTCTGAGGGTAACGAATCTTAAGATACAGAATGAGGGCCTTCTGCTTAAGCAATTGCATAAGTTTTATGCTAGAAAGGACATACCTTGGGTACACCTGATCTGGGATACTTACTACCAGGGGAGAGTTCCCCATGCATGCAGAGAGACTGGTTCTTTCTGGTGGAAGGATATCTTTAGATTACATAATAACTATAGAGAGATGGCTACCTGCAAGGTAGGGGATGGAGCCTTAGTGCTCTTCTGGGAGGATGAAAGGCTGGGGCAGAGATTCCCAAAATTCCCAAGGCTGGCTTCCTTTGCTTTGGATCGTATGGTTTCTGTCAAAGAGATACAGGAGGCTATTGATCTAGCGAGTATCTTCTATCTGTCACTATCAGAACAGGCACATGAGGAGCTAATGTTGGTACATGAGATCCTAAATGCTAGTGTCTCCAATGCTGAAGACCAGGATGTTTGGGTCCTGTGTAGAGATGCAACAAATTTTTCAGTAGCTGCTTACTACAAACATAGACACCAAGACATTCAGGTTTAGTGTATTTGCCAAGCTATGGAAGTGCAAATGTACAATGCGAACTAAGTTCTTTTGGCTCCTGCTGGTCGAGAGACTTAACACAAAATGTATGTTGGTCAGAAGACACCTAATGGACCCTCAGGATGTGGCTTGTGTTATGTGCTCTGCGCATACAGAAGATGTTGAACATTTGTTCTTTCAATGCCCATTTGCTCGCAGATGTTGGCAAGCCCTGAGCATACAATGGCACTCCTCGCTCCACCTACATGAAAGAAGTGTACAGGCCAGAAGCGCTTCAAGGCTACCATTCTTCATGGAGATTTGTATCATTGCCATGTGGAAGATGTGGAAGCTTCGGAATAGAAAGATTTTCAATGGACAAAGAGCATCATTACGTGTCTTGGTTGCATGGAAATATATAATTTATAGGCTTCAGGAGAAAAGATACCATAAAAAGAGATTGAAGGCTTTCATTACGTGTCTTGTGGGGGTCTGTTTGAGTGTTATCAATAAACAAAATTTGAACTGTGCAAGCAATGTTTTTCTCACTGCCCATAACCTTACTCGATTGATATTTGATATCCTACCAGAGAGCACGATATAAGATACTTTGATACAAGTAAAGTCAATATTCTACTTGGCGTGCTTATATTCATGTGTTACTGAGGTTCACAAGCATATAAGTGCTAATTTTGTTTAGTGCCACAGTGTGCTTGACATGATTCACACATTCGGTTTACAGGGATCCTTTTGGGTGTTTCTTCTACACATGAAGGATCTACTAGCCAACAAGACAAGTGGGATATGAAAAATTCAGCATTAGGGCCTCTAAAGGCTAATGAACGAAAAGACCTTAACTGTGCTGTAAAAGAATACTTGCTTTTGGCAGGGTATCGACTTGCTGCCATGACACTCATTGAGGAGGTCTGTATTATCAGTACTTGTTCCCTTACTGTTGTAACTTCCTTCAATGTGTACCAGCTTGTATTTTTTCCCTTAAATCTTTCTTGGACATTTATATTTCACGCTGTTATACTCATATCTTCTATAACAAATACAGTCAGTAATGATACTATTCGATGGGACCAATCAAAAATATTTCTATGTATATTGGCTGTCAAGCCAATGAAAATATTATCTCTTTAGTTTGAAGTCATAAAATATTTCTGGACAGATGGAGTATTTCAGTCATCTTAATTACAGGTTCCTGATCAAGACCTTGATGTTTGGCCAAACAGTTCAGCTTGTGTCCGTGATGCCCTTCGTCGTTATTACTATCAGTACCTTTCATCTACTGCAGAGGCTGCAGAGGTAATTGTGAACAACGATTTGAGTTTTTTTGAAGCATAGTTTAGGAGCCAAGAAAAATTATAATTAAAGCATTGGAAATTCTCTTTTCTATCTCCTGAGCTTGGCGCAAGTGGTAAGGCTGTTGCCTTGTGACCAGGATGTCACAGATTCAAGTTATGGACTCTTGTAGAAATGCATTGAAAGGCTACGTATTATAGACGCTAAGTGGGTCCGACCCTTCCCCATACCCTGCAGCAAGCAGGAATGCAGGATCACATGCACCAGGCTGCCCTATCTCCAGAAACATTATGCTTTTGTCTTAGTCACTGGTAAGGAGGTGGAAATGGGATTTAAAACTATGACACGCATTACACATTCCATTACTTAAGAAGTAAAGTGCCTTCTCTGTATTAATTACATCCCATCGTTGCAAGATACATCCTATTGCATCAAGCACTTGATGCATTTTGTGAAATATGTAGAGCAGACAGTTCTAACAATAAAAAGACGAGTTGAAAATTTCTGCATAAACCCTGAGCCAATAGGGATCCTTGATCCTTTATCATAGATATTGAATAAAACTGATACGGTGCCGCCTGGATGGAGTATGCAGGGGAGAAAATAGAAGCTGACGAAAGACAGTGAGAACGGAGTGGGTAGTGAGGTGGTGATTCGCCTCTGTCGCTGGCCGAAGAAGGATTCCTCGCCAGCGCCGAAGGAGAAACCCCACACCGTAATGATTGGAGAGTTTATTCCTTCGATGCCCTAGATACAAACTATCGTGCACTTTATATAGATGATGTAGGTAAAAGCCCGCCAATGCTAAGGCCCAATTACCTAACTCTAATTATCCATCCTTAAGTCTCTTCTCGTCTTAGCCCTTTACAGATCGGCAATCTAGCCACTTTTGGTCCTTCGGCGCCTGTACACACGACCCACAAAGGCGTCGATAGCAAAAACAGCTAAGAGCTGATTATCGTCAAAATTTACCATTTGATTACTTAGGTGTTGTAGAGAATAGGGGGAACACCTCACCCATATATAGGCCGGTATGGCTTAGAGTACAAGTAAGCCGGTATGGCTTGGAGTACAAGTAAAGTCAGTACAAGTCAACATACAAATATGCAGCCTATACATATCTCTAACACTTGCCTGCAGTCGCAGCGGGAGGGTCCCGGACGCAAAGATTGGACCTAAACTCAGTAAACAACTGAGTAGGCAAGCCCTTCGTCATGATGTCTGCATACTGGTTCGAAGAAGGAACGTGAAGCACCCGAACCTCTTCGAGAGACACCTTTCCGCGCGACGAAGTGAATGTCGATCTCAATGTGCTTGGTGCGTCGGTGATGGATCGAATTGGCAGTCATGTAGACAGCACTCACATTGTCACAATAGACAACAGTCGCACGAGCAATCGAGATGTGGAGCTCCTGAAGCAGCTGTCAGAGCCAACAACACTCGGGAGCGGCATGGGCAGCAACACGGTACTTGGCCTCAGCACTGGACCGGGAGACCGTGGTTTGCCGCTTGGACGACCAAGAGGCAAGATTGTCACCAAGATATACGCAGTAGCTAGAAGCAGACCACCTGGAGTGTGGACAACCCTGCCCAGTCAGCATCTGAGTAAGCTGGTAGAGCATCGACAGAGCCAGGGCCGATGTGAAGACCGAAGGAGAGAGTGCCCTTCACATAGCGGAGAATCCGCTTGATCTGCGCGAGATGAGGTTCACGGGGATCATGCATGAAGAGGCAGACTTGCTGAACTATGTATGCGGTGTCAGGGCGGGTCAGAGTCGTACTGGAGAGCATCGGCGAGACTCCTATAGAGCGAAGCATTGAGAACAGGGGCACCACCCGAAGCAGAGAGCTCGGCGCAGGTGTCGCGGTCGAGTGACACTCGGCCATGCCAGCACGTTGGAGAAGATCCTGTGCATACTGTCGTTGAGACAGAAACAGGCCGTCGGAGGAGCGCGTGACGGAGATGCTGAGGAAGCGGTGCAGGGTGCTGAGGTCGGTCATGGCGAACTCAGAGTGCAGGCGGCCCATGATGTCGTGAAGTAGAGCTGGCGAGGAGGCGGTGAGGATGATGTCGTCGACGTACAACAAAAGATATGATGTGGCAACGCCCTCCTTGTAAACAAAGAGGGAGGTGTCGAAGGTAGCGGAGACGAAGCTGATGCGTCGAATGTAGCTGGTGAACCGCTGGTACCATGCCCGAGGTGCTTGCTTCAAACCATAGAGAGACTTCTGAAGAAGGTAAACATGGTCTAGAGCAGAAGGATCGACGAAGCCAGGGGGCTGCTATCAGTAGATGGTCTCATCCAGGTGACCGTGAAGAAAAGTGTTCTTCACGTCCAACTGATGGATCGGCCAGCCACGTGAGACGACGATGCTGAGGACAACGCGGATCGTGGCCTGCCTTGACCACGGTACTGAAGGTCTCATCAGAGTCGACGCCTGGCTGCTGAAAGAAGCCTCGAACCTCCCAGCGCGCATTGTGGCGGGCGAGGGAGCCATCAGCATGGAATTTATGCTTGAAGATCCACATGCCCGACACAATATTGTCACTTGGTGGGCGAGGAGGGAACCGGAGGCTGAAGCAGTCACCGATAGCCGTGAGGTGGGCTGGGGACCATGGATCAGTGGCAGGGTGTGGACGGCGACCGTAGGCGATGCCGAAGTGTTGCGGTGTGGGAGTCGAGGGCGGTGGAGGAGGCCGACGCTGATACGTTAGCCCGAAGCGGCCGGCAGCTCCATGAGCCGCAGCAGCCCCAGCACCACAAGGGGCCTGGCCGGGCAGCCAGGCTTTGCGCCAGCCGCAGGCTGAATCGGCCGCGGCTGGTGGTCCGGAACTGCAGGAATCGGTTGTCATGCTGCGGCGTGGCGTACAACAGGGCCACGCAACAGGATCGCTAGATCGTCAAACGGAGGAGGTTCCTGCAGGCTGCCCGGAGCCCGCAGGCGGGACGACCGAAGGCAGAGTGTCCTGCAACAGAAAATCAAAAGCCGACGCAGGCGACACCATGATGGTGTGTCCAAAGGGGAAGGAGGACTCATCAAATACGACGTGCCTGGATATGATGACGCGGTTAGTAGAAAGCTCAGGACACCTATAACCTTTGTGGGATGTGAGGCATCCGATGAAGGCGCAAGGTGTGGAGTGGGCGCCAGCTTATGAGAGGCTGTGGTTGTGAGATTGGGTAGCAGAGACAACCAAACACCCGAAGAGAGCTATAATCGGGCAGTCGGTGAAAGAGGCGCTCAAAGGGGATGGAATTGCCAATGGCCGAGCATGGTTTCCTATGGAGAAGATACGCGGCGGTGAGAGCAGCTTCAACCCAGTACTGAGGTGGCATGTGAGCGTGGAGCAGAAGGGTGCGGTAGACATTATTAATGGTGCCCCGAAGAGAGCTATAATCGGGCAGTCGGTGAAAGAGGCGCTCAAAGGGGATGGAATTGCCAATGGCCGAGCATGGTTGCCTATGGAGAAGATACGTGGCCGTGAGAGCAGCTTCGGCCCAATACTGAGGTGGCATGTGAGCGTGGAGCAGAAGGGTGCGGTAGACATTATTAATGGTGCGGATCGCACGTTCAGCCTTGCTGTTCTGTGGTGATGTGTACGGGCAAGAGAGGTGAAGAAGAATGCCAGAGGAATCAAGAACGGAGGTAAGAGCATGGTTGATAAACACTGCGCCCATTGTCGGCCTGAATAGCTTTGACAGAAAGCTGGAATTGGTTCTTAGTGTAGGCGAGGAAGTTGACTATGTGGTGACGGACATCAGATTTATTTAAGTGGGAAAAGCCAACAATAGTGTGAAAAATCATCGATGAGCACCAATAGTAACGACAGCCTAGGGACACTAACAACAAGAGATGTTCAAACATCACAACGAATTATCTCAAAAGGAGTAGACGTATGTGATGTCGACCTAGCGAAGGGTAGATGTACATGTTTCCTTTGCTGGCAAGCATGACAGATGGAGTTGGACGCTACTTTATTACATGAAATATGTGAATTGTTCCTAAGAGTTGTGATGGCGGCACTGCTGGGATGACCTGAGACGATGATGCCACAACGTGGATGAGGTGGCCAAGGCGGCTTGAGGGGCGGCATAGGTGGCGGCGGCTGCTGTAGGTACAGTGTAGAGGTCGCTCGAACTATTGCAGCGAAGAATCACGCGTCGGTCCTGATATCCTTAACAGAAAAATCAAAAGAATCAAACTCTATGGAAACGGAATTATCTCGTGTAAATTGACGAACTGAAAGGAGGTTATGAATAAGAGAGGGAGCAACTAGAACATTGTTTAGGCGGAAGGTAGAAGTCCTTAACAGGAAAACAAAGGCATCAAACTCTATGGAAACGGAACTATCTCGTGTAAATTGACGAACTGAAAGGAGGTTATGAATAAGAGAGGGAGCAACTAGAACATTGTTTAGGCGGAAGGTAGAAGAATCTATAAGTAGAGTGGAGGAGCCACGGGCGGTGACAGGTAGAGAGGCGCCATTACCAACAATGATGGAAGGATGAGAGGGTAAGCGACGGGAAAGAAGTATACCATCATCAGACGTCATGCGGCTGGAGGCATCAGAATCCATCACCCATGGTCCAGGGTTCTGGAGGGCGAGCTGGTTTTGGGCAGCAACCAGCCCCGCCTGATCCCATGCCTGAGAAGGTTGGGAAACCTGTAGTGGTGCGAAGGCGGTGTGAGCCCGAGGACTAGGCCCCAGGAGGCCAGCGGAGGAGGGGCGCCACCCGCCCGTCGGTTCCTGGTGCCCAAGGCCTAGGGCTAAAGCAGACCCACGGTCCGGTCGGCCGGACCTGTGCAGGCGCCTGGGGTTGTCCGCTGCTGCCCTGACCACCACCGCCCTTGCCCTTGCCCTTTGTCCAGCGACGGCCGCCATTACCCTTAGGCTTGCTGTCAGGGGGACATGAAGGAGGGGCAGCAAGAGCAATAAGGGCGACGGGCTTTTTAGGGGTGGAGGTGCTGCAGCACCTGCCTGGGCTGGTACAGTTGGTGGCGACAAGGGCAGTGCTGGCAGCAACCTTGTTGTCATTGGCGATGCGCAGCTCCTTGAGAGTAAGCATGAAGGTTGGAAGGGGAACATTGTTGGCGATGATGTCGGCCATGTTGGAGAAGCAAGGGTTGAGGCTGCGAAGGAGGTTGAGGACGAGCTCGGAGTCCTTCACGGGGTGGCGCACATCATGGAGGGCGTCAGCGATGGTCTTCAGGCACTGGCAGTAGGAGGCGATGCTGGAGTCGCCTTGATGCATGGAGTGGAACTCGTGGTTGAGCAAGATCGCCCGGGTCTCCTTGTTAGCACGGAAGATGTTCTCGATGGTGACCCACTAGATCATGGGCAGATTGGTTGCCATCTTCCATGGCGAGGTCGAGGACGGAGTCGTCGACAGAGCCGACGCAGCAATCCGCCTGGTTCCAATTGGGATCGGCAGGGGCGGCAGCAAGCATGCCGTCGATGTGAGGCTTGAGGCCAAACTTGCCACACAGGGACTTGAAGTGGGACACCCACTTGCTGTAGTTGGGGTTCTTCATCTCCAACGTCATGGGAACATGGGACTTGACGGATACAGTGGCGTATGGATGCAACAGCAACTGCCGGTTGCTGATTGCCGATGAGGGTGGAGTGCGCCGAGTCGTAGAAGGCACTGCTGCTAGAGGACGACATCAGGGAAGGAGAGGTCGGCGCACCTAGGGGGGAAGACCGGCAATGAGAGAGGCGGGGAGAGCCGCGGTGCCCTAAGAGGAGTAGGGACGGCGGCAACGCTCTAGGGTTATGGTTTGGTGGGGTGGGGCTGCAGAAGGGGTAGGAGCTAGGGTTAGGCCCGGACTCGTGATACCATGTAGAGAATAGGGGAAACACCTCACACCCATTGCGGAGGGGGGGGACCTTTCATTATATAGGCCAGTATGGCTTGGAGTACAATTAAAGTCAATACAAGTCAATGTACAAATATACAGCCTATACATATCTCTAACTGGTGTAACCTGTTTAAGCATCGGATCAGGTCGAGTTGGCCCGCACACTCCCCACAGACGTGTTGGGTCAGGTTTTATTCGGGTTGCGTCGGTTTTTGGGTCAAAAATCATGGCCTGCGCTTGGCCCGTTGATTGTTGAGGGTAAAAATAAGAGCCCACACCCACCCAGTGCGTTGTTTGTGTCAGTGTTTTTTCAGACGGGGCGGGTCCGCGGGTCGGGTCGGGTGCCCCATGATCAGGTCTACTTGGGTCACAATGAAGTTCATGGCATGGTTCTATGTATTGTTTTCCTTAGCAATTTAAAAGTTCAAATTTTACTTGTGCTTTCTCATGGATGCCTAGAAATTCTAAATATCTTTTTTCGTTTTTGTAACAAATTACAGGAAAAAATATCTATACTTCGGGAAAATGAAACATTAGTTAAGGACAATGAAAGGCTCAAGTCTGAAAAGGGCTCCTTGACAAAGAGCAGGGAAGCTGCTAATAGTCAGGTTGCTGCTTTAAGAAAGTCTTTGGAAACAGCATATAAAGATATAAAAGAGAAGGAAAAAATGGTAATATTCTCTTAGAAATCATCATCCAGATGATTGATAGTTTAACTTTTCTGAATTTTCCGAACCTTCATTTTGATGAAAGGTTCAAGATTTGAGGCAGTCACTGGATGTCCAGAGGAAGGAGCTGAATGACTGCAGAGCTGAAATTACAGCCCTTAAGATGTACATTGAAGGAACTCAATCAAGCAAACAGTTGTTCGTTGGAAATAGTGCTGGTCTGAAGTTGCATCCCATTGCTAACTCTATGGGAGAAGCGGCATTGTTGAATAATAATGATGACTCCTCAAAAGAATCTGAATCTGTAACAAATAAGCTAACATTGGAAGTGAATATAACTGATGATATACATAAAGATCACCAAGTTATAGAAAATAGTGCTGAAGTTCCCTCAGTTTCAGAGGCTCTAGTTTCCTGCACAACTGATGAGAATGACAGCTATGGTACTTCAGAAGATAAATCTGTGTCAAATGTCTCATTGGAAAATGTATCTTTTTGTAGTAATCTGCATGGAGCTTCCATGACTGGTAAAAGCCATAGGAGTTCAGATGGCATATCTGTGTATTTATCCACTGAGAAACTAGAGAGCCCAAGTAAACATAAATCTTCAGATAAGATGGTTAGTCTCCTAAATTCTACTTTGTGTATAAAGTACTACGCTTTTATTTTTTCTTTTTCTTTTCCTTTTTGGTCACTCTTGCTGTGTTTCAACTATATTCTACCCCAACTTGCTTGGGACTAAAAGGCTTTGTTGTTGTTGTAAGTACTGCTCATTTACTTCTGTTGATACTCTATGCCTACTCGTTCCTGCAGGCTTTGGAGACTATAATGATTGTTTCAGATGCACTTCCGAAGATTGTTCCTTATGTGCTCATAAACCATCGTGAGGTTTATTTGAAATATTTGTAGTTCGCACACATCTTTATTTAAGGACAGCTAATGTTACATAATTCTATATTGTTACAGGAGCTTCTTCCATTGATCATATGTGCTATAGAAAAGCATCCAGATGGTGATATACGGGATTCCTTGACTCATACGTTATTCAACCTGATAAAACGGCCTGATGGACAACAGAGACGCATCATTATGGATGTATGTTCCTATGAGTTTAAATTGTCCGATCATATTGCTTTTTCTGTACTTATATATGTCTTCCTTGTGATGTTGTTTCAGGCTTGTGTAGAGTTAGCAAAGAGTATTGGTGAGATGAGAACGGAAACTGAGCTACTTCCACAATGTTGGGAACAAGTATGTTACATTTGTGATATATCTTCTGGCTTTCTGTTATGGGCTAGGGTGGCACTGTAGCAGGCACGTCATGGACTCTGGTCATGACACTTTCTTTAGCACATGATCTTACATTTATTAATTTATTGGTGTTTAGATAAATCACCAGTATGAGGAACGTAGATTGCTTGTTGCTCAGTCGTGCGGAGAACTTGCTGTTTATGTTCGTCCAGAGATACGTGATTCCCTCATTTTATCTATTGTGCAACAACTTGTCGAAGATGCTGCAACGGTGGTAAGGGAAGCTGCAACACATAACCTGGCCATGCTTCTTCCTCTGTTTCCGAACCTGGACAAATATTATAAGGTCAGGCACATTTATGCTTAGAATCAGTAATGAGTAGACATTTTATTTTGCAGAATTTGCTATTATAAGTTTTGTGGCTGTATAGAAAATTTTGTTTAGTTCTGCGTTGAGATCCTTGAGTGCTTACTAACAACTCAAGATTTATCATTTATATGTCCTCTTACTTTTTTATTTCTTTGGTAGGTAGAGGAGCTAATGTTCCAATTGGTCTGTGATCCCTCTGGGGTGGTTGTGGAAGTCGCACTCAAGAAGCTTGTTCATGCTGTAGTAAGATGGGGAGGTAAACTAGATCAGATATTAAGAGTGCTATTGGCTCATATGCTGGCATCTGCGCAGGTATGCATGCTCGTGAACATGGGAATTGTCTATTCTCCATTAATGCCACCTGTTCTTATAACCTGTTATGTTTTCAGCGTTGTCCACCTATTTCAGGGGTTGAAGGTACAATAGACTCTCATCTTCGTGTTTTAGGAGAACAAGAGCGCTGGAACATTGAGGTCCTCCTTCGAATGTTGACTGAGTTGCTACCATTTGTTCATCAGAAAGCTATAGAGACTTGCCCCTTTGTATCAGTTGATCAGGCAAGCTCTACACCAGAAAACTTATTGTCAGCATACTGCATGAAACTGCATGCAACGTAAGTCATCTATTTTTACCTTATCTTTTAAGTACTCTATAATCTAAACAATAATTATTGGATAGACTGTTTGTGAACAATAAAAAACGTCTTGCACTGAGTTACCCCATCTTGGGAGCTTGACAGAGGTGACTCTGAGTGGCCAGCATTTGAGTGGATGCACACTGATTGCCTGCCGGATTTGATCAAGCTTGCCTGCTTGTTGCCTGTGAAAGAAGATAACCTAAGAATCATTATGGCGAAGGTAAAATCTAGAAACCACATCTCCCATACACATCGGAGCATCTTAAGATATACTTCTTATCAATCATATCTGGATAATTTTAGTACCTCTTGGAAGTATCTGGGCACTATGGCAAACATTATTTGGAGCACATTATGCTACCAGTGTTTCTTATAGCAGCTGGTGATATTGATAGTGGTGATTTTACCTATTTTCCTCTGTCAATCCAGCAAAAAGTCCGTGGTAAGAATGCATCTACCAAAATGGTGAGGCTATTTTCTATAGTTGTGTTTGTCATACCGCTGTATTGATTGTGCTACAGGCTTGCGTCCGAAAACTTCAACTGCTGAAAAACTTGCGATCATGTGTGTCTTTCCATTGTTGTTATCTGGTATTTTGGGTTCTCCTTCCAGTTGTCAACGGTTAGAAGAATATCTGAGAAAAGTACTTATCCCAAACACCAAGGATGGTTCATTTTCTATGCATCATACAACTGAGATCACTAACGCAGTTCGGTTTCTCTGGTGAGTAATTAGCTAACTGAACACATGGTGCTGCACATGCGCCATTATCAGGGATCTGACTTCTTATGATTGTAGCTTATTTGTGGAGCACCGTGGAGTCATCTTCAATATTTTGTGGGAGATGGTTGTGAGTTCAGATACCAGCCTGAAAATAAATGCTGCGGTTCTACTGAAAGCACTTGTAAGTGTACTGTACTTTCTGTACATGAAAAATCCAGCGATCTTCTATGTTTTTTATGATATTCTTATTTACTTTAACACACAGGTACCCTACATTGATGTGAAAATAGCATCAGCTCATATTTTGCCAGCACTTATTACTCTTGGCGCTGATCAAAACATGACAGTAAAATGTACTAGTATTGATGCATTTGGAGCTGTTGCTCAGCACTTCAAAACTGGCATGGTAAATTATTCTGATTCTGTTTGTTTGAAGTTTTACATACTTTGTGTATTGGCTTTGGTCCTAACTATTCTCTGTTAGGTTGTTGACAAGATATGCATTCAAATGGATGCTTTTCTTGAAGATGGATCACATGAAGCTACTATTTCTGTTATACGTGCTCTTGCAGTGGCTGTGCCTCATTCCACAAATAGGCTACGTGAATATATCCTGCTCATTGAATTCCATATGTACATCTTGACTCAAGTTTCCACGATCTTTAGCTTGCCTCTGAATCCATCATTTTGTCCATTTGCCTTTTGTTTTCTTTGACATGACATACATCTTTTAACCAAAATATTTATGCTGACAAGCATTACACTTACTGGCCATGATATTCAACGGCGCCATGAAAGAGCAAATGTACTATGTGAAGCGCTCCGGGCTTTGGATGCTACAGGTTAGTCTGACCTCAAATCAGATTGCTTCACTAGTATATCCGCTATGTGATTAAAACCATATCATAAGGAAATACCTAGCAATATGAATCTAATAATTTCAATCTTTTGTCACTTATAACTCAATAGAGTAATTGTTGGTCAAAGCCTTGCCCTAACAAAACAAAATAGTAGTCGTTCCATCCCATAATAACTGTTGTTTTAGCAAAACTTCAGACTTAGTGGGGATGGATAAAGACACATGTACCACCCCTAGTTAACAGATTTATCTTTCCTTGTCTGTTATATGCATGCATGCAAAGATTGGATTTTCTTTTTAGTTGATAAAGATCTGGAACACAACTTATTGTAGGATAACTTTTGAAATCTAAAACATTAGTTATTATGGGACAGAGAGAGTACATATATTTTGAGATAGGGAGTAATTGTTATTGCACGACTGCCTATCAAGACTAATCTTTATATTAGCGTTGTTTTCCAGGACTTGCATATTGTTTTGGGGCTACAACCCAGAACCTGTTTGGTTCCGGTTTCATCCTAGATATTACATGACTCAGAAATAACTCTTACCAAGGAAAGCTGGGCCAATTTATGGCACTGAAAAGCAGTCATTGTTGTCTCAGATTCAATTATCAGTTATTTTTCATGTTTGAAGTTAGGAATATAAGAAAAACACTTTTCTGAACCTTGAAGAGTGCATGTTGAAAAAATAGAAACCCTGAACCTCTGGTTTATGTGTATCCTCCATTTATGTTTTTGGGCTTGTTCATTGCAGATCTTCCTGCTACAAGTGTACGCGACCAGCTTCTGCCATCAATACAGAACTTGTTAAAAGATCTGGATGCTCTAGACCCTGCCCACAAGGAAGCATTAGAAATCATTGGCCGGGAAAGGTCAGGAGGTACTCTGGAAAGCCTCAGCAAGGTAATGGGAGCACATCTTGGGATTGCATCATCTGTCAGCAGCTTCTTTGGTGAAAGCAGCCTCCTTGCGAAGAAAGAAGGAATCGAGCAACAGTGACCCTGCTGGCCCCACCACCCCTGAGCCCAACCAACAGACTCAACCAGAAAGCACGAGGTTTGGTCGCATAATGAGGGGTGGGTTCGGGGACATTTTACGAGGGCAAAGCAAAGGACAGTGATGCACCCGGCTTGAAATGACAATTGCATAAGTACCTGTTAGTACAACATTCTTTGTTCATTGTTGTAGTAAGGTCACAGCATTTCTCGAGGATTGTATTCTCCATGCAGAGAGAAACCGATGTGACTTACTACAGTAATCTAAAGGCTTGAGCTCTGCTCCCGGATTCTCTTGCTCCGGGAGCTAATTCTCTGGTGGAATGATTCTTCAGTAATCTGTTTGATTAAGTGTTTGGTTTGTTTTTGAAGTAATTTTTGATGTGCATTTATACCCTTTAACACCAAGCTGCTTCTTGAGAAAAGATACAATATATTGCATGTGTTTAGTTAGCTGCTTTTTGGCGGTCCCTCAATTTGTCCATCCGTCCACCGTGTCATCTAGTTCTCTCAACTTGCAAAATGTATTTTATGATCCCCTATGTGGCGGAACCATTCAACTTAATCCTAGTTTAAGCATATAAAACAATTTTTTGCACCTAAATTGGATTAAACTCGGTAGTCTGTCAGGTCCACAAAGGGCCCTTGACTGCGCTAAACATGATCGCATGTACACCAGGTGGTCCATAAAGAGCTTTTGGATTTTTCCAATACAAGAAGTCCATGAAATAAACTTTAAAGAAGATAAAACATGCAAGAACTAGAACATAAAAGCTTTTACAAAATTTATAGTAGAAATATAGAACTTATAGCGGATGCGAGAACTAGTTGGTGGAACTTTGTTATATAGAATGTAATAATGTGCGAAATCAACATCGAGTTCACCGATGTCATTTCAGATCAAACAATTGTAAACACGAGAGCTTCAACATCTGGTTTTTTTATTTCTTCAACTTTGTTTCTTTATCACTCACATCCGAATTATCTCTAATAGCACCAGCAAATCAAGCATGAAACTTTTGTTCTAATTGGGACCATATACATATTTCATCCTGAGACAGTGATCCGTACCATTGAGAAGCTACCCCAGTTAATGAATGATGAAAGAAATCATGCTTCCATGAATCTGCAGCTCCTCCGAATTTTCCCACATATTGATTGACATGCTTCCATGTTGTCACGCCATCCTCTCCACTGAACTTAACAAATTGCAGATTGCAAATTAAACCCCAATACTTAGCAAAAATTAGCAAAGTATGCATCTATATCAAGGTTGGAGGAGGTGAGTCAAGTGACGGCAAACATTTACTTGCTGAATTCTCATTGGTTTGTCTAGAGTTAGAATTACCAAGGAAGCCGAACCATGAGCATTGTAGGACGCGTCAAGTGTTGAATTGTGACTAATCCTGGCTAGAATTAAGAGTAACACATGAAGTCGAATTGTGATCATTTGAATTGGCATAAGGCGTTGAACCTTCATTAGTTTGGCTAGTATTGTTGAGAGCATATGAAGCCGAATCTTGACTATTAGGATGCACATGTGGCACTGAAATTTCATAAATTCGGTTGGTATTACAAAAATCATAGGGAACCGAATCATGAGACCTAGTAGTTGCATATGGCGCTGAAAGTTTATTAATTCGGCTGAAGATAGCATTAGCATGAAAAACCGAATTATGAATATTAGAACCATATTGTGCAGCGTGTGACACTTGAGAATAATTGGCTAGACTGCTAGTATTAGCATAGGCCAATTCTCTCATGCATCGGCATGCCCCTGAGGGTTTTACGTATTGTGTGTTGCTAATGGATAAGCAGGTGAAACATTACAATGCATGTTATAAAAATTAGTAGCATGTAATGCTTTGTGTCTAACGGCCGAACTCACCATGTTAGTTTGGCTTTGATATTTATACAGCAGTAGGGGTTTACATATTGTGTGTGTTGCTGATAGATAAGCAGGTGAAACATTACAATGCATGTTATAAAAATTAGTAGCATAGTAATGCTTCATGTCTAACGGCCGATCTCACCATGTTAGTTTGGCTTTGATAATTATACAGCGGTAGGGGTTTACGTATTGTGTGTGTTGCTGATGGATAAGCAGGTGAAACATTACAATGCATGTTATAAGAAATAGTAGCATGTAATGCTTCATGTCTAACAGGCCGAACTCACCATGTTAGTTTGGCTTTGATAATTATACAGCGGTACACGCCCTTGTTCTACCGATGTATAAGTATTAACATGTTGCATGTTGCTAATAGAACTAAATCTCAAATCATGCATATCCCGTGACATAGTCTTTTGGATGTAATTTTTAGAATTATAGTGTCCATAATGAGAAGCACTATCTAAATAATAACTAGCCGATGTAATAATATGCCTACTATCATGACTAGCAACATCAACACGAGAATTTATGGTATTTGCAAATAAATATTAGAATTATTTAACTCACTTGCAAATCGCTCCTTGTAATAGCCATATCGCGACATAGAATACTAGTATGCGTCCATATAAATTTCCAATCCAATAAAGGCAATGCAAATAAATTAAATCCCAGATTACCATTGCCGTGTGTATGTAGCAATATTGATCCAACTTCGTGTTCAAAACTACAGAACGTGCAGATGCAAGTGGATGTTGCGTGCTTTCAACTTGAGGTGGAGGGAAGACGTCACGCGGCACCAGGACTAATCTAAATTGACCAGATTAATTATATCAAAGTACCAGATACACCAAACGGAGTTGATCTTTCGGCCAGACGTCAAGGAAATAGTCTAAGGAAAATTAATCTGGTTGGTGAATAACAGATGCAATGGGCCTCAGGGCACGATGCAATAGAAGCAGGGAAGATCGGCCTTGGGGCCTGATCCACGGCGATCAAAACCAAATAGCAGATGAATAAATTACCTAGAAAGAAATAATTCAGCTATAACAAAAACCGAAACAATTCTTCCCCAGCGGCAAACACCGAAATAATTCGCCAAATAGTGTGTTGACCCATTTCCGTGCCAAACGCTAAATAACCTTGGAGCCTCAGCTCAGGGTCAGCCCATGTGCGCCGGACTGTCCATCGTGCCGGATTGTCCGGTGGCTAGTGCACTGTCCGGTGATGGGCAGAAAGTTTGGAAAAACCCTAGCGGTGCCCAAGACGGATAACTATCACGCTTACGTGGTGATGCATGTCGAGGTTTATGATCAAACCAGCAAAGGAATAACTATCGTACTTACGTGACGAAGGGCGACTAGTTTACGAACAAACTAGGACCCATCGACGGCCTCACTCGGGAGGGACCCCGGCAGGGTGCAGATGCCGGTAGCATGCCCTAGGTTACTAGGGTGCCATGCTTGGTCATGGAGACGAAAGAACAAACAGCATGGAGAAGGAAGAAAGGAGAATTTGGGTTAGGAAAGAGATAACATGAAAAGTAAAGTAAATACTAAATAGTAGATTGGTTCGATTGAATGTGTTCTGAGGGAGGTTTGATTCTTCGTACAAATCGAGGTCCAATCAGATCACGCACAAATCGCGAGATTCTACTCGGACTCGACGTTACCGAACTGTCCCGTGCTATTTAATCCGGCGATACCAGACTTGTCCGGCTTAACCTATCGGACAGTCAGATGAGTGGCCAGAGACACACCTGCCAATTTGGTGCTAACACATGGCACGCAAACGTCATGACATGGTTTGAGACAACGAGAACGGATTCATCCTGCTGAGATGTAGCTTGTGAAATGTATATATCATTGGCATAGTCGTTGGCACCCAGGATGTTAAAAACGGCAAGGAGCGCATCTCAACGTCCAAGCGGACGAATTGGCCATAGAATTGTGGTCGGAATCCAATTCAGCCCCGATCCCTCCATTAGAACACTGTATCCAGTAGCGCAAGCTCGGCCAGACGAAGGACAAGGCATGAGGGTCAGAGGGCGACGTCGGAGAGCAGCGTCCGTGGCAGTTGCCGGGCGGTTGTCGGTGCTGGCGACGGTCATGCCCTCTCCGTCTCCTCTCCGCTCGCAGAGTTGATAATCACTCTCTGGCAAATGATGTTTGTGGACAAATGCGGGAATCCCCATCTCTGTATTTGTATATTCCCTTTGAAATGAATTCCAAGGTGGTATCAATTCTCTACTGCTCGTTTTTTTTAGACCTTGTTTGGTTAATCTTTTGAAGAAGGAGATTGAGAAGTATTAGGTGGTATTGGATGGTATTTTGATTTGAAAGAGATTTAATCTCTCTCAATCTCATCCAAATCCTCTCCATTTTTTTACAACTCAACAGCCCTTATTGAAAAACTGTCGAGACTTGGATCCATATAAATATGTCGTTTCATTGATCTTGACACGGCCTACATCATGATGCATCACCTAGTTTTATTAAAAGATGGCCTGGTTTTCCTAGACTATCCTTTATCGCCAATTTTGATTGGAGGCATGGTTTTGAACATGTCCATATATGTTCAAATTTCAAGAATTTCAAAAGGGTCAGAAAGTCACCCAAATGTACAAAGTTCGTTCTCAATGCACCTGGTGAGCCAAGGGTACTGTACGGGCCTCCTTTTTACCATCTGTGGTGCCAAGCATTCTTCAGCACATGCAGAAATCATACTTAGTTTTAATTAGTACAGTACGCGTCAACCCCGTCCTCTGTGCGATGTTTAACGATGCCTTGGACCGGATTGGCGTGCAGGAGCTGCTGCTCCTGGACTGCCAATACACTTGGTCGAATATGCGCTCCAGCCCCACGTTGGCCCGCCTTGATCGGGCGTTCATTAACAATGCTCACTCAGTTGCTTTCCCTTCTTCCAGTCTCTCGTCAGCCATCCGTGCCACATCTGATCATAAACCCATCATTGCCTCCTTCTCCTTCTCCATTCCAAAAACCCGCCTCTTTCGATTCGAGAACGCCTGGCTTAAAAATTCCTCCTTCCTCCCCGCTGTTCTCCCGGCTTGGCATGGCTGCCCCCCTTGCGACGATGCTGCAGGGTCCCTTGCTGGTAAGCTGAAGGCGGTGCGCTGTGCGGCCAAAACCTGGGCCAAACACCACAGAGCCCCACCACAGATTATATCAAATTGCAAGTTCATTATTTTGCTGTTTGACACCTTGGAGGAGCACCGTCTGCTCTCTGCTGCTGAATTTCAGGCCCGGCGGCTGTGTGCTGACCGTCTGCAGCTCGCGCTGAAGGAACGTGCTGCCCATTGGAAGCAGCGAAGCAAGCACCGGGCTGTGAGGGAAGCGGATGCAAACACCGCCTTCCACCATGGCCAGGCAACGCTGCGTCACCGCAGGGGTCAGATCGGCCTCATCCAAGTGGGAGAGCAAACTATCACGTCCCATGCTGGGAAAACCGCTGCAGTTACTGACTTCTACAAGGGTCTCATGGGAGCTGCCGCCGATCCTCACTGGGCCTTCTCGCTGGAGCAGCTATACCCAGCCAACCCGGTTGTTGACATCGACGGTGGATTTGGAGAAGCTGAGGTCACCGAGGCAGTGAAAGGGATGAACATGCAAAGCGCCCCCGGCCCCGATGGTTTTGGACCTAGCTTCTACCGTGTTGCTTGGCCTGAAATCAAACTGCAGGTGATTGATTTAGTCTCTGCGTTTCATACGGGCTGTTTGGAGTTGGAAAGAATCAACCGTTCGTACATGGTCTTGTTGCCCAAAAAACCAGGTGCAAAGCTAGTCTCAGATTTCCGCCCTATCTGCCTGCAAAATTGCAGTGTGAAAATTATTTCCAAGGTCTTGACAACAAGGCTGCAAGGAGTGATCAGTGGGCTCATTGATCTCGACCAGACTGGGTTTCTCAAAGGTCGCTCCATTGCGGAGAACTTCGTCTATGCGTTGGAACTGCTTCAGTGCTGCCACAAAAGAAGGTTGCCGACACTGGTTCTGAAACTTGATTTCGCAAAGGCTTTTGACACTGTACAGTGGCCGGCGCTCTTTGCCATCCTATCAGCTAGAGGCTTCACCTCCCGATGGATTGCGTGGATCAAGCTCCTCCTTGGCTCTTCCAAAATGGCAGTGCTGGTGAATGGCTGCCCCGGACCTTGGTTCGATTGCAAGCGTGGTTTGAGGCAAGGGGACCCCATCTCTCCCTAGTCCCTACCTCTTCCTGCTCGTAGCCGATGTTTTTGCAATAACTGGTGAAGAGGTGTGCTGCTATTCGACACCCTGTGCAGGCGGATGCTCCTGGTGCTGTCCTTCAGTATGCGGACGACACACTTATTGTGATGCAAGGATCATGCTGCTGGGGTTGAATGCCTTGCTGCTTTGCTCGATCAGTTCAGCAGGGCAACCGGTCTAACCATCAATTATTCAAAGAGCGTCCTGGTGCCGATACACATGGAAGATCCTGAGGTCCAGCGTTGTGTTGACACTCTTGGGTGTAAGCGAGAGGGTTTCCCGCAGACTTACTTGGGCTTGCCGCTGTCCAACTGCAAATTGAAGCTTGATGCTTTTGCTCCCCTGATTGCCAAAGCGGACAGGTACCTGGCTGGTTGGCAAGCCACGCTTCTCAACTCCATGGAGCGCCTGGTTCTGGTGAACGCCGTTCTGGACAGCCAGCTTGTCTACCACATGAGCTCCTTGATGCTTGCCCCTGGTGTAATTAAGCTCGTCGATCGCCGCCGCAGAGGATTCCTTTGGTCTGGTAACGGACAAGTTACGGGAGCGAAATGCCTGGTGGCTTGGGATGATGTTCAACGCAGCAAAGGGGAGGGGGGGGGGGGGGCTGGGGGTCAAGGACCTGGCTACTCAGAACATATGTTTGATGATGAAGCTCCTCCATCGGTTGCACACTGCGAGCAGCTCCTCATGGGCGACATGGGTGCGAGGTCAGGTATGCCTCGCCACGCTGACGGGCGCGCTGAGGTGAACACTGGGATATCCTCCGCTCACTCTTGCCCACGTACAGAGCCATTGCAACCTCCGTGGTCCGCGACGGCCGGATGACTGCTTTCTGGCATGATGCGTGGTTTGGGGATGACGACTTGGCTACCTGCTTCCCGGCCCTATTCACGCATGCAAGGACCCATGAGGTCAGTGTGCGGGAGGTTGTTGACAAGGGGCTGACCACCATGCTTGTGCCTCGCCTCACGCCGCAGGCCGCCCGGGAGCTGCAGGCCGTGGAAGCAATTATTCAGTCTCTGTCGCTCAGTGATGAACCCAACATCCGTGAGTGCTTCGCGGCGTCGGTGGATAACAAGCTGCATGCCGGTGCCGTTTACCAAGTGCTGCGGGGTGAAGGAGCTACAATGGATGATGCATCTAGTTTGTTTGGAAGAACGGCGCGCCGCCCAGGGTGCGGTTCTTCGGATGGCTGGCTAGCAAGGGGCACGTCCAGTGCCGCTCTAACCTTGCCGTCAAGAGGATCGTCCCGGATGATTTGTGTGAAATATGCAAGACTACAGCTGAGACGACGCCGCACATTCTGTTCCATTGTGACTTCGCGCAACGGTTTTGGTCGCGCCTGCAGGTGGGGACTCCAAGGGGTGGGCGCCATGCGCTGCTCCATCTGATCGCTCGCCCGCCCCACCTGCCGGCCTTGCACTTCAACACCTTCATACTGTTGTGCTGTTGGAGCTTATGGAAACGTCGGAACCGGATTATCTTCGACGGAGCTGTTTCGACCATGCCAGAATTCCTTGCCGCCGTTCGAGCGGCGGCCGACCTATGGCGTCACATGCTGAAGGTGGAAGAACGCTGGGTGGTCGATGTTTGGTGTGATAACCTTTCTTTGACGAGTTAGATCATTTGTCCTAAAAATGTAAAATGTTCCCGTTTGTAAAAACTTGACGTGGATCTTTTTAGAACCATAAGAGCAATGAAATTTAGGTGGGGATCCTCTCCCGATGACCATAAAAAAAAGTACAGTACTTAAAAAAAGGTTGGGGGCGTGAACGGCTATAATCGGCGTGCGCATCTCCCGCTGCATGCGCCACATTTCTCTTCCATTCACTTCCCCCTCTCCATGCCAAATTTAGACCCGGCCAATATTTGCTTTTGGAATGGCACCCACGGTCACGTTGCGGTGAGCGAGCGTCCGCGCACATATGAGCTGTTAGCTGCTGCGTCGCGCTCGTTCGGTTCGGCGTAGATGGCTTCATCGACGGACGGCAGCGCAGGAGGATGGGGTGATGGGGAACCCCCGCCACCGCCGATGCGGAAGCAGCCGTCGCGGATCGCGTCAGGGATGCGGCGGCTGGCGTCTAAGGTGTCGTCCAGTGCGCGTGCCGGAGATGCGGGGCCTCAAGCGAACGCACTCCAGCGCGCAGTCCGGGCTTCGCGGTCTGCGCTTCCTCGACAAGACGTCGATGGGCAAGGACGGGTGGAAGTCCGTTGAGAAGCGCTTCGACGAGATGAGCACCGAAGGCCGGCTTCAGAGGGAAAACTTTGCCAAATGCATCGGTGAGCCTCTACCTTGCCTTGCATTGTGTGCTCCGCTCGCATCAGAATGTTCAGGCTTGCTGTTTTTGGTGATTCCATACCATCCGCAAGAAGAGATATGAACGAGGCCCTCCACATTAATTTGATGTGAATTATTATAAACTGATCAATTTTTTATAAGAACAATTGTACTATATATAGGATGAGTTTTTTTGAGATATATACATGAGAGTAGCTACACGTGTAAGTAGAATGGAATTTCCATATTTATATATATACACAATATATATAACCTTTTATTCTTCGGAAATGAATATTTATACCTTTAGCAAGACTATCTTCACGCACCAATGAATGCATCTGGTTTTGTTGAATTTATTTACAATTTTGAAAAAAATTGTGAAAATTTCTAGTCTATCAGCGCTATCCATCCACACTTACGTTAGTTGTACTATAGTGTCTTGCCATGAACCATGCTAGCCGGTGAAGTAGTTAAGAAATTTTATCAGTAAATTGCAATCTATTGATCAGTCACTGTCCGGAGTACTAATTACCATGAAGAAAATATGATCTATTCTATTCATTAATTAAAAGAAGATTTCATATGTAATATTTTGTGATTATAGTAATAGAAATGTCATCCGGAATTAAATAAAACTGATCTAGGGCGGTCCTTAGACCTATGTTTTAACGTGGGACAAACGAACCCAATGTCCCAACCAATTTAGCTAGAAACCCATTGTCAGAATAAAGCAATAGTTCCATAGAACTGGTTTTCAGGATGCATGAACTGATGCTCCACTCTATCTTAAAGGTATGGCCGATTCCAAGGACTTTGCAAGCGAGGTGTTTGTGGCATTAGCAAGGCGAAGACATATCAATCCGGACGATGGCGTAACAAAAGAACAACTGAAGGAATTCTGGGAAGAGATGACGGACCAGAACTTTGATTCCCGTCTACGAATATTCTTTGACATGTAAAGCTCTTCTTTCCTAGTTTCCCATAGTGAAATCCTGAATGCATGCCTCTCGTAAGGTTTTAGTTTTTCAGTCCTTTCAGTCTCTTGTAGGTCTTTTAGGTTAGTTGTTTTTTTCTAGTCTAGTGGGTTTCCAGGTGTAGTGTTTTCTCATTTCTCTCCTTGAGTTTTGAGGTTGTAAGGTTTTTTTTGGCACGGCTTTTATAAAAAACGGGCCGCTGTCTCTTCTTTACGTAAGGAAAAAAATCCTCGTCGCATACCTTTTGATGTGATCTCTTTCCATTCACAGGTGTGACAAGAACGGTGATGGAAAGCTCACAGAAGACGAGGTCAAGGAGGTCAGTTTATGCAGCCTCAGGACCTGGTTGCACTTATTCCTAAATGTGTTCAGTTGAAACTTCTACAAGATTTACATTTTGCATCCATGTGAAGGTCATTGTGCTAAGCGCCTCAGCAAACAAGCTTGCCAAGCTGAAAAAGCATGCGGCAACCTACGCCTCACTGATCATGGAAGAGCTGGACCCAGACGACCGCAGGTTACATTGAGGTGCGTACACCCAAGAAATCTCAGCCTTTGGTTCTCTCTTAGATTGACAGCATACTGAGAGAGGACAAGTGAATGAGGTTTCTGGATGCAGATTTGGCAGCTGGAGACGCTGCTCCGGGACATGGTGACAGCCTCAGGGCCGCCAGACAAGATGAACATGGCGTCGGCAAGTCTGGCGAGGACGATGGTCCCTTCCAGCTACCGGAGCCCGATGCAGAGGCGCATCAACAAGACGGTGGACTTTGTCCACGAGAACTGGAAGAGGATATGGGTCCTCTCGCTGTGGGGCACCCTCAACATCGCCCTCTTCATATTCAAGTTCGTGCAGTACAGACGGCGCACGGTGTTCGAGGTGATGGGCTACTGCGTTTGCATCGCCAAGGGCGCCGCCGAGACCCTCAAGCTCAACATGGCGCTCATACTGCTCCCGGTGTGCCGGAACACGCTGACGTCGCTCCGCTCCACGGCGCTCAGCAACGTCGTGCCGTTCGACGACAACATAAACTTCCACAAGGTGATCGCTCTCGCGATCGCGACCGCATCGGCAACCCATACACTTGAGCACGTGCTCTGCGACTTCCCGAGGGTGGTATCGTGCCCCAAGGACAAGTTTATGGAGAAGCTGGGACCCTTCTTCAACTACGTTCAGCCAACATGGCCGTCTCTGCTGACTAGCATCCCGGGATGGACCGGCATCCTCCTCATCCTCATAATGTCCTTCTCCTTCACACTGGCCACACACTCCTTCCGCAGGAGCGTCGTCAAGCTGCCGTCGCCGCTGCACCACCTGGCCGGCTTCAACGCCTTCTGGTACGCCCACCACCTGCTGGTCTTCGCGTATATCCTCCTCGTCATGCACTCCTACTTCATATTCCTCACCAAGCAGTGGTACAAGAAAACGGTATCGCCCTCACACCCTTTTCCTTTCCTTTCTTTTCTTTTTCCTTAGATATGTACTTGAAATGTTAGCCTAATACATTTGACTGTGTCTTCACTTTTCAGACATGGATGTACTTGACGGTTCCTGTTCTCTTCTATGCCTCCGAGAGAAGTATCAGAAAAATTCGCGAGAAAAGCTATGGTGTGAGCGTTATCAAGGTATATGTTCTCCATTCAGTTTGTTTCACGTTTGTCCTGAGTTCTTCCAGACTATAAAAAAACTACTAATAAGTTTATTTTAATTATGTGTGACACAGGCAGCAATTTACCCAGGAAACGTGCTCTCCTTATACATGAAGAAGCCAACAAGTTTCAAGTACAAGAGCGGGATGTACCTGTTTGTAAAGTGCCCAGACGTTTCACCCTTTGAGTGGTAACAATGATTCCTTATCCAAGGAGTGATGGGCCGTAGGCGTTTCTTATATTAGAAATCGCACCCAGTACTTATACGGCACGTTTTACCTTTTACATATTTTCAGGCATCCCTTCTCCATCACTTCAGCGCCGGGAGATGACTACTTGAGCGTTCATATACGTACATTAGGTGACTGGACATCAGAACTCAGGAACCTCTTTGGGAAGGTAAGTTGACTATGAATGACTCTGAGGAAAGGAAAAAATAACTGGTAGGCATAATGGGGTCATTTTCCATTATGTGCCAAGTCTGTGAGATTATTACAGGAACGCTTTATTTCATCTAGGCATGTGAAGCAGAAGTAACTTCCAAGAAGGCTACACTAGCTAGACTTGAAACAACTGTTGTGGCTGATTGTTCGGCAGAGGATACTAGGTAGTGATTCTTCCTCGTTTCATATGCTGGATCTATAGCTTTCTTCATGATAAAACCATCATAAAGTAACACTTTTATGAACAGTTTTCTCAATTATTATAACACTTTTATGTAAAAGTTATTTGAAAAGGTCGCCATAAGGCACCGCATATTTTTTTTTAATCTATGCATATTGCAACCTGACATGGCTTTCTTCATTCAGGTTTCCAAAAGTCTTTGTAGATGGTCCTTATGGTGCACCGGCTCAGAATTACAGGAAATACGACATACTTTTGCTTATTGGGCTCGGAATTGGTGCGACTCCTTTCATCAGCATACTGAAGGATCTCCTAAACAACATAAAATCCAATGAGGTAAAACATGTTCATCGTCAACTGCACATCTTTTAATATGCGTAAGTTGAAATGCAGAGCATCTAAATTGGGTTGAGTTCGAATGAGACAGGAGCTGCAGAGCTTGCATGACACCGAGCTAGGTTGCAGCTTCAAGTCCAATGGGCCAGGAAGAGCCTACTTCTACTGGGTTACCAGAGAGCAAGGTTCTTTCGAATGGTTCAAAGGTGTCATGAACGACGTTGCAGAGAGCGATCGAGATGTACTACTCTGACCGTGACGTACATCTTCAGTTAAAACCCCTCCTCTTTGTATTTTTATTACCAAAAAGTGATATGTCCTCTGTCTATGCTCAGAACGTAATAGAGATGCACAACTACCTGACCAGCGTGTACGAGGAAGGTGATGCAAGGTCAGCGCTGATTGCCATGATCCAGTCACTTCAACACGCCAAGAATGGCGTGGATATCGTTTCAGGGAGTAAGGTGATGTTTTCCTTCTCTAACTCTAGCCTGCACGAAATTCAGAAATGATATACCTGATCCCAGTTCTAACTGTTGGATTTGCAGATCCGAACGCATTTTGCAAGGCCCAACTGGATAAAGGTGTTCACAGATCTGGCCAATGTCCACCAAAACTCACGCATAGGTTCGTCAAATCTTAGAAAATTCAACCGGCGCTGTATAAAAAAAAATCAACTGATCTGAAATGCTTAAAGGCACACAAATGTTAAGAGTTTCTTTCGTTCCTCAGGCGTTTTTTACTGTGGATCTCCAACATTGACGAAGACCTTGAGAGATCTTTCAATAGAGTTCAGCAATAAGACGACGACCCGCTTCCACTTCCACAAGGAGAATTTCTAAGGAGCCGTGGCACGGCCTCGGACTGGCTCAGCTCGGCTCGGCTGGGTTCGGCTCCGCACGTGCAACCCTGCGCATTGGCAATCAAATCATAGCAGGGTGTTGGACAGGGTTGTGTGCTTGTGGCTTGTGCACCGTGGAGATGAAACATGGAGAGTGCGCCAGGACAAGTGGCAATTGCTCTCGTGAGCACGGAGCATCGCGTTGTGAGATTGGAGGTTGGTCAGGTTTGTCTTTGGAGGCAGGAGGCGTGTGTGCTCTCGGTGCGCAACATAGCCAACGGTTGACCTCAAAATCGGTTGTATAGGGTGTTTCGTGTAGAAAAATTAAAATCGCGATGCAATTTCTTCATAGTCATGTTTTTAGTTCAAATGACGAATTGGGACCAGGTTTTGTGGAGGATATGGACCTCATGAGTCATGACTTGAATCCTCATGTCGATCAGGATAAGGTAGATGGCAATGTCGTTATGGAAACTAGTCCATCAACCTGTGCTCACATACAGGTTTGACTAGAGTATATGAATTAAAAGCTAGTAGATAATTTTAATATTAGCATTAATTGATAATTTAGAAACTATTTTTCAAGTTTAAAGTTTAAATGTTATTTTATTTATCTTTAGTGATATTAGATGTGATTATTTTAATTTATCTTTCATAATGATACGGTTTGTAATTTATACGTAAATTTAGTGTTTATTTTAATTCATGTTTCATAATAGCATGGGTGCAATTTATATACAAATTAATGGGTTATTTTAATTCTTCTTTCATAACGGTATGCGGATAATTTGTATGCAAATTTAGGGGATTATTTTATTTTATCTTTCTATAGTGGGTATTTTTTTAAATGAGGCCCTAAAAGGAATCTACAATCGGTAACGGTAAGATGTGTCAGAGATATCTTGCCTTTTTAAGAAATAGTTATTTCTTCTAACGTGGTGTGACAAGTGATACCAATTTATTTGGTTGCTTTACTTAATCCCACTACAACATAAACGCTTTATTTTGTTGCGGATGGGAGGCTATTTTTAAGAGCAGGTGGAGAAGCAGCTGTTGGTTTAAGGTCCGCTACAAATCAGCATTTACATGAGAGGGTGCCTAGCCGCTTCTGAAAATACATCTTTACTGGTGGCCTGCCCTTGCCAACTGCTCATTGAAATAGACTATTAGGACTGGTTCCAATATGAGGGACCCCTAGAAACCCTGTTTCCAGAGCGGTCCATAATGTCCACTGTCCTTAAAAATTGATTTCCAGATGCACGGTTGATGTTATGCACCGCCTCCAAAATATGCTTGGAATCTGGTTCTAAATTTAAAACAATGCATTGCTAATTCATTTCCTGGTATATGATATGCACATGCGCTATTCCTTTCCCGCTTCATATCAAACCTCGTTTTTCCGATACTCAAATTGCATTGATGACGTATGTCATAGTTTTGAAATATAGTATATGCATCGGTCAGGAATTGGGACAGATCGAAAATGTAAAACTTTACACAGATTCACACTTGACCCAAAAGTAGAATTATATAGAAGGTCACATACTGTACATTGTGTACTGTAGTCCCACTTGACAAGGTATAGTATTTATCGCTCGTAACTAAATCTGACACCTTGCCACAACAAAGATCTTTTCCCCTTTCCCCGTCCCCTTCCCTCGCTACAGGAGAGAGAGCGGCGAAAATGAATGAACAACAAATCCAGGGTCGATCCCGCCAGTTCTCGCCTCCGGCGGTGTCTCCCACTACTAGCGAACTGGGCCTCAGATGAGTTGTAGATTTACATACGAATCGGCCAAAACTGCACCCGTTATTAATGGCTAGCATCAGCACCGAGTGCAACGCTGGGGAGCCTCAGGTGCCATGGTCGCGAGCCCCGCGAGCACCTAAGTATCGGGTTACCCAAAGAGGACAGTGCCTATGTTTGTGCATTAGGAGTTCGTTAAACCACTTGGTGCTAATACTATTTGAACCGGGTGGTACACCAACCCGATACTAATGTACTAAACATTAGCATTTTCTCTTTAATCCACCCGATACTAAAGTGATGCCGAAGCTGTTCCATTGATGATGATTATATTCGATTGTGGGAATTAAAAAACTAGAGTTTGTCGCAATTACAAACCTTTTACGATTATTTACATCAGGAAGTAAACACTAGATGTTTAAAAAACAAGAGATTCTCACAGTTAAGAAGTTTCTACGATTATTTACATCAAAAGAAGCAGGTTTCTTCGCCTGCTCTAACAAAATAAAACGAGGGAGGCTTTGGCTACACCCAGCAGCGCTTCGCCGGAGGCTCGTCATCATCACTGCCATCGTCGTCGCCGTCGTTGTGGCCATCGCCATCGCCGTCACCGTCGCCATCACCGCCGCCGTCGTCGCTGTCACCATCGTCCTCATGGCCGCCGTTTCCATCACGCGGTCGTCACTGTCATCGTCACCGTCATCGTCGTGACCGCCGTCGCCATCGTTGTCATCGTCGTCGTCCTCTTCCTCATCAGAGGAGCTGACTTAGGAGAAGAGTTATCGTCACTCGTTTGGATCGGCTCCTCATCTAGGAGGATGGCGAGGTCCTTCTCCATTTCCTCCTCACCAACCGCCGCACCACTAGCCGCAGTGTCTTGATCAGAGTCGCTCTAGGTAAAATCCCAGAGTCCCTCAGTCCACCAGCTAGGAAGAAACGGTGGGTTAAAGATAGGAGGCGCGCATGGGGGAGAAGTAGGGGATCGGAGGAGGAAGAAGAGCTACTCGCCATTGGCAAAGGGAGAAGGATTTTTTTCAGAGTTTTTAGTTATGCTATGGAGTAAATAAGCGTGTGTGGGGACGTCACTTCAGTTTTCAAGACGTGGGAACGTGGGGGAGTCGTTAATTTTTTTTCTTATTTGATTCAATTTAAGTTTGGAGTGAAAATAATTTGTGGACAAAATTAGGGCTGCCCAGTATACTAAGAGCCAACGGTCATGGTTTCAAATCTCTAGTATCGGGTCGATCCAGAGACAGTACTAATGTCCATTAATTAGCACCAGGTATCGAGGCGACCCGATTTTATTGTCTTGTGTGGAAGCTCGCGCTCGCCTATTCGCCTTCCCGCTAGATGCTCTGCTCGCAAAAGCCTTCTCCATTCCACGTGCCATTTATGATGATTTGATCACGAGGAGGCTAATCGTCGCTTGGTGTAAATTTTCCATTTCAAAAAAAGGTGTAAATTTTCTATATAAATATATGTTACCACACCCCTGGCCCTAAGTTAAGTAGGAGTACTAGTATTCTGCTCGAGCAAGAACAAGAGAAGAGTGGTGAGAGCGAGCAAGAAAAGCGGAGATGAGCACGTGCGATCCACCTTCCCCATTGTCAGCATGGGTCACTGGTCGAGTGACGGCAAGTACACCCCCGACTACTCCTTCGAGGAGGAGGATAGCGATGGTGTGAACCAAACACCGCCGAAGCCAGGGTGATGGGAGTTCAAGGAGGAGGAGGAGTGGTCCGATGATCCAAAGGAAGAGGAGGAGGAGGTGGTGGAGGAGGAGGAGGACGACGATGATGGTGGCGATGGTCCCGACAATGGGGACGGCGATGGCAGCCATGACCACATCGACTAGGACGGTGGCAATGGCGGCGTGGAGGATGGCGGCGATGACGACGCGGAGGACGGTGGCGATGGCGGCGGCAACAAGGACGGTGACAATTTTGGACACTGCATTTGGAGGTGGAGGCTGTAGCTTACCTTGTATGTAAAATAATTTAGTTATATGTAAAATATTAGTTCTGTGTAAATATATTTAGGTGGCAAGCTATATTAAATATTTAGAAGATGAAATCTACGTATTTAAAAAGTCCAATCTCTACTAGCATCAAACCTTCAGAATACCCGATACTAATGAGGATCGGTGGTTGTGTACTAAAACCTTTTATTTTATATAGCACACTAACATTGGATTTTAAACAACACTGCGACTGATAAACATTAGAACCGGGTCTTGAGTGCACCTGATACTAATGAGGAAGACAGTTGAGTCCGCCCGTTCGTCCACCACCTTCTCCAATTTCTTCCTCGTCGTCGTCTCGCCTCACTTGCTCCCGGTCTGCTTCTTCACCTGCTTCTTCCTCGTAACGACGCTCTTTCCCCCATCCACAATGGACGAACTCACCATGGCAGCCCTATGGAAGTGCACCGACGTCAAAACTGTACAGGAGCGCCTCGCTGCTATGAGGGTCATGCATCCCTACCACCTCAAGGACTATCGGCGGTGGAGGATCTGCGTGCTCCGAAAGGCCTCTCATGGCGCCAAGCTCCTCCTCAACTCCCGCCTTCGCTGCCACCTCCTCGCCGCCATGGCCCACCGTGCAGCGACCGCATCAGCCCCGGGGACCTCCTCAATGCCAACAGCGCCGAGGACCGCCGGCAGTCTCACGACGCTGAGCTCCTCCTCAAGAACCGCGCCTTATTTCTCCTACACCACCATAGCCTCGTGGTCACTAAGATGAGGCGTCATGAGGCCGCTGCTTCACCCCGGCGACCTCTTCAATGGAAGCAGGCCCAAGGGTCATGCAATCCGGTGACGACGGCGATGGCGGCGACGACATCGACGATTGGCCAAAGGCGTTACTCGGCTCATCCGAGGACGAGCATTAAGAGAGCTTAGTATCTAATTAGTATTAAGTGCTTAGTGTTGTTAGGACTTAGTATCTAATTAGTATTAAGTGTTTAGTATTGTAGAACTTAGTATCTAATTATGTAATATGTAATATCTAATTATATGTAATATATCTAATTATCTATGAATCTGCTTCTGTTTTGAATGTGGACGAATTTATGAATCTGCCGATGTGATGAATTATTTAGAAAATGTTTGTTTACCAGGTACCTATGTCACTTGGTGCAATAGTCAAAGTAAGAATTGGGGTTTTGTCTCATTGGTATTGGTATCGGGTGTTTAAGAGTATCGGTGCTATAGTTGTGCGGGAATTGGGTGTTTTCACATATTGGCACCGGTGGTTTACCAGCACTGATACCAATTACTCTCTATTGGTATGGGTGGTTGTTTATACTCGGTAGTATAGTTCTCTAGGTACTTAACCCCGACCTTCTTCTTCCCTGAGCACCTCTTGCATGAACAGAGCTCTATCCAAGGTGTCCATTTACAGGGGAGGTGCTGCCAAAATTTTCTTCTGAAATTGGGCACTCATCCAAGGGTACTTCTACCTAATCATTGTGGTACTTGCTGCTTTTTAACTTGCATTACTGAAAGAAAGTGGGTTCAATTTAGCATAGAATACATAACTTACGATTGATCACACATACTAGCTAGGAATTACTTGAACACCTACATCACTCCCACATTAAACATTGCTATAATCATCACTACCAACAATTGCATAATCCTACGGCTAGGTACAACAATTGAGCCCAAATGGAGGACCAAATTGCAATTGGCAGCCATGTCAACGCCACGTGGTGAGATTGCTGACGTGGCGCTGACGTGGCTGCCAATTGCAATTTGGTCCACCATTTGGTCTATATTGTTGTATCAGCCTAATCAACTTCATCATTCTTGGGTGCATGATCCTCAACCTCCAGAACAAAAGGATGTATCACAATCAGCCGCTTCTTGACCAGCTCAGCAAAGTATGCCTTTTGCCACCGGTAGAAGGGGCACCGTCCTGGCATCTAAGTATATAACAATAGCAAAACCGAAAACCCACATGAAAAATGAAAACATTCAAATCCAAACAAATGCTTCAACTGAAAAGATCACAAAGAACCCACATCAACTTAGCCTATAATGTTTCGCGGGCACTTGATGTAGACTCAGCCATAGTTCTTGATTTCTTGCCTTGACTGGAAGCTCAAGCACCCTTTCACTCTTGCAATCTGGACACTGGATCAAAGGAAGTGTCAAGAGCTGCCCAAGTTAAATCACCAAATCGAGCTATGGACCACTTGGCCGGCTCAATTTAGCAGTATCAACTCCGGTATTTACCAGCATGCGTCCCAAACATTGCCTAGGACAACTCACATACCGTGCACATCATGGCAAGCATCACATAGATACATAATAGAGCAAAATTTTAAACTTGTAAAACAAGACTTAGAAAATCTATATTAAGTTACACAACTAAACTAGGTGGCTATCCTACCATGTTTTCTATGTTGAGGGTTTACAGCAGCTGAAATATAATAAAGTGAAGCCTTTGCCCAAGGGACATCACTACCGATGCATAGAAGGAGCTCCACCCATGCCTCCACTTTGCTGGCACTGGCAGGCAAGATAGCATGGTTGGACATTTCATACTAGCAGGACTTATCCCAATAATAAATATGGTGGATGCAAGAGGCTCTAATCAATTTAAATTTGAACATTGTGAAAGCGGAGGCATTTGACCAAGTTATAATAAGCAAAAAGACATAGCGTCTAATTCTATTATAAATCAAGCACGAATCATTTGCATAAGTAAAGTGAATATATACATGAGCTCCATTTTCCATAACCTCTTTCACGTAAACTCTACATTGAAGTCCAAGTTCATTGAGAGTGCTCATTGACCGAGAGCGCCGCTATTCGAATAGATTAATACCCATCCAGGCTGTACAACATTTCCTACACAAGACACAAGACCAAAACACCATACCTTGGCGCAAAGGTAAGAGTCGATTTATGCTCTCAACCATTCACATACCCGCCCCAAACGCCCAACGAACGGTCAGGGTGAATTTATGCACTGAGCCCCTTGTACGTCAGGCGACTCCAGCTATACCACAGACAACCCGCAACAAATCCATTGGGTGATCTGGGCGACTTATGCTACTGAGCTCACAATTCCCAAAAATAAAGTATGTGGTTGTACGGAAAGTGCTCATGACCACAGCGACAACAAGACGATCCTTAACCAACCAAAGCATGTCTATTCCCCTTAGACTCCAATCTCCAATGGCCCTACCACTTGCTCTAGTCACGTTTCATCATAAACAGTAGTTTGAACTCAAGTTTTAATCCCTCCAACTAGTAAGATGAATGAAATAAATCAACTCCTATATCTCGCGAGGGGTGGTGACCTAACCACCTCTCAACTTCTACCAATACTAAGCATGGCTAAGCATTAATCGAGACACCTACCAAACATATTCATCCTAAAGATTAAGCTAGAGCTAGGAAAAATGCCAAATAGGTTCTATACAATACATATGAACTAATAGAGTTAAGCACATGCACAAACAATATATATTAACTCAATTTGATCCCAAAAATAAGGTGAAAAACAGGTGCTTGCCAGAAATTCGGTGCTTCGCAGAGATCCAATCCAAGTTAACTTCAGCCATAAAGATTGCGACACTCCGAAGAAGCAAACACTAAATAATTTAACGTATGGAAGGAATTAGAATGAATGCCGTGAATGCATATGTATGATACATGAAATGCAATGAGCATACTTATTTTTAGTGAAGGTATAAGCATACAAGCTTACAAAACTCATAACATCTTTTCCACGCTAGCATGTCATGCACAATAATGGAGAAAGTTCTACTCAAAATTAACCATGGCAGGAATCAGCAAGCACGTGTCATTCACAACTTATCCACACTAGGTAGCACCATGCCAAGTATGACAGTATAAAACGTAAAGGAGGCATGCATACCAACAAGAATGATTAAAATGAGAGCACACGTCTATACTCTAAAAGATCAACTACACAAATATCTAACAAAGCTACCTCTATAGTGCAAGTTCGTCTATATAAATAGAGCACATGCTCACAAATGTACAAAGTTAGACCTCACTAAACTAAATGCTATAGCCAGAAAAGTAGAATGCCATCTTTCACTTAATCAAATCAAGCACCAACTTCCAAAGCAATTGATAAAACTAGGAACCATAAACATCATGGAAAAACATACAACAATAATCAAGTTGGAACACAAAGTTTAGAGTTTAAACGCAAGTAGAGAAGCATGAGGTATAACTAGTAAAGCTTGAATTTCTAATTTTAGCTGTCTCATGAATAAATATAACTTACATTACATTCACATGCTATTTTATCAATAGGAAATGTAGGGCCGAGACGTGCGACTAGAGGGGGGGGGGTTGAATAGGAGCACTTGAAATCACAAAATCACAACCTCCAAGTGGATGCTATGCAAAGCTCAATAGAAACTGAAACTAAGCACCGTCCACTGAACAGATACGTGCCTAGCAGCAGCAAGGGTGCCGTCCACTGTGAGGATACGCACCAATGCAAGAAAACTCAAGATCCGACCAAGAATGCCAATGGGGCAACGAATTTTGCAACAACCGCCACAAGACACTCACCGCACCGAGGTGCGTCTCACTGACTCACAACAAGCAAAGAGAATGGTCTTAAAGGGGGAATGCAAAAATTTGAAGCAAAAACACAGCGGAAAAACCAAATTGGGAAGAACACAGCAGCTCCCTGGCAGGACCGGACTGTCAGGTGGCCAAAACCGGATTGTCCGGTGGGCACCGTTACTATCCGGTGCCTGCTGCTGGACTGTCCGGTGGCACGGCCTGGACAGCGCCTCACGCCAGACTGTCTGGTGGGCGCTGCCGGACTATCCGGTGTCCTCTGCCGGATTGTCCGGTATAGTCGCAGAAAAGACGTTTTCAAACCCAAACTTGATCAAACCTTCTCCAAACTTCACGAAATTTTGCACATGTTATCTGGACCCTATTCCAAAGCTTTTCACAAAGGATCAACTCAAAGTGACCACGGAATCAGCAGGAATTTCAGATCTCGTGAAATGGCAATCCTTGGGCAAGAAAGGGGAAAACAAAAAAGAGGCTTGCTCGTGGCAATCCAGCAGGATTGAGATGAACTAAGTCATAATCTCCACGTCCTTGAAAGACCAGAACATCAGCAATGAAAGGGATTCAAGCTTGGCCAACAAAAACACCCAAAAGCCAAGGATTGAACCCAAAAACCAAAGAGAGAGGGGGAGGAGAAGAACACAAGGTTGCTGCACGAATCTGCTTCGATTAAGTGCCCAAGATGGGTCTAAAAATTCAGCATACAAGCATAAATTCGTCTCAACCAACCACCCTCACCTTCCCTCAAGATTAGGAGGCTAAATCCTACTCTAACCTCCCTAACAATGGAGCTCAAAGCTTAAGGATGAAAATCACCAAGTAAAGACTAATCCTAGCAGCCAAGAGGACTTCTAATGACCTGCCTTAGACCTATTTATACCCAAGTGCAATTTAGACAGTTTTGCACTTAGATCTCTACAGCTAGACAAACCCTAAGAACTCAAACAAAAGATTACAGGTTATTTCGGGACGGATGACCACGATGAAGTCTTGATCTTCGTAAGTTCCACGCAATCCTCGGATACTCTCCACGTGGCCAGTAGTCCAATCCGCGATCCGCCTCCGGTTTTGAAGTCAGAAACCGGGAAACTTTAGGAAGTCTCTGCCTGGGCCGGATTTGGCCCATCTTCTCTATCTTGGCGAGTCGTGGCCCAACTCACCAAGGCTTGGGTAGCTTGGGTGGCGGTTTTGAGCCGAAGCCGCCAAAGCCTCCATCGCATGCCTTCGCGCCACGCATTCAGGTTGGAGCACCGCGGTTGCACCCGGCATCCCCTAGTCCATCGGGGCAGCCTCGCAGTCCTTCGGAGGACTTACTCCTACCGTCGCTGTGCCGCTCCTCCGTATACCGAACTCCCATGGCCGACAGACGCCGAGCGTGCCTCTAGTCCTTCGGAGGACTTTCCTCTACCTCCAGTCCATCGGAGGGCCTCCTGTCCATCGGAGGTCTTGTGCCCAAGTCCTTCTGGGTCTTGCTACTGTTGACAATCACTCATGACTCCAGAGGCAATGGAGCTGGTCCATTGGCTCTCAATCTCCCCCTTGATGAGTGCATTGTCAACACCTTCAACCTGTAACCTGAAATAGAACAAAGACAAAAGGAAAAGCGTAAAACCGAAAAGAAAGAAGAAAAAGAAGGAGTTTCTCAAGATGCCCAAAGGCCAAATACTGGCAGGAAAGGGCAAATTGAGACAACAAAAACAGTAGCCAAAGATTGACCCCCTAAGACAAGGGAAACATCTCAACGCAGTCGATCAAACTAAAGCATGACCCCTCAAGAAAGAAGCAAACTGGCTCAACACAGTCATGCTAAGGCAAAACTATCGGCTCCGTCCAGAAAGAGGCAAAAGGCTCAACGCGCCGATGCAAGAGCATGCTAAAAGATCAAACTCCCCCTCAACTAGATCTCTACAGAGTCCTCCCCCTTGGTCCAACATCTTTCTCACCTCAAGGTTCAACATCTCTCCCCCTTGTTGACAATGGACACATCAAGGGTTCATAGAACTCAACTCTCCCTGAAATGGACAACTCCCCCTCAAAATATGCCATGTAATGCAGGAAGTGTACCATGAAGAGCTCAGCAGGGATGAAAAACTAGTAAATACAAGTTCTAGCATACAGAGCAAGTGAGGGCAAGGAAGCATGCAAACAAGCTCAATTGAATCTATCTTATACAAATTAGGAGCATGTTTTACAGGGTTGTTGAAAAGAAGGCATCACCAACATGAATAGTGTGGCGGAACCGCCAATTTAATCCGAGCTAAGCACACCTGCCACCTCTGGCTTGCAGTGTGTTTAGACCAAACTAAACCCGATCGTCCGTCGAGAGTCATTTGACCCCCGATATTACCATTACCTAGAGGAACCGACATCATACACATCTGACCCACGATGGAGCCACAACAGATACATCATCACAGGTAGTTGAATAGTATAATAATAGACTTAGTACAAACCTGGTTTCAAATAAAGTACAAGTCCAACATAGAGTTATAAAGTAGCAAGTTGAAAAGTTTCTCGCAGCGGAAAGATAATTTCAGAAGTCATCATGATATCACAAAAGGTTTGCCTTAGAAGTAACAACATCGAGCCCACCGATGTTGCCCTTGTGTCACTCATGCCAATTCATCCTAAGTGGGGGCATGCACCTCCTCCGACACAGGTGAAAACCATGAACTCCATACCTGCGCTCAAAATATGGGGGCAAACCCTGAGTACTAATTACTCAGTAGGTCTTAATGGATTTGGCTTACGACTGATGCAAAGCTGCTTACTAACAAGTGGATCCTTAGCCATTGATTTTAAACAGAGTCGTGTATAACATAAGTAAACAAGTTTTCATCATTTGTATAACCCCCATCATAATAGTAAATTGCAGTAAAGTAAACAGTTCAAATCAAACATGTGATATTCAAAAATGATGAGTATTAGATACAGAGTGGTTAAGTAGTTACTACGTTGAACGTCAAAGGTATTGGCATTCCCACACCTGGTGGGCATCAGCGATTCGAATCGATTTTAATTCCTAGGAATAACTATCATGCCAGGGGTATATGCTTACTAGCCATCGCGTTCCCACATATAGCCCCAATCTTAACCTGTCTCGTCCCAAGTTCGATTCACTCCCGCCTAGCCCCCGGGTTGTGCCCCCATGACGAGCCTGCCGACATCTCGGTCTCCCCGCCATGAGTACCAAGCTCCCCCGGGCCACCTTCCTCTCAACCAGCGAGTAGGAACGTGTCTCTAGTGCTTCGGACGAGCCCAGGAAAGACTTTACCGGTCCCATTCTCCGGTTAAGCACTCTAGCAATGTTATGCCGACCAATAGGCGAACAACGGACGGCCTTACATGACTCGGGCGGAGTCCAAGGTACGACATCATGGAAAGTAAATACTGAAATAAAATCTCCGCCCTGGTCTCCAGTTAAATCATGAGCAAGAGTACTGTTTGACATAATCGTAAGATCTTTGTAACTTTGAAAGTACCTATGGGACGAGTCCACACACTCGTGTCTACTCATACCTAGAAAATTCTATGCATACCCGTCCTACGAACTCTATGTGTAGGTGCTAGGGCCAGGGCGGCCCAGGGAGTCTAATGCAACTGGTTTCAAGCAACTCCTAATGCATATGCGTAATCATCAAGTATAATTTGTTTGCTGGGTAAAGTATGGTCCTGCCTACCTTCCTCACTAGGGTCAGTAGCTTCTCCTAGAGCGTAGTCGGGCCCCTGCTGCTGGTTTTCTGGCTCCTGGTGCAGCTCTTCCTCGGGCTCCTCTACGATCGGCTGGTCCGGCGGGTGTCCTTCGTTCGCGGGATCTATATGCATGACATAGTGCAATTGGAGCATGTATTAGTGCAATGCTTGCTTCATGATGCGAGTGCGATGCAAGGAATCATGATTTATGGAATAAAGTTATGCATTTTTGCGATGAAACCTGTTCAGTACTAAGGAATCGTACAAGCCATCACATAAAGTTAACTTAGCTTATCACATCTAACAACGTGAGGGTGTGCAGTGGTTTAGCATCCAATTATGTAAAGTGACCAAAGCTTACTAGACATCTATTTCCCATATAGCCAACTTAGTATTTCTGACATGCAACCCAAAATAGTAGCTATGTCCCACTTACTCCTATGTTTCAAATATGATCTATTGTGGCATTTATTAAATATACTAGCCTCACATTGTTGTTATTTACTTAAATATGCATTATTTCTACCATTTTCAAATCAGTGCCTACACTTGACATGCACAACCTCCTACCCTAATAGTGAGTTATGGTCATAACCCAGAGCTCATACCAAGCCTCTGAAGACACCTGGAGCATTTTTCACCATAGCAACCTTTTTCTTAAATTAAATATATGCTCAAATACAAGACAAGGGCACAATAGTAATTAAACAGTAAGTATTTGGGCCACCAAAATTTATACAGAGCCTACACATGCTGACAAGGCCTCTGCCCAGATTTCACAATTTTTGAAGCTCATTTAAACCACATTTCCTATTTATTAAGGTTTTTCATGCATGCACAATATCAGGGGCAAAACTGTCTTTTACTACTCAACCATCATAACCAACAGATAGATCTGATAACAAGGATCAAAATGCAACTTAGTTTGCTATTTTTGGATTTTTCTTCAATTTTCTACGATTTTTCAAAGTTTCAGCAGTTTTAAATGTATTTTAAATCGAAAATCTACAGATCCAGGACCTATACATAATTATCCGTAGTTTCTGAGGGCTAACATGCAAGATCTACAAGACACAGGGCACGGTGCGGTGGATTTAAATAAAAATACGAGAAAAGGCAGGGGCCGGATCTAAAGTTTGCCGGCCCCTTTCTTCCTCCTCGCGACAGTGGTGGCCGCGCGGAAACGTGCGCGCGCGCCGGCGAGCTTCGGCTCGCCGCGGCCACGATGCGAGGCAGAGAAGATGTTCATGGGCCAAGGCTTCTACCTCGTAGTGACGGTGTCGACAGGGACGGTGAGGATGAGGCGAGAACGGCGGTGAACCGTGCGCGAACTCGCGCGGCGTCGGCGTGAACCGGCGGCGTGGTGGCGCTCGATCTCCGCGTCCGAGAGGGGAATGGCGACGAGATCTTGTGTGCCGAGTGCGCGAGGACAAGGCGGTCGCGATGGTAGGGGTCTAGGGCGAGGGAAGTGACTGGCGTAGCTGGGCGCGAGCTCGAGCTCCGAGCTCAGCTCTAATGGCGGCGTGAACTGGGCGAGGGCGGGGAGCGAGGGAGAGGGCTCGGGAGGGTGAGTGGGCGAAGGGAGCGGGCAGAGGAACTCGTCCTCCGCTTAATGGCCGGTCGGGAAAGGTCGATCCGTGGGCATGCGTAGCCGGCCAGTACGCCGGCGTCCACGCGGCGGGCGCCAGCTGGGCACCGGCCGCGCCCCCGGACTCGCGGGCCCACACGTCAGCGAGAGCGAGGTCCGAAAAAGGAAAGAACAGTATTTCCATGTTTTGTTTAGCCTCTGAAAACTGCTGTTTTGACCTATTTCCAGGCCGAATTTGAAGGAAGCCCAATTAGATGAAATGTTGATCTCTTTCATATATACAACTTTGTCAAAAGGATCAAGTTCAAAATCCAAGTCTAAATATGATTTAAATTCAAATTTACCTATCAGCCCTAAATTTGGGCAGAGAGTTGGTTTCCTTAGAAAATTTAAAAGTCCTATTTATAGCCATTTCCTCCCAAGAGTCTTGTTGACAATATTGTTCACAATTTCAAGGCCTACAACTTCCTCAGTTGTACCTTTGCATGAAAATGGTTGTAGGTTATAGAAAAATGAAGATTTCTAAACAGTTCAGGTTTAACTTGTGTTTGTTGGTTGACACTAAAGGACCCTTTACACTATGCTAAGTCCATATTCCATCTAAGCTCCAATTAACAAAGTTGTTCACCACATCATGACCAACATGTTTCAGTATAAAAAGGTTCACCTAAAACTCAATAGGATTTAAGTCATGCTCACATTTATAGCGTCATTCATGCAAAAACTGAGTGCATCACTTAGCTATTTCCATCATGCTTGTTCATATGAATCAAATGCACACTAACATGAGATGAGATGATGCTTATGAGAGGTAATTAAATAAAGGATGCACATGATAATGCTCTGGAGATGCCCAGGGCATCACAACCCACCCCCCTTAAAGAAATCTCGTTCCGAGATTTTTGATGTGATGTGGGTGGTTAAGTTGATTGTAGATAGCGTTGTGTGCATGTATTGAGTTTAGATCCTGAAATTAAACTGTCGTAACATACTGAGTTGAAGTGGGCGTTAGAAAACCAGGATACTTAGTGCGTAGATACTCCTCTTGTTCCCAAGTGGCTTCTTCTTCTGAGTGATTACTCCATTGAACTTTGTAAAAGTTGATTGTTTTTCGGTGGGTTGATCTTTGGTTTTGGTCAAGGATTTTTATGGGATGTTCTTCGTATGTGAGATCTGGTTCAATCTGAATTTGAGAGGTATCTACCACATTTTCTGGCACTCTTAAGCACTTCTTTAGTTGTGAGACGTGAAACACGTCGTGAACCGCAGCCAGATGTGGTGGTAGCTCTAACCGGTAAGCGACGGCTCCGCATCTTTTAATGATTTTGAACGGACCGACGTACCTTGATGCTAGCTTCCCTTTCACCCCAAATCGTTGTACCCCTTTCATCGGAGATACTTTAAGATACACATGATCCCCCACATCAAAGACTAGTGGTCTCCTCCTCTTATCTGAGTAGCTTTTCTGTCTGGACTGTGCTCTTTTGAGATGATGGTATATGAGTTTCACTTGCTCTTCGGCTTCTGTCACTAAATCAGGGCCAAAGGTAACGCGCTCTCCTGGTTCGGACCAGTTTAGTGGTGTTCTGCACCTCCTACCATAAAGAGCCTGGAAAGGAGCCATTTCTAAGCTCTTTTGGTAGCTGTTGTTATAAGCGAACTCCGTCAAGGGGAGGCATTCATCCCACTTGGTGGAATAGGTCAGTGCACAAGCCCTCAACATATCTTCTAGGATCTGATTTACTCTTTCTACTTGACCACTGGTTTGAGGGTGGTATGCCGAACTGTGAATCAAGGTGGTCCCCAAAGCTGTATGCAATTGCTCCCAGAAACGGGAGACAAACTGTGGGCCTCGATCTGAAGTGATGGTCCTTTGGGACTCCGTGCAAAGGAAGGATCCGAGCTAAATAAATTTCGGCATAGGTCTTGGCATGGTATATTGTCTTTACAGGAAGGAAGTGAGCTGACTTTGTAAATCTGTCTATTATCACCCATACTGAATCATACCCCTTTTGAGTGCGGGGCAACACCACAATGAAATCCACGTGTATATCCTCCCATTTCCACGCTGGTACTTCAAGCGGCTGAAGCATTCCAGCGGGCTTTAGGTGATCAGCTTTTATTCTCTTACACACGTCGCACTCGGATACGTACTTGGCGATCTCCCGTTTCATGCGGGTCCACCAAAACTTTTGTTTTAAGTCTTGATACATCTTATTGCTGCCCGGATGTATTGTGAGCATTGAAGTGTGCGCTTCATCAAGTATTTTCTTCCTCAACTCCATGTCCTTAGGTACCACTAGACGATTCTTGAACCATAGAACGTCTTGGTCATCAAGCGTGAAACATGCCTTCTTCTCTTCACTAATACCCTCACGAATATATGCCATACCCTTATCTTGCTTCTGTGCTTCTATGATTTGTGCTTTGATTGAGGGCTCAATAATGATATTATAAAGTTCTGCATGCTATTCAGGAGGTGTTTCAATGTCATTCATCTCACAGCAGATCACTCTTGCTGTCGGTCGGGCCTCTACTATATTGCAGTGAGCTTTGCGGCTTAAGGCATCGGCCACCACATTGGCCTTGCCTGGGTGGTAGTGTATCTCCAGATCATAGTCTTTTATCAACTCTAACCATCGCCTCTGCCTCATATTGATTTCAGGTTGAGTGAAGATGTATTTGAGACTCTTATGATCAGTGTAGATGTGACATGTGTTGCCTAGCAGATAGTGTCTCCATATTTTTAGTGCATGAACGACTGCGGCTAACTCAAGGTCATGTGTTGGATAATTTGCTTCATGTTTTCTCAATTGACGGGAGGCGTAAGCAATTACTTTCCCTTCTTGCATTAAGACGCAGCCAAGTCCATTGCCGGAGGCGTCACAGTACACTTCAAATGGCTTGGTGATGTCCGGTTGAGCTAGCACTAGGCGCTGACAATTTCTTCAATGTTTGAAAAGCTTCTTCACATTTTGGATTCCAAATGAACTTTGCATTTTTCTTGGTCAATGAGGTCATGGGTTTTGCAATTTTGGAGAAATCCTTGATAAACCGGCGGTAGTAGCCCGCTAAACCAAGAAAACTTCGGATTTCAGTCACGGTCTCCGGTTGCTTCCAATTTAGCACATCTTTTACTTTGCTAGGGTCAACTGCGACTCCCTTCTTAGATAGGATGTGACCCAAGAAACCCACTTCTTTCAGCCAGAATGCACACTTCCCACTGACCGACTATACCCGAGCAGGACCAACCGTGTCCATATGTAGCAGCTCACCCGGGTAAGAGGTCATCACCTGATTGACAGTTGCACGAGAAGCGGCAACCATCTTGCCATGAATACAGGGGTGGCATACTAAGTCCTTTTCTGCTTTCAAATTGGGCAATCCTCGGATCAGATCCATCGAGCTCAACCTGCCTAGCAGATCAAAACTCAAATGGCCAAGCCTCCTATGCCACTTCCAAATATCAGCAGAAGGACTAGCAACCAAACACCGAGGTGGGCCAGAAACAGATGCAAGGTCAACCTTAAAAACCTGCCCATAGGGCAAAATCCGAAAAACAAGGTTTTCCTTAGCATCAAGCACACAAGAAGAACCCTCCTTAAAAGAAACCTCAAACCCTTCCTTGAGAAGTTGCGAGACAGAAACCAAATTGAACCCCAAATTCCTCACCAAAGCAACTTGTCTCAGGGAAAGCTTGCCAGAAAGAGCAACAGAACCAACACCCAACACTTTACCTTGACCATTATCCCCGAATGTGATGTACTCCTTGGTGCTCACGGGGTTGAGGCTGGAGAACCATCTGCGGTGCCCTGTCATGTGCCTAGAGCAGCCGTCCATGATCCATATGTCCTCCAGGCCTCGATCCTGCAAAATCAAGGAAAGCGAGAGTGAGCAAATGGTCCGGCACTGGGGTTAGTGTAACTGCTGAACCAGTGCCGAGCCATCTGCTCAAAAGTGGGGTAAGCACAGTCAAAGTAAGCATCACATCTACCTGGGTACCCACGACCTCTAAAGCGTGAGCTCTCAAACCCTCTACCTCCAAAGCCTCGGTCAGAAGATCCATGGCCGCGCTGAAAACGACTAGGAGCTCGACCGGGAAAGCGTCTCTCTCCACCAGGAGCACGGGCCTGAAAGCCGCCTCCTCTCTCACCAGCAAAGCGGTCTCTCATCTCACGGCGACTGGGGAGGATCCTGCCTACCACCCTGGTAGAACTGATCCTAGTTCCCCCAGGCTCTCTCCTGCCTCTCAACTCGCTTCCTCCTGAAGCAAAACTCCTCCAAGTGGCCTATTCCGCTGGCAAAAGTCACAGTGGTAGACATGCCTCTTGGGAGTGGGTTTAGGCTGAGCCTTGGGCTTAGGTGGAGTAGCCTTGGGTGGAACAGGCTGCTGGACTCTCTCCTTGCTCACTGGAGGCTTGAGAATCTCAGTCACTACTCTGTCCAGCTTAGCCTGTGAGGGCTTGGGTGTCCTAGAACTGCTTCTTTGGGGAAGCCTTGGGAGGCTCATGGTAAACCCCATCAACAGTAGGGCTAGGCTGAGGAGAGGCAGTCTTAAGCTTAATTGGGGAACTCTTCTTCTCACCCGAAGTACTGCACTCTCCTAACCCAAGTCCACTCATATCACCCTCATCTCTCTTGGTGCTCTCCAAGATCATCCTAAGTTGTGGCTCTCTAGCATACAACCAACTGAGCACCTCTCTCAACCGGTTGTTCTCATCAACAAAAGTCTGTTTCTCCTCATTCAGATCCTCTAGAACTAAAGTCTGGGACAGCACAAGTAGGGCAGTCTAGAGAGGGAATAGGGGAAGCAGACTTCTCTAACTTCATAATGGTGGCATCCCTATCCACCAACATCAACCACAGAGTGAGACAGTTCTCACAAGTGTCAAGGGATGCTGAAAGCACCTCAAGGTCAGCTCTCAACTGCACAAGCTCACTCTCCATGGTAGGACAGACCATGCACGCACCCAAAAGCGTGGGTCTAGCCCTAAGATCCTCCAACTCCTTGAGCTGTCCCTTACACCTCACTTTCAGCTCAGCTATGTCAACAGCTAGGTGGGGGCACATCTCACACTCAGGCACATCACTCAAAATAGGCTCATCCAGTTTAGACTGGAGCTTGCCTAACTCTACCTTCAGCCTATCCATCTCCTCTACCTGATGAGCATACTTGCTCTTCTGCTCACAGAGATCTCTCATCAAAGTCTCACAGGTAGGACACTCAGACTCACTAGGCTGGGCTGACACACTATTCAGCCTCTCTATCTCAGCTAAAGCATCAGCCAACTTGGCTTTCTGCTTCTGCAGCTTCTTGGCTGCCTTCTCCAATAACCTATCCTGGGCTTTCAACTCACGACTATTTGCCTCCAACATCTCAAGAATTTCAGCTTGCTTAGGAGTTACCTCTTCATCTGAGGAGTCATTGTCGTTGCTCTTGTCGTCCTTGTCCTCAAGCGCCATGGAGCAAAAGGATCTCCGGTGCATCTTGTGCTTGCGCTTGGACTTGGTAGAGACGAAGCAGAGTCCAGCTAGACCGCCTTGGTCCCTCCTCTTGTCTCGCTTGGTGATGATCTCCTCATCGCTTGAGCTTGACGAAGATGAGGAGGAGGATGACGATCCACCACACAGGCCACCAAGCTCGGCGAAGAAGGCCTTGTCCCGCTTCCGGTTGTCCTTCTGGTAGTTCTTGAAAGCCTTCCTGAAAGTTCTTGATCTTGCCGGAGCGGTGCTTGGTGTGGTCGCGCTTGCCGGATTGGTACTTGTTGGAGTCGCGGGAGTGGCTCTTGCCCTTCTTGTAGTAGTCCTTCTGCTTGTTTGGGCACTCTTCAATGAAGTGGCCGACCTCTCCGCACTCGAAGCACTTGGGCCTCTCGCCCCTCTTCTTGCTCATTCGGTTGTCATAGGCGCGCTGAAAGCGGCTAGACACTAGGCAAAGCTCATCATCCCCAAGCGACGCCAACTGCTCCTCTGTAACAGACATAAGAGCAGAAAATGAAAAGTTGTGAAGCTGGGGGTTAGAAACGGCCTCACTGGAGGGAGAAGCCGAGGCCAGGCTCTTGGAGCCAGTACAAGCGAGAGAATCTCTCAACTTGTAATCCACCTCTGTGGCCTTGAGCTTGCTGTAAAGAGTCTCCACTCCAATTGTGTCATAGGCCTCGGACTCGATGATCGAGTTAACCTTGATCTCCCATACCTTCCTGTCCAATGCATACCGCAACTTGACAGCCTGCTGATGGTCGGTGTATGGGATCCTCTCAGGGCTGGAGTTAACGCGCAACTTGTTGATGATCGATTGAAAACGACCAAACAAGTCATCGATGGACTCACCAGGCTTCTGAACGAAATTTTCATATTCAGCGCCTGTAAGTCTCAACGAGACGCCCCTTGATAGTAGCAGTGCCCTCATGGTGTGCACTCAGCAGGGACCAGATCTGACGGGCAGTCTCAAGGTGCCTCACTTTCTCATAATCAATAGGACCAAGTCCTGAGAAGAGAAAGTTAACAGCTTTGGCGTTCGCCTCATGCTGAGCCACAATCGCTTGGGGTAGTGCGCTGAGCAACTGGAAGCACCACAAAGTTTGCACTCTGAGTAGCATCCCATATGTCCTGGCCCTGGCTAAGCAAGAAAGCTCTCATCCTACCCTTCCAGTAGGAGTAGCCATCGGAACCAAGGACCGGAATCTTCCCTGGAGTGAGTCATAGTCGCTACTAGTTTCTCACCGGTAAAGGTATGAAGAAGCCTAACCAGCTCTGATACCAATTGTAGGACCGAGATGTGCGACTAGAGGGGGGGTGAATAGGAGCACTTGAAATCACAAAATCACAACCTCCAAGTGGATGCTCTGCAAAGCTCAATAGAAACTAAAACTAAGCACCGTCCACTGAACAGATACATGCCTAGCAGCGCAAGGGTGCCGTCCACTGTGAGGATACGCACCAATGCAAGAAAACTCAAGATCCGACCAAGAATGCCAACGGGGCAATGAATTTTGCAACAACCGCCACAAGACACTCACCTTACCGAGGTGCGTCTCACTGACTCACATCAAGCAAAGAGAATGGTCTTAATGGGGGAATGCAAAAATCCGAAGCAAAAACACAGCGGAAAAACCAAACTGGGAAGAACACAGCAGCTCCCTGGCAAGACCGGACTGTCCGGTGGCCAACACCGGATTGTCCGATGGGACTAGACTATCCGGTGCCTGCTGCCGGACTGTCAGGTGGCACGGCCCGGACAGCGCCGCACGATGGACTATCCGATGGAACCAGAGTGTCCGGTGGCCTCTGCCGGATTGTCCGGTAGAGTTCGCAGAAAAGACGTTTTCAAACCCAAACTTGATCAAACCTTCTCCAAACTTCACGAAATTTTGCACATGTTATCTAGACCCTATTCCAAAGATTTTCCCAAAGGATCAACTCAAAGTGACCACGGAATCAGTGGGAATTTCAGATCTCGTGAAATGGCAATCCTTGGGCAAGAAAGGGGAAAACACAAAAGAGGCTTGCTCATGGCAATCCAGCAGGATTGAGATGAACTAAGTCATAATCTCCACGTCCTTGCAAGTCCAGAACATCAGCAAGGAAAGGGATTCAAGCTTGGCCAACAAAAACACCCAAAAGCCAAGGATTGAACCCAAAAACCAAAGAGAGAGGGGGAGGAGAAGAACACAAGGTTGCTGCACGAATTTGCTTCGATTAAGTGCCCAAGATGGGTCTAAAAATTAAGCATACAAGCAGAAAGTCGTCCCAAGCAACCACCCTCACCTTCCCTAGGAGGCTAAATCCTACTCTAACCTCCCTAACAATGGAGCTCAAAGCATAAGGATGAAAATCACCAAGTAAAGACTAATCCTAGCAGCCAAGAGGACTTCTAATGACCTGCCTTAGACCTATTTATACCCGAGTGCTATTTAGACAGTTTTGCACTTAGGTCCCTACAGCTAGACAAACCCTAAGGACTCAAATGAAAGATTATAGGTTATTTCGGGATGGACGACCACGATGAAGTCTTGATCTTCGTAAGTTCCACGCAATCCTCGGATGCTCTCCACGTGGCCAGTAGTCCAATCCACGATCCGCCCCCGGTTTTGAAGTCAAGAACCGGGAAACTTTAGGAAGTCTCCGCCTGGGCCGGATTTGGCCCATCTTCTCTATCTTGGCGAGTCGTGGCCCAACTCACCAAGGCTTGGGTAGCTTGGGTGGCAGGTTTTGAGCCGAAGCCGCCAAAGCCTCTCTCGCATCGCCTTCGCGCCACGCATTCGGGTTGGAGCACCGCGGTGGCACCCGGCATCCCCTGTCCATCGGGGCAGCCTTGCAGTCCTTCGGAGGACTTACTGCTACTATCGCTGTGCCGCTCCTCCGTATACCGAACTCCCATGACCGACAGACGCCGAGCGTGCCTGCAGTCCTTCGGAGGACTTTCCTCTACCTCTAGTCCATCGGAGGGCCTCCTTGTCCATCGGAGGTCTTGTGCCCAAGTCCTTCTGGGTCTTGCTACTGTTGACAATCACTCATGACTCCAGAGGCAATGGAGCTGGTCCATTGGCTCTTAGGAAAGACCTACACTAAACATAGCATGTACAAGATGGAACCTAAACTTTAATTTGTCCAAAAGATTTAAAGCAATACATTAAGAAATAGATGCAAGCGAGGCTATATTATATATTTAATACAAAAGAAGGCAAGAAAGATTTAGCTTTACTTAACCTCTAAGAAAAGGGCTATCAATATCCATATGCACAACCTCATTGCTTAGGCTGTAATGACTATATGAAGCATGAGAAGCATGAAAGTAAAATAAAATGACCAAACTAGTGCAACATAGATAAATAAATAGTAAGAAATCATACAATTAACCAGCAATCAATGCATGATACAAAGTGACCTAAACATAAACAAATTAAATCGTAATTCATATGTCATTGATGCTAATTCAAGAAACATAGCATATACAAAAGAATGCTATCAAAATTTGGTTCTAGTACCTAAAGGCACAATCATACTTAAATCAAACAATCCCCAAAATGTCATCTAATAACATAGCTTAGATTCTTCCTCATATAGGTTTCATATGAGAGCATCTCGAAAGCTAATTTCAAAGCAATCGAACATATGTCACATGGACATCCACCCAAAAAGTCGAGCTATGGCCCCCAATTTCATGAGACAGTAAAAGAAGAATCCATCTTGAAATTCTTGCTTAGGGTTAGAGATAATCCAACCTTAATAGTAAACTCCAATCCTTACCTAGGGTTAGGGAGATAAGCTTTGGGGGAAAAGAGGGATCATGAGAAGGGGCGCCAGGTGCAGGTCACACATCCATGAGAAAGCCTGCTCTCCACGAGAAAAAAGAGACAAAGAAAGAGGGAGCTCAGAGAAAGACCGGAGACCTGCATGGGGAATAAGAGGGAACCTTGGGGAAGGATGAGGAGGGGAAGCATCACCTTGAATGGAGGGAGGAGCCGCTATCGGAGAGGAACGATGGGGGAGAGGAGGCACTAGGGAGCACTCCTATTCGCGTGCTCGTGCGAGTACCCCAGAGGGAGGAGGGCGCGGCGCGAGGGGAAGAAGGAGGAGGCACTTCGGCACGGGAAAAAGAAGGCCAGAGAGAACGAGGATGGGGGAAAAGTTACGGAGGATTATTTCGGAGAGGAGGGCGTGTCCCTTCGAAGGCTCCATGTCCGCCATCGTGACAAAAATTCACGGAGGAGCAGACGGTCCACCCATGGGCTGCTTACGATCCGCCGAAGGGAAAGCCTGCCCAGAACAAAAACTTCCCTGTTCCTGTCATGCTGAGGTTTTAGAACCGTGGACAGTCCAATCCCAACACAAAAATTTCCCGGTTCTAGGAATTCCCCCGGAGATGAACTACGGATGGTTCCGCTTCCAAGACGCGGACTGTCCTGCCATTACATTGCCAAAAGCCTAAAGGTTTTACCTAGTTCTGGTTTCTCCCCACGCAAGACCTATGGATGGTCCACGCCTGAAGCCTCCGCAAGTCCTAGAAAGAGCAAGGACTTGATAGCTCACCAAAGTGTTTCTGAACTGCAATTTAGGTTTGGTTGACGAAGACATGTTCAATGTATACATGGATGAAGAGAAAGATACACACGTAAACTCAATGTCATGCTTAAATAAATTGGGTCGTTAAAAATCTACCCCCTTAAAAAGAATCTCGTCCCGACATTCAACAAGACTGGAAAGAAGAGGGATATAAATGTGATGTCAACAACAGAAGGTGGTACATGTGATTTGACTAATAGCTAGACGAGATAATTGGGCTACTAGGTCACTAGAGTGGTCTAGTCATGCTGTCATTAGGAATATGAGATATTGGTTGACTGATGTGGTATATCCATATAGAGTTATTGTTGCATATTGCTCATCGAGTGAGATTAAAAGTTAACCATGAGGAGTAAGATTGCATTATTGAGGCCACTATATGCATGAAGGAAGTCATAGATAGATCATGATAATGATGAGAAGAGCATGAACAACTAGATGGTTACTAAACGTTTAAATAGATATAGTTTCTTCAAAATAGATGATGGACATAATTTGCGAGAGACCTGAAACTAGGAACAGATAACTTGTATCTTCCTTCAAGAACTCCATGTTGGTAGTGTTGGTAATCAACACAAGAGTTTGGGTAGCACTTTAAGAGCTACAAGAAAGGATCCATGTAGATAAGGCTTCTTTAGTCAGATCATAAGCACAATTTGAAAGAGAGCTGCAGTTGGATAAGGAGGGTAAATTAGTTGATTAAAGAGAGTTGGATCACCTTCTAGTTACCAAACTGAATTATGAGTTGACATCCTTTTCTATCTCAATCAAAGATGCGGTCCTAGAAGAATATTCAAGCACTTCATATTAAGGATAAGAAGAGAGGCTCCCTTTAGTGATAGCGAGAAGGTTGACATCTCTTAGGTTGATAGATCGTGATAGTTGAGGAAGTTAAATTTCATAAATAAAGCAAGACTTTGAGATGAAAAGCCATATGGAATTGAGAGGACTAAGCTCCTATAAAGAATTTGCTCATTGTAAAGCACCGACGGGGTTCTACAATTAGTTACAACCAAACCATCCAAAGGTACCAGCGTGCAGTCTAGCGACACCAATCATGTGGCTGCAGCACACATGGGGCCCTAGGTTTCATCACGGCACCATAGGTTGCTTGGTCGTAATATCATCATAGAAAAGAAATCACCGATGCAAAGCCAATGGCAATTTTTTTTGTGGAAATGACATGGTGAGGTGTACATAAGTCAAACTAAGACAATCAAGATTGGCACCATTTGGACAAAAAGAGTCAATGAACTTATTTGATATGGATGAGGATGATTACTTCCATCTCATTTACACATGAGGTGAGAAAATTAAAACAACTCATTTAAGGGATGAGGACATAATAGAGACAATTCTAAGAAAAATCTAGACCTCATGTAAAGAAAAAATGATGATGATACAATAGATATACAAACATCAAAGAATGTATATCACATAGGCCACATGTGGAAGATATGAGGAACAAAATGATTCATGAGAGTCCACTAAGAAGTTAAACAGTGAAAACCCAAGAGAGTTAGCAAGGAGACAACCACAAGAAAGCACATCGATCAAAAACCGTTAGTGACCCGAGGAAAAGGGATGGGGTGGCTGGGGTGGACTCAAACTTGTGCTCTAGTTTTAAGGCTGCGCAGGCGTGCAGGCCATTTTTTGGACAAAACTCAAAATACCAAAGTTGTTGCTTATAAAGTTCTCCAAAGGTTTGTTATACGAAGTTTCACCCATATCCTCCTAGGATTTGAACTACACAGAAATTTCTCCACTCAGCAAATGTGTCACAGCACACAAATCAATTTCAAACATGAAGGTATGCAAGTGATTATAGTAGTCTTAGCATCGAAAGCACACTTTTGCAACAACATCCTTGAAATAGCTATGGAGATAATGTATGACAAGCATGGAGAAAATTCAATTGAACTTTTGAGTAACAAAGTATCAGCTAAATCAATATAAGAACTCATAAGCAAGCATCATCAACAAATGCAATGCATGTAAGCCCAAGATGCTTAATTTGCAACGATCTTAACTAGTCGATGTCCTGACATTCAGCACTTGACTGCTAAACCCAGCAGCCACAACCCAAATAAAATCATTTGGAACTTCAAATATTCATGCCATGACTTGGTGAGCTAGGGAAAGACCACTCAAGAGAAAGCACAAGTTGCATATGGATGTAATGTCTCCAAAATTTCAAAAAACATGCATAATTAATTCTTATTGAAATTTTGAATCACCATAGTCTACATGCAACTCCAAGTCATAACACATGAATCTAATTTTTTTAATCAATATAGGGCTATTAGTATATTGATCACTTATCCTCATCCACTACTAGTCATCTTCTCCCATAAAACCTTAGCCAAGAAATCTAGACTTCCTTTACCACATATCTCATCTTATAGCACTTACAGACAATCTAAGCTGGCCACATATAACTCCTGTTTAAGCCAAAAGTCCTTATTCTACAGAACTGAGATCCCCAAGAGGCCATTATGTTCTTAGAGCAAGAACAAGAATTTAGAACAGAATGGGACCAAGGAAAGGTAAGATATAACATAAATATCAAGACAAGGTTTAGAAAAAAGCTTAACCAAAGAAACGGCAAGGATTGTTCCTAAATTCGTCCATCGTCCCATTATAGACTCGATGAATTAGAGAACCATTAAGCAAATTAAAGTAACTGAGCACTAGGAGAGGGTGGCCCTAGAACAGATAAGAATAAAAGAGACTTACATAATATTTCTTTAATAAAGGTTACAGTAGGTTATAAATGTAAGTTTTATCTTTTAATTACCCATCTACTAATCTATCTAGGAGTCTCTCCATGAACCTGAAGCTCTGATACCACTCTGTCAAGAGCCGCCCAAGTTAAATCCACTAAATTGATCTATTTACCACTTGGCTGGCTCAATTTAGTTGAATCAACTCCGGTATTCCTCGGCATTCATCCCAAACATCACCCAGGACAACTCGCATACCGTGCATGTCATGGCAAGCATCACATAGATACATAAGAGAGCAAAATTTTAAACGTGTAAAACAAGATTTAGCAAATCTAGATTAAGTTGCACAACTAAACTAGGTGGCTATCCTACCATGTTTTCTATGTTGAGAGTTTACGCAGCAGAAATATAATGAAGTGATGCCTTTGCCAAAGGGACATCACTAACAAAGCATAGAAGGAGCTCCACCCATGCCTCCACTTTGCCGGCACTGGCAGGATAACATGGTTGAAGACACCTTCCTGATACCTGCAAAACAACTTAATGGTAGCACCGTTAGTACATTTCATACTAGCAGGACTTATCCCAAAAATAAATATGGTGGATGCAAGAGGCTCTATCAATTTAAATTTGAATGTTGTGAAAGTGGAAGCATTTGACCAAGTTATAATAAGCAAAATACATAGCGTCTAATTCTACTATAAATCAAACACCAAACATTTGCATAAGTAAAGTGATCATATACATGAGCTCAATTTTTGATAAGCTCTTTCACAGAAACTCTACATTGAAGTCCAAGTTCATTGAGCGTGCTCGTTGACTGAGAGCATGGCTATTCGAATAGATTAATACCCGGGCGATGTGTACAACTTTTCCCACATGAGACTAATGTCGCCTAAAACCGCTGTTTGTCGGGGCGAAGAACACATGAGGGAACCGGGAGGTATGCTACCACTGCAGTCGACCCTTCAAGCGGTTCTAAGATGATACCGGGCGTGCCACCTGGCTTGACATTCCATCCAGGGATGTTGGTGCTATCGGAGGATCACCCTATAGATACACAGACAAGCAAACAGGTGCAAAATCCTAGCCAATTGCCTTCTTGTTGTCAATTGTGTTAGTATATCAATAAAGCAGGAAGATAAACCCTACTTAAATCATGATCTAGACCATGCGACTCCCCTACATTGATGTGCTATGCATACAACCATATGGATCTAATCAAGAAAGATCCTTAACCAAAAACATGAGTCACATGCTTGAACAAAGATCCAAACCCCCAAGGGGGTTTATCTAGGACAGAAGATACATCTAAAGCATTTAAAGCAGGGTGCTGAGCGTACATTGATCTCTCAAGTTGCCACGTGCACATATTGCGGCAGCATGTCATGGAATGTAGCAACCGAACAAACTATGTACTGCTTGGCTGCATGTTACCGATCTGTGGCGTGAAGCATAAATAAGATAGTTGAAGGTTAGACCGACGCCTGAGAAGGGGCAAATTAGGATTTCTAAAAACTAAGGCTCCTAAAAACTACAACTACTAAGCAAAACCTATGCAATATTAATCTAGCTATGTGCAATAAGGTTTTTCTAAGTGTTGCTAACTTTACCGAGGCCAAGTCATGCATCCGTGTTCCACCTAGAAACTAACCTATCAAGCTTGTCTAGGAATGTAAGCACACAATTACAAGAAAGTAAATGCGGAAGCTAAAAGGATAAGTAGAGAAATGCAAACTCCCGATGATGATGATGTAGGCGATGGCACACAATGGAGACACGGAGCTTTTTCCTAAGGTTCAGTGAGGCAAACGTACCTCTACCCTGTACTCCTCATTTGGCACCCCCCGTAGTTCTTTGCTCTCACGTAGTCCTCAATGGAATACAGCCTCGCCCACACATGGGTGGAGGATGGCAAAGTGACTTCAGCGGAAGTCAAGCAACCCTAGTCGGGTCTCCGGATATCCCTGGTACACACCCACATGAACCCTTCTCTCGCTTAGTCTTGGACTACGGCCTCACCCACGCAAGGTTAGAGGATTGTCGGGTGAGAGCCAGTGGACTGGCTCTATTGCCTCTAGAGTGATGAGTGATGTCAACAGAACTCAAGACCCAGAAGGACTTGGGAACAAGGCCTCCAATGGATTAGAGGCCTTCCAATGGATTGGAGGTAGATGGAGAAGAAAAGCCCTCCGAAGGATAAGAGGCATGCTTGGTATCGGTCGGCCATGGGAGTTCTCTACACGATGTTGGCAATGGCACACGATGGAGATAAGGAGATTTTTCCTGAAGTTTGGGGAGGCCAACATGCCTCTACCCCCTACTTCTCATTTGGCACCCCCACAGGCTTTGCTCTCATGCAATCCTCAAAGGAGTGCATCCTCACCCACGCAAGGGTGGAGGATGGCAAAGTGACTTCCACAGAAGTCAAGCAACCCTAGTCGGGTCTCTGGATATCCATGGTACACACCCACACAAGCCCTTTTCTTGCATAGTCTTGGACTACGGCCTTGTCCATGCAAGGGTAGAGGATTGTTGGGGCTGTTGGGGTCTTCTGAGTCCTTCTCACGGAGGTACGCAGTTGTCTCCACTATGGGAAGCTTTTGGCCAATGTGCCGAGGGCCTTCTGAGAGCCAATGGACCGGCTCCATTGCCTCTGGAGTGATGAGTGATTATCAACAGAAGTCAAGCCCTAGAAGGATTTGGGCACAAGTCCTTCGATGGACAGGAGGCCCTCCAATGGACTGGAGGTAGATGGAGATGAAAGTCCGCCGAAGGACAGGAGGCATGCTCGGCCTCGGTCGGCCATGGAAGTTTTGTACATGGAGGAGACACATGGCAAGGGTAGGTGTAAGACCTCCAAAGGACTTGCGAGGCGACCCCAATCGACAGTGGATGCCAGGTGCCACCGCGATGCTGCAACCCGAGTGCATGGTGCGAAGACATGCGAGGGCCATGGCAGATTCGCTCACCAAGTTACCATGACTCGGCGAATGGGCTCAATTCTCACTGAGATAGAGTAGAGTGGTCTGTTCCAGGCCCAAGAAGGAAATCCTAAAGTTTCCTGATTTTGGACTTCAAAACCGGGGGTCGATCGGTGGATTTGGACTACTGGCCACGTGGACGTCATCCAGTAGTTAGCATGCAACTAAAGAAGATCAAGACTCCATCGCGGTCGTCCATCCCCGAGAAAGTTGGGTCTTTTGCAGTTTAGCCCCTATGGGCGTTTCTGTAATATGGGGTCTTATTGTAAACTGAGTCAGCTAGGCCTAGGGTATATATACCTAAGTGGCTGGTCATTTAGGTGACTCTTCCACCTCTAGAAACCCTAGGCTTAGCTTTCCAACCAGCCAAGTGCTTAGAGTGTAAACCGGGTGCTAATCTAGGATTTGGAGTCCCCTAGAGCTATTACTTTGCATTAGTGGGAGGATGAAGGGTGGTAGGCTATGAGGAACCTTGTAAGAACTATTATCCACCTCTAATACAAGGAAGATTCATCTCCAATTTGTGCTCATGTGTGCAGGCATATCGTTCCCCCTTTCTAGTTTGGATTTTGGATGAAACTCAAAGGCATTTGGGGATTTGCTTTGCCCGCGAGTTAATCATGTTCTTTTGGCTCTTTTGGACTTGCTAGGGATGTGGAGATTATGACTTAGTTCATCTCAATCCCACAGGATTGCCATGGCCAAGTTGTTCTTGAGTTTTCCCCTTTCTTGGCCAAAGATTGCCTTCTCACGAGATCTGAAATTCCCGCTAATCCCTGAGACATTTTGAGTTGATCTTTTGGGAATAGCTTTGGAATAGGGTCTAGATAGCCTATGCAAAATCTCGTGAAGGTTGGACAAGATTTGGTCAAGTTTTGGGTCTATGAACTCAAGTTTTGAGTCCACTGGACTATCGACCTCTACCACCGGACTATCCGGTAATCTACCGGACTGTCCTACCGCTTGCACCGAATAGTCCGGCATTGGACCTTGTCTAGGTCTTTACCGGACAGTCCGGCGTGTCTTACCGGACAGTTTGGTGCCACCGGACTTTGGCATCAGACTGTCCTATGCCACTGGACACTGCTACCGGACAGTCTTATAGCCTCTACCGGACAGTCCGATAGAGCCTACCAGATAGTATGGTGTGGCCAGGGCTACTGCCCTGCTTTAGCTATTTCATTCTTCCGTTGTGTTTTTGCGTCGGATTTGCTTTTCCCACTGTCTGACCATACTCTTTGCTTACTGTGTTCCAATAAGTCACATTTCGGTGCGGTGAGTGTTGAGTGGTGAACTTGCGAGCTTCGTTGCTTGCGGTGACTTGTGATTAGTGTGGTCATTGAGTTGCTTGCTTTTTCTCACCTAGTGCATATCCTTTTAGTGGACAGCACCTTGCGCTTGCTAGATACGTATCTGTTCAGTGGATGGTGTTTAGCCTGGGTTCTTGTGAGGTTTCAGCGCACCAAGTTTGGGGGTTGTGATTTCGAATTTTCAAGTGGTCTTATTCACCCCCCTCTAGTCGCACGTCTCGGTCCTACAAGTAGTATCAGAGCCGGTTAGGTTTCTTCATACCTTTACCGGTGAGAAACTAGTAGCAACTATGGTGCACTCCAGGAAGGTTCCGGTTCTCGGCTCGGATGGCTGTCCCTACTCGAAGGGTATTATGAAAGCTTTCTTACTTAGCCAGAGTGAGGACATATGGAATGCTACTCAGAGTATGAGTTTTGCTGTGCTTCCCATTGCCGAGCGTACCACACCGGCGCTCATTGCTCAGCACGAGGCGAACTACAAGGCCGTGAACTTTCTCTTCTTTGGACTTGGTCCGGTGGACTATGAGAGAGTGAGCCATCTAGGATACCACCCGTGAGATCTGGTCCATGCTCAGTGCACACCATGAGGGGACGATGACAGTTACGGGTCGTCTTGTGGAGACTTACTGGCGTGAATATGAGAATTTCGCCCAGAAGCCGGGAGAGTCCGTCGATGCTTTTTTTGGTCATTTTCAATCGATCATCAACAACTCCATGTCAACTCTACCCCCTGCTACTCTCCCATACACTGACCATCAGCTAGGCTATCAAGCTGTTGTATTCCTTGGATAGGAAAGTATGGGAGATCAAGAAGAACTCTATTCTTGAGTCGGTAGGGTATGACACCTTGGGTGTAGAGGAGCTCTATAGCAAGCTTAAGGCCACATAGGTGGATTACCAGATGACAGATATTTTCGATGGTACTGGCTCCAAGAGCCTAGCCTTGGCATTCTAGCTCCAAGGAAGCTGCTACTAACCCCATACTTTATGGTTTTTCATTTTCTGCTTTGATGTCTGTGACAGAGGAGCCATTGGCATCACTTGAGGATGAAGAGCTTTGTCTGGTGTCTAGTCGCTTTCAGCGCACCTATGACAATCGGATGAGCAAGAAGAGGGGCGAGGGGCCCAAATGCTTTGAGTGCGGAGAGGTTAGCCACTTCATTGCCGAGTGCCCGAACAAGCGGAATGACTATGACAAGAAGGGCAAGAGGCCACTCCCGCGACTCCAAGAAGTACCACTCTGGCAAGCACGACTATGGCAAGCGCGACCACGCCAAGCACCACTTTGGCAAGATCAAGAACTTCAGGAAGGCTTTCAAGAGGTACCAGAAGGATAATCGTTAGCGGGACAAGGCTTTCTTCACCGAGCTTGGTGGCCTTTGCAGCAAAATGTCCTCCTCCTCCTCATCCTCGTCAAGTTCAAGTGATGAGGAGATCATCACCAAGTGGGACAAGAGGAGGGATAAAGGTGGTCCAGCTAGTCTCTGCTTCAGTCTCCACCAAGTCCAAGCGCAAGCACAAGATGAACAGGAGATCATTTTGCTCCATGGCACTTGAGGACAATGATGACAAGGACAATGACAATGACTCCTCTGATGATGAGGTAAGCTCCTGAGCAAGCTGAGATTCTTGAGATGTTGGAGAAGAATAGTCGTGAGTTGAAAGCCTAGGACAAGGTGTTAGAGAAGGCAGCCAAGAAGCCTGCACCACACAAGACCACACAACCACCTCACCAGAAGCCTAAGGTTCAGCCCCAACCTATGCCCAAGAGACCTGTCTACCACTGTGATTTTTGGAAGCGGAAAGGCCACTTGGAGCAGTTTTGCTTTAGGAGGAAGCGAGTTGAAGAGGCAGGAGAGAGCCTGGGGGGAACCATGATCAGTTCTACCATGGTGGCAGGAAGGATCCTTCCCATCATGGTGAGATGAGAGACCGCTTTGCTCATGGTGAGAGAGTATGCGGTTTTCAAGCCTATGCTCTCGGTGGTGAGAGACGCTTTGCCAGTCGAGCTCCCAGTCATTTTCAGCATGGATATGTACCTTGTGACCCATGCTTTGGTAGAGGGTTTGTGAGTCCACACTTTCGAGGTCGTGGTTACCCAGATCATCGTGATTCTTACTTTGACTGTGTTTACCCCACCTTTGAGTAGATGGCTCAGCACTGGTTCAGTAGTTTTACTAACCCTAGTGCCGAACCATTTTCTCACTCTCGCTTTTCTTGATTTTGCAGGATCGAGGCCTAGAGGACATATGGATCATGGACTCTGGCTGCTGTAGGCACATGACAGGGCATCGTAGATGGTTTTATAGCCTCAACCCCATGAGCACCAAGGAGTACATCACATTCGGGGATAATGGTCAAGGTAAAGTGTTGGGTGTTGGTGGTGTTTCGCTTTCTGCCAAGCTTTCCCTGAGAGAAGTTGGTTTGGTGAAGAGTTTGTGGTTCAATTTGGTTTCTGTCTCTCAACTTCTCATGGAAGGGTTCGAGGTTCGATTTAAGGAGGGCTATTCTTGTGTGCTTGATGCTAAGGAAAACCTTGTTTGTCGGATTTTGCCCTACTGGGCAGGTTTTTAAGGTTGACCTTGCATATATTTCTGGCCCTCCTCGGTGTTTGGTAGTTGGTCCCTCTGCTGATATCTTGAAGTAGCATAGGAGGCTTGGCCATTTGAGTTTTGATCTGCTAGTCAGGTTGAGCTCAATTGCTTTGATCCGAGGATTGCCTATTTTGAAAGCAGAGAAGGACTTAGTGTGCCACCCTTGTCGTCATGGCAAGATGGTTGCTGCTTCTCATGCTTCTATTAGTCAGGTTATGACCTCTTACCTAGGTGAGTTATTGCATATGGACACAGTTGGTCCTGCTTGGGTACAGTTGGTCAGCAGCAAGTGGTATGTGCTTGTCGTAGTAGATAACTTTTCTCGCTTTTCGTGGGTGTTCTTCATGGAGTTCAAAGATGAGGCTTTCAGTTTTGTTCAGGATCTGGTCTTGAGGTTGAGAAATGAGAGTGATAAGGCCATGAGGTCTATCCACAGTAACAATGGCAGGGAATTTCGTTACCCTCGATTCGGAACCTTCTGTCGTGACCTAGGTCTCGAACACCAATTCTCCTCTCCTTATACCCCACCTCAGAATGGTGTCGTGGAATGAAAGAACCGCACAATTGTTGAGATGGTGCGGACAATGCTCGATGAGCATAGGACTCTACGACACTTTTGGGCTGAGGCTATGAATACGGCCTATTACATTACCAACCGCATCTTTCTACGAGCTTTCTTAGGGAAGACCTCGTATGAGCTATGGTTTGTTAGGCAGCCTAGCGTCAAGCACCTACGTGCATTTGGCTACTGAAGCTTTGTGCTCAAAAGGGGGGAGGGCATTTAGACAAATTTGAATCTCGCTCCTTGGATGGTATTTTCCTTGGGTACGTCTCTAGTTCTAGAGCATATAGAGTGTGGATCCTTGATACCTAACAAGTGGTTGAGACCTGTGAGGTTTCCTTCAATCAATCTTTGCCTTGCACAACCCCTGCATTTGAGCTTTCAGGTGATGATGTAGAAGGTGCCCCCATCTTTGAAGATGAGGAAGGTCAAGTAGATGCTGGTGATGCAGCAGCCACTACACATGTTGCAGCTCCTGCCCTCTCTGCTACAAGCTTTGAATACGAAGGGGGACCCTTGCCGATGGCTTCCTCCTCGCTCCCCTGAGTACAAGCTTGAGCAAAGGCTAGCCCCACTGAGGACGCAGGGAAGGTGTCCTCCGAGATTGTTCCATCTCAGTAGGTCCAGTGGGATCACCCTCCACACAAGATCATTGGTGATTTGCATGCGGGGACCTTGAGGTTCCTGACTGCAAATCAAGCAAGGCCGTGAAGGAATCTTCATCCATCAAGCCAAGTACCTGAAGGACATTCTAAAGAAGTTTGATATGGGAGACTCCAAGCCTATGTCAACTCCCATGTCAACACAAATGGCGCTTGGTGCAGATTGTGATGCCCTAGGCATCTCAAGTGCATTACACTAAAATCATTAGCATAATGACATCTTTTCAAAGACATTTTATTTTGAGAACATGCATAAATTAGGTCAACTGAGCAACTAAACTTAGCTTTCAGAAAAGCTGTGTTTGTATTGCGGATATAACTTAAATACAATTGTGATTTTTATAAAACCTTACATACCAAACTTGTAGGCAATTCCATAAGGAATGACTTTGGTATTTTGTGTCTTGGCATGCATGAATGTTGAAATCTAGTTTTGGGTCATTTTATGTGAAAATGTGACTTCTGCCAAATTCAGCCCTGTTTGGTAAATTCAAACTTTTGTGGAACAAAATTCAAAATCTTGCCATATCATGAATACCAAAGTTGTAGTTCATGAGATTCTATACAACATTGGTATATTTCACCTTTCATGAAAATGTACCTAAAATGGACTTTTATAATTTCCAAGTTGGGGGTTTCAAATGGTCAAACAGGAGTCAGCAAGTTAATTTCAAATTTAAATCATTTTATATTTGGAATATGGTATAGGTCCTTTTGACAAAGTTGTAGATTTCAAAAATTACAACATTTCATTCAATTGGGTCTTTTCCAAATTCGGCTCCTAAATTGGTCAAATTTGCGAAATTCAGAAACCTGATCAGCTGGTCAAAGGGGGTTTATCTTTTTCGTTTTTCTTTTATTTTCTCGTCCCTATGACAAGCGGGACCCACCTGTCAGGCCGCCCGCGCCAGCGCACGGATGGATTTTCCCCGCTCCCTCGCCCGATGCACCGAGTCCATACACCGTACTCTCTATTCCTGGGATTGGGCCCACCTGTCAGCCACAGTGGTCCATAGACCCGGTTCACCCGCGCACCTCCCTCTTCTCTCCCCGCCCGCGCGCGCCCACGCGGCGCTGCGCGCCGAGCAGCCGTGGCCACGCGCCGGCCTTCCCGGCCGCCGCGGCCACGCGCCGCTGCCGCGCGCGGACAACGCGCACGGCGCGCCACCGGGGCGAGGCCGAGGCCGACCCTATTTCCCGAGCTCTTCTCCACGCGCTCAAGCTCTCTGTTTTTTCCCCCTTTCACTCTCGCGCGTCCGCCATTGCTGGAGCACCGCGAGCTCGTCCCCAGCCCCTTCCGCCCGCTCCCGAGCTCAACCGTCACCACGCCGGACTTCGTCGCCCTCGACTCCATCCTTCCGCACTAGCCTAGGCCACTGATTTCGTCCCGACGCCGCCCACCGCGCCGCCGGAGTTCGTCGCCTCTGCTCATCGTCGTCCCACCTCCTCGCGCCCTCTCCCGTCGATTGAAGTAGGGGGTAAGACTCCCCATACTCCTCTCTCTCTCCCCGGCACTCCGCGGCGAGCTCCCGAGCCCCGCAGGGCCGGGATTGGCCGCGCGCCACCGGAGCTTCCCCTCCCGTCGCGAGGAGGAAGACGACGGGAGGAGGAAGATGAACATTTTGCGCTATCGCCCTCAGAGTTTAACAGTTTTATGTTTCCATACCGAGCACTGTGTACTGAGTCTTGTAAATCTTGCACGGGGACCCTCAGAAGCTATGGATATTTATATATAGGTCCTGGATCTGTTCAGTTTCGTTTTAAAATGCTTTTAAAAATGCTGAAACTTTGAAAAATCATAGTAAAGTGGGTAAAAATCCAAAAATAGCAAACTTTGTTGCACTGGGTTCCTAATAAATAGATCTACAGGATGGGTATGATGGTTGAGTAGGAAAGGACAGTTTTGCCCCTGTTTTTATTCAAACATGTAAAACCCTAATAAATAGGAAATAAGGACTAAATGATCTCCAAAAATAGCCAAATTTGAGCAGGGACCTTGTTACCATGTGTGGGTTCTGTATAAATTTTGTTGGCCCTAACACTTACTTTTGAATTACTATTTTGCCCTTGTCTTTCACTAAGCACATATTAATCTTAAGAAAAAAGATTAATATGGTGAATAGTGTTTCAAAATGACTTTAAGTTTGATATGAGCTATAGTTATGGAGAAACTTGCTAGAGTTGGAGATGATGCATGTAAGGTTTTGACTCTAATTGGAAACTGGTAGAAATAATGCATATTTATGTAAGCTTCGGTCGCTTCACATGAAGCGATGCTACCTCGCCACGCACACCCCACGTTATTTTATGTGACAAGCTAAGCTATCGTAGATGATGGCTTGTACGATTTCTTAGTATGAAACAACTTTCGCCTCAATATGCATAACTCTATATCATAAATCATAAGTTCACTGTTTTACTGCATTACACTCGCATCATAAAGCAAGCATTGCACTAATACATGCTCCAATTGCATCATGTCATGCATATAGAGTCCACGAACGAAGAACCACCGCCGAACCAACCCGTCGCGGAGGAACCAGAAGAGGAGTTGCACCAAGAACCAGAGGGCCAGCAGCAGGAACCCGACTACGCTCCGGAGGAAGCTACTGACCCTAGTGAAGAAGGTAGGCAGGACCATACTCAACCCAGCAAATAATTTATACTTGATGATTACGCATATGCATTAGGAGTTACTTGGAACCAATTGCATTAGACTTCCTGGCCGCCCTGGCCCTAGCACCTATACATAGAGTTCGTAGGACGAGTATGCCTAGAAATTGCTAGGTACGAGTAGACACGAGTGTGTGTACTCGTCACGTAGGTGTTTTTCAAAGTTACAAAAGCTTACAGTATATCATTTATTACTGTTGCTCATGAATTAAATGGAGACCGGGCGGAGATTTATTTCAGTATATGCATTTCATAAGGTTGCACTTTGGACTCCGCCCGAGTCGCATAAGGCCCGTTCGCTGTTCGCCTGCTGATCGGCATAACATTGCTAGAGTGCTTAACCGGGAAATGGGACCGGTGAAGTCTTACCTGGGTTTGTCCGGAGTTTTCAAGGCTCCGCTCATCCACTTGCTGGAGGCCGATGGGCCCGGGGGCGCTTGTACTCGAGGGAGGGCTGACCCGGTGCGACCGTGGTATCGCTCCTGAGGGGGCACAACCCGGGGGTTAGGTGAGGGCGCTTTGAATCTTGGGACAAGACAGGTGGAGATGGGGGCTATATGTGGGAACGCGATGGCTAGTAAGCATATACCCCTGGCATGATAGTTATTCCCGGGAATTAAAAATCGATTCGAATCGCTGATGCCCACCAGGTGTGGGAATGCTGATAGTGCACACGGGCAACGTAGTAACTACTTAAACTCTCGGTATTTTAATACTCATGGTTTTTGGAATACTACATGTATGAACTGAGTTGTTACCTTACTGAAATTTACTATTATGTTGGCAATCATACAGACAATGAAAACTTGCTGTTATGTTAAATAAGTTGCTGTTAAAAACTAAAAGCTAAGGATTCACTTGCTAGTAAGCCGCTTCGCGTCAGCCGTAAGCCATTTCCATTAAGACCTACTGAGTAATTAGTACTCAGGGTTTGCCCCACATTTTGAGCGCAGGTATGGAGTTCATGGTGTGTACTTGTGTTGGAGGCGGGGCATGCCCTCATTTAGGATGAGGTAACTGAGTGGCACGAGGGCAACACCGGTGGGCTCGATGTTGTGCCTCTAATGCAAAACTTTTGGGTGATAGCAAGGTGACCTATAAACTTATATTTCCGCTGTGAGAAACATTCGAACTTGCCACCTTAAAACTTTATGTTGGACTTGTATTTTATGTAAAATCTGGTTTGTAATTAAGTCTAATTTTATGCTATTCAACTGCCTGTGATGATGTTTCTGTTGTGGCTCCATCGTGAGTCAGATGTGTATGATGTCGGTTCCTCTGGGAAAAGGTAATATCGGGAGTCGAATGACTCTCGACGGACGACCGGGTTTAGTTCGGTCTAATCGCACTGCGAGCCAGAGGTGGCAGGTGTGCTTAGCCCGGATTAAATCGGCGGTTCCGCCACAGCTGGTATCAGAGCCGATCATACACAGACAACAGACATATCATCCAGTTTTGATTTGCAAACCTATTTTCGAAAACCTTTTTTTCGAAGAATTTGAAAAATGAGAGTATCGATATGCCCATATTAAGGATGTTAGTGAAATGCCAGGTGACATCGCTAACATTCTAACCTAGATAGAACTCATATGCATATTCGGCGCTTTGGGAAGCAACATTTCGGCCATAGCTATCCCCAGTACTGGCGGAGCGCTATTGGGATTTGCGGACTGTTGCGAACCCTGCATTCATGCTGATAGGGCAGAACTCTTTAAGGGGGGTGGTCACGCCATTGGAGTGTTTCGTGACCACTTTTCCTTCAACCAAAATTATAGCAAGATCTTGTTGGCCACCGTTTCTCTCCCCAGTAATTCCCCAGTACTGGAGGAACACTGGGTGTGTTGGGAGAAATGGCGCCACTACGTCGTCCACCAGACGTAGCTTAAAGAAATTCGTGGATACCACTTCTAGGGTTAGAGTGGTAATGATTGGTCATGGTAATGATGTTGGTATGCGCATGCATTTTTTCTGCAGGTACACTAACCACGTGCGAAATTAAGAACGAGTAGAGAACGACTAGTTGCATTAGAGAGTGCCGTGCATATATGTCACCGGATACTCGCTAGATATATAAATTATACATAAGGTGTGTGATGTGAGAACGAATAGGACGAGTCATGCATCATGTTTACTTTTACTTGTTCATACTTGGGGGATTATTGTTAAAAGTCAAATAAGTAAAATGAAAGATTCAAAGATGTTTTCTGCACTCATCACCCACTTAACCGTTGAAATTATTTGCAACCTATGCCTATCACTGATTAAAGTCTCTTATTTAAAAACAGATGGCCAGGACCAAGCAAACCGCTCGTAAGGCCACCAGTGCGAGGGGACTCTGCGTACAGGAGGGAAGGGCTGCTCCCCTCCCACCAGTGACCCACACCCCTCCTCATCTTGAGAACGGGATGGTCCACACCCGTTGCCGTGAGGAGAACGGCCTTGCACAGATTCTTTGTCGGGCTCTGCGTGAGATGAGGCGCAGACCGTGCCCCTTCTTCTCTGTGCAGACAGTGCACGCGGAGGGACACTGCATGGCCAGTGTTGTCGTTCCTTCGAGCCACACCGCGGTCCGGCAGACGATCACCGTCTACGGGGCCAATGAGGAGGACGCCTACGACAAGGTCACCTTAGCAGCCATCACCTCACTCAGCTCCTCGGGTGCAGCAGGGATGCCTGTGCTGCGCTACCTCCCCACCGACGGCTACGACGACGAGTGGCTACGTCGTCACAACATGCTGGAGGAGCGGATTGACACCAGGCCCTATGCTGCGACCATGCAGTTTGCTCACAGCGTACACAGGATGTACCTCCATGCTGAGGACCGTGTCTCTCACTACCGCGATCAGCACATGTATGCACAGGACCGTATTGAGGAGCTGGAGGCAGAGTTGGCCGAGGCACAGCAGCGCCTGGCACAGTACGAGCAGGACCCTTCAGTTGCCCCTGTGGTGGAGGATGAGGACAGCATGGTGTCTGACGCGCGTAACGGGCGTTAGAGAGTTTGATGATAGCACTGTGTGGTGAAGCTTTTTGTAAATGGTGCACGTTATGAGCGATGTTTTGTATTATACCGCTCCGTGCATTTTGCCATGACTGTACTAAACAATGGTGAAGTCGAGAGAACTCACTTATGTACGTCATGTAACCCGATGTAGAACCTTAAGCTAGTGTTTCGATGTGACGAGATGGACCACATATGTACTAAGTAAACCCTTAGTTTATTAAGACACTATAAGTATGGTTGTAGTAACTGCTGAATGCGCATGGACAATGTGAAATGATGCGATGCCTTTAAGCTTGGCCTTGCGAGATAGAGTCTAACTGTTTTGTTATAAATTTACCTGTAATCACAAATTGTTTATAGCCCTATGATCTTTCTATCACCATGTCTTTGCGCAAGGGCTATTGGACTGAACCCGTATGACTCCATTTTGCAGATGGTGAACACTCGTACTGGTCAGTCATCGGGGCAGTCAGCGCAAGGCGCTCCACCCCCGCCGGAGTTGGCCACCTTGGTGGTCCAACAAGCTGAGTTGATCCGTTTACTAGCAGAAGACCGCCAGGCCCATGGGCAACAACAGCCGCGGGAGTACCGGCCACGTGGCATTACCTACCAGGATTTCGAGGGGCTGCGACCCCCGGTTTTCACCAATTGCCCCGAGCCACTGGCGGCAGATGACTGGCTTCGTTCCGTCCAGTCCAAGTTCACCCTTCTGCCAGGGATCAATGAGCAAGAGAAGGCTCGATATGCTGCTCAGCTTCTTCATGGGCCTGCGGGAGCGTGGTACGCCACTTTCCTCGCCATGCAGGAGGAGGGCCATGAGCCCACATGGGAGGAGTTCCGTTAGGCTTTCCGGGCCCACTACATCCCGGCAAGTTTGATGGAACAAAAGCGTCGCGAGTTCCGAGACCTCAGGCAGGGTAGCAGGACCGTCATGGAGTATGTGCAGACCTTTATCCACCTCTCTCAATATGCTCCGAGAGATGTTGCTACTGAGCTGGAGCGGGCCGAGAGACTCCTAGAGGGCCTTGACCCTACCCTCCGGACTCACTTGGCACGGCGCTACCAGAGCTTCACTGAGCTGGTGGACACTGCTCTCGACAGGGAGAATCGTTTACGTGCCGCTAACGAGGATCAGAAGGGCAAAAGGATAGCCAACACATCAGCGACGGGCCCTTCACAGAAGCAGAAGACCGCATACAAGCCTCAACAGCAAAATTATCAGTAGTTTCGCTATGTGGTCTGACCCAACCAACCAAGGTGGATCCATCGGGCGGCACCGCAGCAACAGTACCCCATCTATCGAGCACCCACACAATTGCCAGCTCCCCGTGCTCCCATTGTTCCGGGACCGGGCGCTCCTTGTTACAACTGCGGCAAGATTGGCCATTTCAGTAAGGACTGCAGAGCGCCTCGCAGGATCCAAGGTCCTATTCCTGCGGGTGGAAACTATCAGAGCAAGCCGAAGGGATTCGTACCCAAGACAGGTCGAGTGCACTATGTGCACATGGAGCAGATCCCTGCAGGAGAGCCTGTTCTCGCCGGTACGTTCATGGTCAACGGTCAGCCGACCGTCGTGTTATTTGATTCAGGGGCTACTCATACTTTCATTATTCAGTCATATACATCTAAGCGTGGGGTAAAGACTTCACGTATAAAAGAGAAATATCAAATTACCGCCCCGGGGAACCCGATAAATACAAATCTGATAGTGAAAGGGTTAAGGTTGAGTATAGGAGAGGAAGATTTCACAATCAACCCTGTGGTGCTGCCACACCGGGGGATTGATATCATCTTAGGGATGAATTGGATGACAGAAAACAATGCAGTCCTGGATATTGGCAGCAGGACAGTGCAGTTAAGGTCTAGTGTCAGCGGCAAGATTCTACGAATACACATGCCAAACCAAAAACACATGACCCCCACGGTTAATGCGACTGAACTACAAGAGGTTAAAAATATACCGGTAGTATGTGAATTCCCGGACGTGTTTCCGGAAGAACTTCCTGGATTACCACCAAAACGGGATGTAGAGTTTACTATTGAACTCGTTCCAGGCACGGCACCTGTATCAAAAAGACCATACAGGATGCCACCTGATGATTTAAAGGAATTGAAAACATAGCTACAAGAACAATTAGACAAAGGGTTCATTAGGCCTAGTTCATCACCGTGGGGTTGTCCAGCTCTCTTTGTTGAGAAAAAGGATCATGGTGGAAAAAGATTGTGTGTTGACTATCGGCCACTGAATGCAGTGACCGTCAAAAACAAATACCCACTGCCACACATTGACATTCTATTTGATCAGTTAGCTGGGGCTAAGGTCTTTTCTAAAATTGACCTAAGGTCTGGCTACTATCAGATGAAGATTAGAGAAGAGGATATACCCAAGACAGCATTCTCTACCAGATACGGCTTGTATGAGTACTTGGTCATGTCATTTGGACTAACCAACGCACCGGCTTTCTTCATGTATATGATGAACTCGGTGTTTATGAATGAACTCGATAAGTTCGTGGTGGTATTCATAGATGACATACTAATCTACTCCAAAAATGAGAAAGAACATGAAGAACATTTAAGAATCGTGCTCACTCGGCTCAGAGAGCATAAGCTTTATGCCAAGTTTAGCAAGTGTGCATTCTGGCTGAAAGAAGTGAGTTTCTTGGGTCATGTGCTATCTAAAAAGGGAGTCGCAGTTGACCCTAACAAAGTAGAAGATGTGCTAAATTGGAAGCAACCAGAGACCGTGACTGAAATCCGGAGTTTTCTTGGTTTAGCGGGCTACTACCGCCGCTTTATCAAAGATTTCTCCAAAATTGCAAAACCCATGACCTCATTGACCAAGAAAAATGCCAAGTTCATTTGGAATCCGAATTGTGAAGAAGCTTTCCAAACCTTGAAGAAATTGTTAACCTCAGCACCAGTGCTAGCTCAACCAGATATTACCAAGCCTTTTGGGGTGTACTGTGATGCCTCCGGTAATGGGCTTGGTTGTGTCTTGATGCAAGAAGGAAGAGTAATTGCTTATGCCTCCCGTCAATTGAGGAAACATGAAGCCAACTATCCAACACATGACCTTGAGTTAGCCGCAGTCGTTCATGCATTAAAGATATGGAGACACTATTTATTAGGCAACACGTGTCACATCTACACTGATCACAAGAGTCTCAAATATATTTTCACTCAACCTGAAATCAATATGAGACAGAGGCGGTGGTTAGAGTTGATAAAAGATTATGATCTAGAGATACACTACCACCCAGGCAAGGCTAATGTGGTAGCAGATGCACTAAGCCGAAAAGCCCATTGCAATGTCATAGAAATCCGACCTACAGCAAGAGTAATCTGCTGTGAGATGAGTGACATTGAAACACCTCTGGGACAGCATGCAGAACTCTATAATATCATTATTGAGCCCACCATCAAGTCACAAGTCATAGAAGCTCAGAAGCAAGATAAGGGTATGGCGTATATTCGTGAGGGTATTAGTGAAGAGAAGAAGGCGTGTTTCACACTTGATGACCAAGGCATCCTGTGGTTCAAGAATCGTCTAGTGGTACCTAAGGACATGGAGTTGAGGAAGAGAATACTAGACGAAGCACACTCCTCAATACTCACGATACATCCGGGCAGCAATAAGATGTACCAAGACTTGAAGCAAAAGTTTTGGTGGACCCGCATGAAACGAGAGATCGCCAAGTACGTATCTGAGTGCGACGTGTGTAAGAAAGTAAAAGCTGATCACTTAAAGGCCGCTGGAATGCTTCAACCACTGGATGTTCCAGCTTGGAAATGGGAGGATATACACATGGATTTCATTGTGGGTTTACCTCGTACCCAAAAAGGATATGATTCCATATGGGTAATTATCGATAGGTTCACGAAATCTGCTCATTTCATTCCAGTCAAGACCACCTATCGAGCAAAGCAGTACGCTGAGTTATACCTTTCCAAGATCCTATCCTTACACGGGGTCCCGCGAACTATCACCTCAGATAGGGGTTCTCTGTTCGTTTCCCGCTTCTGGGAGCAACTGCAGACTGCCTTAGACACTACTCTTGTACGTAGTTCCGCTTACCATCCTCAAACCAGTGGTCAAGTAGAAAGAGTAAATCAAATCCTAGAAGACATGTTGAGGGCCTGTGCACTAACTTACTCCACCAAGTGGGATGAGTGTCTACCCTTGGCAGAGTTTGCTTATAACAATAGTTACCAAAAGAGTTTGGAAATGGCTCCTTTCGAGGCTCTTTATGGTAAGAGATGCAGAACACCACTAAACTGGTCCGAACCAGGAGAGCGTGTTACCTTTGGCCCTGATTTAGTGATAGAAGCCGAAGAACAGGTGAAACTCATACACCACCATCTCAAAAGAGCACAGTCCAGACAGAAAAGTTACTCGGATAAAAGGAGGAGGCCACTAGTCTTTGATGAGGGGGATCATGTGTATCTCAAAGTATCTCCGATGAAAGGGGTACAACGATTTGGGGTGAAAGGAAAGTTAGCACCAAGGTACGTTGGTCCATTCAAGATCATTGAAAAGTGCGGAGCCGTCGCTTATCGGTTAGAACTACCACCACATCTGGCTGCAGTTCATGATGTGTTTCACGTCTCACAACTAAAGAAGTGTTTAAGAGTGCCGGAGAAAGTGGTAGATACCTCTCAAGTTCAGATTGGACCAGATCTCACATACGAAGAACATCCCATAAAAATTCTCGATCAAAAGCAAAGATCAACCCGTCGGAAAACAATCAACTTTTACAAAGTTCAATGGAGTAATCACTCCGAAGAAGAAGCCACTTGGGAGCAAGAAGAATACCTACACACTAAGTATCCTGGTTTTCTACCATCCACTTTAAATCGGTATGTTACAACAGCTTAACTTCAGGATCTAAACTCAATACATGCATACACCATTGACTACAACCAACTTCACCACCCACATCACTTCAAAAATCTCGGGACGAGATTTCTTTAAGGGGGGTGGGTTGTGATGCCCTAGGCATCTCAAGTGCATTACACTAAAATCATTAGCATAATGACATCTTTTCAAAGACATTTTATCTTGAGAACATGCATAAATTAGGTCAACTGAGCAACTAAACTTAGCTTTCAGAAAAGCTGTGTTTGTATTGCGGATATAACTTAAATACAATTGTGATTTTTATAAAACCTTACATACCAAACTTGTAGACAATTCCATAAGGAATGACTTTGGTATTTTGTGTCTTGGCATGCATGAATGTTGAAATCTAGTTTTGGGTCATTTTATGTGAAAATGTGACTTCTGCCAAATTCAGCCCTGTTTGGTAAATTCAAACTTTTGTGGAACAAAATTCAAAATCTTGCCATGTCATGAATACCAAAGTTGTAGTTCATGAGATTCTATGCAACATTGGTATATTTCACCTTTCATAAAAATGTACCTAAAATGGACTTTTATAATTTCCAAGTTGGGGGTTTCAAATGGTCAAACAGGAGTCAGCAAGTTAATTTCAAATTTAAATCATTTTATATTTGGAATCTGGTATAGGTCCTTTTGACAAAGTTGTAGATTTCAAAAATTACAACATTTCATTCAATTGGGTCTTTTTCAAATTCGGCTCCTAAATTGGTCAAATTTTCGAAATTCAGAAACCTGATCAGCTGGTCAAAGGGGGTTTATCTTTTTCGTTTTTCTTTTATTTTCTCGTCCCTATGACAAGCGGGACCCACCTGTCAGGCCGCCCGCGCCAGCGCACGGATGGATTTTCCCCGCTCCCTCGCCCGATGCATCGAGTCCATACACCGTACTCTCTATTCCTGGGATTGGGCCCACCTGTCAGCCACAGTGGTCCATAGATCCGGTTCACCCGCGCACCTCCCTCTTCTCTCCCCGCCCGCGCGCGCCCACGCGGCGCTGCGCGCCGAGCAGCCGTGGCCCCGCGCCGGCCTTCCCGGCCACCGCGGCCACCGGAGCTTCCCCTCCCGTCGCGAGGAGGAAGACGACGGGAGGAGGAAGATGAACATTTTGCGCTATCGCCCTCAGAGTTTAACAGTTTTATGTTTCCATACCGAGCACTGTGTACTGAGTCTTGTAAATCTTGCACGGGGACCCTCAGAAGCTATGGATATTTATATATAGGTCCTGGATCTGTTCAGTTTCGTTTTAAAATGCTTTTAAAAATGCTGAAACTTTGAAAAATCATAGTAAAGTGGGTAAAAATCCAAAAATAGCAAACTTTGTTGCACTGGGTTCCTAATAAATAGATCTACAGGATGGGTATGATGGTTGAGTAGGAAAGGACAGTTTTGCCCCTGTTTTTATTCAAACATGTAAAACCCTAATAAATAGGAAATAAGGACTAAATGATCTCCAAAAATAGCCAAATTTGAGCAGGGACCTTGTTACCATGTGTGGGTTCTGTATAAATTTTGTTGGCCCTAACACTTACTTTTGAATTACTATTTTGCCCTTGTCTTTCACTAAGCACATATTAATCTTAAGAAAAAAGATTAATATGGTGAATAGTGTTTCAAAATGACTTTAAGTTTGATATGAGCTATAGTTATGGAGAAACTTGCTAGAGTTGGAGATGATGCATGTAAGGTTTTGACTCTAATTGGAAACTGGTAGAAATAATGCATATTTATGTAAGCTTCGGTCGCTTCACATGAAGCGATGCTACCTCGCCACGCACACCCCACGTTATTTTATGTGACAAGCTAAGCTATCGTAGATGATGGCTTGTACGATTTCTTAGTATGAAACAACTTTCGCCTCAATATGCATAACTCTATATCATAAATCATAAGTTCACAGTTTTACTGCATTACACTCGCATCATAAAGCAAGCATTGCACTAATACATGCTCCAATTGCATCATGTCATGCATATAGAGTCCACGAACGAAGAACCACCACCGAACCAACCCGTCGCGGAGGAACCAGAAGAGGAGTTGCACCAAGAACCAGAGGGCCAGCAGCAGGAACCCGACTACGCTCCGGAGGAAGCTACTGACCCTAGTGAAGAAGGTAGGCAGGACCATACTCAACCCAGCAAATAATTTATACTTGATGATTACGCATATGCATTAGGAGTTACTTGGAACCAATTGCATTAGACTTCCTGGCCGCCCTGGCCCTAGCACCTATACATAGAGTTCGTAGGACGAGTATGCCTAGAAATTGCTAGGTACGAGTAGACACGAGTGTGTGTACTCGTCACGTAGGTGTTTTTCAAAGTTACAAAAGCTTACAGTATATCATTTATTACTGTTGCTCATGAATTAAATGGAGACCGGGCGGAGATTTATTTCAGTATATGCATTTCATAAGGTTGCACTTTGGACTCCGCCCGAGTCGCATAAGGCCCGTTCGCTGTTCGCCTGCTGATCGGCATAACATTGCTAGAGTGCTTAACCGGGAAATGGGACCGGTGAAGTCTTACCTGGGTTTGTCCGGAGTTTTCAAGGCTCCGCTCATCCACTTGCTGGAGGCCGATGGGCCCGGGGGCGCTTGTACTCGAGGGAGGGCTGACCCGGTGCGACCGTGGTATCGCTCCTGAGGGGGCACAACCCGGGGGTTAGGTGAGGGCGCTTTGAATCTTGGGACAAGACAGGTGGAGATGGGGGCTATATGTGGGAACGCGATGGCTAGTAAGCATATACCCCTGGCATGATAGTTATTCCCGGGAATTAAAAATCGATTCGAATCGCTGATGCCCACCAGGTGTGGGAATGCTGATAGTGCACACGGGCAACGTAGTAACTACTTAAACTCTCGGTATTTTAATACTCATGGTTTTTGGAATACTACATGTATGAACTGAGTTGTTACCTTACTGAAATTTACTATTATGTTGGCAATCATACAGACAATGAAAACTTGCTGTTATGTTAAATAAGTTGCTGTTAAAAACTAAAAGCTAAGGATTCACTTGCTAGTAAGCCGCTTCGCGTCAGCCGTAAGCCATTTCCATTAAGACCTACTGAGTAATTAGTACTCAGGGTTTGCCCCACATTTTGAGCGCAGGTATGGAGTTCATGGTGTGTACTTGTGTTGGAGGCGGGGCATGCCCTCATTTAGGATGAGGTAACTGAGTGGCACGAGGGCAACACCGGTGGGCTCGATGTTGTGCCTCTAATGCAAAACTTTTGGGTGATAGCAAGGTGACCTATAAACTTATATTTCCGCTGTGAGAAACATTCGAACTTGCCACCTTAAAACTTTATGTTGGACTTGTATTTTATGTAAAATCTGGTTTGTAATTAAGTCTAATTTTATGCTATTCAACTGCCTGTGATGATGTTTCTGTTGTGGCTCCATCGTGAGTCAGATGTGTATGATGTCGGTTCCTCTGGGAAAAGGTAATATCGGGAGTCGAATGACTCTCGACGGACGACCGGGTTTAGTTCGGTCTAATCGCACTGCGAGCCAGAGGTGGCAGGTGTGCTTAGCCCGGATTAAATCGGCGGTTCCGCCACAGCTGGTATCAGAGCCGATCATACACAGACAACAGACATATCATCCAGTTTTGATTTGCAAACCTATTTTCGAAAACCTTTTTTTCGAAGAATTTGAAAAATGAGAGTATCGATATGCCCATATTAAGGATGTTAGTGAAATGCCAGGTGACATCGCTAACATTCTAACCTAGATAGAACTCATATGCATATTCGGCGCTTTGGGAAGCAACATTTCGGCCATAGCTATCCCCAGTACTGGCGGAGCGCTATTGGGATTTGCGGACTGTTGCGAACCCTGCATTCATGCTGATAGGGCAGAACTCTTTAAGGGGGGTGGTCACGCCATTGGAGTGTTTCGTGACCACTTTTCCTTCAACCAAAATTATAGCAAGATCTTGTTGGCCACCGTTTCTCTCCCCAGTAATTCCCCAGTACTGGAGGAACACTGGGTGTGTTGGGAGAAATGGCGCCACTACGTCGTCCACCAGACGTAGCTTAAAGAAATTCGTGGATACCACTTCTAGGGTTAGAGTGGTAATGATTGGTCATGGTAATGATGTTGGTATGCGCATGCATTTTTTCTGCAGGTACACTAACCACGTGCGAAATTAAGAACGAGTAGAGAACGACTAGTTGCATTAGAGAGTGCCGTGCATATATGTCACCGGATACTCGCTAGATATATAAATTATACATAAGGTGTGTGATGTGAGAACGAATAGGACGAGTCATGCATCATGTTTACTTTTACTTGTTCATACTTGGGGGATTATTGTTAAAAGTCAAATAAGTAAAATGAAAGATTCAAAGATGTTTTCTGCACTCATCACCCACTTAACCGTTGAAATTATTTGCAACCTATGCCTATCACTGATTAAAGTCTCTTATTTAAAAACAGATGGCCAGGACCAAGCAAACCGCTCGTAAGGCCACCAGTGCGAGGGGACTCTGCGTACAGGAGGGAAGGGCTGCTCCCCTCCCACCAGTGACCCACACCCCTCCTCATCTTGAGAACGGGATGGTCCACACCCGTTGCCGTGAGGAGAACGGCCTTGCACAGATTCTTTGTCGGGCTCTGCGTGAGATGAGGCGCAGACCGTGCCCCTTCTTCTCTGTGCAGACAGTGCACGCGGAGGGACACTGCATGGCCAGTGTTGTCGTTCCTTCGAGCCACACCGCGGTCCGGCAGACGATCACCGTCTACGGGGCCAATGAGGAGGACGCCTACGACAAGGTCACCTTAGCAGCCATCACCTCACTCAGCTCCTCGGGTGCAGCAGGGATGCCTGTGCTGCGCTACCTCCCCACCGACGGCTACGACGACGAGTGGCTACGTCGTCACAACATGCTGGAGGAGCGGATTGACACCAGGCCCTATGCTGCGACCATGCAGTTTGCTCACAGCGTACACAGGATGTACCTCCATGCTGAGGACCGTGTCTCTCACTACCGCGATCAGCACATGTATGCACAGGACCGTATTGAGGAGCTGGAGGCAGAGTTGGCCGAGGCACAGCAGCGCCTGGCACAGTACGAGCAGGACCCTTCAGTTGCCCCTGTGGTGGAGGATGAGGACAGCATGGTGTCTGACGCGCGTAACGGGCGTTAGAGAGTTTGATGATAGCACTGTGTGGTGAAGCTTTTTGTAAATGGTGCACGTTATGAGCGATGTTTTGTATTATACCGCTCCGTGCATTTTGCCATGACTGTACTAAACAATGGTGAAGTCGAGAGAACTCACTTATGTACGTCATGTAACCCGATGTAGAACCTTAAGCTAGTGTTTCGATGTGACGAGATGGACCACATATGTACTAAGTAAACCCTTAGTTTATTAAGACACTATAAGTATGGTTGTAGTAACTGCTGAATGCGCATGGACAATGTGAAATGATGCGATGCCTTTAAGCTTGGCCTTGCGAGATAGAGTCTAACTGTTTTGTTATAAATTTACCTGTAATCACAAATTGTTTATAGCCCTATGATCTTTCTATCACCATGTCTTTGCGCAAGGGCTATTGGACTGAACCCGTATGACTCCATTTTGCAGATGGTGAACACTCGTACTGGTCAGTCATCGGGGCAGTCAGCGCAAGGCGCTCCACCCCCGCCGGAGTTGGCCACCTTGGTGGTCCAACAAGCTGAGTTGATCCGTTTACTAGCAGAAGACCGCCAGGCCCATGGGCAACAACAGCCGCGGGAGTACCGGCCACGTGGCATTACCTACCAGGATTTCGAGGGGCTGCGACCCCCGGTTTTCACCAATTGCCCCGAGCCACTGGCGGCAGATGACTGGCTTCGTTCCGTCCAGTCCAAGTTCACCCTTCTGCCAGGGATCAATGAGCAAGAGAAGGCTCGATTTGCTGCTCAGCTTCTTCATGGGCCTGCGGGAGCGTGGTACGCCACTTTCCTCGCCATGCAGGAGGAGGGCCATGAGCCCACATGGGAGGAGTTCCGTCAGGCTTTCCGGGCCCACTACATCCCGGCAAGTTTGATGGAACAAAAGCGTCGCGAGTTCCGAGACCTCAGGCAGGGTAGCAGGACCGTCATGCAGTATGTGCAGACCTTTATCCACCTCTCTCAATATGCTCCGAGAGATGTTGCTACTGAGCCGGAGCGGGCCGAGAGACTCCTAGAGGGCCTTGACCCTACCCTTCGGACTCACTTGGCACGGCGCTACCAGAGCTTCACTGAGCTGGTAGACACTGCTCTCGACAGGGAGAATCGTTTACGTGCCGCTAACGAGGATCAGAAGCGCAAAAGGATAGCCAACACATCAGCGACGGGCCCTTCACAGAAGCAGAAGACCGCATACAAGCCTCAACAGCAAAATTATCAGCAGTTTTGCTATGTGGTCCGACCCAACCAACCAAGGTGGATCCATCGGGCGGCGCCGCAGCAACAGTACCCCATCTATCGAGCACCCACACAATTGCCAGCTCCCCGTGCTCCCATTGTTCCGGGACCGGGCGCTCCTTGTTACAACTGCGGCAAGATTGGCCATTTCAGTAAGGACTGCAGAGCGCCTCGCAGGATCCAAGGTCCTATTCCTGCGGGTGGAAACTATCAGAGCAAGCCGAAGGGATTCGTACCCAAGACAGGTCGAGTGCACTATGTGCACATGGAGCAGATCCCTACAGGAGAGCCTGTTCTCGCCGGTACGTTCATGGTCAACGGTCAGCCGACCGTCGTGTTATTTGATTCAGGGGCTACTCATACTTTCATTAGTCAGTCATATACATCTAAGCGTGGGGTAAAGACTTCACGTATAAAAGAGAAATATCAAATTACCGCCCCGGGGAACCCGATAAATACAAATCTGATAGTGAAAGGGTTAAGGTTGAGTATAGGAGAGGAAGATTTCACAATCAACCCTGTGGTGCTGCCACACCGGGGGATTGATATCATCTTAGGGATGAATTGGATGACAGAAAACAATGCAGTCCTGGATATTGGCAGCAGGACAGTGCAGTTAAGGTCTAGTGTCAGCGGCAAGATTCTACGAATACACATGCCAAACCAAAAACACATGACCCCCACGGTTAATGCGACTGAACTACAAGAGGTTAAAAATATACCGGTAGTATGTGAATTCCCGGACGTGTTTCCGGAAGAACTTCCTGGATTACCACCAAAATGGGATGTAGAGTTTACTATTGAACTCGTTCCAGGCACGGCACCTGTATCAAAAAGACCATACAGGATGCCACCTGATGATTTAAAGGAATTGAAAACACAGCTACAAGAACAATTAGACAAAGGGTTCATTAGGCCTAGTTCATCACCGTGGGGTTGTCCAGCTCTCTTTGTTGAGAAAAAGGATCATGGTGGAAAAAGATTGTGTGTTGACTATCGGCCACTGAATGCAGTGACCGTCAAAAACAAATACCCACTGCCACACATCGACATTCTATTTGATCAGTTAGCTGGGGCTAAGGTCTTTTCTAAAATTGACCTAAGGTCTGGCTACTATCAGATGAAGATTAAAGAAGAGGATATACCCAAGACAGCATTCTCTACCAGATACGGCTTGTATGAGTACTTGGTCATGTCATTTGGACTAACCAACGCACCGGCTTTCTTCATGTATATGATGAACTCGGTGTTTATGAATGAACTCGATAAGTTCGTGGTGGTATTCATAGATGACATACTAATCTACTCCAAAAATGAGAAAGAACATGAAGAACATTTAAGAATCGTGCTCACTCGGCTCAGAGAGCATAAGCTTTATGCCAACTTTAGCAAGTGTGCATTCTGGCTGAAAGAAGTGAGTTTCTTGGGTCATGTGCTATCTGAAAAGGGAGTCACAGTTGACCCTAACAAAGTAGAAGATGTGCTAAATTGGAAGCAACCAGAGACCGTGACTAAAATCCGGAGTTTTCTTGGTTTAGCGGGCTACTACCGCCGCTTTATCAAAGATTTCTCCAAAATTGCAAAACCCATGACCTCATTGACCAAGAAAAATGCCAAGTTCATTTGGAATCCGAATTGTGAAGAAGCTTTCCAAACCTTGAAGAAATTGTTAACCTCAGCACCAGTGCTAGCTCAACCAGATATTACCAAGCCTTTTGAGGTGTACTGTGATGCCTCCGGTAATGGGCTTGGTTGTGTCTTGATGCAAGAAGGAAGAGTAATTGCTTATGCCTCCCGTCAATTGAGGAAACATGAAGCCAACTATCCAACACATGACCTTGAGTTAGCCGCAGTCGTTCATGCATTAAAGATATGGAGACACTATTTATTAGGCAACACGTGTCACATCTACACTGATCACAAGAGTCTCAAATATATTTTCACTCAACCTGAAATCAATATGAGACAGAGGCGGTGGTTAGAGTTGATAAAAGATTATGATCTGGAGATACACTACCACCCAGGCAAGGCTAATGTGGTAGCAGATGCACTAAGCCGAAAAGCCCATTGCAATGTCATAGAAATCCGACCTACAGCAAGAGTAATCTGCTGTGAGATGAGTGACATTGAAACACCTCCGGGACAGCATGCAGAACTCTATATTATCATTATTGAGCCCACCATCAAGTCACAAGTCATAGAAGCTCAGAAGCAAGATAAGGGTATGGCGTATATTCGTGAGGGTATTAGTGAAGAGAAGAAGGCGTGTTTCACACTTGATGACCAAGGCATCCTGTGGTTCAAGAATCGTCTAGTGGTACCTAAGGACATGGAGTTGAGGAAGAGAATACTAGACGAAGCACACTCCTCAATACTCACGATACATCCGGGCAGCAATAAGATGTACCAAGACTTGAAGCAAAAGTTTTGGTGGACCCGCATGAAACGAGAGATCGCCAAGTACGTATCTGAGTGCGACGTGTGTAAGAAAGTAAAAGCTGATCACTTAAAGGCCGCTGGAATGCTTCAACCACTGGATGTTCCAGCTTGGAAATGGGAGGATATACACATGGATTTCATTGTGGGTTTACCTCGTACCCAAAAAGGATATGATTCCATATGGGTAATTATCGATAGGTTCACGAAATCTGCTCATTTCATTCCAGTCAAGACCACCTATCGAGCAAAGCAGTACGCTGAGTTATACCTTTCCAAGATCCTATCCTTACACGGGGTCCCGCGAACTATCACCTCAGATAGGGGTTCTCTATTCGTTTCCCGCTTCTGGGAGCAACTGCAGACTGCCTTAGACACTACTCTTGTACGTAGTTCCGCTTACCATCCTCAAACCAGTGGTCAAGTAGAAAGAGTAAATCAAATCCTAGAAGACATGTTGAGGGCCTGTGCACTAACTTACTCCACCAAGTGGGATGAGTGTCTACCCTTGGCAGAGTTTGCTTATAACAATAGTTACCAAAAGAGTTTGGAAATGGCTCCTTTCGAGGCTCTTTATGGTAAGAGATGCAGAACACCACTAAACTGGTCCGAACCAGGAGAGCGTGTTACCTTTGGCCCTGATTTAGTGATAGAAGCCGAAGAACAGGTGAAACTCATACACCACCATCTCAAAAGAGCACAGTCCAGACAGAAAAGTTACTCGGATAAAAGGAGGAGGCCACTAGTCTTTGATGAGGGGGATCATGTGTATCTCAAAGTATCTCCGATGAAAGGGGTACAACGATTTGGGGTGAAAGGAAAGTTAGCACCAAGGTACGTTGGTCCATTCAAGATCATTGAAAAGTGCGGAGCCGTCGCTTATCGGTTCGAACTACCACCACATCTGGCTGCAGTTCATGATGTGTTTCACGTCTCACAACTAAAGAAGTGTTTAAGAGTGCCGGAGAAAGTGGTAGATACCTCTCAAGTTCAGATTGGACCAGATCTCACATACGAAGAACATCCCATAAAAATTCTCGATCAAAAGCAAAGATCAACCCGTCGGAAAACAATCAACTTTTACAAAGTTCAATGGAGTAATCACTCCGAAGAAGAAGCCACTTGGGAGCAAGAAGAATACCTACACACTAAGTATCCTGGTTTTCTACCATCCACTTTAAATCGGTATGTTACAACAGCTTAACTTCAGGATCTAAACTCAATACATGCATACACCATTGACTACAACCAACTTCACCACCCACATCACTTCAAAAATCTCGGGACGAGATTTCTTTAAGGGGGGTGGGTTGTGATGCCCTAGGCATCTCAAGTGCATTACACTAAAATCATTAGCATAATGACATCTTTTCAAAGACATTTTATTTTGAGAACATGCATAAATTAGGTCAACTGAGCAACTAAACTTAGCTTTCAGAAAAGCTGTGTTTGTATTGCGGATATAACTTAAATACAATTGTGATTTTTATAAAACCTTACATACCAAACTTGTAGGCAATTCCATAAGGAATGACTTTGGTATTTTGTGTCTTGGCATGCATGAATGTTGAAATCTAGTTTTGGGTCATTTTATGTGAAAATGTGACTTCTGCCAAATTCAGCCCTGTTTGGTAAATTCAAACTTTTGTGGAACAAAATTCAAAATCTTGCCATGTCATGAATACCAAAGTTGTAGTTCATGAGATTCTATGCAACATTGGTATATTTCACCTTTCATAAAAATGTACCTAAAATGGACTTTTATAATTTCCAAGTTGGGGGTTTCAAATGGTCAAACAGGAGTCAGCAAGTTAATTTCAAATTTAAATCATTTTATATTTGGAATCTGGTATAGGTCCTTTTGACAAAGTTGTATATTTCAAAAAGTACAACATTTCATTCAATTGGGTCTTTTTCAAATTCGGCTCCTAAATTGGTCAAATTTGCGAAATTCAGAAACCTGATCAGCTGGTCAAAGGGGGTTTATCTTTTTCGTTTTTCTTTTATTTTCTCGTCCCTATGACAAGCGGGACCCACCTGTCAGGCCGCCCGCGCCAGCGCACGGATGGATTTTCCCCGCTCCCTCGCCCGATGCATCGAGTCCATACACCGTACTCTCTATTCCTGGGATTGGGCCCACCTGTCAGCCACAGTGGTCCATAGACCCGGTTCACCCGCGCACCTCCCTCTTCTCTCCCCGCCCGCGCGCGCCCACGCGGCGCTGCGCGCCGAGCAGCCGTGGCCACGCGCCGGCCTTCCCGGCCGCCGCGGCCACGCGCCGCTGCCACGCACGGACAGCGCGCACGGCGCGCCACCGGGGCGAGGCCGAGGCCGACCCTATTTCCCGAGCTCTTCTCCACGCGCTCAAGCTCTCTGTTTTTCCCCCTTTCACTCTCGCGCGTCCGCCATTGCCGGAGCACCGCGAGCTCGTCCCCAGCCCCTTCCGCCCGCTCCCGAGCTCAACCGTCACCACGCCGGACTTCGTCGCCCTCGACTCCATCCTTCCGCACTAGCCTAGGCCACTGATTTCGTCCCGACGCCGCCCACCGCGCCGCCGGAGTTCGTCGCCTCTGCTCATCGTCGTCCCACCTCCTCGCGCCCTCTCCCGTCGATTGAAGTAGGGGGTAAGACTCCCCATACTCCTCTCTCTCTCCCCGGCACTCCGCGGCGAGCTCCCGAGCCCCGCAGGGCCGGGATTGGCCGCGCGCCACCGGAGCTTCCCCTCCCGTCGCGAGGAGGAAGACGACGGGAGGAGGAAGATGAACATTTTGCGCTATCGCCCTCAGAGTTTAACAGTTTTATGTTTCCATACCGAGCACTGTGTACTGAGTCTTGTAAATCTTGCATGGGGACCCTCAGAAGCTATGGATATTTATATATAGGTCCTGGATCTGTTCAGTTTCGTTTTAAAATGCTTTTAAAAATGCTGAAACTTTGAAAAATCATAGTAAAGTGGATAAAAATCCAAAAATAGCAAACTTTGTTGCACTGGGTTCCTAATAAATAGATCTACAGGATGGGTATGATGGTTGAGTAGGAAAGGACAGTTTTTCCCCTGTTTTTATTCAAACATGTAAAACCCTAATAAATAGGAAATAAGGACTAAATGATCTCCAAAAATAGCCAAATTTGAGCAGGGACCTTGTTATCATGTGTGGGTTCTGTATAAATTTTGTTGGCCCTAACACTTACTTTTGAATTACTATTTTGCCCTTGTCTTTCACTAAGCACATATTAATCTTAAGAAAAAAGATTAATATGGTGAATAGTGTTTCAAAATGACTTTAAGTTTGATATGAGCTATAGTTATGGAGAAACTTGCTAGAGTTGGAGATGATGCATGTAAGGTTTTGACTCTAATTGGAAACTTGTAGAAATAATGCATATTTATGTAAGCTTCGGTCGCTTCACATGAAGCGATGCTACCTCGCCACGCACACCCCACATTATTTTATGTGACAAGCTAAGCTATCGTAGATGATGGCTTGTACGATTTCTTAGTATGAAACAACTTTCGCCTCAATATGCATAACTCTATATCATAAATCATAAGTTCACTGTTTTACTGCATTACACTCGCATCATAAAGCAAGCATTGCACTAATACATGCTCCAATTGCATCATGTCATGCATATAGAGTCCACGAACGAAGAACCACCGCCGAACCAACCCGTCGCGGAGGAACCAGAAGAGGAGTTGCACCAAGAACCAGAGGGCCAGCAGCAGGAACCCGACTACGCTCCGGAGGAAGCTACTGACCCTAGTGAAGAAGGTAGGCAGGACCATACTCAACCCAGCAAATAATTTATACTTGATGATTACGCATATGCATTAGGAGTTACTTGGAACCAATTGCATTAGACTTCCTGGCCGCCCTGGCCCTAGCACCTATACATAGAGTTCGTAGGACGAGTATGCCTAGAAATTGCTAGGTACGAGTAGACACGAGTGTGTGTACTCGTCACGTAGGTGTTTTTCAAAGTTACAAAAGCTTACAGTATATCATTTATTACTGTTGCTCATGAATTAAATGGAGACCGGGCGGAGATTTATTTCAGTATATGCATTTCATAAGGTTGCACTTTGGACTCCGCCCGAGTCGCATAAGGCCCGTTCGCTGTTCGCCTGCTGATCGGCATAACATTGCTAGAGTGCTTAACCGGGAAATGGGACCGGTGAAGTCTTACCTGGGTTTGTCCGGAGTTTTCAAGGCTCCGCTCATCCACTTGCTGGAGGCCGATGGGCCCGGGGGCGCTTGTACTCGAGGGAGGGCTGACCCGGTGCAACCGTGGTATCGCTCCTGAGGGGGCACAACCCGGGGGTTAGGTGAGGGCGCTTTGAATCTTGGGACAAGACAGGTGGAGATGGGGGCTATATGTGGGAACGCGATGGCTAGTAAGCATATACCCCTGGCATGATAGTTATTCCCGGGAATTAAAAATCGATTCGAATCGCTGATGCCCACCAGGTGTGGGAATGCTGATAGTGCACACGGGCAATGTAGTAACTACTTAAACTCTCGGTATTTTAATACTCATGGTTTTTGGAATACTACATGTATGAACTGAGTTGTTACCTTACTGAAATTTACTATTATGTTGGCAATCATACAGACAATGAAAACTTGCTGTTATGTTAAATAAGTTGCTGTTAAAAACTAAAAGCTAAGGATTCACTTGCTAGTAAGCCGCTTCGCGTCAGCCGTAAGCCATTTCCATTAAGACCTACTGAGTAATTAGTACTCAGGGTTTGCCCCATATTTTGAGCGCAGGTATGGAGTTCATGGTGTGTACTTGTGTTGGAGGCGGGGCATGCCCTCATTTAGGATGAGGTAACTGAGTGGCACGAGGGCAACACCGGTGGGCTCGATGTTGTGCCTCTAATGCAAAACTTTTGGGTGATAGCAAGGTGACCTATAAACTTATATTTCCGCTGTGAGAAACATTCGAACTTGCCACCTTAAAACTTTATGTTGGACTTGTATTTTATGTAAAATCTGGTTTGTAATTAAGTCTAATTTTATGCTATTCAACTGCCTGTGATGATGTTTCTGTTGTGGCTCCATCGTGAGTCAGATGTGTATGATGTCGGTTCCTCTGGGAAAAGGTAATATCGGGAGTCGAATGACTCTCGACGGACGACCGGGTTTAGTTCGGTCTAATCGCACTGCGAGCCAGAGGTGGCAGGTGTGCTTAGCCCGGATTAAATCGGCGGTTCCACCACACAGATGAAGAAGGAGAGGTGGTGGACCAAAGGGAGTACCGAGGGATGATCGGCCTACTTCTATACCTGACAGCGACCAGGCCAAACACTAAATTCGCTATTTGTCTTTGTGCATGATTTTAGGCCTCGTCGAGGACATCACACCGTCAAGCGGTGAAGCGCATCTTTAGGTACCTAAAATACACTCCTGAGCTTGGTGTTCGGTTCTCTTCAGCTTCGTTGCTTTCTCTTAGATGGTTTTTGGATGCTGACTTTGTGGGTTGTCGGCTAGAGCGCAAGTCTACTTCCAGCACCTGTCAGTTCCTCAGTTCTTCTCTTGTCTCCTGGTCCTCATGCAAGCAATCTAGCGTAGCCACTTCTACCACAGAAGCCGAATACGTTGCTGCTACCAGCTACTTTGAATGAAAGCTACACTGATAGACTTTGGCTTGAGTTTTAGGAAGATCCCTCTCCTAGTAGACTCTACTTCTACTATTTCTGTAGCTAAGAACCCTCTCTTGCAGTCCGGAACCAAACACATAGACGTGAGGTTTCACTTCATGAGAGATCACTATGAGAAGGGAGATATATATTTGATCCATGTGGAAACCGAGAACCAGTTGGCCGATATCTTCACCAAGCCCTTAGAGCTTAGCGTGTTTCCTCGCTTGCGTGGGGAGCTTGGTGTTTGTTACCCCTTTTAGTTTGTGGTATCTTTGCCATAGTTTAGGTTTTGAGTTGCATTCTCTTTGCTTTTCTTTGTTTTTCTTGCATTCTATATCATATCATGTGTTGCATTGTATCATATGCATTTTCACTTCACTAGCACTAGAGCTCTTCTCGAATGACTAGTTAGTACTTGCTTGTGCTAGATTGTACAATACTTGCATGATCATGGTTGGCTAAGCTCCTGAATCTGTCTAATATCATTTGTGAGCTAAGTTTCTTTTATTTTCTAAAAATCAAAAACCATGATCACCACTTGACTTGGCTACCTAGCATGTGTAGGAATGTTGAATGCTATGCTATCTTTTCATGCTTGGAAATGCTAGTCGTATGCCTTCGTTAAGTTGTTGCCTAAGCATTTATGACACCTTGCTTAAATCTGAAATCTGAACTAAAACTATATACAAATTGTGTCTTATGAGCTGAATTGAAAAGATCTAGGGGGGTTCGCTTGTCATATTGATATTGTTTGAGATAGCTTGCCTTTGCACTTTGGTATGAACTTGGACTAGGCTGTGTACGACCAAAACCTTGTCTTAAGCTTCTGACAGTTCTCTGAACCTAGGCTTGGCATTGGTTGGTAAGAAGTGGCTAAGACAAGTGAATAACCCCTGGCACATGATCTAACTTGCATGAAGCTACAAGTTGCTAAATCCGAAATTTGCAAATGGCATGTTGTATATGCTTTGGTTGAGAGTAGCACACCTTGTTTGTTTTGCTATCATCTTGCGGTTCATGTCTACCTTGCTAGATGCTATTCATATTGGTGATGCTTTCTTTTCAACAACCCTGAAAAAACATGCTCCTGATCGGTATAAGATAGATTCAATTGAGCTTGTGTGCATGCTTTCTTGCCCTCACTTGCTCTATATGCTAGAACTCGTATTTACTAGCTTTTCATCCTTGCTGCACTCTTCATGGTATACTTCTTGAATTTCATGGCATATTTTGAGGGGGAGTTGTCTAATTCAGGGGGAGTTGACTTCTATAAACCCTTGATGTGTCCATTGTCAACAAGGGAGAGAGATTGTTGCTCCCAGGGGGCTTCATGGACCAAGGGGGAGAATTATAGAGAGGGAGCTATGCATTCTTCTTGGATTTGTGAGGATGCATTTCAGGGGGAGTTTGAGCTTTTTGCATGCTCTTGTATCGATGCATTGACCCTTTTGCCTCTTTTTGGAGGAGCCGATGCTTTGCCTAAGCATGACTGTGTTGATCCAGTTTGCCTCTTTCTTGAGGGGTCATGCTTTAGTTTAGTTTGATCGACTGCGTTGAGCGGTTTCCCTTGTCTTAGGGGGTCAATCTTTGGCTTTGTTTTTGTTGTCTCAATTTGCCCTTCTCTGCTTGTGTTCGGCTTTTGGGCATCTTGAGCAACTTCTTATTTTCTTCTTCTTTTTTATTTTACACTTTTCTTCATGTCTTTGTTCTATTTTAGGTTACAGGTTGAAGGTGTTGACAATGCACTCATCAAGGGGGAGATTGAGAGCCAATGGATCGGCACCATTGCCTCTGGAGTGATGAGTGATTGTCAACAGAAGTCAAGACCCAGGAGGACTGGGGCACAAGTCCTCCGATGAACTGGAGGCCCTCCGATGGACCGGAGGTAGATGGAGAAGAATGTCCTCCGAAGGACAGGAGGCGTGCTCGGCGTCGGTTGGCCATGGGAGTTTTGTACACGGAGGAGCGGCACGCCGACGGCAAGTGCAAGACCTCCGAAGGACTACGAGGTGACCCCAATGGACACGGGATGCCAGGTACCACCATGGTGCTCCAACCTAAGTGCATGGCATGAAGACGTGCGAGGGTGATGGCGGGTTTGCTCAAATCCGCCACCCTTCTACCATGTTACCAAGACTCAATGAATAGGCTCAACCGAGATAGAGTGGAGTGGGCTGTTCCAGGCCCAGGAAGGAAATCCTAAAGTTTCCCAGTTTCGGACATCAAAACTGGGGGTCAATGGGCAGATTTGGACTACTGGCCACGTAGGACATCATCCGGAAGTTAGCGTGCAATCGAAGAAGGATCAAGAGTCCATCATGGTTGTCTGTCCCTGAGAAAGTTGGGTCTTTTCAGTTTAGCCCCTATGGGCGTTTCTGTAATATAGGACTCTTAAGTGTAAACTGAGTTAGTTAGGCCTAGGCTATATATACCTAAGTGGCTGGTCATTCAGGTGACACTTCTACCTCTAGAAATCCTAGGCTTAGCTTTCCAACTAGCCAAGTGCCTTAGAGTGAAAACCGGGTGCTAATCTAGGATTTGGAGTCCCCTAGAGCTAGTACTTTGCATTAGTGGGATGATGAGGGGTGGTAGGCTGTGAGGAACTTTGTAAGAATTGTTTTCCACCTCTAATACAAGGAAGATTCGTCCCCAATTCGTGCTCATGTGTGTAACCATCTCCTTCCCCCTTTCTAGTTTGGATCTTGGATGAAACACAAAGGCTTTTGGTGATTTGCTTTGGCCGTGAGTTAATCCTATTCTTTTGGCTATTTTGGACTTGCTAGGACGTGGAGATTAGTGACTTAGTTCTTCTCAATCCCGCAAGATTGCCACGAGCATGTTGTTCTTGAGTTTTCCCCTTTCTTGCCCAAATATTGACTTCTCACGAGATCTAAAATTCCCACTAATCCACTGGTCATTTTGAGGTGATCTTTTCGGAATAGCTTTGGAACAGGGTCCAGATAGCTTGTGCAAAATCTCGTGAAGTTTGGAAAAGATTTCATCAAGTTTTGGGTCTGGGAACTCAAGTTCCTCGAGTCCACTAAACTATCCGGCCCTGCCACCGGACTATCTAGGTAATTTACCCGACAATCCGACGGCTTGCACAAGACAGGTCGGCATTGGACCTTCTCTAGGTCTTTACCAAATAGTGCAGCATGTCTTACTAGACAGTCTGGTGCCACCAGACTTTGGCACCAGACTGTCGTGTGCCACCGGACACTGCTACCGAGCTTGCTGCCCCATTTTGCTATTTTGTTCTTCTGTTGTGTTTTTACATCAGATTTACTTTTCCAACTCTTAGACCATACTATTTGCTTGCCGTGTTCTAGTAAGTTGCATTCGGTAAGGTGTGTGTCGAGTGGTGAACTTGCAAGTTTTGGTGCTTGCGGTGACTTGCGATCCATGGGGTCGTTTAGTTGCTTGCTTTTTCTCAGCTTGGTGCATGTTGGCATTTCTTAGCCTTCAGATATAATTCCGCAAGCGCACGGTAAACGCGTTGTAGCATTTTCACCCAAGAGTATTCCAGGGTATCGAATCCACAAGGAACTGAGGAGTATAATAACATGTAACACAACCAACCGAACTAGTGAAGCTAGCAATGTAGAGGATAAAAGATAGGAAAGCAGGTTCTCGACAGATGTTAGATCACCTTACTATACTAAGCATGCAAAGAGATATACTTGTCATGTAAACAAACACACCAAAGCTGTAGCACCACTGCCGGGCACCAGAGTGCTGATTACCCAGCCGAGAAAGGCGGGTACTATAGGATTCGGTTATAGCATCAGCGAGTCTATCCGAACGTACGGGATTGGAATACATAGAACACAAAAGCTGTCACCTAATCTGTCTACCAACCAGAGCTGCAGGATAGCCGACCAACCATGGTAAACTCTAAGTATGAACACCATCGTGCCACTCAGAGAGTCTACAACTAACTGGTAATGAGCTAGAAAAGTAAGCAACACTATAAGCATGCACAAGGTTCCCGTAAATAGACAAGCATAAAACTAAGTATGAAAGTAAAGCAAGAATGAAATAACAAAGATAGAGGACAAGGAGCTTTACTCAATCCTGGAATTGAATATCCATCCGTTGAGAACACAAGTCTGGGAAAGAAGAGAATTCCCACTCCCTCACTCTTCGCCTCACTACTCTCCTTGATACAAGAGGCACTCTCTCTACAAGCTAAGGGAAAGCTTCACTTCTCCAAAACTATACACTTCACTCTAAGTGCTACTATACCACTACTCTACACACACACACATAAGTGAGCTACCAGGGGGTATTTATAGTACCCAAGTGAGTGAGGGGTACTTGTAGGGTTGGTATGGCGGTTAGAAGGGGGAGGGCCAGGTCGAGTGACCTGGGGGAGGCTGGGTGACCCCACCCCTGGGCCGGGCGGCCTGGGGTGCCGTTGGATTCACCGCCTTACTTCATCCCACGGTTGATATTGACTCTCCAAGGCAGTTATAGGTCGGTTGGCGGTTATCTCGTGTGCTTTTGCCTCAAGCATTGGATTCTCTTTGTGTTTCTTCCTTAGCCATGGGATGAGACTCTCCTGGATCGCTGACTTAACCAATCCGTGGGCTGGATTGGTGAGGTGGAGGCCTTCCGAGGTCTCTGTGTTTCTTTCCTTAGTTTCCATGGTGGACTTGTGTTTGACACATTGTTTCATGCATGTAGGTGGAATATGGTGGCATTCGGAGCCAGAGGCAGGCCGGGCAGCCTGGATCACAGGTCAGGCGGCCTGGGTCCTTAGCCCATGTCCATCCTTTCTTTCTTGGTTCACTATGTTCTACCATATTTTGTACATTTTGCACCATGACATGTGTTCCTGCAATACTTTTGTACACAACTCGTGGAACCGGTTAATATGTATGAACTTTGCATAAAAATCACCCTTGGAACATGAAATGTTAGTGGTCGAAATGGGTTATAACGATTGCCAACACCCTCCCACACTTAGATCTTTGCTCGTCCTCGAGCAAAGGAGAGTTAAGCATGGTGTAGGGAGCATAAGGAAACTATAGTCTTAGCAAGCACAAAAGTTACTCCCAAGTTAGTTCATCATACCTAGGATTTCAATGGTGTCTACACTTTGATTTTGGGATGTTGAGACAAAGAACAAGCCACAAGTAACACAACAGTTTCCTCCCAACTATGAGTAAAAGAGGTTTTTTTTTCACGTTTTCAAAGAGTATAGTGCTCATTCCTTTGTTCTAAAGATCACCTCTCAATCACTCAAAGGATGAGAATCCTTGTGTTGCTTCTACTCCTAATCTAAGTTTGAGTGGAGCTGAGAAGTAACCTGACTATCTCATCATGTTTGTATCACCTAGTCAAATCAAGTGTCAAGCAAAGAGTATGAATCAACCCAGAGATTTTGGCTATGTGCAAGTGTGGCAGAAAGCTGTCGGTAAGTGTGCTTTTGTATTCCCCTTTCTGATGCGAGATAGGGCATGGCATTTTGCTTTCTTTTTCTTTCCTTTTTTGTTTTTTTCTCCTCTCTCTCTGCCTTTTTCAATTCCATGCCTCTTTTCATCATCGTTTTGCATGATTGACGAGGGGTAATTGGAATGCTTGTATAGCACATCTTTTTGGAACTTTGTGGAATGAACATGCACGTGATAGCCAAGAATCTCGAATGATTCTAACTCATTTGATGGCACAAAATTTGACAATGTTCAAAACATTCAAAGAAGCCTTTTTGATTCATCAGAATTTTCATTTGTGACACTGGTAGGATATGTGTCTTGAGGAACACTGGAGGAGAACACATTTTTAGCATTTTACCAAAACAAAAACTCTTTGCTCAAGCGGGAGATCACTTGGGGTGTGTTCATGTTACTCACATCTCATGAATCAACATCTTAAATCAAAGTGGGTCCCTAAACTAAGAGTATCCATGGGCAATTTTACTTAACATAGGGAGTAAAGTTTGTACTAGCATGGACACAAGTTATCAACATGATCATGTAGAGTAAATTGTATCCAAGTTTCATGTATAGAATGAAATATAAGGACCATATGTGAAAAATGTATGACAATACCTGGTCCATGTGCAAGGTCGAGGTGAAGATGGACTGACTCAACCTAGGACCTGGCTGGGCGACCTGACAATGGGGCCTTTCGACCCTTGCACCGATCGTGTTACGTGAAGAAGCACTCTGGGACGTCCTTTTCTATGTGTGCTACGTTTTTCATCAACGTGGCAGGCCGGGCGGCCTGGGTTGGGCTCGGTTCATCCCAAATTTTTGTGTGCAGCGAGGTGCAACCCTGTACATCGTATTTCTCATTCATTTTTGCAAGGTTAGTGACGAGCGTATGGGGGAAGTAGAGTGCTTCCCCCCACACTTGAACTCAAAGCAGGGTATACGATATATTTAATGAATTAAGCACTAATCATTGGAATTAAAGGAAACAAAGAACATAAGAGCTGTTCATACAAAGAAAGAAATAAAACAAAACGTAAGCTCTAAGAAAACAAAAGGGCGCCTATACTAAAATTTATAGTGAAACCATGGGCATCTATGGTTTTGGATCATAGATATCGGGATGTCCTATGGCTTCCGCGAGGCGGCGGAACTTGGAAGAGAAGCCCTTCCTAAGGATCTCTAACTTGTCGTTGATCTCCCACTTCCAAAGCTCGCCTTCCACGCTGCGCTCTTCAAGTCTTTGCAATGCATGCTTGAGCGCTTTGATCTCCAATTTGAGAGACTCGATGGTCTCTTTTTCCTCCTCCTCCTCTGAATCTTCAAATTGGCCCGATGGAGTCCGAATTGGAGGAGGTTTGGAGATCCTATTGATGGTCCTTCTTGGGGGAGTTGAATCAATAGACCCATCAATAGATGCGTCCCCCCGAAGTTCCGCTGCCTTGCCCTTTGGGACAAGCACCTTCCCCCATCTGCCGGTGGAAGTGAGTCCACCCCGGACAGTGTAGGCCAGCGATCCCGGGCTCTTGGGCACTCCATTGCCCGTGTCCTTCACAGGAGTCATCTGAGAAGAGCTTCCGCACCGGTAACTTAGGACTAATCGTCTCGACCTTAGGCCGAGGCGAATCTGCCCTATATTCCTTCTTTGCATTGGTGCGCATAGGAGATAGGCCACGTGCAGCCCTCCCCGCACTGCGAGAGAGCAGAGGAGAGGCCGGGCGGCCCCACTCTAGGCTGGGCGGCCTGCCTCCTAGGCCAGGCAGCCTGATGAGGGCACCGGGCGGCCAGTGGAGTGACGTCTAGCACCTTCATGGTGCCATCTCCCATAGGTATGTCCCATCTTAAGATGAGCTCCTCATCTGATGCCGGCGAGTAGGTCGCCATGGTGCTAGAAGTGAGGGCTAGGCTCTTCGATGGAGTGTCGTTGGAGGCATGCTAAGTTTCTCGAGTGGAGATGAGATGGGAATGAGGAGAGTGACCGAAAGGGAGGAGACTCTCATGTTTAAGTCGTGGAACTTCGATCTCATCTACTCAACGAAGTCTGGCGTCTTAGGGATCAACTCTTCTTCGTAAATTTTCGAAGGGAGGCAGCTAGGGTGCCAAGGTGGGAGGCCGGGCGGCCTGTGGGAGGCTGGGCGGCTTCACTAGGGGGCTAGGCAGCCTAGACCTGCCTCGCTGACTCTGGTTTGGCAGACAAGGGGTCGGTTTTGTCCTTCTAGGTGCACTGAAACCCTTCTTCATCGTGTTGTGGCGTCACTTGTTGAGATTTTGCTGCAGTGGAAGCAAAAGGTGAGATAAGATAGAAAAGTGAGGAGCATGGTAGTATACATGGCTCGTTTATTGTCGTCGCTAGACCGTGGCCATGTGATCATGCCACTTCTTCTAGCTTATAGACGTCCACTTCTTCGAGATGTGGCATTTTGGGCTCTAGGAAGACTTTTAGGCGTTGCTCGTTCACCTTAAAGACTTTCCTATCATCGTCCTAGAGGGTAATGGCACCATGATTGGTGGCATCAAGGACCAAAAAGGGTCCTTCCCACTTACTTCTAAGCTTACCATGACCAAACAAACGAACGCGAGAATTAAAGACTAGTACCTTATCGCCTGGTTTGAATGTCTTGATCTTGATATGCTTATAGTGCCATCTTTTAGTTCATTCCTTGTACAGCTTGGCACTGTGGTAGGCTTTCTCCCTCCATTCCTCCAATTCGGCGAGCTGAATCTGATGTTGAACTCCCGCTGATTAGAGATCCATGTTCCATTTCCTTATCGCCCAGTGAGACTTGAAGCTCAAGTTCTACTAGCAGGTGACAAGTCTTGCCATACACCATTTGGTATGGTGTCATGCCAATGGGAGTTTTGTATGATGTTCAGTACGCCCATAGAGTGTCGGGTATCTTGGATACCCAATCTTTTCAAATAGCTTCGACAATTTTTTGCAGGATGTTCTTGTTCTGCTTGTTTGATGTCTCAGCTTGGCCACTTGTCTGCGGATGATAAGGAGTACCGACACGGTGATCCACACCGAGTTCTGCAAGGCACCTCTTGAATCTTTTATCTATGAAGTGAGGTTCTCCATCACTGATGATGACCCTGGCATACCAAATCGAGAAAAGATGGTGTCGTAGAACATTCTGATCGAATGCCTCAAATCTACCGCAGAGCACGGCAGTGCCTCTACCCATTTTGATACATAGTCCACTACGATTAGGATATATTCTTTGTCTCCACACTTGCGGAAAAGGCCCCTTGAAGTCTATGCCCCACACATCGAATACATCGAGTTGAAGTTTGCTTGTGAGCGGCATAGCATCCCTTGGGTTAATGTTTCCTTGGCATTGGCACCGTGAACACCTTCGCACAAACTCTTTGGCATCATCGTACATATTTAGCCAATAGAATCCACTTTGCCAAATATTTGCATGAGTCCAATAGGCTCCATAGTGACCTCTATAGGAAGATGAGTGACATCTATCAAGGATCTGAGGTACTTCGCAAGCGGGAATGCAGCGACATAAGAGTCCATCTGCGCATAGTTTGTATAGGTAGGGTTCATCCCAGAGATAGAACCAGCTGTCATGGATCAATTTCCTCTTGTCAACTCCTTCAGGTACATGTCCAGTAACCAAGTAATTGACCAGATCTGCGTACCATGGTTGGGATGTGGTGACCTTTAGGAGGGTGTCATCTCTCATGTAATCATCAATCGGCAAGGATGATATTTCTTCAAATTGCATTCGTGAGAGATGATCTGCAACTGAATTTTCTACTCCCTTTTTATCTCTAATTTCTATGTCAAATTCTTGGAGTAGTAGGACCCACCGTATCAGTCGTGGCTTTGCATCTTTCTTGGTGAGGAGGTATTTGAGAGCTGCATGATTTGTATATATGATAACTTTAGCTCCCACCAAATATGATCTGAATTTGTCAATGGGAAAGACAACTGCTAGCAACTCTTTTTCGGTGGTGGAGTAGTTCAGCTGTGGGCCAGTAAGTGTCTTGCTCGCATAGGATATGGCATGGTGTTTTCTATCCTTGCTTTGGCCTAGGACTACTCCTACAACATAGTCGCTGGCATCGCACAAGATTTCAAATGGAGCATTCCAGTCTGGTGGTTGGATGATGGGTGCTGTGACTAGAGCCTTCTTGAGTGTATGGAATGCTTGGAGGTAGGCATCATCAAACACAAACTGATGTGTCCTTGGCTAGAAGATTAGTCAGTGGCCGGGCAATAAAGGAGAAGTTTTTTATGAATCTCTTGTAGAACCCAACGTGACCAAGAAAGCTTCGGAGTACCTTGATGTTTGCTGGAGGTGGAAGCTTCTCAATGACTTGAATTTTTGCACAGTCCACCTCTATGCCTCTCTCTGAGATTCTGTGTCCTAGCACAATCCCTTCTCTGACCATAAAGTGACATTTCTCCTAGTTAAGGACAAGATCGACTTCTTTGCACCTCTGGAGAAACTTTTCAAGGTTTTCTAGACATTCATCAAAGGTCTTGCCGTAGACTAAGAAATCATCCATGAAGACTTCCATTATGTTTTCTATCAGATCAGAAAATATGGCCATCATGCATCGTTGGAACGATGCTGGAGCATTACATAGTCCGAACGACATCCGTCGATAAGCAAACGTGCCATAAGGACATGTGAAGGTGGTCTTACTCTGGTCATCTGGGTGAATTGGGATCTAGTGATAACCAGAGTAGCCATCGAGATAGCAGAAGGAGTGATTGGCTAGTCTTTCGAGCATTTCATCAATGAAAGGTAGGGGGAAGTGATCTTTTCAGGTGGCTGAGTTGAGTTTTCTGTAATCGATGCACATTCGCCATCCTGTGACTGTGCGCTGAGGGATTAACTCATTGTTTTGATTCTTCACAACTGTTATTCCTCCTTTCTTAGGTACGACTTGGACTGGACTGACCCATTCACTATCTTGTACGGGGTAAATGATACCTGTGTGTAGGAGTTTAAGTACCTCCTTCTTGGCTACCCCTCTCATCGCATTATTGAGTCTACGTTGTGGTTCCCTTGTAGGCCGATGTTCGGTCTCCATGGGGATGCGATGTGTGCATAGGTTAGGACTGATTCCCTTCAGATCTTGTAGTGAGTACCCAAGCACTGATCTGTACTTTTCCAAGACTGAGAGTAATCGCCGGCTTTCATTCTCGATCAGCTTGTCGCTGATGATCACCGGTGTGTCCAAATTCCTATTGAGGAAGGCGTACTTCAGGCGTGGCGGTAGCTGTTTAAGCATCTATTTTCGGGGGGTCAGGCCGCAGAGATTCATCCAGTTCTTCAAATTCAAGCGATTCTTCTACCGCATTGAAGTCACTAGCCTCTTCCTCTAGGTTATGTTGATCCTCGTCTTCCTCAAGTGAAATACCCCTCACTTCTTCTATGGGGTCAACCTCTGGCTTAGACTCCGTTTTAGTATTCAGTGCTCGACTCATGCCAATTTTGAGCACCTCTTGACCAAACTGAAGCTGTAACTGTCCTGGACTTGTAGTCGAGTTGATCAGGGAAGCAATGGGGAGCCCAATCAATATGAATGGCATAGGCCCCTCGGGTATGTCGAAGACGTGGAAGTGTACGAATATATGCTTGTGCCACAAGGTAACTGGTATGACTCGAATGACTCCATGATTTTTCAATGATTCATTCTTGTTCCACTTCAAGCGAATGTCGGATTTTGATCGTGGTTGAGTGGGGAAGTAGGTGTCGATAACATGTTTAGGAATGATGTTCACCCCAACTCGAGGGTCATAGAGAATATCTTGTGGTAGCATGTCGGATACATGGCCAGGGATGAGAGTTGGTTCTGGGTAGAACCTAACGATTTTCATGTCAAGCCTTCTCTCTTCTAGCCATTCCCGATTTATCATAGCTGTAAGCCAAAATAGGTCCTCTCTCATTTGGTGTATCTGTTGTGGGAAGAGATATACTGGTTGAGAGGTCCTTTCGAAGCGCCGGCTCACTTTGGGCAACCGAGATATATTGCCAAAGCTTGCGAATAAGTCATCTTCAAACGAGAATGGCGGAACCGACGGAGGATTTGTCACAGAGGTACTTGTGGCAGAACCACCGATTTAACTCAGGCTGAGCACACATGCCACCTCTAGCTTGCAGTGTAATTAGACCGAACTAAACCCAGTCGTCCGTCGAGGGTCAAAAGGCTCCAGATATTACCTCTTCCCAGAAGAACCGACATCATACACATCCAGCCCTCGATGGAGCCATAACAGTTATATGATCACAGGCAGTTGAATATAGCATAAGTAAACTTTATAAACCAGTTCAAAATAAAAATATATGTACCAACATAGTGCCATACGAAAGGCAAGTTCAAACATATAGCGGAAGCGATTTCAAAAACATCTCACAGCAGAATCAAAATACATTAGTAGTCTTCAGGCAATGATGGATGAGACGAGCAGCACCGAGCCCACCAGTACTACCCTTCTCCAAGAAATTGTCCAGGTGTCATCGGTACCTGCACTCAAAAGGTGGGGGCAAACCCTAAGTACTAATTACTCAGTACGAGTTAATGGAGTGGCTTACGGCTGACATGTGGATCCTTAGCCATTGATTTTAAATAGAGGTATAATATCATAAAGTAACAAGTTTCATCATTTGCATATAACCACATAATAAATATAATTACTTGCAGAAATGTAAGCAACACAGTAGTACAAGGAAGTAGTATTTGAAAACATGAGTAATAAATATAATATATTCAAGTAGTTACTACGTTGCCCGTGTGCAATATCAGCATTCCAACACCTGGTGGGCATCAGCGATTCGAATCGATTTTAATTCCTAGGAATAACTATCATGCCAGGGGTATATGCTTACTAGCCATCACGTTCGCACATATAGCCCCCATTTCCACCTGTCTACTCCCAAGGCTCAAAGCGCCCCCACCTAACCTCTGGTTTGTGCTCCCATGGTGAGCCTGCTGACATCTCGGTCTTCCTGCCATGAGTACAAAGCTCCCCTAGGCCCTGCATCCATCTAGTGGATGGGCGGCACCTCGAAAGCTCTGGACGAGCCCAGGTAAGACTTTCACCAGTCCCACATCCAGGTTAAGCATTCTAGCAATGTTATGCTGATCAGCAGGCGAACAGTGGATGGGTCTTAAATGACTCGGACGGAGCCAAATGATACAACAACGCACACCACAAAATAAAATTATTCTTCGCCCGGTCTGCATTTAAATTATGAGCATAATATTACTTCCTCAATAGTAAAAGTTCTATGGTTTTTGAAACCACCGACGCGATGAGTGACTCCATTCACTCGTGTCTACTCGCACCTATCAATTCTAGGCAACTCGTCCTACTGAACTTTAGGTATAGGTGCCAGGGCCTGGGCGGCTAGGGATTCTAATGCAATGGTTTTCAACCAACTCCTAATGCGGATACGTAATCATCAATTAATCAAGTTTATATTAGCTGGGAGTATCATGGTCCTACCTACCTTCGCTCATTTTCAACCAAACCAACAAACTAAGCTAATGTTAGTTTGCTGGGTTGTGGGGCTTTGCCCCAGGCAACCCCTTGATCACTTGGACAACTCCTCCTTCCAAATACCATTTCAGGGGCCTCCAGGTGGTTGGTCTTTTGGACACCGTTGCTTGAAGTAGTCCCACACACATGCTTCTTGACCACGTATCTGCATTAAGCATCACTGTATGAATGCCATGCACGATGCAGCGAATGGGATGCATGAATATCAAGCACACGTTTGGACAATCATTTTATGGATAGGTAGAAAGGTGATTGATAAACTACTTAAGCAAGAGTAGTTTTGTGGATAGGGAGCAAGCATACACTCATACAATCAGGTGTTCCCAAAGCAACACCTGTATCCGACATACGATTAAATATCAATTTAAATTGTCCTTTATCATACCACATGCAAGCAAAGCATCAGACAAGTATATATTTACACATATAGTGAACTACTAGCACATCCGAAACATCACACCTGACACTAGTAATAATAGTACTTTTTATGGATCTAGAGTCGGCATGCAATCATATACATACACTGGCAAATTAATGATCATAAATAAAACATGTTAATGCTGTAACCCGGTAAAAATATACAATAGCGATTTAGTTACTTAAATTTACTAAGACACATGCACGAGATGGGGTGATGTTTTATTCCATTCAGCAAGTCAAATATATCATGCCGGGTGATGATTTTGGAACTCGTTAAATACCACTTTTCTAATTTATTGTTTATATTAGCATAAAATTTACCATTTTCAAATCACATAGTAAACAGCAAGTACAAATTCTCCAAAAATACTTTTTGGAACTTGCTGTGGTAGAACTGCCCAGATTAACCCAGATTTAGTGCTTACTCACCAGATCCGGACTAACCTCAGTAGTCCTTCAGGATTTAGGTATCCTGACTTAGCCTTCCCATCCGGATCGAGCTTGGTTTTGGGGCGACTCTCGAAGGAGTCCACAGGTTACAACATACACAATCACATTTATTACATAGAGTTGAAATATTACACACGGAGTTCGGTACTTATTACATCAAGGCCCGAAAGTTCATCAGCCCTTTTACCAAAATTTATTATAGATCACAAGTTTCTCCAAAATACCCGTTATACCGCCCAAGGCATAAGTGAAGCTTGCTTCAGAAGAAGGGAGGAGTGAGGTAAGGATCCCATTCGAACAAAGTATACTCGGTTCCTGTAAAAAGAGTAGGCAAGAAGCCTGAGTACTAATTACTCAGCAAGACTTACCCGACCACAGGGTCTAACATGACTCGCTATTTGGAGGTTGAAAAGGGATGAGTCAACTCACACTGCAGGGCTATGAGTTGATCCTTAGCTTTTAAGTGACCACTTCTTTTATTATAGCCTTATTATACAAGGTTATACCTATTCTACTAGCAAGCATCAATCACTCTTCAAAACATTCGTTAAGAGACCATTCCACTTCTTACTACGATGTTGGTCGCGATCAGGCAGCTTACCACCGGCAAGCCACAGAAGATTCGAATCGATTTTTTTTCCACCTCTCAAGAGGGATACTCAGACACCCGTCATATGCGTGTACACAGACCCCACATACGACAACCCAACATCTGATGCCACCTAGTCGGAACCATCCTTACCGAACCGGGGTGTCAGTCCTTCGACACCCGCCCAACCTCCTCCTTCCAGTTGGTCTCGTCTAGTTCCGCGCTTAGGTACAACAGGACGAGAGGTTTACCGGAGCCCATTAAGGACGGCAAGTGAATGAGGCGCGTTCGGCCCGACCAGGCCACACATCGGACGGCCTTATGCGACACAGGCAGGGTCAGGGTCCATGGTAATAATCACAACATGCAATATACGAAAGCGAAACTGATCCCACCGCATGCCTGTCAAATTACTAACATCCTTCTCATTCTTTACCAATTAATTTTAGTAAAAGAATTCCGTTCTAGGCCTATGCCACCTAAGCCATCTATTGCGTATAGGATCTTCATAGCAGGACATTGGGTAATCATGCTCTAGGGTTTCAACCAACTCCTGACTCTAATGCACAAGCATAACCCATTCTTATTTAAAGGACTTAAAGAAAGGGCAATGCACCGGGGCTTGCCTTGGGCCAAGGGATCGGTGTCGGCGGTCGGCTCGAAGGCTGTTCCTTCCGAGGCAGTGAATGGTTCGGATGCACCTGCTTCGGGGGCTTCTGCTACGGCGGAAGACACTTCAACTAGAGCTACTGGGAGAAGCGTACCTAGGATGATGACATGCAGGAGTTTGAAAGATGAGGATGATCAACCTGTTGAAAAGTAAAGCGTATAATTTTCTAAATAAAAAAAACGGTGGCCGGGGTTAAACATCTGGGTCTTCAGGGCTTAACTGACCGTCCTAGGGCTCGAATGAATTTTCTATTATTTTTAAATACTTTTAAAAGCGTAAATGAATTTTCTAGAAATTTTTGAATAATTCAAATGTGTTTTAGAATTAATTCTATATTTTTAATACACATCTATGAATTTTTTTTGTATTTTTTAAAAAAAATCTAACTTTAAAATTATATATACTTTAATTTAATTTCTCTTTAGAAATACATAATATTTATATGAATTAATAAAAAAATCAATTAATTAATATAAACAGATTAAATTAAATTAAAGATTAAATAACCAAACTGAATTAAGAAAATATAAAACAAAAATCGAAATTGATTTCGGCCCAGCCCATAAAAAAGAAATAAAAGTCTCGATATTCCGCCGTCTCTTTTCGGCTCGACCCACCGGCCGAGCGGGCTGGTGGCCCACCGGGCGGACGGCCCAGCTGGGCTGGTGGCCCAACTGACCGGCCTCGCCCGGCTGGGCTCGGTGCGGGGTGGCGCACGCGCGTGACACGCGCGCTCACCGGCGCGGCCTTGCCGACGGCGATCCACCGCGGCGGCGATGAGCTCCCCCCTCCTTTCTCACTCTCCCTCTCTTCCCTTCTCCTCCTCTCTTCTTGCGCACGCCACCCACTGCGGCATGGCGCCTGCCGGTGCAACGCGACGGCGAGGTGGCCTCGCGGCGGCGGTGGTGCCCGCAGGGGTCAACCACCTCCCGCATAGGGTGCGCGCAGGCGCGGCGCGCCCAGTGCATACAATAAAGCCATTGACCAAGTTTCAGCATTTTTGGAGTCTGTTTGACCTATTTTTGGTATCTATTTTGTTTTATCATGCATACAATAAATCAGGGACAAAATGGTCATTTCATACATCACCATCATATGCATTTTGTAGATCTGCTCAAGAGGAGTCCAAGGAAACTGAGTTTGCATTTTTAGCATTTTTGTGTGATTTTTAATGAATTTTCAATGTTTCAGCCGAAATAAAGTGTTTAAAATGGAAAAATTCACAGATCTGAGGATGTATGCGTAATTAACTGTAAAATCCAAGGGGTAGCATGTAAGTACCTCATGGACTCATTCAACAGTGCTCGAATCGGAAACATAAAACGTTAGGAATGCAAGCGGTAAATCGTAAATACGGCATCTTCTTCTACCTTTGGATAGGGAAGGGGCGCGTGGCCGCCGGGGTTCTCGCGCGCGGCACGGCTTGTGGGGGCACGCACTTGGAGCCGACTAAATCTGAGAAGATGTTCCCTATGGTGGGGAATGCGTTCCTGCAGACTTCATCACATGGGAAGGTCCAGGAGGCCTGAGGAACGCACTGTGAACCGAAGGGCGGCGATGGTGTCCACGAGGTCGCGTTGCGCCCGGATCCGGCCGAGGAGGTAGGGGGTGGTGGAGCTGGAGAGCGCGCGAGCCATGCGGGTACACGCTGCACTCGGAGGACGGGGACAGGGCATGAGGGGGAGTGCCGGTGGTGGGTCTCCGCGGCAGTGGCGCGGTTGACCGAGCGGCGCACGGTGATGCGCACTGGAGTAGGGTTGAGGAGACGTTGGCGGCAGCCCAGGACTTGGGAAAATGGTGGAGCGGAACTGAGAGGGCACTGGGCACACTGTGTCTTGGAGGGAGGGGGAGTAGAGGCAGCAGGCCGCGAGCTCAGCCATGGGCTTGGCCATGGCGTCCGGTACCCGTGGGCGCAAGGCGAGAAGCATGGAGGCATAGAGGGAGTTGGAGAGTGGCGAGACGGAAGGGAGCTCGGCTTGGCCCTGCCTTGTGGCCGTCTAGCGGGTGCGGAGGGTGCGGGCAGAGTGCCGATGCCACGTGGCCGCGGTGAGCGGAGGGGATGAGGGAGCCAAGGCAGCATGGACTCGGTCCATGGACCAAGGGTGCTGACAGGTGGGACCGGGTTTGGGAAAATGGCTTCTGGTGCGTGAACTAGGTCCATGGAGACACAGCAGCGAGGGGCCCACTAGGTCTGGCTTCATCTTGTCCTGGCGAGAATCCAATGTGGCCTGCCTAGGTGGGACCCACATGTCATAGACACAGGCTTTGGAAAAATCTAGAGGAAAAAGAAAAGCTCTGTTTGACTGGTTGCATACCTCCTTGAATTTAGCATTTTTGTACATATTCAAGGCCGAATTTGGTTGAACTCAAATTACAAGAAGTGCTCTACAACTTCCTTATAAACTTTGTGGTGAGGTTATATTTAAATTTTGAGAGAAATTTTGAATCCAAGTGTCTGATCCAGGTTTGACCAACTCAACCTCTCAGTTTAGAAATTCCAAAAAAACCCATTTTATGGCCACTTTCATAAAAGGAGTTTTATACCAATGTTGTTTAGAATTTCATAATTTACAACTTTCGTATACCAATGTATGATAAAGATTTTTGTTTCACAAAAATTTGAATTTATCCAGCAGGTTAATCATTGGCAGATTTGTTAGTTTAACAAAAATTGATCCAAAATACTATGCAAACCTTTATGCATGTCAACAAACAAAATAGCAAAGTTGTTCCTCATCAAATTGTCTACAAGTTTGGTATAGAAAGTTTGGGCTAGATCACATTATATTTTGAACTACAAGCACAATTGTATTCAAAGGTTTGGTAAAACTACTGCTTCAATTTATGTGGAGTATTTCTTGTTTCCAACTTTTGAACTACCAAATGAAGTCCAATTAATTCAAGGCATGATGCATTTGAAAGGTAATGAACCTATTTCATTTCATAGAAGGGAATATTTTGAAGTTGTATTGTGAAATTGAAAGTAATTTCAGAATGAAACTTGGGAAAAAGTGTCAACCCTTGACTTAGCCAAATCCCTAAGTGTAGGCTGACTTGGTTTGGTTTGAACTTTTGAGCCCCTTAACATCTGATTTTTAGGGAAGATCTAAATATAAAAGTTGATGGCAATTTATTAAACTAAAACTTTTGTATTTGATGTTTCGCATGAAAAGTTATAGATTTTTAACTACTTCATCCAAACAGCTCAAGGTTTTGCATATTCAACTAGGAAATTTTGACTTAGTGATTTCTCCACCTAGTTCTCACTGCTCTCGTAGCATGATTAAGTCTAAATCCATCGTTAGCATTCATTTAATTGTTTGTCAAGGCTTTGGAGATGCGGGCATCACAACCCACCACCCTTAAAGAAATCTTGTCCCGAGATTTGGATGAGGTACGGCTGTATAACCTATCGCATATTGCAAAAGGGTATTGGCATCGTGGTTCATGTCTTTTCGAATGAACGTGGAAATATCCAAATCTTCACCTGTTAGCTTTGTCAACTAGCTTGTGAATGGTTAGTACCTCTTTAACACAAGTAGTCACAAAGCATCATCTAATAAGGCTAGGGTGGTCTCCCTATGGTACTCAAGAAGTCGTGCCATATATGAGAGCGAATGATCAACCCATGAGAGGAATATGGTCAGTGAGTGAGTGACAATGGAAGAAGCAAAGGAAAGGAGTCACTTCCTGACTTTGACACCAAGATTAGAAACATGATATGTACCTGATTTATCCAAACAATGAAAACAAAGTATACACAGTCGGAAATTTAACAAGGCAGAATCCAGTGATTCTAGGGAAATGTCATTGGATGTGTTTTTGAGAGACACATTCATTTTATTTGATAGGGAGTGTGTACACATATAAGATACTAAATCAACATGTCTTCAAAGAGTAAGATGTGGTGAAACATAGCGCATCCTGCTCATCATGACAAGAAAGGCACAACAGGGAGAAGATAGGTCGTATTCGCCTAGACAAGGTGATGGTTTATATGATTTCTTAGAGTTGGTCGGAATGACCAACAAAATGGAAGTAGCTGAAGTGTACTTACTAACGAAACAATTGAGAATGTTAGTAAGCTCCCTTCTTGGGTAATTTCTAAGAGGAAGAAAACAACTCATAGAAAAGACGATATGGCAAAAGCACCTGCCGAGTACAAAAAGCTAGTGTGGAGGATGTTCGTGAAATTCACTTGAGAATAGGGTTCAACAAATGAATGGAAGATATCCAACGAAGCAGTGATGAGAGCCAATGGATCGGCTCCATTACCTCTGAAGTGATGAGTGATTGTCAACTGAAGCCAAAGACCCAGAAGGACTTGGGCACAAGACCTCCGATGGGAAGGATGCCCTCAGATGGACTAGAGGTAGAAGGAAGCCCTCTGAAGGACTGGAGGCATGCTCGATGTCGGTCGGCCATGGGAGTTCGATACACGGAGGTGCGGCACAACGGCGGCATGAGTAAGATCCTCCGAAGGACTACGAGGCGACCCCGATGGACTGGGGATGCCGGGTGCCACCGCGGTGCTCTAGCCCTGAGTACATGGCGCGAAGACCGGTGAGGGCATTGGCGGATTCGCTCAAATCCACCACCCTACCACCAAGTTACCAGACTCGGCGAATGGGCTCGTTCTCACCGAGGTAGACTGGAGTGGGCCGTTCTAGGCCCAGGAAGGAAACCCTAAAGTTTCTCGGTTTCTGACTTCAAAATCAGGGGTCGATCGGCGGAATTTGGACTACTGGCCATGTGGACGTCATCCGGGAGTTAGCTTACAGGCGAAGAAGATCAAGGCTCCATCGCGGTCGTCCGTCCCCGAGAAAGTCGAGTCTTTTCCGTTTTGGCCCCTATGGGCATTTCTGTAATATAGGGGTCTTAGTGTAAAATGTATCGATTAGGCCAGGGCTATAAATACCTAAGTGGCTGGTCATTTTAGTGACTCTTCCACCTCTAGAAACCCTAGGCTTATTCTCCAATCAGCCAAGTGCTTAGAGATCGGGTGCTTAGCTTAGGATTTGAGAGTCCCCTATGCTAGTACTTTGCATTTGTGAAGTGGGAGGATGAAGGGTGGTAGGCTGAGTTGAGCCTTGTAAGAACTGATTTCCTCATCTAATCAAGGCAAGATTCATCCTCAATATGTGCTCATGTGTGCAGCCATCTCCTTCCCCCCTTTCTAGTTGGTTTTTGGATGAAACTCAAAGACTTTTGGTGATTTGCTTTGCCCACTAGTTAATCCTATTCTTTTGGCTCTTTTGAACTTGCTAGGACATGGAGAATATGTCTTAGAACATCTCAATCTTGCTGGATTTCCACGAGCAAGTCAATCTTGAGTTTTCCCCTTTCTTGCCCAAATTTTCCCCTCTTCATGAGATCTGAAATTCCCGCTAATCCCTTGTTCTTTTTGAGTAGATCTTTTGGGAATATCTTTGGAATAGTTCTAGCATAGCCTGTGCAAAATTTCGTGAAGATCCTTGAAGATTTGGTCAAGCTTAAGCTATGCAAACTCAAAGCCTGAGGCTATTTTCTGGGCACATCGAACAGTCCAGTGCAACTTCACCGGATAGTCTGGTGGACCTTGAGAACCAATGGACCGGCTCCGATTGTCTCTGGAGTGATGAGTGATTGTCAACAGTAGCAAGACCCAGAAGGACTTGGGCACAAGACATCCGATGGACAGGAGGCCCTCCGATGGACTGGAGGTAGAGGGAAGTCCTCCGAAGGACTGGAGGCACACTCGGCGTCTGTCGGCCATTGGAGTTCGGTATATGGAGGAGCGGCACAACGACGGTAGGAGTAAGTCCTCCGAAAGGACTGCGAGGATGCCCCGATGGACAGGGGATGCCGGGCGCCACCGTGGTGCTCCAACCCGAATGCGTGGCGCGAAGGCTTGCGAGGGAGGCTTTGGCGGCTTCGGCTCAAAACCGTCACCCAAGCTACCCAAGCCTTCGTGAGTTGGGCCATGACTCGACAAGATAGAGAAGATGGGCCAAATCCGGCCTAGGCGGAGACTTCCTAAAGTTTCCCGGTTTCTGACTTCAAAACCGGGGGCGGATCGCGGATTGGACTACTGGCCACGTGGAGAGCATCCGAGGATTGCGTGGAACTTACGAAGATCAAGACTTCATCGTGGTCGTCCGTCCCGAAATATCCTGTAATCTTTCGTTTGAGTCCTTAGGGTTTGTCTAGCTGTAGGGACCAAAGTGCAAAACTGTCTAAATAGCACTCGGGTATAAATAGGTCCAAGGCAGGTCATTAGAGGCACTATTGGCTGCTAGGATTAGTTTTCACTTGGTGATTTTCGTCCTTAAGCTTTGAGCTCCATTGTTATGGATGTTAGAGTAGGATTTAGCCTCCTAATCTTGAGGGAAGGTGAGGGTGGTTGCTTGGGACGAATTTCTGCTTGTATGCTGAATCTTTAGACCCATCTTGGGCACTTAATCGAAGCAAATTCGTGCAGCAACCTTGTGTTCTTCTCCTCCCCCTCTCTCTTTAGTTTTTGGGTTCAATCCTTGCCTTTTTGGGTGTTTTTGTTGGGCAAGCTTGAATCCCTTTCCTTGCTGATGTTCTGGACTTGCTAGGACAGTGGAGATCATGACTTAGTTCATCTCAATCCTGTTGGATTGCCACGAGCAAGCCTCTTTTGTGTTTTCCCATTTCTTGCCCAAGAATGGCTATTTCACAAGATCTGAAATTCCTACTGATTCCACGGTTACCTTGTGTTGATCTGTTGGGAATAACTTTGAAATAGGGTCCAGATAACCTATGCTAAATTTCGTGAATTTTGGACAAGGTCTGATCAAGTTATGATTTGAAATCATATTTTCTGCGACCCTACCGGACCATCCGACAGAGGCCACCAGGACAGTCCGGTTCCACCGGATAGTGCGGCAGTGCCCACCAGACAATCCAGCGTGAGGCGTTGTCCGGGCAGTCTCACCGGACAGTCCGGCAATAGGAACCGGATAGTCCGGTCCCACTAGGTGCGGTGAGTGTCTTATGGCGGTTATTGCAAAATCCGTTGCTCCGCTGTCACTCTTGTTCGGATCTTGAGCTTTCTTGCATTGGTGCGTATCCTCACAGTGGACGGCACCCTTGCGCTGATAGGCACGTATCTGTTCAGTGGACGGTGCTTAGTTTTGGTTTCCACTTGGGGGTTTGTGATTTTGTGATTTCAAGTGCTCCTATTCACCCCCCCTCTAGTCGCATGTCTCGGTCCTACAATTGGTCTCAGAGCCGGTTAGGTTTCTTCATACCTTTACCAGTGAGAAACCAGTAGCGACTATGACTCACTCTGGGAAGATTCCGGTCCTTGGTTTCGATGGCTACTCCTACTGGAAGGGTAGGATGAGAGCTTTCTTGCTTAGCCTAGGGCCATGACATATCGGATGCTACTCAGAGTGCGAACTTTGTTGTGCTTCCAGTTGCCCAACGCACTACCCTAGTGATTGTGGCTCAGCATGAGGCGAACGCCAAAGCTGTTAACTTTCTCTTCTCAGGACTTGGTCCAGTTGATTATGAGAAAGTGAGCCACCTTGAGACCGCCCATCAGATCTGGTCCCTGCTGAGGGCACACCATGAGGGCACTGCTACCATCAAGGGGCGTCTCGTTGAGACTTACAGGCGTGAGTACGAAAATTTCGTTCAGAAGCTTGGTGAGTCCATCGATGACTTGTTAGGATCGTTTTCAATCGATCAACAACAAGTTGCGCGTTAACTCCAGCCCTGAGAGGATCCCATACACCGACCATCAGCAGGCTGTCAAGTTGCTGTATGCTGTTGGACAGGAAGGTATGGGAGATCAAGGTTAACTCAATCATCGAGTCTGAGGCCTATGACACAATTGGAGTGGAGACTCTTTACAGCAAGCTCAAGGCCACAGAGGTGGATTACAAGTTGAGAGATTCTCTCGCTTGTACTGGCACCAAGAGCCTGGCCTTGGCTTCTTCCTCCAGTGAGGCTGTTTCTAACCCCCAGCTTCACAACTTTTCATTTTCTGCTCTTATGTCTGTTACAGAGGAGCAGTTGGCGTCACTTGGGGATGATGAGCTTTGTCTGGTGTCTAGCCGCTTTCAGCACACCTATGACTACCGGATGAGCAAGAAGAGGGGCGAGAGGCCCAAGTGCTTCGAGTGCGGAGAGGTCGGCCAATTCATTTCCGAATGCCCAAACAAGCAGAACGACTACTACAAGAAGGGCAAGAACCACTCCCGCGACTCCAACAAGTACCACTCCGGCAAGCGTGACCACACCAAGCACCACTCCAGCAAGATCAAGAACTTTCGTAAGGCTTTCAAGAGCTACCAGAAGGACAACCGGAAGCTGGACAAGGCCTTCTTCGCTGAGCTTGGTGGTCTGTGTGGCGGATCGTCTTCCTCCTCCTCGCCTTCGTCGAGCTCAAGCGATGAGGAGATCGTCACCAAGCGGGACAAGAGGAGGGACCAAGGCAGTCCAGCTGGACTCTGTTTCGTCTCCACCAAGTCCAAGCGCAAGCACAAGATGCATCAGAGATCCTTTTGCTCCATGGCACTTGAGGACAAGGACGACAAGGGCAACGACAACGACTACTCTGATGAAGAGGTAACTCCTGAGCAAGCTGAAATTCTTGAGATGTTGGAATCAAATAGTCGTGAGTTGAAAGCCCAGGATAGGTTGTTGGAGAAGGCAGCCAAGAAGCTGCAGAAGCAGAAAGCCAAGTTGGCTGATGCTTTAGCTGAGATAGAGAGGCTGAAGAGTGTGTCAGCCCAGCCTAGTGAGACTGAGTGTCCTACCTGTGTGACCTTGATGAAAGATCTCTGTGAGCAGAAGAGCAAGTATGTTCATCAGGTAGAGGAGATGGATAGGCTGAAGGTAGAGTTAAGCAAAGCTCCAGTCTAAACTGGATGAGCCTATTTTGAGTGATGTGACTGAGTGTGAGATGTGCCCCCACCTAGCTGTTGACATAGCTGAGCTGAAAGTGAGGTGTGAGGGACAGCTCAAAGAGTTGGAAGAGCTTAGGGCTAGACCCACGCTTTTGGGTGCGTGCATGGTCTGTCCTACTTTGGAGAGTGAGCTTGTGCAGTTGAGAGCTGACCTTGAGATGCTTTTAGCATCCCCTGACACTTGTGAGAACTGTCTCACTCTGAGGTTGATGTTGGTGGATAGGGATGCCACCATTAAGAAGTTAGAGAAGTCTGCTTTCCCTATTCCCTCTCTAGACTGCCCTACTTGTGCTGACCAAACTTTAGTTCTGAAGGATCTGAGAGAGGAGAAACATACTTTGGTTGATGAGAACAACCAGTTGAGAGAAGTGCTCAGTTGGATGTATGAGCCCCAACTTAGGATGATCTTGGAGAGCACCAAGAGAGCTGAGGGTGATATGAGTGGACTTGGGTTAGGATGAGAGTAGTACTTCGGGTGAGAAGAGGAGTTCCCCAATTAAGCTTAAGACTGCCTCTCCTCAGCCTTGCCCTACTGTTGATGGGGTTTACCATGAGCCTCTCACAGGCTAAGCTGGATAGAGTAGTGACTGAGATTCTCAAGCCTCCAGTGAGCAAGGAGAGAGTCCAGCAGCCTGTTCCACCCAAGGTTACTCCACCTAAGCCCAAGGCTCAGCCTAAACCCACTCCCAAGAGGCCTGTCTACCACTAGTGACTTTTGCCAGCGGAATGGCCACTTGGAGGAGTTTTGCTTCAGGAGGAAGCGAGTTGAGAGGCAGGAGAGAGCCTAGGTGAACCAGGATCAGTTCTACTAGGGTGGTAGGCAGGATCCTCCCCGTCACGATGAGATGAGAGACCGCTTTGCTGGTGAGAGAGGAGGCGGCTTTCAGGCCCGTGTTCCTAGTGGAGAGAGACACTTTCCCAGTCGAGCTCCTAGTCGTGTTTCAGTGCGGCCATGGATCTTCTGACCGAGGCTTTGGAGGTAGAGGGTTTGAGAGCTCACGCTTTAGAGGCCGTGGGTACCCTGGTAGACGTGATGCTTACTTTGACTGTGTTTACCCCACTTTTGAGCAGATGGCTCGGCACTGGTTTAGCAGTTACACTAACCCCAGTGCCGGACCATTTGCTCACTCTCGCTTTCCTTGATCTTGCAGGATCGAGGCCTGGAGGACATATGGATCATGGACTCCGGTTGCTCTAGGCACATGACAGGGCACCGCTACATGGTTCTCCAGCCTCAACCCCGTGAGCACCAAGGAGTACATCACATTCGGGGATAATGGTCAAGGTAAAGTGTTGGGTGTTGGTTCTGTTGCTCTTTCTAGCAAGCTTTCCCTGAGACAAGTTGCTTTGGTGAGGAATTTGGGGTTCAATTTGGTTTCTGTCTTGTAACTTCTCAAGGAAGGGTTTGAGGTTCGTTTTAAGGAGGGTTCCTCTTGTGTGCTTGATGCTAAGGAAAACCTTGTTTGTCGGATTTTGCCCTATGGGCAGGTTTTTAAGGTTGACCTTGCATCTGTCTCTGGACGTCCTCGGTGTTTGGTTGCTAGTCCTTCTACTGATATTTGGAAGTGGCATAGGAGGCTTGGCCATTTGAGTTTTGATCTGCTAGTCAGGATGAGCTCAATGGATCTGATCCAAGGATTGCCCAATCTGAAAGCAGAAAAGGACTTAGTATGCCACCCCTGTCATCATGGCAAGATGGTTGCCGCTTCTCATGCACCTGTCAATCAGGTGATGACCTCTTACTCGGGTGAACTGCTACATATGGACACGGCTGGTCCTACTCGGGTACAGTCGGTCAGTGGGAAGTGGTATGTGCTTGTAGTTGTGGATGATTTTTCTCGCTATTCGTGGGTGTTCTTCATGGAATTCAAAGATGAAGCTTTTGGTTTTATTCGGGATCTGGTCTTGAGGTTAAGGAATGAGAGTCATAAAGCCATGAGGGCTTATCCGCAGCGACAATGGCGGAGAATTTCGTAACTCTCGTTTTGAAACCTTTTGTCGTGACCTTGGTCTTGATCACCAATTCTCATCTCCTTATACCCCACTGCAGAACGGTGTTGTGGAACAAAAGAACCGCACACTAGTAGAGATGGCGCGGACGATGCTTGATGAGCATAGGACTCCGCAGCTCTTTTGGGCTGAGGCTATGAATACGGCCTGTTACATTGCCAACCGTATCTTTCTACGGGCTTTCTTGGGAAAGACTTCGTACGAGCTACGGTTTGGTAGGCAGCCTAGTGTCAAGCACCTGCGTGCATTTGGCTGCAGAAGCTTTGTGCTCAAAAAGGGGGGGCATTTGGACAAATTTGAATCTCGCTGCTTGGATGGTATTTTTCTTGGGTACGCCTCTAGCTCTAGGGCATATAGAGTGTGGATCCTTGATACTAGACAAGTGGTTGAGACCTGTGAAGTTTCCTTTGATGAATCTATGCCTTGCACAACCCCTGCATTTGAGCTTTCCGGTGATGATGAAGAATGCGCTCCCATCTTTGAAGATGAGGAAGGCGAAGTAGATGCTGGTGATGCAGGAGCCACTGCACCGGCTGCAGCTCCTGCCCCCTCTGCTACGAGCTCTGAAGATGAAGGAGGACCCTTGCCTACGGCTTCCTCTTCACTCCCCCGACCGCAAGCTCGAGCAGAGATTGGCTCCGCTGAGGACGCAGGGGAGGTGACCTCCGAGATTGTTCCATCTCGGCAGGTCCAGCGGGATCACCAAACAGGATGATTGGAGATCTACACCATCGTGTCACACGCTCTTCGGTTAACTCTCTAGCCTTTTTCTGTCACTCCTGCATTTGTTGCTTCTTTCGAACCCCGGGATGTGTCACATGCATTATCTGATCCTAGTTGGGTGAACGCCATGCATGAGGAGTTGGAGAACTTTGAGAGAAACCATGTCTGGGATTTAGTTGAACCTCCGCCAAACTGCTACCCTATAGGAACCAAATGGGTTTTCAAGAACAAACAGGGTGAGGATGGGATGGTTGTTAGGAACAAAGCGAGATTGGTAGCCCAGGGTTTCTGTCAGAAGGAGGGGATAGATTATGAGGAAACCTTTGCTCCTGTCGCTCGTTTAGGGGCTATTAGGATTTTGCTTGCCTTTGCTGCCTCTAAAGGCTTCAAATTGCAGCAGATGGATGTTAATGTCAGCCTTTCTAAATGGTTACATAGAGGAGGAGCTTTATGTGAGACAACCTCCTGGCTTTGAGAGTGCCAAGTTTCCAGACCGGGTGTATAAGTTGAGAGAAGCCCTATATGGTCTGAAGCAAGCTCCAAGAGCTTGGTATGCTAGGATTGAAAGCCTTTCTGCTCAAGTCTGGTTTTGTGATGGGTTCAGTAGACAAGACCTTGTTTCTGTTGAGTCGTGGCGGTGACACCCTTCTAGTTCAGATATATGTTGATGACATTATCTTTGGTGGTTCATCTCACTGCTTTGGTGTCTAAGTTTGCTGAACACATGAGCAGTGAATTTGAGATGAGTCTCATGGGTGAGCTTCAGTTCTTTCTCAGGCTTCAGATTAAGCAAGGCCTAGAAGGAACCTTCGTCCATCAAGCCAAGTACATGAAGTACATTTTGAGGAAGTTTGACAAGGGAGATCTCAAGCCCATGGCGACTCCCATGTCAACACAGACGGCTCTTGATGCGGATGAAGAAGGGGAGGTGGTGGACCAAAGAGAGTATCGAGGGATGATCGGCTCACTTCTGTACCTGACGGCGACCAGGCCGGACATTCAGTTCGCGGTCTACCTCTGTGCGCGTTTTCAGACCTCACCAAGGCTATCGAATCGTCAAGCGGTGAAGCGCATCTTCAGGTACCTAAAATACACTCCTGAGCTTGGACTTTGGTTCTCTTCAGCTTCGTTGCTCTCTCTTAGAGGGTATTCGGATGCTGACTTTGTGGGTTGTCGGCTGGAGCGCAAGTCTACTTCTGGCACCTGCCAGTTTCTCGGTTCTTCTCTTGTCTCTTGGTCCTCACGCAAGCAATCTAGCGTAGCCACTTCCACCACAGAAGCTGAATACATTGCTGCTGCTAGTTGCTGCTCCCAGCTGCTTTGGATGAATTCCACCTTGAGCGACTTTGGTCTCAGTTTTAGGAAGATCCCACTCCTAGTAGACTCTACTTCTGCTATTTCTGTAGCTAAGAACCCCGTCCTGCACTACAGAACCAAACACATAGACGTGAGGTTTCACTTCTTGAGAGATCACTATGAGAAGGGAGATATAGACTTGATCCATGTAGAGACTGAGAACCAGTTGGCCAATATCTTTAGCAAGCCCTTAGACCTGAGCATATTTCCTCACTTGCGTGGGGAGCTTGGTGTTTGTTATCCCTTTTAGGTTGGGGTAACTTTGGTATAGTTTAGGTTTTGCTTTTGCTTTTGCTTTCTTTTCTCTCTTTGCTTCTCTTGCATTTTGTCTCATACCATGCATTGCATTGTAACATATGCATTTCACTTTCACTAGCACTAGAGCTCTTCTGGTATGCCAAGTTAGTACTTGCTTGTGCTAGATTGTACAGTTGCTTGCATGATCATGGTTGGCTAAGCTCCTTGAATCTGTCTAATATCTTTTGTGAGCTCAGTCACTTTTGCTTCTTCAAAATCAAAAAACCATGATCACCACTTGACTTGGCTACCTAGCATGTGTAGGAATGTTGAATGCTATGCTATCTTTTCATGCTTGGATATGCTAGTCGTATGCCTGTGTTACACTGATGCCAAAGCATTTATGGCACCTTGTTCAAATCTAAAATCTGAATGAATGTGGCTTACAAGTGGTGTCCTATGAGCTAAATTGAAAAGATCCTAGGAGGGTTCACTTGTCACACTGATCTAGTTTGAGATAGCTTGCCTTTGCACTTTGGCTTGAACTTGGACTAGGTTGTGTATGACCAAAACCTTGTCTTAAGCTTCTGATGGTTTTTTGAACCTAGGCTTGGCATTGGTTGGTAAGAAGTGGCAACGACAAGTGAATAACCCCTGGCGCATGATCTGATTTGCTTAAAGTTCAAAATTGCTAAATCTGAAATCTGCAAGTCTCTAAATTGCTTATGGCCTGTTGTAGATGCCTTGGTTCAGGGTAGCACACCTTGTATGTTTTGCTAGCATCTTGCTGTTCATGCCTATCTTGCTAGATGCTATTCATGTTGGTGATGCTCTCTTTTCAACACCTCTGAAAAACATGCTCCTGATCTGTATAAGATAGATTCAATTGAGCTTGTTTTGCATGCTACCTAGCCCTCACTTGCTCTATATGCTAGAGCTTGTATTTACTAGCTTTTCATCCCTGCTGAGCTCTTCATGGTACACTTCCTGCATTTCATGGTATATTTTGAGGGGGAGTTGTCCATTTCAGGGGGAGTTGAGTTCTATGACCCTTGATGTGTCCATTGTCAACAAGGGGGAGAGATGTTGACCCTTGCGGAGATAGAGATATTAGGACCTAGGGGGAGGACTCTGTAGAGATCTAGTTGAGGGGGAGGTTGAGCTTTTAGCATGCTCTTGCATCGGTGCGTTGAGCCTTTTGCCTCTTTCTGGAGGAGCCGATGCTTTGCCTTAGCATGACTGTGTTGAGCAAGTTTGCCTCTTTCTTGAGGGATCATGCTTTAGTTTGATCGACTGCGTTGAGTGGTTTCCCTTGTCCTAGGGGGTCGATCTTTGACCTTGTTTTTGTTGTCTCAAATTGCCCTTTTTCTGCCAGTATTTGGTCTTTGGGCTTCTTGAGCAACTTCTTCTTTTTCTTCTTTCTTTTCGGTTTTACTGTTTTTTTCTTTTGTCTGTGTTCTATTTCGGGTTACAGGTTGAAGGTGTTGACAATGCACTCATCAAGGGGGAGATTGAGAGCCAATGGACCGGCTCCATTGTCTCTGGAGTGATGAGTGATTGTCAACAGTAGCAAGACCCAGAAGGACTTGGGCACAAGACCTCCGATGGACTAGGAGGCCCTCCGATGGACTGGAGGTAGAGGGAAGTCCTCCGAAGGACTGGAGGCATGGGAGTTCGGTATACGGAGGAGCGGCATGACGACGGCAGGAGTAAGTCCTCCGAAGGACTGCGAGGCTGCCCCGATGGACAGGGGATGCCGGGCGCCACCGCGGTGCTCCAACCCGAATGCGTGGCGCGAAGGCGTGAGAGGGAGGCTTTGGCAGCTTCGGCTCAAAACCATCACCCAAGCTACCCAAGCCTTGGTGAGTTGGGCCACGACTCAACAAGATAGAGAAGATGGGCCAAATCCGGCCCAGGCAGAGACTTCCTAAAGTTTCCCGGTTTCTGACTTCAAAACCGGGGGCGAATCGCGGATTGGACTACTGGCCACTGTGGAGAGCATCTGAGGATTGCGTGGAACGTACGAAGATCAAGACTTCATCATGGTCGTCCATCCCGAAATATCCTGTAATCTTTCGCTTGAGTCCTTAGGGTTTGTGTAGCTGTAGGGACCTAAGTGCAAAACTGTCTAAATAGCACTCGGGTATAAATAGGTCCAAGGCAGGTCATTAGTGGCACTCTTGGCTGCTAGGATTAGTTTTCACTTGGTGATTTTCGTCCTTAAGCTTTGAGCTCCATTGTTAGAGAGGTTAGAGTAGGATTTAGCCTCCAAATCTTGAGGGAAGGTGAGGGTGGTTGCTTGGGACGAATTTCTGCTTGTATGCTGAATCTTTAGACCCATCTTGGGCACTTAATCGAAGCAAATTCGTGCAGCAACCTTGTGTTCTTCTCCTCCCCCTCTCTCTTTGGTTTTTGTGTTCAATCCTTGCCTTTTTGGGTGTTTTTGTTGGGCAAGCTTGAATCCCTTTCCTTGCTGATGTTCTAGACTTACTAGGACGTGGAGATCATGACTTAGTTCATCTCAATCCTGTTGGATTGCCACGAGCAAGCCTCTTTTGTGTTTTCCCCTTTCTTGCCCAAGAATAGCTATTTCAAAAGATCTGAAATTCCCACTGATTCCGCAGTTACCTTGAGTTGATCTGTTGGGAATAACTTTGAAATAGGGTCCAGATAACCTGTGCTAAATTTCGTGAAGTTTCGGACAAGGTCTGATCAAGTTATGATTTGAAATCATATTTTATGCGACCCTACCGGACCATCCGGCAGAGGCCATCGGACAGTCCGGTTCCACCAAATAGTCCGGCAGCGCCCACCAGACAGTCCGGCGTGAGGCGTTGTCCGGGCAGTCTCACCGGACAGTCCGGCAACAGGAACCGGATAGTCCGGTCCCGCCGAACAATCCGGTGTTGGCCACCGGACAGTCCGGTCTTGCCTAGGGAGCTGCTGTGTTCTTCCCAGTTTGGTTTTTCCGCTGTGATTTTGCTACGGATTTTCGCATTCCTCCCTTAAGACCATTCTCTTTGCTTACTATGAGTCAAGTGAGATGCACCTAGGTGCGGTGAGTGTCTTGCGGCGGTTATTGCAAAATCCGTTGCTCCGCTGTCACTCTTGTTTGGATCTTGAGCTTTCTTGCATTGGTGCGTATCCTCATAGTGGACGGCACCCTTGCACTGCTAGGCACGTATCTGTTCAGTGGACGGTGCTTAGTTTCGGTTTCCACTTGGGGGTTTGTGATTTTGTGATTTCAAGTTTTCCTATTCACCCCCCTCTAGTCGCACGTCTCGGTCCTACAAACCTAACAGTCTCCAAGTGCTTAGTATGTTGTTCCCCATGTTTTCCTCAGCCTGTGGTTAAAATTTCATGATTTTTGGAGCCCGTTTGGTTAGGTTTTGGCAATTTTGTTTGCAGCCCTGTCTGTTTGAAAATTCCTTGTCGGACTGTCCGGTAGGGCATGTCGGACAGTTCGGTGTGAGCAGTGGTTTTGCCCCTGGATTTGGTTTAAGTTTTTCAGTATGGTTTGTGGCTTGTTCTAGGTGGGTTGGGTGGTGCCTAGGATCATTCCTAAGGTCTTTAGCACCTCATTTGCTAAGAGATCTTGGTGATCACTAGGTGTGTTCATTTTGGTTGGTTTGTGCTTGTTTGCTTTCGTGTTTTTGCCTCAACCTTGCTTCGGTGGTTCTCATTGTATGCCTATACTCTTTTGCTTGCTGTATATCAGTGAGACGCATCTAGGTGCGGTGAGTGGCTGGCGAGACACTTCGGCATGAGTTGTTGCTCTGCTTGGCTTGCGGTCCTTTGTGATCGTTGAGTTGAGTGCTTCCGCATGCTTGGTGTGTATCCTCTCAGTGGATGGCACCATGTGCTACTAGACACGTATTTGTTTAGTGGATGGTATCCAGTTCTTCTCATAAGCACTAGTTTTGGGGAGTTATGAATTTGAGTTTTAAAGTGCTCCTATTCACCCCCCTCTAGTCGCACGTCTCGGTCCTACAATTGGTATCAGAGCTGGTTAGGTTTCTTTATACCTTTACCGGTGAGAAACCAGTAGTGACTATGGCGCACTCTGGGAAGGTTCCGGTTCTCGGCTCGGATGGCTATCTCTATTGGAAGGGTAGGATGAAAGCTTTCTTGCTTAGCCAGAGTGTGGACATATGGAATGCTACATAGAATACGACACCACACCTGCGCTCATTGCTCAGCACGAGGCGAACTACAAGGCGATGAACTTTCTCTTCTGTAGACTTGGTCCCGCGAACTATGAGAGGGTGAGCCACCATAGTACCGCCCGTGAGATCTAGTCTCTACTCCATGCACACCATGAGGGGACGGTGACAGTTAAGGGTCGGCTTGTTGAGACTTACCTGGCGCGAGTGTGAGAACTTTGTTTAGAAGCCAGGAGAGTCTGTGGATGCCTTGTTTGGTCGTTTTCAGTCGGTCATCAACAAGCTTCATGTCAACTCTGCCCCCCGCTGCTCTTCCATACACTGACCATCAGCAAGCTTTCAAGCTGTTGTATTCCTAGGACAGGAATGTGTGGGAGATCAAGAAATACTACATTCTTGAGTCGGCAGTGAGAGCCAATGGACCGGCTCTATTGCCTCTGGAGTGATGAGTGATTGTCAACAGTAGAAAAAGACCCAGAAGGACTTGGGCACAAGACCTTTGATGGACAGGAGGCCCTTCAATGGACTAGAGGTAGATGGAAGCCTTCCGAAGGACTGGAGGCATGCTCGACGTCGGTCGGCCATGGGAGTTTGGTACACGGAGGAGTGGCACGGCGACGAAAGGAGTAAGACCTCGGAAGGACTGCGAGGCGACCCCAATGGACTGGCGATGCCGGGTGCCACCGCGGTGCTCCAGCCCGAGTACATGGCGCAAAGATGGGCGAGGGCGTTGGCGGATTCGCTCAAATCCATCATCCTACCACCCAGTTACCAGACTCGACGAATGGGATCATTCTCAGCCGAGATAGAGTGGAGTAGGCCATTCCAGGCCTAGGAAGGAAACCCTAAAGTTTCCTGGTTTCTGACTTCAAAACCGGGCGTCGATCCACGGATTTGGACTACTGGACATGTGGACGTCATCCGGGAGTTAGCTTGCAGGCGAAGAAGATCAAGACTCCATCGCGGTCGTCCGTCCCCGAGAAAGTCGACTCTTTTTAGTTTTGGCCCCTACGGGCGTTTCTGTAGTATAGTGGTCTTAGTGTAAAATGTGTCGATTAGGCCAGGGCTATAAATACCTATGTGGCTGGTCATTTAGATGACTCTTCCACCTCTAGAAACCCTGGGCTTAGTCTCCAACCGGCCAAGTGCTTAGAGAGCAAATCGGGTGCTTAGCTTAGGATTTGAGAGTCCCCAAGGCTAGTACTTTGCATTAGTGGGTGGATGAAGGGTGGTAGGCTGAGTTGAGCCTTGTATGCACTGATTTCCTCATCTAATCAACGCAAGATTCGTCCCAAATTCCTGCTCATCTGTGCAGCCTTCTTTCTTCCCCCTTTCTAGTTGGTTTTTGGATGGAACTCAAGGGTTTTTGGTGATTTGTGTTGCCCATGAGTTAATCCCGTTCTATTGGCTCTTTTGGACTTGCTAGGACGTGGAGAATATGACTTAGTGCATCTCAATCCTGCTGGATTGCCACGAGCAAGCTTCTTTTGAGTTTTCCCCCTTCATGCCCAAAGATTGCCATCTCATGAGATCTGAAATTCTCGCTGATCCTTTGGTCACTTTGCGTTGATCTTTTGGGAAAAGCTTTGGCATAGGGTCCAGATAGCCTGTGCAAAATTTCGTGAAGATTGGACAAGATTTGGTCACGTTTGGGTTTGAATACCCCCTGTATGCGACTCTACCAGACAGTCCGGCAGAGGCCACCGGACAATCCGGTTCCACCGGACAGTCATGGCAGCACCCACAGGACAGTCCAGTGCTGGGCTCTGTCCTGGTCACCCCACTGGATAGTCCTGCAGAGGAGACTGTACTATCCGGTGCCACCAGATAGTCCGGCTCCTGCTACCGGACAGTCCGGTCTCTGCCAAGGTTGCAGCTCTGATTCGCAGTTTGCTTCTTCCGCTGAGTTTTCGCTAGGGATTTTTGCATTCCTCTCTTCCAGACTATTCTCTTTGCTTGCTGTGAGTCAGTGAGACGCACCTTGGTGCGGTGAGTGTCGTGTGGCGGATTTTGCAAAATTCGTTGCCTCGGTGCCCTCTTTGAGTCTAATCTCGGATTTTCTCGCATTGGTGCGTATCCTCTCAGTGGATGGCACCCTTGCGCTGCTAGACACGTATTTGTTCAGTGGACAGTGTCTTGTTCTTCTTTCAAGCACCAGTTTTTGGAGGGGTGTGTTTTTGAGTTTTCAAGTGCTCCTATTCACCCCCCTCTAGTTGCACGTCTCGGTCCTACAATTGGTATCAGAGCCAGTTAGGTTTCTTCATACCGTTACTGGTGACAAAACTAGTAGCGACTATGGCGCACTCTGGGAAGGTTCCGGTTCTCGGCTCGGATGGCTATCCCTACTGGAAGGGTAGGATGAAAGCTTTCTTGCTTAGTCAGAGCGAGGACATATGGAATGCTACATAGAGTACGACTTTTATGGTGCTCCCCGTTGCTGAGCATACCACATCGACGCTTGTTGCTCAGCACGAGGTGAACTACAAGGCGATGAACTTTCTCTTCTCTGGACTTGGTCCGGCGGACTATGAGAGGGTGAGCCACCTTAATACCGCCCATGAGATCTAGTCCCTGCTCAGTGCACACCATGAGGGGACGGTGACATTTAAGGGTTGGCTTGTTGAGACTTACCCGCGTGAGTATGAGAAATTTGTTCAGAAGCTAGGAGAGTTTGTGGATGCCTTGTTTGGTCGTTTTCAGTCGATCATCAACAAGCTCCGTGTCAACTCTGCCCCCACTGCTCTTCCATACAGTGACCATCAACTGGCTGTCAAGCTACTGTATTTCTTAGACAGGAATGTGTGGGAGATCAAGAATAACTCCATTCTTGAGTCGGCAGGGTATGCCACCTTGGGAGTTGAGGAGCTTTACAGCAAGCTCAAGGCCACAGAGGTTGATTACCAGATGACAGATATGCTCACTGGTACCGACTCCAAGAGCCTGGCCTTGGCTTCCAGCTCTAAGGAAGTTGTCTCACTTTGAGGCTACAGTTGGTGGAGAAGGATGCCACCATTAGGATGCTTGAGAAGTTTACTCCTGTGATTGCCTCTCTAGACTGTCCTACTTGTGCTGCCCAGACTTTAGTTCTAGGAGGAACTGAGAGAGTAGAAGCTGACCTTGGTTGATGAGAACAACCGGTTGAGAGGGGTGCTCTGTTGGATGTATGCTAGAGAGCCTCAACTAAGGATGATTTTAGAGAGCACTAGGAGAGCAGAGGGTGACACCAGTGGACTTGGGTTAGGAGAGGGCAGTACCTCGGTTAAGAAGAAGAGTTACCCCAGTTAAGCTTAAGACTGCCTCTCCTCAGCCTAGCCCTACTATTTATGGGGTTTACCACGAGCCTTCCAAGGCTGCCCCAAAGAAGCAGTTCTGGACACCAAAGCCCTCAAAGGCTAAGCTGGACAGAGTAGTGACTGAGATCCTCAAGACTCCAGTGAGCAAGGAGAGAGTTCAGCAGCCTGCTCCACCCAAGGCTACTCCACCTAAGCAAAAGGTCTAGCCTAACCCCACTCCCAAGAGGCCTGTCTACCACTGTGACTTTTGCTAGTGGAATGGCTACTTGGAGGAGTTCTGCTTCAGGAGGAAGCGAGCTGAGAGGCAGGAGAGAGCCTGGGGGAACCAGGATCAGTTCTACTAGGGCAGTAGGTAGGATCCTCCCCATAGTGGTGAGATGAGAGACCGCTTTGCTGGTGGTGAGAGAGGAGGCAGCTTTCAGGCCCGTGCTCCAGGTGGTGAGTGACGCTTTGCCGGGCGAGCTCCTAGTCATTTTCAGTGCGGCTATGGACCTTTTGACCGAGGCTTTGGTAGAGGGTTTGAGAGCTCATGCTTTGGGTGTCATGAGTACCCAGATCGTCGTGATGCTTACTTTGACTGTGCTTTTCCCACTTTTGAGTAGATGGCTCGGCACTGGTTCAGCAATTTCACTAACATCAGCGCCGAACCATTTGCTCACTCTCGGTTTCCTTGATTTTGTAGGATCGAGGCTTGGAGGACATATGGATCATGGACTCCGGCTACTCTAGGCACATGACAGGGCAACGCAGATGGTTCTCCAGCCTCAACCTCGTGAGCACCAAGGAATACATCACATTCGGGGATAATGGTTAAGGTAAAGTGTTGGGTGTTGGTTCTATTGCGCTTTCTGGCAAGCTTTCCCTAAGAGAAGTCGCTTTGGTAAGGACTTTGGGGTTCAATTTAGTTTCTGTCTCGCAACTTCTGAAGGAAGGGTATGTGGTTCGCTTTAAGGAGGGTTCTTCTCATGTGCTTGATGCTAAGGAAAATCTTGTTTGTCAGATTTTGCCCTATGGGCAGGTTTTTAAGGTTGACCTTGCATCTATTTCTGGCCCTCCTCAGTGTTTGGTTCCTTGTCCTTCGGCTGATATTTGGAAGTGGCATAGGAGGCTAGGCCATTTGAGTTTTGATCTGCTTGTCAGGTTGAGCTCGATGGGTCTAATCCGAGGATTGACCAATTTGAAAGCAGAAAAGGACTTAGTATGCCACCCCTGTCGTCGTGGCAAGATGGTTGCCGCTTCTCATGCACCTATCAATCAGGTCATGACCTCTTACCCAGTGAGCTTCTACATATGGACACGGTTGGTCCTGCTCGGGTACAGTCGGTCAGTGGGAAGTGGTATGTGCCTGTTGTTGTAGACGACTTTTCTCACTTTTCGTGGGTGTTCTTGATGGAATTCAAAGATGAGGCTTTCGGTTTTGTTCGGGATCTGGTCTTGAGGCTAAGAAATGAGAATCATAAGGCCATGAGGGCTATCCGCAGTAAAAATGGCGGAGAATTTCGTAACTCTCGTTTCGAAACCTTCTGTCGTGACCTAGGTCCTGATCATCAATTCTAATCTCCTTATACACCACCTCAGAACGGTGTTGTGGAACGAAAGAACCACACACTTGTAGAGATGGCGCGGACGATGCTTGATGAGCATAGTACTCCGCAATGCTTTTGGGCTGAGGCTATGAATACGGCCTGTTACATTGCTAACCGCATCTTCCTATGAGCTTTCTTAGGGAAGACTTCGTACAAGCTTCGGTTTGGTAGGCAGCCCAGCGTAAAGCACTTGCGTGCATTTGGGTGCATATGCTTTGTGCTCAAAAGGGGGGCATTGGACAAATTTGAAACTCGCTGCTTGGATGGTATTATCGTTGGGTACGCCTCTACCTCTAGGGCATATAGAGTGTGGATCCTTGATATGAAACAAGTGGTTGAGACCTGTGAAGTTTCCTTTGATGAATCTATGCCTTGCACAACCCTCCATTTGAGATTTCAGGTGATGATGAAGAAGGAGCTCCCATCTTTGAAGATGAGGAAGTTTAGGTAGATGCTGGTGATGCAGGAGCCACTGCACCTGCTACAGCTCCTGTCCCCTCTGCTATGAGCTCTAAACATGAAGGAGGACCATTGCCAATGGCTTCCCCCTCACTTCCCCGACCACAAGCACGAGCAGAGGCTGGCCTCGCTGAGGATGCAGGGGAGGTGACCTCCGAGATTGTTCCATCTCGGCAAGTCCAGTGGGATCACCCTCCACATGGGATCATTGGTGATTTGCATGCGAGGACTTTGAGGTCCCAGACAGGTTCAACCGCCTTCTTTCCTCATGCTGCTTTTGTTGGCTCCTTTCAGCCCAAGGTTGTTGGACACGCACTTTCCGATGGTAATTGGGTCTATGCCATGCATGAGGAGTTAGAAAACTTTGAGAGGAATGAGGTTTGGGGTTTGGTACAGCCACCGCCACATTGCAATCCTATTGGTACAAAATGAGTTTTCAAAAATAAGCAAGGGGATGATGGCATTGTTGTGCGGAACAAGGCTAGACTTGTGGCTAATGGTTTTTGTCAAAAAGAGGGGATAGACTATGAGGAAACATTTGCTCCAGTTGCACGCCTGGAAACTATATGTATTCTCTTAGCCTTTGCAGCTTCCATGGGTTTCAAGCTTTTTCAAATGGATGTGAAGTCTGCTTTTCTAAAAGGTTTCATTCAAGAAGAAATTTATGTCAAACAACCCCCTGGATTTGAAAATGCTAAATACCCTAACCATGTTTACAAATTGCAAAAAGCCTTGTATGGTTTGAAACAAGCCCCTAGAGCCTGGTATGAGAGATTGAAAACATTTTTGCTAAACCAGGGTTTCAAAATGGGGAGTGTTGATAAGACCTTGTTTCTCCACAAGCATGGTAGTGATCTCCTTATTGTCCAGATTTACGTGGATGATATCATCTTTGGTGGCTCGTCTCACTCTCTTGTTACCAAGTTTTCTGAGCAGATGTCGAAGGAGTTTGAGATGAGCATGATGGGAGAGTTGCAGTTTTTCCTTGGACTGCAAATCAAGCAAGGGCGAGAAGGAACCTTCATCCATCAAGCCAAGTACACGAAGGACAATCTGAAGAAGTTTGACAAGGGAGACCTCAAGCCTATGGCTACTCCCATGTCAACACAAATGGGGCTTGATGCAGATGAAGAAGGGGAGGTTGTGGACCAGAGAGAGTGCCGAGGGATGATTGGCTCACTTCTGTACCTGACGGCAACTAGGCCGGACATCCATTTTGCGGTCTGCCTTTGTGAGCGTTTTCAGGCCTCACAGAGGACATCACACCGTCAAGCGGTGAAGCGCATCTTCAGGTATCTGAAATACACTCCTGAGCTTGGTGTTTGGTTCTCTTCAGCTTCTATGCTCTCTCACAGAGGGTATTTAGATGCTGACTTTGCAGGTTGTTGGCTGGATCGCAAGTCTACTTCTGGCACCTGCTAGTTTCTTGGCTATTCTCTTGTGTCTTGGTCCTCACGCAAGCAATCTAGCGTAGCCACTTCCACAACAGAAGCCGGATACGTTGCTGCTGCTAGTTGCTGCTCCCAGATGCTTTGGATGAAGTCCACCTTGGGTGACTTTGGTCTTAGCTTTAGGAAGACCCCTCTCCTAGTAGACTCTACTTCTGCTATTTCTGTAGCTAAGAACCCCATCTTGCACTCTAGAACCAAACACATAGACGTGTGGTTTCACTTTCTGAGAGATCACTATAAGATGGGAGATATAGACTTGATCCATGTGGAGACCAAGAACCAGTTGGCAGATATCTTCACCAAGCCCTTAGAGCTTAGCACATTTGCTTGCTTGTGTGGGGAGCTTGGTGTTTGTTAGCCCTTTTAGGTTAGGGTAACTTTGCTGTAGTTTAGGTTTTGTTTTGCTTTTTCCTTGCTTTTCTTTGTTTTCCTTGCATTTTGTACCTTATCATGCATTGCACTGTATCATATGCATTTTCACTTCACTAGCACTAGAGCTCTTCTAGAATGGCGAGTTAGTGCTTGCTTGTGCTAGGTTGTACAGTTGCTTGCATGATCATGGTTGGCTGACCTCCTTGAATCTGTCCAATATCATTTGTGAGCTAAGTCATTTTTATTTCCTAAAAATCACAAACCATGATCACCACATGACTTTGGCTACCTAGCATGTGTAGGAATGTTGAATGCTATACTATCTTCTCATGCTTGGATATGCTAGTTGTATGCCTTTGTTGAGTTTTTGCCTAAACATTTATGACACCTTGCCTAAATCTGAAATCTGAATTAAATTTGTGCTTTTTATGTGTCTTATGAGCTTAAATAAAAAGATCCAGGTGGGCTCACTTGTCATACTGATCTAGTTTGAGATAGCTTGCCTTTGCACTTTGGCATGAGCTTAGACTAGGCTGTGTATGACCAAAACCTTGTCTTAAGCTTCTGATGGTTTTATGAATCTAGGCTTGGCATTGGTTGGTAAGAACTGGCAAGGCAAGTGACAAACCCCTGGCACATGATCTGATTTGCATGAAGTTCAAAATTGCTAAATCTGAAATCTAGAAGTCTCTTAATTGCTTATGGCCTGTTGTATATGCTTTGGTTGAGAGTAGCACACCTTGTATGTTTTGCTAGCATCTTGCTGTTCATGCCTATCTTGCTAGATGCTATTCATGTTGGTGATGCTTTCTTTTCCAAAACCCTGAAAAACATGCTCCTGATGTCTATAAGATAGATTCAATTGAGCTTGTGGCATGCTTCCTTGCCCTCAGTTGCTCTGTATGCTAGAACTGTTATTTACTAGCTTTTCATCCCTACTGAGCTCTTCATGGTACACTTCCTGCATTTCATGGCATATTTTGAGGGGGAGTTGTCTAGTTTAGGGGGAGTTGAATTCTATGAACCCTTTGTGGCGGAACCGCCGATTTAATCCGGGCTAAGCACACCTGCCACCTCTGGCTTGCAGTGCGATTAGACCGAACTAAATCCGGTCGTCCGTCGAGAGTCATTCGACTCCCGATATTACCTTTTCCCAGAGGAACCGACATCATACACATCCGACTCACGATGGAGCCACAACAGAAACATCATCACAGGCAGTTAAATAGCATAAAAGTAGACTTATTTACAAACCAGTTTTTACATAAAATACCAGTCCAACATAATATTATACGGTAGTAAGTTTGAAAGTTTCTCGCAGCGGAAAATATAAGTTTAGGTCACCATGTTATCACCAAAAGTTTTGCATTGGAGGCACAACATCGAGCCCACCGATGTTGTCCTCGTGCCACTTAGTCACTTCATCCTACATGAGGGCATGCCCCGCCTCCAACACAGGCGCACACCACGAATTCCATACCTGCGCTCAAAAGGTGGGGGCAAACCCTGAGTACTAATTACTCAGTAGGTCTTAATGGATTTTGGCTTACGGCTGACGCGGAGCAGCTTACTAGCAAGTAGGTCCTTAGCCTTTAGTTTTTAACAGCAACTTAATTAACAACAAGTTTCATTGTCTGTGTGATTGCCAACATAACAGTAAATTTTCGTAAAGTAACAACTCAGTTCAAACATGTAGTATTCCAAAAATCATGAGCATTAAGCATCTGAGAGTTTAAGTAATTACTACGTTGCCCGTGTGCACTATCAGCATTCCCACACCTGGTGGGCATCAGCGATTCGAATCGATTTTAATTCCCGGGAATAACTATCATGCCAGGGGTATATGCTTACTAGCCATCGCGTTCCCACATATAGCCCCAATCTTAACCTGCCTCGTCCCAAGTTCGATTCACTCCCGCCTAGCCCCCGGGTTGTGCCCCCATGACGAGCCTGCCGACATCTCGGTCTCCCCGTCATGAGTACCAAGCTCCCCCGGGCCACCTTCCTCTCAACCAGCGGGTAGGAACGTGTCTCTGTGCTTCGGACGAGCCCAGGAAAGACTTCTCCGGTCCCATATCCCGGATAAGCACTCTAGCAATGTTATGCCGAACAGCAGGCGAACAGCGAACGGGCCTTATACGACTCGGGCGGAGTCCGGATACGACATCATGATAAAGGAAATACTGAAATAAATCTCCGCCCGGTCTCTATTTAACTTCATGAGCAACAGTAATAAGTGATATGACTGTAAGCTTTTTGTAACTTTGAAAACACCTACGTGACGAGTACACACACTCGTGTCTACCCGTACCTAGCAATTTCTAGGCATACTCGTCCTACGAACTCTATGTATAGGTGCTAAGGCCAGGGCGGCCAGGAAGTCTAATGCAATTGGTTCCAAACAACTCCTAATGCATATGCGTAATCATCAAGTATAACTTGTTTGCTGGGTAGAGTATGGTCCTGCCTACCTTCTTCACTAGGGTCAGTAGCTTCCTCCGGAGCGTAGTCGGGTTCCTGCTGCTGGTCCTCTGACTCTGGGTGCAGTTCCTCTTCCGGCTCCGTCACGATCGGTTGGTCCGATGGTGGTTCTTCGTTCGCGGAATCTATATGCATATCAGGATGCAAAAGGAGTATGTATTACTGTAATGCTTCTTCACGATGCAGATGTAGATGCGATGCGGTGAATCATGATGTATGGAAAAGAGTTACGCATATTGAGGCGAAAGTTGTTTCGCACTAAGAAATCGTATAAGCCATCATCTACGACAGCTTTGCTTGTCACATAAAATAACGTGGTGTGTGACTGAGTTGCATCGATTTATGCGAAAAGATCGATGTCTACTACCATCTAGAACTCTTTTATGCTATAAGGAGCACAAAAAAAACTAGGTATAACCATTTAGAACCTAATTTTTATATAAACAACATTTCTTCATTTATTTCCATGCTAAAAACACATGTAGGGGCAAAATGGTAATTAGCAGTGGACATTTGAGCTACCAAAATTTTCATAGAGCCTACACAGAATAAAAAGGTCTCTGCCCAAATTTCACAATTTTTGGAGTTCATTTTAGCCATATTTTCTATTTATCAAGGTTTTTCATGCTTGCACAAAAACAGGGGCAAAACTGTCTTTTCCTACTCAACCATCATACCCATTCTGTAGATCTATTTATTAGGAACAAAATGCAACAAAGTTTGCTATTTTTGGATTTTTATACACTTTACTATGATTTTTCAAAGTTTCAGCCTTTTTTAAAAGCATTTTAATCAAAATTAAACAGATCCAGGACCTATCTGTAAATATCTATAGCTTCTGAGGGTTCCTGTGCAAGATTTACAAGACTCAGTACACAGTGCCCGGTATGGAAACATAAAACTGTTAAACTCGGAGGGCGGTATCGCAAAATGTCCGTCTTCCTCCTCCCGTCGTCTTCCTCCTCGCGACGGGAGGGGGAGCTCCGGCGGCGCGCGGTCAATCCCTGCCCTGCGGGGCTCGGGAGCTCGCCGCGGAGTGCCGGGGAGAGAGAGGAGAAGACGGGGAGCTTTACCCACTACCTCAGACGGCGGGGGAGATCGCGGGGAGGGTCGGCGACGAGTGCCCCTGGCCGGCGAGATCCGGCGGTGCAATACGCCGAAGTGGGAGGGTCTCGGGCGACGCGGTCTAGGCGGGAAGGTAGAGTCGAGGGCGGCGAAGGTCGGCGCGGTGACGGTTGAGCTCGGGAGCGGACGGAAGTGGCTGGGGGCGAGCTTGCGGTATTCCGGCAATGGCGGACGCGCGAGGTCGGGAGGGAAAAGCAGAAAACTCGAGCTCGGGGAGGAGAACTCGAGATATAGGGCCGGCCTTGCCCTCGCCCCGGTGGCGCGTCTCGCGCGCTGTCCGCGCGCGGCAGTGGCGCGTGGCCGCGGCGGCCGGGACGGCCGGCGCGTGGCCACGGCCGCTCGGCGCGCAGCACCGCGTGGGCGCGCGCGGGCGGGGAGAGAAAAGGGAGGCGCGTGGGTGAACCCGGTCTATGGACCACGGTGGCTGACAGGTGGGGCCAATCCCAGGATTTGTGAGTACGGTGTATAGACTCAGTGCATCGAGCGAGGGAGCGGGTCCGTGCGCTGGCGCGGGCGGCTGACAGGTGGGTCCCGCTGGTCATAGAGACGAGAAAATAAAAGAAAATCGAAAAAGATAAAACCCCCTTTGACCAGCTGACATGGTTTCTGAATTTCGCAAATTTGGCCAATTTAGGAGCCGAATTTGAAAAAGACCCAATTGAATGAAATGTTGTACATTTTGAAATCTACAACTTTGTAAAAAGGACCTATACCAGATTCCAAATATAAAATGATTTAAATTTGAAAATAACTTGCTGACTCCTGTTTGACCAATTAAAACCCCCAACTTGAAAATTATAAAAGTCCATTTTAGGTGCATTTTCATGAAAGGTGAACTATACCAAAGTTGCATAGAATCTCATGATCTACAACTTTGGTATTCATGACATGGCAAGATTTTGAATTTTGTTTCACAAAATTTTGAATTTACCAAACAGGGCTGAATTTGGCAAAAGTCACATTTTCACATAAAATGACCCAAAACTAGATTTCAACATTCATGCATGCCAAAGCACAAAATACCAAAGTCATTCCTTATGGGATTACCTACAAGTTTGGTATGTAAAGTTTTATGAAAAACACAATGGCCTTAAAGTTATATCCGCAATACAAACTCAGTTTTTCTGAAAACTAGGTTTAGTTGCTCAATTGGCCTAGTTTATGCATGCTTTTCAAGATAAAAGGCCTCTGAAAAGATATCATTATGCTAATGTTTTTAGTGCAAAGCATTTGAGATGCCTAGGGCATCACAACCCACCCCCCTTAAAGAAATCTCGTCCCGAGATTTTTGAAGTGTCGTGGATGGTTAAACTGGTTGTAGTTAGTGTTGGGTGCACGTATTGGGTTTAGACCCAGAAGCTAAGCTGTTGTAACGTACCGAGTTGAGGTGGATGGCAGAAAACCAGGGTACTTAGTGTGTAGGAATTCTTCTTGCTCCCAAGTGGCTTCTTCTTCGGAGTGATTACTCCATTGAACTTTGTAGAAGTTAATTGTTTTCCGACGGGTTGATCTTTGCTTCTGATCGAGAATTTTTATGGGATGTTCTTCGTATGTGAGATCTGGTTCAATCTGAACTTGAGAGGTATCTACCACCTTCTCCGGCACTCTTAAGCACTTCTTTAGTTGCGAAACATGAAACACATCGTGAACCGTAGCTAGATGTGGTGGTAGCTCTAACCGGTAAGCGACGGCTCCGCACTTTTCAATGATCTTGAATGGACCGACGTACCTTGGTGCTAACTTTCCTTTCACCCCAAACCGTTGTACCCCTTTCATCGGAGATACTTTGAGATACACATGATCCCCCTCATCAAAGACTAATGGCCTCCTCCTTTTATCCGAGTAACTTTTCTGTCTGGACTGTGCTCTTTTGAGATGGTGGTGTATGAGTTTCACTTGTTCTTCGGCTTCTACCACTAAATCAGGGCCAAAGGTAACACGCTCTCCTGGTTCGGACCAGTTTAGCGGTGTTCTGCATCTCCTACCATAAAGAGCCTCGAAAGGAGCCATTTCTAAGCTCTTTTGGTAGCTGTTGTTATAAGCGAATTCCGCCAGGGGGAGGCATTCATCCCACTTGGTGGAATATGTCAGTGCACAAGCCCTTAACATATCTTCTAGAATTTGATTCACCCTTTCTACTTGACCACTGGTTTGAGGATGGTAAGCGGAACTGCGTACAAGAGTGGTGTCTAAGGCAGTCTGCAGTTGCTCCCAGAAGCGGGAAACGAACAGAGAACCCCTATCTGAGGTGATAGTTCGCGGGACCCCGTGTAAGGATAGGATCTTGGAAAGGTACAACTCAGCGTACTGCTTTGCTCGATAGGTGGTCTTGACTGGAATGAAATGAGCAGATTTCGTGAACCTATCGATAATTACCCATATGGAATCATATCCTTTTTGGGTACGAGGCAAACCCACAACAAAATCCATGTGTATATCCTCCCATTTCCATGCTAGAATATCCAGCGGCTGAAGCATTCCAGCGGATTTTAAGTGATCAGCTTTTACTTTCTTACACACGTCGCACTCAGACACATACTTGGCGATTTCTCGTTTCATACGGGTCCACCAAAACTTTTGCTTCAAGTCTTGGTACATTTTATTGCTGCCTGGATGTATCGTGAGTATTGAAGTGTGCGCTTCGTCCAGTATCTTCTTTCTCAACTCCATGTCCTTGGGTACCACTAGACGATTCTTGAACCACAGGACGCCTTGGTCATCAAGCGTGAAACACGCCTTCTTCTCTTCACTAATACCTTCACGGATATGTGCCATACCCTTATCTTGCTTCTGAGCCTCTATGACTTGTGCCTTGATTGTGGGCTCAATAATGATACTATAGAGTTCTCCAGGCTGTCCTGGAGGTGTTTCAATGTCACTCATTTCACAGCAGATTACTCTTGCTGTAGGTCGGACCTCTATCACATTGCAATGAGCTTTTCGGCTTAGTGCATCTGCTACCACATTGGCCTTGCCTGGGTGGTAGTGTATCTCCAGATCATAATCTTTTATCAACTCTAACCATCGCCTCTGCCTCATATTGATTTCGGGTTGGGTGAAAATATATTTGAGACTCTTATGGTCAGTGTAGATGTGACATGTGTTGCCTAACAGATAGTGTCTCCAAATTTTTAGTGCATGAACGACTGCAGCCAACTCAAGGTCATGTGTTGGATAGTTGGCTTCATGTTTCCTCAGTTGGCGGGAGGCATAAGCAATTACTCTTCCTTCTTGCATCAAGACACAACCAAGCCCATTACCGGAGGCATCACAGTACACCTCAAAAGGCTTGGTAATATCTGGTTGAGCTAGCACTGGTGCTGAAGTTAACAATTTCTTCAAGGTTTGGAAAGCTTCTTCACATTTCGGATTCCAAATGAACTTAGCATTTTTCTTGGTCAAAGAGGTCATAGGTTTTGCAATTTTGGAGAAATCTTTGATAAAGCGGCGGTAGTAGCCCGCTAAACCAAGAAAACTCCGGATTTCAGTCACAGTCTCTGGTTGCTTCCAATTTAGCACATCTTCTACTTTATTAGGGTCAACTGCTACTCCCTTTTCAGATAGCACATGACCCAAGAAACTCACTTCTTTCAGCCAGAATGCACACTTGCTAAACTTGGCATAAAGCTTATGCTCTCTGAGCCGAGTGAGCACGATCCTTAAGTGTTCTTCATGTTCTTTTTCGTTTTTGGAGTAGATTAGTATGTCATCTATGAATACCACCACGAACTTATCAAGTTCATTCATGAACACCGAGTTCATCATATACATGAAGAAAGCCGGTGCGTTGGTTAACCCAAATGACATGACCAAATACTCATATAAACCATATCTGGTAGAGAATGCTGTCTTGGGTATATCCTCTTCTCTAATCTTCATCTGATAGTAGCCAGACCTTAGGTCAATTTTAGAAAAGACCTTAGCCCCGGCTAACTGATCAAATAGAATATCGATGTGTGGCAGTGGGTATTTGTTTTTGACGGTCACTGCATTCAGTGGCCGATAGTCAACACATAGTCTCTTCCCACCATGATCCTTTTTCTCAACAAAGAGAGCTGGACAACCCCACGGTGATGAACTAGGTCTAATGAACCCTTTGTCTAATTGTTCTTGTAGCTGTACTTTCAATTCCTTCAAATCATCAGGTGGCATCCTGTATGGTCTTTTTGACACAGGTGCCGTACCTGGAACGAGTTCAATGACAAATTCTACATCCCGTTTTGGTGGTAGTCCCGGAAGTTCTTCTGGAAACACGTCCGGGAATTCACACACTACTGGTATCTTTTTAACCTCTTGTAGTTCAGTCGCATTGACCGTGGGGGTCATGTGTTTTTGGTTTGGCAAGTGTATCCGTAGAATCTTGCCGCTGACACTAGACCTTAACTGCACTGTCCTGCTGCCAATATCCAGGACTGCATTGTTTTCTGTCATCCAATTCATCCCTAAGATGATATCAATCCCTCGGTGTGGCAGCACCACAGGATTGATTGTGAAATCTTCCTTTCCTATACTCAGCCTTAACCCTTTTACTATCAGATTTGTATTTATCGGGTTCCCAGGCGCGGTGATTTGATATTTCTCTTTTATACGTGAAGTCTCTACCCTGTGCTTGGATGTATATGACTGACTAATGAAAGTATGAGTAGCTCCTGAATCAAATAACACGACGGTCGGCTGACCGTTGACCAGGAACGTACCGGCGAGAACAGGCTCTCCTGCAGGGATCTGCTCCATGTGCACATAGTGCACTCGACCTGTCTTGGGTACGAATCCCTTCGGCTTGCTCTGTTGGTTTCCACCCGCAGGAACAGGACCTTGGATCCTGCGAGGCGCTCTGCAGTCCTTAATGAAATGGCCGATCTTGCCGCAGTTGTAACAAGGAGCGCCCGGTCCCGGAACAATGGGAGCACGGGGAGTTGGCAACTGTGCGGGTGCTCGATAAATGGGGTACTGTTGCTGCGGTGCCGCCCGATGAATCCACCTTGGTTGGTTGGGTCGGACCACATAGCGAGACTGCTGATAATTTTGCTGTTGAGGTCTGTACGCGGTCTTCTGCTTCTGTGAAGGGCCCGTCGCTGATGTGTTGGCTATCCTTTTGCGCTTCTGATCCTCGTTAGCAGCACGGAGACGATTCTCCATGTCGAGAGCAGTGTCTACCAGTTCAGTGAAGCTCTGGTAGCGCCGTGCCAAGTGAGTCCGGAGGGTAGGGTCAAGGCCCTCTAGGAGTCTCTCGGCCCGCTCCGGCTCCTCAATACGGTCCTGTGCATACATGTGCTGGTCACGGTAGTGGAGGACACGGTCCTCGGCACGGAGGTACATCCCATGTACGCTGTGAGCAAACTGCATGGTCGCAGCATAGGGCCTGGTGTCAATCCGCTCCTCCAGCATGTTGTGACGACGGAGCCACTCGTCGTCGTAGCCGTCGGTGGGGAGGTAGCGCAGCACTGACATCCCTGCTGCTCCCGACGAGCTGAGCGAGGTGATGGCTGCTAGGGTGACCTTGTCGTAAGCGTCCTCCTCATTGGCCCCGTAGACGGTAATCGTCTGCCGGACCGCGGTGTGGCTCGAAGGAAGGACGACACTGGCCATGCAGTGTCCCTCCGCGTGCACTGTCTGCACTGAGAAGAAAGGGCACGGCCTGCGCCTCATCTCACGCAGAGCCCGACAAAGGATCTGAGCAAGGCCGTTCTCCTCACGGCAATGAGTGTGAACCATCCCATTCTCAAGCTGAGGAGGGGTATGGGTCACTGGTGGGAGGGGAGCAGCCCTTCCCTCCTGTACGCGGAGTCCCCTCGCACTGGTGGCCTTACGAGCGGTTTGCTTGGTCCTGGCCATCTGTTTTTAAAAGAGATTTTAATCAGTGATAGGCATAGGTTGCATATAACTTTAACGGTTAAGTGGGTGATGGATGCGGAAAACATCATTGGACTTTCCTTTTACTTATTTGTCTTTTAGTGATAAACCCCTAAGTATGAACAAGTAAAAGTAAACATGATGCATGACTCGTCCTATCCGTTCTCACATCACACACCTTATGTATAATGTATATATCTAACGAGTATCCGGTGACATATATGCACGGCACTCTCTAATGCAACTAGTCGTTCTCTATTCGTTCTTAATTTCGCACGTGGTTAGTGTACCTGCAGAAAAATGCATGCTCATACCATCATCATTACCATGACCAATCATTACCACTCTAACCCTAGAAGTGGCACCCACGAATTTCTTTAAGCTACGTCTGGTGGACGACGTAGTGGCGCCATTTCTCCCAACACACCCAGTCTTCCTCCAGTACTGGGGAATTACTGGGGAGAGAAACGGTGGCCAACAAGATCTAGCTATAATTTTTGGTTGAAGGAGAAGTGGTCACGAAACACTCCAATAGCGTGACCACCCCCCTTAAAGAGTTCTGCCCTATCAGCATGAATGCAGGGTTCGCAACAGTCCGCAAATCCCAATAGCGCTCCACCAGTACTAGGGATGGCTATGGCCGAAATGTTGCTTCCCAAAGCGCCGAATATGCACATGAGTTCTATCTAGGTCAGACTGTTAGCGATATCACCTGGTATTTCACTAACATCCTTAATAGGGGCATATCGATACTCTCACTTTTCAAATACTTCGAAAAGGGTTTTCGAAAATAGGTTTGCAAATCAAAACTGGATGATATGTCTGTTGTCTGTGTATGATCGGCTCTGATACCAGCTGTGGCGGAACCGCCGATTTAATCCGGGCTAAGCACACCTGCCACCTCTGGCTTGCAGTGCGATTAGACCGAACTAAATCCGGTCGTCCGTCGAGAGTCATTCGACTCCCGATATTACCTTTTCCCAGAGGAACCGACATCATACACATCCGACTCACGATGGAGCCACAACAGAAACATCATCACAGGCAGTTAAATAGCATAAAAGTAGACTTATTTACAAACCAGTTTTTACATAAAATACCAGTCCAACATAATATTATACGGTAGTAAGTTTGAAAGTTTCTCGCAGCGGAAAATATAAGTTTAGGTCACCATGTTATCACCAAAAGTTTTGCATTGGAGGCACAACATCGAGCCCACCGATGTTGTCCTCGTGCCACTTAGTCACTTCATCCTACATGAGGGCATGCCCCGCCTCCAACACAGGCGCACACCACGAATTCCATACCTGCGCTCAAAAGGTGGGGGCAAACCCTGAGTACTAATTACTCAGTAGGTCTTAATGGATTTTGGCTTACGGCTGACGCGGAGCAGCTTACTAGCAAGTAGGTCCTTAGCCTTTAGTTTTTAACAGCAACTTAATTAACAACAAGTTTCATTGTCTGTGTGATTGCCAACATAACAGTAAATTTTCGTAAAGTAACAACTCAGTTCAAACATGTAGTATTCCAAAAATCATGAGCATTAAGCATCTGAGAGTTTAAGTAATTACTACGTTGCCCGTGTGCACTATCAGCATTCCCACACCTGGTGGGCATCAGCGATTCGAATCGATTTTAATTCCCGGGAATAACTATCATGCCAGGGGTATATGCTTACTAGCCATCGCGTTCCCACATATAGCCCCAATCTTAACCTGCCTCGTCCCAAGTTCGATTCACTCCCGCCTAGCCCCCGGGTTGTGCCCCCATGACGAGCCTGCCGACATCTCGGTCTCCCCGTCATGAGTACCAAGCTCCCCCGGGCCACCTTCCTCTCAACCAGCGGGTAGGAACGTGTCTCTGTGCTTCGGACGAGCCCAGGAAAGACTTCTCCGGTCCCATATCCCGGATAAGCACTCTAGCAATGTTATGCCGAACAGCAGGCGAACAGCGAACGGGCCTTATACGACTCGGGCGGAGTCCGGATACGACATCATGATAAAGGAAATACTGAAATAAATCTCCGCCCGGTCTCTATTTAACTTCATGAGCAACAGTAATAAGTGATATGACTGTAAGCTTTTTGTAACTTTGAAAACACCTACGTGACGAGTACACACACTCGTGTCTACCCGTACCTAGCAATTTCTAGGCATACTCGTCCTACGAACTCTATGTATAGGTGCTAAGGCCAGGGCGGCCAGGAAGTCTAATGCAATTGGTTCCAAACAACTCCTAATGCATATGCGTAATCATCAAGTATAACTTGTTTGCTGGGTAGAGTATGGTCCTGCCTACCTTCTTCACTAGGGTCAGTAGCTTCCTCCGGAGCATAGTCGGGTTCCTGCTGCTGGTCCTCTGACTCTGGGTGCAGTTCCTCTTCCGGCTCCGTCACGATCGGTTGGTCCGATGGTGGTTCTTCGTTCGCGGAATCTATATGCATATCAGGATGCAAAAGGAGTATGTATTACTGTAATGCTTCTTCACGATGCAGATGTAGATGCGATGCGGTGAATCATGATGTATGGAAAAGAGTTACGCATATTGAGGCGAAAGTTGTTTCGCACTAAGAAATCGTATAAGCCATCATCTACGACAGCTTTGCTTGTCACATAAAATAACGTGGTGTGTGACTGAGTTGCATCGATTTATGCGAAAAGATCGATGTCTACTACCATCTAGAACTCTTTTATGCTATAAGGAGCACAAAAAAAACTAGGTATAACCATTTAGAACCTAATTTTTATATAAACAACATTTCTTCATTTATTTCCATGCTAAAAACACATGTAGGGGCAAAATGGTTATTAGCAGTGGACATTTGAGCTACCAAAATTTTCATAGAGCCTACACAGAATAAAAAGGTCTCTGCCCAAATTTCACAATTTTTGGAGTTCATTTTAGCCATATTTTCTATTTATCAAGGTTTTTCATGCTTGCACAAAAACAGGGGCAAAACTGTCTTTTCCTACTCAACCATCATACCCATTCTGTAGATCTATTTATTAGGAACAAAATGCAACAAAGTTTGCTATTTTTGGATTTTTATACACTTTACTATGATTTTTCAAAGTTTCAGCCTTTTTTAAAAGCATTTTAATCAAAATTAAACAGATCCAGGACCTATCTGTAAATATCTATAGCTTCTGAGGGTTCCTGTGCAAGATTTACAAGACTCAGTACACAGTGCCCGGTATGGAAACATAAAACTGTTAAACTCGGAGGGCGGTATCGCAAAATGTCCGTCTTCCTCCTCCCGTCGTCTTCCTCCTCGCGACGGGAGGGGGAGCTCCGGCGGCGCGCGGTCAATCCCGGCCCTGCGGGGCTCGGGAGCTCACCGCGGAGTGCCGGGGAGAGAGAGGAGAAGACGGGGAGCTTTACCCACTACCTCAGACGGCGGGGGAGCTCGCGGGGAGGGTCGGCGACGAGTGCCCCTGGCCGGCGAGATCCGGCGGTGCAATACGCCGAAGTGGGAGGGTCTCGGGCGACGCGGTCTAGGCGGGAAGGTAGAGTCGAGGGCGGCGAAGGTCGGCGCGGTGACGGTTGAGCTCGGGAGCGGACGGAAGTGGCTGGGGGCGAGCTTGCGGTATTCCGGCAATGGCGGACGCGCGAGGTCGGGAGGGAAAAGCAGAAAACTCGAGCTCGGGGAGGAGAACTCGAGATATAGGGCCGGCCTTGCCCTCGCCCCGGTGGCGCGTCGCGCGCGCTGTCCGCGCGCGGCAGTGGCGCGTGGCCACGGCCGCTCGGCGCGCAGCGCCGCGTGGGCGCGCGCGGGCGGGGAGAGAAAAGGGAGGCGCGTGGGTGAACCCGGTCTATGGACCACGGTGGCTGACAGGTGGGGCCAATCCCAGGATTTGTGAGTACGGTGTATAGACTCAGTGCATCGAGCGAGGGAGCGGGTCCGTGCGCTGGCGCGGGCGGCTGACAGGTGGGTCCCGCTGGTCATAGAGACGAGAAAATAAAAGAAAATCGAAAAAGATAAAACCCCCTTTGACCAGCTGACATGGTTTCTGAATTTCGCAAATTTGACCAATTTAGGAGCCGAATTTGAAAAAGACCCAATTGAATGAAATGTTGTACATTTTGGAATCTACAACTTTGTCGAAAGGACCTATACCAGATTCCAAATATAAAATGATTTAAATTTGAAAATAACTTGCTGACTCCTGTTTGACCAATTAAAACCCCCAACTTGAAAATTATAAAAGTCCATTTTAGGTGCATTTTCATGAAAGGTGAACTATACCAAAGTTGCATAGAATCTCATGATCTACAACTTTGGTATTCATGACATGGCAAGATTTTGAATTTTGTTTCACAAAATTTTGAATTTACCAAACAGGGCTGAATTTGGCAAAAGTCACATTTTCACATAAAATGACCCAAAACTAGATTTCAACTTTCATGCATGCCAAAGCACAAAATACCAAAGTCATTCCTTATGGGATTACCTACAAGTTTGGTATGTAAAGTTTTATGAAAAACACAATGGCCTTAAAGTTATATCCGCAATACAAACTCAGTTTTTCTGAAAACTAGGTTTAGTTGCTCAATTGGCCTAGTTTATGCATGCTTTTCAAGATAAAAGGCCTCTGAAAAGATATCATTATGCTAATGTTTTTAGTGCAAAGCATTTGAGATGCCTAGGGCATCACAACCTTGATGTGTCCATTGTCAACAAGGGGGAAAGATGTCGACTATAGGAGTGTTTCATTGACCAAGGGGAAGAATTAGTTGAGGGGGAGCTGTGCATTCAGGGAGTTTGAGCTTTTAGCATGCTCTTGCATCGGTGCGTTGAGCCTTTTGCCTCTTTCTAAAGGAGCCGATGTTTTGCCTAAGCATGGCTGTGTTGAGTTGGTTTGCCTCTTTCTTGAGGGATCATGCTTTAGTTTGATCGACTGCGTTGAGCGGTTTCCCTTGTCTTAGGGGGTCGATCCTTGGTTTTCTTTTTGTTGCCACATTTTGCCCTATTTGCTTGTGTTTGGCTTTTGGGCATTTTGAGCAACTTTGTTCTTTGCTTCTTTCTTTTCGGTTTTACGCTTGTTTTTCTAGTCTTTGTTCTATTTCAGGTTACAAGTAGAAGGTGTTGACAATGCACTCATCAAGGGGGAGATTCAGAGCCAATGGACCGGCTCCATTGCCTCTGGAGTGATGAGTGATTGTCAACAGTAGCCAAAGACCCAGAAGGACTTGGGCACAAGACCTCCGATGGACTGGAGGTAGATGGAAGCCCTCCGAAGGATTGGAGGCATGCTCGACGTCGGTCGGCTAGGAGAGTTTGGTACACGGAGGAGCGGCACGGCGATGGCTGGACTAAGACCTCCGAAGGATTGCGAGGTGACCCCGATGGGCTGGGGATGCCGGGTGCCACCGTGGTGCTCTAGCCCAAGTACATGGCGCAAAGACGGGCGAGGGCATTGGCGGATTCGCTCAAATCCGTCATCCTACCGCCAAGTGACCAGACTCGACGAATGGGCTCATTCTTGCCGAGATAGAGTGGAGTGGGCCGTTCCAGGCCTAGGAAGGAAACCCTAAAGTTTCCCAATTTCTGACTTCAAAACCGGGGGTCGATCAGTGGATTTGGACTACTGGCCACGTGGACGTCATCTGGGAGTTAACTTGCAGGCGAAGACGATCAAGACTCCATCGCGGTCGTTCGTCGCCGAGAAAGTCAAGTCTTTTCAGTTTTGGCCCCTACGGGCATTTCTGTAATATAGGGGTCTTAGTGTAAAATGTGTCGATTAGGCTAGGGCTATAAATACCTAAGTGGCTGGTCATTTAGATGACTCTTCCACCTCTAGAAACCCTAGGCTTCGTCTCCAACTAGCCAAGTGCTTACAGAGCAAATCATGTGCTTAGCTTAGGATTTGAGAGTCTCCTAGGCTAGTACTTTGCATTAGTGGGAGTATGAAGGGTGGTAGGCTGAGTTGAGCCTTGTATGCACTGATTTCCTCATCTAATCAAGGCAAGATTCATCCTAAATTCATGCTCATGTGTGCAGTCATCTTTCTTCCCCTTTTCTAGTTGGTTTTTGGATGGAACTCAAGGGTTTTTGGTGATTTGTGTTGCCCATGAGTTAATCCCGTTCTATTGGCTCTTTTGGACTTGCTAGGACATGGAGAATATGACTTAGTTCATCTCCATTCTGCTGGATTGCCACGAGCAAGCTTCTTTTTAGTTTTCCCCCTTCATGCCCAAAGATTGCCATCTCATGAGATCTGAGATTCCCACTGATCCTTTGGTTAGTTTGCGTTGATCTTTTGGGAAAAGCTTTGGCATAGGGTCCAGATAGCCTGTGCAAAATTTTGTGAAGATTGGACAAGATTTGGTCAAGTTTGGGTTTGAAAACCCCCCTGTCTGCGACTCTATTGGATAGTCCGGCAGAAGGCACCGGGCAATCCGGTTGCATCGGTCAATCCAGCAGCACCCACCAGACAGTCCGGTGCTGGCCTCTGTTTGGCCCACCGGACAGTCCGGCAGAGGAGACTGGACTATCTGGTGCCACCCAAGCAAGTCCAGCAGCCAGCACCACCCAAGGCTTCACCACCTCACCAGAAGCCCAAGACCAAGCCCCAGCCTATGCCCAAGAGACCTATCTACCACTGTGACTTTTGCCAGTGGAATGGTCACTTGGAGAGTTCTGCTTTAGGAGGAACCAGGCTGAGAGGCAGGAGAGAGCCTGGGGAAACTAAGATCAGTTCTACCGGGACGGTAGGCAGGATCCTCCCCGTAGTGGTGACAGAGGAGGCGGCTTTCAGACCCGTGCTCCAGGTGGTGAGAGATGCTTTTTCGGCCGAGCTCTTAGTCGTTTTGAGCACGGCTATGGACCTCGTGACCGAGGCTTTGGTAGAGGGTTTGAGAGCTCACACATTGGAGGTCGTGGGTACCCAGGTCGTCATGATGCTTACTTTGATTGTGCTTTTCCTACCTTTGAGCAGATGGCTCAGCACTGGTTCAGCAGTTTCACTAACCCCATTGCCGGACCATTTGCTCACTCTCGCTTTCCTTGATTTTACAGGATCGAGGCCTGGAGGACATATGGATCATGGACTCTGACTACTCTAGGCACATGACAGGGCACCGCAGATGGTTCTCCAGCCTCAACCCCGTGAGCACTAAGGAATACATCACATTTGGGGATAATGGTCAATGTAAAGTGTTGGGTGTTGGTTTTATTGCTCTTTCTGGCAAGCTTTCCCTGAGATAAGTTGCTTTGGTGAGGAGTTTGGGGTTCAATTTGGTTTTTTTTCACAACTTCTCAAGGAAGGGTATGAGGTTCGCTTTAAGGAGGGTTCTTCTCGTGTGCTTGATGCTAAGGAAAACCTTGTTTGTCGAATTTTGCCCTATGGGCTGGTTTTTAAGGTTGACCTTGCATATGTTTTTGGCCCTCCTCGGTGTTTGGTAGTTGGTCCTTCTGCTGATATTTGGAAGTGGCATAGGAGGCTAGGCCATTTGAGTTTTGATCTGCTTGCTAGGTTTAGCTCGATGGGCCTGATCTGAGGATTGCCCAATTTGAAAGCAGAAAAGGACTTAGTATGCCACCCCTAGCATCATGGCAAGATGGTTGCTGCTTCTCATGCACCTGTCAATCTAGTGATGACCTCTTACCTTTGTGAGCTGCTGCATATGGACACGGTTGGTCGTGCTCGGGTACAGTCGGTCAGTGGGAAGTTGTATGTGCTTGTCGTAGTAGACGACTTTTCTCGCTTTTCGTGGGTGTTCTTGACGGAATTCAAAGATGAGGCTTTCGGTTTTGTTCAGGATCTAGTCTTGAGGTTAAGAAATGAGAGTCATAAGGCCACGAGGGCTATCCGCAGCGACAATGGCGAAGAATTTGGTAACTCTTGTTTCAAAACCTTCTGTAGTGACCTAGGTCTTGATCATCACTTCTCATCTTCTTATATCCCACCTTAGAACGGTGTTGTGGAACGAAAGAACCGCACACTTGTCGAGATGGCGCGGACGATGCTTCATGAGCATAGGACTCCGCGACGCTTTTGGGCTGAGGCTATGAATATGGCCTGATACATTGCCAACCTGCATCTTCCTATGAGCCTTCTTACGGAAGACTTCGTACGAGCTACGGTTTGTAGGCAGCCCAGCGTCAAGCACCTGCGAGCTTTTGGCTGTAGATGCTTTGTGCTCAAAAAGAGGGGCATTTGGACAAATTTGAATCTCGCTGCTTGGATGGTATTTTCCTTGGGTACGCCTCTAGCTCTCGGGCATATAGAGTGTGGATCCTCAATACCAAACAAGTGGTTGAGACCTGTGAAGTTTCCTTTGATGAATCTATACCTTGCACAACCCCTGCATTTCAGCTTTCGGGTTATGATGAAGAAGGACCTCCCATCTTTGAAGCTGAGGAAGTTCAGGAAGATGTTGGTGATGCAGGAACCACTGCACCGGCTGCTGCTAATGCCCCCTCTGCTACGAGCTCTGAAGACAAAGGAGGACCCTTGCCGACGGCTTCCTCCTTGCTCCCCCGACTGCAATCTCGAGTAGAGGCTAGCCCCGCTGAGGACACAGGGGAGGTGACCTCTGAGATTGTTCCATCTCAGTAGGTCCAGCGGGATCACCCTCCACAAGGGATCATTGGTGATTTGCATGCGAGGATCTTGAGGTCCCAGACAGGTTCTATCGCTTTCTTTACTCATGCTGTATTTGTTGCCTCCTTTGAGTCCAAGGATGTTGGGCACACACTTTCTGATGGTAATTGGGTTAATGCCATGCATGAGGAGTTAGACAATTTTGAGAGCAATGAGGTATGGGTTTTGGTAGAGCCACCGCCACAATGCAATCCTATTGGTACAAAATGGATTTTCGAACATAAGCAAGGGGAGGATGGCATTGTTGTGCGGAACAAGGCTAGACTTGTGGTTAAGGGTTTCTGTCAAAAAGAGGGGATAGACTATAAGGAAACATTTGCTCCAGTTGCAGGCTTGGAAGCTATATGTATTCTCTTAGCCTTTCCCGCTTCCATGGGTTTCAATCTTTTTCAAATGGTTGTGAAGTCTGCTTTTCTAAATGGTTTCATTCAAGAAGAAGTTTATGTCAAACCCCCTAGATTTGAAAATGCTAAATAGCCTAACCATGTTTACAAATTGCAAAAAGCCTTGTATGGTTTGAAACAAGCCCCTAGAGCCTGGTATGAGAGATTGAAAACCGTTTTGCTAAACTAGAGTTTCAAAATGGGGAGTGTGGATAAGACCTTGTTTCTCCTCAAGCATGGTAGTGACCTTCTTATTGTCCAGATATGCGTGGATGATATCATCTTTGGTGGCTCGTCTCACTCTCTTGTTACCAAGTTTTCTGAGCAGATGTCGAAGGAGTTTTAGATGAGCATGATAGGAGAGTTGCAGTTTTTCCTTGGACTGCAAATTAAGCAAGGGTGTGAAGGAACTTCGTCCATCAAACCAAGTACACGAAGGACATTCTGTAGAAGTTTGATAAGGGAGACCTCAAGCCTATGGCTACTCCCATGTCAACACAAACGGCGCTTGATGCTGATGAAGAAAGGGAGGTTGTGGACCAGAGAGAGTACAGAGGGATGATCGGCTCACTTTTGTACCTGACGCCGACTAGGCTGGACATTTAGTTCGCGGTTTGCCTCTGTGCGCATTTTTAGGCCTCACCGAGGACATCACACCGTCAAGTGGTGAAGCGCATCTTCAGGTACCTGAAATACACTCCTGAGCTTGGTCTTTGGTTCTCTTCAGCTTCTATGCTCTCTCTCAGAGGGTATTTGGATGCTGACTTTGTGGGTTGTTGGCTGGATGACAAGTCTACTTTCGGCACCTGCCAGTTTCTTGGCTCTTCTGTTGTCTCTTGGTCCTCACGCAAGCAATATAGCGTAGCCACTTCCACAAGAGAAGCTGGATATGTTGCTGCTGCTAGTTGCTGCTCCCAGCTGCTTTGGATGAAGTCCACCTTGGGTGACTTTGGTCTTAGCTTTAGGAAGACCCCTCTCCTAGTAGACTCTACTTCTGCTATTTCTGTAGCTAAGAACCCCATCTTGCACTCTAGAACCAAACACATAGACGTGTGGTTTCACTTTTTGAGAGATCACTATAAGATGGGAGATATAGACTTGATCCATGTGGAGACCAAGAACCAGTTGGCAGATATCTTCACCAAGCCCTTAGAGCTTAGCACGTTTGCTTGCTTGCGTGGGGAGCTTGGTGTTTGTTGGCCCTTTTAGGTTAGGGTAACTTTGCTGTAGTTTAGGTTTTGCTTTGCTTTTTCCTAGCTTTTCTTTGTTTTCCTTGCATTTTGTATCTTATCATGCATTGCATTGTATCATATGCATTTTCACTTCACTAGTACTAGAGCTCTTCTGGAATGGCGAGTTAGTACTTGCTTGTGCTAGGTTGTACAGTTGCTTGCATGATCATGGTTGGCTGACCTCCATGAATCTGTCCAATATCATTTGTGAGCTAAGTCATTTTTATTTCCTAAAAATCACAAACCATGATCACCACATGACTTTGGCTACCTAGCATTTGTAGGAATGTTGAATGCTAAGCTATCTTCCTCATGCTTGGATATGCTAGTTGTATGCCTTTGTTGAGTTTATACCTAAGCATTTATGACACCTTGCCTAAATCTGAAATCTGAATTAAATCTGTGCTTTTTATGTGTCTTAGGAGCTGAAATGAAAAGATCCTGGTGGGTTCACTTGTCACACTGATCTAGTTTTAGATAGCTTGCCTTTGCACTTTGACACTGTGTATGACCAAAACCTTGTCTTAAGCTTCTGATGGTTTTCTGAACCTAGGCTTGGCATTGGTTGGTAAGAAGTGGCAAAGCCAAGTGAATAACCCCTGGCACATGATATGATTTGCATGAAATTCAAAATTGCTAAATCTGAAATCTGCAAGTCTCTTAATTGCTTATGGCCTGTAGTATATGCTTTGGTTGAGTGTAGCACAGCTTGTATGTTTTGCTAGCATCTTGCTATTCATGCCTATCTTGCTAGATGCTTTTCATGATGGTGATGCTTTCTTTTCCAAAACCCTGAAAAACATGCTCCTGATGTGTATAAGATAGATTCAATTGAGCTTGTTGCATGCTTCCTTGCCCTCAGTTGCTCTGTATGCTAGAACTGTTATTTACTAGCTTTTCATCCCTAGTTGAGCTCTTCATGGTACACTTCCTCCATTTCATGGCATATTTTGAGGGGGAGTTGTCTAGTTCTGGGGGAGTTGAATTCTATGAACCCTTGATGTGTCCATTGTCAACAAGGGGGAGAGATGTTGACTATAGGAGTGTTTCATGGACCAAGGGGGAGAATTAGTTGAGGGGGGAGCTGTGCATTCAGGGAGTTTGAGCTTTTAGCATGCTCTTGCATCGGTGCGTTGAGCCTTTTGCATTGCCTCTTTCTGGATGAGCTGATGTTTTGCCTAAGCATGGCTGTGTTGAGCCGGTTTGCCCCTTTCTTGTGGGGCCATGCTTTAGTTTGATCGACTGAGTTGAGCGGTTTCCCTTGGGTTAGGGGGTCGATCTTTGGTTTTCTTTTTGTTGCCTCATTTTGCCTTTCTTTACATGTGTTTGGTGTTTGGGCATTTTAAGCAACTTTCTTCTTTTCTTCTTTCTTTTCGGCTTTACGCTTGTTTTTCTTGTCTTTGTTCTATTTCAGGTTACAGGTAGAAGGTGTTGACAACGCACTCATCAAGTGGGAGATTGAGAGCCAATGGACCGGCTCCATTGCCTCTTGAGTGATGAGTGATTGTCAACTAAAGCCAAAGACACAGGGGGACTTGGGCACAACATCTCTGATGGACTGGAGGCCCTCCGATAGACTGGAGGTAGAAGGAAGCCCTCCGAAGGACTGGAGGCATGCTCAGATTTGATGTGCTTAGAGAGCAAACCGAGGTGCTTAGCTTAGGATTTGAGAGTCCCCTCGGCTAGTACTTTGTATTAGTGGGAGGATGAATGGTGGTAGGCTAAGGTGAGCCTTGTAAGAACAGATTTCCTCATCTAATCAAGGCAAGATTCATCCTCAATTCGTGCTCATGTGTGGAGCCATCTCCTTCCCCCCTTTCTAGTTTGTTTTTGGATGAAACTCAAAGGCTTTTCGTGATTTGCTTTGCCCATGAGTTAATCCTGTTCTTTTGGTCTTTTGAACTTGCTAGGATGTGGACAATATGCCATAGAACATCTCTATCCTGCTGGATTTCCACAAACAAGTCAATTTTGAGTTTTCCTCTTTCTTGCCCAAAATTTCCCCTCTTCACGAGATTTGAAATTCCCACTAATCCCTTGATCTTTTTGTGTAGAACATTTGGGAGTATCTTTGGAATAGTTCTAGGATAGCTTGTGCAAAATTTCGTGAAGATCCGAGAAGATTTGGTCAAGTTTAAGTTTTGCAAACTCAAAGCCCGAGGCTGTTTTCTGGGCATATCGGACAGTTTGGTGCAACTTCATCGGATTAGTCCGGTGGACCTAACAGTCTCCGAATGGGCTGAATTCTTAGTATGTTGTTTCCCATATTTTCCTCAGCCTGTGGTTAAAATTTCATGATTTTTGGAGCCCTTTTGGTTAGGTTTTGGCAATTTTCTTTGCAGCCGTGTCTGTCTGAAAATTCCCTGTCGAACTGTCTGGTAGGGCATGTCGGACTGTCCGGTGTCAGCAGTGGTTTTGCCTCCGGATTTGGTTTAAGTCGTTCCTAAGGTTGTGGCTTGTTCTAGGTGGGTTTGGGGGTGCCTAGGATCATTCCTAAGGTCTTTAGCACCTCATTTGCTAAGACATCTTGGTGATCGCTAGGTGTGTTAATTTTGGTTGGTTTGTGTTCGTTTGCTTTCGTGTTTTTGCCTCAACCTCGCTTTGGTGGTTCTCGTTGTATGCATATACTCTTTTGCTTGCTGTGTATCAGTGAGATGCATCTAGGTGCGCTGAGTGGCTGGCGAGACACTTCGGCGTGAGTTGTTGCTCCGCTTGGCTTGTGGCCTTTCTGATCATTGAGTTGAGTGCTTCCGCTTGCTTGGTGTGTATCCTCTCAGTGGACATCACCTTGCGCTACTAGACACATATCTGTTCAGTGCACAGTATCTAGTTCTTCTCATAAGCACCAGTTTTAGGGAGTTGTGAATTTGAGGTTTTAAAGTGCTCCTATTCACCAGCCCTCTAGTTGCACGTCTTGGTCCTACAAGTGGGAACGAAGTTGACTGTTTCCCCCGAACCATCGAAGGCAAGGTTAAACAAGCTAATGAATAGATATGAGCAAGTCATAGGATTGAGGTGGATCATTCCCTCTGGTCAAGAAGGCAAGGTGAAACAAGGCAATGGAAAGATGTGATGAGATGGAGGAAATGAGACTGATGACTTCCACAGAAGCAATGAAAAAGTGTGAATAAGCAGTGGGTGGAGGTTGGCTACTCCCACAACTCAAGAAAGGCAAGGTGAAACAAGGCATTGACATGATGTAAACAAGGTAGTGGAAATGGAATCGATCACCTCTACGAACCATGAGTAGCAAGATCAACAAAAGGGATGAAAACTGGATATGAATGTTCCACGATTGAAGTGATGTTACGCCTTCGCGTGTCTTGATACTAGCGCGCACCTAGTGGCACAGCTATGTGATGGCCGTACACACATGACCCTAGGTTCCATCACGGCACCATAGATTACTTAGGTAAATAGCACATCAAGAGCGGTACAACCATCCAATCCATGGTGTCATGAATAATACCAAATTTTGGCATGGAAATGATGAAATATGTATAAAATACAAGGGTTTATAACACATGAACCTCAATGTAAGGATGATATGGATCAAAAAGGTGAGGAGTCCTCGACTTGCAAAGGTTCAGAGCAAAGAAATCACGAACATTGAAATACAATGCAAATAAATTAGAGTTGCATTGATTACAAAAAGTTGAAGTGCAAGAATGGCAAGAGTTTCCAGACATGGGAACTACCAAAGTTTGAAGTGCTGCCGTAGTAAGACTAGGAGTACATTAACCATGAAAATGAGACACCAGTAAATTTTAAAAGGGCTGGATACATGAGGTCTGCTTGATCTACGAAAATTAGGTTCCCTTATTACAAAAGTCTGACTCGAACATTACCCAACCAATTGGCACTCAGTTAGTACTGCCTAAATGTAAGATTGACATGTCCCGGACGAACACTAGTTTCTTCTTTCAACCATGTCGGTGCAGTGTTAGGCTTCACGCGGGAGATGCCATGGAATATTAGCCTTGATCTTCCACCTAGTATAAGAACATCGCCAGATTCGAGGTTGATCTTAGTCGCTCTATCCTTGTCTTGAGTATCGCCAAACAAGAACTCAGCAGTGTCGCCTATGGAGACCGAGACGATAGGTAGACCTTGGCTAATGCTTCTTCTTGATTCATCCTTGTCTTGATGGAGTCTGAGCTTCCCAGCGTCGTTGTAGTAGTTGATGATGCATATGTCAGGATTGATTTGAGGAAACTCGCTTGCAGCAGTATTTGCAGTCTGAGCAATTGTCTTGAATGCTTCTGGTATCGCAGGGACTTGGGCTCCATCGCACGGACGCATTGGCCCATAGAAATCTGTAGTTGGATTCCAATTCTTCCCTAGACTCATCATCCATAGCTTCATCTTGGCTCCGTTCTTGAAACTAGGCCTATAGAACCCTCATGGACCAATACCTAGTTGTCGACACACACGAACTATCTTGAATTGATCTTCAGGCTTGACGAATCCCTTCAATAGAACCATTCCAGGTCGTAGATGTTGGACTGAAGCCACGTCAGTAGAAGATTCTCTCACTTTTCTCTTATTCTTGTGACCTTCAAGTGCTGTTGTGTGGCGGAACCGCCGATTTAATCTAGGCTAAGCACACCTGCCACCTCTGGCTCGCAATGCACTTAGACTAAACTAAACCCGGTCGTCCGTCGAGAGTCATTCGACCCCCGATAATACCAAATCCCAGAAGAACCGACATCATACACATCCAGCCCACCATGGAGCCACAACAGATACATCATCTCAAACAGTTGAAAAAGAGTAATAATAGACTTAGATACAAATCAGTTTCAAATAAAGTATAGTTCCAACATAAAGTTATGATATAGCAAGTTCAAAAGTATCTCGCAGCGGAATATTAAAGTTCAAAGGTCATGATAACATCTCAAAAGACTTGCATGAAAAGAAACAATATTGAGCCCACCGATGTTGCCCTTGTGCCACTCATGCAGATTCATCCCAGATGGGGGCAAACCATGAACTCCATACCTGCACTCAAAATGTGGGGGCAAACCCTGAGTACTAATTACTCAGTAGGTCTTAATGGATTGGCTTAAGGCTGACGCGATGCTGCTTACTAACAAGTGGATCCTTAGCCATTGATTTTAAGCAATGTTATGATCAATATAAAGTAATAAGTTTTCATCTCTTGCTTATCCATCAATAGAATAGTAAATTGCAGTAAAGTAAACATTTCAATACAAGCATGTGATATTAAAAAATCATGAGTAATAATTACAGAGTGTTTAAGTAGTTACTACGTTGCCCGTGTGCGTTATCAGCATTCCCACACCTGGTAGGCATCAACGATTCGAATCGATTTTTAATTCCCGAGAATAACTATCATGCCAGGGGTATATGCTTACTAGCCATCGCGTACCCACATATAGTCCCAATCTCCACGTGTCCTGTCCCAAAGTTCAAAGCGCCCCTACCTAACCCCTGGGTTGTGCCCCCTCAGGAGCGATACCACAGTGCTCTGGGTCAGCCCTCCCTCGAGTACAAGCACCCCCGGGCCCATCGGCCTCCAGCAAGTGGATGGGCGGCACCTCAAAAACTCCGGACAAACCTAGGTAAGACTTTACTGGTCCCATATCCCGGATAAGCACTCTAGCAATGTTATGCCGAACAGCAGGCGAATAGCGGACGGGCCTTATATGACTCGGGCGGAGTCCAATGTGCGACATCAGGAAAAGTAAATACTGAAATAAAACCTCCGCCCGGTCTCCATTTAAGTCATGAGCATAAGTAATATCTTATAACTTTTAAAACACCTACGTGATGAGTCCACACACTCATGTCTACTCGTACCTAGCAACTTCTAGGCATACTCGTGCTGTGAACTCTAAGTATAGGTGCTAGGGCTAGGGCGGCCAAGGAGTCTAATGCATTCGATTTCAATCAACTCCTAATGCATATGCGTAATCATCAAATATAACTTGTTTGCTGGGTTAAGCATGGTCCTGCCTACCTTCTTCGCTAGGGTCAGTAGCTTCTTCTGAAGCGAAGTCGGGCCCCTGGTGCTGGTCTTCCGGCTCTTGGTGCTACTCTTCCTCGGGTTCCTCTACTATTGGCTGCTCCGGCGGATATCCTTCGCTCACGGGATCAATATGCATGACAAAGTGCAATATGAGCATGAGTAAGTGCAAATGCCTGTTTATGGTGCAGATGTGATGCAATGAATCGTGATTATGAAATGGAGTTATGCATTTTTGTGTCAAAACTTGTTTAGTACTAAGAAATCATACAAACCATCACCTAGGGTTAACTTAGCCTATCACATATAACAACATGAGGGCGAGTAGCGACTATAAGCATTCATTCTAATAAAATGACCCAAGTTTAATTTAGATGTCTATTTTCCATATAGCTAACTTAGCATTCCTAACATGCATTCCAAACAGTAGCTATGACCTAAGTACCCCTAGGTTCATCATAATCTTGTCCTAGCACTTATTAGATTTACTAGACTTACTTTTTCTATTATTCAATTAAATATGCTTTATTTGGTATTTCCAAATCTGTGCCTAAACTTAACATGCACAACCTCCTACTCTAACAGTGAGTCACTTTCATATCCTAGAGCTCATACAAAGCCCATGAAGTCAGCTAGGGTACATTTTCTTATAGCCACCTTTTTTTATTCTAAAAATGTGCTTAATTACTTGGCAACGGGTAAAACAGTAACTAAACAGTCAATGCTAGGGCTACCAAAATTTATACAGAGCCTAAATATGCTAGCAAAGCTTCTACCCAAATTTCATAATTTTTGAAGCTCATTAAATCTACATTTCCTATTTATTATGGTATTACATGCATGCCGAAAATCAGGGGTAAAAATGTCTTTTCCTGCTCAACCATCATGCCCAACAGATAGATCTATTAACAAGGATTAAAATGCAACTTAGATTGCTATTTTTGGATTTTTCTTTGATTTACTATGATTTTTCAAAGTTTGTTGTCGATTATTAAAGAGATTACTGAGAAAACATAAATCCAGGGACCTAAACACATTTAACTGTAGACCCCAGGGACTAGAACGCGAGATCTACAAGACTCAACTGAACAGTGCAGTGGACTGATTTACAAATAGAAGAAAGGCAGGGGCCGGATCTAAAGTTTTCCCGGCCCCTTCTTCAACCTCCGGCCGGGCGCAGCCGGGCGGGGGCGCGCGCCTGCCGGCGAGCTGGGGCTCACCGCGGTTGCAACGCGGGGTAGGGAAGGTGTTCCTGGGTCGGGGCTTCTACCTTGCGGTGACGGCATCGACGGAGAGGGCGAGGACGAGGCGGACGGCGGTGGTGAACCGGCGGCGGCGTCGGCGTGAACCGGCGGCGCGACGACCCTCGATCTCCGCGTCGGAGGAACGGACGACGACAAGTTCTAGGGGATGAGGTGCACGTTGGAGTGGCGAGCGCGGTGGTGTGGTTCTCGAGGCTCGGGAGGTGGCGTAGCGGTGATGGGAGCTCGAGCTCCGAGCTCGGGCCGCCAATGGCGGTCGCGGACGGCGAGGGCGGGGGAGCGAGCAAGAAGGGTCGGGGAGGCGAGTGAGGAAAAGGACGGCGAGGGCGGGGGAGCGAGCAAGAAAGGTCTGAAACTTTAGAAACCCATAGTAAATTGTAGAAAAATGCTAAAAATACAAACTTTGTTGCATTATGTTCATTTTTAGTATGTCTACAGAATGGCAAAAAAGTAGATCTCTGAAATGACCTTTTTGCCCCTGATTTTGTGCATGCATGAAAAACCAACATAAATAGGAAATATGGGTAAAATGAGCTTCAAAAATTATGAAATTTGGGCAGAGGCCTTGTGAACATGTGTAGGCTTTGTATAAATTTTGGTAGCCCTAGTATTTACTGTTTAATTACTATTTTGCCCTTGTCTTATATTTAAGCATATATTAATTTAGGAAAAGGGTTGCTATGGAGAAAAAAATGCTCCATGTGACTTTAGGGGCTTGATATGAGCTCTATGTTATGAACATAACTCATTGCTAAAGTAGGAGGTGGTGCATGTAAGGCTTTGGTTCTGATTTAAAGATGGTAGAAGCTTCTGGAATGCAATATAGGTCTCCACTACTGTTGAGATATGCACGATAGGAATTCTAAGTTAGCTATGTGAAATATGGTTACTCATACGGATGCTTGACATTCAGGCATCTCATTTGCTGCATCATGCATATCATTCATATAGCGACGCTCACTGCAGATACGTGATCGAGAAGCAAGTGCGTGGAGGTACTTCGAGTAACGGTGTCCAGAAGACCAACTAAGACCCAAATACCACCTAGAGGCCCCTGAAGTGGTATTTGGAAGGAGGAGCTGCCCAAGTGATCAAGGGGTTGCCTGGGGCAAAGCCTCACAACCCGGCAAACTAACTTTAGTTTAGTTTGTTCAAGTTATCAACAACAAAGGTAGGCCCCTTAGGCATATACACCTACCTAGAGAATCTCACTACCTTTTATTTGATTGTGCATTTACGTTCAGGAGTTGTTTGAAACCCCACCTGCATAAAGACCTGACATCCTAATTAGAATGGTTAGGCCGAAGTCGATGCTTAGCCATGCTTAGACGGTAGAAGTCGAGTGAAGATATTCACTCGCGAGATGATAGGACTCAAAATACTTTACAAAAGTTTAATACGAGAGAAATATGATATGATGTGATGAAAAGATGAGACCGGGCGGAGATATGGGCATATTACGATGAAAAATGATGAGGATGGTTTGGTGGACTCCGCCCGAGTCGTTTAAGGCCCGATTCGCTGTTCGCCTGCTGGTCGGCATAATATTGCTAGAGTGCTTAACCGGGATAATGGACCGGTGAAAGTCTTACTCGTGCCATCCGAAGAACAGAGACAGGTTCCTACCATTCTTGTTGGAGGGAGTTAGGCCTGGGGGAGCTTGTACTCGAGGGAGGGCTGACCCGGTGCGGTCGTGGTATCGCTCCTAAGGGAGGGCTGACCCGGTGCGGCCGTGGTATCGCTCCTGAGAGGGCAAAACCCAGGGGAATGGCGGGATTGAATCGAACTTGGGATGGGACGAGTGGAGATTGGGACTATATGTGGGAACGCGATGGCTAGTAAGCATATACCCCTGGCATGATAGTTATTCCCGGGAATTAAAAATCGATTCGAATCGCTGATGCTCACCAGGTGTGAGAATGCCAGTATCGCACACGGGCAACGTAGTAATAACTTTAATATCTTGATCATTTAAGCATGTTTTTATATTACATGTTTGAACTTGTATGTTACAATTCCGTAAGCTTCTTTATGATGATATATATGAGCTATGGATGATGATAATAACTATAATGAACCTAATGAGGCTTATACTTTAAAAATAAATGATACTTGAAAGTAAGGACTCACTTCTAGTAAGCTTGCGCGGGTTAGAGTCCAGTCCACAAAAAGCCTTGCATAATCTCAAACGTGTCGGGTTGAAACCGCCCACGGGTAAGTCCTACGAGTACCTCACGTACTCACCCCTACGTTGTTGATGTTTTTCTTTTCAGGAGTATCATGATCGAGAATGACAATGGTGGGCTCAATGTCATGGCTCGATATTTTATTTTCCGCTGCAAGAGTATATCAGTATTACGTTACGGTTTCCGCTGCGAGGCTATTTTGGAATTCTAATTCAGTATGATTGTACCCCATTTTGAGTAAATACTCTTAAACAAATCAATCTATGTTTGTATGAAATGATGGGTTGTTGTAATTGTTGTGGCTCTTTCGAGAGCTTAACGTGTGTGATGTCGGTATCCCTGGGTGATGGTTGCATCGAGTGCCCTTTTTGGGTATCTCGACGGACGACCGGGTTTAGTTCGGCCTAACCACACTGCAAGCCAGAGGTGGCAGGTGTGTTTAGTTCGGATTAAATCGGCGGTTCCGCCACAGCTGGTATCAGAGCCGATCATACACGAACAACAATTATAACAACTTTATTTTGATTTCGAAAGCCTATTTTCAAAATCTTTTCAAAGTATTTGCGAAAACGAGAGTATCGCGTATATGCCCATTATAAGGATGTTAGCTTATATATACAGGTGGCATCACTGACTTGACTAACTAAGATAGCAACTCATGTGCATATTCGGCATTTTGGGAAACAATGTTTCGGCCATAGCTATCCCCAGGACTGGTGGAACGCTATCGGGATTTGCGATTCATTGTGAACCTTGCATTCATGCTGCCTAGATAAATCTTTTAAGGGGGGTGGGCATACTTTGAAGCTTTCATGCCCACCACACTTACATTTGGTTTTGGGATCCATCTTCTTCTCGGCAATCCCCAGTGCTGGTGGAAAGTCAGGTCTTGAGAAGAAGGTGCAGCGGCCCACTCAACGTTGTCCACGCAGCGTGAGAATTCGCGTGGATACCACACTAGGTGGTAATGTATGAGCATGCATTTTTCTTGCAGGTACACTAACCACGAAATGCGTAGCTTGGACGACTAGAATTCGGCTAGTTGCATGTAGGGAGAGCACGTGCATATATGCCACTGGAATATCGTTAGTTATAAAAGTAAGGATTTGTGAGGACGGATAGGACGATCATGCATCATTTTATCTCATCTCCTGTGCTTTGCTATGTGTGTTTGATTGAAAGTAATTAGATTCATATTATGTTTATACACGTAATTGTTTGAAAGTAACAAATTTCACATGAGATTTATATAAGTGCTGCTACCATTTTGAAGTAGATCAAACTGCAAATACAACCATCAAAGTCAACTTCATTCTCACTAACTCCGTTGATATTTTCTATCCATTCGTTGAACCTTATTCCCCGAGGGTGTACTTTACGAACATCCTCCACACTAGCTTTTGTCCTCGGGCTAGTGCTCTTGTCTTATCGTCATTTAATTATGAGTGATTTTCTTCCTCTTAGGAGAGAGCTTACTAGCATTTTGTTCCGCAAGTAAGACCACATCATCTACTGCCATTTCCATGATCGATCATGACCAATGCTAAGAAATCGTACAGATCATCATTTTTTTTAGGTGAATACGGCCTATCTTCTCCCTCTTGTGCCTTTCTTGTCCTAATGAGTAAAATGTGCTACGCTTCACCACTTCTTACTCTTTGAAAACATATTAACTTGGAATTTTATATGTGGACACAGTCCCTGTCAAATAAAATGAACATGTCTCTCAAAAACGCATCTGATAATACTTCCTTCAATCAAAAGATCCTGCCTTATTAAATTTCCGACTGTGTATACTGTGCTTTCATTATTTGGATAAATCAGGTACTTACCACGTTTCAAATATTAGTATCACAATCGGGAAATGACTCCATTCCTTTGCTTCAATCACAGTCACTTGCTCACTGACCACATTCTCTTCATGGTTTGTTCATTCGCTCTCTTATATGGCACGACTCGTCGAGTATCTTAGAGAGACCACCCTAGCTTAATAGATAACGCTCTGTGACTACTTGTGTTAAAGAGGCACTAACCATTCACAAGCTAGTTGACACAGCAAGCAGTTAAAGATTTAGATGCTTCTATGTGAAATTGAAAAGACACGAATCCATAATGGCCTACTCTTTGCAATGAACGCTAGGTTACACAGCTATACCTCACCCAAATCTCGGGACGAGATTTGTTTAAGGGGGGTGGGTTGTGATGCCCCCGGCATCTCGAAAATCTTAACACGTGATTAGATTAGCGGTAGTCAAAGATTTGGCTTAATAATGTTTAGAGAAGAGCAACAACTAGGTTAGTAAATCACGAAGTCAAAAATTTTCAGTAAAATATGAAAAACCCCTGAGTGCATTTAAGACTATAGAGTAAAATATGATGTGTCTTGGACCAAACTCTCTATAACAAACTTGTAGACAATTTTAGGTAGATCAACTTTATTTTTGGGTGTGGTGACATGCATAAAGGTTTGCAAGATGTTTTAGCTCCTTTTCTATCTTCTAGTGAATTCTGTCCAAATAGACCTGAATGGAAAATTCACATTTTGAGCAAACAAAAGTCCCTATCATGCAAAACATCATATAAGAAAGTTGTAGATACTTAAAAACCACACAACATTGGTATAATACTCTTTCTCTAAAAATGAGCATAAAATAGACTTTAGGAATTTCTAAGTTTGCCTTAAACCTTGGTCAAACTGGAGTCAGCAGGTTAAATTCAAATTTAATCATATTTCAACTTGGAATCTGATGTTTCTTCTTTTGACAAAGTTGTAGATCTGGAAGATTAGAACAACTTTTGTATTTTGGGTTTTGTCAAATTCGGCGCCTAGGATGTTCAAAAACAACAATTTCTAAAACATGTCTCAGCAGTCAAACAGCATTTTTTTCTTTTTCCCGGATTTATTTTTTTCCTTCGAGTCACTGACGAACGGGCCCCACCTGTCGGGCTGCCGCGCCAGCGCATTCCACCAACTCCTTTGCTCCGTGCACCCGGTCCGTAGACCCCTCACCCTCCTCTTCACCCTGACCCCACCTGTCAGCGACCTCGGGTCTATGGACCCGGTCCACAGCGCGCTCATCTTCTTCCACCTCCCCTCCCGCTCGCCCACGCGTCTGCCGCGCCGTGACGTGCCGCGCCCTGCGCGCCAGCACGCCACGCCGCCGGCCACGCGCCGTCTGCCCGCGCCTTGCCCGGCCTGCCCCGCACCCGGCCTCACCTGGACGCTTTCGCGGCTTCCTCCGCGCGCTCCCTCACTCGCTCGCCCTCTCCTTTCTGCTCGTCTCTGCACGACAGAGCGTGCCCACCATTGCCGCCGTGAAGCTCGAGCTCGGCCTCTCCGTTGGCGACCCACTCCGAGTACCTTCCCTGCTCCAAGATCGACACCATCGAGCTCGCCGTCCAGCCGCACAGCTCCTGCACCCCACGATGTCTCCGTTCCCCGCCTCCTCCACCCGCGCCGAGCGACGCGCGCAGCGCACGCCGCGCAAACCGCCGACCCGCGCCGCGGAGGGCCCCCACTGGCGCCTTACCCACACCTAGACCTACGGCGCTAGGTTCGCCATCTCCTCGCGCGACCGATGCGCCCCCAAGTTGGCCCTCCCTCCACTGGAGCCGCCGGATTTGGGCCGAAGCCATCACGCACCACCACGCCATGACCATCCCGGTTCATCGTCGTCGCTCCGCCTCCACTGTCCATCCCGCGCGGTGAGAACTTGGGGGAAATGATCCCCATCGCCGAGAACACCTTCCCGGACCGGCACGGCTCCAAGCGCGCGCCCCACGCGACGCGCCATACGCGGGAAGCCGGCCCGCCGCGCGCCCCTGCCCTGTCTGGAGGAAGAAGAAGGAGGTTTTGTAGAAAACCCCCTGTTCTTTCATGTAATTCTGTCTCGATTGTAGTACTATTCACTGAGTCTTGAAAATTTTGTGTACAGGCCCCTGGAAGCTAGGGATAACTACGTAAAGGTCCTGGGTCTGAGAGATTTCGAATAAAATTTCATTTTTCTAGGTCTGAAACTTTAGAAACCCATAGTAAATTGTAGAAAAATGCTAAAAATACAAACTTTGTTGCATTATGTTCATTTTTAGTATGTCTACAGAATGGCAAAAAAGTAGATCTCTGAAATGACCTTTTTTCCCCTGATTTTGTGCATGCATGAAAAACCAACATAAATAGGAAATATGGGTAAAATGAGCTTCAAAAATTATGAAATTTGGGCAGAGGCCTTGTGAACATGTGTAGGCTTTGTATAAATTTTGGTAGCCCTAGTATTTACTGTTTAATTACTATTTTGCCCTTGTCTTATATTTAAGCATATATTAATTTAGGAAAAGGGTTGCTATGGAGAAAAAAATGCTCCATGTGACTTTAGGGGCTTGATATGAGCTCTATGTTATGAACATAACTCATTGCTAAAGTAGGAGGTGGTGCATGTAAGGCTTTGGTTCTGATTTAAAGATGGTAGAAGCTTCTGGAATGCAATATAGGTCTCCACTACTGTTGAGATATGCACGATAGGAATTCTAAGTTAGCTATGTGAAATATGGTTACTCATACGGATGCTTGACATTCAGGCATCTCATTTGCTGCATCATGCATATCATTCATATAGCGACGCTCACTGCAGATACGTGATCGAGAAGCAAGTGCGTGGAGGTACTTCGAGTAACGGTGTCCAGAAGACCAACTAAGACCCAAATACCACCTAGAGGCCCCTGAAGTGGTATTTGGAAGGAGGAGCTGCCCAAGTGATCAAGGGGTTGCCTGGGGCAAAGCCTCACAACCCGGCAAACTAACTTTAGTTTAGTTTGTTCAAGTTATCAACAACAAAGGTAGGCCCCTTAGGCATATACACCTACCTAGAGAATCTCACTACCTTTTATTTGATTGTGCATTTACGTTCAGGAGTTGTTTGAAACCCCACCTGCATAAAGACCTGACATCCTAATTAGAATGGTTAGGCCGAAGTCGATGCTTAGCCATGCTTAGACGGTAGAAGTCGAGTGAAGATATTCACTCGCGAGATGATAGGACTCAAAATACTTTACAAAAGTTTAATACGAGAGAAATATGATATGATGTGATGAAAAGATGAGACCGGGCGGAGATATGGGCATATTACGATGAAAAATGATGAGGATGGTTTGGTGGACTCCGCCCGAGTCGTTTAAGGCCCGATTCGCTGTTCGCCTGCTGGTCGGCATAATATTGCTAGAGTGCTTAACCGGGATAATGGACCGGTGAAAGTCTTACTCGTGCCATCCGAAGAACAGAGACAGGTTCCTACCATTCTTGTTGGAGGGAGTTAGGCCTGGGGGAGCTTGTACTCGAGGGAGGGCTGACCCGGTGCGGCCGTGGTATCGCTCCTAAGGGAGGGCTGACCCGGTGCGGCCGTGGTATCGCTCCTGAGAGGGCAAAACCCAGGGGAATGGCGGGATTGAATCGAACTTGGGATGGGACGAGTGGAGATTGGGACTATATGTGGGAACGCGATGGCTAGTAAGCATATACCCCTGGCATGATAGTTATTCCCGGGAATTAAAAATCGATTCGAATCGCTGATGCTCACCAGGTGTGAGAATGCCAGTATCGCACACGGGCAACGTAGTAATAACTTTAATATCTTGATCATTTAAGCATGTTTTTATATTACATGTTTGAACTTGTATGTTACAATTCCGTAAGCTTCTTTATGATGATATATATGAGCTATGGATGATGATAATAACTATAATGAACCTAATGAGGCTTATACTTTAAAAATAAATGATACTTCAAAGTAAGGACTCACTTCTAGTAAGCTTGCGCGGGTTAGAGTCCAGTCCACAAAAAGCCTTGCATAATCTCAAACGTGTCGGGTTGAAACCGCCCACGGGTAAGTCCTACGAGTACCTCACGTACTCACCCCTACGTTGTTGATGTTTTTCTTTTCAGGAGTATCATGATCGAGAATGACAATGGTGGGCTCAATGTCATGGCTCGATATTTTATTTTCCGCTGCAAGAGTATATCAGTATTACGTTACGGTTTCCGCTGCGAGGCTATTTTGGAATTCTAATTCAGTATGATTGTACCCCATTTTGAGTAAATACTCTTAAACAAATCAATCTATGTTTGTATGAAATGATGGGTTGTTGTAATTGTTGTGGCTCTTTCGAGAGCTTAACGTGTGTGATGTCAGTATCCCTGGGTGATGGTTGCATCGAGTGCCCTTTTTGGGTATCTCGACGGACGACCGGGTTTAGTTCGGCCTAACCACACTGCAAGCCAGAGGTGGCAGGTGTGTTTAGTTCGGATTAAATCGGCGGTTCCGCCACATTCACCATCTGCAAAAATGAGGCCAACCGTGTTTAGTCCAACTTCCGTGCAACCGATGTGACGACAAAGTATCATAGCATCAATGATATGTTACAAATACCTGAAAGCATGTAAGTAAACGAAACCATTTAATTGCACATGAAGGGTTAGCCCTCATTTCGTGAGGTCGGACAATCGCAAACGGTAGCTACTGATTTAAAAAGTGTGTGGCTCAAGTTTGGTGCATAATTACACCATGACAGCTTTGGAAAAGTTTTCCCTTATCTTGTGCTCTACCATTTTGTTATGTATCATTTTGATTCCTTCCCTTGGATTCTTGGTCGAATTCCACTGTTTATCCTTGTATGGCAATTTTGCCTAGGTTCTGATCTTAAATGTTTTTGACCATATCTCCCCAGCCAAACTGTTTTAGAGGGGACTTTGTATATCAAAGTTGTTCTAGACTCCCCATTCTACAAGTTTGGTATATAAACTCCAGCTTGAAACCACCAACTATAGGTCAGAACATGCACTTCTTCCGAGTTGGCTGTTTTAGTTCAGAATTAAGATTCAAAGAAATCTGACCATCCAATTGACAAAGTTGTGCAACCAGAAGTTCCCAACAAGTTTGGTATACAAAATTTTTCTGAGAACCCAACAGTTCTCGTGCCATGCTCAGTTTAAGCTACTGCACTCCAGAATTTTAGATTGCATCCAAAACAAGATTCGGGTGCCATTTTTCAAGTTCACGGGTACTACACCATTCCACATGGTCTGTAAGCATCCAGCAGTTACTTCACACATAATAGAGGGTCTTAGCAAGCTAAAGGTCTACTTAATACATACGTGGGGTCATCACGCCCACCACAGCGATACATCAACCTAGAGTTCGAATATCAGTTTCATGGCGTACACGAATGAGTTCTCTCGACCTCACCAATATTTGGTACATCCATGAATAAACGCACGGAGCGGCATGGTACAAAACATCGCTCATAACGTGCCACATGTACAAAAGAACTGCCTCCTCATCTACGAGCCTGCGACCCTAGCTACAGGTCAAGGTAGTGCTGGGCACAGTCCTCGGAGCGGAGGAACATCCCATGCACGCTGCGAGCGAACTCCATGGTCGTTGCGTGTGGCCTGGTGTCAATCTGATCCTGGAACATCTCGTGACGATGGACCCACTCATCGTTGTACTCGTCAGTAGGGAGGTAGTGAAGCACTGAAACACCTGCCGCACCCGAGGTACTCCGTGCGGTGATGGCCATCAGAGCTACCTTCTGTAGGGCATCCTCCTCGTTGGCCCCGTAGGCGTAGGAAACCTGCTCCCCTGCATTATGGCCCCCGGGAAGGACGATGCGGGCCCAGCAGCTGCCCTCCTCGTGCTCCGTGTGCACATAGTAGATGGGACAGGGTCGGTGCCTCATCTCCCGTAGAGCCCTACAGAGGATCTGCGAGAGGCCACACTCCTCACGGCAGCGGGTGTGAAGCAGACTACCCTCCACCCGAGGAGGAGTGTGTGTCACTGGTGGGAGGGGAACAGCCTTTTGCCCTTCCTGTCTGTGGAGACCCCTCACACTAGTGGCCGTACATGCAGTCTGTTTGGTCCTGGCCATCTGTTTTAAATAAGAAAGGATTTTAATCAGTTAGTGCATTAGTTCGAAGAATTTTTATTAAAGAAACGAGCAGAAACATATCCTTAGATCACGATTTAACTTGTTTGTCCTTTAACCATACCCCGAAATGTTTAAAACAATGGTATGATGTATGATTCATCCTATTCAGTCTCACATCACACATCCTAATATATATATATATATATATATATATATATATATATATATATATCGATATTTCAGTGACACATATTCACGGCGCTCACTAATGCAACTAGTCGTCTCTACTCAATCTTAGTTTCGAGCGCAGTTAGTGTACCTGCAGAAAAATGCATGCTCACATCATTACCACTCTAAACCTAGAAGTGGCATCCATGCTATTTGCGTCGCGTGGACAACGCATCTGTAGGGTCCTCTGCTAGACCAGGCTGAGACCTACGCAGGCAATACTGAGCATTGCTGCGTCACGAGTGATCACGTCATACCCCCATATGGCGTAACCACCCCCCTGAAAGAAAAACTCTATCCTAGCAGCATGAATGCAGGGTTCACAACAATCCGCAAATCCCAATAGCATTCCACCAGTACTGGGGATGGCTATGGCCGAAATGTTGCTTCCCAAAGCACCGAATATGCATATGAGTTCTATCTAGATCAGAATGAGCGATATCACCTGGTAATACTAATACACTAACATCATTAATATGGGCATATCGGGTACTCTCATTTTGCAATTACTTGAAAAGGGTTTTCGAAAATAGGTTTTTAAATCAAATCTGGATGATATGACTGTTGTCTGTGTATGATCAGCTCTGATACCAGCTGTGGCGAAACCACCGATTTAACTCAGGCTCAGCACACCTGCCACCACTAGCTTGCAGTGTAATTAGACCGAACTAAACCCGGTCGTCCGTCGAGAGTCAAAAGGCTCCCGATATTACCATTTCCTAGAAGAACCGACATGATATACATCCAGCCCTCGATGGAGTCATAATAGTTATATCATCATAGGCAGTTGAATATAGCATAAGCAAACTTACTTTATAAACCAGTTCAAAATAAAAATATAAGTACCAACATAGTGCCATACGAAAGGCAAGTTCAAGCAGATAGTGGAAGCGATTTCAAAAACATCTCGCAGTGGAATCAAAATACATTAGTAGTCTTCATGCAATGATGGATGAGATGAGCAGCACCGAGCCCACCGGTACTACCCTTCTCTAAGAAATTGTCTAGGTGTCATCGGTACCTGCACTCAAAAGGTGGGGGCAAACCCTGAGTACTAATTACTCAGTAGGACTTAATGGAGTGGCTTACGGCTGACGTAAAGCTTGCTTACTAACATGTGGATCCTTAGCCATTGATTTTAAATAGAGGTATAATATCATAAAGTAACAAGTTTCATCATTTGCATATAACCACATAATAAATATAATAACTTGCAGAAATGTAAGCAACACAGTAGTACAAGCATGTAGTATTTGAAAACATGAGTAATAAATATAATATATTCAAGTAGTTACTACGTTGCCCGTGTGCAATATCAGCTCCCACACCTGGTGGGCATCAGCGATTCGAATCAATTTTAATTCCTGGGAATAACTATCATGCCAGGGGTATATGCTTACTAGCCATCGCGTTCCCACATATAGCCCCCATCTCCACCTGTCTCATCCCAAGACTCAAAGTGCCCCCACCTAACACCTGGTTGTGCCCCCATGGCGAGCCTGCCGACATCTCGATCTTCCTGCCATGAGTACAAAGCTCCCCCAGGCCTTCTGCCTCCATCAAGTGGATGGGCGGCACCTCGAAAGCTCCAGACGAGCCCAGGTAAAACTTTCACTGGTCCCATATCCTGGTTAAGCATTCTTGCAATGTTATGCCGATCAGCAGGCGAACAGTGGACGGGCCTTAAACGACTCGGGCGGAGCCAAATGATACAACAAGGCACACCACAAAATAAAATTATTCTCCACCCGGTCTCCATTTAAATCATGAGTATAATATTACTTCCTCAATAGTAAAAGTTCTATGATTTTTGAAACCACCTACGTGACAAGTGACTCCATTCACTCGTGTCTACTCGCACCTAGCAGTTTTAGGCAACTCGTCCTACGAACTCTAGGTATAGGTGCTAGGGCCAGGGCTGTCAGGGAGTCTAATGCAATGGTTTTCAACCAACTCCTAATGCGGATGCGTAATCATTCAATCAATCATGTTTATATTAACTGGGAGTATCATGGTCCTACCTACCTTTGCTTATTTTCAACCAAACCAACAAACTAAGCTAATGTTAGTTTGTCGGGTTGTGGGGCTTTGCCCTAGGCAACCACTTGATCACTTGGACAACTCCTCCTTCCAAATACCGCTTCAGGGGCCTCTAGGTGGTTGGTCTTTTGGACACCATTGCTTGAAGTAGTCCCACGCACTTGCTTCTTGATCACGTATCTGCATTAAGCGTCACTATATGCATGCCATGCACGATGCAGCGAATGGGATGCATGAATATCAAGCACACGTTTGGACAATCATTTTATGGATAGACAGAAAGGTGATTGATAAACTACTTAAGCAAGAGTACTTTTGTGGATAGGGAGCAAGCATACACTCATACCATCAGGTGTTCCCAAAGCAACACATGTATCCGGCATATGATTAAATATGAATTTAAATTGTCCTTTATCATACCACATGCAAGCAAAGCATCAGACAAGTATATATTTACGCATGTAGTGAACTACTAGCACATTCGAAACATCACACCTGGCCCTAGTAACAATAGTACTTTTTATGGATCTAGAGTAGGCATGCAATCATATACATACGCTGGCAAATTATTGATCATAAATGAAACATGTTAATGCTGTGACCCGGTAAAAATATGCAATAGCGATTTAGTTACCTAAATTTACTAAGACACATGCACGAGGTGGGGTGATGTTTTATTTCCATTCAGCAAGTCAAATATATCATGCCGGGTGATGTTTTTGGAACTCGTTAAATACCACTTTTCTAATTTATTGTTTATATTAGCATAGAATTTACCATTTTCAAATCACATAGTAAACAGCAAGTATAAATTCTCCAAAAATACTTTCTGGAACTTAGTTATAACCAAAATGCTCCCATGATTTTTCTCAGAATTTATTTTACAACATAATGTCTCTTTTTCCTATTATTTACTTTAGCAAGCAATAATTTGTCATTTTCAAATCACCATCAAAGCTTAACATGCACAGTCCCACATTTTATCAGTGAGCTAACTATACCAAGGAGAGCACATATAAATTCCATGGAGGCATTTAGAGCACATTTCATGTAGCCATTTAGAGCACATTTCATGTAGCCACTATTTTCATGTTATTAAAATACATAAAACACATGCTTGAGGGTAAAACAGTAATTAACCGATAAGTTCTAGGGCTACCAAAAATCCCATAGATCCTAAGTCCGTTTGACCTATTTTTGGTATTTATTTTATTTTATCATGCATACATCACCATCCTATGCATTTTGTAGATCTGCTCAAGAGGAGTCCAAAGAAACTAAGTTTGCATTTTTAGCATTTTTTTTGTGATTTTTAATGAATTTACAAAGTTTCAGCCGAAATAAAGTGTTTAAATTGGAAAAAATTCACAGATCTGAGGATGTATGCGTAATTAACTGTAACATCCAAGGGGTAGCATGTAAGTACCTCAGGACTCATTCAACAGTGCTCGAATCGGAAACATAAAACGTTAGGAATGCAAGGGGTAAATCGCAAATACGTCATCTTCTTCTACCTTCGGATAGGGAAGGAGCGCATGGCCACCGGAGTTCTGGTGCGTGACACGGCGTGTGGGGGTGCGCACTTGGAACCGACCGAATCCAGGAAGATGTTCCCTATGGTGGGGAACGCTTTCCCGCAGACATCATTGCACTGGGAAGGTCCGGGAGGCCGGGGAACGCACCGTGAACCGATGGGCGGTGATGGTGTCCACAAGGTCGCGTTGCGCCCAGATCCGGCCGAGGAGGCAGGGGGCAGTGGAGCTGGAGAGCGCGTGAGCCGCGTGGGTACACGCCGTACTCGGAGGGGACAGGGCATGAGGGGGAGTGCCGTGGTGGGTCTCCACGGCGGTGGTGCAGTTGACCGAGCGGCGCACGGTGACGCGCGTGGAGTAGGGTTGAGGAGACGTTGGCGGCAGCCCAGGACTTGAGGAAATGGGAGCGGAAATGGGAGGGTGCGGGGCACATGGTGTCTTGGAGGAAGGAGGAGAGGCAGCAGGGCGTGAGCTCTCCATGGGATTGGCCATGGCGGCTGGTACCCGTGGGTGCAAGGCGAGAAACAAGGAGGAGTAGAGGGAATTGGAGAGTGGCGAGATGAAAAGGAGGCCGCTTGCTTCAGGGCGAAGGGAGCTCGGCTCGGCCCCACCTTGTGGCCATCTGGCGGACACCGCGGGCGCGGGCAGAGCGCCGATGCCGCGTGGCCACGGCGAGTTGAGGGGATGAGAGAGCCGGGAGGCATGGACTCGGTCCATGGACCAAGGGTGCTGACAGGTGGGACCAGGTTAGGGAAAATGGCTTCTGGTGCGTGCACTAGGTCCATGGAGGCGTAACAGCGTGGGGCCCATTGGGTCTGGCTTCATCTTGTCCTGGCGAGAATCTAATGTGGCCTGTCAAGTGGGACCCACACGTCATAGACACACGCTTTGGAAAAATCTAGAGGAAAAAGAAAAACTCTGTTTGACTAGTTGCAGACCTCCTTGAATTTAGCGTTTTTGTACCTATTCTTGGCCGAATTTGGTTGAACTCAAATTACAAGAAGTGCTCTACACTTTGTTCTCTATAACTTCCTTATAAACTTTGTGCTGAGGTTATAATTAAATTTTGAGAGAAATTTTGAATCCAATTGTCTGATCCAGATTTGACCAACTCAACCTCTCAGTTTATAAATTCCAAAAAAGCTCATTTTATGACCACTTTCATACAAGGAGTTTTATACTAATGTTGTTTAGAATTTCATAATTTACAACTTTCCTATATGAAGTTTTGTATGATAAATATTTTTGTTTCACAAAAATTTGAATTTACCCAACAGGATAATCATTGGCAGATTTGTTAGTTTAACAAAAATCGACCCAAAACACTATGCAAACCTTTATGTATGTCAACATACAAAATAGAAAAGTTGTTCCTCATAAAATTGTCTACAAGTTTGGTATAGAAAGTTTGGGGTAGATCACATTATAGTTTGAACTACAAGCACAATTGTATTCAAAGGTTTGGTAAAACTACAACTTCAATTTATGTGGAGTATTTCTTGTTTCCAACTTTTGAAATACCAAATGATTCCAATTAATTCAAGGCCTGATACATTTGAGAGGTAATGAACCCTATTTCATTTCATAGAAGGGAATATTTTGAAGTTGTATAGTGAAATTGAAAGTAATTTCAGAATGAAACTTGAAAAAAAGTGTCAACCCTAGACTTAGCCAAATTGTGTAGGCTGATTTGGTTTGGTTTGAACTTTTGAGCCCCTTAACATCTGATTTTTAGGAAGATCTAAATATAAAAGTCGACGGCAATTATTAAACCAAAACTTTTGTATTTGATGTTTCGCATGAAAACTTATAGATTTTTAACTACTTCATCCAAACAGCACAAGGTTTTGCATATTCAACTAGGAAATTTTGACTTAGTGATTTCTCAACCGAGCTGTCACTCCTCTCTTAGGATGATTAAGTCCAAATCCATCGTTAGCATTCATCTAATTGTGTGTTAAGGCTTTTGAGATGCCAAGGGCATCACAGTATTGACCCTTTCAATGTCCTGCGACGCACTTGGTTTAGGAACATCCTCTATCATGAGGGTTTGATAGGATAGTGGAGTTGCTGGATGGGTGTTTTGAATTTCTTCGTGGCAGCTGGGCTCAAGCGGATTTTGTGGATATGAGCATGGTTTCTCGATCTTACTGCCATCAGAGGATTTTTCAAGGATTTTATCTAGGACTTTTCATGCTTCTAGGGGCGGTTAAGTGAGAAAATGATCCTCCGAATGCTAAATCCAAACATAGTCCTGTGCCAGGTGATAGGCCTCGGACAAAGTGCTGCATGAGCATGGATTCTTGTATCGCCAAGTCAGGACCGGATGCGACCAGACTTGTGAAACGTGACCAGGCTGCGGCCAAGTCCTCGTTACTTCCTTGTCAGAAATTGAGAACTTCACATCGGAGGTCAACGACTCGAAGTTGTGGGAAGAAATGTAGACAGAACTTGACTTTAAGTCTCTCTCAACTCCTCTCTACTACACCGACTGCTCTGCTATACCAAGATTTTGCTACTCCCGTAAGTGAAAACGGAAAGAGCAGCCATCGAAGAGTTTCTCCAGGCATTCCCGAGATTGCGATGCAGCTGCATAGCTGCTCGAATTCTTGGAGGTGTGTGTAGGGACTCTCTAACTCTAATCCCATGAAACATTGATCCCGAACCATGGCTATCAAGCTGGGACGTAGCTGATAGCCATCTATGATGATGGGGGCGGATGATGGTGGAGGCTCTAGAAAATCGCCCTTCGGAGCAGATAATTCGCAGATAGGCATGTGATCCATTAGGTGGAATGGTGATATGATGGTGGTGTGGTGGTGATAGTGGTGGTATAGTGGGAGATAGGATGGCCTTGGTTCTGTGTTAAAATAGCTACCATTCCCCGGCAACGGCGCCTAGAGAAAGCTTGTTGGCGTTTCTTAGCCTTCAGATATAATTCCGCAAGCGCACGGTAAACGCGTTGTAGCATTTTCACCTAAGAGTATTCTAGGGTATCGAATCCACAAGGAATGAGGAGCATAATAACACATAACACAGCCAACTGAACTAGTGAAGCTAGCAATGTAGAGGATAAAAGATAGGAAAGCAGGTTGTCGACAGATGTTAGATCACCTTACTATACTAAGCTTGCAAAGAGATATACTTGTCATGTAAACATAGACACCAAAGCTGTAGCACCACTGCCAGGCACTAGAGTGCTGATTACCCAGCCGAGAAAAGCGGGTACTATAGGATTCGGCTATATCGTTAGTGAGTCTATCCGAACATACGGGATTGGAATACATAGAGCACAAACACTATCACCTAATGTGTCTACCAACTAGAGATGCGTGGGATAGCCGATTAACCAAGGTATACTCTAAGTATGAACACCGTCGTGCTACTCAGAGAGTCTACTACTAACAGGTAATGAGCTAGAAAAGCAAGCAACACTATATAGCCAACACTGTAAGCATGCACAAGGTTCCCGTAAACAGAAAAGCATAAAAGTAAGTATGAAAGTAAAGCAAGAATGAAATAACAAAGGTAGAGGACAAGGAGCTTTACTCAATCTTGGAATTGAATATCCTTCCATTGAGAACACAAGTCTGGGAGAGAAGAGAATTCCCACTCCCTCACTCTTCGCCTCACTACTCTCCTTGATACAAGAGGCACTCTCTCTACAAGCTAAGGGAATGCTTCACTTCTCCAACACTATACACTTCACTCTAGGTGCTACTATACCACTACTATACACACACACACATAAGTGAGCTACCAGGGAGTATTTATAGTACCCAAGTGAGTGAGGGGTACTTGTAGGGTCGGTATGGCAGTTAGAAGGGGAAGGGCCAGGCCGGGCGACCTAGGGAAGGCCGGGTGGCCCCACCCCTAGGACGGGCGGCTTGGGGTGCCCTTAGATTCACCTCCTTACTTCATCCCACGGTTGATATTGACTCTCCAAGGAGGTAATAGGTCAGTTGGCAGTTATCTCATGTGCTTTTGCTTCAACTATTGGATTCTCTTTGTGTTTCTTCCTTAGCCATTGGATGAGACTCTCCTGGATCGCTAACTTAACCAATCCGTGGGCTGGATTGGTATGGTGGAGGCCTTTCGAGGTCTTTGTGTTCCTTTCCTTGGTTTCCACAGTGGACTTGTGTTTGACACGTTGTTTTGTGCATGCAGGTGGAAGATGGTGGCATTTGGAGCCAGAGGCAGGCCGGGCGGACTGGGGCAAGGCTGGGCGGCCTAGATCACAGGCCGGGCGGCCTGGGTCCTTGGCCCATGTCCATCCTTTCTTTCTTAGTTCACCATGTTCTATCATATTTTGTACATTTTGCACCATGACATGTGTTCCTGCAATACTTTTGTACACAACTCGTGGAACCAGTTAATATGTATGAACTTTGCATAAAAATCACCCTTGGAACATGAAATGTTGGTGGTTGAAATGGGTTATAACGACCGCCAACAGTGCGTATCCCTTTAGTGGACGAAACCTTGTGCTTGCTAGACACGTATCTGTTCAGTGGATGGTGTCTAGCCTAGGTTCTTGTGAGGTTTCAGCGCACCAAGTTTGGGGGTTGTGATTTCGAGTTTTTTAGTGCTCCTATTCACCTCCCTCTAGTCACACGTCTCGGTCCAACATTGGGGCTATTGGGGTCTTCTGAATCCTTCTTGCAGAGCTACCCCACCATCTCCACTATGGGAAGCTTTTGGCCAATGTGCCGAGGGTCTTCCTCCCTCTCACACGCAAGGTGGCAGCCACTCCATGTTGGCGTTCCTTAGCCTACTAGATGTAACTTCGCAAGCGCACGGGAAACGCGTTGTAGCCTTTCACCTAGGAGTATTCTGGGGTATCGAATCCCCGAGGAATGAGGAGTTTGATAACACACAACACAACTAACCGAACTAGTGAAGCTAGCGATGTAGAGGATAAAAGACGTGTGTGTGAAAGGCTACAACGCGTTTCCCGTGCGCTTGCGAAGTTACTCCATGTTGGCGTTCCTTAGCCTACTAGATGTAACTTCGCAACCGCACAGGAAACGCATTGTAGCCTTTCACCCAGGAGTATTCTGGGATATCGAATCCCCGAGGAACGAGGAGTTTGATAACACACAACACAACTAACCGAACTAGTGAAGCTAGCGATGTAAAGGATAAAAGACAGAGATGCAGGTTCTCAATAGATGTTAGATCACTTTACTATACTAAGCTTGCATAGAACTATACTTGTCATGTGAACATAGACACCAAAGCTGTAGCACCACTGCCAGGCACCAGAGTGCTGAATACCTAGCCGAGAAGGCGAGCACTATAGGATTTGGCTATATCGTCAGCGAGTCTATCCGAACATATGGGATTGGAATACTGAGAACACAAAAGCTGTCACCTAATATGTCTACCAACCAGAGTTACGTGGGATAGCCGACCAACCAAGGTAAACTCTAATTACAACACCGTTGTGTCTACATGATGAGTTCACTACTAAATTGGTAATGAACCAAAAGAGTAAGCAACACTATATAGCCAACGCTATAAGAATGCAAGGTTCCCGTAAACAGACAAGCATAAAACTAAGTATGAAAGTAAAGTAAGAATGAAATAACAAAGGTTGAGGACAATGAGCTTTAATCAATCATAGAATCAAATATCCTTCCTTTGAGAATACAAGTCTAGGAGAGAAAAGAATTCCCACTCCCTTACTCTTCTCCACACTACTCTCCTTTATACAAGGGGAACTCTCTCTTCACGGTAAGGGATAACTTCACTTCTCCAACACTATACCTTCACACTCTCAAATGCTACTCTACCACTACACAACCATACTTACAAGTGAACACCTTGGGTTATTTATAGCCGTCCAAAGGTCAGTTTTGGAGGTCAAGTCAGTGGCTGTGGGACAGGTGCCAAGCCGAGCGGCTTCCACATGGCTGGGAGGCCTGGTCCAAGGCCAGGCGGCCCTTAGATCCACCGACTTTGTCCATCCAACGCTTCTGATCACTTGGGTAAGGTAGTTGATAGTTAAAATAGTGTGCTTTTGCATGTATCGTTGGATTTGCCTTGTATTTTCTCCTTAGCCATCGGATGACACTCTCCTGGATCGCTGACTAGCCAATCCATGGGCTAGATCAGTGAGGTGGCCGCCTTCTAGGTTGTTTTGCGTTGATCTCTTGAATTCCAACATGGAGTTGTGTATGACATGTTGTCTCTTGCATGCAGGTCGAAGGACGTGGTAGGCCGGGTGGCCAATGAGGTGGGCTGGGTGGCCTTGGACTTAGCCCTAGTGGCTAGTTGTTGACAATCGTTATTGCACTACCTACGACCATCAACTATCCACTGAACATGAAGGAAAATACATCAAAGTGTAGACTAACCCTTGCTACTAACATAGTTCCACGAGTTGTGTTGAATATTTGATTGTAGGTGTAAGATCAGCTGAAAACATGTCAAATATGGCTAAGTCAAGAAGGTCACTCATATATGACCAATTATCATTCGGTTGGCCAACTATCTAGCCCCGTGCCTCCTCGGTGTAGTCTGGAATTTCGCTCGACGCAAGATCCTAGTTCGTGTTTGTTTTACTTAGTTCAACCGCGAATACTCCTTTGCAGTAGTTAAGAAATAGAGTTTGGATATCTTAATCTCACCCGTTGTCCTCCCAAGCAACTACCTAGTTGTTTACTATTTTGGTCCCTGTTTACTCTTCCCACCATACACTATCTTGTTATATCTTACCCCTGTTGTAAGAATAGCTAGTGTTTATCAAAGTTATAGTACCGTTTGAAGTTCGAACATATCATTCCACCTATTAGCCCTTGCTTCCCTGTGGATTTTTACAATACTTGGAATACCCTGAGTGAAAAAGCTATAGCGAATCTCCGTGTGCTTGCGGAGTAAAATCTGTTACGCTAAGAGACGTCAACAAGCTTTTTCTAGCGCCGTTGTCGGGGAAGCAATTGGCAATAGAAGTTTGATTTGTTCGAACCTAGGTATTTATAACTTGATAACATACCACTATTTATTAGCGGGCTCATTTGCCTATGTCTACTTTATTGTTGGGTTGACAGAGAGGTGTATGACCGGTTTTGACCTACCAGCAAACTTTCACAACAATCCGAAGTGGCTGCTCAAAAGGAGAGTCCGTCAAAAGACCATCCACAGGCAGAGGCCTGTGCCATTATCATTTGAGTTTGGATCCACAAGCACAAAGCAACTGACACCAACAATGGTTGTGCCTGAGAAGACTATCCGTGACTTTTCTGTCCCATCTAGCAACAACATCCCCACTGGGCCTGATGTGCAAGTTGGAGAAGGATTCAAGCTCAAGACAGGTGTCATTCATATGGTCCAAGCTAGTCCATTATGCGGATTGGCATCGGAGGATGCAAATAGCCATCTGCAGCAGTTCCTGGAGATATGCAGTACATTCACCATCAAGGGTGCAACCGCCGATGCTGTTTGACTTCGTCTTTTTCTGTTCTCACTAATCAGGGAAGGCAAAACAGCGGTTCTATCTGAACCGTGTAAACTTGGCAACTTGGGAGGCATGCGCAAATGCTTTCCTTGCAAAGTACTTCCCCTTGGGGAAGACAAGCTCACTGAGGAACCGAATCTCGAGCTTCCAACAGCTCACTGATGAGACGGTGGCGGAGGCATGGGAAAGACTTCTAGAGTACATCGCCGCCTGCCCCCACCATGGTATGGAAGAGTGGCTGATCATCCAAAACTTCTTCCACGGTCTGAACTGGACCGCGCAAGAACACCTCGATGCAGCCGCTGGAGGATCCTTTCTGTCCTTGAGTGTTGCTGCCGCACGCACTCTCATAGAGAAGATGGCAAGCAACCAAGGATGGAGACAGAAGAGGGCGAACAATAAGCCCCGCGGAGTCCACCATATTGACAGCACCGACATGTTGGCTGCCAAGATGGACCTCTTGCTAAAGAAGCTGGAGGATGCTTCTAAAGCTCTGCCGGTCTAGGCACTGGATTCTCGAATGACTTGCGAGCATTGCGGGAATACCTGACCATACGGGGAACAGCTGCCCCAGAAATGGATCGAAGGACGTAAACTTCATCAACAACAATAGCTTAAACAATGGGCCTCATCCTCAACTAGGTTGGAACTCATGACCACACTTACCATGCTCTGGTCAAGGTACATCTTTTGGTAGTTCCCAGCAGTTTAATAAAAATCCTTTCGATCAAAAAGCTGTGAACGATAGCATAAGTAAGAAATTCCTCGCGAACGATAGAATTCTAGAAAACTGTCGCTTCAAATGGAAACTCTTAATAGCGCCATGAAGAACCAGTTGAGTTTTAATAAAATGTTAGAAACTCAGATAGCTCAGCTTGCTACCGCTCTGCCTAGTCCAACTTCGGGTAAGCTCCCGGTCAGCCCGAGCCACCCCCGAAGGAGCATATCAATGCTGTAACAACTAGGGGTGGAAGGTCTACACAAGACCCCCCACATCCTAGGAATGCAGGGGAAGGAACAGTAGAAGCCAGTTGAACCAGAGAAGGAAGATCAAGTGGCTGAACCACAACCGATTAAGGAAGCACCAAAGTCGGCTCCACATGGGTTCCATGACACCACCGTGCTCCCTTTTCCTCAAAGGCAGAAAAAGACCTCTGTCGATGACCAGTTTGGCAAGTTTGTGGAGGTAATAAAGAAATTATATGTCAATATCCCATTGCTAGATGCAATGCAGGTGCCTACGTACGCTAAGTACCTGAAGGACATCCTCAACAATAAAAAGCCACTGCCGTCGATAGAAGTCGTCCACCTCACGGAAGAGTGTAGCACTACTATACTCAACCAGCCGCCACAAAAGAAGAAGGATCCAGGGAATCCAACCATATCATGCTCAATCGGAACCCATCACTTTGATCAAGCTCTCTGCGATCTAGGAGCAAGTGTGAGCATCATACCAAAGGTAGTCTTTGATAAACTCACGCATGCTACACTTGTCCCTACCGCTATGTGCCTGTAGCTAGCAGATCAGTCAATTCGCTACCCCCATGGGATTGCTGAGGACAGTCCGGTCAAAATCCGGAACTTTATTGTCTCGGTAGATTTCGTGGTGCTCGACATGGAGATTGATAGCAAAACGCAGCTCATCGTTGGGCAACCGTTCTTAAGCACCAATGAGGCCACTATTGACATTGGAGCTGGACAAGTCCACCTCAACATCAATGGCAGACGAGAGACGTTTGCCTTCAAGCCAAAGGTAGAACAGTGCCGACAAGTAAAAACGTTTAAACTCAAATGTCAGGCACCCTGGGAGATGCCTAGAGAGAAGGTTGAGCTCTCGCCTACTCAGTCGAAAATAGACTCTCTCATCCTAGCAATGGAGAAGATCCTGCTAGATGGAGAAGCTTGAAGGCTCAAAGCCAATCGCAGAGCCGAGTCACAAAGACATGCCTCAATGGCCAAGCCGCTGACAAAGGAAGTAGGAGGCAAGACTCCTGTCACAAAGGTCGCCACCACAACAATGAACACACCAAAAGAGTGGCGGAAGAAAGAAGAAGAAGTGCCAAAAGCCAAGCTAGAAACGACCCAGAATAAACCTCAGAAACAAAAGGCTATGGCAACCAAGAAGGTATGGCAAGCAAAAGTTGTAGCAGAGACGGCTGCAAAGTCTCCGTCAAGTGCTGACTCCAACTAAAAGGTATGACTTGCCCTCACCAGGAGGTAAACTGGCATTATCCCTCACTGCATATTTAATTCGCGCACAGTTATTTTTCGTTATACCACTGCATGTTTAAATTTAAAAGTCTTGCATTAGTTTAAATTTCCCTTCTACATCAGTTTTTATCTCCCTTGCTCCCTCTGCACGCTGCACCTAGGCCGCCCAGCCTTTGCCAAGGCCGCTCGGCCCCCCCTGCTCTCCACTAAGTGCATGCATGCACAAGTGCCAAATGCAGTAATCACGTGCCAAGGGCACTGGCTGCCCGGCCTCCCACCGACGCCGTCCGGCCTTGTCTTTGCACCGTTCGCATCCCATCCATCTGCTAAGCACTGTTGACAGGTCGATAAAACCCATTTTGACCGCTAACATTTCAAGTTTGAGGGCATAATTTATCAAGTTTTCATGTATTACTAATAAGTTCCACGAGTTGTGTACAAAAGTTGGATGCAGGAGCATTTCACATACAAAATAATGAAGAAATGCACAAAATAGACACAAAGTGGCAAGGGAAAGGCATGGGCCAAAAGTGCCTGGCCGGCCGGCCATACACTATGGCCGCCCGGCCATGTATTATGGCCGCCCGGCCATCCTCCCTGGCCATACACCAGGCAGCCTCCCAGCCCAGTTGGGTGGCCGCTCGACCATGCCACATGGTCGCCCAGCCACGTCACCAATCCAATCTTTGACCTGCATGCAAAGAAACACAAATGAAGACAAATCCAACCGTGCAACCAAGAATCCAATGTATCCAAGGGATGAAAAACCATGATGCAACGGATTGATGACGTCAGCGATCCAGGGAGTGGCCGCCTGGCCACCCCTCGGCTCATTTTTCACGTGCATTGACTCCACTAACCGTCAACCGACTCCAGGAGTGCATATCAACCGTCGGATCTTCAAAGTCGGTTCATCAGGTGGCCGCCCGGCCACCCTACATGGTCGCCCGGCCATGCACCGTGGCCGCCCGGACCATCCGACCTACCCCACTACCGACCTTGCACACCTACAAATACCCCCCTCGGTCTCTAATGCTATAAATACCCCCTGGGAGGTCATTTGCAAGGTGTGGTGGATCAAAAGAAGAATAGTGTGGTTGTATAGTTGAGTATAGAGTATAGTAGTAAGGCCGCCCTTGGCATTGTAGAGAGAGCCAAGTGTATCAAGTGTGAGTAGTGAGTTGTAGAGTGAAGGAGTCAGATTTCCCTCTGGTATTCTATTCCCGAGCTCTTATTCTCAGAGGAAATATTACTCTATTTCCAGGATACAGTAAAGTTCCTTGCTCCTCTGCTTTATTTATTTCGTACTTACTTTACTTAAATACTTAGTCCTCGCTCAATAGTTTACGGGTGCCAAGTGTGCTCTGTGTAGTTTAACTATACAGTTGTGCTTGCTCTCTGGCTTCGAACCAGTGTAGTAGCAAACTCGGTTGTGTAGACGTGGTGTCTAGACTAGAATTTGCCTTAGAAGGTGTCTTGTCCCACACAGTTTTGGTTGGTAGTCCCACATGGTGACAGCGGGTGTGTGTCCTGTGTAGTCCAACCCCGTCGTTCGGATAAGTTGTCATTGACACATAGCTCAGTCCTATAGCGCCCACCTTTCTCGTCTGGGTTATCAGCACTCTAGGTGCCCGGAAGTGGTTCTATAACATCAGTGTCCAAGTAAACTTGTTAAGTAGAGTACTAGTTTGTTTAGTAAGGTTAAGTTGTTCTATCTAAAGTAGTAGTCCTGCTCTGCTCTGTTAATTATCTCTACAATTGCTGGTTTTACTATTCGGTCCTATCCGTTTTACGTTGAGTTACTCATCGTTCCTCGTGGATTTCGATACCTGGAACTGCGGATTTATTTCAGTAGGCTAAGAAACACCAACAAGCTTTTCTGGCGCCGTTGCCGGGGAACGGTAGCTAATTTGACTAGAACTTAGGATCGTCCATACTCACACCATATACAACCACCACATATATCCCCACCAAATACCACATATCATCCACCACATGGATTCCAAGCCTATCTGTCAACTCACCGCTCCAAAGGGTGATTATTTGGAGCCTCCACCATCATCCATACCCATCACCACAGATGGCTATCAACTACGTCTCGGCATGATAGCCATGGTTCGGGATCAATCATTCAGAGGACTCGAATCTGAATGCCCCTACTCACACCTTCGGGAGTTCGAGTAGTTATGCAGCTGCTTAGTCATCTCGGGAATGTCAAGTGAAACACTATGATGGCTGCTTTTTCCGTTTTCACTAACGGGGGAGGCAAAGATCTGGTGCAATCAGACAATTGGTAAAGTAGGAGGGAGATGAGAGGAGCTGAAATTAAGCTTTTAGTCTGCGCTTCTTTCTGCCAAACAAGGTTGTCGATCTCCATTGCGAAGTCCTTTCATTCCGACAAAGAGAGAGAGAGAGTCCTTGGGGCCAGCTTGGACACGCTTCAACCGTTTGGTCTCTTTAGGACCTAATTTGGCTATTCCAGAGACAATGTTGATGCAGCACTTCATCCGAGGTCTCTCACCTGGTGCTAATCTCTGTCTCGACCTAGCCTCAGGAGGATCATTCTCGCACTTAAAAGTCTGCGAATGTAGAAAAATTCTCGATAAAATTCTTGAGAAAACTTCTGACCTCGGCACATTAGAGGAACAACCTCCACAGAAGCCTCTTAAGCAAACTGTTAATCAAGAGCGACAAAGTACACCGCATCCCTCTCCACCATCAACTCTCCGAATCGAAGAGATCCCAGAACCATCGTCTCGGCAGACTGAGAGGGTCAGTTCAGCCTTGACGATTCCTCCGTCGGCACCTCCGTTCTCTTTCGAGGACAAAATCTTCATGGAGTTTGGCAACGCCTCTCGGTTACCTAAACAAGACCGATGCTTCATCAGGACCTCCAAACAAGTATACACACCACCCTACCGAAAAGAATACATGAAGGAGGACCTGCTTTGGCTTTCCGCAGCAATCAATCGGGAATGGCTAGAGGAGAGACGATTGGACACAAGAGCAATCAAATTCTATCCAGACCCCAGCGTTATCCCTGGCCAAGTATCAAGGCTTCAACCTCAAGATATCATATATGACCCAAGAATAGGAGTGAACATAATTCCCAAGTATGTGATGGACAAACATTACCCAACACAACCGCTATCAAGATCAGCCATACATCTACAATGGGCAGACAGCAGATATTTGAAGTGCAATGGTGTGCTTCGGGTAATTCAAACAACCTTGCGAGATACTCAGGTGTTCTTAGACTTCCACAGTCTTTGACATCCCCGAAGGATCCACAGCATTGATCGTGGTCGGGATCCCAATTGCTGCCCTCACCAACTCAGATATATACAGAGGGAGACTGTAGCTTCAACTTGGCAATGAGCAAATTGACGTCAACATTGACAGGTCACTTAACGCCAAGACAGAAGCAAAGCCAGAGATTGACCCTTTAGAAGAAGCGATGAGCCTTTCACTTGAGGAAATGGGTCAACCGAGCCAAGAGGAAGAGGCTCTTAGTGACTTCAGTGCGGTAGACGAGCCCCTTGAGTTCGAAGAACTTGGTGAATCATTGAGGCCCGAAGCTCCAAAAATAGAGTTGATGCAACTACCGGCTGGCCTGAAGTACGCCTTCCTCCACTGGGAAAGAGGACACATCGGTAATCATCAGCGACAAGCTGACAGAGAGTGAGAGCCGGCAATTAATTTCAGTTCTGGAGAAGTATAGAACTGTGCTTGGGTACTCGCTCCAAGACCTAAAAGGAATCAGCCCCAACCTGTGCACCCATCGCTATCCCTATGGAGGTTGACCTCAAACCCACTAGGGAGCCTCAAAGGCGACTCAACAATGCGATGAGGGAGGTAGTTAAAAAGGAAGTTTTCAAATTGCTACACGCGGGTATCATCTACCCCGTACAAGATAGTGAATGGGTCAGCCCCGTACAAGTTGTACCTAAGAAGGGAGGGATGACAGTTGTCAAGAATCAGAATAATGAATTAATCCCACAGAGCAACTGTCACCAGTTGGAGGATGTGCATTGATTACAGAAAACTCAACTCCGCCACCAGGAAGGACCATTTTCCTCTTCCCTTCATTGATGAAATGCTAGAGAGGCTGGCAAATCACTCTTACTTCTGCTACCTCGATGGCTACTCTGGCTACCACCAGATTCCGATTCACCCGGAGGACCAGAGTAAGACCACCTTCACATGCCCTTACGGAACTTTTGCCTATCGGCGAATGTCCTTTGGGCTATGCAATGCTCTAGCATCATTCCAGCGATGCATGCTGGCAATCTTCTCTGATTTCATTGAAAATATCATGGAGGTCTTCATGGATGATTTCTCAGTCTATGGCAAGAGCTTTGATGAATGTCTAGAGAATCATGAAAAAGTCCTCCAGAGATGCAAAGAAGTTGACCTTGTCCTAAACTAGGAGAAATGTCATTTCATGGTCAGAGAAGGCATTGTGCTAGGCCACAAAATCTCAGAAAGAGGCATAGAGGTAGACCAGTGCAAAGGTAGAGGTCATTGAACAACTACCTCCACCTACAAACATTAAGGCTATCCGAAGCTTTTTAGGCCATGCTGGGTTCTATAGGAGATTCATCAAAAACTTCTCCCACATAGCCCGGCCTCTGACCAACCTGCTAGCCAAGGATACCCCCTTTGTGTTTGACGAGGACTGTCTCGAAGCCTTTCACAAGCTCAAGAGGGCACTGGTCACAGCACCCATCATTCAACCGCCCGATTGGACCAAACCATTCGAGATTATGTGTGATGCAATCGACTTCGCTGTTGGAGCAGTACTGGGCCAAACCAATGACAAAAAGCATCATGCCATATCTTATGCAAGCAAAACGTTAACTGGCCCGCAACTGAACAACTCCACCACCGAGAAAGAATTGCTAGCAGTGGTCTTTGCAATTGACAAGTTCAGATCATACTTGGTAGGATCAAAAGTCATCATCTACACAGATCATGCAGCTCTCAAATACCTCCTTACCAAGAAAGATGCAAAGCCGCGCTTAATCCGGTGGGTACTATTACTCCAAGAGTTTGACATAGAAATCAGAGATAAAAAGGGAGTAGAAAATTTAGTTGCAGATCACCTCTCACGAATCAAATTTGAGGAAACATCGCCATTGCCGATCGATGACTACATGAGAGATGACCAGCTCTTAAAGGTGACAACAGCCCAACCATGGTATGCAAATCTGGTGAATTACATAGTTGCTAGCTACGTCCTTGAAGGAGTAGATAAGAGGAAATTGGCCCACGATTAGCCGATTCTATCTCTGGGAGACCCCTACCTATACAAACTCTGTGCAGACGGACTCCTACGTCGCTGCATTCCAGCTTGTGAAGCACCGCAAGTCCTTGATAGATGTCATGCATCCTCTTATGGAGGGCACTCTGGGGCTTATCGGACTCACAGCAAAAATCTGGCAGAGTGGATTTTATTGGCCCACTATGTATGAATATGCAAAAGAGTTCGTACGATGGTGTTCAAGGTGCCAGCGCTAAGGAAATATAAATCCAAGAGATGCTATGCCACTCACAAGTAATCTTCAGCTTGATATATTCGATGTGTGGGGCATAGATTTCATGGGACCTTTTCCCAAGAATGGAGACAAGGAGTACATTCTCGTCGCAGTAGACTACATGTCAAAATGGGTAGAAGCAATACCATGTCCCGCAGCAGACTCAAGACACTCCATCAAGATGTTCTGGGAGACCATCTTTCCTCGCTTTGGAGTACCACGGGTCATTATCAGTGATGGAGGCACACACTTCATTGACAAGCGCTTCAGGAAGTGTCTCGCTGATCTCAGTGTGGACCACCATGTCGCCACCCCTTATCATCCGCAGACAAGCGGCCAAGCTGAGATGTCAAATAAACAAATCAAGAACATATTGCAAAAGACAGTCAAAGCTATGGGAAAAGAATGGGTATCCAAGCTACCCGATGCTCTCTGGGCATATCGCATAGCATATAAGACTCCTATCGGCATGACACCATATCATATGGTGTACGGCAAGACGTGTCATCTTCCAGTGGAACTAGAATTCAAATCTCACTGGGCAGGTAAAGAGGTGGAACATGGATCTCCAATCGACAGGCGTAAGACGACTAGATACAACTGGCCGAGCTAGAGGAATGGAGGGAGAAGGCGTACCACAGTGCCAAGCTATACAAGGAGCGCACCAAAAGAGGGCACTGATAAGCGGATCAAGATCAAAACATTCAAACTGGGAGATAAGGTACTACTCTTTAACTCTCGTATTCGACTTTTTGGTCATGGGAAGCTTAGAAGTAAGTGGGAAGGACCTTTTACGGTTCTTGATGCCGCCGATCATGGCGCCATCACCCTCCAGGACAGTGACGGAAGGGTTTTCAAGGGGAATGGGCAACGCCTTAAAATCTTTCTTGAGCCCGAAATACCTAAGCTTGAAGAAGTGGACGACTTCGAGCTAAATGAGGTAGTATGATCACACATTCACTGTCGAGCTCAGACCTTAAAAGAAGCCATGTACACTATCTCTTTTCTTCCTTAAAATTCTTTCTAATCTCACCTTTTGCTAAAAATCTCAACACAACCGCCGTTCTACACTCATATTTGGGTCCAAAGCTCGCCCATGAAGGTGACTCAGCTTGTGGCATGTCTAGCCCAAGCGAGGCATGGCCGCCCGGCCACAGGCTTGGCCGCTCGGCCCTAGGGTATGGTCGCCCGGCCACCCCTCGTGGCCGCCCGGCTACCGAAACTCAAATTTCGAGTTTGGAGCGCTTTTCCCTTCTTTTGTGGTTCTGTTGAGTGGATGAGATCGAGTGCTTCAACGATTTAAGGAAAAGGTCTTCTTCTTCCTTTCTCATCTACACTCATCTCACTCCCACATCATCCATGGCACCCCCTTCTCACACTAGCAAGGGCAAGGCCACCATTTCCATCAGCTCAGGCACCACTGCAACCTACTCACCAACCTCCGAAGGATCACCACGACCACTAAGCCCTGAGAAGATCACCGATGATGCACCCTAGCCAACAGGGCCTGGACTCCATGGCCGCCCGGCCATGGAGGGTGGCCACCCGGCCATGGAAGGTGGCCGCCCGACCAGGGCAGACAGCCCCCGTGGCCGTCCGGTCACTCCTGAGGCTCACCCAGCATCCCCTCGACAATCCCTCAGTGTAGATAGGCCCCCACATGGTCTGTCACCATCAAGGATGATTGCCAAGAAGATGGTACGCCCATTTCCTCGTCCCACCTTGGGGGCGATCGCGCCAGTGAAGTGTGTGAAGAGACTTTTTCAGGAGGAGGCTTCCTGGCTCGATGAAGGATCCAGTGATCCCTTAGTGCATCCACCCATACCATCCGTGGGGTTAAAACTCCCACCGGTTATGGTAAGGTGCTTGTACCTATTATCCCTAAGCCAGATGCCTCCATAGATGAGTCCATTGACTCGACCCCACCACGTAGGACAGTGAAGAGGGTGGTAGTCCCTCCATTAAATTAGGGGACCACTGGGACAATACGAAGATTCAACCGATGAAGAAGACATGGTGGCCTCCCTTAGAAAGGAGAATGCAGCGCTCAAGGCAAAATTGCATAATTTAGAGGAGCGCTGCGCTGAAGGCGAACTATGGCGGATTGACATAGATGATAAGATAGATGTTCTTAGGAAGGGCATGTCCGCCAAAGTCTGCCGTCTTGCAGAAGCAATGGGGCGTCCATGATCTTTATGATCCACCCGCTACTATAGACGCCCATGCTTCTAGTTATCTTAGGCGCTTTAGTTCTTTTTTTCTAGGGTTGAAGTTTGTTTTGCTTTGTTTAATTTCCCTTTTGTAATAAGCGCCTCCAATTTTATCAATTCAATAAAGGTAGGATAGTTTCCCCTTTCAATAATGAGTTTGGGAAGAATGGGCAGAACCATTCGACCTCTTGTCACTAACCCTGCAGGAACCACGATCAAAACACGATTTACAGGGTACAAACACGCTACTCAGAAAGTTTCAGGGGAATTGAGCGAAAACTAGTGGCCGCCCAGGCCATACACAGTGGCCGCCCGGCCATCAATTTTCACAAAAACATGCCACGCGAACTTGTCACATCTCCCCAAGGCTTCCCTCAATAGAACAAACCAGCGCACGGGTCGAAAACACAAGGTGTGGCCGCTCGGCCACCCCCCATGGCCGCCCGGCCATGGTGATGGGCCTGACTAGCCCATCTTTACCTCCAAACCCGTACATGGAGGTCAGGTATACATGTATTATGTTCATATACCTCCAATTCTTTGCGTTTCACACATGAACTTGATCAAATCATGCTCTACATGTCCATGACGTCACATTTAACTTGTGCTTGCACCATCTTTTTCCCTATGCTAGATTAATCTTGCCTCTGGATACTCTCATGAATATGGAACCACTTAAGTTGAAGTTGTTGATTCATGTGAGATATGATAATTAGAGGAAACCAATGGAACCTTCCCACACGAGTAAGAGTTTTATTTGTAAAATAAAATGAAGGTCCCATCTCGGATGATCTCAAGTACCTATCTTTTGTCCTATCAATGCCACATACGAAAAACAAACTTGTACATTCGTGCTTCCTTGATTGTTTTGAGTCTTATCAAGTTTTGTGCCATTAAAAGAGCTCATTTCAATTGAGAATTTTGGCCTTCACACGCACGTTCCATGAAATAAAGTTTCTCCAAAAGGTGTGTATGAAATACCAATGATCCCATTCAAGTCTTGTTTGAAAGAAAGCGAGGCATGGAGATTCGAAAAAAAAAGAAAGAGTATGAAAAGATGAAAAGAAAAGAAAGAAGAACTCCATGCCCTCTACTCAAACATGGGAATCAAGCAAAACACCTACAAGAGACAAGTCCCTACACTACACTTGCACATGGCCAAATCTCAGTTGATTATGAATCTTTTTCTTGACACTTGATTTGATTTGACGATATAAACATGACGGGAAAGCCCCATTTTCTCGACTACCTCAGCTCCACAAAGGCCTTGGTAGTATAGGATGTGAGGAAATCAAGATTATGACATGGACACTTTGTCCTGTGAGTGACCGAGAGCTGGTCTTGAGATCAAAAGAGTTGGTAAGCCCTGGTTTTTGAAAATTCTGAAAACCTCTTTATTCAAGTGTGGGGGAACCTGAAGTTGACTTTGATATATTCTTGTTCCATGCTTCAACATCTCAAAACTAAAGTGTAGACACCACTAAAATCCTGGGCGATGAAATAGTCAGGGAATAATATGGTGTTTGCTATGGTGAATGTTGATGTTATGCCCTATCCACTTATGCTTAATTCTACTCTTTGCTCGAGGACAAGCAAAGGTTTAAGTGTGGGGGGTGTTGACGGTCCATAAAACCCATTTTGACCGCCAACATTTCATGTTTGAGGGCATAATTTATCAAGTTTTCATGTATTACTAATCAGTTCCACGAGTTGTGTACAAAAGTTGGATGCAGGAGCATGTCACGTACAAAATAACAAAGAATTGCACAAAATAGACACAAAGTCGCAAGGGAAAGGCATGGGCCAAAAGTGCCTGGCCGGCAGGCCATACACCATGGCCGCCCGGCCATCCCCCCTGGCCGCCCAGCCATCAGCAGGCCTAGGCAGCCTCCCAGCCTAGTTGGGTGGCCGCCCGGCCACGTCACCAATCCAATCTTTGACCTAGCATGCAAAGAAACACAAATGAAGACAAATACAACCGTGCAACCAAGAATCCAATGTATCCAAGGGATGAAAAACGATGATGCAACGGATTGATGACGTCAGCGATCAAGGGAGTGGCCGCTCGACCAATAGGAGTTTCCGCCCGGCCACCCCCCAGCTCATTTTTCACGTGCATTGTCTCCACTAACCGTCAACCGATTCCAGGAGTGCATATCAACCGTCAGATCTTCAAAGTTGATTCTGGCCGCCCGGCCACCCTACATGGCCGCCCGGCCATGCACCGTGGCCGCCCGGCCACCAACCTACCCCACTACCGACCTTGCACACCTACAAATACCCTCCCTCGGTCTCCAATGCTATAAATACCCCTTGGGAGGTCATTTGCAAGGTGTGGTGGATCAAAAGAAGAATAGTGTGGTTGTGTAGTTGAGTATAGAGTATAGTAGTAAGGCTGCCCTTGGCATTGTAGAGAGAGCCAAGTGTATCAAGTGTGAGTAGTGAGTTGTAGAGTGAAGGAGTCAGATTTCCCTCTAGGCATTCTATTCCCGAGATCTTATTCTCAGAGGAAATATTACTCTATTTCCAGGATACAGTAAAGTTCCTTGCTCCTCTGCTTTATTTATTTCGTACTTACTTTACTTAAATACTTAGTCCTCGCTCAATAGTTTACGGGTGCCAAGTGTGCTCTGTGTAGTTTAACTATAAAGTTGTGCTTGCTCTCTAGCTTCGAACCAGTGTAGTAGCAAACTCGGTTGTGTAGACGTGGTGTCTAGACTAGAGTTTGCCTTGGAAGGTGTCTTGTCCCATGCAGTTTTGGTTGGTAGTCCCACCTGGTGACAGCGGGTGTGTGTCCTGTGTAGTCGAACCCTGTCGTTCGGATAAGTTGTCATCGACGCATAGCTGAGTCCTGTAGCGCCCGCCTTTCTCATCTAGGTTATCAGCACTCTGGTGCCCGGAAGTGGTTCTATAACCTCAGTGTCCAAGTAATCCTGTTAAGTAGAGTACTAGTTTGTTTAGTAAGGTTAAGTTGTTCTTTCTAAAGTAGTGATCCTACTCTGCACTGTTAATTATCTCTACAATTGCAGGTTTTACTGTTTGGTCCTATCCGTTTTACGTTGAGTTACTCCTCGTTCCTCGTGGATTTCGATACCCTGGAATACTCTTGGGTTAAAAGCTACAACGTGTTTCCGTGCGCTTGCGGATTTATTTTAGTAGGCTAAGAAACGCCAACAAGCACCAACCGGCCTATGCCCCCAGGCCGCCCGGCTCCTAGCACTGGCTGCCCGGCCTAGCCATTGGCCACCCGGCCCCCTGCTCAGGCCGCCCAACCCCTTCCTGCCCATGCAAGCATGATCTCATGCCTATAATTACGCATGCATGCTCCCTTCAGCTCCTTGCACCGCTCAGTAATGTGAGCCCTTTCTCCTTCTCCCCCTAATCACTCTTAGTCGAAGCACTTAGTTTAATTTTCAGCACTTAGAAAAATTCTGCCTAATAAAATAAGTGCTACACTCTTGTTCGTTGAACGGTTTGAGGAGGTTCTGCCCCACAAGGATGACTAACCTCTGGACGACTAACTTTTGGACTGCTAACGCCTAACGATAATATCTGTAACTGCTCTATCCTTTGGGTATTCTCTTGTCTTGCATATTTGTTTTGCAGATGTCTTCATTTTTCAGGAAGGCAAAGAGAGCCCTGAGCAACACAGGGAAGGGCCTGCACCTCAAGTTTCCATCCTTGTCAAATGAGCATTCACGCTCTGATTCGCAGAGTGGAAGTTCAAGGACACTTGCTGTGTCCGACAGGATGTCTATCAGTGAAGCTCGAGGCCAGGAACAAGACGATGGAACATCATCACAAGCTCTACCATAGCACCGACTGTTCACTGCTCAAGACATCGCCATACAGAACGACATTGAGGCACAGAAGTTGCAATGTCTCATCACCAAGACCTTTGGACTTCTCGACTATGCGGCATTCGACTAGTCGTTTACGCAGGCATTCGACTATGCGGGATGGTTGGACTTCTCGAACATCACAGAAGAAGGATCCATCCTTCTCACTATGGAGTTCCTGATGACTCTTCACATTGAGAAGGACTCAGGTACAACCACCATCCATTTCCATCTGTTCAATACTGATTATTCTGTTACCCTGAGGAGATTTAGCACTCTCCTAGGCTTCCATCCAAACTGCTCTTTAGCAGAGGAGCCTGCGGGGTATAGCATGAAAACTTTTTTGACAAAAATCTATGGAGAGTATGTGAGGGGGAAGCATAGTACCACAAAAATCCACAACCATACTCTGAGACTTCTAGCTCATTGGGTCTCGCTCTGTCACGCCCGGTTCTCAACCAACGAAACCAGAACAATATATATGTGCCAGAAACATGTCTCACATATATTATGACAAGAGTGACATCACAGAACATGCATAAAGGTAAAATAAAATGTTACATAGCGTATCATCACATTATTACATTAAGACCACAAGTCTTTATAACAGAGTCATATAGCGGAAGCGTAAATGATAGCAAAACGAGTCGCCACAGGGACGTCAACCAGAAGACGGGCAGATCTAGTACTCCTCATGACCTTAAATATAATCCTCCACACCTTCCTCAACTGAACAGCGGTTGGTGACTCACACAACATAGGAAAATAAATAACAAGCGTGAGTACACAACTGTACTCAACAAGCATAACATGAACCATGAAGTTCTAAGGTTGGCAGACACATTTGCATGAGCTTTTAGTTGGTCAGTTTTATTTAGCAGCTAGTTACTACCAATGAGTTCATAACCGTTAGCCCAAAAGATATTGCATAAGAACATTAGTCAACAATATTAACAACAGAACCAACTTCCAAACCAAACCAGAACCCACTAATCAGCATAAAGGATCTGGGCCGCTCATAACTGTGAGCATGGCTGACATGTCAATTTTACACTCTCGAGAGGTTGTACATCTTTACCCATAAGTCGCGGGCTACGCTAGTGGTTCACCTCAATACCTTAGATGAGATGGCTAGCAAGCACACTACGAGACCGCTATGAAAGTCACGTTGGTAAGAAGCAACCGCAAGGAATCAAGCGCCGCAACGGTGGTGTCTGCCTCACAAAGGGAGAAGCACTCAGCACACTCATCCTAAGGTAGTGCTGCGACCACAGAAGCTTACTCCCCCTCTTGCCCCATAGGTAAGATACTTCAAACCAAAACCACTTAATTAATAAGTCAAGACCGTCCCATACCAGTCTCATGGTAGCACGGTTGTCCCAGGATGTTGCTTTGTGAACCGGTCCTTATGGAGAGTGGCTATGAGCAAAACGACTAAGCACATTGCTCATGCCCCCTAAACCATATTGCTAAAAAGCCAATTTTAAAAAAAGACATGAACCACTCAATCACCTCAGCACAGAGGGTCATGCTCAAAAAAGTATTGCATAGATCTATTAACAAGATTATTAACAAATGTAACATGTGTTTGCGAAGCAGCTAGCAAAACTTAACTAACGTGCATCCCCATAAGTAAAACATCGAGTAAAAAGGGCTAACGTATAATCCTTATAGGCATACAAATTAGACACATGCATATGAGGTGATTAAAGGGTTATCAGGTTATCCATGTTATACTTGCCATCCTCGAACTGGTCTTGCTGCTACTACTCAAAACCTTCAAGCTGCTGCTCTTCGTCTCCAACGAATGGTTCACGGTCTAAACACGTTCACGGCAACATACAAGCATTCCCATTCACACATACATGCAAACAATTAACAAAAGATAAGCAACACTACATCATATCATAAAAACAGAAGTTAAAACTGTGGCAAAAACATTCTACATTCTGCTACAATCACGCGATGGCAAGAATCACTCAAATCGGAGCTAAAACGCGAAAGTTATGCCCAAAACAAGTTATTAGGGACAAAACTGTGATATATAAACTAAACCAGGGGCTAACTTTGAAAAACCGAGGTCCTAAACATAATTAAACATAACCGCCGAGGGTTTTAGAGCAAAAACTCTAGGGTCTGGACTACGGGTTCAAAACTCAGAAAGCCCAGGGGCTAAACCGATAAAAACATGACCTAAATCTAATTATTTTTCCGAAGGAGTGGACTGCGGGTTGATTCAAGGAGAACTCAGGGGCTTAAGCACGAAACAATCATGGTTGGCTGGGTCTGCGCTATGTGGCGGTGACATGTTCGGTGACGTGGCTTGCCACGTTGGCCTGACGTGTGGGGGCGATGCTGACTGTCTTAAGTGAGACGCGTGGCGTGCTGTGATTTGCCCGTGAAAAGGTATGTCACGTTATAATCTCGGCCGCTCGAGATAGATCCAAGGGCCAGGATTGAAAGGGGTCGGTGGTGGCTCGCCAGACGCACGTGCACCAGGGCCTAGAGGTGGTTTCATACCCCTAGGATTAGCTCGGGAGAGGGAGAGGCCAAGGCGGAGCTCACTAGGGGCTCGTGGAAGCTAGGGAACGGGCGGTGTGGCTTGCCGACGAAGGACAGTGGGTAGGGATGAACAAAGCTCGCGTATAGGACGTTAGAGGCACGAACTCGCATCTAAAACCCAAAGAACGACTCTGCGGAGAACCTGTGAACACGGAGGCAGCGGTTAGTTGGCAAGAGCGGCCTCGGTGACGGCGAAGTGGCTTACCGAGGGCGGCGTTCGGCGGTGGATTGCGGGCTCTGTGGTGCGAGAAAGTGGAATTGTATTGGTTTAGTGGCAAAGGAGGTCATGGCAAAGGTCATGGTATGGTTTTATAGGGCTCGGGTGAGGTAGAGCGTCGCGGATGTGGAGGGGTGGTCGGCGGCTTTGTTAGCTCGCCATAGAGCAGTGAAGGATGGGAGGAACGGCCATGAGATTTTTGGGGATTGAATGTGGGGGATTAAGGAAGTAGACGTGGGCGTCGTTTTTGGGGGAAGGGTTTCCACCTCGGGCTGCCGACGTGGCCGAGCAGAGAGAGGCAGGCGCGCTGGATTCGCGGCGAGAGGAAGGGGGAGAAGATGACAGGCAGGACCCACCTAGCAGTGAGAGAGGGGCACGGCCCACCGGTCAGTGGCGTGCGAGAGAGGGTAGGGGAGCGCGGTTGGTCCAGCTTGTGGCCTAGGCAGTTTGGTGGAGGGGGTTTAGGTGGGCTGCTAGCTAGGCCGGTGGCTTGGGCTAGCTCCTCTCTTCTTTTTTTTTGAATTCTTTTGAAAAGAGAGTAATGGTTCTACAAATTCAAATAAATTTGAATTTGAAACCTTAATTCATACAAAAAATAAAGAATGCACTAGCATGTATGCATAAGAAATTAGGCCTATGGTTCTAATAAATCATGGTAAATGTAATCTAAACACATAAGCCTTAGAAAATTAAATAAATGGCTTAGAATTTATTACAAAATATTGGAATTAAAACTAGGGTGTGACATGCTCGTCGTTTTCCCACATAGTGAAGTACATTGTGCACTAGACAAAGATCTTTAGTGCCTCTATGCCATGTGTAGAAAGAAGCGCTACGCCCCGGTCATCGACATAGTCCGTCATTGGACGGAAATGTTGAGGACCAACACCCCCATTAACATCACATCACTAGTCCCCAGGATTGCATCTAACCTGGGCCTCCTAGAGAATGCCCAGATTGAGTACATTCCTGATGACACGTCACACATGATTGGGGAGCAGCATTCATCTAGGCACACTTCATCAAATAGGATGAGAGTGGGAATCTAGTCATGACTTGGTTTGGGCATAATTTCGAACTACCGCTTCTAGCACCGCAGTACGACCTATACAAAGTTAGGAGCCTAACCATGCAGCTAAACACAGATGCACCACGCCAAAGCATTGGAGGCGTCATGACTAGAGGCCAACGATGCCGAGCGGAAGAACGCATAAGAGAAGAACAAGAGAAAGCAGGAATAGGCTCATCCTAGGCACGCCATAATGCCACACCATTTGCACGTGCTGACTCGGAGCTATCACGGCTCCGTCGGTACACCTAGCCCGAGCCATGGTACCTTACCAGCAGTGGTGGCGATAGTTCATACTAGCCATCGCATGGTACCCAGTACCATGGGGATGAGAGTGCGTCGCACCACATCAGCAGAATCCAAGGTCCCTCTGCATCAACCCGATTCCACACCAACAACATGGCCAGCATCAACTCTACAATGGAGGGGATGAACCTGGGCCAGTATAACTAGAGGCTGTACCAGTAGGTGAATGACATCTACCGATGCACCGAAATAATGGACCAACGGCTCTAGGAGAACAGCACCATGCTCCAGAACCTGAATGAAATGGTGGAAGCTGGCTTCATCAATGCTCAGGACTTCCATAGCTATTACTACCAAAACTCCTAGCTTCATTGATGCTTGGGGGTTGGTAGACCGACATGAGCATGCTTCCTCACGTCCCATCACAGAGTAAGGCCCCCCGATTCCCCTCCTTGTTTTGCAGCATCAGCTCCCAACAGCAGCAGCAGTACTAGTCCTACCAGTCCGACAGTACTAGTCCTTCCAGCAATAGTCCATCAGCAACACCCATCCTACCTGAGAGTAAGTCAGCAATAATAATATTTAATTATTTGTTCCTTTATGCTTTGCTTATCTAAAAAAAGAAAAAAAGTGTCAATAAAGTCAACTCCCAACTTTGATATATTACCTTCATATGGAAATGATGAATAGTTGCTCTATCATGTCTTGTTTAGTTGTCTATACAAACTATGCTTAGCTTAATTTCGAGCTTGTGTGTATAACATGAGAACCTAATCTTTTACCTTGTGGATGCCATTTTGCACAAAACTTGTCTAAGTTGTTGTGACAAATGATATGACTAAGTAATAAGGCCAGCTCTACATTTTCTTAGTAAGATGAACATCTCAGGTTATTCTTTTTGAAAATTGAAAATAAAGTTCCCCCGTTGGTTTTAAACACCTACCAGAGCCAAATACACTGAATATATCTGAGCCGCTTGTTTAAGCTACTTAATGTTGTTTTGAGCTTTGTCAAATTTTGAGTCTCATAGAATGGAATCATCTCTATCCTGTGAGTCATTGGAGCAAAATCCACCATCACATATGCATTCAACCACTCAGGGTCTGCATCCATTTTATCTCCAAGCAAATATCCTCACCCTTACTCCTTCCAAAACAAAACGAGGTAGGATGTGGAACCATCAAAAAGAAAAAACTAAAAGCATGCTAACCAAAGCATGGCAAAAGTATGAAAAAGAAAAGCATGCTAGTCAAGCATGGCAAAAAGAGAGAAAATACAAAAAGGCTCCACCTTCATACCTAACATACAAAAGGAGGAAAAGGAAAGGAAATAAGGAGAACCATCCATCCAGCCAACAAATAAGCTCTAATGATGAACAAGATTAGTTGATGTAGTACATTTCTTTGGTCCAATCTTTGGCTTTGCAAAATAAACATCCTAAGTAAGCTAAGTTCTTCCATACCCTAAGCTCCACATAAGCCTTAGTACAGGAAGTTCTTGGTCGTGCTCTTGGCCTTAATTGTGAGGATACACTTGTGAGCGATCGAGAGTACCTTTGGGGAAACTTATTTTATTTTGAAAATCTTCAAAAACACCTGAAATAGAAATCCAAAAAGAGATGTTTTGAGCTGAAGCCTACAACAAAGTCATTCTTTCTCTCGACCGCTCAAGACATGGTAAGTCAAAAAGATGCACCACTAGGCATGGGAAAAGGAGATCCTAGCATACACTACGGTTTGAGACCAAAGCATGAGTATTAGTTATGTTTAGCTTCTATTCTTGGACATTGATATTTGCAGCAACTCCTGATCCATAAGCCATCTTGGCTTTACTTGAGGATGAGCAATGGTCTAAGCTTGGGGGGGTGTTGACGGTCATTATTGCACTACCTACGACCATTCAACTATCAATGAACATGAAGGAAAATACATCAAAGTGTAGACTAACCGTTGCTACTAACATAGTTCCATGAGTTGTGTTGAATATTTGATTGAAGGTGCAAGATCAGCCAAAAAGATGTCAAATATGGCTAAGTCAGGAAGGTCACTGGCCATGGGACTAGGCCGCCCAGCCTGTGAATGTGCCCAAATGAGTCCATCTTCGACCTGCATGCACACTAAAGACGTGTCAACACAATTCCAAGGCCCAAACCGAGAACCCAACATGTTAAGTACCGGAAGGCTTGCCACCTCATCGATCCAGCACTTGGATTGGTGAAGTCAGCAATCTGTGGGACTTCAATCCTATGGCTAAGGAAGAAACACAAGTTGGATCCAATGGCTCGGGAGAAAGCACACATTTTAACCGCCAATTGCCATACAACCGACTTAGGGAGTCAAGATGGACCATAAGATGAAGAAAGGCAGTGGATCTAATGGTCTCTCCAGGCCGCCCGGCCTGGGGTGGGGCCACTCGACCTCCCACCAGGCCACCCGGCCTGGTAACTACCTCCACAACCACCATACCGACCCTATAAGACCCCTCACTCCCATAGTAGCTATAAGTACCCCCGAGCTCTCACTTGTAAAGTGTGGATGTTGAGTGGTACACACCATTGTCCAGTTAGTAGCACCTGGATAGTCCTGGGAGTTAGAGTTGAGTCTGAGTCTTTGCCTCAGGGATTCCGAAGTTAGCTTCGAGTCTAGTAAAGCTCTTGTATCTTTCTATCTTTGTACTCTTGCTACTTCAGTTTAATATACTTTATTTATCTATCTTTCAGCTATACTTTACTTTAATTCTTACACTTGCCTAGTGTGGTGTACCTTATTGCATACTAGACCAAGGCTTAGGTTTGTGTTGTCTTGAGTTATCTGAATCTTGCTAGACTTGCCGGTACTATAGGCTTTCCTTGAGCTCTGATATATGGCTAAGTCAGTCCTAACCCTCTGATCAAGGACGGACTTTAGTGATCAAGTTCTCTTGATCACTAGTTTAGTGTGCCATCTTACCCACGTAGATCTGGTTGGTTGCCCCTCTTGGTGATAGCATTAGGGAGCCTCTGTAATCCGACCCGTCATTCGGTAAGCCCGTAGGCGTTAGCTAGTTGTCGTTCGGTTGGCCAACTATCTACCCCCGTGCCTCCTCGGTGTAGTCTGGAGTTTCGCTCGACGCAAGATCCTAGTTCGTGTTTGTTTTACTCAGTTCAACCATGGATACTCCTTTGCAGTAGTTAAGAAATAGAGTTTAGATATCTTAATCTCACTCGTTGTCCTCCCAGGCAACTACCTAGTTGTTTACTGCTTTGGTCCCTGTTTACTTTTCCCACCATACACTAGCTTATTATATCTTACTCCCGTTTTAAGAATAGCTGATGTTTATCTAAGTTATAGTACTGTTTGAAGTTTGAACATATCATTCCACCAATTAGCCCTTGCTTCCCTGTGGATTTTTACGGTACTCGAAATACTCTGAGTGAAAAGGCTACAGAGAATCTCCGTGCGCTTGCGGAGTAAAATCTGTTACGCTAAGAGACGTCAACACCAGTGCTTAGTGCTGAGAGGTAGAGGGAGGCTGACCGGCTAGGGGACTCGGCTAGGCGGCCATGGTTTGGTCAGCCCTTGTCCACTCCTCCATTGTTGTACTTGTTTCACCATGATTTGTATGTATTTGCATCGTTTCCTGTGTTCCTGTATGATCTTTGTATAAAATTCATGGAACTGATTAGAATGTATGAACTTTGCATAAAAATCATCCTTGAACACATGAAATGTTGGTGGCCGAAATATGTTATAACGACCGCCGACTCCCCCTCCAGACTTAGATCTTTGCTTGTCCTTAAGCAAACGGGAGTTAAGCATGGTGTAGAGGACACATGACAACCATAGCCTTAGCTGGCACAAAGGTTACCCCCAAGTTAGTTCATCTTGCCTAGGATTTCAGTGGTGGCTACACTTTGAGTTTGGGATGTTGAGACTAAGAACAAGTTCCAAGTGTCACAGCAGTTTTCTCCCAACTATGAGCAAAAGAGGTTTTCTGGTTTTCAAAAATATGGTGCTCCATTCTTTTGTTCTCAAGATCACCTCTCAGTCACACAAAGGATGAGAATTCTTGTGTTTCCTTTCCTCCTAATCTAAGTTTGGTGGAGCTAGAAAAGCATGAGACTATTGCATTATGTTTGTGTCACCAAGTCAAATCAAGTGTCGAATCAAAGAGTATGAATCAACTTGAAGATTTTGGCTATGTGCAAGTGTGGCGGAAAGTTATCGGTAAGTGTGCTTTTGTATTCCGCTTTTGATGCGAGAGAGGGCATGGTGTTTTTGGAATTTTGCAAAGCACTACTTGCTGGAACTTTGTGGTATGAATGTGCATGTGATAGCCAAAAATCTTGAATGATTCTAACTCATTTGATGGCACAAAATTTGACAAGGTTCAAAACATTCAAAGATATCTTTGATGCATAAGAATTTTCGTTTGTGGCACTGGTAGGACATGTGTCTTGAGAACATCGGCATACAGCACATTTTTATTATTTTAGCAAAACAAAACTCTTTGCCTTAGCCGGAGATCACTGCTATGTATCCATGTTACTCATATCTTATGAATCAACATCTTAACTCAAAGTGGGTCCCTAATAAAAAGGTATCCATGGGCAATTTTACATCAACATAAGGAGTAAAGTTTGTGCAAGCATAGACACAAGTTGAAGATATGATCATGTAGAGTAGATTTTTATCCAAGTTTCATTTTTGGAATGAAATGCAATGGACCATACTTGAAATATTGACAATAATACTTGGTTTACGGTGCAAGGCAAAGTGCGGATGGGCCATCCACCTCCTGCCAGGCTAGGCGGCCTACGTGGTTGGCCTGCCAACCTTTGCACCAATCAACTTGTGTAGAGAAGTGCTCTAGGACGTCTTTCTGCGTGTTGTAAGTTTCTCGCGAGTGTGACAGGCCGGGCGGCCAGGGTGTCAGGCTGGGTGGCCCGAGGTAGGCTGGGTGGCTAGCTTTTAGCTCATATTGTCCCTAGGTTTTTGTGGGTAGTGCTGTGGAACTTAACCCTGTACATCATGTTTCTTGTTCGTTTCTGCAGGGTTAGTGGCAGGAAGATGGGGTGGCTGTTGACGTCTCTTAGCGTAACAAATTTTACTCCGCAAGTGCACGGAGATTCGCTGTAGCCTTTTCACTTAGAGTATTTCGAGTATCGTAAATTTCCACAGGGTAGCGGTAGGCTCAAGAGTGTAATTGAATATACTCAAATCGAATAAACTGTAAACTTAGATAAATTATACCAACTAGTAGTACACAGGGGTAAATGTGATAAAGATAGGTGTATGGCGGGAGAGGTAAGTCTATCAAAGATATCCGTAGAAAAGGTATAGTTGCCTGGGAGGACAACGAGTGAGAAAAAGTCACCAAACTCTAATTCTAATTGGCTGCAAAGGCTATCCGTGAATAACTAAGAAATTCAATTAACCAGCCAGGGTCCTTGCGTTGAGCGAAATTCTAGAGTCTCGAGGGTACCAGGGGTAGATAGTTGGTCCCGAAGGAGAGTCTAGCTAACACCTACGGGCCTCCCGAACGACGGGCTTGGACTACATAGGCACACCACACGCTGTCACCGAGTGGGGCTACCAAGCAAAGCTGCGTGGAGAGGATGGCACGCTATAAACGTGTTCAAGCGGAGCTTGAACAACAATAGATTGTCCTTGATCAGAGGAGAGGATCTAGCCAGAGCCTAGCGTCTAAGTCTAGGGTTGAGTTATAACACCGGCGAGAATAACAAGAATTGAATGACAAAGTTAAACACAACCTATGCCTAGCAAGTGTGCAAAAGAAAGGTACACCACACTCTCAGGAGATAGACTTATAGTAAAATATAACTGAAATTATATTGAAGGTAATCTGAATCCAAAAGATACAAGAGTTTTACCACAGACTCAAAGATAACTCCGGAGACTCCGAGGCAAAGCTCAACTCAACTCTATGTGATGCCCCGGGCATCTCTAGAAGCATTATCTTGTGCATCCTTTATTTAATTACCACTCATAAGCATCATCTCATCTCATGTTAGTGTGCATTTGATTCATATGAACAAGCATGATGAAAATAGCTAAGTGATGCACTCAGTTTTGCATGAATGACTGCTATAAAAGTGAGGCATAACTTGAATCCTATGGAGTTTTAGGTGAAACTTTTTATACCAAACCTGTAGGTCTTTATGTAGTGAACAACTTTGTCAATTGGAGCCTGGATGGAAAATGGACTTAACTTAGTGTAATGGGTCCTTTGGTGTCACCTAACAAACACACTCCAAATCTGAAATGTTTAGAATTCTTCATTTTTCTATAACCCAAAATCCTTTTCATGCAAAGGTCCAATTGAGAAAGTTGTAGGCCATCAAATTTTGAACAACATTTTCAAAAAGGCTTTTGGGAGAAAATGGAAAGAAGTAGGACATTTGAATCTTCTAAGGAAAACAGTTCTCTGTCCAAACTTAGGGCTGCTAGATAGATTCGAATTTAAATCATATTTAGACTTAGAGTTTGAACTTGAGCCTTTTGATAAAGTTGTAGATATGAAAGATATCAACATTTCATCCAATTGGGCTTTCTTCAAATTCGGCTTGGAAATAGGTTAAAACAGCAGATTTCAGAGGCTAAACAAAAACGGAAATACTGTTCTTTCCTTTTTCGGACCTCGCTCTCGCAGACATGTGGGGCCGCGGATCCGGGGGGGTGGGGTGCCCGCTGCCTGGGCCGGCGCAGCGTCGTGTGGACGCCGGCGTACTGGCCAGCGGCCTCTGGCCACGGATCGACCCCCCGACCGGCGGCATCAGGTGGACCGGGCGGAGATTTTATTTCAGTATTTACTTTTCATGATGTCGCACCATGGACTCTGCCCGAGTCTTATAAGGCCCGTCTGCTGTTCGTCTACTGATCGGCATAACATTGCTAGAGTGCTTCACCAGAGAATGGGACCAGTAAAGTCTTTCCTGGGCTCGTCCGAAGCACAGAGACACGTTCCTACCCGCTGGTTGAGAGGAAGGTGGCCCGGGGGAGCTTGGTACTCATGGCGGGGAGACCGAGATGTCGGCAGGCTCGTCATGGGGGCACAACCCAGGGGGCTAGGCAGGAGTGAATCGAACTTGGGACGAGGCAGGTTAAGATCGGGACTATATGTGGGAACGCGATGGCTAGTAAGCATATACCCCTGGCATGATAGTTATTCCGAGGAATTGAAAATCGATTCGAATCGCTGATGCCTACCAGGTGTGGGAATGCCAATATCACTGTCGGGCAACGTAGTAACTACTTAAACACTCTGTATCTAATACTCATGATTTCTGGAATACCACATGTTTGAATTGAACTGTTTACCTTACTGCAATTTACTATTATGTTGGTGGTTATACAAATGGTGAAAACTTGTTACTTATGTTACATATGACACTGTTTACAACCAAAGGCTAAGGATCCACTTGCTAGTATGCCGCTTCGCGTCACCCATAAGCCAAATCCATTAAGACCTATAGAGTAATTAGTACTTAGGGTTTGCCCCCATATTTTGAGCCTAGGTATGGAGTTCATGGTTTGCACTTGTGTTGGAGGTGGTGCATGCCCCCACTTAGGATGAATCGGCATGAGTGGCACAAGGGCAACATCGGTGGGCTCGATGTTGTTACTTCTAATGCAAATCTTTTGTGATATCATGGTGACCTCTGAACTTATCATTCCGCTGCGAGAAACTTTTGAACTTGCTACTTTATAACTCTATGTTGGACTTGTAATTTATTTGAAACCGGTTTGTAGCTAAGTCTAATGTTATGCTATTCAACTGCCTGTGATGTATCTGTTGTGGCTCCATCGTGGGTCAGATGTGTATGATGTCGGTTCCTTTGGATAATGGTAACATCGGGGGTCAAATGACTCTCGACGGACGACCGGGTTTAGTTTGGTCTAAACACACTGCAAGCCAGAGGTGGCAGGTGTGCTTAGCCCGGATTAAATCGGCGCTTCCGCCACAGCTGGTATCAGAGCTGATCATACACTGACAACAGACATATCCTCCAGTTTTGATTTGCAAACCTACTTTCGAAAACCCATTTTGAAGTATTTGAAAAATGAGAGTATCGATACGCCCATATTAAGGATGTTAGTGTAATACCAGGTGACATCGCTAATATTCTGACCTAGATAGAACTCATATGCATATTCGGCGCTTTGGGAAGCAACATTTTGGCCATAGCCATCCGCAGTACTGGCGGAGCGCTATTGGGATTTGTGGACTGTTGCGAACCCTGCATTCATGCTGATAGGGCAGAACTCTTTAAGGGGGGTGGTCACGCCATTGGAGTGTTTCGTGACTACTCTTCCTTCGACCAAAATTATAGCTAGATCTTGTTGGCCACCGTTTCTCTCCCCAGTAATTCCCCAGTACTGGAGGAACGTTGGGTGCATTGGGAGAAATGGCGCCACTACGTCGTCCACCAGACGTAGCTTAAAGAAATTCGTGGATGCCACTTTTAGGGTTAGAGTGGTAATGTATGATGATGGTGATGATGTTGGTATGCGCATGCATTTTTCTGCAGGTACGCTAACTACGCGCGAAACTAAGATCGAGTAGAGACGACTAGTTGCATTAGAGAGTGCCGTGCATATGTGTCACCGAAATATCGCTAGCTATGTATGTATATCTAGTGTGTGATGAGAGGTCGAATAGGACAAGTCATGCATCATGTTTACTTTCATTGTTCATATTTGGGGTCATTGCTAAAAGTCGAACAAAGTAAATCGAAAAGCTCAAAGATATCTTCTGCACACATCACCCCATTAATCGTTGAATTATATGCAACTAATACCTAATTACTGATTAAAAGTCTGTTATTTAAAACATATGGCTAGGACCAAGCAAACCGCTCGCAAGGCCACCGGTGCGAGGGGACTTCGCTTGTAGGAGGGTAGGGCAATTCCCCTCCCACCAGTGACCCACACCGCTCCCCAGCTTGAGAACGGGATGGTCCACACCCGTTGCCATGAGGAGAATGGCCTCGCGCAGATCCTTTGTCGGGCTCTAGCGTGAGATGAGGCGCAGACCGTGCCCCTTCTTCTCCGTGCAGACAGTGCACGTGGAGGGACACTGCATGGCCAGTGTTGTCCTTCCCTCGAGCCACACCGCGGCCCGGCAGACGATCACCGTCTACGGGGCCAATGAGGAGGACGCTTACGACAAAGTCACCTTGGCAGCCATTACCTCACTCAGCTCCTCGGTGCAGTAGGGATGTCCATGCTGTGCTACCTCCCCACTGACGGCTACGACGACGAGTGGCTCCGTCGTCACAACATGCTAGAGGAGCGGATCGACACCAGGCCATATGCTGCAACTATGCAGTTTGCTCACAGCGTACACGGGATGTACATCCGTGCCGAGGACCATATCTCCCACTACCGTGACCAGTATATGTATGTGGAGGACTGTATTGAGGAGTTGGAGGCAGAGTTGGCTGAGGCACAGCAGTGCCTTGTGCAGTACGAGCAGGACCCTTCAGTTGCCCCCGTGGTGGAGGATGAGGACAGCATGGTGTCTGACGCGCGTAACGCGCGTTAGAGTGCTTGATGTTAGCAATGCATGATGAAGTCTTTTGTAAATGGTACACGTTATGAGAGATGTTTTGTATTATGCCAGCTCCGTGCAATTTGCCATGACAGTACTAAACACTGGTGAGGTCGAGAGAACTCATTTATGTACGTCATGTAACCCGATGCTAGAACTTTAGGTTGGTGTTCCGATGTGATGGGCGTGATGGCCCCACGTGTGTCCTAAGTAGACCTTTAGCTTGCTAAGACCCTCTAAATATGGTTGTAGTAGCTGCTGGATGCGTATGGACAATGTGGAATTGATGCAATGCCTTTGAGCTTGGAAAATGGCACCCGAATCTCGATTTGGTTGCAATCTGAAATTCTGGAGTGCAGCAGCTTATACTGAGCATAGCATGAAATTTGGTGGGTTTGGAGAAGAACCTTGAATACCAATCTTGTTGGGAACTCCTGGTTGCACAGCTTTGTCAATTGGACCTTATACCGAAGGTGCTTGGTTTGAAAGTTATGTCCAAAAACATCCAGGTTCAGAAATCTGGACAGATTTGACACCCTGTAGTAAGTTGTATATTTCGACCACTTGCGAACGGAATTAGCTAAGACCTTATATAACAAAGTTGCGGAGCATAAGATTTAGGACGACTCCTCTAATGGTGATAAGACCTAGTTCGGTCGTTTTGGTAACCAAAACGTCAAAATTCAGAGCTGCTGTTTAAACCCGCGAAACTGCACGATCCGGTGGCAACGTGCTATTGCCTGGCCTTGCGAGATGGAAGCTAACTATTTTGTTACATGTTTTCCTGTATTCATAACATGTCTATGGTCCTATGATCTTTTTATCACCACATCTTTGCACAAGGGTTATTGGACTGAACCTATATGGCTCCATTTTTGCAGATGGTGAACACTCGCAATGGTCAATCGTCGGGGTAGTCAGCGCAAGGCGCTCCACCCCCGCCGGAGTTGGCCACTTTGGTGGTCCAGCAGGCTGAGTTGATTCGTATACTAGCAGAAGACTGCCAAGCCCTGTGGGCAACTAGTAGCCACGGGAGTACCGGCCACGTGGCATCACCTACCAGGATTTCGAGGGGCTGCGACCCCCAGTTTTCACCAACTGTCCTGAGCCACTAGCTGCGGATGACTGGCTTCACACCATCCAGTCCAAGTTCACCCTTCTGCCTAGGGATCACTGAGCAAGAGAAGGCTCAATTTGCTACTCAGCTTCTTCATGGGCCTGCGGGGGCATGGTACGCCACTTTCCTCGCCATGCAGGAGGAGGGCCACGAGCCCACATGGGAGGAGTTCCGTCAGGCTTTCCGGGCCCACTACATCCCGGCGAGTTTGATGGAACAAAAGCATCGTGAGTTCCTGAGACCTCAGGCAGGGCAACAGGACCGTCATACAGTATGTACAAACCTTCATCCACCTCTCACAGTACACTCCGAGGGATGTTGCTACTGAGCCGGAGCGGGCCGAGAGACTCCTAGAGGGCCTTGACCCTACTCTCCGGACTCACCTGGCACGGCGCTACCAGAGCTTCACTGAGCTGGTAGACACTGCTCTCGACATGGAGAATCATCTTCGTGCCGCTAACGAGGACTAGAAGCGCAAAAGGCTAGCCAACACATCAGCGTCTGGCTCTTCACAGAAGCAGAAGGCTACATACAAGCCCCAACAGCAATACTACCAGTAGCCTCGCTATGTGGTCCAACCCAACCAGCCGGGGTGGATCCATAGGGCGACACCTGTAGCAACAGTACCCCACCTATTGAGCACCCGCACAGCTACAAGCTCCCCGTGCTCCCATTGTTCCGGGGCCGGGTGCTCCCTGCTATAACTGCGGCAAGATCGGCCACTTCAGCAAGGACTGCAGGGCGCCTCATAGGATCCAAGGTCCCATTCCCGCGGGTGGCAACCAGCAAGGCAAGCCGAAGGGGTCCGTACCCAAGACAGGTCGTGTGCACTACGTGCACATGGAGCAGATCCATACAGGAGAGCCTGTTCTCGCTGGTACGTTCATGGTCAACGGTTAGCCGATCGTCGTGTTATTCGATTCAGGGGCTACTCATACTTTCATTAGTCAGTCATATGCATCTATGCACGGAGTAAAGACTTCATGCATAAAAGAGAAATATCAAATCACCGCGCCTGGAAACCCGATTAATACAAATCTGATAGTGAAAAGACTAAGGCTGAGTATAGGAGAGGAAGATTTCACAATCAACCCTGTGCTGCTGCCACACCAGGGGATTGATATTATCTTAGGGATGAATTGGATGACAGAAAACAATGCGGTCCTGGATATTGGCAGCAGGACAGTGCAGTTAAGGTCTAGTGTCAGGCGGCAAGATTTTACAAATACACATGCCCAATAAAAAACACATGACCCCCACAGTTAATGCGACTGAACTGCAAGAGATCAAGAAGATATCGGTAGTGTGTGAATTCTTGGATGTGTTTCTGGAAGAGCTTCCTGGACTTCCACCAGATCGGGATGTGGAGTTTGCCATTGAACTTGTTCCAGGCACGGCACCTGTGTCAAAAAGGCCATATAGAATGCCGTCTAATGATCTGAAGGAATTGAAAACACAATTACAAGAACAGTTAGACAAAGGGTTCATTAGGCCTAGTTCGTCACCGTGGGGTTGTCCAGCTCTCTTTGTTGAGAAAAAGGATCATGGTGGGAAAAGGCTGTGTGTTGACTATCGACCACTAAATGCAGTGACCGTCAAAAACAAATACCCGTTACCACACATTGACATTCTATTTGATCAGTTAGCTGGGGCTAAGGTCTTTTCTAAGATTCACCTAAGGTCTGGCTACTATCAGATAAAGATTAGAAAAGAGGATATACCCAAGACAGCATTCTCTACTAGATACGGCTTGTATGAGTATTTGGTCATGTCTTTTGGGCTAACCAATGCACCGGCTTTCTTCATGTATATGATGAACTCGACAAGTTCATGGTGGTATTCATCGATGATATACTAATCTACTCCAAAGATGAAAAAGAACATGAAGAGCACTTAAGAATCTTACTCACCCGTCTAAGAGAGCACAAGCTTTATGCCAAGTTCAGCAAGTGTGCATTCTGGCTGAAAGAAGTGGGTTTCTTGGGTCACATACTATCTGAGAAGGGAGTCGCAGTTGACCCTAGCAAGGTAAAAGATGTGCTAAATTGGAAGCAACCTGAGACCGTGACTGAAATCCGGAGTTTTCTTGGTTTAGCGGGCTACTACCGCCGCTTTATCAAGGATTTCTCCAAAATTGCAAAACCCATGACCTCATTGACCAAGAAAAATGCAATGTTCATTTGGAATCCGAAATGTGAAGAAGCTTTCCAAACATTGAAGAAATTGTTAACATCAGCACCAGTGCTAGCTCAACCGGATAGCACCAAGCCATTTGATGTGTACTGTGATGCCTCCGGCAATGGACTTGGCTGCGTCTTAATGCAAGAAGGGAGAGTAATTGCATACGCCTCCCGTCAATTGAGAAAACATGAAGCAAATTATCCAACACATGACCTTGAGTTAGCCGCAGTCGTTCTTGCATTAAAAATATGGAGACACTATCTGCTAGGCAACACATGTCACATCTACACTGATCATAAGAGTCTCAAATACATCTTCACTCAACCTGAAATCAATATGAGGCAGAGGCGATGGTTAGAGTTGATAAAAGACTATGATCTGGAGATACATTACCACCCAGGCAAGGCCAATGTGGTGGCCGATGCCTTAAGCCGCAAAGCTCACTGCAATGTAGTAGAAGCCCGTCCGACAGCAAGAGTGATCTGCTGTGAGATGAATGACATTGAAACACCTCCTGAACAGCATGCAGAACTTTATAATATCATTATTGAGCCCTCAATCAAAGCACAAATCATAGAAGCACAGAAGCAAGATAAGGGTATGGCATATATTCGTGAGGGTATTAGTGAAGAGAAGAAGGCATGTTTCACGCTTGATGAACAAGGCATTCTGTGGTTCAAGAATCATCTAGTGGTACCTAAGGACATGGAGTTGAGGAAGAAAATACTTGATGAAGTGCACACTTCAATGCTCACGATGCATCCGGGCAGCAATAAGAAGTATCAAGACTTAAAACAAAAGTTTTGGTGGACCCGCATGAAACGGGAGATCGCCAAGTACGTATCTGAGTGCGACGTGTGTAAGAAAGTAAAAGCTAATCACCTAAGGCCCACCGGGATGCTTCAGTCGCTTGATGTTCCAACATGGAAATGGGAGGATATACACATGGATTTTGTTGTGGGTTTGCCTCGTACCCAAAAGGGATATGATTCCATCTGGGTGATTGTTGATCGGTTCACCAAGTCAGCACACTTCTTACCCGTCAAGACCCATTACACTGTAGCCACCTATGCGGAGCTATATATTGCACGAGTTATCTCCCTACATGGGGTGCCCAAGACCATCACTTCCGATCGAGGCTCGCTATTTGTGTCCCGCTTTTGGGAACATTTGCAATCCACTCTCGGAACCACTATGATTCGAAGTTCAGCATATCACCCCCAAACAAGTGGTCAGGTAGAAAGAGTAAATTAGATACTAGAAGACATGTTGAGGGCTTGCGTGCTAACTTACTCTTCCAAGTGGGACGAGTGTCTTCCCTTGGCAGAGTTTGCTTATAACAATAGCTACCAGAAGAGCTTGGAAATGGCTCCTTTCGAAGCTCTCTATGGTAGAAGATGCAGAACACCATTAAACTGGTCTGAACCTGGAGAGCGTGTCATGTTTGGCCCTGATTTAGTGACCAAAGTTGAAGAACAAGTGAAACTCATACACCACCATCTCAAAAGAGCCCAATCTCGACAGAAAAGTTACTCGGATAGGAGGAGGAGGCCACTAGTCTTTGATGAGGGGGACCATGTGTATCATAAGGTATCTCCGATGAAGGGGGTAGAACGGTTTGGGGTGAAAGGGAAGTTAGCACCAAGGTACATCGGTCCGTTCAAAATCATTGAAAAATGCGGAGCCGTCGCTTACAGGTTAGAGCTACCACCACATCTGGCTGTGGTTCACGATGTGTTTCATGTCTCACAACTAAAGAAGTGCTTAAGAGTGCCGGAGAACGTGGTAGATATCTCTCAAATTCAGATTGAACCAGACCTCACATACGAAGAACATCCCTTAAAAATCCTTGACCAAAAGCAAAGATCAACCCGCCGAAAAATAATCAACTTTTACAAAGTTCAATGGAGTAATCACTCCGAAGAAGAAGCCACTTGGGAACAAGAGGAGTACCTACGCACTAAGTATCCTGGTTTTCTTCCGTCCACTTTAACTCGGTATGTTACAACTAGTTTAATTTCAGGATCTAAACTCAATACATGCACACAACACTATCTACAATCAGCTTAACCACCCACATCACATCAAAAATCTCGGGACGAGATTTCTCCTAAGGGGGGTGGGTTGTGATGCCCCGGGCATCTCTAGAGCATTATCTTGTGCATCCTTTATTTAATTACCTCTCATAAGCATCATCTCATCTCATGTTAGTGTGCATTTGATTCATATGAACAAGCATGATGAAAATAGCTAAGTGATGCACTGAGTTTTGCATGAATGACTCTATAAAAGTGAGCATAACTTGAATCCTATGGAGTTTTAGGTGAAACTTTTTATACCAAACCTGTAGGTCTTGATGTAGTGAACAACTTTGTCAGTTGGAGCCTGGATGGAAAATGGACTTAACCTAGTGTAAGGGGTCCTTTAGTGTCACCCAACAAACACACTCCAAATCTGAAATGTTTAGAATTCTTCATTTTTCTATAATCCAAAGTCCTTTTCATGCAAAGGTCCAATTGAGAAAGTTGTAGGCCATGAAATTTTGAACAACATTGTCAAAAATACTTTTGGGAGAAAATGGATAGAAGTAGGACATTTGAATCTTCTAAAGACAACAGTTCTCTGTCCAAACTTAGGGCTGCTTAATAGATTCGAATTTAAATCATATTTATACTTAGATTTTGAATTTGATCCTTTTGACAAAGTTGTAGATAGGAAAGATATCAACATTTCATGAAATTGGGATTTCTTCAAATTCGGCTTGGAAATAGGTCAAAACTGTAGATTTCAGAGGCTAAACAAAAACGGAAATACTGTTCTTTCCTTTTTCGGACCTCGCTCTCGCTGACATGTGGGGCGTACGGCCAGCGGCCTCTGGCCACAGATCGACCCCCCGACCAGCGGCATCAGGTGGAGGGCTTTCCCCTCCCTCGGGTTCTTCCCCTCACACGCCTCCCCGACCTCCCCTGCTCGCTCCGCACCCTCGCCCAGTTCGCGTCGCCATTGACAGCCGAGCTCCAAGCTCGAGCTCGCGCCCTTCCCTCCACCGCTCCCCGCGCCTCCACACCTCCACCGCTGCATCGGCCTCGACCCCGCGCACCTCACGCTCGAGACCCCATCGCCATTCCCCTCCCGGACGCCGAGATCCGTCCTCGCCTCGACGTCGCGCCGCGCCGGTTCACCCTCGGTTCACCACTGCCGTCCGCCTCGTCCACACCGTCTCCGTCGTCGCCATCACCTCGAGGTAGAAGCCCGGAACAGGGAACACCATCCCCGACCCGCGTCGCGGCCGCGGCGAGCTCCGGCTCGCCGGAGCGCGCGCTTCTTCCCGCGCGGCCGCGGGTGTCGCGAGGAAGAAGAAGGGGGCCGGGGAGACTTTAGATCCGGTCCCTGATTTTCTCATATTTGCGATTCAGTCCACCCCGCTGTGCACTGTGTCTTGTAGATCTTACGTGCAGGCCCCGAAGTCTATACATAATTCCGTTTAAGTCCCGGATCTATTGTTTTTCGAAATATTTTGTATTATTTGAACTGTGAACTTTGAAAAATCATAGAAAATCCAATAAAAATCCAAAAAATACAAAACTAGTTGCATTGTTTTCCTTTTGAATAGATCTATCTAGTGAATATGATGGTTGAGTAGGAAAGTGCAAGTTTGCCCCTGGATCTAGTGATTTTGGGATTTTATTTTTCATATTTAGCCAGAACTTTGGAAAATCAGATTAAATCAAAGAAAAATCCAAAATGGACAACTTTGGTAGCTATGAACTCCTCTTGAACAGATCTAGCCGTTGAGTTTGATGTAGGAGTGTGCATGGACATTTTTGCCCCTAATATTATGCATGCTTGGTAAATCATTATAAATGGGAAATGTGGACTAAATGGTCTCCAAAAATTGTTAAACGTGGACAACAATGTGTTTAGGGTATATAGGCTCACTGTGATTTTTGGTAGCTCAAGTGTTCACTTTTTAATTACTGTTTTGCCCCTGCATGTGATTTTAGCATAAAAATAAATGAGGAAATGATAATCATATAAAAATTATGCTCTAAATGGTTTTAGCACATTTTATTTGTACTCCGTGTGGTATAAATAGCTCACTGTTGAAATGGGGTACTGTGCATGTCAAGTATAGTTGGTGTTTTGAAAATAATAAGTCCATGCATGTTTAACTTAATAAATAGGAAATGTGGTTTAAATGAGGGTCAAAAATTCTGAAATTTGGGCAGAGGCTTTGCTAGCATACCTAGGCTTAGTATAAAATTTGATAGCCCAAATGCTTACTGTTTATTTACTGTTTTACCCTTGCCTAGTAATTAAGCATATAATTAGCAAAAGAAAAGGGTTCTATATGAAAATAAGCTATAGGGGGCTTTGTGGTATTTATTTGGGTTCTAGATGATGTAAGTTGCTCACCGCTGAAAACTTAAGGCTGTGCATGTAAGGTTTGACCCTGTTTTGAAAAATGGTAGACATAATGCTTATTTAAGTAAATAATAGGAAATATGGGACTAGTATATTTAATAAATGCCACAACGGTTCATATTATGAAACATAGGAGTATGTAAGTCTTAGTCTCTGAATTTGGAATGCAATATAGGTCTTCACTACTGATTTAGAAATGCATGATAGGAATAGTAAGCTAGTTAGGTGGAAAATAGGTGCTTAAGTAAGCTTCGATCGCTCCTCATGAATCGATGCTACCTCGTCACACACCCCCACGTTGTTATATGTGATATGCTAAGTTACCGTAGGTGATGGCTTGTACGATTTCATAGTACTAAACAAGTTTCATTACAAAAATGCATAACTTTATTCCATAAATCATGATTCCTTGCTATCGCACTCGCATCATGAAGCAAGCATTGCACTAATACATGCTCCCATTGCACTATGTCATGCATATAGATCCCGCGAGCGAAGGACAACCGCCGGACCAACCAATCATAGAGGAGCCCGAGGAGGAGCTGCACCAAGAGCCGGAGGACCCGCAGTAGGGGCCCGACTTCGCTTAGGAGGCAGCTACTGACCCTAGTGAGGAAGGTCGGCAGGACCATACTTAACCCAGCAAACAAATTATACTTGATGATTACGCATATGCATTAGGAGTTGCTTGAAACCAGTTGCATTAGACTCCCTAGCCGCCCTGGCCCTAGCACCTACACATAGAGTTCGTAGGACGAGTATGCATAGAATTTGCTAGGTACGAGTAGACATGAGTGTGTGGACTCGTCACGTAGGTACTTTCAAAGTTACAAAGATCTTACAATTATGTCAAATAGTACTCTTGCTCATGATTCAAGTGGAGACCGGGTGGAGATTTTATTTCAGTATTTACTTTTCATGATGTCGCACCATGGACTCCGCCCGAGTCCTATAAGGCCCGTTCGCTGTTCGTCTGCTGATTGGCATAACATTGCTAGAGTGCTTAACCAGAGAATGGGAACAGTAAAGTCTTTCCTGGGCTCGTCCGAAGCACAGAGACACGTTCCTACCCGCTGGTTGAGAGGAAGGTGGCCCGGGGGAGCTTGGTACTCATGGCGGGGAGACCGAGATGTCGGCAGGCTCGTCATGGGGGCACAACCCGGGGGCTAGGCAGGGAGTGAATCGAACTTGGGATGGGGCAGGTTAAGATCGGGACTATATGTGGGAACACGTTGGCTAGTAAGCATATACCCCTGGCATGATAGTTATTCCTGGGAATTAAAAATCGATTCGAATCGCTGATGCCTACCTAGGTGTGGGAATGCCAATATCACTGTAGGGCAATGTAGTAACTACTTAAACACTCTGTATCTAATACTCATGATTTCTGGAATACCACATGTTTGAATTGAACTGTTTACCTTACTGCAATTTACTATTATGTTGGTGGTTATTCAAATGATGAAAACTTGTTACTTATGTTACACATGACACTGTTTACAACCAAAGGCTAAGGATCCACTTGCTAGTAAGCCGCTTCACGTCAGCCGTAAGCCAAATCCATTAAGTCCTACTGAGTAATTAGTACTCAGGGTTTGCCCCCATATTTTGAGGCCAGGTATGGAGTTCATGGTTTGCACTTGTGTTGGAGGTGGTGCATGCCCCCACTTAGGACGAATCGGCATGAGTGGCACAAGGGCAACATCGGTGGGCTCGATGTTGTTACTTCTCATGCAAATCTTTTGTGATATCATGGTGACCTCTGAACTTATCATTCCATTGCGAGAAACTTTTGAACTTGCTAGTTTATAACTCTATGTTGGACTTGTAATTTATTTGAAACCGGTTTGTAGCTAAGTCTAATGTCTAATTCAACTGCCTGTGATGATGTATCTGTTGTGGCTCCATCGTGGGTCAGATGTGTATGATGTCGGTTCCTCTGGATAATGGTAACATCGGGGGTCAAATGACTCTCGACGGACGATCGGGTTTAGTTTGGTCTAAACACACTGCGAGCTAGAGGTGGCAGGTGTGCTTAGCTCGGATTAAATCGGCGGTTCCGCCACACTCTAACTCCCAGGACTATCCTAACTACTAAGAGAATAGTGTAGCACTCTAAGATATAACTTGAACTCAACTCCCCCCCTTACAAATGAGCTCTTGGGGTCTATTTGTGGCCTAGAAAGTGAGGGGGTATTTGTTGGTGTGCTAGGTCGGTTAAGGGGGTAGGTCAGTGGCCGGGCCGCCACTTGATGCACCGACTTCAAAGATCCGACACTTGATATTGCTCCCCTAGGTCGGTTGGCAGTTGAGGCGGTTAGTTGTACGTGAAAAATGCGACAAGGAGTGGTCGGGCCAGCCATGGCACGTGGTCGGGCGGCCACGTGTCTGCCCCCGATTTGTTGCATGTTACTTCCCTCGGATCCTTGACATCACCAATCCTCATCCCAATGGCTTGTGACCCTTGGATGCTCTCATGTATGATTGGATCTTCACCACTTTGTGTTTGTTTGTAACATAGGATCGATGATGTGGCAACCTAGGCAGTTGGGAGACGATGTCACACGGTGACATGGCTTTGCATGGCCTGAGGGGTGGCCGGGCGGACACACCCTATGGCCGGGTGGCCATGGCTCATGGCCGGGCGGCCATGCCATTGCACCAATGTTGCTCATCCTTGGTTTTTGCTGTATTTCCAACCATTTTGTGTGCATTTCGGTACCTGCATCCAAATATTCATGTACATCTTGTGGAACTCATTAGTAGCAAGGTTAGTCCATTATTATTCACTTGTTTTGCCTTATTTGGTAGATAATTGACGGTCGATATCATGAGATTACGACCGTCAACACCCCCCCAAGCTTAAACTTTTGCTCGTCCTCGAGCAAAGCTAAGACTGAAGGTGGATCAGGAGTTGCTACTGTATCGAGGATGAAGCATAATTCTTATATGCAACTCAACACTCGAACTTTTGCCCCAAGTGGTAAAATAATCAAAGCTTACCATATACAATACCTGTGGTGCATCTCTTTGTTAACCTTGCCTTGGGTGGTTGGGAGGAAGAACGACTTTATTGTGGGAGAAATTCTAACTCATTCGATGTCCTTCTCAGGTGTTTTCAAGATTTTCAAAACAAAGAAGCTTCCCCTTGGTGCTCTCGATCGCTCAGAAGTGTTTCCTTACTAATGGCCAAGATTTTGGCCGACATTTTGAAGCTTCCCCTTGGTGCTTTCGATCGCTCAGAAGCTTCCCCCTTGGCCTTTGTGGAGCTTTAGGTGGGGAATAAATGTGGCACACTTAGAATGTTTATTTTGCTAAGCCAAAGATTGGACCAAAGAGTATACTTTATCAATTCTTCTGTTTGATCACTGGAGTATGAGTGGTGGCATAAATTGTCTCCTTCTCTAGATTTTCATCCCTATAGCCTTGTATGGAATTGGAGGGGATATGGAGCCTTTATTTATTTTTGCCTTGCTTGAACTTGCATGCTTTTCATTTTGCCGTGCTTTTGCACGCATTTTTTCTTTTGACATGCTTTTGCATGCTTTTTATTTTTGGCTCCATACCCTTACTCCTTGAAATTTGAAGGCTATGGGATTATGAGAAGTAATTGGAGACTTTTGGTGGATGTAAAGTCCGGAATGGATCACTTGCATTTGATTTTTGTACTCCAGCTATCAACAGAAGATGATATTTCTACTCAAAGAGACTCAAAATTTGACAAAGCTCAAAACATATCTAAGTAGCTCTTTGTAGCTGGTTTTGAACGTGTAAAGCATATTTGGCTCTGGTAGGAATTTTAAACCATGGGGAGCTTATTTTGTCATTTTCAAAATAAAAACCTGAGAAATTCATCTTACTAGGAACTTGAAAGAATTATCCCACGCTAAGTCATATCATTATCTCACAACAACTTAGGCTTGTTATCACAAATGGCATCCACAAAGTAAAGCTCAGGCTTGCTTTTCTTTATTCACCAACATAGGACTAAGCTAAGCATAAGTTGTCATGCAAGAATTAAACCATTCACTTGATAGAGCAACTATTCATCATTTCCAAAATGAAGCTAGCAAGTGAATTTAACAGTTAAGCATGGGAGTTATTTATTAGGATACACACTTTTTTTTTAGAAAACTAGGACTAAAAGATACATAGGCACTACTCTCATAAGTGGGCAGAAATGACGTTTGGTGTGGCACAGCTTATAGATGAGCATAGAGACGAACAAGAGGCGAGATGGGATACATACCTTATGCTTACGCGGTTCTTCCCCCCCAAGCTTCAATGAATCTTAGTTGGGGTAGAACCCTGTCCAGTTGTAGTAGCTCAATGTTCTGCTCTTGCATGCGTTCCACAGTTGCTCTTGTTTCTAAGAGCATGTTGTGGTCGACCTCTAGTGTCTCCTGGATTTGGCTAATGCTGTCCATCATCCCCAAAGTGCGGTGCTCTTGGAGGTCCATTGCCTCGAAGAGGGCATTGATGTTCCTCATGTACCCATCACCAGTATAATGGGCAGAGTGGGATGGACCTATACTTTGTTCATAAGATGGCTCACCTCCACCGTGGTAGGATGGCGTCGGGTTCACTGAAGGTACAATGGAGTTCCATGAACTGTGCCATGATTCTGCCTGGCTTCCCCAAGTGGGTGTGCCTCCTGGGTTAACCTGGGTGGGTCCAGCGCCTTGGATGAGCCCAAGCAGGCTCGGCACCTGGCTCCTGTGCTTCCTCGTAGGCCTTGCGGAGTCTTTCTTCGGCTTGACGTCGTTGGGCGCGAGTCATAACTCCGGCGACACTGTTTCTTGCTGGTTCAGGTTTAGGTGCAGGTGTGGGTTCTAGCTGCATGGTTAGTGTCCTCATAGAGTACAATTTGAACTGCGGTGCTGGGAGCGGTAGCTCAACATCGCAACCTCTATATGTCATGTAATATTTTCCCTATGTGTCTTTTCTCAGGAAGTGTGCATGGATGAAGTGTGAATCTTTAACCACACACGAGGGATCATTAGGCATGAAAGTGATAGTTACATTCGTTAGCACTCCTAACCCATTGGCAATCCTAGTCACAAATGAAGTGATAGAAATTATAGAAACATTAGAAACTAGGCCTTGCCAATGGCGGATCATGCTAACAACTAGGTGCAAACTTTTTCTTCTTCCACATGGCATAAAGACACCTAATATCCTCTACTGTGACACAGCGGGTATCCTCCTGTAGGAAAACGACCATGGTAAGCCAGCGGGCAAGAAACCGCATGGTAGGGTGTGTGATGCAAGTGATGCTCTTTTTCCTAGGAGGATTAGGACCAGCTAGCTCTTTCCAAAACTCTTGTGAAATAAAGCCAGTAGGATCCTCAGCCACAGAGCACTGTGGTGAGAAGTCTAGCAAATTGCTAAACTGGAGCAGTGTGAGAGCCAATGGACCGGCTCCATTGCCTCTGGAGTGACGAGTGATTGTCAACAGTAGCAAGACCCAGAAGGACATGGGCACTAAGACCTCCGATGGACAGGAGGCCCTCCGATGGACTGGAGGTAGAGGGAAGTCCTCCAAAGGACTGGAGGCACACTCGGCGTCTGTCGGCCATGGGAGTTTGGTATACGGAGGAGTGGCACGACGACGGCAGGAGTAAGTCCTCCGAAGGACTGCGAGGCTACCCCGATGGACAGGGGATGCCGGGCGCCACCGCGGTGCTCTAACCCGAATGCGTGGCGCGAAGGCGTGCGTGGGAGGCTTTGGCGGCTTCGGCTCAAAACCGTCACCCAAGCTACCCAAGCCTTGGTGAGTTGGGCCACGACTCGCCAAGATAGAGAAGATGGGCCAAATCTGGCCCATGGCGGAGACTTCCTAAAGTTTCCCGGTTTCTGACTTCAAAACCGGGGGCGGATCGCGGATTGGACTACTGGCCACATGGAGAGCATCCGAGGATTGCAGTGGAACTTACGAAGATCAAGACTTCATCGTGGTCGTCCGTCCCGGAATATCCTGTAATCTTTCATTTGAGTCCTTAGGGTTTGTCTAGCTGTAGGGACCTAAGTGCAAAACTGTCTAAATAGCACTCGGGTATAAATAGGTCCAAGGCAGGCCATTAGAGGCTCTCTTGGCTGCTAGGATTAGTTTTCACTCGGTGATTTTTGTCCTTAAGCTTTGAGCTCCATTGTTAGAGAGGTTAGAGTAGGATTTAGCCTCCTAATCTTGAGGAAAGGTGAGGGTGGTTGCTTGGGACGAATTTTTCCTTGTATGCTGAATCTTTAGATCCATCTTGGGCACTTAATCGAAGCAAATTCGTGCAGCAACCTTGTGTTCTTCTCCTCCCCCTCTCTCTTTGGTTTTTGGGTTCAATCCTTGCCTTTTTAGGGTGTTTTTGTTGGGCAAGCTTGAATCCCTTTCCTTGCTGATGTTCTGGACTTGCTAGGACGTGGAGATCATGACTTAGTTCATCTCAATCCTACAGGATTGCCACGAGCAAGCCTCTTTTGTGTTTTCCCCTTTCTTGCCCAAGAATGGTTATTTCACAAGATCTGAAATTCTCGCTGAATTCCGCGATTACCTTGAGTTGATCTGTTGGGAATAACTTTGAAATAGGGTCTAGATAACCTGTGCTAAATTTCGTGAAGTTTGGACAAGGTCTGATCAAGTTATGATTTGAAATCATATTTTTTGCGACCCTACCGGACCACCCGGCAGAGGCCACCGGACAGTCCGGTTCCACCGGATACCCGGTAGCGCCCACCGGACAGTCCGGTGTGAGGCGTTGTCCGGGCAGTGCCACCGGACAGTCCGGCAACAGGAACCGGATTGTCCGGTCCCACCGGACAATCCGGTGTTGTCCACCTGGACAGTCCGGTCCTGCCAGGGAGCTGCTGTGTTCTTCCCAGTTTGGTTTTTCCGCTGTGATTTTGCTACGGGTTTTCGGATTCCTCCCTTAAGACCATTCTCTTTGCTTACTGTGAGTCAGTAAGACGCACCTAGGTGCGGTGAGTGTCTTGTGGCGGTTATTGCCAAAATCCGTTGCTCCGCTGTCACTCTTGTTCGGATCTTAAGCTTTCTTGCATTCGTGCGTATCCTCACAGTGGACGGCATCCTTGCGCTACTAGGCACGTATCTGTTCAGTGGACGGTGCTTAGTTTCGGTTTGCACTTGGGGGTTTGTGATTTTGTGATTTCAAGTGCTCCTATTCACCCCCCCTCTAGTCGTACATCTCGGTCCTACAATTGGTATCAGAGCCGGTTAGGTTTCTTCATACCTTTACTGGTGAGAAACCAGTAGCGACTATGACTCACTCTGGGAAGATTCCAGTCCTTGGTTCCAATGGCTACTCCTACTGGAAGGGTAGGATGAGAGCTTTCTTGCTTAGCCAGGGCCAAGACATATGGGATGCTACTCAGAGTGCGAACTTTGTTGTGCTTCCAGTTACCCGGCGCACTACCCCAGCGATTGTGGCTCAGCATGGGGCGAACGCCAAAGCTGTTAACTTTCTCTTCTCAGGACTCGGTCCAGTTGATTATGAGAAAGTGATGCTGAGTGCACCTTGAGACTGCCCGTCAGATCTGGTCCCTGCTGAGTGCACACCATGAGGGCACTGCTACCATCAAGGGGCGTCTCATTGAGACTTACAGGCGCGAGTATGAAAATTTCGTTCAGAAGCCTGGTGAGTCCATCGATGACTTGTTTGGACATTTTCAATCGATCATCAACAAGTTGCGCGTTAACTCGAGCCCTGAGAGGATCCCATACACCGACCATCAGCAGGCTGTCAAGTTGCTGTATGCGTTGGACAGGAAGGTATGGGAGATCAAGGTTAACTCGATCATCGAGCCTGAGGCCTATGACACAATTGGAGTGGAGACTCTTTACAGCAAGCTCAAGGCCACAGAGGTGGATTACAAGTTGAGAGATTCTCTCGCTTGTACTGGCTCCAAGAGCTTGGCCTTGGCTTCTCCCTCCAATGAGGCCGCTTCTAACCCCCAGCTTCACAACTTTTCGTTTTCTGCTCTTATGTCTGTTACAGAGGAGCAGTTGGCGTCACTTGGGGATGATGAGCTTTGTCTGGTGTCTAGCCGCTTTCAGCGCGCCTATGACAACCAGATGAGAAAAAAGAGGGGCGAGAGGCCCAAGTGCTTCGAGTGCGGAGAGGTCGGCCACTTCATTGCTGAATGCCCAAACAAGCAGAACGACTACTACAAGAAGGGCAAGAACCACTCCCGCGACTCCAACAAGTACCACTCCGGCAAGCGTGACCACACCAAGCACCGCTCTGGCAAGATCAAGAACTTCCGAAAGGCTTTCAAGAGCTACCAGAAGGACAACCGGAAGCGGGACAAGGCCTTCTTCGCCGAGCTTGGTGGCCTGTGTGGCGGATCGTCTTCCTATCTTCGTCTTCGACGAGCTCAAGCGATGAGGAGATCGTCACCAAGCGGGACAAGAGGAGGGACCAAGGCGGTCCAGCTGGACTATGCTTCATCTCCACCAAGTCCAAGCGCAAACACAAGATGCACCGGAGATCCTTTTGCTCCATGGCACTTGAGGACAAGGACGACAAGGGCAATGACAACGACTCCTCCGATGAAGAGGTAATTTCTGAGCAAGCTGAAATTCTTGAGATGTTGGAGTCAAATAGTCGTGAGTTGAGAGCCCAGGATAGGTTGTTGGAGAAGGCAGCCAAGAAGCTGCAAAAGCAGAAAGCCAAGTTGGCTGATGCTTTAGCTGAGATAGAGAGGCTGAAGAGTGAGTCAGCCCAGCCTAGTGAGTTTGAGTGTCCTACCTGTGAGACTTTGATGAGAGATCTCTGTGAGCAGAAGAGTAAGTATGCTCATCAGGTAGAGGAGACGGATAGGCTGAAGGTAGAGTTAGGCAAGCTCCAATCTAAACTGGATGAGCCTATTTTGAGTGATGTGACTGAGTGTGAGATGTGTCCCCACCTCGCTGTTGACATAGCTGAGCTGAAGGTGAAGTGTGAGGGATAGCTGATGGAGTTGGAGGAGCTTAGGGCTAGACCCACGCTTTTGGGTGCGTGCATGGTCTGTCCTACTTTGGAGAGTGAGCTTGTGCAGTTGAGAGCTGACCTTGAGATGCTTTTAGCATCCCCTGACACTTGTGAGAACTGTCTCACTCTGAGGTTGATGTTGGTGGATAGGGATGCCACCATTAAGAAGTTAGAGAAGTCTGCTTTCCCTATTCCCTCTCTACACTGCCCTACTTGTGCTGACCAGACTTTAGTTCTGAAGGATCTGAGAGAGGAGAAACAAACTTTGGTTGATGAGAACAACCGTTTGAGAGAGGTGCTCAGTTGGATGTATGCTAGAGAGCCCCAACTGAGGATGATCTTGGAGAGCACCAAGAGAGCTGAGGGTGATATGAGTGGACTGTAGGACCGAGACGTGCGACTAGAGGGGGGGTGAATAGGAGCACTTGAAATCACAAAATCACAAACTCCCCAGTGAAACCAGATACTAAGCACCATCCACTGAACAGATACGTGCTTAGCAGCGCAAGGGTGCCGTCCACTGTGAGGATACGCACCAATGCAAGAAAGCTCAAGATCCGAACAAGAGTGACTGCGGAGCAACGGATTTTGCAATATCCGCCACAAGACACTCACCACACCTAGGTGTGTCTCACTGACTTACAGTAAGCAAAGAGAATGGTCTTAAGGGAGGAATGCAAAATCCGCAGCAAAATCACAGCAGAAAAACCAACCTGGGAAGAACACAGCAGCTCCCTGACAGGACCGGACTGTCCGGTGGCCAACACCGGAGTGTCCGGTGGGACCGGACTATCCGGTACCTCTTGCCGGACTGTCCGGTGGCACTGCCCGGACAACGCCTCACGCCGGACTATCCAGTGGGCGCTGCCAGACTATCCGGTGGAACCGGACTGTCCGGTGGCCTCTGCCGGATGGTCCGGTAGGGTCGCAAAAAATATGATTTCAAATCATAACTTGATCAGACCTTGCCCAAACTTCACGAAATTTAGCTCAGGTTATCTAGACCCAATTTCAAAGTTATTCCCAACAGATCAACTCAAGGTAACCGCGGAATCAGCGGGAATTTCGGATCTTGTGAAATAGCCATTCTTGGGCACGAAAGGGGAAAACACAAAAGAGGCTTGCTCGTGGCAATCCAACAGGATTGAGATGAACTAAGTCATGATCTCCACGTCCTAGCAAGTCCAGAACATCAGCAAGGAAAGGGATTCAAGCTTGCCCAACAAAAACACCCAAAAAGGCAAGGATTGAACCCAAAAACCAAAGTGAGAGGGGGAGGAGAAGAACACAAGGTTGCTGCACGAATTTGCTTCGATTAAGTGCCCAAAATGGGTCTAAAGATCCAGTATACAAGCAGAAATTCGTCCCAAGCAACCACCCTCACCTTCCCTCAAGATTAGGAGGCTAAATCCTACTCTAACCTCTCTAACAATGGAGCTCAAAGCTTAAGGACGAAAAACACCAAGTGAAAACTAATCCTAGCAGCCAAGAGGCCCACTAATGACCTACTCTGGACCTATTTATACCCGAGTGCTATTTAGACAGTTTTGCACTTAGGTCCCTACAGCTAGACAAACCCTATGGACTCAAACGAAAGATTACAGGATATTTCGGGACGGACGACCACGATGGAGTCTTGATCTTCGTAAGTTCCACGCAATCCTCGGATGCTCTCCACGTGGCCAGTAGTCCAATTCGCGATCCGCCCTCGGTTTTGAAGTCAGAAACCGGGAAACTTTAGGAAGTCTCCGCCTGGGCCGGATTTGGCCCATCTTCTCTATCTTGGCGAGTCGTGGCCCAACTCACCAAGGCTTGGGTAGCTTGGGTGACGGTTTTGAGCCGAAGCCGCCAAAGCCTCCCTCGCACGCCTTCGCGCCACGCATTCGGGTTGGAGCACCGCGGTGGCGCCTAGCATCCCCTGTCCATCGGGGTAGCCTCACAGTCCTTCGGAGGACTTACTCCTGCCGTCGTCGTGCCGCTCCTCTGTATACCGAACTCCCGTGGCCGACAGACGTCGAGTGTGCCTCCAGTCCTTCGGAGGACTTCACTCTACCTCCAGTCCATCGGAGGGCCTCCTGTCCATCGGAGGTCTTGTGCCCAAGTCCTTCTGGGTCTTGCTACTGTTGACAATCACTCATCACTCCAGAGGCAATCGAGCCGGTCCATTGGCTCTCATGGACTTGGGTTAGGAGAGAGTAATACTTCGAGTGAGAAGAGGAGTTCCCCAATTAAGCTTAAGACCGCCTCTCCTCAGCCTAGCCCTACTGTTGATGGGGTTTACCATGATCCTCTTAAGGATGCCCCAAAGAAGCAGTTTTGGACACCCAAGCCCTCACAGGCTAAGCTGGACAGAGTAGTAACTGAGATTCTCAAGCCTCCAGTGAGCAAGGAGAGAGTTCAGCAGCCTGTTCCACCCAAGGCTACTCCACCTAAGCCCAAGGCTCAGCCTAAACCCACTCCCAAGAGGCATGTCTACCACTATGACTTTTGCCTAGCGGAATGGCCATTTGGAGGAGTTTTGCTTCAGGAGGAAGCGAGTTGAGAGGCAGGAGAGAGCCTAGGGGAAACCAGGATCAGTTCTACCAGGGTGGTAGGCAGGATCTTCCCCGTCGCGGTGAGATGAGAGACCGCTTTGCTGGTGAGAGAGGAGGCAGCTTTCAGGCCCGTGTTCCTAGCGGAGAGAGACGCTTTCCCGGTCAAGCTCCTAGTCGTTTTCACTGGTGGCTATGGATCTTCTGACCGAGGCTTTGGAGGTAGAGGGTTTGAGAGCTCACGCTTTAGAGGTCGTGGGTACCCAGGTTGACGTGATGCTTACTTTGACTGTGTTTACCCCACTCTTGAGCAGATGGCTCGGCACTGGTTCAACAGTTACACTAACCCCAGTGCCGGACCATTTGCTCACTCTCGCTTTCCTTGATCTTGCAGGATCGAGGCCTGGAGGACATATGGATCATGGACTCCGGTTGCTCTAGGCACATGACAGGGCACCACAGATGGTTCTCCAGCCTCAACCCCGTGAGCACCAAGGAGTACATCACATTCGGGGATAATGGTCAAGGTAAAGTGTTGGGTGTTGGTTCTGTTGCTCTTCTAGCAAGCTTTCCCTGAGAGAAGTTGCTTTGGTGAGGAATTTGGGGTTCAATTTTGTTTGTCTCGCAACTTCTCAAGGAAGGGTTTGAGGTTCGTTTTAAGGAGGGTTCCTCTTGTGTGCTTGATGCTAAGGAAAACCTTGTTTGTCGGATTTTGCCCTATGGGCAGGTTTTTAAGGTTGACCTTGCATCTGTCTCTGGACCTCCTCGGTGTTTGGTTGCTAGTCCTTCTGCTGATATTTGGAAGTGGCATAGGAGGCTTGGCCATTTGAGTTTTGATCTGCTAGTCAGGTTGAGCTCACTAGATCTGATCCGAGGATTGCCTAATTTGAAAGCAGAAAAGGACTTAGTATGCCACCCCTGTGGTCATGGCAAGATGGTTGCTGCTTCTCATGCACCTGTCAATCAGGTGATGACCTCTTACTCAGGTGAGCTGCTACATATGGACACGGTCGGTCCTGCTCGAGTACAGTCGGTCAGTGGGAAGTGGTATGTGCTTGTAGTTGTGGATGACTTTTCTCGCTATTCATGGGTGTTCTTCATGGAATTCAAAGATGAAGCTTTTGGTTTTGTTCGGGATCTGGTCTTGAGGTTAAGGAATGAGAGCCATAAAGCCATGAGGGCTATCCGCAGCGACAATGGCAGGAGAATTTCGTAACTCTCGTTTCGAAACCTTTTGTCGTGACCTTGGTCTTGATCACCAATTCTCATCTCCTTATACCCCACCGCAGAACGGTGTTGTGGAACGAAAGAACCGCACACTTGTAGAGATGGCGCGGACAATGCTTGATGAGCATAGGACTCCGGGACGCTTTTGGGCTGAGGCTATGAATACGGCCTGTTACATTGCCAACCGTATCTTTCTACGGGCTTTCTTGGGAAAGACTTCGTACGAGCTACAATTTGGTAGGTAGCCTAGCGTCAAGCACCTGCGTGCATTTGGCTGTAGATGCTTTGTGCTCAAAAAGGGGGGGCATTTGGACAAATTTGAATCTCGCTGCTTGGATGGTATTTTTCTTGGGTACGCCTCTAGCTCTATGGCATATAGACTGTGGATCCTTGATACTAGACAAGTGGTTGAGACCTGTGAAGTTTCCTTTGATGAATCTATGCCTTGCACAACCCCTGCATTTGAGCTTTCAGGTGATGATGAAGAAGGCGCTCCCATCTTTGAAGATGAGGAAAGCGAAGTAGATGCTGGTGATGCAGGAGCCACTGCACCGGCTGCAGCTCCTGCCCCCTCTGCTATGAGCTCTGAAGATGAAGGAGGACCCTTGCCTACTGTCTTCCTCCTCTCTCGCCCGACCACAAGCTCGAGCAGAGGTTGGCCCCGCTGAGGACGTAGGGGAGGTGACCTCTGAAATTGTTCCATCTCGGCAGGTCCAGCGGGATCATCCTCCAGAATGGATGATTGGAGACCTACACCAGCGTGTCACACGTTCTTCAGTTAACTCTCTGGCCTTTTTCTGTCACTCCGCATTTGTTGCTTCTTTCGAACCCCGGGATGTGTCACATGCATTATCTGATCCTAGTTGGGTGAACGCCATGCATGAGGAGTTGGAAAACTTTGAGAGAAACCATAGTCTGGGATTTAGTTGAACCTCCACCAAACTGCCACCCTATAGGAACCAATGGGTTTTCAAGAACAAACAGGGTGAGGATGGGATGGTTGTGAGGAACAAAGCGAGATTGGTAGCCCAGGGTTTCTGTCAGAAGGAGGGGATAGATTATGAGGAAACCTTTGCTCCTGTAGCTCGTTTAGAGGCTATTAGGATTTTGCTTGCCTTTGCTGCCTCTAAAGGCTTCAAATTGCAGCAGATGGATGTCAAGTCAGCCTTTCTAAACGGTTACATAGAGGAGGAGGTTTATGTGAGACAACCTCCTGGCTTTGAGAGTGCCAAGTTTCCAGACCGGGTGTATAAGTTGAGAAAAGCCCTGTATGGTCTGAAGCAAGCTCCAAGAGCTTGGTATGCTAGGTTCAAAGCCTTTCTGCTCAAGTCTGGTTTTGTGATGGGTTCAGTAGACAAGACTTTGTTTCTGTTGACTCAGTAAGACAATTCCAGTGTTGGTCACCGGACAGTCCGATCCTGCCAGGGAGCTGCTGTGTTCTTCCCAGTTTGGTTTTTCCGCTGTGATTTTGCTATGGATTTTCGCATTCCTCCCTTAAGACCATTCTCTTTGCTTACTATGAGTTAGTAAGACGCACCTAGGTGCGGTGAGTGTCTTGTGGCGGTTATTGCAAAATCCGTTGCTCCGCTGTCACTCTTGTTCGGATCCTGAGCTTTCTTGCATTGGTGCGTATCCTCACAGTGGATGGCATCCTTGCGCTGCTAGGCACGTATCTAGTTTAGTGGACGATGCTTAGTTTCGGTTTCCTACTTAGGGGTTTGTGATTTTGTGATTTCAAGTGCTCCTATTCACCCCCCCTCTAGTCGCACGTCTCGGTCCTACACAGTGTAAGCTCATAATCAGTATTGAAAAGGCGGAACCAGACAAATGTACCTTCCCTTCGAGTGTCGGTGCGGAGCGTCATGAGAAATTCCTTGGTGAGAAGGATGATTCCTCCTTCTGGGACTTTTGCAAAGTTAGTCCAGCCCACGGCCTGGAACACCTCGTTGAACTCCTCCCGCATGCCGGTGTCAACGAGGAGGTCCTCGTTGAAGTATTTGGTCAAGGCATAATTCTTTTGGTTCAAAATCCTTAATGCCTTGTCCTCTTCTTGACCACGCGGCACGAGTTGCGACTCGAGGATGAGTACGGGCCGGTGGATGGATGACGTCTGGATTTCTTCTGGCTCCTCTGTGCTGATGGACATCCTCTCGGAGGCAACATGCCGGCTAGCGGGGCTGGAGCTGTCGGAAGACGACCATCGAATGTGCTGTCCTACCTTGCTAACGGCCTTTTGCCTTCTTGAGCACGCCATCCTGCAAGATAGAGCAAAAACAACACGCGATACCTGAAGGACAGACGACACTAAAGATTAGCGTTAGCGGGTTAGTCGTCCAAAAAAATCAGCGTCCTTGTGGGGCAGAGCCTCCACAAAACGATCTCATTTTTGCACTACTCAGAGAGAGTGTTGCCAGAATTTTATTTGGCTAACCAAATTTTATTCGGGCATTATTTTAGCTAAGCTATACTTAACTAGCGCTAGGCAAGAGAGATTAGAGAGGGAGAAGTGAGAAATTGCAACTTGCTGCTCGGTGCACTAGGCTAGGAAGCAGAGGGGAGTATTTATAGGCGAGTGGGAGCAGCAAGGGGCAGCGCAGGTGGCCGGGCGGCCAGCACTAATGCCCGGGCGGCCATGCCCAAGGCCCTAATAGCTCTACATGCTCATAGAGTGCAGAGGGGATGTGTGTGGTGCAGAATTTTTGGACGGCGGGCAGCAAAATGAGTGAGTGTGTGGCCAAATGATGGTGTTTTGTGAGCATCTTTCCTGCTTTGCATTGGGAGAAGGTAAAGGGAGGTGCAGCTGCTGCCCAACGCAAAGAGAAAAAGGGAGAGAGGCAGGGGGGCGGTTGGCCGGCCACATGATGTGGCGGCCGGCCAGTCAAATTTTTTTTTCGACAATGCAGCATTTTCAGGAAAATAGACTAAATGCAAGAATTTAACTGAACCAAAATTAAACGTGCAGTGGGATGCGGGAATTAAAATCTGGCGAGAAAATTAAATATGACGTCGATGGGTAGTGTGCCAATTTACCTTTTGGCGAGGGGAGCCCATGTCTTGCCCTTCGGAGTTTCATAGAAACTGTAGCTGGGGGCTGCCTTCCATTGTGTTCTATTTCTTCTGCGTCGCCTTGGGTTAGTCACATTATCCTCGACGCCGACCTTGTTCTCGGGTGCTGGTTGAGTTGGCCACTTTGGCATAGTCAATTTGCTTTCAGCACCGTATCTCTTCTCAGGAGCTTTGCCTCCTGATGCAGTTCTAGGGCCTGTCGTACCTCGTCTCTCGGCTCCTCGATCTTTTCCTTTGCATTGCCCTCTCATACTCCATTTGTTGAATATCAGTCTCAATTTTCAATTTCTTCAGCATAAATGCCACGAGACTATCTTCTTTTGAATTTGACTGATTGGTCCCGGTCTTGACCTTGGGTTCATCTTTCTTGGCCTGGCACTTGAAAGTTTTCACCTTATAGCATTGTTCCACTTTTGGTTTGAAGGCAAATGTTTCCTTCTTGCCATTAATGTTCAGGTGAACCTTTCCTACTCTGACATCGATTGTTGCATCGGTAGTGCTCAAAAACGGCCGCCCAAGGATGAGCGGGGTTTTTGAATCAATCTCCATATCCAGTACCACAAAGTCTACTGGTATGAGAAAATTCCGGATTCTCACCGGAACGTTCTCTACCACTCCTTCAGGGTAACGGACGGATTGATCCGCAAGCTATAAACACATAGCTGTGGGAGCGAGTGCGTCATGATTCAGCTTGTCGAAGATGACCTTCGGCATTACACTGACACTGGCTCCAAGGTCGCACAACGCTTGATCGAATTGCTGGGTACCAATCGAGCATGAGATATTAGGGCTTCTAGGGTCCTTTTTCTTGAGTATAGCTACGCTACAGTCTTCCGTTAAGTGCACAATTTTCGTTGACGGTAGGGGTTTCTTGTTGTTGAGGATATCCTTTAAGTACTTGGCATATGTCGATACCTACATAGCATCTAGCAATTGTTCGTCAGCGGTAGCCTTCTTGTTTCTTGGAGGAAATGGTAGCACCGTTGTGTCGTAGAATTCATGAGGTAGATGTTTCGATGCTGGCTTTTCCTCCTTCCTAGGTGTATCTTCCTCTGCGACCTTGTCTTCAGACTCGGCAGTCTTCTCCTACATTTTACCTGCATGACTAGGAGACGGGGGGTCCTGTGTGGACTTTCCACCCCTAGTGGTTACTGCATTTATGTGCTCCTTGGAAGGAGCTTCAGGTTGACCAGGTAGTTTACCCGCATTTGGGTTAGGTAGAGCAGTAGCCAACTGAGCTATTTGAGTTTCAAGCATTTTATTGAAGCTAAGTTGGTTTTTCATAGCACTATTCAAAGTTTCCATTTGCAATGAAATAGATTCAAACATTCTATCATTGGCATGGAACTTTTGACTAATGCTATCATTCACAGCTTTTTGATCAAAATTATAATTATTTCTAGAAAATTGGTGTGAATTTGAAGAGTTACCTTGTCCATAGAAATGGGGATTTGGTCGTGAATTCCACCCTGGCTGAGGACGATTCCCATTGAAGCCGTTGGTACTGTTACCGATGAAGTTCGCATCTTCGGGTTGCGTCTCAGGGCAGCTGTTCCCTAACTGTCCTGTATTCCCACAGACTTCGCAAGTCATATGTGAGTCAAGGGCTTGCACCGGAGCGGCTTCTGGAGCGTCGTTTAGCTTCTTCAGTAGCAAGTCCATCTTTGCGGCGAGCATATCAGTGATCTCGATCTGATGGACGCCACTGGGAACGGGTACTAGACCTCTCTTCTCTCCAACCTTGATTGGTGGCCATCTTCTCAATGAGATTCTTGGCCGCCGAGATGCTCAAGGAGAGGAAGGATCCTCCAGCGGCTGCATCCAGGTGTTCTTGTGCTGAGCGGTGGAGCCCATGGAAGAAACTCTGAATGAATGAGCCACTCTTGCATGCCGTGGTGGGGGCAGGCTGCAATGTACTCCTGGAGTCTTTCCCAGGCCTCCTGCCATGGTTTCATCAGTGAGCTGTTGAAAGCTCGATATCTTGTTCCTCAATGCGTTAGTTTTTCCTAGCGGGAAATACTTCGCAAGAAATGCATCGGAGCATGCGTTCCACGATGTCAGTGATGCTCGGTTGAGGTAGAACCACTGTTTTGTTTTCCCAACAAGAGAGAATGGGAAGAGACGAAGTTTGAAGGCGTCCGGTGATGCTCCTTTCATGTTGAACATGCTGCAGATCTCTAAGAATTGCTGCAGATGATTATTGGCATCTTCCATAGCCAGTCCGCAAACAGGGATAGATTGAACCATGTGAATCACTCCTGGTTTGAGCTCAAAGTTCTCCCCCACTTGAACTTCAGGTCCCATAGGGATGTTGTTGCTCGAGGGGATGGAGAACTCGCGGATAGTCTTTTTAGCCATAGTGGTACTGGAGTGCTGGTTGAAATGCTTGGTTCTAGATCCCTTGGTACAGGTCGCTGCCCGTGGATAGTCTTTGCATGGACTCTCCTAAGTAGTGACTCTGGGTTATTGTGTTAGTTTTCTGATAGGTCGAAACCGGTCATACACCTCTCTGTTGCAACCACAGCAAAACAACAGAGCAAAGTGAGCTCGTTAACAACTAGCGGTAAAACTTATCAAGTATACAGGTTCAAAATGAGGTATCAATTATCTCTTGGCCAATTGCTTCCCCGGCAATGGCACCAGAAAAAGCTTATTGAAGACTTTTAGCGTAACAGATTTTACTCCGCAAGCGCACGGAGATTCGCTGTAGCCTTTTCATTCCGAGTATCGTAAATTTCCACAGGGAAGCGGTAGGCTCAAGAGTGTAATTGAATATACTCAAATCGAATAAACTATAAACTTAGATAAATTATACCAACTAGTAGTACACAAGGGTAAATGTGATAAAGATAGGTGTATGGTGGGAGAGGTAAGTCTATCAAAGATATCCGTAGAAAACGTATAGTTGCCTGGGAGGACAACGAGTAAGAAAAAGTCACCAAACTCTAATTCTAATCGGCTGCAAAGGCTATCCGTGAATAACTAAGAAATTCAATTAACCAGCCAGGGTCTTGCGTTGAGCGAAATTCTAGAGTCTCGAGGGTACCAGGAGTAGATAGTTGGTCCCAAAGGAGAGTCTAGCTAACACCAATGGGCCTCCCGAATAACGGGCTTGGACTACACAGGCACACCACACGCTGTCACCGAGTGGGGCTACCAAGCAAAGCTGCGTGGAGAGGATGGCACACTATAAACGTGTTCAAGCGGAGCTTGAACAACGATAGATCGTCGTTGATCAGAGGAGAGGATCTAGCCAGAGCCTAGCATCTAAGTCTAGGGTTGAGTTATAGCACCGGCAAGAATACCAAGAATTGAATGACAAAGTTAAACACAACCTATGCCTGGCAAATGTGCAAAAGAAAGGTACACCACACTCTAAGGAGATAGGCTTAGAGTAAAATATAACTGAAATTATATTGAAGGTAATCTGAATCCAAAAGATACAAGAGTTTTACCATAGACTCGAAGATAACTCTAGAGACTCTGAGGCAAAGCTCGACCTAACTCTAACTCCCAGGACTATCCTAACTACTAAGAGAATAGTGTAGCACTCTAAGATAGAACTTGAACTCGACACCCCCCCTTACAAATGAGCTCTCGGGGTCTACTTATAGCCTAGAAAGTGAGGGGGGTATTTGTAGGTGTGCTAGGTCGGTTAAGGGGGTAGGTCGGTGGCCAAGCGGCCAAGGTGGGTGCCCGGGCGGCCACCCTACATGGCCGGGCGGCCAATTGATGCACCGACTTCAAAGGTCCAACGCTTGATATTGCTTCCCTAGGTCGGTTGGCAGTTGAGGCGGTTAGCTGTATGTGAAAAATGCGCTGAGGAGTGGTCGGGCGGCCACGTGTCTGCCCCCGATTTGTTGCATGTTACTTCCCTCGGATCCTTGATATCACCAATCCTCACCCCAACGGCTTGTGACCCTTGGATACATTGGATGCTCTCATGTATGGTTGGATCTTCACCACTTTGTGTTTGTTTGTATGTAGGATCAATGATGTGGCAACCTAAGCAGTTGGGAGACCATGTCACATGGTGACGTGGCTCTGCATGGCCTGAGGGGTGGCCGGGCGGCCACACCCTATGGCCGGGCGGCCACGGCACTTGGCCGGGCAGCCATGGCTCATGGCCGGGTGGCCATGCCATTGCACCAATGTTGCTCATCCTTGGTTTTTGCTGTATTTCCAACCATTTTGTGTGCGTTTCGGTACCTGCATCCAAATATTCATGTACATCTTGTGGAACTCACTAGTAGCAAGGTTAGTCCATTATTATTCACTTGTTTTGCCTTATTTGGTGGATAATTCATGGTTGATATCATGAGATTACGACCGTCAACAGTGGCCAAGTGTCATTCCCCCCACACTTGAAGTCAAAGTAAAGGTAAACAAACTTTATTGATCTAAGCATTAAGCAAATGACTAAAACAAAGATAGACGTTGTCCATACAAAGAAATAAAAGAAACAAAACCTAAGCACTAAGAAAACAAAAGGGCGCCTATACTAAAAAAAATTATTACGAAGCCCAGGACATCTATGGCATGGGTGGATCATAGGCTTCTGGGTGCCCTGTGGCTTCGGCGAGGCGGTGGAACTTGGAGGAGAAGCCCTTCCTAAGGATCTCTAACTTGTCGTTGATCTCCCACGTCCAAAGCTCGCGTTCCATGTAGCGCTCTTCAAGCCTATGGAGTGCATGCTTCAGCGCATTTATCTCCAACTTAAAAGACTTGATGGTCTCTTTCTCCTCCTCCTCCTCCTCCTCCAATTCTTCAAAGTGTCCCGGTGGAGTCTTGATCGGACTGGGGTTTTGCTATCCAGTGGACGGTCCTCCCGGGAGGAGTGGAGTCAATGGATTCATCAATAGATGCATCCCCCCAAAGGACGTCCTCCATGTGCTTTGGGATCAACACCTTTCCCCACATTTTGGAGGAAGTGACTGCGCCCTATACGGTGTAGGCCAGTGATCCCAGGCTTTTGGGTGCTCCATTCCCCTTCACAGAATCATCCGAGAAGAGCTTCCACACCGGCAACTTGGGGCTAATCTTCCTGACCTTAGGCAGAGGAGAATCTACCTAAAACACCTTCTTGGCAATGGTGGGCACAGGAGACAGACCACACGCGGGCCTCCTTGCACTGTGAGAGCACACAGGAGAGGCTGGGCGGCCTCGCTCTTGGCCAGGCGGCTTGCCCTAGGGCCGGGTAGCCTGAGGTTGTGGCTGGGTGGCTAGTGGCGTGATGTCTAGCACCACCATCTCGTCCGTGATGGGGATGACTCCTCTTGGGACGAGTTCATCTTCGGATGCGGGTGAGTAGGTCAGCCGTGGTGTCGGATGTGATGGCTAGGCTCTTGGAGGGTGTGTTGTTGGAGGCCATGACTTAGGTTTTTGAGGTGGAGATGAGATGGGAATGGTGAGAGTGCAGGAAGGGGGTGAACTCTCACCTTTAAATAAATGGTGGCTCGATCTCCTCTATTCAACTGAGTTTCCAAGCTGTTTGGGATCAGATCACTCTGAAATTCAAAGTGAGGCGGCCGAGCAACGAAGTGGAGAGGCCGGGCGGCCACTAAGGGGCTAGGCGGCCTGGCTCTTGACCTGGGCAAACTCGCCAACCTTGGTTTGGTGGACCAGAGGTCGATTTTGCCCTTTTTTGTGTACTGAAAACCCTTTTCATCATGAAAACTTTGAACTTTGGCTGAGATTTTGGTGAAATAGAAGCAAAATGTGAGATAAGACAGAAAAGTGAGGAGCATGGTAGTGTACATGGCTTTGTTTTAGGTTGGAGCTAGACCGTGGTCGTGTGATCATGCAACTTCTTCCAGCTCGTAGACATCCACTTCTTCGAGCTGTGGCATTTCGGGCTCTATGAAAACTTTTAGGCATTGCCCATTCGCCTTAAAGATTTTCCTATCATCGTCCTAGAGGGTGATGGCACCATGATCGGCGACATCGAGGACCAAAAAGGGCCCTTCCCACTAACTTCTAAGCTTACCATGACAAAACAAACAAACACGAGAATTAAAGAGTAGTACCTTGTCTCCTGGTTTGAATGTCTTGATCTTGATGCACTTGTTATGCCATCTTTTTGTTCGCTCCTTGTAAAGCTTGGCATTGTGGTTGGCTTTCTCTCTCCATTCGTCCAATTCAGCTGAGTTGAATTAGTCTTCGAACTCCTGATGCTTGGAGATCCATGTTCCACTTCCTTATCGCCCAGTGAGACTTGAACTCAAGTTCTACTAGTAGATGACAAGTTTTGCCATACAATATTTGATATGGTGTCATTCCGATGGGAGTTTTATATGTTGTGCGGTATGCCCAGAGAGTGTCGGGTAGCTTGGATACCCAGTGTTTTCCCATAGCTTCGACAGTTTTCTACAGGATGTTCTTGATCTGCTTGTTTGATGTCTCAGCTTGACCACTTGTCTGTGAGCGATATGGAGTGGCAACACTGGTGATCCACACCAAGTTCAGCGACGCACCTCTTAAATCTTTTATCAATGAAGTGTGGTCCTCCGTCGCTGATGATGACCCCTGGCGTACCAAATCGAGGAAAGATGGTGTCATAGAACGTTCTAATCGAATGTCTTGAATCTACTGCGGAACACGGCAGCGCTTCTACACATTTTGATACATAGTCCACTGCGATCAGGATGTACTCTTTGCCTCCACACTTGTGAAAGGGCTCCATGAAGTCTATGCCCCACACATCAAATACATCAAGTTGAATGGTTGCTAGTGAGTGGCATAGCATCCCTTGGGTTAATGTTTCCTTGGCGTTGGCACCTCAGGACAGCTTCGTATGAAGTCCTTAGCTTCATCGTACATATTTGGCCAATAGGATCCAATTTTCCAAATGTTTGCATGAGTTCGGTAGGCTCCATAGTGACCTCCGTAGGAAGATGAGTGACATCTGTCTAGGATTTGGGGGACTTCGTAAGCAGGAATGCAGTGACGTAAGAGTCCATCTGCTCAGAGTTTATATAAGTAGGGGTCATCCCAAAGATAGAATCGGCTATCATGGATCAGTTTCCTCATATAAACTCCTTCGGGTACGTATCCTATGACCAGGGAGTTGACCAGATTTGCATACCATGGTTGGGATGTTGTAACCTTTAGAAGGGTGTCATCTCTCATGTAATTGTTAATCGGCAAGGATGACGTTTATTCAAACTGCATCCGTGAGAGATGATCTATAACTGAATTTTCAACTCCCTTCTTGTCTCTTATCTCAATATCCAAATTTTGGAGCAACAGGACCCACTGTATTAGTCGTGGCTTTGCATCTTTCTTGGTGAGGAGAAATTTGAGAGTTGCATGGTCTATGTATATGATGACTTTGGCTCCCACCAAGTATGATCTGAATTTATCAATGGCAAAGAAAATGGCCAAAAGCTCTTTTTCGGTGGTGGAGTAATTTAGTTGTGAGCCAGTAAGCGTCTTCATTGCATAGGATATGGCATGATGTTTTCTATCCTTGCTCTAGCCTAGGACTGCTCCTACAGCATAATCGCTAGCATCGCACATGATTTCAAATGGAGCATTCCAATCGGGTGGTTGGATGATGGGTGCTGTGACAAGTGCTTTCTTGAGTGTATGAAAGGCTTCTAGGCATGTAGCATCAAACACAAAGGGTGTGTCTTTGGCTAGAAGGTTGGTCAGTGGTTAGGCTATAAAGGTGAAAATTTTGATGAATCTCCTGTAGAACCCCGCATGACCAAGGGAGCGCCTTGATGTTTGATGGAGGCAGTAGCTGCTCAATGACTTTAATTTTTGCACGATCCACCTTTATGCCTCTCTCTGATACTCTGTGTCCTAGCACAATTCCTTCTTTGACCATAAAATGTCATTTCTCCCAGTCTAGGACAAGGTCAACTTCTTTGCATCTCTGGAGAACCTTTTCCAAATTCTCTAGACATCCATCAAAGGTCTTGCCATAGACTGAGGAGTCATCCATGAACACTTCCATTATGTTCTCAATTAGGTCAGAGAATATGGCCATCATACATTGCTAGAATGATGCTGGTGCACTACATAGCCCTGAACGACATCCGCCGGTAAGCGAAGGTGCCGTAGGGATAAGTGAATGTGGTCTTACTCTGGTCATCCAGGTGAATTGAGATCTAGTGATAACCAGAGTATCCATCGACATAGGAGTGGTTGGCTAGTCTTTCGTGCATCTCATCAATAAAAGGTAGAGGGAAATGATCTTTCTAGGTGGCAGAGTTGAGTTTTTTGTAGTCGATGCACATCCGCCATCTGGTGACAGTACGCTGAGGGATTAACTCATAGTTTTGATTCTTGATGACTGTCATCCCACCCTTCTTTGGTATGACTTGCACTGGACTGAATCATTCACTATCTTGTATGGGGTAAATGATACCCGTGTGTAGGAGTTTGAGTACCTCTTTCTTGACTACCTCTCTCATTGCATTGTTGAGTCTTCGTTGTGGTTCCCTTGTAGGCTAATGTTCGGTTTCCATGGGAATGCGATGTGTGCACAGGTTCAGGCTAATTCCCTTTAGATCTTGGAGTGAGTACCCAAGCACTGATCTGTACTTCTCTAAGACTGAGATCAATTGCTGGCTTTCATCCTCGGTCAGCTTGTCACTTATGATCACCGGTGTGTCCGGATACCTATTGAGGAAGCCATAATTCAGGTCAGGTGGTAGCTATTTAAGCTCTATTTTTGGGGGGTCGGGCCACAAAGATTCACCCAGTTCTTCGAACTCGAGCGGCTCTTCTACAGCATTGAGGTCGCTAGCCTCTTTCTCTAGGTTGTGTTGATCCTCCTCTTCCTCAAGTGAAATACCTATCACTTCTTCTAAGGGGTCAACCTCTGTCTTAGACTCTGTTTTGGCGTTCAATGCTCGACTCATGCCAACCTCGAGCACCTCTTTACCAAACTAAAGCTGTAGCTACCCTGGATTGATCATGTTGATGAGGGAAGCAATCGGGAGCCTGATCAAAATGAGTGGCATAGGCCCCTTGGGTATGTCAAAGATGTGGAAATCCAAGAACAGCCATTTGTCCTACAAGGTAACTGGTATGACCCGAATGACTCCATGATTTTCCAATGATTCATTCTTGTTCCACTTTAAGTGAATGCCAGATTTTGATCGTGGTTGAGTAGGGAAATAGGTGTCTACAACATGTTTCGGAATGATATTCACCCCGACTCATGGGTCATAAAGAATGTCTTGTGGGAGCATGTCGGATACATGGCCAGGGATGAGAGTTGGTCATGGGCAGATGTGCAGATGTAACACCCTAATTCCAATTTCAACAATTTATAAAAAATTCCAAGAAATTTATTTAATTTTATAAGGCTTATGTGTTTAGTATGCACTTATCATGATTTATCTAAATTAAATAAAAGAAGAAAAGCAAACATATGTCTAACTATCCTGTGCAAACATGCTGGTGCATTATTTCTTGTTTGTATGAATTAAGAATTCGATTTCAAATTTATTTGAATTGATAGAACTATTGCTCTCTCATTCAAAAGAATTACAAACCGGAAAAGAAAATGAAAAAAAGGGGAAGAGCAACCAAGGCCGCCAGCCCAAGCCAGTAGCCCAACCCAGCTCTCTCCACCCTCACCCGCCTGGGCCAAAGGTCGGCCCAGCAAGCCCAAACCGTGCAGCCCTCGCTCTCTCTCTCTCTCTCTGCGTGTCACTTACCAGTGGGCCACACCCTCTCTCTCTCTGACTAGTGGGACCCGCTTGTCAACGGCGTCTCCTACCTCCCGGCGGGGATCCCGCACACTTTCCGCCCTCTGTTCGTCCACGTCGGCAACCCAGGGGATGGAAACTCTTCCTGAATCTTCGCCCCACATCCCCTTCCTTAAACCCTCCATCAATCCTTGGAGTCTCGTGGCCATTCCTCCCTTGCTTCACTGCATCGATGGGAGCTTTAAAGCCGCGACCATCCCCACCACGACCGTGACGATCCAGTTCTCGCAAATGCTATAAAACCTGACCCTGAGGCTCACCTGCATTCCCTTTGCCACTCCATCGCTTCAATTGCCCTCTTGTTCATCATCGCCCACGCAATCCACCGCTGGAGCCCATCCTTGGTAAGCCACCCCATCGCCCAATTCATCACCAATGATGCTTCCCGAGTCCCCTAAGCCATACCTTCTCTTTCGAAGGATCCTCGCGAGTGCTTTCTGTGGGTTCTAGGCAAGAGAACACGCCCCTGATGCTATGTCTAGTGAGCACCAGCCACCTCCATCCACCAGTTCATGTAGCCAAGCACCACCGCCCATCTTTCGTCTCCCACAAGCCCCTGTGAGCAACGTCAGTGACCTCCTCTCCCTTCCGAGCTAGCCCTAGGGAACCAGGACCAACCCTAGGCTCGGGCGTTTCGCGCCTCTAGCAAGCCGCCACCGCTCTGGGTATACTCTGCCATGGAAGAAGGTCAGAGCTGGCCCCCTTTCTGCCCCTTTCACCCATGACCGTTCGATCTATGATGCACAGTCATGATTAACATGTGAGCATACCCCTTCTTTAGGCCAATCACAGCGCGCCACGCATATTACTTAACACAGTCAGTACCGACCCCACATGCCTGGGTGACGTGGCCAACCATGTGTGCGCCACGTCAGCGACGCATTAGCGCTGACCGAGTCCACCATGGGACTTTTGCAGAAAAACCCTGCGTTTCTCTGTTATCAACCCGCAGTCCATCGCCTTTGAGAAATGATTAGATTTGGGCCCTGTTTTTATCGGTTTAGCCCCTGAGCTTTCTGGGATATGAACCCGCAGTCCAAGCTATGTTTTTGCCCTAAAACCCTCGGCAGCTAGGTTTAAGTATGTTTAGGCCCTCATTTTTTTTACAAAACTAGCCCCTGGTACAGTTTATCTATCGTAGTTTTGCCCTTAGGAGCCCATTTTATGCATAACTTTCACATTTTAGCGATGCGTAGAATATTTTTGGCACAATGTTATCTTCTGTTTTTATGATATGATGTATTGTTTCTCATCTTTTGTTATTTGCTTGCATGCATGTGTGATTGGGAATGATTGTATGTTGCCGTGAACGTGTTTAGACGATGAACCGTTCGTTGGAGCCGAGGAGCAGCAGTCTGAAGGTTTTGAGCAGCAGCCACAAGATCAGTTTGAGGAAGGCAAGTATAACATGGACAACCTAATAACCTTTAATCACCACATGTGCATGTATCTAATTTGTATGCCCATAAGGATTATACGTTACTTACTCTTTAATCGATGTTTTACCTATGGGGATGCATGTTGGTTAAGTTTTGCTAGTTGCTGTGCTAACACATGTATCTTTTGTTAATAATTTGATTAATGGACTTATGCAATTTAATTGTGAGCTTGCTCCTCTGTGCTAAAGTTTGAGTGGTTCATGTCTCCTTAATAACTTGGTTTTTTAGCAACTTGGTTTAGGGGGCATGAGCAATGTGCATAGTGGTTTTACTCATAGCCACTCTCCATAAGGACTGGTTCACAAAGCGACAACCTAGGATAATAGTGCTACCACAAGACTGGGATGGCGCGGTCTTAGTTAACTAATTAGTTTGCTTTGGTTTGGGAGTAACTTACCTGCGAGGCAAGAGAGGAGGTGAGCTTCTGTGGTCATCACGCTACCTTAGGTTTAGTGTAATGCTGTTCTTTTCCCTTTGTGAGGTGGGCCCCACAGTTGCGGAACCTGAATCCTTAGCAGTTACACCTTACTAACGTGATCTTTGTAAAGGCCTCATAGTGTGTTTACTAGTCATCTCATCTAAGCCAATGTGATGAACTCCTATCGTAGCTCACGACTTGTGGGTAAAGATGTACAACCTCTCAAGAGTGTAAAACTGACATGTCAGCCGTGCTCACAGTTATGAGCAGCCCAGATCCTTTATGCTGATTAGTGGTTCATGGTTTGGTTTGGAAGTTGGTTTTGTTGCTAATAATGTTGACTAATGTCTTATGCAATGTATTCTGGGATAATGGTTTTGAACTCTCTTGTAATAATTAGTCATTAAATAAAACTTGACCAATTAAAAGCTCATGCATTCAGGTCAGCCAATCTTAGAGCCTCATGGTTTATGTTATGCTTGTTGAGTACGGCTGTGTACTGACACTTGTTGTTTTCTTTCTTTTGTTGGGTGGATACCCAACCGCTGTTCAGTTGATGAAGGTGCTGAGGAGTATGTTCAGGGATATGATGAGTTCTAGGCCTGCCAGTCTTCTAGTTGACGTCCCTGTGACGGCTCATTTTGCTATCGGTTACGCTTCTGCTATATGACTCTGTTATAAAGACTTGTGGTCTTGATGCAATAATGTGATGAAACGCTATGTAACGCTTTTAGTTTACCTTTATGCACGTTCCATGATGTAACTCTTGTCATAATATATGTGAGACATGTTCCTGTCACACATATGTTGTTCTGGTTCCGTAGGTTGAGAACTGGGTGAGACAAAGTGGTATCAGAGCCGTGTTGACCGCAGGGCGGTAGCCTAGATAGAAATGGTCGTATTTATGGATTTCACTTCTTTTGTCTCATTTGCTTATTTATAAATTTCTTTTTCCGAGTTTACCACATATATATGTTATCATTATGTTAAAATTTTTTCTTTACTCATTCTATCATATAGAACTGTTCTTTATCTTATTCTATCCTTTTTATAGATGGCCCGCACCCACACGACTGCCTGCAAGAGCACTAGTGTAGCCAGGCGCTTTAAACATCCGTTCCACCACAGCCCGAGCCTGAGGTCCAACCTGAGGTGGAGTCTGAGGAGTCCGAGGAGGAGTATGAGGAGGAGCACAAGGAGGAGGAGCCCTAGGTCCCTCTGCTGCCTGAGGAACAGGCGCAGCAGGAGAATCCCTGAGGATGACGACGTGGTAGAGATACCTCCGCCCCCTCAGCCGGAGCCTAAGGTGGTGGTGATACCCGACGACGAGCTCAAGGCTGGAGAGGGCGACGTCGCTGGAGATGCCCCTGCTGGCGCCGATGGTGCCAGAGTGGTGGCCCGCCCTTGTTGCAGTGGATCAACGTGAAGCACTTCTACAATGACTTGCACTTGAGCTTCCCCAAGATGCTCAATGACACTATCCAAGAGTAGGGCTACACTTGGAGATCAACTACAAGGTGGTGGAGAGTATGCACCCTGAGTTCCCTACCAGGTTCAGTGCGTCAACGTGCTTCATGGTGGATAACATGGTGCATGGAGGTTCCACCATGGCTGAGGAGCACTACTCGGTGTCGTATCACTCTACTCATGATGCAGCTATCAATGACGCGGCTCGACGGGCATATGGGGTCTTCTGTGAGGATCACCATTCTGCCTTCAGCCAGTCTGCTCGAGGCTACCTTCCTCGCCACAAGAGCGGTGAGACAAAGCAGCAGATCTCTTCCTTGGAGCATGAGGACAACGCTCAGTTGGCCTCACTGGTGGAGTTTACAGTGTGCATGAGCATCAAGCACAATGCTTTGCTAGGAGTGCATCGCAGTTTGCACCTGGAGTGTGAGTTCCTTCGAGCTCAACTATTGGGGGCAACACATGTGACACGCCTAGAGCTAGCACAGTCCCCAACACGCAAGAAGCCACACTACGATGAGCCTAGTGGCAGTACCACAGTGCTTCCTCACGACGACTAGTCAGCCCCACCGTTCTATCAGTTTGGGTCATTTGAGTCTTTTTTTTCGCTTTGATGTGTAGAGCGTGGTTAAGTTTCAAATGTTTGAATGCTTGGTTTATGAACAATGTTTGATTTGCTTCTTTGGTTGAGTGGTATATCCAGTCGTGGGGATTTGTCTACAGCAAGAACATGTTTAATGTTATCAATCTTAAAACAAAGTTAGTTCATTGGGTTAAAGATATCTATCTATTGCCCTTTCTACATTATTGTCAGCCTTTATCTCTTATGCATCATCATATAAAATGTGTGCTTATGGTATCTCTATTGACATGAGATGGTTAACACAAGGAGAAGTGGTGGTGCTGGTGGTGATAACCAGGAAAACTAAGGAGGAGGCAATCACATGCCCAACCCACCACCCATCACTATAAAGCAGTTGATCATGATTCAGACTCAGGTGTTGACAACTGTGAACACTGCTATGCAAGCACTTCAATAAGCTCAAGCTCAACCACCACCCTCCCTAGAGATAGGCGTGGGGATTTCATGAAGGGTCATCCGCTGACCATTTCACATGCTACCGAGCCACTACAAGCAGGTGACTGGCTTTGTGCAGTGGAACGCCAGTTAGATATTGCACAGTGCAATGATAGGGAGAGGGTCTTGTATGGCTCTAGACAATTGAGAGGTGCAGCACTCGATTGGTGGGAATCCTACAGAGTCCAGGACAGGGAGGCTTTCACTTGGGCATAGTTTAGGGAAAACTTCCGCAACCATCATGTGCCTGCAGGGTTGATGAAAATGAAGAAAAAAGAATTTCTCTCCTTAAAGCAAGGTAGCATGTCAGTGACTGAAGACAGGGACAAGTTTCTACAGCTTGCACGATACGCTACTGCAGAGGTGGCTGGTGATAGGGACAAGCAAGAGTATTTCATGGAAGGGTTGAATGATGAACTTTAGTACCAATTGATGAATCATACATTTCCTACCTTTCATCACTTGGTGGATAGGACAGTTTTCACTGAGAGGAAGCGCTAAGATATGGAGGACAGGAAGAGGAAGTTCACCAACCATCCTGTTAGCTGTAACACTCGTCCCAACTACCCCCAGGGCTAGAGTTCTCAACAACAAGGGTATCAGCAGCGTACCCTGGGACAGCAATGGTACCAGCAGCAGCAGCACAGTCAGGGCTAGCAGATGGGCCAGGGACAACGCTACTAGAACCAGCCTTCCCGTGCTGCCTATCCAGGTCAACGTCATGTGCAATCCAACCCTCCTGCAGCAAACCAAGCTCCTAGCTCCAATTCATAGGCATTGCTACAAGTGTGGTGATCCGGGACATTATGCTAATGTCTGCCCCCAAAAGATGCGATCAAATCAACAGGGTCAGCAGCAGGGCCAGAGGCAGAACCCATCACAACAGCCGCATGGGCACCCCAATCAGCAGGCCAAGGCGCCGTGGCAAGGAAAGGTGAACCATGTGATGGCTGAGACTGCAACCGAGGCTCCTAACATCGTGCTTGGTACGTTCCTTGTCAACTCCCATCTTGCTACAATAATTTTTGATACTGGAGCAACGCATTCATTCATTACCAAGCCCTATGCTGAACAACATCATTTACCAACTAGCACTATGAAAAGGGATATGGTGGTTACTTCCCCAGGAGGGAATTTGAGAACCAACACTCTTTTTCCCAGGGTTAAAGTTAGCATAAGGGGGGTAGAATTCTGTACCAACTTGATAGTTGTTGACTAAACGGGTATAGATGTTATTCTGGGTATGGAGACTCTTACCAAATGGGGTGTCAGAATTGATTGCACTCAACGGAGAGTTCTCTTGGTGGCCCCAAGTGGACAGGAAGTGGAGATTAGTGCATCAGAGCCTTCTAGGTTTTTGCATCAGATGGAGGCTAAGCACCATGGCATATGTGTTGTGTGTGATTACCCTGATGTTTCTCCAAATGAGTTGCCAGGTATGCCACCTGACCGAGAATTTGAATTTTTATAGAACTTTTACCTGGTACAGCACCAATAGCAAAGAGGCAATATAGGGTGGCACCTAAAGAACAAGAATTAATAAAGAAAAACATAGATGAGCTATTAGAAAAAGGGTACATCCGGCCTAGTTCTTCACCTTGGGCCTTTCTAGTTTTGTTTGCCGATAAAAAAGATGGGTCAAGAAGGTTGTGTGTGGATTATAGATCTTTGAATGATGTCACTATTAAGAATAAATATCGTCTACCCCAGATACATGATTTGTTTGATCAGTTCCAAGGTGCATGTGTGTTCTCAATGATAGATTTAAGATCTGGTTACCATCAAATGAAGATTCGTCCTTCTGATATTCTAAAGACTGCTTTCATTACCAAGTTTGGGTTATATGAGTATACCGTGATGTCTTTTGGCTTGACAAATGCTCTTTCTTATTTCATGAATCTTATGAACAAAGTGTTTTTGGAATACCTTGACAAGTTTGCGGTGGTGTTTATTGATGATATCTTGATCTACTCCAAGACGGAAGAAGAACATGAAGGACACTTGGGACTAGTTTTGCAGAAGCTAAGAGAACATAAGTTGTATGCAAAGTTGAGCAAGCGTGAGTTTTGGATTGATCAAGTGCCTTTCTTGGGACACATCGTTTCAAAAGGTGGAATCATGGTGGATCCAAGCAAAGTTAGCAGTGTTATGGATTGGAAACAACCAAAGGTTGTGAAAGAGGTTCGTGGATTCCTGGGTTTGGTAGGATATTACATGAGGTACATTGAGAATTTCTCCAAGATTGCAAAGCCGATAACATCATTGCTTGAGAAAGGTGCTGAATTTATGTGGACGAAGGAGAGGCAAGCCTCATTTGATGAATTAAAGAAGAGACTCACTACAGCCCCAGTGCTTACCCTACCAGATCCAACAAAAAGTTCATGGCTTCAAAGGAAGGATTGGGATGTGTATTGATGCATGAAGGTAAAGTGATTGCTTATGCCTCACGACAATTGAGAAAGCATGAGGTAAACTATCCTACACATGATTTGGAGTTAGCAGCTGTTGTGCATGCTTTGAAAATTTGGAGGCATTATTTGTTTAGGAATCGATGTGAGATATACACTGATCATAAGAGTCTCAAATATATTTTCACCCAGAGTGTGTTGAATATGAGGCAGAGGAGATGGTTGGAATTGATCAAGGATTATGATCTAGAGATACACTATCATCCTGGTGAAGCCAACGTTGTAGGTTATGCTCTGAGTAGAAAGAGTTATGTTATTATCGCAGTCGCTTTCCAAATGCCACCTGAGTTGTGTGAAGAATTTGAGAGCTTGAGTTTGGGTTTTGTACATCACACCACCACAGCAACCTTCAAAGCAGAGCCTACTCTTGAGCAAGAAATAAGAAAACACCAGCTGAAAGATGAGAAGATTCTAGAGATCCGTGAGCAGATCAAGGTGGGCAAGGCACCACACTTTCGTGAGGATGAGCAAGGTACTGTATGGTACAAGAACCATATCTGTGTGCCTGATGTGGATAGTATAAGGAAGTTGATACTTAGTGAAGCTCATGATACGGCTTATTCCATTCACCCTGGAAGTACAAAGATGTATTATGATTTGAAAGAGATATTTTGGTGGTATGGAATGAAACGAACAGTAGCAAAATATGTTGCCGTTTATTATACCTGTCAACATGTGAAGGCAGAATATTAGAGACCTGCAGGTTTGTTGCAACCCGTGAAGATTCCGGAGTGGAAGTGGGAAGAAATAAGTATGGATTTCATAGTGGGACTACCTCAAACTTAGAAGGGTTATAATTCAATTTGGGTAGTTGTGGATCGCTTGACCAAGGTTGCTCACTTCAAACTTGTTAATACTACCTATTTCGGTGCAAGATTGGCAGAGTTGTACATATCTAGAATTGTTTGCTTGCATGGTGTGCCTAAGAGGATTATCTCCGACAGAGGTTCACAGTTGACATCTCGTTTTTGGGAGCAGTTGCATGATTCATTGGATACGAAGCTCCGGTTCAGTACAGCTTACCATCCACAGACCAATGGCCAGACAGAAAGAACCAATCATATTTTGGAAGATATGTTGCGAGCATGGGCTATTCAGTATGGGACTAGTTGGGATAAGAGTCTACCGTATGTCGAATTCTCTTATCATAATAGTTACCAAGCCAATTTGAAGAAGTCACCGTTTGAGGCACTATATGGTAGGAGGTGCATGACTCCTTTGTTTTGGAAACAAACGGGTGAGAAGCAAGTATTTAGACCTGACGTCATCAAGGATGCAGAATAACAAGTGAAAATGGTACGAGAAAACTTGAGGGTTGCTCAATCTAGACAGAAAATCTATGATGTGAGACATAGGGATTTGACCTTTAAGGTGGATGACTTTATGTATTTGAAAGTGTCACCTATGAGAGGAATCCGTAGGTTTAACATAAAAGGAAAGTTTGCACTGAGATGTATTGGTCCATTTAAGGTGTTGCAAAGGAAAGGAGAAGTGGCCTATAGGTTGGAATTGCCATCGAGCCTATCTGGTATACATGATGTGTTCCATGTGTCCTAGTTGAAGAAGTGCTTGAGACTACCAAAGGAACAAACACCACTGGAAGGTTTGGATGTACAAGTGGACCTATCACTAGGAATAAGAGGATCAAAATGTGCAGAGTGCATTGGAAGCATCACATAAAGGATGAGGCTACATGGGAATGGGAGGAAGAGTTGAGAGCAGCTTATCTTGATCTCTTTGCTAACCAACCTATGTGAATCTTGGGGGCAAGATTCCTGTTAAGGGGGGTAGGTTTGTAACACGCTAATTCTAATTTCAGCATTTTATAATAAATTCCAAGCAATTTATTTAATTTTCTATGGCTTATGTGTTTAGTATGCACTTATCATGATTTATCTAAATTAAATAAAACAATAAAAGCTAATAAAGGTCTAACTATCCTGTGCATACATGCTGGTGCATTATTTCTTGTTTGTATGAATTAAGGATTCAATTTCAAATTTATTTGAATTGATAGAACTATTGCTCTCTCATTCAAAAGAATTACAAACTAGAAAAGAAAAAGGAAAAAAGGGGAAGAGCAGCCTAGGCCGCCAGCACAAGCCAGCAGCCCAACCCAGCTCACTCCACCCTCACCCGCCTGGGCCTAAGGCCGGCCAAGCCAGCCCAAACCGCATAGCCCTCTCTCTCTCTCTCTGCGTGCCACTGACCAGTGGGCCACGCCCCCTCTCTCTGACCAGTGGGACCCGCATGTCAGCGGCACCTCCTACCTACCGCCGGGGATCCCGCGTGCTTTCCCCTCACTGTTCATCCACGTCGGCAACCATGGGATGGAAACTCTCCCTGAATCTTCGCGCCACGCCCCTTCCTTAAACCCTCCATCAATCCCTAGAGTCTCACAGCCATTCCTCCCTTCCTTCACTGTGCCGATGGGAGCTTTCAAAGCCACAGCCGCCACCTCCACGTCCGCGACGTTCTAGCTCTCGCAAACCCTATAAAACCTGACCCTGAGGCTCACCTCCACTCCCATTGCCACTCCATCGCTTCAATTGCCCTCTTGTTCATCATCGCCCGCACAATCTGCCACCGGAGCCCATCCATGGTAACCCGCCCCACCGCCCGATTCATCGCCAGTGATGCTTCTCCGATCCCCTAAGCCCCACCTTCTCTTCCTCAGGATCCTCGCGAATGCTTTCCGCGGGTTCTGGGCGAGAGAACATGCCCCCGACGCTCTGTCCTTGAGCACCAGCCACCTATGTCCATCGGTTCACATCGCCAAGCATCGCCGCCCATCATTCGTCTTCCGCAAGCCCCTGGTGAGCTCCGTCGTGACTTCCTCTCCCTTCTGAGCTAGCCCTAGGGCACTAGGACTGACCCTAGGCTCCGGCATTCGCGAGTCTGGCGAGCCACCACTGCTCTGGGCGGACTCCGCCACGGAGGAAGGTCACCGTTGGCCCCCTTTCTGCCCCTTTCACCTGTTACCGTTCGATCTGTGATGCACGGTCACGATTAAAACGTGAGCATACCCCTTCTTTGGCCAATCGCAGCGAGCCACGCGTGTCACTTAACACAGTCAGCACCGGCCCCACATGCCAGGATGATGTGGCCAGCGACTTGTGTGCCACGTTAGCGACGCGTCAGCGCTGACTGAGTCCACCATAGGACTTTTGCAGAAAAGCCCCTTGTTTTTTTGTTATCAACCCGCAGTCCGTCGCCTTTGAGAAATAATTAGATTTAGGCCCTGGTTTTATCAGTTTAGCCCCTGAGCTTTTCGGGATTTGAACCCGCAGTCCAAGCTCTAGAGTTTTTGCCCTAAAACCCTCGGCGGCTAGGTTTAAGTATGTTTAGGCCCTCAGGTTTTTTTCAAAACTAGGCCCTATTTACTTTGTTTATCGCAGTTTTGCCCTTAGGAGCCCATTCTATGCATAACTTTCACGTTTTAGCTCCGTTTTGTGTGATTCTTGTGCTCACGTGATCGTAGCAATGCATAGAATGTTTTTAGCATAGTGTCATCTTCTGTTTTCATGATATGATGTACTGTTTCTAATTTTTTGCTGTTTGTTTGCATGCATGTGTTATTGGGAATGCTTGTATGTTGCCGTGAACGTGTTTAGACGGTGAACCGTTTGTTGGAGCCAAGGAGCAGCAGTTTGAAGGTTTTGAGCAGCAGCCACAAGATCAGTTTGAGGAAGGCAAGTATAACGTGGACAACCTAATAACGTTTAATCACCATATGTGCATGTGTCTAATTTGTTTGCCCATAAGGATTATACGTTAGCTACTCTTTAATCGATGTTTTACCTATGGGGATGCATGTTAGTTAAGTTTTGCTAGTTGTTGTGCTAACACATGTATCTTTTGTTAATAATTAGATTAATGGACTTACGCAATTTCATTGTGAGCTTGACCCTTTGTGCTGAAGCTTGAGTGGTTCATGTCTCTATAATAACTTGGTTTTTTAGCAACTTGGTTTAAGGGGCATGAGCAATGTGCTTAGTGGTTTTGCTCATAGCCACTCTCCATAAGGACTGGTTCGCAAAGTGACAACCTAGGATAACAGTGCTACCACAAGACTAGGATGGGGTGGTGTTGGTTAACGAAATAGTTTTCTTTGGTTCGGGAGTAACTTACCTGCACGGCAAGAGGGAAGGTGAGCTTCTGTGGTCCTCACGCTACCTTAGATTGAGTGTGATGCTGTTCTTCTCCCTTTGTGAGGTGGGCCCCACAGTTGTGGAACCTGAACCGTTAGCGGTTACACCTTACCATTGTGATCTTTGTAAAGACATCGTAGTGTGCTTGCTAGTCATCTCATCTAAGGCAATGTGATGAACTCCTAGCGTAGCTCACAACTTGTGGGTAAAGATGTACAACCTCTTGGGAGTGTAAAACAGACATGTCAGCCATGCTCATGGTTACGAGCAGCCCAGATCCTTTATGCTGATTAGTGGTTCTTAGTTTGGTTTGGAAGTTGGTTTTGTTGCTAATAATGTTGACTAATGTCTTATGCAATATCTTCTGGGATAATGGTTTTGAACTCACTTGTAGTAATTAGTCGTTAAATAAAACTTGACCAATTAAAAGCTCACACATTCAGGTCAGCCAACCTCAGAGCCTCATGGTTTATGTTATGCTTGTTGAGTACGGCTGTGTACTCACGCTTGTTGTTTTCTTTCTTTTGTTGGGTACCACCCGCTATTCAGTTGATGAAGGTGCTGAGGATTATGTTCAGGGATATGATGAGTTCTAGGCCTACTAGTCTTCCAGTTGACGTCCTTGTGGCGGCTCGTTTTGCTATCATTTATGCTTTTGCTATATGAAGACTTGTGGTCTTGATGTAATAATGTGATGAAATGCTATGTAACATTTTTATTTTACCTTTATGCATGTTCTGTGATGTCACTCTTGTCATAATATATGTGAGACATGTTCCTGGCACACATATGTTGTTTCAGTTCCGTTGGTTGAGAATTGGGCGTGACAGTAGAACCTAATGAATTTTGTGTCGAGTCGTCTCTCTTCTAGCCCTTCCTGATTTATTACAGCTGTAAGCCAGAGTAGGTCCTCTCTCATTTGATGTATCTATTGTGGGAAGATGTATGCTGGTTGAGAGGTCCTTTCAAAGTGTCAAGTCTCTTTGGGTAGCCAAGATACATTCCCAAAGCCCATGAACAACTCGTCAACGAATGAGAATGGAGGGACTGACGGAGGGTTTGTCATAGAGGCACCGAACCTCTCAGTGTCTTGCGATGTGCTTGGTTCAGGGATGTCCTCAATTCTGAGGGTTTGATGGGATAGTGGAGCTAGTGGTTGAGTGTTCTGGCCTTCTTTAGAGGAGCTGAGCTCAGGTGGATCTTGTGGTTGTGAGCATGGCTTCTCAATCTTACTGCCATCAGAGGATTTTTCGATTTGCTTGTTAAGAACTCTTCATCCTTCTAGGGCAATTAAGTGAGAGAAAGATCCTCTTTAGGCTAAGTCTAGACAGAGTCCTACGCCTGGTGAAAGGCCTTGGACAAAGTGCTGCAAGAGCATGGACACTCCTGTATCGCCAAGTCTAGACCGGATGCGGCCAGACTAGTGAAACGTGACTAGGCTACGGCTAAGTCCTCGTTGCTTCCTTGTCAAAAGTTGAGAACTTCACATTGGAGGTCAATGACTCGATGTTGTGGGAAGATGTGTAGACAGAACTTGATTTTGAGTCTTTCCCAACTCCCCTCTACTGCACCAACTGCTCTGCTATACTAGGTTTTCACTGCTCCCTAAGTGAAAACAGAAAAAGCAACCATCGCAGAGTTTCTCCAAGCATGCCTGAGATTGTGATACAGCTGCACAGCTACTCAAATTCTTGGAGGTGTGTTTAGGGACTCTCTGATTTTGATCCCACAAAAGACTGATCCCGAACCATGGCTATCAAGCTGGGACATAGCTGATAGCCATCGGTGATAATGGGTGTGGATGGTGGTGGAGGCTCCATAAAATCGCCTTCGGAGCAGATAACTCACAGATAGGCATGAGATCCATTGGGTGGTATGGTGGAATGATGGTGGTGGTATAGTGGGAGATAGGATGGCCTTGGTTCTGTGTTAAAATAGCTACCGTTTCCAGGCAAAGGCGCCAGAAAAGCTTGTTGGCTTTCCTTGGCCTACTAGATATAACTCCGCAAGCACACAGAAAATGTGTTGTAGCCTTTAACCCAGGAGTATTCTGGGGTATCGAATCCACGAGGAATGAGGAGCATGATAACACACAACACAACTAACCGAACTAGTGAAGCAAGTGATGTAGAGGATAAAAGACAGAGATGCAGGTTCTCAACAGATGTTAGATCACTTTACTATACTAAGCATGCATAGAACTATACTTGCCATGTGAACATAGACACCAAAGCTATAGCACCACCGCTAGGCACCAGAGTGCTGAATACCCAGCTGAGAAAGGCAAGCTCTATAGGATTTGGCTATGTCATCAGTGCGTCTATCTGAACATACGGGATTGGAATACTTAGAACACAAAAGCTGTCACCTAATGTGTCTACCAACCAAAGCTGCATGGGATAGCCGACCAACCAAAGTAAACTCTAAGCACAACGCCGTCGTGTATACTTGATGAGTTCACTACTAAACTAGTAATGAGCCAGAAGAGTAAGCAACACTATATAGCCAACGCTATAAGCATGCACAAGGTTCCCATAAATGGACAAGCATAAAACTAAGTATGAAAGTAAAGTAAGAATGAAATAACAAAGGTAGAGGATAAGGAGCTTTACTCAATCCTGTAATCGAATATCCTTCCTCTGAGAATACAAGTCTGGGAGAGAAAAGAATTCCTACTCCCTTACTCTTCTCCTCACTACTCTCCTTGATACAAGAGGCACTCTCTCTACAAGCTAAGGGATAACTTCACTTCTCCAACACTATACACTTCACACTCTCAAGTACTACTCTACCTCTACACCACCATACTTACAAGTGAACACCTCGGGGGTATTTATAGCTGTCCAAAGGTCGGTTTTGGAGGTTAAGTCAGTGGCTGAGGGATAGGTGGCAGACCGGGTGGCATCCATATGGCTGAGCGGCCTGGCTTGTAGGTCGGGCGGCCTGGTCCAAAGCTGGTGGTGCTTGGTTCCACCGACTTTGCCATCCAATGCTTTTGGTCACTTGGGTAAGGCAGTTGATAGTTAAAACAATGTGCTTTTGCATCTATCATTGTATTTACCTTGTGTTTCTTCCTTAGCCATCAGATGACACTCTCCTGGATTGTTGACTTAGCCAATCCGTGGGCTGGATCGGTGTGGTGGTCACCTTCTAGGGGTGTTTGGTGTTGATCTCTTGGATTCTAACGTGGAGTTGTGTTTGACCTGTTGTCTCTTGCATGCTGTTCGAAGGACATGGTAATTGGAGCAAATCATAGGCCGGGAGGCCAATGAGGTGGGTTGGGCGGCCTAGGACTTAGCCCTGGTGGCCAGTCCTTAGTGTGGAGAGGTAAAGGGAGGCTGGGCGGCTAGGGTTTTGTCACCCCTTGTCCACTCCTCCATTGTTGTACTTGTTTACCATGTTTTGTATGTATTTGCATCGCTTCCTATGTTCCTGTAAGATCTTTGTACACAACTCGTGGAACCGGTTAGAATATATGAACTTTGTATAAAAAAAACACCCTTGAAACATGAAAAGTTGGTGGCCAAAATAGGTTAAAACGACCGCCAACACTCCACACTCGAGAGGGTTTCGCAAGACTTACAGCCACACTTGTTCACAAATGGCGTGCTCGCAGGCATGAGTAAAGACAATAGGCCTAAGCAAAGATGCTACGGAAGCTCTAGCTATGCCGGGATGTGTCTATCAGCTCTTGTGGTGGTTGGGCTCTCAAATGTGTGTATGTGGCTCTTTAGATGGATCAAGCTGGTGCCTCAACACTTGTGTTATCTCAGAAGTCTCCAACCACATTGTGGAGGCCGGTCAAGGGGCTATTTATAGCCAAGCCTCAAAACTAGCCCTTGGAAGCAACTTGATCTACATTTCCTGTGACCATCGGACTGTCCTATGGTGAGACCATCAGACCGTCTAATGCGTACTCCCAACTAGACGTTGGAGTTGACCGTTGGAGCTTTTAGCCAACCATTAAGACCATCGGACCATCCAATGGTGACACCATCGGACCACCCGATGTGTGTATTTGGCTCGCGGTCTTGAATTTGACTCTAGTGTCTAACTAGTCTGATGGTATCGTCCGATGGTACCATCCGATGCATTGAAACTCCAGGACTTGCTCTTCTTCTCTTCTGCCTAGCTGGTCTGATGGTGCCGTCCGATGGTACTGTCTGATGATCCTTTTTCTTCCTGATTTCATTCTTTTCTCCATCTTTTTGCTTTTTTCTTTGATGTGTTTGTTCCCCTCACCTTCTACTTGCACCCTAGGACTTTAGACAAGTATTCTCACATGCAAATTAGTCCAATGGCACGTGTTGTCACTTCAACCACCAAAATCACATTAGGGAACTAAGCACAAGGCTTAGAGCCCATTTTCCTTACAATCTCCCCCTTTTTGGTGATTGATGACAACACGACCAAGCAACCAGCAAAAGATACCAATTGAAAAACAATACGATGCTACTAGGATGCAATGCAAAGGCAAGATTAAGGGATACTAATTGAAATATGCAATGATACCAATTGACATTTAATTCCACCAAAGATTGGAAGAATTTGCTCATGTCTTGCCCTTGCCATGATCTTGTCCCTTCTTGTGGTCAATGGACATAAGGCTCCCCCTTACTCCAATGCCACTTCCCTCTTTTTCTTGAACCATTGCCTTGATCTTGATCTTTATTTCTCCCATTGTTCTTGATCATACAGCAAGCCCCTTTGGTCCTTTTTTTATCTTGCCTTCCCTGTTCATGTTCAACTCCTTGCATGCTTGCTTGGGTCCTCAAATTGTCACCCTTTGGAATCAAACACCGAAATGGAAAGCACTAAAAGCATAAGGGAGAGACCCACAGACTATGATCCTAAAGATAGGAAGTCGAATGGACCACAATATATGAGACTCACATAACATAGTCTAACTCCCCCTAAAAGTGTGCATACATAAGATGGTAGACAAACCATATATGCACAACTAGCCAATCAAGACACAAGGGAGCTTAAACTATATTATTAAATGATTGAAATGTACACCAATGGAAGGTGTTACCAAGTTGAAGCCCATTTTCCTTACCTTTATGTATACCTCCGCGGACATCGGTGAGACTACACACATGATAAGCCTAAAAATATTGTTAGTCTCAAAGTAACGCAAACCATAGGATAGGCTCCCCTCAAAGTGTGCATAAAAGCTTTGATTTGCTTGTGAGAGACATGCACTAGACATTCAAGTCCAATTGAGGATCTCACCCTATGATTTGGACTTTGGCACAAAAGATAGGAAATAAAACTAGTGCCAAACAACTACCTAAACTAAGAAACCATGTGGGTTGCTCATGGGTTAGAGTGAAGCACAAGCAACCCACCATAAGATAGCGGAGGCATGCATTACTTGAATTTAAATATGCATATGCAAAACCTTGGTAGGAAATGGCAACTAGGTGCTAAAGAAAGTACCAATTGAAAACAAATCTAGTTACCACACACATGGAGGACTTGGGTTTGAGATTAGCTTCAGCACTTGGCTTTCTAACTTGTGACCTTATATCCAAATGTAGCCAAGTCTCCAAGTCCTCTTTTACCCTTCTGGTTTTACGATGCCTTGGGAGTGACGGTCTTCTTTTGTTTTCCCTTTCTCATCTTGGCCTCCCCTTTGTTCTTCAACCTACACATGTTGGACTTGTGGCCTTCTTTATTGCAAAGGAGGCTGTGTCACGGTTTGACTCTCGTCAAGCTTCTTCATCACCTTGGGGCGGTTATCTTGAGTAGGTTGGGTTTGCTCCCTTTGACCTTGTAGCCTTGCCACATCCTTCAAGAGCCGATACACCTCTTGCTTAAGCACCTCATTTTCCATGGCAACCTCCTCTCTGCAAGTTTATTCATACCAACTAACAAATGGCTTGCAAAGGGGTGAGTGAGGTTTATCAATTCAATCAAAGCAAGAGGTAGAAGCATCAATTTTAGACTTTTTAAAAGAAGACGTGGATGCATGAGTTGAAGTAGCTTTTAGTTCAAGAGCCTCAGTTTTCTTAGTTAGCTGATCATTATGGTCAACAACCATATCAAACTTAAGCACCAATTCTTCATAATTGGTTGATGAGCTAGCCAATTGAGCTTTAAGACTCTTGTTTTTGCATCTTAAATCGTCTATAGCTACTTGTTGCTCACAGACAAGGGAAACAAGCTCATCTCATGAGGGGCATCCTCATCACTTACATCACTTTCATTTTTACCTTTGGCCATGAGGCATATGTGCGATGCAGAGGATGATTTGCGTGAAGTGGACTTGTGAGAGTGCTTCTTATGACGATCTTCATCACTTGAAACATCAACCCACTCACCAATGCATGTGAGCGCCTTGTGCCTCTTTATTCTCTCTTTTTCCTTCTTCTTGAGCTTGTGCCTCTTCTTCTTTTCCTCCTTGGCAATTCATGGACATGAGTCCATGAAGTGACCCTTCTCACCACATTCGTAACAACCACCTTTCCTTTCCTTTCTTTCTTCCTTTGGCAGTTGTACTCAATGTCCTCAATGGTGATTGGGATGCCCTTGGAGTTGAGCTTCTTCAATGCTTTGTCCATCCTCTTGATCAACATTACAATCTTTTCATCATCAGAGGAGGAGAAGCATTGGGCTTGATCGTCTTCATCACTATCTTCTTCTTCTTCACTTGAGCTTGAGCTTGTCTCTTTCTTGCTCTTGCCCTTCTTCATCTTTTCTTTTCACCATGAATAGTGAGTGCAAGTGACTTGGATGAAGAGGTGTCTTGGCCAATCCCTTAGTACTTCTCAAATGTAAACCTTGCCAAGAACCTTGGTGGGCGTCATGGTGCTCATGTCTTGATTGAGAAGATAGGTGATGATACTTGCATATTTTTCATGTGGAAGCACTTTGATGATCTTCCTTGAGATATTGGCATCGCTTAGCTTGGTGTCACCTATTGAATTGAACTCATTGATAATAACATTTAGTTGTGAGTACATGTCATTAGCTAATTCATTAGGAAGCATTCTAAAAGAATTTAAAGCACTTCTAACCAAGGCAAGCTTTTTCTCCATGACGTCACTAGTGATGATGTAGGGCTTTGCTCTCATGTAGTCCTCAAAGGAATACGGCGTCGCCCATGCAAGGGTGGAGGATGCAAAGTGACTTATGCGAAAGTCAAGAAACCCCAGTCGTGTCTCTGAATATCGCCAGTACACACCCATACGAGCCATTCTCTTATGTACTCTTGGACTACGGCCAGGATTGTCGGGACTATTGGGGTCTTCTAAGTCCTTCTTGGCAGAGCTTCCCCGCTGTCTCCACAATGAAAAGCTTTTGGCCAATGTGCCGAGGGCCTTCCTCCCTTTCACAAGCAAGATGGCAGCCACTCCACACTCTTGAGGGTCTTACAAGACATACAACCGCACTTGTACACAAATGACGTGCTCGTAGGCACGAGTAAAGACAATAGGCCTAAGCAAAGATGCTATGGAAGCTCTAGCTATGCCGGGATGTGTATATTAGCTCTTGTGGTGGTTGGGCTCTGAAATGTGTGTATGTGGCTCTTTGGATTGATCAAGCTAATTCCTTAACACTTGTGTTAGCTCAGGAGTCTCCAACCACATTATGGAGGTCGGCCAAGGGGGTATTTATAGCCCAAGGCTCAAAACTAGATGTTGGAAGCAACTTGATTTGCGTTTCCTGCTACCATCGGACCATCCTATGGTGAGACCATTGGACAGTTTGATGCGTACTCCCAACTAGCCATTGGAGTCGACCGTTGGAGCTTTTAGCCAACCGTTGAGACCATCGGACCGTCTGATTGTGACACCATAGGGACCGTCTGATGTGTGTATTTGGCTCGCAATCTTGAATTTGAGTCTGTAGTCTAACTGGTCCGATGGTATCATCTGATGGCACCGTCCAATGGTATCGTCCGATGCATTGAAACACTGGGACCTGCTCCTCTTCCCTTCTACCTATCTAGTCCAATGGTGCCGTCCGACGGTACTGTCCAATGATCCTTTTTCTTCCTGATTTGGGCTTTTCTCCATCTTTTTGCTTTGTTCTTTGGAGTGTTTGTTCCCCCACACCTTCTACTTGCACCCTGGGACTTTGTACAAGTATTCTCACATGCAAATTAGTCCAATGGCATGTGTTGTCACTTCAACCACTAAAATCACATTAGGGAACAAAGCACAAGTCTTACAGCCCGTTTTCGTAACAATAGTAAATCGATAGCATGCAAGATAAATGCAAGACACCAAGCAGCGCAAGCGCAATCTACTAGAGAAAACATTGAGACAAATCAGTAGCATGGGGATAACTAGCGAATATTCACCAACCTTGAAGCTTGGTAGGAGATTCATCGGGGTAACTAGCTGACCTTGCCATAAAAAACGCTTCAGTACAAGGTCCGCCATGGTTCTGGCAAGTGCTTCACTGCCCTAACCGACCCGGGCGACTCTGCTACAGCAGCATGATGCTTAACTGGAGAGATTAACCCTAGGAGCCATGGGTGGTGATGCGCCGAGAATTGAGGTGACAAAACACCACTCTTAGGGAACTATGTTTGCGTGCTTTATTATGAACAAAGGGTTACATATTTATAGTCTGGAGGCTTGGCCCTCAAGGTAAGCCCTTTCATAGAGATAGATTCAGACTCTTTCCTAAACTAATAGATTATAACCCAATAGTAATTCTAGGACTCAATTATAAGATAACATGATCTAGACCCTTCCTTCCATCAGTCTAGATCTTCATAAAGCTTCTAAATATCAGCCAAAACTTGCCGTATAATCCTAGCAGATTCTGGTCGTCCTATTATTTTGGCGATTCCTGTCGACTCCAAACATATTTGGATGTGATTCCAATTGCATTGGAAAGCTTATCTCCTTAGATTTCCATCCATATGTAGAACACCCCAAACGGAGTTTGTATGTGGCCTGGGCTCCCATTTTTGTACAGCCTATCCCTGCAGTATGAACCAGTCTCGCGAATAAACTAGTCTTTAACATGGATTGGGCTTGTGACTTCATCTCGACTCTGGCCTTCGGCACACACTTATCATTATATTTGGTCAAACATAAGATATAATCTTGGCCAAGTGATTTCCTTCGTCATGGTCTTCTACTGGCATTTTGGCCCGACTAGACTGGATCAAAATATGGCGGCAACACATGCCCCCATGTTTGGCCAAATATATCATAATCTTCTTATGCATCATCTGCAAAACATGCAACAAGGATCAACTCTTTGACTTGTCTTCCCATGTTTCTGATTTTGCCTCTCGAGCTGATGGATTGGCTCTGCATTAGCTGACAATGTCAGGTCCTCAACTTAAATCCTTAAGCATCATGATTTTTTTCATGGTCGATTACTTGAACCGGCCTCATGTCTTCTTATGGGATTGCTTTTGTGCTTCATTGGTTTAATATTTTTTTTGCCTTGACCTTCTGTTTTGTATTGAGATTGGCCGATGACTTGCGATTGTGGACGGCAGTCATGCCACTTGTACTTTGCTTCTCAGCCATTCAGCAGATGGCAATTCTCCTGACAGGTAGCAGCCGACTGTTGATGGTCATAATCTCACAATACCAACCATCAATTATCCACCAAATGAAGCGAAACTTGTGAAATAACTGGACTAATCCTTGCTACTAATGAGTTTCACAAGATGTACATGAATATTTGGATGTAGGTACCAAAATGCACAGAAAATGGTTGCAAACATGTCAGGAACTGAAGGTAAGCATCAATGGTGAGAAAGGGGTGACCGCCCGGCCACCTTCCCGGATTTTCAGTGGCCACCCAGTCACTTTCTAGGGACACCAGTGGTCGTCCGACCATATGGCTGGGTTGCCCGGCCATGTGGCCTAGTCGCCCGACCATTAATCCAAGCCCAATTGCCACATCTTCAATCCGACATGCAAAGAAACACAATGATAAGTAAATCCAACCATTAAACCAAGCATCCAATGTAGGGTGGAAGACCACCAACACATGGATTGGTGATGTCATCAATCAGAGGGAGGCAACATGTACCCAACCAGAGGAAAACACGTGGCTGCCTGGCCACCCTTCGGAGGCATTTTGCACGTGCACCAACTGCTTCAACTGTCAACCGATGTGGGGGAGCGATATCAACCATTGGATCAACTAAGTTGGTAAAAAGGGTGGCTATCCAACCCTTGATCACACCCAAGTGTGGCTGGCCGGCCACTGACTTTTCCCCCAACCGACCTAAGTGTACCTAGAAATACCCTCCTCACTCTCTAGACTATAAATAGGCCCCGAGAGCTCATTTGCAAAGTTGTGGAGAAGTTGAGAGAGTACATTCTACCTTAGAGAGTACCACTTCCACATCTTAATAGTTAGGATAGTCTTGGGAGTTAGAGTGGGTCAAGCTTTGCCTCAGAGTTCTCAGAGATAGCTTCGAGTCTGTGGTAAAGTCGCCTTGTATCTTTGTACTTTTACTATTTCTAGTATAATATATTCTACTTTACTTTATCTCTATCCCTTGCAAGTGTGGTTTACCTTTCTTTGCATACTTGCTTGGCTTAGAGTGTGATTGCCTTAGTCATTCAAGTCTTGTTATTCTTGCTGGTGCGATAATCCAACCTATACGCCAGGCTCTAGTTAGGTCCTCTTCTCTAATCAAGGATGATCTATTGTTACTCAAGCTTGTCTTGAGTATGTTTATAGCGTGCCATCCTCTTCACGCAGATTTGCTTGGTAGCCCCACTCGGTGACAGTGTGTGGTGTGCTTGTGTAGTCCAGGCACGTCGTCCGGGAGGCCCGTAGGCATTAGCTGGGTTCTCTTTCGGTGGCCAACTATCTACCCCCCTGGCTCCTCGAGGACACTAGAACTTCGCTCGACGCAAGACCCTGACTTGTTACTTGAGTTTCTTTAGTAGTCACGACATAGTCTTTGCAGCCAAATAGAATAGAGTTTGGGAACTTTATCTCACTCATTGTCCTCTCAGGCACCTATCTTTATTTGGCTTACCCCTGTCTAGCTACTAGCTGGTTTATTTATTTAAGTTTACTGAGCTCTGGATTTGAGTTTATCCAATTACACTCTCTTGCCTGCCCCATCCCTGTGGAAATTTATGATACCTTGGAATACTCTGGGTGAAAGGCTACAGCGGTCTTCGTGCGCTTGCAGAGTAAAATCTGTTTAGGCTAAGAGACGCCAACACTGACCGCAGGCCGCAATGCGGTCACAACATCGACCAACTCATGGTGCACCACATCTTCTGGAAAAGAATGAAATCTTACATGCATCGGGAACAATAATTAATCATTTGATTGGTCGGTCATGCATATCAGCCCACCGTTGCTAACGCTGAAAAGTTGATGAAAACATCCATTAGCTGGCAGGATAGCCTAGTCGACCCTACTCAGACTGAACAAGAATGTGGACTCCGTGGATCACATGCAAAACATTTGGTTGCCGGGATCAGTGCTACCAAAAAAACTGTGAATCAGCTAAAAGCCGATGGATCATATTTGGTTTGGCCAAAAGCCAATATAAGCCAAACCAACAAGGATAAGAAAACATCTCTTCCACAAAAAATGCTATGTCTTGCAAGGTGTGTAAGTGAAAGCTTCCAGGTATGTCTAAAAGCATTTACAAGTGTTAGCATGTATATACAATGAGGGTTTAGCATAAAGACACCATATAGAAAAGCTCAGGAGAATATATCTATATTAGAACATGAGCAAGCATTTTAAGATTTTCAAAACAATAGCATCACCACTTAGCCTAGACAACTAGCATGATAAGGCATGATAAGCAGGAGTTAGCAAGTATCTACACAAGTGAGCTTTTCAAAAACAAGGATCTTTAGCAAACTTGACTGCTGATGCCCCCAGGTCATGCAAATTAAACATATTGCATTTGAATTTGAAGCAAGCCTTTCGTTAATGCCAGGGGCTATTTGCTTGTCATGCCACCTCTTACCAACCAATGCTCAGCCTAGGTTTAGCGAACGATCAGAAGCTTAAAGCAAGGTTTTGGTCATTCACAGCCTAGTCCAAGTTCTTGCCAAAGAACAAAAGCAAGCAGTCTCGAACTAGATCAGTGAGACAAAGCAAACCCACCTGGATCTTTTCATTTAAGCACAACATGGACATCATTTTAATTGTAATTCAATTTAGCACAAGATTACCTTGTAAGCATTAAGACTCAAGTTGCACAATTGATTCCAAGCAAAGGACTTAACTACCAAGTATGTACAAGATAGCAAAAGCAAAATCAGCCTACACACGCTAGTAACCAAGTAAAGCGGTGACCATATTTCAGATTTTCAAAGAATAAAAGCCATGCTATGCATCAGGTATTCAACATATTCAGAAGTGCTTAACTACACATGGTCAAAGGCATCCACACCTCAAAGCACATATATGAAGTGCAAGTAAAAGCTACGGTCGATACAAGGATGCCAGTGCAAGTGACAAGTGCATATACTGCATAACAGTGCAATGTTGGATTTGAGTATTTACCGGCTAAATCGGCAGTGCTGTGGATGTTCGGCTGGCCAATAGCCGATACCTTGGAAAAGATTGTAGCAAGACGAATGCAAACCAGATGGAATGTGAACCATCGGCAGTAGTTGAGCCTGCCTTAAGATATAATCCTGGCTAAGTGATTTCCTTCATCACTGCCTTCTGCTGGTATTTTGGCCCAACTAGACTTGGTCAAAATATGGCTGCAATAGAGACATAAGACCTAACCACCATACCTTGACACAAAGGTAAGGGTCGATTCATGCTCTCAATCTTTCACATACCCACCCTAAACGAATGGTCGGGGTGAATTGGTACACTGAGCCCCTTGTACATCAGGTGACTCCAGCTATACCACAGACAACCCGCACTGAATCCATTGGGTGATCTAGGCAACTTTTGCTACTGAGCTCACAATTCCCAAAAATAAAGTTTGTGGTTGTACGGAAAGTGCTCATGACCACAACGACAACAAGAAGGTCCTTAACCAACCAAAGCTAGTCTATGCCCCTTGGACACCATCTCCAATGGCCCTCCCACTTGCTCCAGACACATTTCATCATTCAACATTAGTTTTAACTCAAGTTTTAATCCCTCCAACTAGTATGTTGATTTAAATAAATCAACTCCTATATCTCGCGAGGGGTGGTGACCTAGCCACCTCTTGACTTCTACTGATACTAAGCATGGCTAAGCATTAATCAAGACACCTATTAAACATATTCATCCTAAAGATTAAGCTAGAGCTAGGGAAAATGCCAAATAGTTTCTACACAACACATATGAACTAACAGAGTTAAGCACATGCACAAACAATATATATTAACTCAATTTGACCCCAAAATAGGGTGAAAAAGAGTTGCCTGCCTGAAATTCGGTGCCCCGCCGAGATCCAACCCAAGGTAACTTCAATCATTAAGATTGCGACACTCCAAAGAAGCCATCACTAAATAATTTAACGTATACAAGGAATTAGAATGAAAGCCGTGAATGCATATGTATGATACATGAAATGCAATGAGCATACTTATTTTTAGTGAAGGCATAAGCATACAAGCATACAAAACTCATAACATCTTTTTCATGATAGCATGTCATGCACAAAAAGGGAGAAAGTTCTACTCAAAATTAACCATGGCAGGAATCAGCAAGCACATGTCATTCACAACTTATCCATGCTAGGTACCACCATGCCAAGTATGGCACTACAAAACGTAAAGGAGGCATGCATACCAACAAGAATGATTAAAATAAGAGCACACATCTGTATTCTAAAAGATCAACTACACAAATATCTAACAAAGCTACCTCTATAGTGCAAGTTCGTCTATATAAATAAAGCACATGCTCACAAATGTAAAAAGTTAGAACTCACTAAACTAAATTCTATAGCCAGAAAAGTAGAACACCATCTTTCACTTAATCAAATCAAGCACCAACTTCCAAAGCAATTGATAAAACTAGGAAGGATGAACATCATGGAAAAACATATTGCAATAATCAAGTTGGAACACAAAGTTTAGAGTTTAAACGCAACTAGGGAAGCATGAGGTATAACTAGTAAAGCATGAATTTCTAAGTTTATCTATCTCATGAATAAATATAACTTACATTACATTCACATGCTATTTTGTCAAAAGGAAAGACCAACACTAAACATAGCATTACAAGATGGAAGCTAAACAATAATTTGTTCTATAAATTTAAAGCAATACATTAATAAATAGATGCAAGCAAGGCTATATATATTCAATACAAAAGAAGGCAAGAAAGAATTAACTTTACTTATTTTAACATCTAAGAAAAGGGCTATCAATATCCATATGCACAACCTCATTGCTTACATGTAAGGACTATATGAAGCATGAAAGTAAAATAAAATGACCAAGCTAGTACAACATAGAGAAATAAATAGTAAGAAATCATACAATTAACTAGCAATCAATCCATGATACAAAGTGACCTAAACATAGACAAATTAAATCATTACTCATATGTCATTGACTGCTAATTCAAGAAACATAGCATATACAAAAGAAAGATATCACAATTTGGTTCTAGTACATAATGGCACAATCATACTTAAATCAAACAATCCCCAAAATGTCATCTAATAACATAGCTTAGATTCTTCCTCCTATAGGTTTCATATGGGAGCATCCCAAAAGCTAATTTCAAAGCAATCAAACATATGACGCATGGACATCCACCCAAAAAGTCAAGCTATGGCCCCCAATTTCATGAGACAGTAAAAGATTAATTCATCTTGAAATCCTTGCTTAGGGTTAGGGATAATCCAACCTTAACAGTAAACTCCAATCCTTACTTAGGGTTAGGGAGATAAGCTTTGGGGGATAAGAGGGAGGACAAGAAGGGGTGCTAGGTGTAGGTCGCACATCCATGAGAAAGCCTGCTCTCCGCGAGAAAAAGGAGACAAAGAAAGAGGGAGCTCAAAGAAAGACCGGTGATCTGCACGGGGAAGAAGAGGGAACCTTAGGGAAGGATGAGGAGGGGAAGCATCACCTTGAATGGAGGGCGGAGCCGCTATCAGAAAGGAAGGACAGGGGAGTGGAGGTGCTAGGGAGCACTCTTGTTTGAGTGCTCAGTGCGAGCGCCCGTGAGGGAGGAGGGTGCGACGCGAGGGGAAGGAGGGGGCACTTCGGCATGGGAAAAAGAGGGGCGGAGAGAACGAGGATGGAGGAAAAGTTATGGATGGATCATTTCAGAGAGGAGGGTGTGTGTCCCTTCGGAGGCTACATGTCCACCAGTGTGACAAAAATTCATGGAGGCATGGACGGTCAGCCCATGGGCTACGGACAGTACACCAAAGGTAAGGCCGCCAGAACAAAAACTTCCCCGTTCCTGTCGTGCTGTGGTTTTAGAACCGCGGACAGTTAGCCCCTAGCAAAGAAATTTCCCTAGTTCCAGGAATTCCCCTAGAGATGAACTGCAGACGGTCCACTTCCAAGACACGGACTGTCCACCGTTACAACACCATAAGCCCAAAGATTTTACCCGGTTCTGGTTTCTCCCAACGCAACACCTATGGACGGTCCGTGCCTGTGGCCCGACAGTTCGCAAGTCTGTGGCAGAACCACCAATTTAATTCGGGCTAAGCACACCTGCCACCTTTGGCTTGTAGTGCAATTAGGCCGAACTAAACCCGGTCATCCGTCGAGAGTCATTCGGCTCCCGATATTACCTTTTCCCAGAGGAACCGACATCGTACACATCCAGCCCACGATGGAGCCACAACAGTTACATCATCTCAGGCAGTTGAATATAGCATATATAAACTTATTTTACAAACCGGTTCGAAATAAAAATTCAAGTTTCAACATATTACCATATGAAAGGCAAGTTCGAATCAGATAGCAGAAGCGATTTCAAAAACATATTGCAGCGGAATCAAAAAAATATATTAGTAGTCTTCATGCCATGATGATCGAGGTGAGCAGCCGAGCCCACCGGTACTACCCTCCTCCAAGCACATGTCCAAATATCTTCGGTACCTGTGCTCAAAAGGTGGGGGCAAACCCTGAGTACTAATTACTCAGTAGGACTTAATGGAATGGCTTACGGCTGACGCAAAGCTTGCTTCCTAACAAGTGGGTCCTTAGCCATTGATTTTTAAGCAGTGGAATATCAACATAAAGTAACAATTTCATCATTTGCACATAACATCATAATAATATCCGCAAGAAATGTAAACAATACAATACAAACATGTAGTATTTAAAACATGAGTAACATATATAATATGTTCAAGTAGTTACTACGTTGCCCGACAGTGATATTGGCATTCCCACACCTGGTGGGCATCAGCAAGTCGAATCAATTTTAATTCCTGGCAATAACTATCATGCCAGGGGTATATGCTTACTAGCCATCGCGTTCCCACATATAGCCACAATCTTAACCTGTCTCGTCCCAACTTCGATTCACTCCCGCCTAGCCCCCGCGTTGTGCCCCCATGGCGAGCCTGCCAACATCTTGGTCTCCCCTGCCATGAGTACCAAGCTCCCCCATGCCACCTTCCTCTCAACCAGCGGGTAGGAACATGTCTCTGTGCTTCAGACGAGCCCAAGAAAGGCTTTACCGGTCCCATTTCCCTATTAAGCACTCTAGCAATGTTATGCCGATCAGTAGACGAACAGCGGACGGGCCTTAAACGACTCGAGTGGAGCCAAATAGTACAACAACACACACCCCAAAAATAAAATTATTCTCCGCCCGGTCTCCTTTTAAATCATTAGCATAATTGCTTACTTTATCAATAGTAAATATTTTAGTGAATTTTGAAACCACCTACGCGACGAGTGACTCCTTTCACTCATGTCTACTCGTACCTAGCAATTCTAGGCAACTCGTCCTACAAACTCTAGGTATAGGTGTGAGCCAATGGACCGGCTCCATTGCCTCTGGAGTGATGAGTGATTGTCCAATAGTAGCAAGACCCAGAAGGACTTGGGCACAAGACCTCCGATGGACAGGAGGCCCTCCGATGGATTGGAGGTAGAGGGAAGTCCTCCGAAGGACTGGAGGCACACTCGGCATCTGTCGGCCATGGGAGTTCAGGTATACGGAGGAGCGGCATGGCGACGGCAGGAGTAAGTCCTCCGAAGGACTGCGAGGCTACCCCGATGGACAGGGGATGCCGGGCGCCACCACGGTGCTCCAACCCTGAATGCGTGGCGTGAAGGCATGCGAGGGAAGGCTTTGGCGGCTTCGGCTCAAAACCGTCATCCAAGCTACCCAAGCCTTGGTGAGTTGGGCCACGACTCGCCAAGATAGAGAAGATGGGCCAAATCCGGCCCAGGCTTAGACTTCCTAAAGTTTCCATGGTTTCTGACTTCAAAACCGAGGGCGAATCACGGATTGGACTACTGGCCATGTGGAGAGCATCCGAGGATTGCGTGGAACTTACGAAGATCAAGACTTCATCGTGGTCGTCCGTCCCGAAATATCCTGTAATCTTTTGTTTGAGTCCTTAGGGTTTGTCTAGCTGTAGGGACCTAAGTGCAAAACTGTCTAAATAGCACTCGGGTATAAATAGGTCCAAGGCCTCTTGGCTGCTAGGACTAGTTTTCACTTGGTGTTTTTCGTCCTTAAGCTTTGAGCTCCATTGTTAGAGAGGTTCAGAGTAGGATTTAGCCACCTAATCTTGAGGGAAGGTGAGGGTGGTTGCTTGGGACGAATTTCTGCTTGTATGCTGAATCTTTAGACCCATCTTGGGCACTTAATCGAAGCAAATTCGTGCAGCAACCTTGTGTTCTTCTCCTCCCCCTCTCTCTTTGGTTTTTGGGTTCAATCCTTGCCTTTTTGGGTGTTTTTGTTGGGCAAGCTTGAATCCCTTTCCTTGCTGATGTTCTGGACTTGCTAGGACTGTGGAGATCATGACTTAGTTCATCTCAAACCTGCTGGATTGCCACGAGCAAGCCTCTTTTGTGTTTTCCCCTTTCTTGCCCAAGGATGGCCATTTCACAAGATCTGAAATTCCTGCTGATTCCACAGTTACCTTGAGTTGATCTTTTGGGGATAACTTTGAAATAGGGTCCAGATAATCTGTGCTAAATTTCGTGAAGTTTGGACAAGGTTTGATAAAGTTTCGATTTGAAAAAAGTCTTTTCTACGACCCTACCGGACCATCCGGCAGAGGCCACCGGACAGTCCGGTTCCACCGGATAGTCCGGCAGTGCCCACCGGAGAGTCCGGTGAGAGGCACTGTCCAGGCCGTGCCACCGGACAGTCCGGCGTCAGGCACCGGATAGTCCGGTCACACTGGACAATCCGGTGTTGGTCACCAGACAGTCCGGTCATGCCAGGAAGCTGCTGTGTTCTTCCCAGTTTGGTTTTTCCGCTGTGATTTTGCTACGGATTTTTGCATTCCTCCCTTAAGACCATTCTCTTTGCTTACTGTGAGTCAGTGAGACGCACCTAGGTGCGGTCAGTGTCTTGTGGCGGTTATTGCAAAATCCATTGCTCCGCTGTCATTCTTGTTCGGATCTTGAGCTTTCTTGCATTCGTGTGTATCCTCACAGTGGACGGCACCCTTGCGCTGCTAGGCACATATCTGTTCAGTGGACGGTGCTTAGTTTCTGTTTCCACTTGGGGGTTTGTGATTTTGTGATTTCAAGTGCTAGTATTCACCCCCCCTCTAGTCGCACGTCTCGGTCCTACAATTGGTCTCAAAGCCGGTTAGGTTTCTTCATACCTTTACCGGTGAGAAACCAGTAGCGACTATGACTCACTCTGGGAAGATTCCGGTCCTTGGTTCCGATGGCTACTCCTACTCTAAGGGTAGGATGGGAGCTTTCTTGCTTAGCCAGGGCCAGGACATATGGGATGCTACTCAGAGTGTGAACTTTTTGGTACTTCCAATTGCCCAGCGCACCACCCCAGCGATTGTGGCTCAGCATGAGGCGAACGCCAAAGCTGTTAACTTTCTCTTCTCAGGACTTGGTCCAGTTGATTATGAGAAAGTGAGCCACCTTGAGAATGCCCGTCAGATCTAGTCCCTGCTGAGTGCACACCATGAGGGCACTGCTGCCATCAAGGGGCGTCTCGTTGAGACTTATAGGCGCGAGTATGAAAATTTCGTTCAGAAGCCTGGTGAGTCCATCGATGACTTGTTTGGTCGTTTTCAATCGATCATCAACAAGTTGCGCGTTAACTCCAGCCCTGAGAGGATCCCATACACCGACCATCAGCAGGCTATCAAGTTGTTGTATGCGTTGGACAGGAAGGTATGGGAGATCTAGGTTAACTCGATCATCGAGTCTGAGGCCTATGACACAATTGGAGTGGAGACTCTTTACAGCAAGCTCAAGGCCACAGAGGTGGATTACAAGTTAAGAGATTCTCTCGCTTGTACTGGCTCCAAGAGCCTGGCCTTGGCTTCTCCCTCCAGTGAGGCCGTTTCTAACCCCCAGCTTCACAACTTTTCATTTTCTGCTCTTATGTCTGTTACAGAGGAGCAGTTGGCGTCACTTGGGGATGATGAGCTTTGTCTAGTGTCTAGCCGCTTTCAGCGCGCCTATGACAACCGGATGAGCAAGAAGAGGGGTGAGAGGCCCAAGTGCTTCGAGTGCGGAGAAGTCGGCCACTTTATTGCCGAATGCCCAAACAAGCAGAACGACTACTACAAGAAGGGCAAGAACCACTCCCGCGACTCCAACAAGTACCACTCCGGCAAGCGTGACCACACCAAGCACCGCTCTGGCAAGATCAAGAACTTTCAGAAGGCTTTCAAGAGCTACCAGAAGGACAACCGGAAGCGGGACAAGGCCTTCTTCACCGAGCTTGGTGGTCTGTGTGGCGGATCGTCTTCCTCTTCCTCGTCTTCGTCCAGCTCAAGCGATGAGGAGATCGTCACCAAGCAGGACAAGAGGAGGGACCAAGGTGGTCCAGCTGGACTCTGCTTCGTCTCCACCAAGTCCAAGCGCAAGCACAAGATGCACCGGAGATCCTTTTGCTCCATGGCGCTTGAGAACAAGGACGACAAGGGCTACGACAACGACTCCTCCGATGAAGAGGTAACTCCTGAGCAAGCTAAAATTCTTGAGATGTTGGAGTCAAATAGTCGTGAGTTGAAAGCCTAGGATAGGTTGTTGGAGAAGGCAGCCAAGAAGCTGCAGAAGCAGAAAGCCAAGTTGGCTGATGCTTTAGCTGAGATAGAGAGGCTGAAGAGTGTGTCAGCCCAGCCTAGTGAGACTGAGTGTCCTACCTGTGAGACCTTGATGAGAGATCTCTGTGAGTAGAAGAGCAAGTATGCTCATCAGGTACAGGAGATGGATAGGCTGAAGGTAGAGTTAGGCAAGCTCCAGTCTAAACTAGATGAGCCTATTTTGAGTGATGTGACTGAGTGTAAGATGTGTCCCCACCTAGCTGTTGACATAGCTGAGCTGAAAGTGAGGTGTGAGGGACAGCTCAAAGAGTTGGAAGAGCTTAGGACTAGACCCACGCTTCTGGGTGCGTGCATGGTCTGTCCTACTTTGGAGAGTGAGCTTGTGCAGTTGAGAGCTGACCTTGAGATGCTTTTAGCATCCGCTGACACTTGTGAGAACTGTCTCACTCTGAGGTTGATGTTGGTGGATAGGGATGCCACCATTAAGAAGTTAGAGAACTCTGCTTTCCCTATTCCCTCTCTAGACTGCCCTACTTGTGCTGACCAGACTTTAGTTCTGAAGGATCTGAGAGAGGAGAAACTAGACTTTGGTTGAT